>PUFA01000196.1:0-1442500 GCA_003508835.1 Eonycteris spelaea
GAAGATTAAAAACTGCTGTCTTTCTAGATGTTTTTATTTCAAGAAGGAATGAAGTCCAGGAATTTGGAGATAGTGAGTTTGACTTCTTTGTTTCCTATTTGGATGTCTTTATATCTTTCTTCTGTCTGATTTCACTCTAGGACCTACAATATTATTTAAGTAACAGTGGTGATAGTGGACAGCCTTGCCTTGTTCCTGATCTTAGAGGGAAGGTTTTTAGTTTTTCACCATTAAGTATGATGTTGGCTGAGGGTTTGTCATAGATGGCCTTTATTATATTAATGTAGTTTCCTTTTATACCATTTTGCTAAGTGTCTTGATCATAAACAGATGCTGTATCTTGTCGAAGGCATTTTCTGTATCTATTGATATAATCATATGATTCTTATTTTCAATTTGTTTAAGTGGTGTATCACATTAATCGATTTGCGTATGTTGATCCATTCTCATGCCCCTGGGATGAAGTCAACTTGATTGTGGTGTATAATCTTTTTAATATGTTGCTGTATTTTGTTCACTAGTATCTTATTTAGGATTTTTGTATCTGTATTCCTGAGAGATATTGGTCTATAGTTTTCTTTTTTATGTTATCTCTACCAGGTTTTGGTATCAGAGTAATATTGGCCTCATAGAATGAGTTGGGAAATATTGTCTCTCCTTCGATTTTTTTGGAAGAGTTTGAGGAGAATAAGTATTAAATCTTTGAATGTTTGGTAGAATCACTGGTGACACACATCTGGTCCTGGTCACTTACTTTTTGATAGGTTTTTGATGATTGTTTAAATTTCCATATTCCTGATAGAAGTATTTAAATTTTCCAGTTCTTCTTGATTCAGTTTAAGAAGGTTGTATTTTCTAAGTACTGGTCCATTTCTTCTAGGTTATTAAAATATAGTGTTATATACTTTTTCATAGTATTCTCATATAATCCTTTGTATTTCTGCAGTGTCTGTCATAATTTTCCCTCTTTAATCCCTGATTTTGTGTATTTGTGTCCTTTCTCTTTTTTCTTTAGTGAGTTTAGCCAGGGTTTTGTCAATTTTATTAGCCTTCTCCAAGAACTAGCTCTTTGTTGCATTTATTTTTTTATCTTTTTTTTTTTTTGCTTTCAATTTCATTTATTTCTGCTTTAATTTGATTATTTCTTTCCTTCTACTGACTTTAGGCTTCATTTTTCTTCCTATTCTTGTTTTTTAAGATGAAGGATTAGGGTGTTTATTTGGGCTTATTCTTATCTTTGGAGGTAGGCCTGTAATTATATGAACTTTCCTCTTATGACCGCTTTCGCTGCGTTCCAAGAGTTTTGATATGTTGTACTATCATTATCATTCATTTCTGTATCTCTTGATCTCTCTTTTTATTTCTTCCGTGACCCAGTTATTCTTCAGTAGCATGTTGTTTAATCTCCATGTATTATGTTTCTTCCTAATTTCTTTCTGCAGTTGATTTTTAATTTCAAAGCATTATGATCAGAGAATATGGTCGTGTGATTTCAACCCTCTTATATTTGTTGAGGCTATCTCTGTGTCCCAGTATGTGGTCAATCTTTGAGGATGTTCCATGTCCACTAGAGAAGAATGTATAAGCAGCCGTTTTGGGATGGAAGGCTCAGTAAATGTCAATTATGTCCACTTGGTCTAATGTGTCATTTAAAGATGTGATTTCCTTGTTGATTTTCTGTTTGGATGATCAGTCCATATCCGACAGTGAGGTATTTAGGTCCTCTACTACAATACTGTTTTGGTCTGTTTCTCCCTTTAGTTTTGTTAGTAATTGTTTTACATATTTCGGGGCTCCCTGATTAGGAGCATAGATATTAATAAATGTTATGTCTTCTTGGTGCATGATTCCTTTGATCATTTTGAAGTGTCCCTCAGTATATTTCTTTACATTTTTTATTTTGAATTCTATTTCATTTGATATTAGTATTGGTACTCCCACTTTTCTCTGAATGCCATTTGCTTGAAATATCATTTTCCACCCTTTACTCTGAGTCTATATTTGTCTTTGGAGCCAAGATGTGTATCCTTGAGGCAGCATATGGCTGGGTTTTGTTTTTTGATCCAATCTGAAACTCTGTGACTTTTTATTAGTGAGTTCAGTCTTTTTACATTTAGTGTGAATATTGAAATATGAGGTCCTCTTATAGCCATTTTATCTTTTGCTTTCTGGTAGCTCAGTGTTTCCATTACTTCCTTGTCCTTGTGTTTCTGTTTTCTTTATGTTGGTTTGCATTTGTGGGTTTTTTCCTCTGGTTCTTCTTGTTTTATTTATACACTTGGTTCTGAATCTTTGGTGTGTGGTTACCATTATGAATACATAAAGGTTAGTTGTATATATTCAGTCTTCTCTTTTCTTCTGTACGTGCCTTTTCTCCTTTCCCCTTTGTGAATTTGGATCTTTGAATCCTCCTCTTTTTAGTCATTGTTGTCTCAATTTGTCCCTTTATATGCTGAACGTTCATTACTATCTTGTTATAACAATTCTCTTATTATTTAAGCTCACAATGTCCTGTTCTTAGTAAGGGTTACACTCCTCTATTTCTATTTGTCATTTTGTTTTAGGTGAGCTGACCCCTTTCAGTATTACCTGTAGTGCAGGCCTCATAGTGGAGAATTCCCTCAATTTTTGTATGTCTGGAAAAGTCTTAATTTCTTCTTCATGTCTATAGGAGAGCTTAGCTGGATACATTATTCTAGACTGGTAGCTCCTTTTATTTAATAGTTTGAATATTTGATTCCACTCCTTTTGGCTTATAAGGTTTGTGCTCAGAAATCCGACGATAATCTAATGGGTTTTCCTTTATAGGTTTCCATCTTCTTTTTTCTGGCTGCCCTGAGAATTGTCTTTGTCATTGGTTTTTGATAATTTTAATATAATATGTTTGGTGAAGGTCTTTTCGGGTTGAGATAATTGGGTGTTCTGTTGACTTCTTGAATTCCAAGCTCCAGCTCATTCCTTAGATTTGGAAAATTCTCGTCAACTATTTGTCTGAAAATGCTTCCTAATCCCTGCTATTTTTCCTCTCCTTTGAGAATTTCCATTATTTTTATGTTTCCTCTCCTGATGGTATCAACTAGTTCTTGTATTTCTCTGTCATTACTTTTCATTCTTTGGTTTCTCTCTTCTTCCTTCTGATTTACTTCTAGATTTCTGTCTTTGATATCACTGATCCTTTCCTTTATTTGGTTGACGCTATTTCTAAAGTTGTTATTTCATTTTTCAACTCTTGCAGTTGTTCTTTATCTCCAGAAGGTCTATTTGGTTCTTTTTGAGGGTTCATCTCCTTGCTAAAGAACCCTTCTGTTCATCTAGTTATTTTTTCAGTTCTTGAAATTGTTGACATGATCATTTTGGTCTCATTGAGTTTTTAAAGAAATACATCATGGAATTTCTGTCATTTAAGTCACATATTTCTACATCTGTAAGATTATTTTCTGGAGATTTTTCTCTTTCTCGTGACCTTGGTTGTTCATGGTTTTTAATGGACTATTCTTCTACCTAGTAATTAATGGAAGTTGTCAGGGCCAAGTGGATCGATCAGGCCGACTATGCCAATTGTCATGGCCGAGCTAATCATGTCTGCTCCACCAAGTGTTACCAGTATTGCTGACTGAGAAGGGAAGATTGAATGGGGAGACACCCCGTTCGAAGAATGCACAAGAGGCAGACATGGGGAAGAAACAGCAGACATCAACTTTATTGTGCAGGTGCACTTTTTTTTGGGAAGTGCAGTTCTATTGCGAGGTGGGGGAGCAGGCTATTGCATGGGGTGCACAGTCTTATGGGTACTTCTTGTGCTTCCCTTTCTATTCTCCCTTTCTGCTCTTCAGGAACCACATGGCTCGTCACATAGAGAAGTACAAAAGTGGCATTCAGCCACACATGTGTGATACATTAAGCTCAAGCATTTTACATATTTTCTAAATCTGGGGTCCTATTCCTAGCCATGGGCCTGGATCACAGCCAGACCTTGGACCTGCCAGACCTTGGGCCAGCCAGGCTTGGTGCCACACTCCACCATTATAGGGTCACTGCGTAGACCTGGACCAGAGGGCATTACCTGGGCCCACAATCCACTTTCCATTGGAGTGGCTTAGACCTGTGGGGCAGCACTTCCACGGTGTTCTTTACCCACTTTCTCTCTGGTGCTACTCAGCACATCAGGGACATTGTGACACAGCAACTTGTGCTTGTGCTCGTATCATCGATAGCCCCCATCATTTTACTACAGTTTACTATGGTATGAGCCATTTGTGTACCAGGCATCCTCAGGGATGGGAGTCCGACCCTTTGCTTAGGTACTCAGTATATCTCCCATCTCAGCAGGCTCTTCCAGGAGCTCTACTTGGAACTGCACTCACCACTATAGTGGGTGCAGTTGACCGGACAGGGGGCTTGCAGAAAACTGCACCCATTGCTCCAGGTACATCCCTCCACTTGGACAGTGTAGGAATCTGTGCAATTCCTGTACAAAGAGTCTTTCTTAAGGCCACAGCCACCCCTCCACATGGTAAGGGCTTATGGCCAGTGATATCTTCACTGCCAGCAAGGCTGCATAATGGCAGCCAGTTGTTTCTCTATCAAGAGAATCTACACTCCTGCACTTATCGAAGAACACTGTGCTTTCATGCTTTTTGTGCTACAGCTTGCTTGTATCCAACTGTCGTTACTTTTGTCTTACCCAATCAGACAACTCCCAAGAATTTGAGAGACAACCCAGGTCCCTGGACCTTGTCCTGCTTGACTGCCCAATCCTAGTTGGTAAGCACTTCTCACAGGCTGGTCACCACTGCTTTCAGTCCTGCGAGACAATCAGAGGTTAGCATTATATAATAATACAAGTGCACTACAGGCAGTCGTTTCCACATGGCTAACTCTTAACCATGAGACTATAGAACAGAGTAGGGCTAGAAAAAGGCATTTGCCAAGTCCACACATAATGGTATCATCCAAGTTCATGTGACAATTGGTCCATAATGTCCATGACATTCAGCATGGCAGCATGCAGGGGCGGCATAACTTTATTCAGCTCCCAAAAGTCAATAATCATCATGTACCAGGAGCCGTCAGGCTTCTTCACTGGCTACACAGGTCAACTGGCTCCTTTTCAGGAATAAAAGTCAATTGGTGGTCAGGGTGCAGCTGATTCCACAGCACCAGCAGAATTTCATTATGTTACTGCTCAGTCTTTCTGCAGCAACCCCTGCCGCGAGAGGATCAAACCACATTTGCTTGTGGCTCACTCTCACAGCCCATGGAGCTGGATGCTGCTCCACTCTGCTTTACAGCCATCCCTCCATCCCTGCACTGGCTGGTCGGCGGCGAGTGTGGCAGGCAGTGGGGCGAGCACTTAGGTGGAACGCTCCTTGTGTTTCACTCTCGATCCCCCAACCTAGCTATGGCGGACGTCACCCCTTGGATCCGCCTATCCACATAAGGGGCCAGCAACGCCTCCATGACACCAAAAGGACCGGCTGGGCCAGAGGTCAAGATCAAGTCCTTCATACAGGGTGTAAATACCTCTTCATCGGGGCTTGTATACCGGGCGCGAAACATCATTTGTCGGATGCCCATATCCCAAAGTATCTAGACCAGATCTAAGTACGTGGTCCATCTGCTCACTACCTCTGGCAGCTCCCCCAGTCGGCCTACACTGTCCGTGCAGTGGACATGAGCTAGTTAATCATTGCTTGAGCCCCTCCCCCACTCCGCCACATTCTGGAGGCACTGCTTGGGAGGGAATGGTATTACCATTATGGAGGCCAGCTGAGTTATCCGGAGATAATTCAGTCCCTTTGGCCCCATCATCCCACAGCTGAAGCAGTCACCCTGGAACTGCTTTCCCAGCTTTCTGCTGTACCTATTTCATCAGGTCGCAGAGTTCCATGGGAGAGTGCTGGATCAAGGGGGGCCTGGGGGGCGCTGTCAGCTTGTCAGCTAGTCCACCCAGGGCCAATGGTTGTTCCACTTCAACCTGCTGCCGCATCACCAGCCGTGCCTGCCGCGGTACCACCGGTGGGCTCCCAGACCTGGACGATGGCAGTGACCCTTCAGGGTCCTGCAGCATACGTTCCACTGCCACCAGCCACTTTTCTTGTGCTTCTTCCTGGCATTGTAGCTGCTGCACTCACTGAGCCTGACCCTGAACATCCAGGCCACCTGACCTGCTGCCTCCCGGTGCGTGGTGGGGACATTCAACTCCAACATCTCCAGGGCTTTCCTGACGTCCTCCGGACACAGCTTCACTCCGTCCCTAATCCTCTGCAGGCTTTTCTGTAGCCAGATACGCGGCCATGGGATACCACTGGGAGGCGGGGGGCCACATGTCCTCCACCCGAGAACTGTCCAGAGCATTGGGGGCCATACACACCTCATCCTGCAGACTGCGCCAATTGTCAGCGGGATGCTGATCCTGTTTGTGATGCCAGTTGTCAGGGATGGCGGATCAATCGGGCTGACCACGCCAATTTTCAGGGCCAAGCTGATCGTGTCTGTTCTGCCAAGTGTTAGCGGTATTGCTAACTGAAAAGGGAAGGTTCGATGGTGAGACACTCAGTTGGAAGAATGCACAAGAGGCAGACATGAGGGTGAAACGGCAGGCACTAACTTTATTGTGCGGAGTGCACCTCTGTTGGGAAGTGCAGTTCTTTTGGGTACTGAGGAGCAGTCTATTGCACGGGCTACCACAGTCTTGAGCGCACTTCTGCTCTCCTTTCTGTTCTCCCTTTCTGCTCTCTCCTTCCGCTCTCCAGGTAACCGCATATCTCCTCACATAATAGAGTACAAAAGTGGCATTCAGCCACACATGCGTAATACAATAAGCTCAAGTATGTTTATATGTTTTCGAAATATGGGGTCCTATTCCTAGCTATGGGCCTGAATCACAGCCAGACCTTGGGCCAGTCAGGTCTTGGATCAGCAAGGCCTTGGATAACAACTGGACCTTGGATCACAGCCAGACCTTCGGCCAGCCAGGCCTGGCACCTACAAAAGTGTATTCTGACTATTTCTCCAGAAAGAAGATTTATTACATAATAGCGCCTAGCCTGTTGCAAAGAAGGTGTTTTTCTTTTGGTTTCCAGTAGGTGGCATCTAAGCCTCTTGGATCTCTGCTTTATATAAAGTCTTAATAATGTCTTTTTATTTTTTCTTGTAGATGTTTAATCAAGCTCGCTCTCCTCAGTCCCAGTTCCTGTCAGTGTTAGTGACAGTTTTGGTAGTGTTTGCTTAGATTCCCCTGGGGCTCCATGGTGTTCTGTCTCGGAGGGTGTAGGGGGAGGGTTCCTCTGGATTGGAGGATGGGGGCTGTAGCTCAGCCTCGATTTTGCAACCATGGTTGGTAAAAATCAACTGTTCTCTGCTGTCCTGCTTTTCTGCTGTCCCCATTTCTCTGCCTTCTGCCCTGATGACTTGGCCCTGCTGCCAGCCACGTGGAGCTCACAGCACTCTCAGGCAGGGCTGTTTAGAGAAGTTGCTGCACCTTCTCTCTTATCCCTCCTCCTACAGAGAGCTCCAGCAGCTGAGAGAGGCAGCTTCTTTGTTTCTCCCAGTCCACCACCTGACACCTGGGTTTCTGACTTGTGGTAGTTCTTATGCACAGATCCAATGCTCAGACGTGCTGGTGTACAGTTTGGGTGTTTTTTGTTGAGTTTTAGATGTTCAGCTTATTATTGTTTCAAGGGGAGAGATCCGGGGACGTCCTTCACTCCACCATGTTTCTGACATCACCCATGTCTTTGAGTTTTGGTAATTTTAACATAATATGTATTTGGTTTGTTGAGGTAATTGGGTGTTCTCTTGACTTCTTGAATTCCAAGCCCTAGCTCATTGCTTAGATTTGGGAAATTCTGGTCAACTATTTATCTGAAAATGTTTTCTAATCCCTGCTCCTTTTCCTCCCCTTCGAGAATGCACATTTTTCTTATATTTCCTTTCCTGACGGCATCAGTTCTTGTATTTCTCTTTCATTTTTTTTATTGTTCAGTTTCTCTCTTCTTCCTTCTGATTTATGTCTAGATTTCTGTCTTCGGTATCACTAATCTTTTCTTCTATTTGGTCGACTCTATTTCCCAAGCTTGCTATTTCATTTTTCAGTAGTTCTTATGCACAGATTCTATTTGGTTCTTTTTGAGGGTTTCAATCTCCTTGCTAAAAGCACTCATTCTGCTGATCTAGTTGTTTTTTCAATTCCTGTGGTAGCTCTTATTTGCAGATCCCACACTCAGACTTGCTGGTGTGCTGTTTGGGTGTTTTTTGTTGAGTTTTAGATGTTCAGCTTATTGTTGATTCAAGGGCAGAGATCTGGAGGTATCTCTCACTCCATCATGCTTCTGACATCTGGAAAGATTTTATTTATACACCAAGGCACTGGTAAGAAGGAGACCCTTTTAGAAGATGAATGGACATCTGTCTCCTACCACTTCATAAGCATAGAAAAATCATTTTTCTCTTCCTTGACTATGAATGAGTCTGGCCACAGTATAAGACGATTGACTTGGCTCTCATTTTGTCACTCGAGGGGTAGGTATTAGGGCAAAGGGAAGATGATTCATCTATCATATACTGTGAAGTATTTAATAAGAAATCTACTTTTGATTTAGAATACCTCATGTATGCATTCAGGATAAAATGAATAAATACAAGTATTAAAATCTTACTAGTACCCAAACAATTTTTCAGATAAATGAAGGAGCGGGTCCTCTTTAAAGTAAATTTAGATTTTGTTTTCTCTAAAAAGAGAAATAACTGTTGTAAGTACTCCAAAATTCTCTTTTCCAAGCATCAGGAGTTTTAAGGAGTTTTAACCATAGTGGTCAAAACCAAAGACAATGGCACTAGACTTGATTTGAGTTCCTCGCTGGGCCTCAGGCTCCTTACTTATAATATGGGAACATTAATATTACATATCTAGTAAAGTCTGACACCCAGCTTTGTGAGTGAGCTTGCAAGCAGATCCTCTGGCCTTCAAATGACTTTACCCCTGACTGAGAGCTTTATTCCAAACACAAGAGAGATCTGGAGCCAGAACCGCACAGCTAAATGGCTTCTAGATCTCTGACCTTCAGAAACTGTAAGAAATAATAAGTATTCACTGTTTAAAGTTGCTAAAATTTGGTGTAACTTTTTACACAGCAATAAATAAGTAATACAGGTACTACATGTAGTCATTTTCATACTACTTAGCATATATCCCATAAATGCTGGCCAAGAGAAGCAGTGGCAGTACCTAGAGGGAAGAAATGTGATTCCATAGCAAGGTCTTCATGGATATAAAGAAAGGAACTTTTGGTTTTTCAAGATAGTAATTCTAACAACTACATAAAAGTCAAAGGCAATCTTCATAGCATGATAATAATTCAACCTCTGTAAGCACAGAGACATTGCAGATTTAATCCTTTGTTTCAAGGGCAATGAGAGTGTATCAACGCTCGCCTGCTTCTTACCCAAAGAATCCCTTTTCTCAAGTGCTTGAAACTTCTGACCCACCCTTGAAATGCCAAAACAGGGAGAAAAAGAGTCCTCCTTGAGGGTGAAAGACTAGGATTTCTCAGACCAAAGAGAAGAAAATGAGCTTCCTTCTCTGTGGCAGTGAATAAAAACAATAATGTGTTATACACAGAGACACATTTATACCACATACCACACCCATACAGAAGAGAATCTGTGTTCTAATGTCATGATTTAGTGAGTTCAAATTGCCTTTTATGTGCTAATAAGTTTATATTTCCATCTATACATAGCGTAATAATTAGGGGTGGGGGATAGAGGCAGAGGACAGAGCTCAAACTGTAATTTGATAATGATAATGCACAGGCTGTGTTATTTCTTTATAGAAGTGTGGCAAAGTCAAAAGGAATACCCATCAATCATTATCTAGTTAGAACCCCAGGTTAGTAAAAGTGACGAAGACAGATGGGCCATGCTTGTATATATGTCAATTGATTTCACAGTGGATCCTATCCCTGTGATGGATCATCAGTGTCAAGAAGTTTGCAGCTTAATAATTAATGAAATGTTTCCATGCCTATTATTAGGACCATGAATAATAGAAATTATTTAGAAATTATTTAATCCACCATAGTCATCTCTAATAACCCAAAACAATTTTCAACAAATCAAATTGCCTAAAATATTATAATGCTTGACATTTCTCATTTTTTAAAGGAATATTTGTAATTATTTTTCTTAGGCTGTTAATAGCCTCTAAAAACTGGTCCTAACCTGACTTACTCCCATGCCACTTTATACATCCTCTGTTCTAGGCTATTGGAACTACTTGCCCTTAATCACACTGCTCTTACTTCATTTCAGCTCTCCATGTTTAAAGATGACCAATATTTTGAGAATGCCACATTTCACCTTTGAATGTCCACAGCGTTTTCTTTAAACCCAGCAGACAATAGGATTGCTACTCAAAAATTGATTAGAATTGACAAAAAAAAAAAAAAAAAGCCACTGAAACTAATGAGTAATTTGATAAAGGTTGCAGGATGCAAGATCAACATTAAAAAAGGCAATTGTATTTATTTTAACAGCAATCAGAAATTGAAATGAAATAATGTCATTTACAAAGTATGAGACAATGTGGAATAAATCTGAAAAAAGATGTTAAAAGCACTAAAAACTACAAAACATTGATATATCATATTCTGGTTCAGAAGACTATGCTTTTAATAAAAGTTATATAGAAAAGAATGGATAAAATATGTTCTTTGAATGTTCTTATTAAATGTAATACAGTTGATACTTTTGAAATTTAGTTAGAATGTCAGATTTTAAAAAAATAATAATTGAAAGATCTTTTTATGTTGGTCATTATAACACTGTTTACTGTTAATTTCTTATATTTCTTCCCCCAAGTTCAGTAGGAAAACTGAGTGCAGATGTGACTATCATTTATAATATTATTTCCTTCATATTGCGGACAGGAAAAGTTCATCTACTTTGAACCAAAATTTTCATAGATTAAATTCACTTAGAGTCTTACAGAGGTCCCTGACAATGTATAATCAGCACATTATCGGAGAGCATATGTATCATCAAAAAAACCACACACACGGATGGCAAACTGAAACGAAAAACATTGACAGAGAAGGGAGTGGCAGCAGGCAAGCACACAGGGATTGAGTTTACAAGTGTAAGTGCTTGTGAGCAGGAAAAAGTAAGTTTAAAGTGAAGCTAAAAAAAAACAGTTGATATATTAAAAATCCATTAAATTACAAAAATACTTCTATAAGATGAGACTGTCAAGAGAGAGGCTATGGAATCTATAATCTCCAGAGTTATTCTAGGCTAAGAGTTTGACATCTGTCTACTGAGGGAAATAATTAAAAAGTAATGATATCAACACTGCCCATCCACCATGTGAGATGAGGCTCCTGAGAAAACTTCATGCCTCAAATGGTTCTATATATATTCACAACTGTCACCTTTCTCCCATTTTAGAGAATTTCAGGTCTCCTGTCAGGTCAAATCAGCTCTTGATTGACAGAATCCTGTAATGCTGTTTGTGTTTCTATGCAAGTGGAGAAGTGACTCAGCAGGAAGTGCTAGTCCCTGAATACAGAAAGAGCTGGTGAGGTGTTCTGCTCTCCCCAAGTGAAATCTAGCGGAGGTTTTTATTTTCTTTCTTCTTCTTTTCTTAAAATTTACTACCTTTCCTCAACAACTATCAATGTAACAGTGACTGAGGAAGACTCTGAATGCTCTTTTACTGTTGCCCATTTTTAGTGAAATTCTCAACTGACTTCAATGACTCGTTCTAAAGTACAAAAATGAGTCAGCGATTTTCAAATTCTCTTCACCCAGGCAGTAAATGGTTCTGTATAAAAATGATGATCCCATGGTAGTGAAAACAGACATCACCAACCTTGTATTTGAAACAAGTATATGAATTGTGACCCAAAATTTCACATAAAAAAAGTTTTTTAAAAAAATTTACCAACTATTTAAACTGCTTTAAAGCAAGTGCTTACCAATATCTCAGATTGAGATGGTGGTGATTTAGGGCCCAAGGCCAAATTTCCCAATATTCTAAAGGTCTGTGGTTTAGATAACACTCACACAGCATATCGACACTTTGGGGGGGGGGCATAAAGAAAAATAATAAAAAGAGTTGAATTCCAGAGATTTGGACCAAGAGAAGGGGTTTACAAAGCAAGAAAGACAGAACTGTTTAAGTGTGCTCAGAAGAGAATGTTGAAAGCTTTATAAACTATGATAGCCTAAAACTAACTCATAAGTAATTCAACTATTTTTAGCTGGTTCCATGATATATACTTATAATCTAGTAAAAATTCAATATAAAACACTTTTTGGTAAAGCTAGACTGCCATACATAAAGTGAAAGAATTTTCTTTCTATATAAATAAGAGAAAATCTGGTGAACCACAGTTCATGAAGCGAGAACACATTTTATTTTTATATAATTAGTGATAGTGATGATGGAAAGTTAACCCAAGGCTAACAGTCTTAGTAGGAAAGACCTTATATGGGGGCTTCCCATAAGTAAAGTCACCATAGTGTCAGTGAAGAAAATGCTGAGTACTCTGCAATTGATGACAGTACGACTGGAAGAGAGTGCTACTCAGATTTTTGAATGCTCATAAGATTTGGGAAATGTTATCTGTACTGCTTACTTCACAAAATGTGAGCAGAGATGACCTCCATCATTGTTCTATGGGAGAAAGTATTTTTTCCTTCCTTCAGATCACGGTAAACATTCCTAAATATCGAGCTATGAAATCAACATTTTAAAAGTCCCGTTGCACAGGCAGTCAGCAATCACCATTAGCTCTGCACTGTGCACTGGATAGCTACCTCTTTTAAAACCTTGCTCAGAGCTCTTATATTCTATAGGGTATGGCCCAACTTAATCCTGTACATGGATTTGTGTATATGTTTGCATGTACATCAGAGACCCAGGATTCAATTTTCTAATACTGGATTGTAAGTTCACACACTCAGTAGTTCACACCAGCACAGAAAATTCATGTATACTCATTTAAGGACATGCTCAATGACGATGGCTAAAGAAAAAAGCCATTATGGGAAGTGATAATTAGAAATTTCATTTTTATAGCTTTTATTCTCTCCTTGGCCCTAATAGACATCTAGACTTTACTTGGGAAAGATGGGGCACTCTGTCAGCTTCATGAACACCAAAAGTTTTTACCTTAAGGGTTATTAGTATGACATCTGCCATACACACAAAATTCCTTGGGAATCTGATGTATTACTGAATAGCAGCAGCTGGTTGGTATCCTCTATAAGCTACAGAAATCTACAGATGCTGACTCAGTGGCAGCTCAGTCTACTGCAAGGAAAGGCCAGTCCTTTCTTACATACACACACATACACACATATGCATAAAACATAAACATATAAACACACACACACAATGTGTAAACATAAACACACTCACTCCTCTGTGGTTTAAACTGACTTCGGGTTAAAATGCACAGAGAAGTAAACTCCAAACCTGTTAGTTTCACAATGTCAGGAGCCAGAAGAATTCTTTTCCTTCTTCTAGGGTGCTAAATTAGATTAAGCTAAAATAGAAGAAAATCTAAGCAGCTGCTTACCTGAGAAGAGATGATCTGGGGCTGCTGACAAATCCGATACAGAGGCATTAAAGCCGATTCTTTATTTTCTCAACTGCTTATTCTGAACCAATTAGTAGCTCTAAAAACAACTCACAGAATCACAATGCTTTCTTTTATACTTTGGGGTGTCTGATATACAAAATAATTTGAAATATTTTTTAAGAGTGAAAATTTTACCATGCAGTTTTTTTCCCTCATAAATTAGTATTTTTTAAAAATTTGCCGCTCATCTGGAGAGAAATATACTCATTGGATAAAATATTTTCTATACTAATAATTTTGAAATTGTGATCAAGTAGCATCACAGTCATATACAGTATTTCATGTCAACACTGCACAGTGAATTTATCAAGTCTATTACCAAAAATAAGGAAGGAACAAGAAATATGGTTAAAGAAGAATCAGTATTCTGAACTCTTGCCTCAAATCATCTTTAGTCCCTTGCAAACACTTTTAATCACCAAAAGACATTAGTAAGATTGTGAGCTAAAACTTTTAAGCAGTACAGCCAGAAATAAATGGCTAAAAGTATGGCTTGAATTCTCATCGTTTGCTTGTGTTACCATTTATCACATCTATGTGGGGACTCAGTAGTTCATCTTCTCTTGATGTATCCATAAATAGACTCTCAGGGAGCATGTTTACAAGGTAATATAAACTTTCCAAAAACATCCCACATACATTATTTCAATTGTACAATTTTCCTTCAAAGTGAATTTATCCCACTTAGAAGATTCCCATGCCTCCAGGTTCATTGATACTAATGGACATAAATAGGGGTGAAGCCAGGCTACAAAAGCTGGCACTAGATTGCCGTCTTAAGTTCAGTGGAAGAGCCAAATAGAATCTTGTCTGCCTTTGTAACACAGCTGCTCATCTCCGAGGTCTAGAAAACTTCTTGAACTTGGGCTCATTATCACTTATGTCAATATCCAAGGAGAAAATTCCATATCAAGAATTTCAGTCAGAATCAAAGTAAAAGTTACTTGATGTGTTTTTAGATAATGTGAATGCTCACATCATAAATATGTATTGCTTAGCCCCTAAAAATTTAAAGTTGTGCTTTAATATATAAGTGTATTTTTGTAAATATCTACCATTTAGTTTCATCAATATTTTATAAAAAAAAATAAAATTTCAACATGGAATTTTCTCCTGGATACTGATTTTCAAAAGCCTATCAGATGTTGACAAAGTTTCCATAAACTCATACTGGCAAATGACATATCAGTTAATACGAAGGAAAAAGACAATCCACTGACTTTTGGAGCTGAACCTGAAAAGAGAAATAGCTCATAAACTGTTAGAACTGAAATGACTTTAGAGACCACTGGACCCACCCTCTCTTATAGAGGTGATAAAGCTGTGGACATGAGAGCCTGAGCGCACTGGCGGGCAGAACTCAGGTGGCATGACCTCCATCTAACACATGCCCTGCACAGTTCACTGGCTCGGGAGAGGAGCTATGGAGTATCTGAAGCCAAAAACTGATGGGCACTGGTTCTTAAACTGTGGACCCCAGTCCAACAGCATCATATCACCTTGGAATTTGTTAGAAATGCAAATTCTTGGGTCCCATCTCAGAGCTACTAAATTGGAAACTCTGGGGTTGGAGCCAAGTGATTTGAGTATTGACGAGCCCTCCAGGTGATTCTGATGCACACTAAAGTCTGAGGATCACAGTAGCAGGAGAGTGTTAGTTCAAGAAAAGATATTTTAATTTTTCCTATTCATGATTACAAAGCATTAAAAATAAAAATTGAAAAATATTCTGATTATATGACTTAATTTATAATTATGTTGACCTTTTTTTTGCATAAAAGCCAATTAAAACTACTGCTTAAAAGATATCCTAATTTAATTCACAGTTCTTTGATAAAATAACACCCTAAAGAGAGCATAAAATTTAATATACCACAGTTATATAATAAAACATCAGTATTTAAAAAATGTTTATTTTCTGATGAAGACTCATTCTTCAACTGAATGCTTTTATTTTGCAGAATTTGTATTACTTTGGTAGTCTGTGTCATGCCACATTCATTCCTACAAGCAGGCACAATAAACTGAACATGTCGTTTTCTGTTTTTGTCAACTAAAAGGACAAATACAAATAGATATATAAACTCCAGATGTCTGAAATATCAAGTAACTTTTAAATTTTATCATATTCATTATGCTAAAGGATGAAGTACATCAGAAAAATCTTTACAGTGCAATATTTCTAAGATTCATCCATATTACACATATAGATAATGTATTCCTTTTTGCGTCGCATAAGATTCATTGTATGACTATACTCACTTATTTATCAATTCTTCATTCATAGGCATTTGGTTATTCTTAGATCTGTTCTTACAGTGATGCTCTGAATATTCTTCTCCTGTCTCCTGGATATTTGAAAGTTTCTTGGGTATACATATAAACATAAAATTGTTGCATCATGGTGATGAAAATTGAATTTTACAAGACCAAACTGCTTTAGAAGACTTTTATCAATTTAACTCCAATAATAATTTAAAGAATTCATTTCTATGCCTGATTTAATAAACATTTCTAGCACACATAGAAGTTGAATTTATAAGTTATTTCTATATTTGTTGGAATTATTTTCTGGTATGTTTTCTTCCCATACATTGTTGACTCTGATTTGCTATATTTTGCTTTTGATTAGATCCATTCTCATTAATAAATTTGCTAAAATCCTCATATTTAAAATGCATGTGTTGTTAGCTCTGTTTTCTTTCCAGTCTTTCCCTAATCCCTGGTAGTTTCCTCTACACATTTACTAATTAATACTCAGCTCACTACTCCAGGAAGAAACTTTTCAGATACTGAGAGTTCTCTCTGTCTATTCACCCAAAAGAGTTCTATTTTGATTTGTCTCTTTTCTTGCCTTCTTTTAGATTGGTTGAATCATGTTCTTTATCGTTCCTCTTTTCCTTTTGTCTGGAAATGCGTTTTGTTCCTAGCTTTTAGTGATTATTTAGGAATAAACACGTATATTACTTATCGATTTTTGAATGGATCAAAAGTTCAGATATGCAGTCATAAGGTTTATCTCAGAGAGTAAGGCATAGAATGTATTTTAACAAGTTCCCTAGGTATTTTTATACTAATAAATTGGAGACAAATTAAGAAACAATTGGACCAGAAAAACAGCCTAAATTAGGCTAAGGAATTAAGTTAAATTTCTCTATTTGTTTCTTGATAGTCAAATGGAGGCAGACATTAATGAATTCTCATTATCTAGCAGAAGGAAATATTCCAGATGATAAGGAGAGACTATTTTGTGTCAGCAATGATTTTGAAGAATAACTTTTGTGTCAGTTTTAAATCTGCTACAAATAGTTTTTAAGTAAGAACATGATCAACATAATGGTGTGTCATCAGGAGCTATTCTACAAAAGATAAAGAATATTATCATCTTATCTATTGCTTAAGCCAGAAGATCATATTTAAATCACATTTCTGCCAAAGACTTTCTTCAGAGCTAAAAGTAATTATTCTTGCATGTTCTTTTGACCTTGTGCAAGAGTAGAAGAACTATGCTTATCATGTTGCTGATATAAGAAACATTTTAGGATTATTTTTGTATAAAACTAATGATGCACTAAGACATACAGAAATGGCTAAGATATGGCCTCTGTCAACAAGAAATTAACAGTCTAGATAGGGAGACAAAAAGTAACTAGGCTGTGACAAAGGTTAATTAAACATGTTCCATGGGTACCTCAGGAGAACAGTGACTGCTTATATGCTTCAGTGGGGAAGGCTTCATATAGAGGATATTATTCCTTGACTCTTAAAAATGTTTGCATTAGTAAACAAATATTTTGGCCATTCAGCCATTTCATCTTTCTTTAGTAAGAGAATTCTTTTATTCCTATTGAGAACTGCTCTTCTTTCACCTGGTTAGACTACAAATCATTTATTTATCAATTCTTCTACTGATAGGCATTTGGGTTATTTCCAGTTTTGCTCTTACAGTGGTGCTCTGAATATTCTTCTCTGGTGTGCCATCACAAAGTCACATGAACCACAGCTTCAAGAACAAAGTCAATCAAATGAGACCACAGCTTCAATGAAATGCACCCTATTCCACAGGTTTCAGATTCAGAAGTGGACGTAACTCAGGTAAAGCCAATCAGAGTTTCTTGTTCAGAAGGTTTTGGATGCAGGAAGAGTGAATGCAGCAACTCATTTTTCTGAGCATTCAAAGGTACGATAAAGATACATTTTCTGAAGCTGTCCAGTGCTATTTTTGCTGCCATTTGGAGAAAGCCTGCTATGAATAAGAACAATGTATATTTTCTGTCCCAAATTCCTAGGTTTCAAATCTTACAAAAACAAGAAGAAATACTATGCCAGAAGAAAGATAAATTCTGTATACAACTATATGTCAAAAGAACTTAAGAATTTTGTCTTAGCTGAGAATACTTTCAGAGATGAAACTAGAAAATTTCAAAGAAAGTCTTGCTATGCCACAATCAAAGGTGGTTAAAACTTTACCTTGCCTGAAATGGGAAACAATCTTGTGTGAACGAATGAGTAAGAAAATTCTACATTGCCTCCTCCCATGACCATGTCCCAAATTACAACTAAATTATAGAACAGCCATCATTGAGGACCACTTGAACATTAGCTAGCAGAAGTCCTATAACTACGGACAAGAAGCCAGCTTCAGACTGGTAGGGGGGCAGAGAGACCCAGAAAGGGCTGATCCCACATCCATGTATGGTGGTTAAAAATTAAGAGGGCTAGCTCAGCTGTGGCGGTCCCCCTGGGAACAAAGAGGTCAGCCCCCCACAGCTCCCCAGCCCAGGCTCCAGTGCCAGGAAGAGAAGAACCCACAACTTCTGGCTGTGAAAAACAGTGGAGATTGTTAGCTGAGTGGAAGTCTCTAGGTGTTTCTCTTAAGAGCAAGCACATGAACTTACTTGTGACAAACTCACTCTGAGTTCCAGTGCTGGGCATCAGAAACATACAGGGTGGAAGTGAACTGTCTGGCTTCAGGGCAAAGGCTAGAGGGCAGTTTTCTCCCAGTCAGAGTACTGACAGAAGCCATTGTTCCTTTGTTGAGCCCTCTCCTCTTCTAGAATGCAGACACAGGAGGTGCCAAGACTGAGTCTCCAACAACCTGGAGAAAAATCTCATATTTGCTATAGGTACATTATTTATTTTGAAAGTAATAGTTAAATGTCACTAACATTCCTTGACTTTCCCTCCTTCCTCAAAGTAAGCCACTACTAATGTCAATTGTATCATTTCCACGGTTGTTTTTTATAAATTATTACAAAAATATATGCAATTATAAATGATGCAGTATTAAAACATAGCTGTTTTTAAAAAATTATATAGAATATTATGTTTTTGACATTAGTCTGTGCTTAATATGCATTTGTGATATAGTCATATGATACATATAAATGTAGTTTATTCATTTGAAGCGAGTTTCTCAACCTTGGCATTTTGTGTTGAATAATTCTTTGTTGTGGAGAGATGTCCTATGCATTTAAGGTACCAGTAGCACCCCTGGCCTCTGTCCAGTGGAAAGATGCTCACCCTTACGGGCAACAATAGCAATGGGACAATCTTCACCCCCAGTTGTGACTACCAAATATGTCTTTAGATGTGTCAAATGTCCCCTGGAGGGCAAAACTGCCCTGGTTAAGAACCACTGATTTAAATTAATGTGTAGTAATACATTATAAGAAAGTTATTCATTTCCATTTGATGGATAATTACCCTGTTAACTGTTTTAGTATTTTGCAAACAATGCTGCAAAGAACAACCCAATGTTTGTTTCCTGTGCACTTATGCTAGAATTTCTTAGAGTACCTACCTAGTAATGGATTTGCTAGATTGTAAAGAATGTGAGTCTTTGAATTTAAAAGATATGCCAATAATTTAAAAATAGTTAAACCAATCACCATCAATGTGCATATTTCATGTTTCTTCACATCTTTGCCATTATTTCATCGGAATTTTACAATTCTTATCAGTCTCTTTTGTACAAATAGTAACTCATGATCATTTAAATTTCCATTACCATGGTTACAGTGAGAGTGAGAATCCTTTTTAGCTACTTACTAACCATTTTTGATTCCTATTCTGTGAATTGCCTACTCATATCCTGTGCCATTTCAAATTAAGTTTATATTTTCAATTCATTGTAGAACTTCTTTATTCTAGAAACAAGCTTTCTATTTTTTCAGCCTGTTCCTTATTGTGACTTCTGTTCGACATTTTAAAATACAGTCAAAATCTCCAGCTTTCATTTTTTGTAATTTTATTTTGTATATTTATTTTTTCATCCTAAAATGACAAAAATATTTGTTTTGTTTATTTAAATATTAAAACTTTGCTTTCTCTCAGTTTGGTCTTAAAATCAACTTATTTCTAATGGATTACTGAGGTATTATTTAAAATATATAATAAATTGCTCATATTTAAGTGTATGTACAATTTATAATTTTTAACGTATGTATAGTTCTGGGAAACCATCACTGAACTTATGATAAAGAATCTCATTCATCCTCAAATGTTTCTGCATGTCCTCTTTTAATCCTGCACTCCTTCTCCTCCTTGATAACCACTCCCTCCCCAGGCATCTCCCTAGGCATCTGCTTTCTGTTACTAAAGACTAATTTGCATTTTTTGGAGCTTTATATAAATAAAGTATGCAATATGTATTGTTTTTATCTGGCTTCTCCCATGCAGCATAATTATATTGAGATTCATCTATGCTGTTAACACACATCAAGAATTCATTATTTATTTAAAGTATTTTTTCATTGTATGGATATATCATAATTTGTTTATCCAGTTACCTGGTGATGATATTTTGAGTTGTTTCT
Organism: Eonycteris spelaea; assembly: GCA_003508835.1. NCBI lineage: Eukaryota > Metazoa > Chordata > Mammalia > Chiroptera > Pteropodidae > Eonycteris > Eonycteris spelaea. The sequence goes on from PUFA01000196.1 coordinate 20,468, forward strand.
AGATCTTAATTATTAAAAATAAAGCTCTTATAAACATTCATATACAAGTTTTTATATAGACATTCTTTCATTTCTCTAGGGGTGAAATTGCTAAGTCATGTGGTAGGGGCACATTAAACCGTAAAAAAAAAAAAAAAATCAAATCATCTTCCAAGAAATTGTGCCATTTTATATTCCCATTATAGTTACCCCACATTTCCCCCAACTTTTGGTTTGGTCAATGATTTAAATTTAAGCTATTTGTAAAGAGATCTTTATAAGGGCTCAGATATTTCTATTTTTATAATTTTCTGAAATATATAATTAAAATTCATTTTTATATTGGGCATATGTACTGCAGTCCCAGGAATAAAACATATCATAAGCTACATTGATCTACATCTATTTAGCTATTAAAATTCTTTGAACTTTCTCCAATTTCATGTTAAGCTGAAATGATAATATTTAAGTAATATATTTGTTTTACTATTGTAAGATAGTCAAGTATACAGACGCTCTCACTAACTTGAACTAATGGTAGAGGGGAAAATGTAGAGAAAGACGAAAGCATGTAGAAAGGATTATATCCATGTTAGGAAATATGAATTGTATTTCCAAGTTTTCCATCTGCCTATGACATTAGAGAGTTGTCTGTCCTCTTTGGACACAATTTGAAAATTAAATCAGTATTCTTTTTGAATTGTGTAGGTTTTCCTTATACCTTTACATACACCTTGAAGTCAACTTTATTTTTTGACATAAGTTCTTATTACACAGGTTTAGTAAATGTAACTACAGTCTCTGTCTTATCCAAATTAGTTTCAATTATCAATTAAGAATGCAAATTAATGAGGCTTCACTATTCTGATAATAAAGCATTATAAGAGTCATATAGTTCAAAATTCTACTGTGGAAGATAATAAAAATATTCCTTTGAAAGAATAAGTTGACAAATTTTAAAGGCAAGTGGGAAATATTTTCATTAGTATTAATTACTGTACAAGTTTAAATAGTAATAGCTAGATTTTCTTTATATAACCTAAACTAAGATTTATCTTGATATATATATATATATATATATATATATATATATATATATATATATATAACCTTGAGAAATACTAATACTAAGTAGAAAAACTAAGCAGGAGCCAAAATGTTGATGATAATTGCAAACTAGAGAGTGAAGGTGCTTCTTGTGATTTTGTCTGCAAGTAGTTACATGTTATATTTGTAAAGCAAATACATATAACTGTAAAAAACGCCTCTTTCTCTAAAACATAGGCGAATCAAAAATAATTTTAAAAACCTGAAACCAATATATATATTACATGAGGAAAGTAATGAAATCCATTGTGTTTTTGTTACAAATGGACTATTACACTTCAGCACTATCATATTAAATCACAAAATTACAGTTATCTTTTTAGAATAGCAACTTACATTTTTTTGTTTTTATATTTCGAAACCTAAAACTGACTTTGTGAGTTGTTTATGCAAATATGCAGAATAGTATCTTATAATTAATATAGAGAGCTGTGAAAGAAAGTTTTGAGAATCAAATTGCATGCTACTGTTAGTGACTTCAGAGAGTATACTATTATGTTACAATTATCCAACTTCTCATTTGCCCCATTTCTTCCCCCAAAATAGATTTAAGAAAATGATGGTAACAGTGGTTTCTTCTTTGATACAAGAAGAAAGGAGTAAAGGCAAAGAGGCCTCTTTTAGATTTAGTCATCACCTTTCAAGAACTTTTCTGTAAATCTCTGCTTGGCATTCAATGTTTCTTCTATCTCATTGGCTACCTCTATTTGTAAAGGAAGCTGGGAAATGCAGGTTTTATATGCACGCACATATTAAAAAACCAAAAAGTCTAATACTAAGGAGGAAGCAGAATAAGTATTTGGTTAGTAGGTAGTGGTCTCTGATGCAATAAAATAGCAGACCATCAGTGAGGAGCATTAATGGAAGATGTACTGTATGAAATACAATATATAATTGTCCCCAAATTGGAGATTGAAGCAAATGTTGTGAGACAAATTTTCATATTTTTTCTTATCAAGAGAATGGTCTATTTATTTACTACCATGTTTAACTTAAACCAATCATGGTATGAGTAGAAGAATATTGCTAGTAAAAAAATTTAGGTTACATTCTCCCAAACTTTTTGAAAATTAAATATGATCACTTTGAGCGGTGGATGACTAAAGTGTCTTCTTCCATTACTTCTTTGAAATTCCTGTTTAAGATCCTCGACTCATTTGTCCTTTAGCTGTCTCACTTCCTCCCTCTTGTTCCTGAAGGCAAGGTAAGTGACAACCAAAAAAGAAAATGCCCAGTAACAAAACCCAAAAAGGCATATCTGAAAGAGGATTAGAGTCTACAAAAAGTGTTCTGTGTAATTTATGATTTTATAAGTGGATATAAATTAGTCATGTCTAATTTGACAATTTAAAAATTCTTCATTGATTATGTCATAGAATGTGGTTGCTTTTAATCATTAAGTAAAAAAAAAAAAAATCACCTCATTCTCCAAACCCTTAAATCTGTAACTAACAATCAGGGTTGACTTAGGAGGCTAATTTAACCACAGAAAGGTCTAAATGATGTCACTGGTTGTTCAAAAAGGAAAACAAAATGGTTAGAAAATAACAAACATGAGAATACCTTATATAAAAAATATGGCATGTAGACAAATCACTATATTGTACACTTGAAAAGAATATAACCAATATAATATTGCATACTAACTATACTTAAATTTTAAAAAATCTTTAAAAAAACAGTGGTCACTAACTCCTCCTCTTCAAACTCTGTTCTTGCCTCAGTCCACTCTAGTCAGGATTCCATCCCCACCACCCACTGAAAATGCCCCTTTTAGGATAATCAGTGTTTCAAAAGTATTTATTTCTGTGTGTCCATGCTTCTCTTTTTAGCAGAATTCCAAGGAGTTATTCACTCCTAACTTGAAACATTTTCTTCTCTTAGTTCTTCTTTTCATAACACCAACCCAGATTTCTTTGCTGAAGTGAGAAATCACGTCGCCAACTGCTTACTTGACACCTCCACTTAGATGTCTCCTAGGTAGCCCACACTAAGATAGTCTAAGGCAGAAACCCTGGTTCTTGCCTCCCCATCCAGCTTCACCATCTCTGTTGATAAGGCAACTCCCCCGCCCCCACCTCCACCAAGTTGCTGGCAGAAAAGCAAGAACGATCCTTGATTCTTTCTTTCCTTCTTTTTAAATCATCACCCATGATGAACTACCAATTCCATAGGTTTAGCCTTCAAAAAAAAAAAAAAAAACCAACAAAACACCATATTGAGTCTGACTATTTTCTCAGTTTTCTCTAAAGTATCCCAGTTTTATGCACAGTTATCTTTGCTGGACTATTAAAATATCTTTCCAACTGTCTTCTTACAGCCCCTTTTGCTCCCCTAGAGCCCAATCTCCAAGTAGCAACTGGGAGAGATCATTCAAATCTAAATTATTTCTTATCATTCTTCTCCTTAGACCTCTCTCCTGTCTCCCACAGTGCACAGTTCATAATGTCCAAGCTCTTTAATACAACTTATAAGTGCCAAGACAATTTGGTTTCTGAATGTATCTCTTTTTCAACTTCCATTCTCACTCGTCTCTTATCCTCTCATTCTCACGTATGCTCTAGGCATCCAGTTCTCTCTCTCTCTCTCTCTCTCCCCCCCCCCGCCCTCTCCCTCTCCCTCTCTCTCTCTCTCCCTTTCCCCACTACCCTCTCACTCTTTCTCCCCCTAGTTCTAAAACACATGAATATTGTTTTAAACTTAGTAGTGGCTTACTTGTTTTCTCTCTATCTGGAATTCTCTAACCATACAGTCTGTTGCATGGCTGGTTCCGTTCCTTCCAGCATTTTAGGTCTCGGCCTTCCTGATTAACTAATCTAGGAGTTCTCATTCTCTCTTTACCATACATTCAAATTTATTTCATTCAGATCACCTACTTGTAGTATGTATCAATCGTGTAACTGTCTGCTTTTTATTGTTTACCCCTTGACCCCTAGTGCATGTGTATATAAGTAAAATGAGGATAAGGAATTTGCTATTTTTATTCACCAGTGTATCCTCAGTGCCGAAAACAGGTGTTCAGTAAATGGTAAATAGATGACTACATGGAAATTGTCTTTGAAAGTGTTGTTCCAAATATAAGATTTTCATTGTTTAGCTACTTCTCTGCAACCTACTGTGAACAAAGATATAAATGAGGAACAAAGAATGCAGAGCAAAACGATAAATTAAAACCTGACCACATAAAAGTAAATTAGTTACGATTTAACACAGGGAAGATGGAAATGAAAAATAATAACATTTTAGTTTCCTTGGGAGGACATGAAATAGAAATGCAATTTCGCTTCTAATAGTTTTTGTCCTATGCTCTGGGTATATATTTTGTCTAATTAGTTGTATTAACAGGAGATTAAATTTTGTATACTGATTCTAGAAATTTTTACTGAAGGGGGAAAATTACATTTGGGCAGTAATTCAAGCTGCCTAAGAAAAAGCAATTTATAAGCTTAATATTCAGTCTCTGAAATTTAGAAGACAATAAATCTCATGGTTGGGGTCCAGGGAGAACTTTCAGAACAGATATTCTTGACAAAAACTCCCTTTCCTACTTGAAAGCTTTAGGAATGAAAATGTGTCTGTACTTTCTGGTATTTATTGGGAGGTCTACTAGTTAATAAGGAAGGCCACTCATTCAGGTAGGTGTAGAAATCGTGGAGTTGTGGGTTATTCTATAGGTTTAAAAGAAATCAGATGCACATATTGATATGTAATGATTGAGAAGATACTGTCTTCTTATTGAAAATTCTGAATATCTTTCAATAAAAATTACTTGTTGCTTAGGATGTTAGTTTGAGGTTTATAGGCAAGTTTTGAGAGGTTGTGACTACTTGGAAAGTAGCTGACTATTCACTATAATAATGGAAATGTCATGGTTTCCATTGCACTATCTATAGCCTCAAAGGAAAGAGGGCTGTTTTTATTTAGCTTTAATTATCTCATCATCTCATCGTCAGCACCCAGGGCCATGTTCCTGGTAACTTGAGGAAGGTCATATCACCATTTGTTTTCTGATATCTCACCCAGAATGAGTTTAAAACAGAAAAAAACTAATAAAATATGAAGCACTTGACCAATATGAAGGAAATTATAAAGATTAAATAACCATTTGACATGAGAATTAAAGCGATCACTGAAAACATACTAAGAACTGAAAAAGAATGACAAAAACATAACGTATATTACAAATGAAAGATTAGTCTAAATACCATAGTGGGTCTTGCCTCTGCTTTATTATTCTGTCCATCTGGCGGAAAAAAACAATAACTTCTACTTTTCTTACTTTTTCTTGTACAGATTCTTAGCATAATTAGTAGTAGCTTGACTGGATTTCACCACTGCACACCAAATTCTATTTTTCATTTACTTGTTTTTAACTTAATTTTCTTTATTAAGGATTACTTCTGGGTGTTAGTGTTCTGCTCATTCAACTGAGTGGCCCATGTAGATTTTTATCTTTTAGGCACAATATTTCTGTGATGGAATAGCTTATCAGCACTCTGCTAGGGTGACCAACTTTCCTGGTTTGCTTGTGACTGAACAGTTGTCCAGGACATTGGACTATCAGTGCTAAATTTTGGACAGTCTGGGGCAGTTGATCTGCCTCATACTGAGAAAGAGGAAGTATATGTAAAGGTCTTTGAAAACATGAAATAAAAGAGAAGTTAAGGTGCCTTTAAAAGTTTGTCTGTTTAGCTGTTTGTTCAACTGTCATTTCTGATATAAGAATGTCATCTAAAATTTAGGATATTTCTAAGTGAAAATGTGGAGATTTAAAATTTTGCCAACTTGAGAGCAATGAGCAGTGTCAGGAAGGAAAAGTATTCTGTTAGAAGTAGAAACTGGCTCAGGGCTCTATCAAATAAAAATTGGTCGAAATCTTAATTTCATGATTTTCAAATTGTTTCAGAGGCTTAATGAATTCAGTCAGAACTAACTTTGTAGTCAATGTCCTTCTTGCCATACTTCTGTCTCACTGCATTTATAATTTATTAGAATTTTGTTACCTATTTTATTAGCTCTAAAGAATGGGTTCATGTTACCTGAGATTGAGAAACTAATTAATATATCTTTGAATGATATATCTTTAACTTTCCTCTTGACCTTTTGAAATCATTTCCTCTCTAGATTCCCTGACACACACACTTCCCATTTTCCTTTGATTCTTTGAATGTGTCATTCTAAAACTCCTTCTCAATCCACTTCAATGTTGGGATTTCCCAAACCTCTATCCTCCTCTCCCTTTCTTTTCCTTTTCTTTGCTTTCACCACACTATCTTTCCTTTCCCTTTCCTGGCCTTCTTTGCTCTTCTTATTCTCTTCTTAGAGAAGGTGATCTTAGATCATACTTAGGAGGTGACCTCACCCTGCCCTCATGGTTTCAATTCCATTTAAATACTGTGACTAGCCCAAATCTGTTTTGAGCTTCAGACTTTACACACACGCGCGCGCGCACACGCACACACACACACACACACACACACACACACACACACACACACTACAGGCCCTATGCAACCAATTCATTCATTCTTCAATATCAACGTGTCAAAAACTAAACTCATCATTATCCAACAACTCTTGTCTCGAATGGTTCTTGTTCCTGATTTGCTGTTTTAGACCATGGCACCACCTTTCCCCAAAGCCTAAAATTTGAGGCTTATCCTTTTTCTCATACTCATCTACTCAACAATTCTGATCAATTTTAAACTTTATAAGCTTTATATGTCTCTTCATCTCCTCTGCTGCAGACTACTTTGCTCACCTGGATTATTGCAACAAATTGTAATTTGTCTTCTTATTGATGAATGGCCTTGTCCTTTCTTCAATAAATTCTACTCACTACAGCCAGTTGCCTTTCTGAACTATGAATTTTATCATGTCATTCCCAAACTAGAAATCCTTTAAGGCTGAAGTCCAAATTCCTAAGCATAAACTATACACACTTTCATAATGTATCACTTATTTACTTGCCCAGTCCCTTTCCTGAATACTCAGCTCCTTCACTCCTTGCCCCAACTCTCAACCCTTAGGAGTCTGGTTTAGCCAGAGTAAGCTGCTTAGTTTCTTAAGCACATATTTTCTTGTGCCATTCCTGTTTTAGGAGTGCCTTCCCTGTCCGGCTAATACTTTTCATTCTTCAAGATTCAGCTCAGGCATCACATTCTCAAGGAAATGTATTAGTTCCCTCTACTATGTAATGAAGTAACTGTGTACGTCTCCTACATAAGCATTTATCTCAGCTTATTATAATTTTTTGTTAACTTATTTGTCTCCCTCAATAAACTAGGAGCTCCTTGTGAAACAGATCATGAATTATTTATCTTTGTGTTTTCAGCTTCCAGCACTGGAGGTGGTACATACTATGTGCTTGACAAATGTTAAGTCAATATCTGGAATGTGAGCCATAAAAGCAGACTCAACATGACTTTCTAAAGCTCACTAATATAAATTTGAGGCATATCTATGAAATCTTAAGGAACAAAGGGACAAATCTTCATCCTGCTTCTTTTTTCATGCTGCCAAGAATCAAGACAATATTCTACATGTTCTAAAAGTTTGAATTTCTTTCATTTTCTTTTCCTCTTGAATTTTCTCAAAAGAAATGTATTTTCTATTATATCTCAGTCTCACACATCTATTAGTGTATGTTTTATATATAGGCTGCTTAGATCAGAGTGATGGTAGAGTGAAAATAAAATTCTCTTAAGTCAAACAGATCTGGGTGTGAATCCATGCTCTGTAATTTGTTAGTCTATAATCCTTTACACATTACCTTCTATTATTCTTACTCTTCAGATTTAAAATGGTAAAATGGGCATAATACAATTTTTCATATAAGATTGCTATAGAAATTAGAAATGATGCATATAAAATAACACATAGGAAACGTTCAATAAATTATTATAATGTGGTAGAGGCAACGGCAGTTCAGCATCCCAATGACAGCAACAGCTGTAATTCCACCACAAAACTGAATTTTCTGTTTTTAAATAGAATCTGTGATAGAGCGTAAGAAATAAAAAACTCGTAGAGTGCAAGTGAGGTAATATTTTAAAATGTATTATAATAAGAGCACCAAGCTGTAGATCTATCATAATAAATGATCTGGGTTCTTCTTTAGATTTTTTCATCTCCATAAAGTTATAAATTTAATACATTTGGTGAAATTTATGTCAAGTATTTTACTAAGCATTATAGAAAGGTGAAAAATAATTAAGGCATAACTATCATAAAGAAACTTAAAAATCATTCTGTAAGCTAAAACATAGAAGCTAAATATTTGAATATAAAAAGTAGTTTTTACTGAGCACATTATTAAAACTAATTATTAAATACTAGTAATAACTATTCAGGGTATTACTTTATATGACATAATAAACTAAATTTCTGATAACTAAACATTATAAACTTAAACATGAAAGTGTGTATATTATGTTTATTCCCTTTATTTCATCTAATATCCTGTTTTTAAATAACATTTTTATGATTACTTCAAAATTCATATTTCTAGTCTAGACTCCCCCTGAACCACAGGTTTGTGTACCTAACCAACTGCCTGCCTAGTTAATGTGTCCACTTGGATGTATAAGACATGGCCTAAACTTAAAATGCCCAACATTAAACCTTCACATCTCTACCTTCAACCTGGTCTTCTCCATGTTGGTAAACTCCATTGAACCAGCTTCTCAGGCCAAAATTCCTAGTGTGATACATTCTTCCCTTACTTATCCCTGCCAGTGACTACGTAAGGCCAATCTCATTGGCCTTGCCCTTAGAGTAATCCAGTTCTCACCATCTTGACTTTTAGCCTAGCCTTGGACATTAAAACTACAATATGGGTTAGGGCAATGGCCTCTTCTCTGGTCTCTCTGCTCCCCTACAATTTATTATAGGGCAATGGCCTCTTCTCTGGTCTCTCTGCTCCCCTACAATTTATTATATACAGTAGTAGCCAGAAAGCCTTTAAAACATAATTCAGGTCCTGTCAACTCTTTGCTCAAAGCCCTCTTTTGGTTTCCTATCTACCTCAGAGTAAAGGTCAAAGCTCCTGCAATGGCTTGTGAGGATCTACGTGATCTGACTACACTACCTTCTTAACTTCACACTACCACCTCCCCTTCTTTATTGTGTTCCAGCCATGACTGACTTCCTTGCTGTTTCTTGAACTCATAAGGACTCAGGATCTTTGTGCTTTCCGTTCTTTCTGCTTGAGACATTTTCCCCTGATATCTGCCTGGCCTGCTTCTTCATCTACTTCGGGCCTCTGTTCAAATTTCACCTTACCAGGGAAGCTCACCTTGTCTGTCTTATATAAAATGGCACCCACTCCTGACACTCTCTCTCCTCCTGACTCCAGAGCACTCATCTCTGCTTATCACATCACATATGACATTTTCCTGTCTCTTTTTGCTAGACTGTAAGCCACAATAAGTCAGTGATTTTTCTCTCATGTTCATTGCTTTACCCATAGTGCTAACCCAGAACAGTGCTGGGCACATGAAGAAACATTTAAGAAGTAGAAATTGAATAAAGCATTGAATAAATCGTATTGTGCTGTCAGTGGGAAACAAAAGAGAAAATATAACTATCTCAATACATTTTAATAGGATGTTAACTCTGATATCAATAAAACCATTTACTTATAATCAATTAATCATCTTGCTGGTGATTTCTATATTCTTAATTTTCAGCTGCTGAATTTATTTAGAACTATGGGTTGTACTTGTAATATCCTGATGCTCTATTCAATTAAAATGACATTCTTAGAAAATAACATTTTTATTTTACTTTGTAAATATAAAAATTATCTTTATAATATTCTTTTGAGTTTCTTAATCATTGCCTCTTGTCTTAGCTTCAAAATAGTCTTAAAGAAATATTTACCTTCCTGTCATCTATAAGGCATTAGTTTGTCATAATGTATTTTTAAAAGCAAAATATATTTTCATTACGTTGCAGAAGGCCGGGAACATTAAAGTAGTTCAATAAAATTTCCACAGGCTTCTCTAAAAGCCTTCCTACATATTGGAATAAGCTACAGGTTCTTATAAGGTTATCATTTTAAAACTTATCAGTTTAAATCATGTCCTTATTGAAATGTATATTTGTGTTTTGAGTGTGAGTAGAGGAATAATTGATGAAGTAAAAGTCTGAGAAGGATTCTTATAGATTTTGTTAAATTAATTTAGTATTTTAGATCTTGAGTGGTGAGATACAGCTTACACTTTCATGCTTTACCCTACTTTTCAAGAAAAGCTTAGCTTTCACTCCTGAGGTTTGATATTTACACTTTTTATCTACAGAATTATCACATTGTGAGAATGCCTCAAAGGAAAGGCACTTGGAAAGTCAGACCTGTCTATTGCCTACTCCACCTCTTTCTAGCTGCCATAGCAAGTTATTCAACCTTTTTGAGCTATAATTTCAATGCCTATAAAGTGAGAATAATAGATATTTCATAGAGTTATATGAAGCTCAGATAAATTAACATTTGCTAAGCACCCACTTGGCAAAGAGCTGATGGATATTTATTGGGTTAAAATGTGTGGTAGCCATCAGTGGTTACTGACATGGAACTGTGAGGTAGTGCCCTCATCTGATGGAGAAACCCTGGCACCAAGGCCTGAGTTCACATTTTTATCTGGAGCTCTAGGTTTTCTGAAATAGACAACAGTTCTGACCACATGAGTAGCCCGGGAAATTGTGCTGGGATGGTAGACCTTCAAGAGCCTTCTTTGAGGATTCCTTACTAATATGGCTGCTAACTTTTAACTCAGATTGCAATAGTAACATAAAGAAGTCCTCCAAATTTCTCTGAATAGTTTTTTATAGGCCTCAGTTGGACTTGATTATAGACAGATACTCTCATATGTGATAACAGGCTTCCTTACTGACATCGAGCCATGAAAATGTTCTGACTTGATTGACATTCCATGATTACTACATTTTTATAACCACTGCTTAAACTATCTGTGAAGAGTTTCTACCTTTTATATGACTTAGTAACCACCTTGAATTTATGAACTAATTTCCAAGCCTATGTAATATTCAATCAAACATTTTGCAAAATTTGGGAATATTTCAATGGTGGAGTTCTCCTCTACAGGAACTAACCATTTCTATGAGTGTCAGTAACTCTTTAATGAATGGTCTCTGTATCTAGTCATGCATGTACTCCATATCTATCCAAGATATACATATTGGTATGCCAAGTACATTATGCTAGGCACTACTTAGGCTTTTCTTCCAGTTCACCCTTAAACCATTGTCTGGGTTATCTCTTCCAAATCCAAATCTGATTACTTAAGTCACAATCTAAAAAACCTCCACTATTACCATAAGAAAATATTTTCCAATGCATTATTATAACATAAAAGATCTATTCTGTATTCTTTGCAACTTAAATTCCACCTACATACTAAATCACTAATATCAGCAAATAACATGTCCTTTTGTTCATCTCTTCCAGTGTAAACATTGTTACTTTTGCCTGGAAATATCTTATTCCTTTTACCTTTTCTTTAGGACAGTTCATAGCTCACTACCTCAAGTCCTATGTTCAGAGTGCCCTGATGGCACATATTCATGCTTCTTCTTGAGCTCTTCACATGCTATGTTGCATTTTATCTCAAAATGATGAAAGTGAGAGATATAAATTGAGGAAGCAAAGTTATACTGCAGTAGCAGTAGAGAGAGTAGAAAAAATGGAGCATAAATAAAAAGATAAAAACTTTTTAAATGACCCGCATATGAATCTGGGTGTCCAAATGATTATAGTCCTGCATCGTCCGTCTCAAAGTAGAGCACACACTCTTGTCAGGACCACCTTGACGCATGCAGGGAAAATGGGAATCCATGGGACTGATTTCTTACTGATCCTTAGAATGTCAATTTTCTCTAAAGACTAAATTAAAAAATATCTTACAGGTAATCATGCCATTATGTATCAGACAAGAGGATGTCAAATGTGAATGAGTGGTTATGATATTCAGGTCAGTTGTTGTTTACCCAGGTTCTTTCAAGCTAAGCTTACCAATCCTCCTCTTTCTAAACGTTGGCCTAAGTGTTCACTCCCTTCTTCTGATACTGATGGTTGCCTCTAAGTGACTGCAAACAAGAGTTATTTTACCTTAGTATTTTAAAAGGAGGAAAATACTATGAAAAGAGAAATGAAAGGTAATGAGGTATCAGAGGGAAAAGAGGTACTCTCATATATTTAACTGGAGAATTGCTGGTGAATAGCACCTGAATTTGATTTAAAAAAAAAAAAAAGAGAATCCTAGAAGAAGAGGCAGACACCAATATGGGACTATTCATGCTAGAGATTCATTGTGGGAAATACTTATGAAGAATAAAGGATGAAGATGCAAGAGCTGAGGGGAATATCTCAGTCTATGATGCAGTTCTGTCCCTTTTGAAAGGAGAGATTGGGTAGGAAGAGCTTTAGACAACGGTTTATTTCTAAGAAAGTCTCAGGCAGGATAGGGGTTCCTGAATTAAAGTTGTCTATTTGAGGAATACTGCACAGGGCAGGAACTGGTTAGTACATGTGACCTGCTGTGCTCAGTCACTCACTGGGAGTAGCCTAAGGGAACTGTGGCCTCAGCATTCATAAGGTTGGCTGCTGCAGGCTATGAGTTAACTCTGCTCCCTGAGGCAGGTTCTCTTAAAAGATCTTAACAGCACATTTCCATGGCTGCCCTAGGGAATAAAAGGTGATCAGCACAGAGAGAGAAACTGCAAGCTATCACAACAAATGGCAAGGTCAGATTTTGTAGACTACAGAGTATATGAAAGGTAGTAATGAAAATAAATTTTAAAAGATAGCTAAAACTTGAAAAACCTGACTAATGGAGTTTAGACTTAATAATTTTTCATAATAATGATTCATTACAAGTTTAATTTTTGAAACAGAAGGGTGATGCTGTCAGATTGTCTTGTAGAAGTGTATTGCAGAAATGCACATCATTGATTTTAGCTAGAAGGGAGATTTTGGGTAGCAGTTTTAGTTTATGTCTAGAGCTCGGGGCCCAGAGAGAAGATTTAAATTATCCACTGAAGTGAGAATTAAAGTTGTGAAGCTGAATAACATTGCCTAGAGAGAGCTAATAGAGAAGAAAATGACCAAGAAAATATCCTGGAAGTACATGTGTTTAATTGTAAGAAGTCATAATTAATGTGTTGAGGAATATTATTTCTTACCCTATTTTCAAAGCCTACATATTAAAATTTTTAAATAAATGACTTTTCTTTCCTCTAATATATAAGGTTAAAATTTCATTTAGACTTTTTCCTAAAGCAAGACTTAAGGAAAATATTTTAGCACAATTTAAAATCATTAGGTAACAACTGTACAAATACATTTATTTCTATTTCATTCCTTCTCTTAAGATAATAATGGCACAAATAAACCTAAATGAATAGGTCATCCGTTGCGGCTTTATATTTGAATTGACTATATACATAATGATACATATCTGTATAGTGACTTTAATAAATCATTATCAATTAATGCTATTTGAGTCCACACCAGGTATGTAGAATATCAAAAATCATTAGTGAGAAAACAAGAATATCTTTCTCTTTGGTACTGATTTCCTTAACACTCAAGTATGCCACACACATTTACACATTCAACATGTGATGCTTTCTCCCCACCTCACCCTTGGCCCTTTATATTTGTCCCAATTCTTTCTACTTTTCTTCTTGTTTCCTTGTGCTTATTCCTTCTATTCCCATCCTGCTCTTACCATGTGAGTGATCCAGACCCTTAGAAATAAAGTTTGTATCAAGCAAGCCCTTATTGGGGCACCTTTTTTAAAAGATAAATTTACTCAGTTTGTAAGGCTTACTCTTACCTAATAAATAAGTAATTTCTTTGCAGATCTTGGCTGAAATGGTAAAATACTGCAGGCAAAACCAACACCTAAAAGACTTGAGGCTTACAACGAAGCCAGTAAACTTGAGAAGCCGATGACGAGGGTCCAACTGGCCAAACTCCAGACCAAACAGTTGGGGTGTAAAGTAAATAACTTTCATCTGGTTGTGGAGTGCAGTTCTCACCAACTGAAAGGGATATTGAGGGAGCCGTGAAGCTACAGCAGGCTCGTTTGTTACTACAGGGTTGAGCCACTTAGAAAAATCTATTTTACTTCCTAGAAAATCAAATCTAGCACTTTCACCTGCAGAGAGGAAGGGTTTCAGGAATAGTTGAAATGGATTTCTTGTTTGAGTAACCGGAATCTGATATTTAATTCCCTGGTTGACTTGAGATGAGTTGTAAAAACCCATTCGATATGCACAGACTGTTAGCCGTAACTGCAAAATGTGATTGCGTTGATATTGGCAGTATCGCAATGCTTTGAGATGATTGCTGCAATTGTTTTAAAAGTCTTCATGCTTAGCCAAAATGCTTTTTGTGTCCTCTCCTCTTAGTCCAGCTGAGCTGTACAATAAAAAATGTCAGGCTCCAAGTCTCAGGCATAGATTACACAGTCTATTATAGGTCTAAAAACAGCCTCAGGTTCTTGGTGCCACATGTTTTCATTTAGAATCGCACAAACCATATTACATGACCTTTTTATTACAGGTGAACCACAAGTTGAGTTCTGAAATCGGGGCTGAAGACAATCACATGCCTTATTTTTTCCCTTCCTTTAGGAATGTCACTATTCTAAATGATTAGAAACGATGCATTTTTATCTATTTTAGCAGTTATTATTTTATTGTTTTTTGAAAATCACGATCTATAAAGTATGATGACTCAAAATCTCATAATTTCTAACTAGCTAAGCACAATATTCTTCTGAAAATTTGATTAGGCAAGGCACCCACTAAAGAAAAATAAGAAGTGAAATGCATTAAAGATTACTAAGATTGTTCCCTTTAGGAAATGTTTTAAAAATTACTGGGGCCAGAAGAAAAGAAGAGAAACCAGATAAACTAGTGAAAAATTAGTGTTAGTAGATTCAATTGCCCAGAGGTTCCTTCTCAAGCAAGCAGGATATGTTGAAATGTATTGAATGGAAAGAGGAGAGATCAATGGAAATCTTGTTAAAAACCTGCTTGGAAATAAAAACCTTCATAGAAAATGGAAGTAGTATGGTTACAAGTGACTTACATTTTCCAATTCTGTAATAATTGTAACCTGAATTTAGGCTGTTTTTGCTGTTCATTCATATTGTTCCTTGCCGTTTCTTCCACACAGACTGAAATAAGCAGACAGATAACCTTTGCTCTCTCGTTTTTTCCCACTAAAAGTTCAAACCATCAGCAAGTTCTGTTTTCACCATCTTAAAATATACTCTGAATTTCCATTCCTTCTCGTCTCCATTACTAACATTCCTGTGCAAACAACATCATCTGTAACCTGGATGCCTGCAGTGGCCTCCTGACTGCCAGCCCACTCCCACTGTCCCCTACAGTTTTCTCCTTGCACAGCAGCCATATTAAAAATTAATCAAATTATGGCCCTGAATGAAACTCTTTAGTGATACATGTAGAACAAAACCCATATCTATAGTGTGTCTCACAAGTCCCCTCCTGTCTGGTCCAGCTCTCTGACCTTATCACCTACCATTGTTTCCCTCCTTCACTTCTCTGCAGCTGAGCTGCCCTGAGCTGCTCTAGACATGTAGGATTAATCCCCCTTTCAGAGAATTCACTTACACTTGCTCTTCTCCCAACCTGAAATGGACTTACCCCTGTCTTTATTTGCCATACTTCTTATAATTTGGGTCTTAAATGGCACTTTCTTAGAGCCTTCCCTCCAGCATTCACTATCTCTTTTTCCTGTTTTATCTTTTTTCTAGCATTTATCACTACGTTATACTACATTGTCTATCTACTTCTTTGCCACTGGTCTCTCCCTTTGGAAAGTCAACTCCATGATAACAAGGACCTTGTTCTTGGCTATACTGACAACAGTTAGCGGAAGGCCAGAAATAAGGCAGGTATTCAATACATATGAATTCAACAAAATAGAGAATGAATAAAGGAAGCCAACTAGTCTTTGAAACAATCAAAATGGCATTTCTTTACTGTACAAATTTTCAAAGTTGCTATTTCAAAATCACTACCGGGAAACCACTAATGTGTCAAATGAATACCATATGATATAGATGAAGGTCAAAATAAATAAAATAATGCAGAATCTCTGTAACATTGGAGGCAATTTTTTAAAGTATTTTATTTTTTTAATATAATTCTTTTTAATTCCCCCCTCTCACCACCACCACTTCCACCCCTGACCTACTGCTGTTTCCCCTTAAGAACTGGGTCTCTGAAGGTGGGGTGTCTCCTCTCACATGCTTGGGGCATGCAACCAGTAGGGGTGGGGTCCTGGGGGAGCGGGTGGGCCGTGGCTTGCTGGGACTCAAACTCAGGACCTTCTGCATGTGAAGCAGATGTGCTAACCACTACTCTATGGAACCACCCCTGGAGGCAATTTCTTAACCCACATCTTCTTGCTGCTATGGCCTGAAAAATCAGACTATGCCAGATTGTCCAGTAGTCTAGGCAAACACATTTTTTCTTTTCTCTTTATCTTAAAAAGTCACTAAGTACTTCCGATGTGGTTTGATTGTTGCTGCTGACATTACTGTTTTGTTAATGACTTTGATTTCATTGTATACATTAGCAGTTAAGGCAAAGGAAGGTTTCAGAAACTTTTAAATGTTGGTAAACCTTGTTGTTTGATGAGTTTTTATTGTCTTCATAAGCAATGTAATATAATGATATAACATGCAAACTAAAAACAGACTGGCTGGGTTTGACTCCTCATTCAAAGTATTTGCTAAATGATCTTTTTATAAATTCTTCATTTATAAAATGTAAATAATAATGATATACACAGATATACATGCCAAATAGTGTTCTTGTGAGGGCTCAGTGAATTAATAAATACAAAGCTCTTAGAATAATTCTTGATATAATATGAGCATTTAAAATGTTGATTTTGAGTTTCTGGCATAAACTTTCCTAGACAGAAATGATTACCATGCTCCATGGGAGTGTTAACGACTCCATCCGAGGCTCTGGGGTGGGGAGTGACAATACTTTCATTTTCTGTGAAGCAGGAATTGAATCTTTGTAGAAGAAAGCCTCAACACTTGGACTTTATAATCAATTTGACTGCATTGATTTGCTGCTTCAGTCAAACAACTTGTCAGTTTGTAAAAACTGCAGCAACTACGTTCATGGTTGAGACCTGTGTCGCTTCATTTTTTGTTTCTTATGGCTTATGCATACAAACCCTGTGAAAATCAATGTAAACAGTGTGTATTTTGTAACGTATCCGAGCACATGAGATTGACATGAGAATAAGAAGATGAAAACAAAAGAGAACAGAGGGATATAGGATTTATATCATTCCTATTTTTAAGTTTTAAAATAATTCTAACTAAAATGTGATACTGACAATCTATTTTAGAGATTATGGGACATTAGTTTGTTGATTTGGGAACCTTTAGGATCTATTAATAGAAATTTTATTCCAAAATAATGTAGTATTGGTGGCAAAGTGTGTGCATGTGTGTGCGTGTGTGCGCACATATGCAGCTGTGTATATGGTGGGGGTGTCTTATAAACAATGGAAAAACCCTTGCTTAGCATTCAGAGTTCAGGAGCTCAGTGAGTTGGTTATCTAACTTAGGTAGTGTTAATAATTAATGCAGGCAGATAACTCTTACCTCGTGAGCTTGAGTTTTTATCTTAGCCACACTATAAGGACTCTTGACCATGCCTTGCCCAAAGGTGTGCAAAAATCCTAAACATCTTTGCAGCAAAGGATGTTTGGGAAGTCATTCCTAGCTCTGGCCTTTACTTGCCCAAACTCATAAGTTCCTTAATGTCCAGTGGCTCCTGAAATTGTACTTATTGCTTGGAAGATGCTTGAAAGGTCATTAAAAACCATCACTGGAAAAGGCATGAGGACCACATTGTTTCTCCAGTTTCAAGTTTAATAATAATGATCAGATAATTCCAGTTCTATTTAAATTGATGTAGAGAATGATAGAAAATTCCGTAATTATTTTATAAGGTTAATATAAATTAACACAAAATGCAGCAAAGATTGTTAATAAATCTGAAGGCCAAAAGTCATATATGAAAGTTGATTAGAAATTTAAGTAAAAAGAATTCAGCAATATATGAAAAGAATAATAGTTTATGACCTATCAGCATTTACTCCAGGAATGTAAGAATAGTTTAAATATCCGAAATATGTCATAATAATGAATTTAATTTACAAAGTGAGAAAATAAAATTTATTCAATAAATGCTTTAAGGCATTTAATATAATTCAGCAGCTATTTATAAGAAAATACCTAAGGGACAGAAAAAGAGTAAAATTTTGTTTAGGAGTACTTACCTGCTTTTTAAAATTGAGGAATAATATAAATTTTAAATAATGAAAGCTAAAATATTTTAACAAAAAGCAGAAACAAAAGAGACATACCCATTATATTTTGACACTGAACCGCAGGTTCAAGTGAATGTAGTAGGACAAACTAAAATCAGTATAAATGCAGGAAAAGAAGAGTTAAAAGATTTCTTTTTACTATGATATACTTTTACGCCTAGGAAAACCAAGAGACTTTAGAAATACCCTGCTAGAATTAACAATAAATTTTAATACTATGGCTGGATTCAAGGTAAATGTAAAAACGTTAATACTTTTTCTCTACAAGCACTATTTCTCTAGCTATGGTAATAAGAAAAATTGATTTATAAGAATAACTTAGAATACAGAGAATTAGAAAAATATTATTAAATGTTATTATATTATTAAACTAAGGCACCAGAACTATCTGAAGAAAATTATGAATTTTTAAGAACATTATAAGAGAAGGTTTAGACAGAGACTATTATCATAGTGTTAAATAAAACTTAACATCATAAAAGTACTAATTCTCTCCTGATACTAGTAAGGAAATCTGACATAATCTCAAATAGAATTCCTATCAGATATTGGGGTGGGAGGAGCAGGCTGAGATAAATATTTTTATGTCTGTATGGAAGAATGAGGGAGTAGAGGAAAAAAAAAACCCAGCTATTTTCTTAGCAGGATTGTTTTCTTAGTAAATGTAAGAATATATTCCCTCTTTGTACTTTCACAGCTATTACCTTAGTGTCAGTTCTCATTAGAACTTGATTATTTTAATAGCATTTAACAGTGTTACTCATGTAGGCAGCTAGTTAACTACTCAATAATTTCTTCCTCTTTTGTAGTAACGTAGCCCCTATATCATTGAGTGTAGCAGCATGTAACAGCTTGTGTTCCATTTTGGAGTAGCAAGTAAGATGAAAACAGGATGTCTGGTGGGGTCCCTGGAAAGCTCTTTAAAAGGGACTGACACAGCTGCATCATCCTTTTTTTCTCTTCCCTTTCCTTCTTTCTATTTGATGTCTGAAAGGCAGATGAACATGAGTGGATATGCAGTTGTCATCTGGAAATGAACTTGCATATATCGGTCATGTACTAAAAGGATGACAAACAGAAAGATACCAGACCCCTGATCACAGTGGAGCCACCCTGCCATCTCATGTCTGCCTCCCTTTGCACTTAGCCACTGCTATTTTGTGATTTCTGTTAAGTGTGGTCAAAATTAATTAAATTGATAGAGTGCATCTTCAACCCATCTCCACCCTAGGAGAGACTTTCTAAGTGTACATGTAATTGTCTCACCTCCTGCTTAAAACACTTCATTGAATCCTTATTGCTTCGAGGAGAAAACTGCTGTTTACTATCCTCTATTCTATGACCCTTTGTTAAGTTCCCCTTTATCTCTTCCCTTCAGATGTTTCCAGTATATAAAATGACAGGGAGACTTTTGAAAAGTTGTGCATGACCTTCCAAATTCCATTTTGAAGACTTTTCTTGGCTATTTTAGGACTCTGAGTTCCTTTATCAAAAGTGTGGATTTCAAGTTTTCTATTTATTATTTATCTCTATATCAACCAGACAGGGAATGCTTTACTTGAATACAGATGCAATGGCTTTCTTTTTATATATCCCCAGGTCCTTGTAATTAATGGAAAATATTGGATATTTCATACATGTTTCATAATTACAATTTATATTGACTAAATTTCCAAGGAAACACTTTCCATCCATAGCTTCCTTTACTCTGCCCATCAATATCTCCTCAGACAGCACCAGGGATCCCTCCTCCCTATGAGAATGTCTAATTCTGTGCACAGTGGGATAAATAATATTCACTGAGCACTTAGGGCATGTCAGGTATGGTGCTGAGCACTTTCATGCATTTCCTCATACAGCTTGAAAACAACACAATGATACATGATAATATTATCCTCTTCATTTAGTATTTGGGGAATCTCAAGAGTTATACAGAAAATAAATGAAGCACCCCAGATTACATAGATTGTGAGTTATGAAACTGAGGTTTGCCCCCAGGCAGTGAGATTCAAGTGCTCCATGTGTTGCATGCCTCCCTGGTGTAGCTGTGAATCTAGACCCATGTTTTACTGGCACCTCTGCCATTTATTACCAATGTAACCTCAGGGAAACCACTTAAATTCTTTTAATCAGTGTCTTCATTTGTAAAATGGAGGTAATAATTACCCCCCCACCTCAGTGATTTGTGGTGAGAAATAAATGAGCTGGTGTTCAGATTATTCTGTCATTTCTTCTTAGAACATGGGGTCTCTTTGCTTGTTTGTATTTTATGGCATTCATTTTGGAGAATTTGAGATAAGATGTAACATTTTTTTTTTCAAATGAAAGTATTCGTTTTATTGAATTTTTAACCTTGGATGATTGCAAAATGCCAGGAAGTCAAGTGACACTCTTAATGTTCTTTGCTTCCATAGCGGGACTGTGGAGTTAACCACACAATAAGACAGCATCCACTCCAGCCCTTATGGAAATGAACCGTATCCTCCCATAATTAAATGGGTCAGGTAATTATGCATGTTCAGTGAAATGATAGAATGCTCATACCTCCAAGGACTTCACTTCAGCTGATTCTGATTGATTGTACACACATTTCCTATTCCGTTAATCAGAATTAACAAAAAATAGATTTTTTCCTTCATCTGAAAATTTTACTTCTGCATAAACCCTTTGAAAAATATTCACAGCTTTTCTGAGCAAAATATTTAGAATCTTTTCAAGTCAAGGTACCAGGCAGAAGGAAAGTCCAACATCCAGGACTGATTAGGAAAAATGATTTCTTGGCAACAATACACATGATCAAGAACGGCAGCAGTATTCTGTGTGTAAGATTATGAAGACCACCAAGGACCGGCTGTGTGCGAGTGAGACTTGACATCGACACAGTCTTCTGGGAACATGTTGGAGCGTCTGTTTTAAGATATCACTAAAATTAACAGGATATAATCAGCATGCAATCTAGCAACTTTCAAAATAGTGTTAAAAAATAATACTCAAGTTTTCTAAAGGAAAGCTACAAGAAATTTTTGGGTATACTCCTAAAGTGGGTCCATTGTTTAGGAATATAACTAGCAATTGCATGTGGTAATTTGTGACAATTACCACTACTTTCCAACTCTAAGAATTCCCAGCTGCAGTCTTTCTTAGCCTTTCTGCAAGAAATTGAGTGACTGAACCTCAAAATCTATTAACACAGATCTGTATCCATGTGGTCCCTTCCCTTTGTAATTATGGCATCATTTCTTTAGCAGAGGAACCAAGAAATTAACATTTATTAGTTTCCAGAGGGAGAAGGATTTGTTAACATTCTGAACACAGCATCCTTACTTTTCACCTTCTGAGCCCAAAACCTAAACTGACAGCTTTAGAAAATAACTGCCTCTATCGCCATAGTTCTGGACGAGGGGCTGAGTGTCTTCAGCTATGTGGGCTTTAAGAACTGTCCTATGACCCACATTTGTTTTCTCTGGGAAAAAGAGTACCTTTGCCTGCTTCTGTTTTATGACCACACTAGCCAGCACTGCTCCTTCCGTGTCACAGGTTCCCCACTCCTTTCTGCTTTGTCAGAGGAGGGAACTGCAAGATGCTGAGCAGTCCTAGGATCCAGCACCTGAGAACTGGCCAAGCACAGCCCTGCAGACATTCACTGCTGCTCCTTTCTGGGCTTATGCTTTTTCCCATCAGTCAAAACTTTGATGGATCTGATTCTACTTGTCCTTTGGCAAATAACTGCTTCTGATTATTTCCAACAATCCCTTTGAATCTAAACTAAATAAACAGCATTTCTCCTGTTTAGTTAATTGTATGCCCAGCATGTCAGCAAGGAGCTTTCATTAGAATGAAGGTGGATAATTAGGGTTTGGGCTCCTTACGGTTCCATTTAAAATGTTTCCTAGGGCTGGCTCTAAATGCCAAGTTCTTTAGACATCTAGAGGTACAGTTTGTTATTAGTCAGAGTGGCTGGGTCCCTATTCATTTTCTTGTTAACTTTCTTGATTAATAAAATAAATATTGCATATTTAGTTTGTTTTGCAATATTTGCTACTCATGTCCTATGGTCGATTTAGAAAGAAAAAAAAAGTGATCCTTTTTCCTTTCCTATAGTATTTCCCATTTAGAGTGAAACTAAATTTTATATGAAGGTGATATCAGAAACATGTACCAGGTTTATAGTATTAAATTATAACCCAACTGCTTTAGGAAGTAAATGTTGCACAGTCTCTCATGGGAAGATTGTCATCTGTCATTTATAATTTTTTCACCCATTTTCCTGCAATAGACTGCTGAGATAGGTGAATTGAGAGTATAATGAAGTGTTACCATACTACAGACAAACATATTCAATAAGTGGCTATAGAAAGTAATTTTTTTATGAAAAGAAAATACTAGCAAACCTTATTTATACTAAGGGGATTGCTACTTTTTTATAATGGAAGAGTTCAAACATGCTGAAAAGTTATATAGTATTTGATTTATGAATTCAATAAGTATTTACTGAGTATCTACTTTGTGTGAGACTGTTCAAGTTACTGAACATGGCTGTGAGCAAGATGAATAAAAGTCCTTGATCTCATAAAACTTACATTCTCATGGGGGAAACATTCAAGACTCAAAAATATATGATAAATATATTTATAAACTGTCAGGTTAAAAGTGATAATGAAGACAATATAAAGCAAGGTAAGTGTATTGAATATAGAGAATCATATATGGTGATCAGTGAATGTATCATTGAGAAGATGACAGTTAAGCAGAAGCTAAATGAAATGAATCTTTAAAAGTGTCTTTGGAGCAATCTTCTAGGCAGAAAAAATGCAAGAAGAAAGATTTTAAGGCAAGAGCCTTTGTGACTTGTTTGGGAGCTGTGGAGCTGTTTGGAGAAGTAGCTGGTGGCCAGGTCATACGGAACCCAATAAACTATAAGAAGGAATTAAGATTTGGGGGAAAGAGTCATGGTACACCAATAGAGATTTCTGCATGGGAGTGATGTGTTCATGTCTACATTATTCTGCATGCTTCGTGGAGAATGGGTGTAGGAGAATGGGTGTAACATATCTGCTTTAGATATGTTAAATTTGTGATGCAGTGTAGGCCACTGTATTATGAATCAAGTTCAAGATTAGAGGATAAATCTGGGAGTCATCAGTAAACAGAGACAGTATTTAAAGTCATAACGGTAGATAGATCACCCAAGGATTATTATGCATACAGAAGAGCAGACATCCCTGGGGTTCCCCAACATAGTGTTCAGAAAGAGAGTCACCTTAAAGTTTACTGGGAACATAATACACTCAAAGTTAAGTGTTACAAGATGTAGCAAGTGGCCAACTATGTCAAATGCTATATGAGAGGTCAAGCAAGATGACTGCCAAGTTACCATTGGACTTGCAACCTAGAGTTTATTGTAAACTCTTTGCAAGATTGTTTTTAATAGAGTAGTAGAAATAAGCCTGATAGAATTGAGTTACTTCTCAAATTTTAGATGAAGTTAACATTCTATCTTATTTGCTTTGAGTCTGTTTTTAAAATGAGTAAAATTTTACACAGATATAGTTTGAAACCTTTCCCTCCCTTCCCCCTGCCTTATCCCCTGAAGAATAAACGATCCTAGATTGTTTATATTCATCCTGTCTAGGAGTCTATATTTATAATAAAACACTTCCTGGGCTTTTAATGATTACACTGTGACTATCAAATTTCTGCCTACCCTTTTGTCATCTGTTTTTCAAAGTTCATCTTTAAAATATACATATTCTCCATTTTGATACATATATACATATAACATATTAAAAATTTATTCTAATTATCAAAATGTACCCATTATGTACTTTGGGTTATTTATACATTTCTCAATTGATGAATGTTTACATTTTGATTTTTTGCTATTATAAGTGAACAAAAAATCCTGTATATATCCTTACACACACGTCAAAGAGCTTTTAGGATATAAGTCTAGAAATTCTTGCTACTTAAACGTCCTCAATTTTACCTAACATAGTCACTCCCTCTCCCCCCCTAAAAAAAGAAGGTAGGAGTGTATGTATATGTTAAATTACGCATTTTGTCTTTCATATCTCTTAATTACATTATTTTCTCTCTTTTTATCTTTTCAGCTGTGTCTAGTGTATTGCTTTTTGAATTTATCAAGTTTTTAATTTAAGTATATTTTTTTAAATTTAAAAGTTTTTTGATTATTTTTATAAACCTATTTGTTTTTTTTATAGTATCATTTAAAATGTCTTCAGCTCCTTTATTTCTTTAATCATGTGAAATATATTTCACATCCACTTTCAGATTTTTCACTATTTCCACTTCTTGGGATGCTAACTTTTGTCTTCTTGTTTCTGTTTATCCTTCCTTGGTTTGTTATTTTCTTGCATGTTGTGCAATATTTTACCTTGAGTTCATCTACCACAAGAGATGTCTATTCAGTGAGTATCCCCTGTAAACTGTGTTTTGAAAATGTCACTGTGGACCATTTTGAGCTACTTCTGCTTTTGGTGGTCCAGGACAAGTTTATGAGCATTTCTCTTGTTATGTTACTTGAACCTGAATGACTGCACATTTATGAGTGTTAAGGTCTGGGGACTCAATATCTATTTCTTTTAAAAATGTATTTTATCTATATTTCCATGTATCTGTAGCAGAACAGGTAGCATCTGCTCCAGCACAGTCTGCTTTGTAATAGAAGTAGCATACTTTATTGCTACTGAATTTTACATCTAATTAAGTTCTACCTATTACATTCTCATGCCATTTTTTATTTCCATGTCATTCTCCATTACTAAATTCACCATGCTTTTGTAGCACTTCCACCTTTTTGGGTGAGCCTGCTATGTTCATATCCTGGGACAAGTTAGAAAACAGCCCTTTAGGGATTATATTCCATGGACATGTCTGTAAAGTATGTGGAGAGTTTGTTAAATGATGGCATTTTATCCCTGTATATAAACTTAGTGGGATAATTTGTTGAGATTGCAGCTGAGTTTTGGGAAAGAGTCAAATTTAATACTTAACCTGAAAGCAACTATTCTAAAAATACATAGTAAGTATTTGTTAACTTTTACAACACAGTATTAACTTTATTCTTGTCCCTGGGAGGTCGATGAAAGGGTTAATGAGTTGCATAACTGTGCTGATTTCATGCCAAGCCATCACGTTCATGTGGATTGTGGGGTGCCATATAATTACCGGAATTGTCACAGAAATGACAAGTATTTTTCCTCACCAGTCAGGTTTCTCTTTCTTTCCATTCCATTGTGAAAGATGTTGTACTATGCATAACTATATTAGACTTGAGAATTTTACTAATGTGAACAAAACACATTTATTTCTTGCTTGGTTACAAAGAAAATCTTCAAGAACTGTGGGTGCAGTAGAAAATAGCAGTTGCTGGGTTGCTGCTTTGAAGCTACCAGTTACCACGAGTCCCTGCAGAACATAATCAATCCGTTTGAAACTCAGACATCCACTCTTCTGAATATTCGCTCTGAACATTTTCATTTATTAACTCAGCATAATGAGAAAAAAATTCTTTAGGTCTTCTGCTCAATAATTTACTTGCTGGTGCCCATTCTGTGGCACTTCAGTTTTGAATTCTGCACTCTAAAATAAATGTTCTTTCAATGCCAATAATACATCTCAATTCTATGCTCTCTGTCAATCAAGTCCAAGCAAATCTTTGAAAAACACACTAGAGTTCATATGGTTCCCTAAGGAGTGTTTCAAGGCCAACGAGAAGATAAGATTGATATGACCTCCTGCACGACATCCAATAGTCACCCAGAGCCAGGACTTAATAGTTTCATAAGCAGTCAGTATGAGCAATACTGTTGGTGGGGAAATTTTACTGAAATAAGTACTCGGGTACACAGAGCAATTCCTCTTCAATATGGGATTGGTCTATCATTCCTCAAGAAAGACAGTGAGAATCACACGTGTAGATAATTTACTAAACCAAAATAAATAAGTATGATTCCTTTCCAGAAAAATAAGGTAGCTAACTCAGGAAGTAAAGGAGGTAAGTATTAAACAGTCTTATAAATTGCTCTCTCTCTCTCTCTCTTTTTTTTTTTGCTTCTGCTGTAAATGTGGTGCTACATTTAGATTTTACATTGGTTTTCAAGGCTGCAGTTGAAATTGTGAGCTCAGCCAATAACAAACAAGCCAAATGAAAGAGTAAGCCAAGAGTACCACTGGCGCCAGAATTTTATAAGTAATTCCCCTTTTTCTTGTCACTCTTGTCACCATCTGATTAGAAACAACAAATAAGAAGTACCCATAGAAGGTAGATGAGTACATATTATCTGTAAATCTTAAACTTGACAAATATGATGGCCTGTCAGAAATATTGATTTGTGAATTTTCACAATAATTAGGCTAAACCAATTTAGACCTTGTTTGGCTACTGTGCAAACCTCGTGCAGCCACTCCCAGCCTGCAATTCTTGACCCTGTGGATTCCTGAGTTAAGACATGACAAAAGCCAAAACATTCCGGAAAGGTGGGAGAAGACATAGAGCAGATTTCAAAATATAAAAACAGATTAGCTCATTTGATGATAAAATATGCCATCAAGTTCTTATTGATAATAGTGCATAGAATATCTAAAGCATAAAGGAATATACCAGCAATTTTCAAATGAGGTGTACAGTAATTTGCTTATAACACTTTATAGTGGCAATCACAGAAACTATGTCCAGTATAATACATGAAAAAATGTCTCTCAGGAAATGCTACAACACTGTGTCATTATAACTCACTCAAAGTCTACATTCAATTTTCAATCGGGTTTTAGGTATACAGCAGTCTCCTCCCTTTATTCAAGGTTTTGCTTATGCTGTTTCAGTTATCTGTGGTCAACTGCAGTCAGGAAATATTAAATGGAAAATTTCAGAAATAAACAATTCATCAGTTTTGAATTGCGCACTGTTCTTAGCAGCGTGATAAAATCTCGCCCCATCCCACTCTGTCTTGCCCAGGACGTGAACCACCCTTTTGTCCGGCGTATCCACACTGTATGTGTTACCTGCTCCTTAGTCACTTAGTAGGTGTCTGGGTTATCAGATCGACTATTGGAGTATCGCGGTACTTGTGTTCCAGTCACTCTTATTTACTTAATAATAGCCCCAAAGCACAAAAGTAGAGATGCTGGCAATTTGGATATGCCAAATAGGAGCTGTAAGTGCTTGTTATATATACTGTCAGAGGTCAATGGTAGCCTAACACTACAATGCAATGCCTACGCCATTCACCTCACTTCATCGGAGCCATTTTACCATCTCACGTCATCACAAGAAGGGTGAGATAGTATAAGATATTTTGAGAGAGTAACCATATTCACTAACTTTTGTCACAGTATACTGTTATAATTGTTTTATTTTATTATTAGTTATTGTTGTTAACCTCTTACTGTGCCTAATTTATACATTAAACTTTATCACAGGTATATATGTACAGAAAAAATATAGTGTATATAAAGTTTGATAATATCCACTGGGGGGGGGGAGCTTAGAATGTACCCTCCAAGGATAATGGGGGGGGGTTCCATAATAACATTACATTTGGACATATGCTATATGAAGCGCTTTTTCATCCATTATCTCTTAGGATCTATGTATAATTATGTATTGCACACAATCAGGAATTCAATAAAATTGAACAATAAAATTGGAACAATAAAATTGACACTATTTGTTATTTTTATCCATATCCTGGATTTATGAACCAGAGTGTGTTAGTGACACACATTGGAAGGAATAAACTGCACCTAGAAGAATAGGATTAAAACTCACAAGCTTCATGATGACTATAAAGTAGGTTAGTCATAAACAGAAGAGGTCATGTAGGAAAAAGTGTTCATGGTGAAATTATAAAGGAAGTATCTCAGTCTTTTCGATTTGCTATAACAAAATACCATATACTGAGTAGTTTAAACTTAAACTTTTTTTCTAACAGTACTGGAGAATGGAAGTGTAAGATCAAGACAATGGCAAACTGGGTGTCTGGTGAAAGATATCCTCAGGGTTGGAGACTGCGTCTTCTCTCTGCACCCTCACATGGCAGAAGGGGCTGGGGAGCTCTCCCAGTCTCTTTCACAAGGGCACTAATTCCATTCATGAGTTCTAACAAAGAGAGCCCTATCTCTCAATACCATCAGATTGGGGGTTAGGATTTCAAAATACAAATTTCAGGGAGACACGAACATTCAGTCAAAGGAGACAAAGATTATTTTCTGTAATCTACACACTCTTTTATCCTTAGAGAGTACAAACGCTGGGAACTCTGTTCATCCTCTTTATCAACATTCCTCTAAACTTTCTAATACTTTGATAGAAGAATAAAACTGTCCCCGCCTCCCCATGCCAAATGTCCTTGGGCCTGTAGATATGTTACCTTACACGGCAAAAGGGACTTTGCAGATGCAATTAAGTTTATGAACCTTGAGCCAGGGAGATTAGACCGGATTACCAATGGGTCCCAAATTAATCACATGAGCTCTTAAAAGTGAGGAATGTTTCCCAGTTGTGGTCAGAGGAAATGTGATAGAAGAATCAGAGATGTGGATTACTGGTTTTGAAGATGGAGCAGGGGGCCATGAGCCAAGGAATACATGTAATCTAGAAGCTTTTAAAAGGGCAACAAAATGGATTTCCTCCCAGAGCCTTCAGGAAAGACTGCTAAAAAAATTTTGCCCAGTAAACTCCATGTGGAACCTCAGACTTACAGAACTGTATGACAATGAATTCATGATGTTTTAAACCACCAAGTTTGTGATAATTTGTTATGGCAGTCAAAGAAAACTTATACAAACACTAAGAGAAAAATAACAAAAATTCATATCAATAAATATTTGAATTGACTCCATTTTATAACGTTGTTTAAAACTGTCTGTTTATAAACTGTGATTTACACTGGCAGGGGGGGGGGAGAGGAATGACCATATGCACAAAAATAAATTTTTGTGATATTTATCAACATTTCAGACTTTTAGTAAAAGGACAAATAAAATATTAATGGAACACTGATAAATGAATTTAATAAAAGGCTCTTTGGGTTACAAGATGTATTGTCAAGAAGCATTTTTTCTCCTTAAATGTGAGAAAACTAACCAGAGGTCTCTTAAAACAGAGTCCTATTTCTCTTCTATTTCTGCACTCTGAAAGATCAGAGGGGAGCTGTAAGCAGGTACTAGGTCTATTATTTGATTTCTTTATTTGTTTATTCATTTGTTCAATCACTCACTTGTTGACTTGTTTTTCTTTGCCAAGCATGTGCAAAAAGTGGGAGCATAAATGAAATATAAATAATACCTTCTTTCATGGGTCCCTTAGTTTATTGAGAGATTTCCTGGGATAATGAATAACTAACTGAAATGCCCAATTTGGGTCTTTGTTAAAACTGAGCTTCAACTAAAGCAGTTAACACCAGCTGAAGAATAACAAGTTTGGCTGGAATAATTGACTGTCAAAGTTCCTTTTAACTCCATGAGGGAAAATACCTGTTCTAAAGAGTGAAATAAGAACAACAAACTGAAATTATGGAGAAACTTTTGGAAATCCAAATTTGGGTAAGATAAGTCAAATTTTCCTTCTAGGTAGAAATTAGGCAGAATTTACATGAGCACTATGGTTAGGAGTTGAATTTAAGGGGGAATTAAGGCTGTCTTACTGCATATATTTAGTCTTGGATGCATAGGTTTCTTTAAATATTATTTTATATGACATTTATTTGTATTTAAAAAATACACTGTGTACACAAATGTGCATTTTGTTATTACAGTAAAGAATTCCATTCTTATAGAATAAGTAGAATTATGAAGATCTTATACTTCTTTCAAGTTCCCACTTCTGAAAAGTCTCTCCACAGAGTTGTAAATCTATTAATAGGCTACCAGAATGGCAGGCATTGAGAAAGGAGGCAGGGTCCTGAAGGGATTTATGTGAGGCAGTACTGAGAAATAATCAAAGCAATAGTATACAGAAGAAGCATGTCTATATTTTAAAACAGGAAAAAACTAATCGTAAATTTAAGGGGAAAGGAATATAAGAAATATGTCTATGCCTAGGGAATCAAAGACCTTGGGAAGGAAAAAATCTAACTCCAATTGTTTCAAAAAATTACTCTGTTCTTCAAAATGATTTTTTGCTATTCAGGGGACTATTCATTTTCTACACCTACATTTTTAGTTTTATTTAAAAATGGACTAAGTAGAGTTATTGAATTCTAAGCCTCTCTTATATTTCTTGCCTTTTGCCAAATAGAGCACAATTTAATTTCCTTTGTCTTATTAATTTGATAATGTTATTAATACTAAGATTTTCTTGTTCTACTGATGTTTATTTTTAACTCTGACATTAAAATTTTTAAAGTTTTATAAATAATATACAATTATATAAATATGAGAATAGCAATGCCTTGAGATAGTGTATGTTTTATTCCTCCTGTGCATCTGCCCCATTACTTCACAACAAATCTTTTATTTCATATTCCTCTCATCTTTATTCAAATCTTGTGCTTTCTAGAGATAGTAAGGAAGTTTTGGTTCTATACTATTATTATAGTGGTCCTTTTACCTATTTTCGATTTCACAAATAATTAACACATGTATTAAAGAATCCTATTAATTTTATAATCCATTTAGAATTGCATTACAAAAAATTTTAATACTATTTCATATATTTTGTATCTGTCTTCCTACTGTGATATCTGTGTTTAATTTTTAGTGGTTAGAATGTTTTCTTGAACAGTATCTCAGATACGTAATTTGGCTAGTAGACCTGCTTTATCCTTTTGTGACTAAAATGTTTCTCTTTTACTTGACAGGTAAATTACATCTAAGCTGCATAAGTTTCCTTGAAACACAATCCTTCACTCTCAATGATATGTAGATAGCAAAGGGTTTATTTTAGCCTCCCCCCATATTCCTAAATTCTTTCTGTATTGTGAGAAATCTGGTTCTATTATCCACCAAATACAATTTATTGTCTCAATCTTAGAATACAAGTAAAGTTGATTCAGAGTTGAACCGTTAACTCATAACTCTGTGAGAAAAAAATGTACTAAATGACATTACAGTATTTGTGTATGGCATCTTTTTAAATCAACTGTACAGTTTTTGTAAAACTATACAGTTTTCGTCAAAATGATGTTTTGACCAAAATGATGTTTTCCAAAGTTGCTTATCTATTTTCTTCACTATCTCCTTCAGTGTGGGTCTATTATTCATTTGAAATAGAGTTAGATATATTTTTTACTCTTTGTATTTTATCTTTCCCAACTGCCTCCCCATCTGTCAATATAGTGATACATACCATTTAGTTAGCACATACTTTGTATTAACCATATGCTAAACACCACTTTAAAAATGAATATTAAATGTTACTTTTCAATTCTTACAAATTAAAAAAAAGACCTGATATTTGGGTAATACTTAGCCAACATCCTCACAAAGTAACTTAGCCGACATTCTCAGCTAGGCTAATATTGGACTTTTCTATGTCTTCCTTTATGAGTTAATAGTCTATGTTCTTTGCCCATATTCTTTTCAAAATAAAATGTCTTTTTCTTTAATTTTTCAAAAAAAGCTCTTTAAATGGTAAAAATTAAATCTCGCCTGCATTATGATAAAATTGTTTTTATTTTCTTTGCCATTTGTTTTTTAAGTCTATGCTGTTTTTGGAGGTATACATATCATTTATTTTTAATGTATTTAAATGGTTTCTTGAATGCCATTATGGTTTCTTGAATGCCTACCAGGACAGAGAATGTTCAAGAGCCAAGAAAGAACAATAAATGGTACCAACTAAGTAAAATAAAATCGTGTTACCCTTTCCCTCTAATAGACATCTCCAACCTGAGGGAACTGAATACAGTAGCCACGAGGAGAAGCATGACAGTGTGAAAGAAGCCTTGGGCTCCCCTCTCTAAGCTGCTCTCCACAAGGCTTGGGTGTGAGCCAGGAAGGAGGGCAAGTGTTTAACTGAGGATAAGAGTAATATTTTGACTTAGGCTTCACTTTTTGATAACTACATCAAAAGAAAATCCATGGATTCTGTCTAAATTATGCCAAATATAGGAAAGAAATACCCACCACAGCAGATGTAAGTGCAATAATAGGTCAAAAGGGTTGTGACAGTTTATGTGTCATCTTGACTGGTCCATGGGACGCCAGGTAATTAGTCAAACATTATCCTGGTGTGTCTGTAAGGGTATTCATGGATGAGATTAACATTTGAATAGGGTAGACTGAGTAAAGCAGACTGCCCTCCACAATGTGGGTGACCCATATTTTTGTATATGGCACTTTTCTCCCATGGATAGAACTTAGAACTTGTGAAACTGCACAGACTCCACATGAAATGGAAAAGAGGCAGTTCATGTTTTCTTTAAAATGTGTATTAAGAGAAATATTACAGACAAATAAAAAAACTATTATGTCCTTTAACATTGAGTAAATCCCTGATTTACTTTTCTAAATATGTTTTACCCTGGCAGCTGGCTAGAAAATTGCTGCTTTATATTCCTAGTGAATATTAGATCAGAAGTAAAGCAAATGGCATAATCTATTTTAGAAATGTGAAATGATAAAATGGCATCATAGGAAATGCATGAAAATTTATATTTTAAAAAGCTAAGTCATCCATAGGATACTAAAGAAAAGAGAGATTAACTATTTATGACTTTAGGACATAAATGGATATGACATATTATAAAAATTAACCTCCTTTATCACAGTTTTACCCTGCTTTCAAGAAAACTTGATTTGAATCAGAAACATACATGCCCACCTCTCAAACCTCAGCTGTTCCCTCACCCACTTCTACATGAGGCTCTTTTACCTCATGTAAGTCTTTGCTCCAATGTTACCTTCTTGGTGACATATATTCCCTAACCACTCCATTTAAGACTGAATCCTTTTCTTCCTCCCACCTGCCATGCTTTATTTTTCTTCTTAACACTTATCACCATTTGGTATCTTAATTATTGTCTTTCCCTCCCTACCAAGAATGTAAACTTTCATGGAAGCAAGAAACTTGTCTATTTTGTTCATCTGTCCCAGAACACTGCCTGACACATAATAGGTAATCCATACAATATTGACATTCTCACATATTTTAAATTGCATTTTAAATTTAATTTTCTTTTAGGATTTTTCTTTGACATAGGAATTACTTGGCACTTTATCTTTCAAAATATATGGAGGGTAATTATCATTTTGCTAACAATTTCCATCTTTATCGTTGAGAAACAATGCTATCAATGTGTTGCTTCTTTGAAATTATTTTTCACTCTGTTTATGTCTCAATATTTAGTCAATTTATAAATGTTCCACATATGCTTAAAAAATAAGCTTTATTTTTCAATTATTCAGTACATAGTTCCAAATAGGCAGACTTTTCCAAATTTATATATATTTACTGATAATTTTGTCTGCTTCATCAATTACCAAGAGAAATGTGTTGAAATTTTTCCAGAAAATATCAAATGGTGGATTTATGTATTTCTCTTTTTAAGTTGTGTTAATGCTTTTATATATCTTAATGATTGTTTTATAAATCTTAATGATTTTAGCATTTTCATACCTTGTGTTGAATTAAATC
Organism: Eonycteris spelaea; assembly: GCA_003508835.1. Taxonomy (NCBI): domain Eukaryota; kingdom Metazoa; phylum Chordata; class Mammalia; order Chiroptera; family Pteropodidae; genus Eonycteris; species Eonycteris spelaea. The sequence continues at coordinate 54,571 of PUFA01000196.1, forward strand.
TTTAAAATTTTTATAGTGATCTTTGATTTCTAGTCATATTTTTTTGCCCTAAAATAAGCTTTCATTATGTTAATATAGCTGCAGTAGTTGCATTTTTGTTTATACCTGTCCAGTGTTTTCTTTTTTCCATATTTTAACTTTTAATCTTTTTTTGTCCTATGGAAGCAACATTGGAAACAGATTTGCAACCTCAATGTACTTTACTGGCCAGAAGGAATTAATGTGACTACCAAATTCCTAGATGATATAATTTAAACCTAGAGAAAAATAGTGATCTAATATGATGTCATAATACACCTTTTTATTTATATTATGTATCTTCTATGCCATAGTAAGTGTTAGACTTTATGGTAGGCATAAAAGAATAAATATTGGCTGACATGAAAGTATATAGTTATTATGACAACTTTGTGAAACAGCAAAAGTGTTATCTTTATATTACAGTAGGGAAATATAAGCTTAGAGAATTTTTAATGATTTTTCAAGCTTACTCAGGTGGCACAAAAAGAATTGGAATCAATATCTTTGAACTCCCAGTCTAGGGTTCTTTCATTCCGTGACAATGCCTCTCTCTAGCATTGCTATTTGTCAAATAAGCAAATACAGGATGTAGAAGGTAGTTCCAGATTTAAAAAAAAAAACACAAATGTTAAGATGCTCGCTGTTTGCTTCTTGCTACAAGCTCATTGATGGAGTCACCAGGACTAAAGTCATCACTAAAACCCCTTGCACAGGAGCATAGTGAAAATAATTAAACTAAGAAGAATAACAACATAGGAAAATATATTAGCCATGGTAAGTCTCTGAATCTTTCATTTCTCCATGATTAGTTTTTATTATAACTAATGAAATCACTATATTTGTGTTTAATATGTGCCCTCTCTTTTTATTTCACAAACTACAGATGTTTAAATATTACTTTTTCTCAGTGAATAGAAATATTTCTATGAAGTAAGTTTATCTTATGCAGCCAGGTACAGAAATAGACTTGTGGAGCTGGGTATTCAAGGCAATCAATTGCATGTCTAGTTAAGGAAATGTGCCATCATCATTAAACACGTGAATGAATGGTAACGAGCCATTTCCTTAATGAATCCCTATTAAAGTACATTAAAGCCAGCTTTACAAAGAGCCTTAAAAAATCATTTGGACTAACATTTATCTAGCCTGCCACATTATCAGAGTCCTCGACTGTGTTTCATCTTCTTCTGTGTTCTGAGAAACTCACTCTACCTCTTCAGCATCCTTTTTCCTGTTGCTGCACCTGACAATCTCCCTGAATCCCTCAGTTTTGTTCTTAGGCTCTGTCTGTTGCTCATTTTCTCTGTGACCACTGTGGGGTGTACATGGTGACAAGGGCGCCATCTAAATATTCAGTTGGACTCAGTGGACATTATCTAGACTTACAATACTTGTGTCTCTCTACAACACCACTCACAAGTTCTGTAGAATGTCTACAAATACAGTGTTCCAGCATCTCTATTCACTGATGCAAGCTTCCCCATAAACATGACCTTCCAACACTGACATTCTTTAATTTCACTCTTTTCCTTAGAAAGCATTTTAGCTACAATCAATGTGATGTGGCACTTTGAACCATGCTGAGGCTTTCAAGGTCAAGAGAAGTGCATAACATCAACAGATATCTATTGAGATTCTTCTTTGTGCCTTACACAATGCTTAGTGCTGAGGTGCTGAGTGTAGATAATTGGAAATTATGTTTTATAAACCAAAATCATGATACCAGGAGTAATTACTAGGTTGAAAAAAAATACCATGATTTGTCATCAGAATGGCACCAAAACGCCCAAGGGAAAACCTATGTGATTAAAAAGTGTGACTAAAATTCTAGACAGACTCCATCTTAGACTTTAATTCAACTGCACAGCAGTGATACTGGAAGCCCTGCAAGTATATGTAGCTGTTAAAGAAAAGAATTGCAGAGAATATGGCCATGGCTGAACCATGTGAAACATCTACCTGTGAAAGTAGAAAAGAAGTTACAATGCAAGAGATTAAGAGCGGACCCACGATATATCTGCCAGAAACAGTACAGCAGGGCTTAGGCCTTTTCGGTGCTCTAAGAAAGAGACTCTAAAGAAAGACTTTATCTCTCTGTAGCTTCATTAAAAGCAAATCAGAGTTTCCAGGGTCCAAAATGGCAGCACAGGAAGACCCTGAACTCACTTCATCCCCAAAGTCAAATATATACCTACATATAAAGCAAATCCTCCGGAAGGAAGAACAACTGAGGGTGGGCTGAACACCTGAAAAACAATGAGAGGGACCACACAGAATAGGGTGGGACAGATAGAGAGGAGGTGACCATAGGAACCCTATCTGATGGGACAACCTGCAGTGGGGAAGGAAATCCCTGGGGGCCCACATGCAGACATGCCTGCCTTGGGGCACAATGATAAAATGTCGATTTAAAGGGCATCTAAACTACTTGTGAACAAAATTCATTTACTAACCCCACAGCATCTATCAAACAAGTTGGGAATTTGGGGAACTATCCAGAATTTGTGAGAACTCTCTGGGATTAGAGGTGCCAATGAGCACCACTGTTAACATGCCACTCCTCCTAGATACTGCAGGTGGAAAGTGGTACAAGCACTCTAGCTTGCCTGCAAAACTGCCACAATGTGCCCTATGCCACCTCAGTCAGCAATCCAAACCCAGGCACCTGGCCTGCTATGGTGCCTCCAGAACCACACGCCCTAGGACACATTAGCTCGTGCTTACCCTAGCTTCAGCTAGCTCACCTGCCAGAGTACCCTGGTGCTGCACATGCCCACATCAGCCCCAGCCAGCCTGCCAGGGCCACCCGCATGACCTCTGTGCACTCTGTGCCTACACAATGCCATTCCTTCAAGATTGAGAGAGGTATATGTTTCACCTAATTCACAGAAACAAACGCAGAAAGAAAGAAAACAAGGAAACAAAGGAATATGTTCCAAATGAAAGAACAAAGAAAATCCCAGAAAAAAACACCCTAAAGAAAACTCTATAAAACAGAGATAAGCAATTTGTCAGATAAAGGATTCAAAGTATGGTCATAAGGATGCTTACTGAACTTGGAAGAATAGAAGAACACAATGAGAACTTTAACAAAGAATAAATATAAAAATGAACCAATGGGAACTAAAGAATACAACAAATGATACGAAAACAAAAATACACTAGAAGAAACCAACATCAGGTTCTATAATACAGAAGAATGGATTAGTGACCTGAAAGATAAAATAGTGGAAATCACCCATTCAGAACAGCAGAAAGAAAAGAAGAATTTAAAAATACAAGGATAGTTTAAGGAAACTCTGGGACAACATCAAGCATACTAACATTCACATTACACAGAATTTATTTGAAGAAATAAAGGCTGAAAACTTTCTTAACCTGGGGAAGAAAACAGACATCCAGGTCCAGGAAGTACAGAATCCCAAAAAAGGTAAACCCAAAGAGATCAACTTAAGACATATTACAATTAAAATGCCAAATGTTAAAGACAGAGAATCTTAAAAGCAGGAAGAGGAAAGCAATCAGTCACATGCAAGGGAAACCCCATAAGGCGATCAGCTGATTTCTTAGCAGAAACTTTACAGGCCTGAAGGGAGTGGCAGGACATATTTAAGTGCTGAAAGGAAATAACCCGCAACCTAGAATACTCCACCCAGCAAGGTTATCATCCGGAATTGAAGGAGAGATAAAGTTTCCCAGATACACGATAACTAAACTATCTCATCACCACTAAAACAGTTTTACAAGAAATGTTAAAAGGCCTTCTTGAAGCAGAAAAAAAGAATGTAACTAGAACTAAGAAAATACATGAAAGAAAAAAATTTCACTGGTAAAGATAAATATATAGTAAAGGCAGTGGATCACTCATTTAAGAAGCTATTATGAAGGTTAAAAGAAAAAAAAATAGCCAAGTCAACTCTATCTGCAATAAGTATTAGGGGATATACAAAAGAAAAATATCTAAACTATGATGTCAAAAAACAAGCATGGAGGGGGGATTAAAAATGTAGCACTTTTAGAATGTGTGCAAACTTAAACACCTATCAGCTTAACGTAGACTGCTATATATGCAGGTATATCCATAAACCTCATGGTGATTTAAACAAAAAAAACATGAAAAAAATACTCAAAAAATAAAGAGAAAAAATCCCAAACATAACACTAAAGAAAACCAGGAAACCACAAGGGAAGCAACCAAAAGAAAAAAAGGGACAGAAAACTACAAAAACAACCAAAAAGCAATTAACAAAATGGCAATAAGTACATATCTATCAATAATTACTGTTCAATGTAAATAGATTAAATGCTCCAATTAAAAAACATAGGTGGCTGAATGGATAAAAACACAAGACCCATCTATATGCTGCCTATAAGGCTCACTTCAGATCAAAAGACAGACTGAAAGTGAAGGAAGGAAAAAAGATATTCCATGCAAATGGAAACAAAAAGAAAGTTGGGGTAGCAATACTCATATCAGACAAAATAGACTTTAAAACAAAGAATTATAAAAAGAGACAAAGAAGGGCATTATATAATTATAAAGGAGTAAATCAAAGAAGAAAATGCAACATTCATTAAAAAAAGGGGGCACTTTAACACCCCACGTACATCAATAGCTTGATCATCCAGATAATCAATAAGGAAACACTGGCTCTAATGACACATAAAATGAGAAGGTATTAATAGATACATACAGAATATTTCATCAAAAACTAAAGAATACACATTGTTTTCAAGAACATAGGGAACATTCTCCTAGATAAATAACATGGTAGGCAAAAAAAAAACAAGTTTCAATAAATTCAAAGAAAAAAAAAAAAAAAAAAAAAAAAAAAAAAAAAAACAAAAAAAAAAAAAACTGTGAAATTGATATCCAGCATGTTTTTTGACTGCAACAGCATGAAACTAGAAGTTAAGTACAAGAAAAAAAAAAACTGGAAAAAACAAACACAAGGAAACTAAACAACAGGCTGCTAAACCAATGGGTCAATGAGGAATTTAAAGAAAAAAATTAAAAATACCTTGAGATAAGTGAAAATGGAAACATAACTTTCCAAAACCTATGGACTGCGGAAGCAGTTCTAAGAGAGATGTTCGTAGCATTACACTTCTACTCCAAGAAAAAGAAAAATCCCAAATAATCTAACTTTGCACCTAAAGGAATCAGAAAAAGAACAAAACCCAAAGTAACATAAGGAAATAAAAATCAGAGTGGAAATAAATGAAATAGACTTTTAAAAAACCCCACACAGAATAGAAAAGATGAATGAAATTAAGAACTGCTTCTTTGTGAAGATAATCAAAATATATAAACCTTTACCCAGACTCAGAAAAAAAGAGAGAGAGAGAGAGAGAGAGAGAGAGAAAGAGAGGTAAGACAAATAAATAAAATCAGAAATGAAAGAGGGGTAGTTACAACCAACACCACAAAAATACAAAGGATCTTTTAAAAATTACTACCGTTATATGCCAACAAATTGGACAACCTAGAAAAAATGAATATTTCTAGTAACAACCTTCCAAGACTGAAACAGGAAGAAACAGGAAATCTGAATAAACTTGTTACTAGTAATAAAACTGAATCAACTAAAAAAAAAAAACAATGAATGGACAAACAAAATTAAACAGAAACAGATTCATAGATACAGATAACAAAACTAATAGTGGCCAGAAGGGAAGGGAGTTGAGGAATGAGATACAAACTTCCACTTAGAAATGTCACAGGGATATAATGTACAGCACAGGGAATACAATTAATTATATTATAATAATTTTGTGCAGTGGCAGTTACTAGACTTTTGGGCTGATAGCATCATAAGGTATATAAATGCTGAATCACTATGTTATGGCTGAAACTAATATAATATTGCATGTCAACTATATTTTAACAAAAAAAAAACAAATTTCACATTCACAGCACAATTATTCAAAGGTAATTTTCAAAAATTAAAAAAAAAAAGCAAAAAATCTCAATGAAGTTGTATAGCGTAAGTACAACTATTCCTATTTTACCTGTGTGAAAAACAAGGCCCACAGGGATTAAAGAATTTTCACTAAAAGACCAAAAATTTATAATGGACAGGAATTATATTCTAGGTGTTCCATTCATTCACATGACTTTCTACCCAGGTGCACTTGAAATGAGGCTAGGAGAAGGATAAAGAGACACTGCCTTATTTAACTAACAAGAGCTGAAAACCCACAGCTGTTGTGAGAGTTCAGAACATCTTGAATGATTGAAAATTCCCTTAAACTCGTTTGTTTTCTATGGTGAGTCATCAGAATTGGTTACATTTCCATTGAAAAGACTGTATACTTTTTATTCGTCTGGCCTATAAAGAGCATGTTAGGAATAGGGCAGAATCTGTGTTACAATTAATTGATAGATAATAATTTAATAAGAATAAATTTTTGGCATATTAAGATGTTCTTACATTTTGATCAAAATAATATTTACTCCTTGTGATATGTGCATTAAGAAGGTCTAGGATATCAGAAGGGGAAAATATATGATATTGTTCCAACATATTCAGGTGTTTTTCAAGAAGACAACAGTAGTGTGGACGATGTGGTCTTGAAAAGGTACTTAAAATCTCTTCTAAAAAAACCTGTCACTCCTGTGGCTACTGTGAATTCTCCTACTTTTTATAATGAGCCACAACAATAAGCCTTTCAGACAATTACTAAACCTATTCATTAACATGCATGTTTATCAAAATAGAAATGCAGCCAGAAGCTTCCTTTTGCTTTTTAGTTCCAGCTGCTCAAATTAAAAATGACTGAGGATAGGCTGTGTTAATGTTTTCACTTTCATAGCCAGCTTTCCTGTGACTGAGCAGGAGCCCTGGGGGTGCTAGTAATATACCATTTCTTTATAAGAAATAGTGGTTTTCAAGATTATGTTCACATTTTAAAAAGTCACTTCACTGAACACTCAGTTTATGTACTCTTTGCGTGTATATTTTACTTTAATAAAAAATTTATTTTAAAAGGAAATTAAAATTATATAAAATTAAAGGTTTTACATGTGCCTTCCAAGAAGTTGTCTGCTTTGGAAAAATCACAGGAGATAACTGAAAAGATAAATGTGATAAATTTTTAGGACATTAACTCTAATTTGCCCAGTGAAAACGTACTGTGGATTTTAAATTAAAAGAAATAATAGAAAGGATTGCTAATCCTTTCTATAAATGTCAAGTAAACATTAAAATAATTTTGCAGATCTATAGGAAAGATGAAAAGAAACCCATCTTTTATTAAGTTAAAAAGTAAGCTGCAAAGAGGTAAATATTGTACGACCTATATTGGGAATTAGATTTAGTTTTGTAAGTAGGTTAGTTTTTGCCTATGTAAATTAAACTGGAAGGCATGTAATTTTTTCTTTTTTTTGTCTTTAAAAAAATTATTAGTTTCAAGTATACAGTGCATTGGTTAGACATTTACATAGTTTATAAAATGACTACCCCCCCCCAATTGTTCCTTCTCTCCTCTGGTTTTCCACCTAGCCAATATATTAATGCTAACTGCATTCCCATGCCATGCTTCCCATCCCTGTGATCATCTATCAACTACTAATTTGTACTTCTTTAACCCTTCACCCCATTCTCTCAGCTCCCCAAACCCCCATCCCCTCTGTCTGTCCGAAATCATCCTCTATATTTGTGAGTCAGTTTTTGATTAGTTTCTTCTTTTTATTCCTTAGATTCCACATATAAGTGAAATCAAATGGTATTTATCTTTCTTTGTCTCACTTATTTCACTCAGCATAATAAACTGTAGGTCCATCCAAGTCATTGCAAATGGTAGGATTTCATTTTTTTTTTAATGGCCGGTGATATTCCATTGTATATATGAACCATAATTTCTTTATCCAATTGTCTCTTGATGGGCATTCAGGTTGCTTCAATATCTGGCTATTGTAAATTGTGCTGCCATGAATATTGGGGTGCATAGATCTTCATGAATTATTGTTTCATTTATCTTTGAATAAATACCAAGAAGTGCTCTGCTGGGTCAAAGGGATATCCATTTTTAATTTTTTTTGAGAAAACTCCAGACTGTTTTCCATGTGGCTGTACGAATTTGCAATCCCACCAACAATGTTAGAGGGTTCCCTTTTCTCCGTATCCCTGCCAACATTTGTCGTTTTTTGATTTATTGATGATAGCCATTTATTGATAATAGACAGTTGTGAGGTGATATCTTATTGTGGTTTTAATTTGAATTTCTCTGATGATTAGTGACCTTGAGCATCTTTTCATATGTCTATTAGCCATCTGTATTTCCTCTTTGGAGAGTACCTGTTCAGGTCTTCTGCCCATTTTTTAATTGGATTGTTTGTTTTTTGTTGTTGAGTTATATGAGTTCTTTATATATTTGGATATTAACCCCTTATCAGTGTATCATTAGCAAATATCTTCTCCCAAACAGTGGTTGTCTTTTTGTTTTGTTGATGCTTTCCTTTGCTGTACAAAAACTTTTTAGTTTGATGTAGTCTCGTTTGTTTATTCTTTCTTTTGTTTCCCTTGCCCGGGGAGATATATCTGAAAAAAAATTCCTGTCAGTAATATCAGAGAGTTTACTGCCTATGTTTTCTTCTAGAAGTTTTATGGTTTCAGGTCTTACATTTAAGTCTTTAATTCATTTTGAGTCTATTCTTGTATACAGTGTAAGGTGGTCCAGTTTTTTTTTTTTTTGCATGTTATCTGTCCAATTTACACAACACCATTTATTGAAGAGACTGTCTTTACCCCATTGTATATTCTTGACTTCTTTGTCATATATAAAGTGAGAGTATTGGTGTGGATTTATTTCTGGGCTCTCTATTCTGTTCCATTGATCACTGTATCTGTTTTTATGCCAGTACCATGCTGTTTGATTACTGTAGCCTTGTAGTACAGTTTGATATCAGGTAGTGTGATACCTCTAACTTTGTTCTTCTTTCTAAGATGGCTGTGGCTATTTGGGGTCTTCTATGTTTCTATATAAATTTTAGGATTATTTGTTCTAGTTCTCTGAAAAATGCCATTGGTATTTTGATAGGGATTGCATTGAATCTATAAATTGCTTTGGGTAATATGGCCATTTTAATGATGTTGATTCTTCCTACCCAAAAGCACAGTATAAAAAGCATGCATTCTTGCATGTGAGTAAATAAATAGAAATGTCCCCAAATTCAGGGAAGAATAAGGTCAAGTGGAACACTCCCAGAATTGTAGTGAAATTTTTATCTGATGACTGAGACAATGAGAGATTTTCAATCACTATATTTTATGTAGTCTCATGACATTTTCTTATAATGATGATACATTGAATTGGTAATCAGGGGAAAAAAAACAGCATCTTTATCTTGACAGAAGTTTCCTCATTTATTCTATCACTTGGGGATTTCCTTTTCTTTTATTGAGCTAAGCAATTAACATATTCTTTAGAAATATTTTAACCACCATTTCCACGTGTTTTTCATAATAAGGGGTTCCATGTTAGCTTAGTCAGTCATCTTGCCAGAACAGAGCATTTTGCTATTTTTCACTCTTTCCAGTATACCCCAAATTTCCCTTTCTTTGATGATACTCTCCTTTTTTACAGTAATGTTAAACTTTAGTTTTTCTTCTTATGTTTTTATTTTGTTCCTTTGCAACAAGGAATTTGTGCCAGGAGAAGTTGGAATATGTTTCAGTTATCATCTTTCTTTGATGACCCATAATACTTACTATGCTCACTGACTATGTTTGATATCCTGGGGTGAGCCCTTGAGAAATATAATTAGCCAGGTTGTATGATTGTGAAGATATGGAAAAAGAAGAACAGAAGAACCACATTCACTGATCACATCTTCATGTGCAGGTCACAGTGCGAAGTAGTATAAATTATTATTGTTTGTCCTTACAAAAATCCTATGAGATAGATTTTACTCTCTCTCTATTAGTTTTTCATTTTATATAAATTTCCACAAGCTTGGCAGCTTAAACAACAGAAATGTATTCTCTCAGAGTTCTGGAGGCTAGAAGTCCAAAAAATCAGTATCATTGGGCCAAAAGTCAAGGTAACATGTGGGCCACACTTTCTTCAAAGGCTCTAGGGGAAAATCTGTTCCTTGCTTATTCTAGTTTCTGGTGGCTGCCAGCATTTCTTGGCTTGTAACTACACTGCTCAAAATCTTTAAGGTCAGCACCATCAAATCTCTTTATGCTTCATCTTACACTGCAGTCTGTGTTTCTATTTCCCTCTGACTGTTTCTTATGATATTGATGATTATCTTTAGAGTCTACCCTTTTCCTTTTTTTTCTGTATATATTTTTAAATACTTTTTATTATGGTAACATTGGTTAACGAAATCCAGTAAGTTTCAGGTATACAATTTAACAGTAAGGCATATATATATGTATCTTACATTGTGTGTTCATCGCCCATAGTTAGATTTCTTCCTGTCACCACATATTTGACCCCTTTTGCCCCATCTACCTCCCCCTCTTTTTCTTTCCAATTTCTATCTTCTGCAGTTGGAATACCTATCCTATGTCTGTCCCATCACTGTGTTTTGGAAGCATATAACTTCACGTTTGGTTTCACAGATTCACAGCTAGAGAGGAATTCTGCCCCAACATGCATCATATCTCAAGTATCACCCTTATTTGATTTAGATAAACTTTAGATGAAATTTTGGACTTAGAGTTAATGCTAGAATCGGATAAGACTTTGAGGCTATTGTGATAATGTTAATGTATTTTGCATATTAGGACATAAATTTGGGAGGCTAGAGGATGAACTGTTCCCCCATCTCAGTTCATATACTAAAGTTCTAACATCTAGTACCTCGGAATATGACTGCATTTGAAAATATGGTCTTTAAAAAGGCAATTAAGTAAAAAAATGAAGTCATTAGTTTACACCCTATGAAAAGAGGAACTTAGGACACAGGTATACACAAAGTGAAGATACTGGGAGAAGATATTAGCTATCTATAAGCCAAGGAGGGAGACCTCAAGTATCACTCTGCTGGCCCCTGACCTTACATAGTAGCCTCCAGAATTGTGAGAAAATAAATTTCTGTTGTTTAAGCCACTTGATCTGTGATTATTTGTTATGGCAGCACTTGGAAACTAATATACTGCATCTCAAGAGCCTTAACTTAATCAAATATGCAAAGTCTTTGACATATGAGATAATATTTACAGGTTTTGTGGATTAGGACCTGGTATTTTTGATGGAACATTTTTTAGTCAATCACACTTTAATTTACAAATGAAAAACAAAAAAAACAAAACAAAACAGAGTTTGGGAGGTTAAAATAAACTGGCTAAGCATCATCTATTTATAGTTTGAGGCAGGATTTACCCAAAATATAGGTGACATGAAAACCAGTGTATGAAATAAAAAATGGTACTTTTACAGTGCCATGCTCCACTGCCACTTCCACCTAGAATGGAAAACTAAAATTATTGCAGATATTGATGGAAAAAGGCCATGGGGTAAGTAGTGAGAGAATATCTTACTTTTCTTGTATCTTATCTGAAGCATGTGCAATCATTCTGAAGTAGCCATAGTACTTGATGACATACAGTAACCATAAAAACAACCGAACAGGCCATGGATCCCACACCTATGAGTAGTAGATATACGTAGAGCCCTGAGCACAAAGGAGAAAGTAAACTCTTTAAAGGAAATTCTAGTGCCAGAATCCTGGGAGAATTTATTCTTAACCCTTTTCTATAGTTTTTCAAATATACATTTCAAAATATTCACATGGTTTACATGACACATTAACTAACTTATTATTTTGAATAGTTATTCCTTTCTGATGCATTTAAAAGATTAAATTTTGTCCACACATCTGTCTTCTACCATGTAGAAGAAATATTAAAAACCCTTCCAATTAAAAAGCTAAAATCAGTTCTATGGAAATGACAGATATTTGGCAGCAAGCATCAGAAATGCAAAGAATGGTTACACTCTGTGAACTGTACTTTCAGTTATTATTGAAAACTGTTCAAGCTTACAATTGGATTTCTTTCATGCCTGACCTAAAGTATTCTTGTTTTGAGCCTTCAGGACTATGCTAATTTAGGTTGTGAAAATTTATTGGAAATTCATTTCAGTTTTTACAAGTAACAACCTCAGAACCCTGAATTCCTCCTATCTAGAACTAGTATCAATAATTAGTGATATCTGGCTGTTACCAAATCTGCATAGACTGCTTATGAGTGAGTTACCTGGGATTTTAATCCACTCAGGAGAGAACTTTTTTCTTGGCTTTAAATTTGTTAATCTTCTACGTACTTTGGTCTTACTGATTTCCTCCCTCCATATACTCCACTTTCCTTCCTGTCCTCTTTTGTGTGTGTGCTAGTTGAGACAACCCATTGTTGGACTATTCACCATCTCCATCTTCCCCAGAATAGCAGTACCTTAACGTCATGTCTCCTGACAAACCATAAGTAATGTCAAACATTATTTATGAAGTACAAGTTAAAATGTCAAGCATAGCTAGTAATATTAAAAATATTATAAAGAAAGCCTATGTCTTGCCTTCATTCAGCTGATTATCAATCTTGGCTCAGACCTGAACTAGCTGTTTCCTTGGACAAGACACTGAAACTTTCTGGACTCCATTGGCAATATTTATAAAACCATTAAGTATGACTATATGCTTATGCAGTTTTCAGTTCTGTGACTCTTATCTAACCATCTAAGAATTGTTTGATAAACACTGTATATTTTCCAGTGAATAACATGGTTTGAATTACTTTAAAGATGTATTTTGTATTATATTTGTCCCATAAGAATTAATGCAAAAATAGAGTTAAGGCACTATAATAAAATATGTTTCAACACATAATTTGATGAACACAGATAATACCTATAATCTGTTCAAAGTACTAGAGATGGAAATATACTGACAAGATCAAAAGGGCTTCCAGAAAAAATAATTTGAAGTGAAATTACTCATCTATACATTCAACCGTTCATTCATCAATTAAATATTTGCTGAGCCCTGTGGCAAGTGCTGAGGACAAAGAAATTAATCAGACTTAATCCCTATCCTCAAGAATCTTAGTAGAATTTTACTAGGGATGGAGAAACATGGGAAAAGAAAATGTGACTCTAATAGGTGCAATAAGCATTTGTATAAAAACACAGTGGTTATAGAGAAAGTCTATAATTCTTTATATTTGGAACATGAAGGAGGTAGGTTTATTTGGTGTTAAATAACAAGTATCAACCTTAGTTAACTTATGTTAAAAAAGATAAATTGATGATAAGGATCTCAGATGTCTTTATTAGCCATGAATAAAAATGCAGCTTGGATTCTAAAAGATGGGAACCAGATATAAAAAATGGTATCAGGATATGTAATGAGAGAAAATATTTACAAAACATAAAATCCACAATAATCTGTTACTGAACAATATAAAGAACTTTTACAGATAAATATGAAAAAATGATAGATAACCCCCCCCCTATCAGAAAATATCTGAATAGGCACTTAACAAAAGAACATGTTAAAATGGTGGAAACATATGAAAGGTGTTCAACTCTGTTAGTCATCAGGAATGAAAATCAAAATCCAAATAAAATACCATTTACATCACCATTATGGCTAAAAAATTTAAAATACAGAGAAAAACATTAGTAAGCATTCCAAGCAACTGAAACCTTACTACACTGCTATTGGTAGCATAAATTAGTACAAATAAACCATTAATTCTGGAGTGACATCAGCATAACGGTGGCATGAGATGCTCCTTTACTTCTCCTCTTCAATTTACATCTAGTGGGACATCCATATTGCCACAAAAGATCCTCTGTTTAACACACCAACACGTCAGAGAGATCCAAGCATCTCAGCCACTGCAAAGGAGCCTACAACCCCAGAGAATCCACAGTAGTGGCAGAAGCGGGCCCCATGAACCAGGTTTCTAAAACACAGGCCCAGCAAAAAATTTAACAAGGCAGTAACAGCGTAGATGCCCACGACTCCAGTATTCCCCACCCCCCTACACACACACTGGTGTGGCAGTGCCCCACTCCCAGAGAACCTGGTAACAGTAGAGAGGTGACACGTGTGACTCCAGTCCCCTAGGCACAGCGGTGCTTGTGGCCACAGGGAACTGAACAGCAGCAGTGACAGCAACCTACAATCCCAGTCTCCCCTGCCAGTGGTGCCTGTAACCTCAGTCCTCCTGTTCATGGTGGCACCGCCTGAGAACCCAAAAGCCTAGGGGACAGAAAAGGTGCCCAACATCATGGTGACCCTGGCATGATGCCTGCAACCTCAGTAACACCAGTAGAGCAAAGCATCAGCAACCCCAGGGTCATAAACAGCACCAAAAGCACTTCCTGCACAGGCAATGGACAAGGAAAAGTGCTGGCTCTCAAATACAGCTAGAGGCAGCTTGGGTAAGAGAAACCAAAATCTTGTGCTATATCACCACCTACTGGAAAACAAAAGAAAGGCGCCTATTACCAACTGGAACTGTTAGGATCAAAGTAAAGCTCTACCTAAATAAGAAAGGTGTCCACTACTCTGAATGCTCTGGCGGACAGGACAGTTCACTGAGTACCATGAAAACTCAAGGTCACATGGTACCTCAAAAAGAAAACGACAATTCTCTAGGAACCAAACTTAAAGTTATAGAAGACTGTGATACAACTAATAGAGAATTCAAAGTAACTGTGCAGAAAAAACTTAACCGGCTACAAGAAAACTTAAGAAAGCAGGTCAATGAGCTCAGGAATAAAATTAATGAACAGAAGTCCTTACCAAAGAGATTGAAATTCTAACAAAGAACCAAATGAATTCTGGTGCTGAGGAATTTAACAAATGAGATGAAGAGTGCATTACAAAGAATTGGAAATAGAGCGATCATATGGAAGAGAGAACTAGTGAGCTTGAAGACAGAAATGTAGAAATGATTCACGTGGAAGAAGAAAGAGAACTAGGTTTTTGTTTTTGTTTTTTTTTTACGACTCTGAAAGAACCATTCAATTCCATTAGAAAAGGAAGCAGAGAGCTTATTTAAAGAAATAAAATTTGAGAACATCTTAAAACTGGGGAAGGAACTAATAAAACACTTAATTATATCTCAATGCAAAAAGACTTTCTCTAAAATACATTATATTAAAACTGACAAAAGGAATGGTAAGAAATAATTTTAAAGCTGCCAGGAAACAAAGACAGTAACTGACAAAGGACAACCCATTAAGCTAACAGTATATTTCTCAGCAGAAACTCTACACGTCAGAGAGTGGACTGACATATTCAAAATATTGAAAGAAAAACTGCCAGTCAAGAATACTCTACCCAGCAAAGTTATCCTTCAGATATGAACACACAGACAAAAGATGAGGGATTCACTAGCACTACACCTACATTATAAGAAATATCAAAAGGAGCTCTTTTACCTCAAACAGAAGCACAAGTACATAAACTTTGAAAGGCAATAAATGGAATCAGAAAACAGCAACTCTTTCAGAATAGGCTGTTAAAGATTTTATTATAGCATAAATGTTAAAGGCCAAAAACATTAAAAATAACTTTAGCTACTTCAATTTGGTATAACTAACAACAAAAAAGGCATAATTTGCAATAACAAAAACATAAAAGGGGGGGGAAGAAAAGGATGGTACCTTTATAGGCAAATGAAAATAGGATGCTACCAGCAGAAAAAGGACTAATTAATCTATAGATGTTTTATACATGGTAACCACAAAAATACAAAGCTGAGACACAAAATATTAAAAAAGAGAAAAAAAAAATTCATGGAAAATCACCAGACTAAAATGACACACAGAAGAGAAAAGAAACACAAGGGAAAAGAAACAATGAGGATATAGGGCAATTAAATAAGAAAAGATAAAATGGCAGTAGTAAAGCCTTCATATATCAATAATTCCCTAAATGTAAATGATTTCAACTCACCAATGAAAGGTACAGAGTGGCTGGGTGGATTAAAAAACAAGACCCAACTACATGTTGCCTTCAGAAGACTCATCCAGCTCTAAGCAAACACAGCCTCTAAGTGAAAGGGTGGAATATAATACTCCAAGTGAATATTAGCCAATAGAAAGTGGGTATAGCCATACCAAATAGACTTTAAGCCAAAAAAAGTAATAACAAGAGATGAAGATTGACATTATATAATGATAAAAGACATAATAGTTATTAAAATATATGCACCCAATATAGAAGCACTGAAATACAAAACAATTATAAACATACCTAAAAGGAGAAACTGATAGCAAAGCAATAATAGCAGGAGCTCTAATATACCACCTATATCAATGGATAGATCATACAGACAAAAAGTCAACTGGGAAACATTGGTCTTAAATGACACATTAGAGTAGATTGATTTAATAGAAAAATGTAGCACATTGCACCCAAAAGCAGTAGAATGCACTTTTTTCTCAAGTGCACATAGAATATTTCCAAGGGTAGACCATGTGTTGGGACACAAAACAAGTGTCAATAAATTTAAGAAGACTGAAATCATATCAAGGATACTGGTATGGAACCAGAAATTAACTATAAAAAAAAGCTGAAAAAGTCATACATATGTGAAGATTAAACAACGGCTACTGAACAATTATTGGGTCAATGAAGAAATCAAAGGAGAAGTAAAAAAAAACAATAAATGTCTAATCACTATGCTGTACACTTGAAACTAATATAATATTGTATGCCAACTATAATTCTAAAATAATTTTTTTAAAGAGAAAAAATACATGGAGAAAAATAAAATGAAAATAAAACATACCCAAGTCTATGCAATGCAGCAAAAGCAGTATTAAGAGGGAAGTTTATAGTAATAGAGGCCTACATCGAGAAAGAAAAATTCTAAAAAAAATCAAGCTTTATACCTAAAGGTACTAGAAGAGAATAAATATAGCCTAAATTTAGTAGAAGGAACAAAATAATAAAAATTAGAAATAAAGGAAAGACTAAAAAAAATATTAAAAAGAAAACAATGAAACTAAGAGCTAGCTCTTTGAAAAGAGAAAATTGACAAACCTTTATGAGACTAAGAAAAAAAGATACAGGGCTCAAATAAAAAAAATCAGAAACTAAAGAGAAGTAACAATGGCTACCACAGAAATAAAAGTATCTTAAGAAAATACTTAGCAACTATATAACAACCTAGAAATTCTTTGAATTATACAACTTTCCAAGACTGAATTACGAAGAGATAGAGAATATGAATAGACTGGTCACCAGTAAAGAGATTGAAACAGTCATCAAAAACCTCCTACAAAAGTACATGACCAGATGACTTCACTGGTGAATTCTATCAAACATCCAAAGAAAATTTAATAGCTATCCTTCTCAAATTCTTCCAAAAAATTGAAGAGGAGGCAACATTTCCTAACTCCTTTTATGAGGCCAACATTACTCTGATGCCAAAACCAGACAAGGATCTCACACACACACACACACACACACACACACACACACACACACACTAACTCAAGAACAAAAACCCAAATCCAATTTAAAAAAATGAGCAGAGGATCTGAATAGGCATTTTTTCCAAATATGACATACAGATGTCCAATAGACACATGAAAAGATATTCAACATCATTAATCATCAGGGAAATGCAAATCAAAACCATAATGAGATACTACCTCACACCTATAGCATGGCTATTAATAGAAAAAAAAAGACAAGAAATAACAAGAGTTGGAAAGGATGTGAAGAAAAGAGAACCCTTGTACACCGCTGATGGGACTATAAATTGGTATTGCCACTCTGGAAGACAGAATGGAGATACCTCAAAAATTCAGAAAAGAATTACGATATGATCCAGCTATTCCACTTCTGAGTATTTATTTGAAGAAAGCAAAAACACTAATTCAACAAAATTATGCACATTTATGTTCATAGCAATATTTATAATACCCGATATGGAAACTACCTAAATGTCCATCAATGGATGAATGGTATATATTATATACAAGAGGAATACTACTCAGCCATAAAAGATGAGATCTTGCCACTTGTACAACAGGGATGAACCCTGAGGGTATTATGCCAAGTAAAATAAACCAGATGGAGAGAGACTACTTATGATTTAACTCATACGTGGAATGTAAAACAAAAATAAAAATAAACTTGTAGAAGTAAACAACAGATTGGTGGTTGCCAAAGGAGAGGTGAAAAGGGTCAAAAGTGTCAATTGTATGGTGACAGATAGAAACTGAAACTTTGGCACACTGTAGTATATACAGATGTTGAATTATGATGTTTTATACCCAAACTTATATAATGTTATAACCAATGTTACTCAATAAAAAAAAAAGAAACAATTCTTTTTGTCAGAATCTAAAGTTGTGCAGATAATGTAACCCATAATCCAACGATTTTACTCATAAGTAAATAGCTAAAACAAATAGGTACATATGTGGGTGTAGACATATACCAGAGTATTCATAGCAGCATTATTCATATTGAAATGAATAAATTTTGTATATTTATATAATGGAACACGATCCAGTGATGAAAACAAATAGATTACTGCCACTTGGGTATTTGGATGAAACTTATACATATAAAATGAGCAAAGAAGACAAAGATATATATACTGTATTATTTTATTGATATAAAATTCAGAACTAATCTTTGGTTGTGATGTTAGAATACCAGAGTATTGCTGAAGAATGGAAAAGGGTATTAGTGACTGGAAAGAGACATGAGAAGTTACCATTTTAAAATCTAATTTATAATTGCTTAGATATGTTTATTTTTCATAACTCTGATAACTCATCAAGGTTTCTGAAATTTGAGAAAATCAACTGAACATTCATGAAGCAAAGTGTCCAACAGAGCACAAATTATGCTTATTGGCTATTTTGCCTTCTGGGTCAAAAAACTTGTTGTATACTCAATGGGCAATGAAGGGCCCCATAGTGACTATCATATTATAAGGAAATGTATTTATCATTTATAAAGAAACATACTATAAATGTATGCATCATGTCTAGTGGAATTGAGAACAATCTGTTATCAATCACCAACATCATTTTTATGTTTTTGAAATGTTAAGACTTAGACCAATTAATTTCACAAAGTTTTCCTAAAGTTATTGAATCAAATATGACTAGAGATAAGTTGAGTGCGTGAACTTTTGACTGGCTCCTACTTCTAGGAAGCTTCTAAAAAGTAACTCTTAAGTATCTTTTCTGTAAGTGTGGTCACCTTATGTAGTTTTAAAAATATTGAGTCTATCATTGACCATTAAAGATCATTTTATTACCTACGTTTAAATGTTTTAAAAAATATTTTACATGAAGAGATGTTTTTAGTGAAAGAGAAGATGATGAGAGAATAAAAATAAAGAAAAAATCTAAGTTATATTTCAAAAAATGGAAAAAGAGTATGGACAAATGATATATCTGGTTGGAAATATCATGAGCATTTTAACTTTTTTCATTTTGCTACAGTAATTTTCTAATTTTCTTAATGGACATATATCATTCATTATATAAGAATAAATAATTATAAAGATTATAGAGCTTTACAAACACATGTGGTTATTTACTGACATTTGATTCAATGTTGAGAAAACTGTCACTATGCAAGAAGTAACCTTAAATTTCAGTGTACTTACTGGCCCAATGACCTAATGGTTTGTTCTTTTTTGATTCATAAGAATCACATTCTTCTGGTAGGACTTAGCTGAACAACAATGGGCAAGAAAATAAGTTAAAGAGAATTCACACAAGCTGACCTTACATATTTGCAAGCTATGGCCTGTAGAAAGGTTGCTCGCATATTGTGCCTCAAAAATGACAGAACAGTTTTTTAGTCATCTTGTCTTGTGGGGATCTGACACGCAGTTACTTTAAACACTAGTTATTTTTACATACTATTTTGCTATTTTAAAAGGGAGATCATTGGAAGAGATAATAGCAGTTAAAATAAAAAATAAATCTATTTTCTTCAGGCATATGTTTGCCTGTCATGATGCTTGATTTTCTGAAAAAATGGGAAAGCTCTAAACAAAAGTAATTAACTAAATACTTCTCAAAATAGAATTTTAATGTGTAATTAAATTTATGTTTTCCTTCATAGTGGAAAACATTAAACTTTCTAATTTTCTATTATTTGTCAAGAGTAGACAATCTACTTTATTTAAAATTCCTAAAATAAGCTAGAAATATAAAATTAGAAAATATTATACATCATAGCAAAAATATACTGGAGCCATCAAGATTTTATGCTTAGTCTTCAAAGCCATGAAATAAATTTACCTAGTGCTTATTGAAGAAGAGAAATGGTCATCTCTGCATCTACAGAAATTCTTATTCCTACTGCTAAAATATCATTAAAAAGTTAAATTTTGAAAGAATTCTCTATAAGATTGATAAACTTAGAAAAATCACATGGCTTTTGGTTTGATATGCATAGTTCCACATAATACATTCACTTCCAGGAATGTTTAACAATAAGCTGTAATAAGTATGAAATATAAAGAGTTGACATCTTTAAAAAGATAATTATGTCTTTTAATTTATAATCTTTTAACTGCTTGAATTCACACACTTATAATTTATTGAATCACAATTTTAGAACTTTCATCAGATACTCAAGTTAATTCTTTAATTACATATGTTTCCTTTTTTGGCTTAAGCTTTTTCCATGTTGCACAAAATTTATAAAGTTTGGAACTCATCCATTGTACTTACTCAATTTGTCTACACTCCAATGAATAAGAACCCAAAATTGGTTTGGGGGAATCTCAAACATCAAGTTTCTCTGCTAAACTGGAAAATTATGAAATCTCCACTTCACTCTGTGTGTGTGTTGGAAAGAAAACTGAACTTTGAATTGGAAGACGCCCATTAGCCTTGGTCCAAGTCACCTGACTGTTATTTTTGGAGTGCGTAGAAACACAGGGGCAGGTGTTCTTTTATGAGACTCTCATACTAGATTGGATGAGAATCACTAAAATCCTGTGAATAATATATAATAATCTGAGGGAACACCTACCTTTCCTTTACTTTTTAACAAAGATGAATAGTTTTTACCAGATAAAATGAAAGAGCTTTTACAAGCAGAAAGAATCAAAGGCTATAGAAGAAAGCCCAAGTAGTGTCAAGAGGCCTGAATTAAATAACAGAGAAAAAAAGAGTTGGGGGAAAAAACACTATTTGAGCTATATTTTTGCCCACTGAACAGGACAGTACATATAGATGTTCTGAGGAAATAACAGCACAAGTATCCAATATAGCCTTCAGATAAACAAATAGTCACACATAAAATGGTGGGTTCTTTTAACAGCTCCATGGAAAAAAGATGGGTTTTCACTATTAGTGATAGTGAGTCTCTATAGAAGTAGATGTAGATCCAAATGATGGTTGTCGTCTTAATTATTAATGTACTCAAGAACTTTTCTCTAAAATTTTCAATCCCATTGACTTAAGCTGACTCACATGGGAAGACATGTAGCCTTAGTCTCTTTAAAATCAAGTAGGACAATAAAACTAAATTTAGTTTTTTAACCTTTTCTTCTACTTGAGATCCATCTGGCTGTCACATTTCTAAGATAGTATCCCTCTTTTTAATTACCCCCTTTCACATCAATTTGCATATTTAGCCCTGGTCACATTCTTTAATTGCTTTACGTCTGGTTGTCTGCTGTCTGTCTCCCTAACAGAAGTGTGAGCTTCATGAGGGCATGAACTCTGCTAGAAGTGATACAACTTCATCCCCTGAACCTATAATGTTTTTTGAATTAATAATTCAAAAAATATATACTTGGCATTGTAGAAAAGAGTATTTCATAGATGATGGCTAAATATTAAGTGGCCTATAGACAAAAGGAAAGGGTTCTTTAGGAAATTAGTATGAATATTTTTGGTAGGCAATAGAGTGAATTTATCAATGTAAAAGTGAAATTTGAAAACCAAGAGAACACAATCCTAAATTACATTGGACACCCACATACTGTGTAGGATAAAGGTGTATTATAAAAAGAGAAGAAATTGTAGACAATATTTTAGCAATTATCAGGTGAAAGTAATGATCAGGAACAATATGTACCTTCATTTGTCATACATGTGCCATAAATATATATACATATAGACTTATGTCCTGGTTATGTATCTGTCTCATTGCATAGAGTGTAGATAATGAAATAAGTGTGGTTTTAAAATAACAAAATTTATATGTTCTCATGAGTATATCTGAGATTTTTGCAGCACTATGTATGGTTTGGATACAAGAATAGAAAATAAACTGGCACTAGAGATTAAAATAAAGATTAAGATAATTATATTTATCAGCACAAAAATTCAAGACTTATGGGTAGAGTAGCAGTGGGGGATGATAGTCTAAAAATTAGTGAAAAAGAAGCAATATATGGGGAAAATAAATATGCAACAGATATTCTAGATGCATAGAGAATGTGGATAATCATAGCAGCAAAACAAATATGTGATTAAAAAATATATCACCTATCTGGATATTTAATGGTTATCTTCTGTCTAAACTGTTCTCAGAAGTTGGAAGAAGGAACATGGTTTTTTGTTAATCTGGACTTGTTTCTGGAGTTAAAGAGGAAATGGATAATAAAAGTTTGGGGGAAAATGATGATAGAATTTTTATGATTCTAATAGTAAAGGAATTGAGTAATTAACACATTCAGATAGGTACATGTATACTAGGTTTTAGAAAATCAGATTAACGGCTAAATACTCACTGTATTAAGGCCAGGCACGTGTTCCCAGCCCCTAGTTCTTTCCCTTGGTCTGGTTTTATAAATGCTGGTGATAAACCAAGTCTGATTTATATGATGCATCTTAAGTTGGAAACGAAGCAAGTGAAAGACCTGTATAATGAAAACTACAAGACCCTATTAAAGAAATAGAAGAAGATACAAAGAAATGGAAAGATATTTCATGTTCTTGGATTGGAAGAATCAACATAGATAAAATGACCATATTACCTAAAGCATTATGCAGAAAAATCCCATCAGCATTTTTTAAAGAAATAGAACAAAAATGATCAGATTTGTATGGAAGCACAAAAGACCCCGAATTACCAAAGCCATCCTGAGAAAAAAGGATGAGGCTGGAGGCATCACTCTGCCTGACTTCAAGTTATACTACAAAGAGATCAAAACGGCATGGTATTAGCAGAAAAACAGGCACACAGACCAGCGGAACAGACTTGAGAGTCCAGAAGTAATATATGGACAAATGATTTTCGACAAAAGAGCCAAAACATACAGTGGAGAAAGGAAAGACTCTTCAATAAATGGTGCTGGGAAAACTGGAAAGCCACCTGCAAAAGAATGAAACCAGTCTGTTATCTATCACCACACACCAAAATTAACTCAGAATGATTAAGGACCTGAATATAAGACCTGAAACAATAAAATGCATGAAAGAAAACATAGGAACTAAACTCAAGAACTTGGATTTAAAGAGGATTTTATGAATTTGACCTCAAAGGCAAGGGAAGTAAAAGCAAAAATAATGAATGGGACTACATCAAACGAAAAAGCTTCTGCTCAGCAAAAGAAACTGTCAACAAGGTAAAGAGGGAACCATTGAATGGGAAAATATATTTGCAAGCAACACTTCCGATAAGGGCCTAATATCCAAAATATATAAAGAACTCATACAACTCAATAACAACACAAAAAAATGATCCAATCAAAAATGAGCAGAGGACCTGAACAGACACTTCTTCCTAGAGAACATACAAATGGCCAACAAATATATGAAAAGATGCTCAACATCGCTAGCCATTAGGGAAATGCAAATCAGAACCACAATAAGATACCATCTCAACCTGTTAGAATAGCTATAATCAACAGGACAAGTAATAACAAATGTTGGAGAGGATGTGGAGAAATAGGAACCCTCATACACTGCTGGTGGACTGCAAATTGGTACAGACTATGGAAAATAGTATGAAGTTTCCTCAAAACACTAAGCATTGATCTACCATATGATTTAGCAATCCCTCTACTAAGTATTTACCCCAAAGACTTGAAAACCCATATCCGAAAAGATATTTGCACACTGATGTTCATAGCAGCGTTATCACAGTGGCCAAGACAGGAAAGCTACCAAAGTGTCCTACAATAGATGATTGGCTAAAGAAGTTGTGGTACATATATATACAATGGAATATTACTCAGCCATAAGAAGAGATGAAATACTGCCTTTTGTGACAACATGGATGGACCTTGAGATATCATGCTAAGCGAAATAAGCCAGACAGAAAAAGTTGAAAATCACATGATATCACTTAAATGTGGGATATAAACCTAAAAGCAACAAATGAACAAGACAAACAAACAGACTCATGGACATGGACAATGGACTTGTGATTACCAGAGGGTGGTGGGGGAGCAGGGAGGAGGTAGACTGGGTAAAGTGGGTCAAATATGGGGGCGAGGGGGAGGATGAAGTGGGTAAAGTGGAACAAATATATGGTAGCTGAAGGAAACTGGACTTTGAGTGGTAAACACACAATATATAGATGTCAAATTATAATGTACACCTGAAAATTATATAATTGTATTAACCAATGTTATACCAATAAACAATAAAAATAAAATAAAATAAAATGAAAAAACATTGAACTTCTAGTGGAGTCTTTAAATTTTGCCTGTACTTCCTGTCTCTTTCTTTCACTCTTAATTCCCTCAGGGAAACTGGTATTGACTTAAACACAAATAGTACAGGGGAAAAGAAAAGACCAGGTACAAACCAAGAATACTTTCTGTCTTACACTATAATATGTACACTTTTCTCCTTGTTTACTTCTACTATAATATTATTTGTAATGTCCTACTACCAACGGATGTTTATAGCCAGTGATTTAGGCACAAGGGCATATAAATTATGAACTAAATAAATCTCCAGAGGCATCTTTAACAGAAAAATCCCTGAAAATGCTTTAATACAACTAGGAATTATATCTGTATATTAACCAGGCTTCAGTAACTTATTTTAAAAATTGCTTTGGAGCTAAGAACTAAAACAGAAGATATACTGACATCATCATTTAATAAGATGAGATAACGATAAGTGAATATGTTAATAAACTGATAGATTTGCTGTACGTTTACAATGTCTCAATAAATACATGATTTTTAATACGTATTACTTTTATTACAACTCCATCTACCAGAGATTTTATATTAATTTATTCATCCAGATTCAATGTTGGCACCCTTCAAAATCATTTTGTCCTAACTCCTGGCATGTTGGAAGGAAACTATTTGTTTCTCCACCCCATTCTTTTCTTTCTTCCTCAAGATAAGAGAAATGACTTATAAGATTGATGTAATTGGTGACTACCAACTGGACTGTGGTATAGAGAAAACCTGAATTAAATTGTTACAAATTAAAATACAAAAATAATTACTAAGCTTATAAATTGTTTATTACATGAGAATTGATTTGGTTAGGGCAGCACTTTTTAAACTTGAATATAAATATAAATCACATAAAGATCTTGCTAAAATTCAGGTTCCAATTCAGTAGATCTAATTTAATAGATCTAAAATTTTTCATTCCTAACAGCTGTTCATGTGATACTGATTATGTCAATCCAAGGACAATACTTTTATTAGTAAGGGACTAGGATATCTGGCAACAGGATATTATCAGACATGAATAAAGAACTATTTTCAGGATATGATTTAACTTCAAAGAGATAACAGAGCAAACTGGAAGATTACCAGGTGACAAAAGTAGGAAGGGAGATGATTCAGAGGAGGCTGAATAGATCCACAATTTATTAAATTATTTCCCCAAAAGGAAATTGGATCCAAGCCTTGGAAGTCAATTTCTTAAAACTTTAAATAGGAAGTCAATTATATGACCTATTGAAAAATTCTTTCTAGACAGTTAAAATATAGCTATGTGAAGCTGCAACACACAATTTGACAAAGTTGAAAGAGGAAGGCCAGAAGATCAATAAGAACACATGAGGCTTATACAGTGTGTTTCATGGTAGCAGTTATTTTAGGTAGGAAGCATGACCAAGACATTTACAGAGTCAGGAATCTGAGTAAAGATCTAAGATATAGTATATAAAGTAAAAGGGAGTCAATCATGGCCATACTAAGCACAAAAGAAGTCTGATTTAAATGCTAGCAGATGGAAGCTAAACATGTGGGTGTCATTTCCCAGGAAGTTAATGATGGGAGGATTTTTTTTAAAACAATGGATAAATTCTTCTATGAGAATACATAAAGACTCTACTGCAGCGGTCCCCAACTTTTTTGGCACCAGAGACCAGTGCTCCTATGAGAATCTAATGCCTGATGATCTGAGGTGGCTGAGGTGGTGACGCTAGTGCTGGGGAGCGACTGCAAATATTGATGAAGCTTCACTAGCTTGCAGCTGCTCACCTTCTGCTGTGTGGCCTGGTTCCTAACAGGCCATGGAATAGTACTGGTCCACGGCCTGGGTGTTGGGGACCCTGCTCTACTGGACTGAATTTGGAGGAGTACATTAATTAATCAAGTACATTAATTAATTATGGACTTAAAGCTGATACAAAGACTAACGCTATGCCTGACATGTGAACAAACATTCAGATCTATGGGGTCTGTGGCAGGCTTAATGATGGCTCTAAATACATCAAGTCCTAGTTATGGAAACCTATGAATGTTACCTTATTTGGAAAAAAGGTCTTTGCAGATGTGATTAAGTTAAGAATCTCTAGATGGGGAGATTATCCTGGATTTCCTGGGTGGGCCCTATGTGCAGTCACATGTAACCTTATAAGAGAGGCAAAGGGAGATTTGACACAGACACCATAGAGATGGCAATGCTAAAAAAGGGGCAGAGGTTGGAGTGATGCCTTTGTAAACCAAGGAATGCTGGCAGTCACCAGAAACTAGAATACAAGAAATGAATTTTTCTGCAGAACCTCAGGGGTAATGTGGCCTTTGTGACACCCTGATTTCAGTACAATAAAACTGATTTCAGATTTCTGGCCTCCAGAACTGTGAGAGACTAAATTTCTTTTATATCATAACATGAAGTTTGCAGCAATTTGTCACAGCAGCCATAGGAAATTAATAAGGAGTCCAGAGAGAATATGAAAGCAGTGTTCAAGCTAGTAAACCAGACATAATGAGCTTGATGGGGGAATATGGATCTTGAAAGAAATAAAGATCATCATAGATATGAAGTGAAAGGGCTGATTTGAAAATAGAACTAACTTATTTTCATAGTATATTGTCAAAATTATAATGTTCATGGATTTTTCCACCAGTAGAGCTACCTGCTTTAATGGAGAAGTGCCAATCTCAGGAAACTACAGAAACTTTGGAAGCTGTTTAAAGTCGAATTTGGAATAGAAGCATTGGATAAAGCAGTAGACGAAGCCTACCAACTCAATCCAAGAACAGTGAGCCCATAGCTAGCAGGCACAGCTGTCTTGGCTGAGGCGTTTTACTAGGACTGGATCTATGGGGCTAGATCTATTCCAGGGAGAGACTATGTTAATGGGTGGGTTATTTCCGTGAATGACTGGGACTTAATTCCAGGAGGTAGAAAGTTTTGGTTTACAAGAAGTTAGTCATTTTCACTAACATTTCACCTTGGATATATATGGTCTTCCATGAACTGGCATGTCTGCTTTGCTTCCAGGCAAGCCATAATCCACAGTCCTTTTGTAGAGTGCTTATTTGTTTGCTGCTTCTTGGCTGCCCAATCTCAGTGTCTACTGCAGAGGTAATTACCCTGTTTCATTTACTATCTACTCACACTGAAACTGATTCTTGCAAAGTTATGATGTGTGTACGTGGGAGCATTAAATCCTGATTTGCCTACCTTGTTATAAAAGGTACCATGTACTGTGCACATCAGATATTCTATTAATTGGAGGAAATCATTGCCTCAGATACTTAAATTGTGCCCTCATTTCTTGGTCAGTTCTGCACGCTGATTATCATCTGCAAAGATTGTGCTTTTTCTCAATGTTATTTCTCCTTCATTCCTTTTGGCAAAAGTATTTCATAGATTATGGTTTGGAAGTGTGGCTGTCTCCTATTTTCATAGGCAATGGGTTTTTCATCTGTTTTCACTTTATCTTTTGCATTCAGTATTTCTCAAGCAAAAGCATGAGGAATTTACTTTCCCATCTTTAACAACAGTCCAAATGTGGTCATTTGCCTAGTAAGTAAGAGTTCCTGCAGTGGAGACTGAAATGTGTGTATTCTGTTCCCATGGTTACAAGCCATGATGTCATAGAAAGAGTGGCGTATCTCCATGGGCCTGACAATTATAGGGCTTAAATATTGATTTCTTGGATGCTAAAGAAGATGATACCACTTGATTTACATGAGAGATAACAGCATTACTGCCACAGATTCAACAGAATCATATTCTCTAGCTTCTTATAAACTATTCTTTTATTATGAACTAGGAATAAAGATATTCTGTGGTCGGTTTGGGAAGTTAGCACAAGCTGTAATTTTAAAATCCCAATCTAATAGATATGTAGTATTGGCATTTGGGAGGCATGCAAGTCATGAAAGCTATATTTCTACCTGTTCACTCATAGGTCTAGTTCCAACTCATTATGAGGCAATTCATAGCTCTTGGTTCGACAAACCTAGTGCCCTGTTCTGAAATCTCCATTTTATGACCATTAATAAATGTCTTTAAAAGAAATATATTAAAGGGCAAATCTCAGAGACAAAAATCTCCACAATTTACTGCCCCTGACACAGACACACCATTTACTTTTTCATCGGACTGGTGCAGTTAAACAATGTGCTGTTGTCTATCACCTCCTATGGTTGTTCTCATTGTTTGCATGTTAAACAAGATGGAATCCCATAAACAATTAAGTTCAATATTCCATGTTTTCCTTCAGAAGAGAAGAAAAATAATAATCTTGTATTAAGAAAAAAACAACCCTGTTAAACATATGAGTCCTATAAGTTCCATAAGGTAGAGACTTTTCTTAACTAGAACCTAGAACATCACCAGGATGATTGCAGAATTTCAGGAACTCATTAAGTATCTTTGATTGAAAGAATGAATGAGAAATATAACAATACTTGAAATCTATATAGTATTTTATGGTTTATAATGTATATTTAATAAATCATATTAATTTGTACATTTGAACCACAGAACAAACTTTGATTCAGCCACTGCTATCTCCAGCTCACAAACGAGAAAATTCCATTTAAGTAACAGCACTAACAGGGCATAAGCCCACATATTCTAGCACTTGGCACACAGCTTGAACACCAGAACATGTTTTCTTAAAACTGCTCCCTAGACCCAAGGTGGAGGGTCACATAAAAGTAATGACAAACATGATGCTATTTGTCTATTGCATATGACAGGTCTATTGCATATGACATTATCAAGTATAGCATCGATAACTGCTATTCTAAAATCAAATAATAGCTGCTATCTCTGGTCCCTGGGAAGGCATTGTTTCCTTCTAAAGAAAATGAGCTTTTGTCTGAGAAGATACCTGAACATGCTTTGAAAAGAGACAGCAAAACAAAGTGATAATCACACTGTTCTAAATTAAGAAAGACTAGGAATAAAGGAGTTTTAAAAGTAAAGGAAAAGTAAAAGGGAGAGAATTCCAACATGACTGTGGAACAGAGACTGTTCTATGTGACTATAAAACACTATCAGTAAGATGTTACTAGTGGCAGGCTTAGCTGAAAGACTTCATGTGCAGCAACACAACCCCCTTTCCATTGTACCACATCTTTATTAAAAGCTACTACACAGAAATTGCTAGTGTGCTTGGTGTTCTGTAGAGGACTGAGAAGACTATGTTCTGTGCTCTAGGGCCTGTGGAGTAAAAGAAGAAGAAAGCTATACAATGTGAGATACAGGTGAATAGATTAATAAATCAAGTGCAACAGGAAATTAGTGCAAGAAAAGTTCTGACTATAATCCACTTGGAATTCACAGATATGAGCAGTAAATTTTACTTCCCAAAATGTGGAATAGAGGACTTACTAACATGAAAATACATGAATATATAAAACTGGTAAAGGTAAACATAGTCAATTTTAGAATACTTTAGTAGCGAATAACAATGTGACAGTGCATTAATCATTTAACTTTAGTATAAAGGTTAAAGGACAAAGTATTACAAGTAACTATAGCCATAATAATTTGTTAATAGATTACAATGTAAACAGATGTTAACTGTGACATCAAAAACATAAAGAAGAAAAAAGGGGGAAATGGTAGTTTTTGTATGAGATCAAAGTTAATTTACTCAACTTAAAATATAGCTATATCTTATAGCTATAAGATGTTTTATATTAAACCTCATGGTAACAATAGAGATAAATCTCCCAACACTGTGTTGGGAGAAAGAAATCAAACACAAAATGGTATACAGAGTTAATATTACATAATTCCACCTGCATGAAGTTCAAAAACAGGCAAAATTAACTAATAGTGATAAAAATCAAAGCAATTGTTGCTGTGGAGCCAGGCACTGTCTAGACAAGGGGACAAAAGAATTTCTGGTGGGATGGCAATGTTCTGTGTCTTCACTGGGATGGTGACTGCATGAGGGTGCATGTTTGTTAAGCTAATCAAATCGAACACTTAAAAATCTGTGTATTTCACTGTATATATGTATATATTTTACCTTAATTAAAAAATATACGCAGATTTAAAAAAAAAAACTAACCTTTTTATCATGGCTTGCAAAGCCCTTACCTAATGCTGTCCAGCCCATCCCTCTGACCACCTCCTACCACTATATTTCTTGATCAGATTACATTGCTTGAGTTTGAATGTTTCCTTTGAAATGTGAAATAAACTACAGGAATGAATCTAAAAGTCAGAATTCCTTTAGTAGATAGTTTTATGCCCTTCAGCGTCTAACACTGGTCTTACCTGGCAAGTTTTCTGGAGGAAAGCATTGAGTCAAGGTCTAGAGATGCTATGGCTTCATTAACTGCCATGCTTGTCATCTTTCTGGTGGACCTATGCATGGAGCTGCCAGGCCACCTAGAGGACTCCCCTCTCTAGCATCTGACATTATAGACTATTAGAGACTTATTAGCAAGAAGGGAAGAAACATCTCCTTTCAAATAATTGACTCTGTTATTCAGGGTGCTGTACATTAATCAGAAATGGTTAATCAGAGCTTTTGAAAACCACTTGGAACAATTTTGCAAAAGAGAGGATTATGGAAAAGCATAACACTTTGCAATTCATTAGAAAAGTTGCTAATCCTTTTAGTTAAGAAAGGAAGAACTATGCCAAACATTTATTTTACATTCAATATTCCCTGCTTAATACAGAAAAATTAAAGATTTTTAAATGATCTTTCTGGAGCATAAAGACCACTGCTGTGATGAAACTTTCCATGCCCAGTTAAGACTTAATGCAACATTTTAGTCTTTGTGACTTCATGAATGTAATAACTTTCTTAAGTTTTAGATATTTTAACAACTCCTCTTAATTGGGTATCGTCACGTAATGAGAGAGTCTATTTAGGGAAGCATTCTCAATAATAATAATAGCAGTAATAACTTCAATTTATTGTGTTTAAGCTGTGCCAGGCACCTAATTAAGTACTTTACATACATGTACTGATTTACTTATCACAACAGCTCAGTGAGGTGGTTACTATTAACTACTTTTTTCTGAGCAATTAAGAAAGACTAAATTTTATAAATTCACATAGTTAGTAAAACAGGGAGGAGGACTTGAAACCAGGTCTTTCTAACTCTAAAGCTTATACTTTTAATCTTCATGTAAAATTCCTCCTCATTCATTCATTCATTTATTATTTCAGCAAACTGTCTTAACTGGCTACTATATGCTGGAGGTACAGTACTTGGTGATGGATACAAAGATAAATAAGATGTTATTAGGAAGCACACATTAGGCCAGAGTAAGATATATAAAAAAATTACAGAAATCCTTTCTTTATGAATAAGATATAATTTACTTTCAGTTAACAATATTGTTTGGTAAAAAAACCCAGAAAGGTTTAAGGAAAAAAATGTTAATTTACACAAAAGTTAGACTATAATATCAGTGTGCATGTTAATAACCTAATAAGGTAACAATTATGAGTGGTAAAATTATACTCAGTTTATCTTGGGAAAGTGTCATGCTGGATAATGAGACATCATTGCTCAGTAAATACAATGTTTCCTCCAGGGGCTGGTTCTCCAGTTGAGTCCCAGAAAAGGGCATATATGTGTTGTGAGTTAAGATGCCGTGTCACAAGGAAGTTACTTATTTTTATACACTAGAACCACATTCAGATAGGCTGGATTCTCACACCATTAGGTCCTTGGGAACTAATATCCATGAGGGATTACCATTTTTATATCTCCAATGTCTTAGTCACTCTCAGTGGATAAAATGGCAGGAAATTTAAAGTATTTCTCTTTTTTTAAAAAATAATTTTTGTATTACTCTATACCTATTTTCCTATCTACCCCACACTAAACAAACATCATTCTGAATTCCATATTTATCATTCCTTTTTACACTTTCTTTTTGTATCTATAAATTCTCTGAACATGTTTATTTTTAACTGTATTAAAGCATATTAGACTATATAATAATATTTGTGGAATTGCTTTTGTTTTACTTAATATTTTTCTTAAACTCTGAACTTTCATTTTATACAATACATTCACATTATACAATATTCTATTGTGCGATGTACCACAACTTATTCACTGACATTTATTTTCACTATTGTCAACAGTGCTGCTATGAATAGCCTTGTACATGTCTTTTATTGTACATATGGGGTGGGGTTTTTTTGGTTTTATATTTAGGAGTGAAATTTCGGTGCCATAAGGCATAGAATGTTCAAGTTTAGAAAAAAATGCCAAACTTTTTCAAAGTGGATGCATCAATTAGCACTTCCTTCAGCAAGATGTAAGAGATATTCTGGTTATACACGCATTTTAATACTTGGTATTGTCCAATTTCTTAAATTTTTTCAAACAAGTGTAAATGGTCTCTCATAGTAATTTTGATTTGTATTCTCATAATCACTAATATTTTTGAGCATTTCTTTATATGCTTATTGCCATATATAGTTTTTTTTGAAATTGCCATTCAAAACATCCAACCTTTTCTATTTAATGTTTATTTCACTCTTCTTATTGATTTGTAGGAGAAGTTTATGTATTTTTCCACACCAATCCCCTGTTAATTGTACATAATACAGATATCTTCTCCCAATTTGGTCTAGTTTTTTGAATAACTTATGTTCTTAGTTTTAGTATAGTCAAAATCATCAATTTTCTTTTTGTACAATCATGCTTTTTGCATTAGTGTAAGAAACTTTTCTTACCCCAAGGTCTTTAAGGTACTTATCTATATTTTCTACTAAGAAGGTTTAAGTTCTAATCCCCATGGAACTGATTTTTATATACTATGAGGTAGGGATCTAATTTTATCTCTTTCATTTGGAGAACTATGTTTCTCAATGTCCATTTACTAATAATTCTATCTTTTTACAGAGATCTGGCATGCTACCTTTGTCATATAACAATGTTCTAAACATATTTTCAGCATTTTTATTAACTGTTTAGAACATAACTTTCAGCTTTTTTTTTAATACCATACTATCTCAATTATTATGGCTTCAAACTATCTAGTAGGACAATCATCAATCCTGCATTTATTCAAATGAACCCTGGCTATTTATTGGCATTTTATTATGTCATATAAATTTTATAATAATCATAATGACTCTATTACATTAAATCTGTAGGTTCCCTTAGGGAAAACTGATCGTTTTTACAATATTAAGTTTTCCTTATAAACATAGTATATCTCTGAAGTTCTTTCAGTTATTTTTAATAGCTCAAAAATTATATATTTTACCTGTAGAAATTTTATACATCTTATGATAGATATATTCTTATAAATTGTATTTACACTATTGTCTTCTCTTTATTTTTGTTTTCTAGGTGTTTGCTTCTGATGTATATAAATGTCAATTTTTAATGTTCTGTCTTTAGCTAGACTTATGGATTCTTCTGCATTTTCTATGTTAAAACAAATTATTTCCAAATAATTTTTTGCTTTGCTATCCTATGCCCCTAATTATCTTTTTCGTTTCTTCAAATACTACCTAGGACCGTCAATGGAACAGAATAAATTTGGTGACAGTAGACATACCTGACTTGTTTGTTATTTTTAAGAGATTGCTTCTATTGTTACCCTATCTAAAACAATGTTTATTCTAGATTTTTATGAAAAATTTATTAGGCTTTGGAAATTACTATCTATTTCTAATTCATTATTTACTTTTTTGTATTATAGTTGCATATTGAAAGCAAATGCCTTTTCCCTCCACCATGCTCTGGTTACATTGTTGATTAGTACTCAGTTTGGCCCTCTGAAAATAGTTTCCAGGGCTTTTGGCTCTGCCCTCTGTAATCTTGGTTCCTTCCTCTGAGTCATTCTTCTGTGAGAAATGAACTGTATTTGCACCTGAGTAGCCCTCTCTGCCTACTTTCTCCCATAGAAGAAGTCTGGGGGCGTAGAAACTTCTTTTCATCTTGAATAATCTCTCTGTCTTTCAGTACAAGATGGCACAAATCCTTTAAAAGTACCGAGTTTAGATTACGATCCACTCCACCAGACAAAAGCCATACCAATACATATCTTCAACCCAAGTTCATTACTTTGTTGGACTGAAAAGACAAGAAGCTATGAGACAAAGCCCTTAAATTTCTCTGCAGCCCTTTGGTCTAGCTGAATAGCTATAGGGGCCACCTCAAATTTTTCAAGGTCTGACCAAAGAGTACTACAGTTGCACTCATGACTTGATCTGATTTCCAACATATTTTGGAATAAAAGCTCTTTACCTGATGGACTTAACCAAATTTCAGTAGTTAAATAGGTGAAAAAGAAAGAAAGCTGATTCTCAGGGAAAATAACACATATGTATTTGAATATATCAATAATAGGGTGTAAAAGAAAATAAAATTAACAATCCATTTTCATTTCATTTTTAAAAAGGCAATTATGACGCATCCCTCAAAGACTAGTTAAGTTTTCCTTTTAATTTTCAATTGTAAAAACATTTGGGTGTGAAGACAAAGAACCTGATTTTTTACCTCCTAAATTATAAATTATTTTTAAGGGTACAGGTCACTGTCTTCACTCCTCCTTTCTGTCAGCTTCTGAGCCCCTACCTTATGATCAGCTTTTTATGAAGAGAGCGTACACTGTTCCTATTGTACTTGTTCCTGACAAAGTATCTGGACTAACTAAAGTAGGGGACAGGATTTCATGGAAAAAAATGTGGTCATTAATTGCTCAACTGGATTAATTAAGGTGGGTCATTCTACTTAATTCTATTTAATTCTCATAATAATCAATGATACATTTAAAAATTCGATTGATGGCTTTTAAAATTAAAAGAAAAATCAATATCTATTTAAAGTCATAGAAAGTGAGAATGTTTTTGGCTCTCTAAGGAAGAGACTCACAAATCTATTTAAATGGAAAGATCAGCAATAGAAACTTAAAGTAAATCAAAAGCTAACCAGCCACGGCTGTTTTATTATCTACAAGTGAAAGGCAATCTCTGGAAATTGTGTGCTTATGATTAATATAATTTATATGGCTTTTGTTATTTCTCTGCCAAATAGCTGCAGAAAATGAGTAACTACCAAATCTTCCTTTCACAGATACTCTTACTTCAAATAGCACAACTATTTTTGATCACATCATTTTAAGATAAAATCTACCTATTAGGAACATTTTTATGGCCTGTTTTTCTTCCTTAAATATTAAGCAGTTTAAAGAAAATACCTTTATTTATATAAAAGTTATTCCCTGAAAAACAATAAACATGACTATGTTTGAAATCTCTTTCTGATACATCTGAAGTCACATGATGAAGAAATAAGAGGATAAGAAATAAAGAAAATCATATTTTTAAAAGGCCAGTGTTTTCAATACAAGTTTGGAGCTATGTATAATCAATCTGAACTATGTCTAACATTGTCAGGTCTCTGGAACACTCTTGTTGGTAAACAACAAACCACTTGTTGTGTAAACAACAAACCAAAACCTAGTAGAAAGATAATCATCTAAAGGGACAGCTACATGATCACTAAAACATGAGAAACATTTCACTAACTTTAACTTAACATGTTTCTTTCCAGTGTTTGACTCCATGTTCCTGATTTTTTTTTTTCTTTTTCACTAGGCAGAGTTGATATTTGTGCAATGGTTTCTTTTCAAATTTTACTGTAAGGTTGCATACAGGGAACATTTCTCTGAGAAGTGGATTCTTTTTCCAGATTCTTAAATGAAGACTATTGACCATATCTGCTGAAGGACCCCATATACTTATTGGGCATTTGAGAAGGGTTTGGAAATCAACCAGTAGCACTGAGACAAGATAAACTATTTTTATTGTGAGTAATTTTTATTTTATATTACCTTCCTCATTCACAGTATTTCACACACATGTATATTTCACATATATATTGTATATATGTCAATATACAATTAAAAAATGAAGATTACATTTTGGAGGAATTGACAAAAATAGTTATTTTCCAGTATGAAAAGATATTGGAGAATCAGCAGTTAAAATAAGATTTAGAGAAATTCCAGCTCTTCAGCATTCTTTACATCTGCCACCAGTTCTCTACATCTCTGACATCCTTAGATCTGGATGATTTTACCCATTCAGTGTAAAAGACATCTTATCACACCCTTTTCTTTAAAATTAAAAAAAAAAAAAACCACCGTGCTTGTGCAGTACACTGTGCTATGCTCAGGAGAATTACATGAAAGAAAACTAGAGAGATGAGCATAAGAGAACCAATTAAATTTTTACAGGTTTCCTACAGCTAATTTTCATTAAAGAGAATAAATGCTAAAGCTGGTTCCTTCTGTATAGAAGAAAACAGGTTATACTGAAAGCCAAGAATTTGTTCTAATTTAAAACAAATAATGCCACTTAAATCTTCATTTTCTTAAGAAATGTGAACACACACACACACACACACACACACACACAAATTTTCCAAGCTTTGCGGCTTGTCATCACTCTCAGTAAACAGTTCATCTCTCAAACCTCAATGCCTTAAGCTTCCAAAATGATTTGTTGCTATTAAGTGGAGATATAACAATGAGAAATAGTCTATATACTCTATTATATACAGATTTCAGTATATGATAGATAATAGAGTCCAGATTTTGGAGACAGATTATAGAGTATTACAGTCCATCCAGGCTTAGAGGGGAGAAATACAAAGCCATGTGCATTGCATTTTAAAAAAATAATCTTGTTTGTACTAGGCTTAAAAAAGCCAAAATCTAATTGGCACTAAAACTGTGGTTTTATGCCACTTTGAGAAAAAAAAAAAAGAATGATAAGAAGTAGTTATAAGATTATGGATTTCAATATGTTCATCAGAGTTAAATTCTAGGAAGTTTATTAAGTTGCAAATACTGAGAAATTCCATGAATACATATGTTTTCTAAGGAACACATATCATTCCTCAGGTAGTGGTTTCCTCATTCATTTCCATATTACAGAGTTTCTCTTCACTAGTACAAACATTTAGGTTAGATGAAGTGACATAAAAAAATCAGTAACAAGTAGCAAACAGTGGAGCAGCATTACTTGTATTTCATATAAAATGTAAAGAGATAACATGAACAAAATTATTTCCTAAAACATGTAGAAATTTAATGTAAAACATTTACCTTTGGAAAAAACCATTGCTCTGCTCATTACACAAGAACCAATGCCCCTTGATGAGTGCACTGTGTGTGACTCAAGACACATGGGAGATAAGCTGACTTTCTTTCACCTAAATCAGAATACATGAGGAATCTGTCATGTTGAAGTTTGCATAGAAGCTTATTTTTCATATTATTATTTATGATGAAATGCTGCTCAATGCAAACAATTTGTATTCTGTTTTGTCCATACATCCCCAATCCAGTGCTCACTCATCACAAACCGAAGACTTTGCTGTAGGTTCCCCAGTACACAAAAGCCTGAAAAATTTGCCCTCAAAAAGGAATTTCAACTCATCCCTTTCCATCACATTTTTACCTCAATTCTCCAATGTGAATTTGTATACCTCATTCTTTGACTTCCTTCCTCATCTGAGACATTGAGAAAATAAAAGATGGGTTCTTGTTATTGAACCACTTGGGGTTCTTTGCTCTGGAGGTAGGCCTTTAGTCACAGCTTGTCATGAGTTTTTCTCATAAGGCTCACTAGACTCAGATATATGCAGCTTGAAGAGTTCACGGATTATATTAATATCACTCACTCTCTCTCCTCCCCCTTTCCAGACCACATGTGTCACTGATGACTAGGTAAGACTGTATGGTCCTTAACTTTATCAAATAATTTAATTTCTGGAAATGTAGGTAAAACATGTAATGGAGCCAACAAATACTTTAGCACATAAGGTCTAGCTTATGCTTTAGAATTTCTTTTTTATCACTTTCATAAATTAAGGCAAAAGTAACCAAATTAGCATGAATAAGTATGAATTAAAATACATCAGTATCAAATTGTAGGAAGTTTTTGAAGTTGTGGCCATGGGAAAAACTCTAACACCCTTTTTTGTTATGGATGCTACTAATGTCTGCAATTCTAAGTATACGCCACATAAAAAGTCTGAAACCAGGAACACAGAAGCACATTAACCAGAAACACATTTCTGTTATTATTCAGGATCTTCACTATCCTAACATCATCATAGGCAAACAAATAAATAAATCATAAAGTACTTTGAATCAGAGCTATATCTTAATTACAAAAAATTCATTAGATATTACACTAATTTTGATAAGGCACCTATGTTAAGAAAAGTTTTGCTAAATAACTTACTCATTCAAACTGAAAAAAAATTACAGTGGTCTGTTTATACTATGACTTAAAATTATGTAAAACAGTAAAATTTATGTAAGAATTATAATTTTCATTAAGAATTTAAAGGCTTATGCTAGAATCTATGTTTTTTTTAAAGACTCGATGCAATTAATTCTCTCCAAGAGCCAAGTCTTTCAAACTTAATCTCCTCTTGACCTTGCATTCTCTTAGAACAATTCTCTTCCTCATCTCATTTGAATCTCTTGGTAGCTCTATATTTGTTGTTTATGGCTCCATTAAAATCTCTACGAAGTCACACCAAATTCATAAACAAAAAGGGAAAATTTCAGCCTCCTCTCCTTTGACCATTCGATGACATTTCCTACCATTCACCATTCCTTTCCTCACATAAACCTTTCCCCCTCTGCTTCCTGGCTCTCCTAGAGGTCTCCTCCTCCTCAGCCTGCCCTTTTCATGGTGTTAATCCTTAGGCTTTCTGCTCCCCTTTGCTCTCTCTGAGAAATTTTAAAGCTCTCCTTCTGCTTTAGCCTTCACGATTGCGCCAAATGTGATACAGAAGCTTAGGATTCATTGTCACTTTATCTCCTGTTACATGCCCATGAAACAAAATAGAATCTGTTTATAAGTTCTTCCAGATTTATTCATCTTCCAACCCATCACGTTGTGAATTGAAAATAGGGTTCATTTCCCCAGATGAAGCTCAATAATAACAGGCAAATCACCAAGGACGTGGGAATGAATCCAAAGAAATATAAACTTGTTGTTTCTCACAGTGTCTTTTTGCAAGGATATAGCTCATAAGTGGTTCAACAACTTTATATTAAAAAATAGCAAGTAGGCACAGAACATCATTGCCAGGAGCTCTGGGCCTTTTGCATTAATAGTCGAAAACAAAGGAAAGCAATAAAAATATTATTAAGAATGAATCAAACCTAGGTAAGTTTCTGGCTTGGGTAGCCTATCTTCTGTATGTTAGTATATTCATGTGAGTTTGTTTACTATGTTTGCTGTTTATAGTCAAATATATTAGCACATTTTTCAACATATTTATGTAATTTTCATTGTACTATAAATGGTCGAAGACAAAAATCAGTAAGTTTATATAAAAAAAATTGTACTTCACAAAGAAATAAGGTTTGTAAACCATTAGGTGATAGTTAATGTTAATTAATGTTAATTTTTAATTGCTAACGTTAGTTAATTGTTAATGTTTAACAATGCTCAGATACTTAAAACTGTTAATTACAAACACCATTATCTGAAAAGTAAATGTTACTGGTGGGATAAAAAAGTACAGATAGAACACTGGCTGGGCTTCTCTGATTATTCAAATCATAGTAAAGATAAGACATTTCATTAGAGGACCATGGAATTTAATCACTGGGGACATGTTAGAAGTTTTACTGAAAAAAATTGTAAGAAATTATCATTTGTAGAGGAGGCTATTGTGTATAGGGAATATCTCATTCTTAAGCTTTAATTTTTCTCAGTAAAATCTCTTATTAACATGTTTATCAACCAAAGTTATGAAAAGAATTAAATTTCTACAATAGGTAACAAAGCTGCAGGAACAAGGCTACTTTTAATTAGATATTCCTATCTCTGTTAAGCTTTCTTCAAAATAATGTTAAAATAGTTCATTTACCCAGAGGATAAAACATTCAAGCAGAAATGGCAAGATAAATATATGAGAAAAAAGGGGACAAACTGTTATTTGAATTGATAAATTGTCATATTTATTTGTTTTCCATTATGTGTAAAGTGCTTCAAAGGATTATGAAAATGAGATGGAGTCAAGATGAGTGCTCTCTTTTTATAACAAAATGACTTTTAATACGCTAGTTAATTGAACTGTTTTCCCCCAGAGATGGTCGCAAAAATATTAACCACTAGAACTTTTATGTAAAAAGTGTCACACTCTTGCTAAAAATTAGGGAAAACATCTTGTTACATGTAGTTAAGTTACAAGAAGAACGAAGCATAATCTTAAAAACAAAGATAAACTACTGGCAGGGCTACATTTTTTTCATGTATTTTAAATAATTTTGCTTCTTATTTACACTGATATGTCTCATAAGCATAGAGAATATATATGATTGCAGTCAGAACAATCCTTAAACCTAGGCAAGAGAGGCCTTTGGTTTGGATATTGTACTTCACATGGCTGTTCTCTGGTCTTCCTTTTATTGTGCCCTGGAATTCCCTGCCCAAATGATGCCAAGCCCATATCCAAAGCCTGTACCAGCCGCTTCCCCAGGTCTACCTTCCCAAATTTAGACCACATTTCCAGTTGATCATCCCTGATTATATAAATGGCCAACAGAAGACATATGAGAGAAGGAAGCCAAAACAGGTGCAAGCTAGGGAGGACAAGAAAGGAAGTGGACCATGGAGCACCTTTACCCCAGTTGCCACACTGGTACCTTTGCTCATGCTGTTCTTTCTGTGTATTGTTCTCCTTATTCTCCTGGTGAATTCTGACTTACCCCTCAAGGCTAGCTCAAATGCATACCATTGATTTCTCAAACAATTTATACATGTTCCTATCACTACAGTTTATGATATGCTATTATGGTTATTTTGCTTATTTACTTCTCCTTTGAGGTCCTGAATGTTGATAATATATTTTTATTCATTTTTAAATCCTTATTGCCTTCCCCAGTGCATCTACTTAATGATCATATGATAGATGTTATTGACTTCTTTTAAGCTAAATAATAATCACATACTACTATCTATTTAAACAAAATCTGAGACTATTCCATCTGTTTAGTGGGTGAGCCAAATGGATTTATCGTATAATAGCCTTGTCATTGTGAAATTGCTATTCTAAATATGTCTTCTGGAACAACTGAAGGTTTTGTTGATATGA
Source organism: Eonycteris spelaea (assembly GCA_003508835.1). Taxonomy (NCBI): domain Eukaryota; kingdom Metazoa; phylum Chordata; class Mammalia; order Chiroptera; family Pteropodidae; genus Eonycteris; species Eonycteris spelaea. The sequence goes on from PUFA01000196.1 coordinate 96,309, forward strand.
TACTGTATTTGTTAAATGGGCATCTGAATATAAAGGGAAAATGGCTAGAATTAAGATAAGAATAATAATTCTAGACATTCTGATTAATTTTGAACTCAATAAGCACTCAGAAATCAAGAGGATACTTGCTAATAGAAACTAAAGCAAGGTTGTAATGGAAGTTGTCTTTTAGGTTATTACATTAAGACTTTATACTTGGTAGTATAATTTCACCATCCACACAGTATAAGGAAAAACTCTATTTCTATGTGTCTTGTACTATTTTGTGGTAAATTATCTTGTATTATCCTATATAACTGTGTAAAACTGTCTTTTTAAAAATTTAAGTAACCAAAAACATTTATTGAAAAGTGTCAAGAAGCCTAAAATCTCTAAATATTTATTTCTACCAATTACAGTGATTTGAAGTTTCTGGCTAAACATTACTCCATTTAATTACTCCAATAAGTGGTTAAAGTTCTATTTGGCTACCATTTGTTGAATATCTTTTCATAACTCAGCACTGTGCTATGCAGTTTCCAAGAAAAATAATAATGAGTTGTAAGTCATAGTTCAAATCATGAGGATATCCTAAGAAATAAGAGCAAATATATTTGGAAAAACAAACAAAAAAGCAAGAATAAATAAGTACTTAGCAAGGGACTTGTGCAAGCTAAAGGTTTCAAGTTGGCTTCATGGAGGCAAATGCTCCTTTGGGTCTTGAAGAGTCAGTAGTAATTAAATAGTTATTAAAAGGAGGGAACTTACAGGACTGAAGATTAGAGGTGAATCATTGCTGTTACTAAGGTGACACTACTGGAGCCATGCAGATCAGAGCAAAGTAGATAGATGCCTGGTTTAAGAGGATTTTTTTTTTTTATCTCATTGGAACCAAACACTAACCAACTGCTTTATTACATTAGCTCAGATTGGGACACAGGAGATAAAAACTTTGATTCGAAATAAAACAGGCAATTCTGAAAAACAACTTATTACCATACAAAGCATTTAACCCAAGATAGTAAAGCTAAGTAAGAGCTCTGTGATAGACCCTGAAAAATCCTGACAGGGGCTGTCTGAATGGTGGCCTGAACCCCTGGATATGGATTTTATATGTGTGAGGTGAGGAATGTGAGGAAAGCTGCCGACTTCGAAGTGGCTGTTTTAAGAAGCAACTTCTAAGTGGCTGATCTAAGTATACATTGTATTATGCACTAATATAAAAAGACTGATAAAGATGGCTATAGAAAAGATTAATGGGAAGGAAACAAATGCCATGGATGGAAATAGTTTAGGCTTCATTTACATGAACTTCATTGGAGTTGTACCTAGTGCTGAACATATGATCATATTATCAGTAGAAAGAAAAATTCCCTCCAAATATGACCTATACATTGATAAGCTCTAACTATGTATTTATAGCCCCCAAACATTCCTCTGGGTTCTAAATTCTTATTTCCACATGAATTCTTAAATACTTAAAACATGTCAAATTCAGTATGCAGAACAGAATGCTTTATTTTCACTCAAATACTAGTTTCCCAAATATCAATAACTGTTTCACCATATACCTAGTTTTCTTAAGGCAGAAATCTAGATGCTATTATTTTCTTCCAATTTGTTACCAAACCCCTGCTTACTACTACATCAAATTGTCAAGTTTTAATGATTCAAATTTTAATTAATGTACCTCTAAACTATGATGATGAATATCTCTACTTTCTAATGTCTACAGCTACCACATTTATTGATCTTACTCATCTTTCATCTGAACTTCTACAGCCACATATCAAGTGGTTCCCTTGCTTATATCTTTGAGACCTCTAATCCTTCCCTACACATCATCCTAAAATGTAAAGCAGATTCTATCTTTTCCCTGCTTAAAATTCCTTAATGGTTTCCCATTGCACTTGGAATAAAAATTCAAATGACCAAAAGATTTCCTGATCCTTCTTGCCCTTCACTGATCAAAATGCTCCTGCCACATTTTTCTTTCCTGAGTTCTTCTGTTTGTCATTCATTCACTTAAGTTTTCACATAGCTAACACCTTCTAATTATTCAATTCTCAGTTTAAATAACCAAAATAAACAGGCTTTCCCACATATAGAGTAGCTGCGTTCTACCTATCACTCATTTTTCTCCATTCCTTTTCATTTCTTTTATAGCATTTACCACAATTTACAAAGATTTTTTATTTGCTAGCTTTTATGTCTATGCTCTTATTCTGTGAGAGCAACAGCCATGTCTGCTGGTTGACACTATATTTCCATCACCTAGCATGGTTCCCGGTGCATAATAGATACTCAAGTAATAGGTGTTAACAAACACACATGGGATTTGGGTGAATTTACCAACATATAGTATTCTGAACCACTCTGAAAAAATATTTTAATGTAAATCATACTATTTTCCTCTTGAAATTTTGATACAAGATGGGATATAAGTATATAAATAAAGAAGCAATCAATCGAGCAATGCGATTTTAGACAACAGCATGGAGATTCCTAAAAACTTTTAAATGAAGCTACCATATGATCAGTGATCTTCCTTCTATGTATATAATTCGAAGGAAATAAAATCAGAATTTCAAAAAAATATCTGTATCCCTAAAGCAGTATTCACAAGAGCCAAGATATGGAATAATGTAGATGTCCATCAACAAATAAATGGATGAGGAAAATTTCACAGACATACACACAAACACAGAGATAGGGAGGGAGGAGAAAAGGGGAGGAGGAGAGAAAAAAAAAGAGAGGGAGAGCGATAAGGATTATTCAGAAATATTATAAGAAGGAAATCTTGTCATTTGCCAACAACATGGATGAACATGGAGGACACTATACTAAGTAAATAAGCCAGGAACAGAAAGACAAATAGTGTTTAATATTACTTATACGTGGAATCTAAAAAAGTTGAACTTATAGAACCAGAGAATAGAACCTTGGTTGTCAGGGGTTGGGGAGTGGGAAAAATGGGGAGATGTTGGTAAACGGGTACAAACTTTCAGTTATAAGTTCTGGGATCTCATGTGCAGCATGGTGACTATAGTTAATAATACTGTATTGTATACTTAAAATTTTCTGAGAGTTAATCTTAAACATTTTCACCACACAAACACAAAAGTATCTATGTGAAGTGATGAATATGTTAATTAACTTGATTGCAGTAATCATTTCATAATATCAAATCATGGTGTTGTATATATTAAGTATATACAATTTTATTGGTCAATTATATCTCAATTAAAGCTGGAAAAAAATGATGAAGGTAGCATATAATTCGATATGTCACTATTCTACAGTCCTCAGTAATCTCTGATGTATGCGTCAAGGGCATAAAAAGACTTTCCAAAATATTTGTCCTTAAGATAGTGAAAGGCATTTGCTATTTTCACACTAGTTTGATTCTTATAATTGTATCTGAGAACATGAATCCCTTAGAATGTCGAATTTCATCTATTAATTTCACATTTCACCTGACAATTTAAAGGTGACTTCTATTTGTCAGTGAGATATCTATCAAAAACATGTCTATAAATAACCTTTCATTTTTGAAATTAGTGGTTGTGAAAGAATACTGCAAGTTTTTGCAATTTCATGAAAATAATAGTCACGTTATTTCTGAAAAAAGAAAAAGGTACTCTAGCCAAGCTTGTTTTCATAGTTTGGTTTGGGTTAAATTTAACAAAAATAATAGATCAAATCAATTATGTTGTAATGTAAACCCAGATAGTTTAATATTTTAACAATGTCCCAGATTTTATCATGTACATCTAAATAAATCTTGTGCCTATATACTTAAAATGAAATGGATATTTGAAATGACAATGATAAACAGATGACTAGATGAAATGAGAGATAACTCAGATCTTAATAAGATTCTCTTTTTGGCTAAAATTTTCAGGTGATTGAAATAAAAAAAAAATTAAGCCCAAATAGCCCGAAGATTGCATTTGTTTGCTTTGTTTTGATGTACACTCAGTCTGTATTTACCATAAGTGTAATACTCCAAAAGCTGTCCTTAAGTATAAAGTAGAAATTCATTCCAATCAGTGTTATCTCTACAATTCAACCTCTTGGGGAAAGAGTGCCAGCAAAACACCATGATAACAGTTAATATGAAAATAAACCATGTTAGATGAGGTATGAAATGGAATAAATTTTAACATTTATATGTTTATATTTTCTCTCTTCTACAAAACAACTCTATTCTTAAGAGGCAGAGCAGTATTTATAATAACGAATTATATTATTGAAAGACACGCATTTTGGACTTTAATCTTTCTGTTTCGAAGCTCTTCATTCTGAGGCAAACTTCATTGTGATTTTTTTCCTACTTGCCATGAGTAAAAAATTTCAGGACACTAACGGATAGGAAGCAGTTAAAGGATTTCTATTTCTTTGTATTCTCTATTAAAAAGAATGTATAAACCATATTCAGTTATTATTCATGACTCTTTCCAACATCTCTGCCTGGCCATGGCAAGTTCAGGGGTCCGTGCAACCTTAGGCCTCAAGTCTTACTGTTTTGATATATTGGAGTCATATAAATTAGGGAGAGGATGGATCCACACCAAACTGGGAGAAGATAGATGAATAACTGTCATGACATGCTGGTATATTTCATAACTTGTCCATGGTCTAAGCATGCAGAGGTGAGATAAGTGGTAGAATCCAAACATTGACACACTGTTGTTTACTGTAAAGTTGTAAGTAATTTCTTAAACAGAGAAATAAACATTTTTCCAGATAGATCTTAAATAATCATGGGATTCCTGAACAAAAAATTTAAAGCCAGGAGATACATACATAACATTCAACATTCCTCAATGCCGAACTTGTACATATTTTACAGTAAAAAATGGAACACTTTCTTAAAGCAATGTTTGTAATTTTATTTTATTTTTAACTTTTTAAGTGCACTTTTAATTTAATTCTAATTTTTAAAAAATTTTAATAATTTATTAGGGTAACATTGGTTAATATAATTAATATAATTTTCAGGTGTACATTATCATTTGACATCTAATATATTCTATTGTGTGTTTACCACTTAAAGCCCAGTTTCCTTCAACATATCATATATTTGATCCCCTTTACCCACTTCACCCTCCCAGTAATCCTACATTTGACCCCCTTTACTCCATCTACCTCTCCCCTCATCCCCCACCCCACTACTAACCACTAGCCTATAGGCCATGACCATGAGTCTCTGTTTGTCCTGCTCATTTGTTGCTTTTAGGTTTATATCTCACATATAAGTGATATCATGTGATTTTCAACTTTTTCTGTCTGGTTTATTTCACTTAGCATGATTATCTCGAGGTCCATCCATGTTGTTGCAAATGGAAGTATTTCATCTCTTCTTATGGCTGAGTAATATTCCATTGTATATATGTACCACAGCTTCTTTAGCCAATATCTATTGTAGAACACTTCAGTTGCTTCCATGTCCTGGCCACCGAATAATGCTGCTATGAACATCAGTGTGCAAATATCTTTTTGGATGTGGGTTTTCAAGTTTTGGGGGTAAATACCCAGTAGAGGGACTGCTGGATCATATGGTAGATTAATTCTTAGTTTTTTGAGAAAACCTATACTGTTTTCCATAGTGTCTATACCAATTTGCAGTCCCACCAGCAGTGTATGAGGGTTCCTTTCTCTCTGCATCCTCTCCAGCATTATTATTTACTTGTCCTATTGATCATAGCTCTTCTAACAGATGTGAGTGGTATCTCATTGTGGTTTTGATTTGCATTTCCCTAATAGCTAGTGATGTTGAGCATCTTTTCATATATTTGTTGGCCATTTGTATGTCCTCTAGAGAGAAGTGTCTGTTTAGGTCTGCTGCCCATTTTTTGATTGGATCATTTTTTTGTGTTGTTATTGAGTTGTATGAATTCTCTGTATATTTTGGAGATTAGGCCTTATTGGAGGCATTGCTTGCAAATGTATTTTCCCATTTAATGATTGTCTCTTTACTTTGTTACGGTTTCTTTTGCTGAGCAGAAGCTTTTTAGTTTGATGTAGTCCCATTCATTTATTTTTGCTTTTACTTCCCTTGCCTTTGAGGTCAAATTCATAAAATCCTCTTTAAGTCCAAGGTCCTTGAGTTTTGTTCCTATGTTTTCTTCTATGCATTTTATTGTTTAGGTCTTATGTTCAGGTCCTTAATCCATTTTGAGTTAATTTTGGTGTGTGGTGATAGACAAACAGACTGGTTTCATTCTTTTGCAGGTGGTTTTCCAGTTTTCCCAGCACCATTTATTGAAGAGGCTTTCCTTTCTCCACTGTATGTTTTGGGCTTATTTGTCTAAAATTATTTGCCCATACAAACATGGGTTTACCTCTGGACTCTCAATTCTGTTCCACAGGTCTGTGTATCTGTTCTGCTGCCAATACCATGCCGTTTTGATTACTGTCGCTTTGTAGTATAATTCGAAGTCAGGTAGCGTGATGCTTTGTTATTTTTTTCTCAGGATGGCTTTGGCAGTTCAGGGTCTTTTGTGCTTCCATACAAATCTGATGATTTTTTGTTCTATTTCTTTCAAAATGCACGAGATTTTTATAGAAATTGCATTAAATCTGTATAATGCTTTAGGTAATATGTCTTTAACCATGTTGATTCTTCCAACCCAAGAACACAAAATATCTTTCCATTTTCTTGTATATTCTTCAATTTCTTTTAATAGGGGTCTTATAGTTTTCATTATATAGGTCCTTCACTTGTTTCATTAAATTTATTCTTAGGTATTTTATTCTTTTTGTTGCAATTTCAAAAGGAATTATATTTCCACTTCTTTTCTGATGCTTCATTATTAAGAGTGTAGGAACATTATGATTTTTGAACATTGATTTTGTATCCAGAGACTTACTGTATTTGCTTATTGTTTCTAGTAGTGTTCTTGTGGAATCTTTAGGGTTTTCTATATAGAGAATCACGTCATCTGCAAATAGTGACAGTTTGACTTCTTTAATTCCTATTTGGATGCTTTTATATCTTTCTCTTGTCTGATTGCTCTCGCTAGGACCTCCAATGTTATATTGAATAACAGTGGCGATAGTGGACAGCCTTGCCTTGTTCCTGATCTTAATGGGAAGGTTTTCAATTTTTCACCATTAAGTACAATGTTGGCTGAGGGTTTGTCATAGATGGTCTTTATTATGTTAAGGTACTTTCCTTCTGTACCAATTTTGTTAATTGTTTTAATCATAAATGGATGCTGTATCTTGTTGAAGCTTTTTCTGCATCTATTGATATGACCATATGAATCTTATTTTTTAATTTGTTTATATGTGTATCACATTAATTGATTTACATATGTTGAACCATCCCTGTGCCCCAGGGATGAAGCCCACTTGATTGTGGTGTATAATCTTTTCAATATGTTACTGTATTCGTAGTATCTAATTTAGGATTTTTGCATCTGTGTTCATGAGAAATATTGGTCTGTAGTTTTCTTTTTCTGTGTTATCTTGACCAGGTTTTAATATCAGAGTAATAGTGCCCTCATAAAATGTATTGGGAAGTATTGCCTCCTCTTCAATTTTTTGGAGAGTTGAGGAGAATAGGTATAAATCTTCTTTGAATGTTTGGTAGAATTCACTGGTGAAGGCAACTAGGTCTGGACTTTTACTTTTTGGTAGGTTTTTGATGATTATTTCAATTTCCATACTGCTGATTTGTCTATTTAGATTTTCTAGTTCTTCTTGATTCCATCTCTGAAGGTTGTATTTTTCTAAGTACTAGTCCATTTCTTCTAGATTATTATATTCAGTGTTATATACTTTTTCAATTCTTTGTATTTCTGTGATGTCAGTCATAATTTCTCCCCCTTTCATCTGTGATTTGTTTATTTGTATCCTTTCTCTTTTTTCTTTGGTGAGTCTAGCGAGGGGTTTGTCAATTTTATTAACCCTTCTCAAAGAATCACTCTTTGTTGAATTTATTTTTTCTATCTTTTTTAAAAAATTATTTTTCGATTTCATTTATTTTCTGCTCTAATTTTGATGATTTCTTTCCTTCTGCTGACTTTAAGCTTCATTTTTCTTTCCTTTCTAGTTTTGAAGATGAAGCATTAGGTTGTTTATTTGGGCTCATTTCTTGTTTTTGGAGATAGGCCTGTAATGACATGAACTTTTCTCTTATGACCGCTTTTGCCTTGTCCCAAAAGTTTTGATGATATGTTATGTTATCATTATCAATTGTTTCTATGTATCTCTTGATCTCTCTTTTTTATTTCTCCTCTGACCCAGTTATTCTTCAGTAGCATGTTGTTTAATCTTCATGTATTTTGTTGTTTTTCCTGATTTCTTTTTGCAGTTGATCTCTAGTTATCAAAGCATTATTATCAGAGAATATGGTTGGTATGATTTCCACCCTCTTAATTTTGGTTGAGGCTATCCTTGTGTCCAGTATGTGGTCGATTCTTGAGAATGTTCCATGTGCACTAGAGAAGAATGTATAAGCAGCTGTTTTGGGATGGAAGGCTCTATAAAAGTCAATTATGTCCAGTTGGTCTAATGTGCCATTTAAGAATGTAATTTCCTTATTCATTTTTTGTTTTGATGATCTGTCCATATCTGCCAGTGGGGTATTTATGTCCCCTACTATGAAAGTGTTTTGTTCTGTTTCTCCCTCTAGTTCTGTGTAATTGCTTTACATATTTTGGGACTCCCTGATTGGTAACATAGATATTAATAAGTGTCATGTCTTCTTGGTGCATGATTCCCTTTATCATTATGAAGTGTCCCTCAGTATCTTTCTTTATCTTTTTTATTTTGAAGTCTATTTTTGTCTGATATTAGTACCACTACTCCCACTTTTCTCTGAATGCCCTTTGCTTGCAATTTCATTTTCCAGCCTTTCACTTTGAGTCTATATTTGTCTTTGGAGCTGAGATGTGGCTCCTTGAGGCAGCATATGGTTGGATTTTTGTTTTTTGTTCAATTATGCAACTCTGTGCCTTTTAATTGGTGAGTTCAATTCATTACATTTGGATGACTGTTGAAATATGAGGTCTTCTTATAGCCACTATATATTTGCTTTCTGGTAGCTTGGTGTTTCCATTGCTTCTATGTCCTTTTGCTTCTGTTTTCTTTATTTTGGTTGGCTTTTGTGGATTTTCCCTCTGGTCCTTCTTGTTTTATTTCATATATTTCAGTCTAAATCTTTTGTGTTTGGTTACCATTATGAATATGTAAAGGATAGTTATATACATATATACAGTTGTCCATTTTCTTCTGCCCGTGCCTTATTTCCATTCCCCTTTGCAATTTGCATCTTGGGAATCCCTCACCATTTCAGTCATCGTTATCTCAGTTTGTTCCTATGTATGCTGAACATCATTTACTATCTTGTATAACAATTCTCATTATTCTTATTTAAGCTTATAATGCCTGTTCTTAGTATAAGGGTTGCACTCCTCTGCTTCTACTTTGTCTGATAGTCACTTTACTCCTAATATGTATTAATTTTTTTTTTTTTCATTTTGTTTTAGGTAAACTGATATCTTTCAGTATTCCTGTAGTACAGGCTTCATAGTGGAGAATTCCCTCAATTTTTGTATGTCTGGAAAAGTCTTAATTGCACCTTCATATCTAAATGAGAGCTTTAGGAGGATACACTATTCTAGCTAGTAGTTCTTCTCATCTCTTAATAGTTTAAATATTTGATTTTATTTACTTTCTGGCTTGTAAGTTTGCACTGAAAAGTCTGAGGATAATCTAATGGATTTACCTTTTATAAGTTACCATTTTTTTCTCCCTGGCTGCCTTTGAGAATTCTGTCTATGTCATTGATTTTTGATTACTTTAATACATGTGTCTTGGTTATGGCCTTTTTAGGTTGAGTAATTGGGTGTTATGTTGACTTCTTGAATTCTAAGTCCAGCTCATTCCCTAGCTTTGTGAAATTCTTGTCAACTATTTGTCTGAAAATGCTTTCTAATACCTGTTCCTTTTCCTCACCTTCGATAATGCCCATTATTTTTATGTGTCCTCTCCTGATGGTATCAGCTAGTTCCTGAATTTCTCTTTCATTATTTCATTCTTCGGTTTTTTCTCTTCTTCCTTCTATTTCTAGATTTCTGTCTTCGATATCACTGATTCCTCTATTTGGTCGACTCTATTTTCCAAGCTTGCTATTTCATTTTACAACTCTTGCAGAGTGCTGACCTTCATCTTCAGAGTTCTATTTTGGTTCCTTTTGAGGGTTTCTACTTCCTTGCTCTGCTCATCTTGGTTGTTTTTTTAATTCCTGAAATTGTTGATTTGAGTTGTTTTGGATCTCACTGAGTTTTTTTCAGAAGTACCATCCTGAATTCTCGCTCATTTAAGTCTCATATTTCTATGTCTGAAAGGTTACTTTCCTGGAGATTTTTCTCTCTGAAATGCCTTGTCACCTTTGTTGCTCATGGTGTTTAATGGACTATTTCTCTGCCTAGCATTAATGTGGAAGTGTATTCTGCTTTTTTTTTTTCCAGAAAGATTTTTTTAATAATGGTCCCTAGCCTTGTTACAAAGGAAGGTGGTTTTTTTTTTGGTTTTCCAGTAGGTGTCATTGAAGCCTTTTGGATCTCTGCTTACATAAATCTTATAATAATGTCTTTTTTTCCTTATAGATGTTTAATCACGCTCGCTACCCTCAGTCGCAGTTCCTGTCAGTATTAGCAACAGTTTCGGTAGCGTTTGCTCAGATTCCCCTGGGGCTTTGCGGTGTTCCATTTCTGAGGGTATGGGAGGGGAGGCCCTCTGGGTTGGGTGTGGGGCTTGTGGCTCAGCCTTGTTTTACAACTGCAGCTGATAAAAATCAACTATTGTTTCTCTGCCACCTCTGTTTCTCTGCCTTCTGCCCTGATGACTGGGCACCACCACCGGCTGTGTGGAGCTCACAGCTCTTCCAGGCAGGGCTGTTTGAGGAAGTCATTGCAACCTTCTCCCCTCCTCCCCCCTTCCCCACAGGGAACTCCAGCGGCTTCTTGTTGCGAGAGGGCAGCTTCTTTATTTCTCCCAGTCTACCACCTGACACACAGGGTTCTCACCTGTGATAGCGCTAATGTGCAGATCCCATGCTCAGATGTGCTTGTGTGCAGTTTGGGTGTTTTTCTGTTGAGTTTTAGATGTTCAGCTTATTGTTGTTTTAAGCGAAGAGATCTGGGGATGTCTCTCACTCCACCATGCTTTCCCAAGATCTCAGTCAAATGTTGTAATTTAAAAAAAAAAAAAACATTCTCTTTTCCTATAAGAAGGGAAAACATTATATCACAGAATAAGAATTAAGGTTTTTCCCCAAATTTCCCATAAAAATCCCAAACTATAAAGTCAAGACGGGGTCTATGATATCCACTGAATCTCTATTAATCCTGGGATTAATTTGATCTTATTTAGGAATTCATCATAAAATAAATATTAAAAACATATATGTTGTAAGTTATTTTGTGTATCATGAGATACTATAGATAAAGAAAAAGGTACTTTAAGGACCAGACATTTTTAATGACTTCCCCTGATTCAAGTAACTTGTAGTTACAGAATTTTTAACAGAAAAGACAGTTCACAGAAAGATTAAATTTATAAGACTAGACACAGTTTTACCAAATGGGATTAGCAAAAGCATCTAATAATCCAGACAGAAAAGAAGGTGAAGTTTAAATAAAACTGAAGAATTTGAATTAAATCAGCATAGCTCCCTCATGAACCTAATGAGCTTACACTGTAAGTATTTTTTATTCATTCCAACAATCCAAAATGCTTAAGCATTCCACTAAGCAGTAATTTTATTGAAATTACTTGGCCTGTATATGTGCTGAAATGGCCATGACTTGTGTTTTTATTAGTTTTGAATGAACAAAGATGACCTTCTTAGATATACCAGACGTAGCACCCAATTTTAAATTCTGCTTTTGTGTCTTAAACCTAGGATTATATTTCATAATATTTTAGTCCTTTAGTTCTTGGAGAAAACAATTATCCTTTTTCTCACACAAAAAATATTGGGCAAATATTGGTAGCTCAATGGTATGTCAGGATGTATATTTGGGCTGGCTGGAGTATAACAAGAGTGTGCCCTGGGTAAAGTCATCAGACATGAGATATTGTCAAACATGTAAAAGTGAGTAAGTCCATGAACAACAAAAAAGCACTAAAATCTTCATTCTAGCTACTCAACCTTGGGCAAAATCCTATCTCCAAGGTCTTGATTAACCCATCTATGAAATGAAGAAGTTGGACATTATTTATTATCAAATATGTTTTGAATATTCACTGTATTTCAGGCCCTGAAGATATAAAATGTAAATATACATGTTCAAAGTACTTATAGTCAAGTTACACGTGCTACAATAGAGCCCAGTAGGGGATGACATTACAAGGAATCCTTTGTAGAGCAGGTGAATTCAGAGTCTGAAAAAGGTAGGGACCGAGTCAGGAAGAATACTGAGACATAACAGGTACAAAACCTAGGCCTAGCACAGCTAGAAAGTACTGGTGGTGAGAATGTGTTGTGTGATAGGAATGGAGTATTGAAGAGAAATGATGAAAGGTCCTTTTGACCACTCAATTCCTCTGAATGTTTGCTGTTTCAGTTGATTTTAAGAAATTTATTCATGTTCCATTTCCCACTTCATTTTTTCTTAAGGATATCGACTGCATTTTTAATGCTGTTTTGAGTTTTCTTCTCCATTGTAGCTCTTCTAAACCTCCATCCTACATGCAATGACCACTCACAGAAGACTAAATAAATAGGCAAATGAATGAATGCTATTCTTCTTTTCCCCTAGGTAAGGGTACAAAGTTTCAAACTGCAGCAGAAGCCTCCAGGCAATTAAGTGCCCACTGGCCTTTTGCATTAACAAGTCTTGGCCTCTTGCCTCTACTCCATCCTATAAAGCTTCTGTAGCTTCTCTCCACTCCCTCTCAACTTGCATACCTCAAACTGGTCTAAATGGAAAACTGTTATCATGCTCAAAGGACATCAATGTGAAATGGAGCTTTAACTGTGAAGAGTACTATTTAACACCCCTTTTCCTCCTTGGAGGTAGACCAGGTGCTCAGAGCAGCAATGATGTGCTAAAATTTGGGGGCCTGAAAAATGAATTACTAAGAAATCAAAGCTAGTTGCTAAGTCTGTTTTATCAGGCAGATCTGTGTCTTGGGCTTCTTCTGAAGCCCTCTACAGCTGCTTTATGTTGCTGCCTTGTTTTCAGATAGAAATATTCCTATGTTACTCAGTACTTACTAAGTGGCTGGCACTTAATTCATAAAGCCACATACAGAAAGTGTCTAGCAGTGAGTAAGGCAGTGCAATGCGTAAGGCACAGGTTTGCTACTGAGTATGTCTGTGTTAGGGGGCACTAATTAATGAGTCTTCAAATTGGGCCACTGACAAACAATCAGAGCCAGTAAGTAGAGTATCAGTCAAAAATCAATACACACTATGTTTCATCCAGCACAAGAGTAGCAAATTCTTCCACATTGCCAAGTAAAAATGGAATATTTCATCAATCCTCCTAAGGGCTGCATATTTGGGACCCAGTCCTTTCCTGTGTTCCGATTCATCCTGAAAGCTTAAATGTGTGGTCAGGTCAAAGTCTGATGAGTGATTTCCTTTTAGTCAGAGGACAAAAAAAATAAAGTTATTTTGTCCCACCAGTAGAATATAGTGATTTGGCACTAGAAAGAAGTAAAAATTGAGCCAGCTTTGTAACTCTCTTAAGAAATATTTACATAATTTGACCTAGGGGAAATGGTCACCTATCAGATGGCTTCTTATTGAAAAAAAAGAAGAGAATGACATTGAGATCTCTCTTTACTAGACACTTTTAAGTAAAATATGCTTCAAGTCTACAGAAAATTGAAAATGGCATTTGTAATGAAAAATACATCATAATATATATTATCACTTTAAGAAAGATACTTAATACCTATGCACTTCCTCAATGAATTGTCACATTGGATGCGTCTGACTTCGTGTGAGACAGTTTCTCAATAGAGAGGAAATCAGAATATCTTTTAAGTTACTAGATACTGGCAAAGATTCCTTGGAAGATTATCTGTCCTCAGTATACCACCACTGAGAAGCACTATAGCATATGGATTATAGCATACACTTTGGAGTCAGGCAGAGCTGGGTTCAAATCCTGACTCCACCACTGTATCATCATTACAAGTGACAGAAAACATAATTCAAACTAGCTGAAACAATTAAAAGTGAATTTGTTCACAAAACAGAAAATTTGCAGCATAACTAAAACTTTGTACTCTTTGATCAACATCCCCCTATTTTTCCCATTTCCTGCCCCCAGCTCCTGGCATCCTTTCCACTTTCTGCTTCTAAGTTTGACTTTTTTAGATTCCACATATAAGTGAGATCATACGGTATTTGTCTTTCTCTGGTGACTTATTTTAGTTAGCATAATGCCCTCCAGGTTCTTTCATGTGGCAAATGCAGATTTTCCTTCTTTTAGAAAGCTGAATAATATTTCATTGTGTTTGTGTATAATGTTTTCAGTTTCAGTTATACAAGCTGAATAAGCGCAAAAGACCTAACATATAGCATGGTGACCAGTTAATAATACTGTATTGTAGGCTTAAAAATTTGCTAATAGATCTTAAATATTCTTACCACACACACACACACACACACACACACACACACACACACACACACACACAATGGTAACTATGTGAAGTATGAATATGTTAATTAGCTTGTAGAAATCATTTCACTATATATATATGTCAAAACATCATCTTCAATATATACAAATTTTTATTTATCAATTAAGCTCAATAAAGCTGGAGGAAAAAAGAATTCCAGGGAAATCTGAATTCAGGTAGATCTGAATTTCAGGGAGCAAACAGCGTTATCAGAACTAAATTTCTCTCCCCCTTTGCCATGGTATCCTTTCTATCATGGTCTGACTTTATTTGGTGGAAAATGGCATAAGCTCCACATTCTCTCAGGTTACCTTCCAGCCAAAAAGACCACAGGCTTATAGAACTTGAAAAATACATGACCTGAAAATGAAGGCTATTATTGGAGGTGAGGTGAATTGATTTTTGGTGACAAAAATGTCATATTCCCCCTAAAAACATTTACTAACTATGTGACCTTGGGCAACTCATCTAACCCATCTAAGCCTCATTTTCAAATGTAAAATGGAGATCACAATGTTGACTATTTTCCAAGGTGTCCTGAGGTTTAAATAAAATGTTGAACCAATTCTTAAAGCTCCTGCAGAACACATGAAAAATAATGAGTGGGGAATAAAACTGCTGCAAAATGTTCCAGAAAGAGCTAGGAGCAAAAAACAGGGTCCTGATCTCAGGCCCTGATCCATGGGACTGATGGTCTCTCTAAAGCAAAAAACACATTCCTGTGACAAAAATGCATTTGAAAGTGTATTACTAAGTGCATACAATAGCTACATTTGTCAAAGAAAATTATACAAGCAATTATGAAAGATATAGTATGTTTGGTGGGGAAAAAAATCCATATCATTTGTTACATGAAAAAATGCATTATTTTATTGTAATTCTTCTGCCTACAGAGGAAAAGAAGAGAACCAAAGGCAAAAACATAACTTGATGCATATGCATCACCTGGATATAGAAATGGTTAGATCCCTGTGAGTGATCTTCAGACTGATGGCTCAACGAGTTAGCCACCAGACTACAATTGTGTGTGAGGGGGGTGAGGAAGGAGAGAGAGAGGGGGGGGAAGAAGAAAGAGAGAGGATGGAGGGAGGAAGGGAGAGGATGGAAGAAGGAAGGATGAAGGATAAAATAGAGATGTGTACATTATTTTACACTGGCAAGTGACAAAGGGAGCTCCTGATCTCCTTGGAAACGTGTTAATGACAGTATCCTACTTTCCTTGTAAGCAATATGGATTTCCAGGAAGGCAACAGGAGATAATTGCCCTACTTTAGCAAAATGACTAAAAATGGAATAGATTCCCAAAACTCTGTTTCCAATAGTCCCTGTGGTGCCAGAACTCAAAGCAGATTTTTCTGGAAATAGAGAATAGAAAATGGAGATGAAACACGGTGGTTCCCCTATTACTTCAGCTGCACTCACATGGTAAAGACAGTACAAAAAGTACAACAGGGCAAGTTGGTTGATATGCTATGACAGCTTGGCAATTGTCTTACCTTTCCATTTCTGCATCAGAGTCCCCATCAGGCACAAAATGCATTTTTACAGAATGACATTCCATATATGTGTTTTTACACATTGAATTAATCAGCATGCTGTCTTAAATGAAGCAATGATAATGATAATTATCAAGAATAAGTTAACATACTACATTGGAAGATATCCTGGTGATGGTATTTTTTAGGGGAAGAAGTACTAGTATCAGCAGTTAAGGACTATAATCATTCATATGACAAATAAAGACTGGTTGATAAACCCACCTAAAATTCTAGGCCTGGCCCAGGAATGTTCTGGAAAATTACATGGGATGGAGCAAATGACAAATACATTTACCTCTTACTATATTTGCCACTAACCAAGACACACCCATCCATTAATGTTTACATAACCTTCAAATACCTGTTCTTCTTTGAATTTTAAAATATCAATATCTTTCAGAATGATTAAAATCTTTTATATTTACTCTTAATTTTCTGTTTTCTAGTGCTTTTCATATTCTTTATATAGATCCAATTTCCATTTGTTGTAATATTTCTATATGCCTAAAGAATTTCTTTAATATTTCTTGGATTACAGATGTGCTTGCAATGCATTCTCTCAGCTTTTGTTTTTCTAAGAAAATCTTACTTTGCTTTATTATTGAAGGATATATGTGCTGAGCATAGAAGTCTGGATAATATATTTTTTAAGTTTTATAATGTTAAGATATTGCTGATTTTTTTCTGAACTGCACACTTTCTGATGCTATAATTTCTACTTTTGTTTCTATATCTAATTAATTCTTTCTCTCTGTGTGCTTTCAAGGTATTTATTTTGCTTCAGAAGTTTGACTGTAATGTGTCTAGCTGATGTTTTGTTTTAGTTTTTATTCTTTTTAATTTTGTTTTATTCTGCTAGGATTTACATTTCTTCATATTTTCTTTCACTAATTTTAGAATTCTTGGCTATTACCTCTTCAAATAGTCCTTTTGAAGGACTATTTCATCTGTGTGTCCTTTTTGGATCCTAATCATATCTATGTTAGGACTCTTCAGTACCGTTCCCATAGCTATTTGGTGCTCACAGGCTTTAAAAGTCTCCAAGTCTTCAGCTTTTGTAACCTTGTGCTATAGGACAGGGCCTGAGATGCCAGAGCATCTTTCTCAGTGTTTTCAACTCCACTCTCAGCTTTGGGTTAGTTCCTGAGTGTCTGTGCCACAGAAGGACATTTGCTGCTTCTTCCTTCATTAAGACTGCTTGGGCTTCATGGTGGTGTTACCAAGAAAGTTCTCAGTCCATTCGGTGAACTTTGATATTATGCAGGCCTGGTACTGGGCCTTTGGATATTGGGCCTTTTGAAGCATTCCCGCTCCTCCATTTGATAGCTTAATACCTGGTCTTGGGCAGAAAGGAATGCACTTACTCCTTCTTCCAGTTGAGCAGATTTTCTGTTCTGTGTTGATTGCCAGAGCCTGGGACCAGTGATTTTCCTGCTTCTCCCCAAGGCCAAAGGTTTTTTGTTTCTTCTCTTTTGCAGAAGCGAAGGATATTTATTTGGGTCTTTGAATCCCTCCAAGGCCTGGTGCTTTTATTTTATAATGAGATTAGGGTCCAGAAAAGCAGTTTGGTATGTTGTGCCTGACTCAAGTGGTGACTGATAACCATTTGCAATCCTTTGGGAAGCACTTTCAACCTCCTGCTTTTTTGTGGGCCCTATGGAAGAGGAGTATCAAAGGTAGTACTGCCTGCCCTCCTGACTGGAGAGCTCAGTTCTTCTAAACTGATCTGCTAGCCCTGGTTAGGTGGCCTACTTGTTGCATTGGGCTGTCAAGGATGTAAAGGACTACAGGGCTAGTCTTCACAGAGGGCATTACCATTGCCAGGAGCGCACAAAGGAATCAGGAGGAGAGGTCATTCTCATGCCTTGAGCTCAGTTAAAGAGGAATAGTGGCTTACTCAACATTAATAGAATTTAAGATATGAATTTTCAGATTTTCAGTAGTATAAATCCTTTTTCATAAGAAACGTCAAGTGGAATCCAGAATCAAGTCAAAAACCCCAGAATTCTATCAATATTATTTAACTATGTAGGGTTAAATGCATAACATTTATTTAAATGCATAACTTTTATACTTATTATTACTGAGTAAACAAAATGACAAGATTAGTTTTTGATGAACACAGGCATTTAAAAATTAGGAGTTATAGACAATGGTTAAATCAAATACGTGCCCTCAAAGTTCACTTACATAAAAAGTGGATGGTTATGGTAAACTGTTTTTTAGTTTATCTTGAATTCTTGGCTTATTCTTCAAAAGAATTGGTAGAAAAGATTTTCTCCTTGAAAAATGCATAAATATAAAGAATCTGAACATAAAATCAGGCATACTGATTATCTAGCATTCCACCTGAGTTAATTAGTTTACAAGATGGTTATCCAAAAAATATTGAAATAATTTTATCTATCTATCACTTATAATTAGTCTGATAGGGGTAAAATATATTATTTCCCACTCTCAGCCAGGTATTTGAATGAGGCTCAACACCTGATTTGCTCTCACATTGTTCCCCTAACTGAATACATTAGTTATTATTTTCTGATATTCAATGAGGTTTTCCAAGAAATTTAGCTTTGTAATACCAACTAAAATACGTCATCTCTCATGAGATTTGTGCTATTAAATCACTTGGTAAAAGCAATACAAGCTATTTTTTTTGTATGATTAAATTTATCTAAAATCCTTTTTTGGGGGGTGGGAGTACAATGCTTCAGAATTTCAAAAATATATATGAAATAAGGTTATATGTTATGTATCTTTTGTTCTCATGAAACCAATGCAAGATGTGGCAAGTCAAGGCCTTTAAAATTATCATTTGATACCCAGGATTATCTGTCTCAATGACAGCCTTTCCATAGGAGATTATATTTTAGCTTTCCAAACTCACTGCTGTAATGCTGTAAATTAAGCCTCTACCAAATAATAACATTTTAATATCTCCACATGCACTCTGGCTGGAGATTTAGTCAACTTTCAAATATAAAAGTGATTAGCAATTGAAACATTTTTGCCCTTCAAAAAGAGCTTCTGGACCAAATTGATTTGTAAACTAAACAACTATCAGTTCCATCTCATTATTAAAAAATGCATTTTGGCACTTTCCCTGCCAGGTTCCTTTAATAAAAAATGGCTTACATTTTGTTGATAGATGGAGCCATTGGCCTTGTTTTATAATGCTTTCATCAGTCCCCTGTGTCTCTTGAAGATCAGCTGAATCTCATTTCCCTTCCATTTCTGATTATATATTTGGAGCACCATGTAATGGCCTTGGCTATATGAGCAGTAGCAGAATGATGCCAGAACTGTTCCAACCATTGCTTTCAGCTTTAATTCACTTTCATTAGTCTTTGATTGTGTTGACAAAACCCAGTTGTGAATCTGATTATTTAAAGCTTCTATAAAATCTTGATGCTTATGATGCCATCAGAGCAAAAAGAAATCAGCACTGGTGTCTTAACTAAATAGATTATAATTTAAAAGTGATTTTTAAATTTCTGATATATTAATGTGATGCACTTTTAGACCAATCAAAAGTGATTCTTCTGCCACAACAATAAAAGGAGAAAACTGTATATGCACCAATTAATAGTTTTGACAATGGGAGCTGTATCATTCAAAAGGTACTGATATAAAACTAGAAATTAAGCAAAAAAGGATTTCCTTTGGTAAATATTTTTAAAATCTGGTATTAAACAAATCCATGTAGAAATCCTATCACTGTACCTTGAGGCTCATTTTTTTACTTAACTCAGTCTGTTAGATGTGTTGGAGAGATCATACTTGACGGTGGTTTGGGTGAGATTTTTTTTTCCTAGCTGTATGGATAAAATTCAGGGTAAATCACTGATCATTTTTGGGGGGAATATGATGGCTTTGTAATGGTCTCTTGGCTAGATTTGAAAACTACTTTTACCCAGGAATTCCGTGTTTGTATGTTCCCAATTAGGGTGAGCCACAAGGAGAGTCTTGCAAATTTTGGAAGAATGGAGAAAGGAAGCAGCCATTTTGTCACTGACCCACTTTCGTTGCTAATTAACTGACTCATCTCAAAGGCATGAAGCAGCATTTGGACCTGCACTGCTTCTACTTTCTCTGGATTCACCTTCAGTTTTCCTGATTCCTGGGCCAACTGTGTGTTTGCTCTTCAAAAAAAGTCTGCTTCTCCAGGATACCTTATTCAAACTCAACAGGAATGGACAAGAGTTTTCAGTTCATCTTCCACGGAGTTTCAGCTCATTTTCTTGTGGTTTCAGCTCATGCTTATGATTCTCCCTTCCTAATTGCCTGACTGTGGACTTCAAGTTTCAGTATTAGACGTGGAGAAAGGAACAGCTTAAAAAAAAAAAAAACAACTGCTTAACAGTCTTTGTGATAGGGTAAGCCAATAAACCTGTAACAAGTATGTGCATGTATTATATAGGTATGCATGTATAATGTAAAATATATTTAGTGGGAAGAGACTATGATAGAGTGGATGGTTAAAAGTATATAAAATTTAATATTACAATATTTCATTTTCATTATTTTGACATCTTATATGTCTCTCTCACCTTCCATGAACTTGATGTAATTTACTAACAAAAAGGTTATTTATAGTTTAATGATTTATATCTTTTTCTCATGCTCAATAAAAATATTATTTCTGCAGCTAAAAAACCATAGCTTGATAGTGAATATTGTTACTATCTAGCTTCATAAGAGGTCCCCTAAAGAAATTATGAGAATTATCATAAGTGATATAATTACAATCAATTACTCTTAACACTTAAGTACTACAAGAAAATGGAAAATGTCTTCACAGCTCTAAGGGAAATTTTTGAGTTGAGAATTCTTATACATAGGCCAAACTTTTAATCAAGTTAAAGAGAAAAAGTGAAATAATTTTCAGACATGGAAAGGACTCAGTATTTTCCACCCATGCTCTCTTTCTGAGAACATATAATAATAGTGCACTTCTATAAAAAACAGAAGAAATCCAAGAAAAGGTATGTGGAATCCAAGAAATAGGGCAACTAAACCACAAAGCAAATGGGAAGAAATTGAGAAAAAGATAGCTAGGCAGTAAGCCTGAAAGTAACTTTTTCCAAAATGGATGTGAGAAGTCTTAAAATTTCAAGATTATCCTTAGGAAGAAAGTGAACTTACTGCAACAATTAATATGATGAGGATGGTGAACAATATTAGGGATAAAATTAATTTCTTATCTTCTTTTCATTAAAAAAGTCACTACGAACTCTAGGGGTGCAGAATGAGGAGAGCTGTACAAGGAAATCATGATCAAAACATATTTGAGTAATTTTATTCTGCATTAGAAAAATGGTATGTATGGGATACAAATATTATGCTTAAATCTTTTGCACATCCCTTCTGTGCTTGGTTTTGTCTCTGAACCTGATATAGCAAAGGCAGAAATCCCAAACTCGCTACACCAGCCTCTCTTTCAGTCATGTATGTGATCCAGGCCTCTCCATTCACATGTACCTTGTAAGCATTGATTCAAAAGTAGACAACGTGAAGGAAGCATGTACCACCTTCTAACAAAGGATTGGCAGAGATGTCTAGTGTTAGTGAAGAGGATAAAACAGAGTTTAAACATCAGTGTCCAGAATACACAGATGTACTTGGAGACTGTGTTTGGGTGATATCAGAGGAGCTTCACTGGATTGCTTCCATGATATAATTTGTCAATGTAGCTCTTTACATTGCCTCCAAACATGATTGTCTGCAATGGACATCAAAGTCTATAAATGAATTTATTTTCTATTGCCATTTGACATGAAGAAAATTCACTAGCCTAGGAACTGTACTAAAAAGTGGCTGCAGGAAGCAGAATTTGAAGGAAATTGAGAAATAATTAGTTACCTGACATTAGTGAAAATCTCACTAGCATTTGGGCATGCAACTCTGGCAACTATAAATGGCAGAGATAAAATAGGCTAATTGAAAAATCAAGTGTATTTTCTTATAATAAAATATAAACTGAAGTCAAGGTTTCTGAAGCTTGTAATCACTGCCTATGAAAAAAATAAAGGAATATAAGACTCTTTCCCTCTATTAGTGGAGAAATTAAAGACACAGATGACAAATACAATGTTCTAAATTACTGGCTCAAATCATGGATAAAGAACCAGGTTTTCTATGACATTACTAAGAAACCTTCTAATCTTGTTTTCACAGTGCTGAAATAACTTAAAAATCAACAATAATTTTTATAAATTGCTAAATTATGTTATTTTTAATTTGAAATACCATGGGACATTTAGAACACTGGTTAGAAAGGGTGGCACCCTGGAAATTCAAATGGCATGTGTAGGTGTGTTGGGATGACTCAGAGAACCCCAATTTCAAGCCTCTTCAGTCGTCTTGACAAATTAGCAATCTGTTCTTTTTTGTCTGAGGAGGCTGTCCCTGCCTGGTACAACTGCCAACTGCTTCTGTCCTTTTTTCTTTGTTCTCTTTGGAACCTACCTTTCAGGAGCTCACTCTCTTGATCAACCCTTTACAACAGGCTCTTAAATCTGAGGACTTAAAATATGATATTGTTGTTGGTTTGGCTATAAGGAGTCTGGAAATCATCACCATTCCTAATAGTAAGTAAAAAGCTAAACAACCTTGATAAATTAATAACTCTTCTTAGAGCCATAAGAAAAGTGAGGTCAGAAGGCAAAACTGTTTGCTCCAAAATTTGGAGAGACAAACAGGAACATACAGAGAAATACAATTTACCGGATAGAAATCATGAGCTGAAACCTCTGTGGGAAACCAATTTTCTGGCAGGAAAACCAGAATTGTAATTGACAAATTGCTGGAGGCTCACACATGCACAGGTCTGAGAGTTAAAAAACTCCAGGGAGGCTCAGTAATAGGGGCCCCCCATACTTTTGTAAGTTCTACCTTCAGAAGTTTGAACAGGTTCTCAGAGTCAAATATCAGAGAGAAAAAATACCCTCATGCTTCAGCAGGGGTAGGGGAAAAGGAACCATTCTGAATTATACCAGAGCACCCTCTTCTTAATAAGGCCTGACCTCAGGAGAAAATAGTGAGAACCTAACCTGCTAGGGTATTTTCAGAGCCTAACTAGCCTAGGAGAAGGGAAATACTCAACTCCAGCCATTTCTAACCATCCTCTCCACCTAAAAAGGAAGAAAAAACTGAGGAAACACATTGTGAATTCACAGTCCAGGACACAGGCTCACTACAGCTGAGACCTAATCCTAGAACTATACAACTTTCCTCCCTCACATCCCATTGCCACATTATTTAAAGGCCTATTTACAGCAGTTTATTTTCCCTGTACATCATGTACAGCTACAAGAAAAAAATTATAAGGCACACCAAAAGCAAAAAACCACAAATTGAAGGGATAGAGCAAGCATCAAATCCAGGCATGCAAGGATGTTAGAATTATTAAATCTGAAATTTAAATAGCCATGATTGATGTTATTAATGGATAAGGTAGACAGCATGGCAAGAACAGATGGGCAATGTAAACAGAAAGATGGAAATTTCCAAGAAATAAACAAAAAGAAATGCAGACATAAAAAAACAACAACAAAAATGTTATAACAGAAATGAAGAATGCCTTTGATAGATCTATTAGTAGACTAGATACAGCTGAGGAAAGAAACTCTCAGCTTGAAGATATCTCAATAGAAACTCTAACACTGAAATTAAAGAAACAAATTTGAAAAATACAGAACAGATATCCAGAGTGTGGGACAACTACATAAGTGTTACATATTGCATAGTGGAATTAATGAAGGAGGAACAGAGATAAAGGAATAGAAGAAACATTTGAAACAATTATGACTGAGATTTAGGAAGCTCAAAGGACACCAAGCAGGATAAATGCCCCTAAATTACATATAGTCATATCATTTTCAAACAACAGAAAATCAAAGATAAAGAAAAAAGTCTTGGAAAAATGCCAGAGGAAAAACACACCCTTACTTCTAGAGGAACAAAAGTAAGACTATATTTGACTTCTCAGAAACCATGCAAACAGAAGAGGAGTAAAATATTTAATGATGAGAGTAAAAAGTACCAACTTAGAATTCTGTACCCTCCAAAATTAACCTTCAAAGTGAATGAGAAATAATAACTTTTTCAGACAAATGGAAATTGAGGGGAATTTGTTGCCCATAGACCTGACTTGCAAGAAATATTAAAAGAAATTTTTTTAGAGGGAAGAAAAATAATATAGGTCAGAAACTCATATATGTAAAGAGCATCAAAAAAATGAATAAGTGAAGGTAAAAATAAAACCTTTTTCTTATTCTTAATTGACCTAAGAGATAACAATCTGTTAAAATAATCATTGCAACAAGGCATTAGATTATGTATGTTATAGATATACTTGTGTATGCTTATATATAAGTGAAATGAATGATAACAATGATATAAGGGTGGAAGGAGAAATTAGGATTATTTTGTTAATATAAGAAACATATTACACATGAAGTAGTATGTGTTACTTTTGAAAGTGGACTTGGATTTACTAGTAAAGGTTAATTGCAAACTCTAAGGAAAGCACTAAAATTTTTTAAGAAGCATAACTGATGTGCTAATAAAGGAGAGAAAATAGAATCATATAAAATGTTCAATAAAAGCCACATAGGTGGAAAAAGAATAAAAGACAAATTTGGAACAAAGGCAACAAATTGAAAAGAGTAAAATATGATATAAAGAAGTCATGGAACAAATAAACACCATCACTTCAATGAAGTCAGGCAAGGAGACAAAGAAGAAAAGAAATATACCATATATATATACCATAATTCCTGGTATATAAAATGTACAAATATAATTGGAATAAATCTAATATCAATAAATGAGAATATTTTTTAAACCATCAATAAGAAGGCTGAGACTTTCAAATTTCAAAAAAGTAAAGTCTAAAGCCACCTATATTCTATTTGCATAAATAAATCTCTAAATATTATGTTAAAGAGGTTTAAAGAGAGAAATATATCAGTCATAAGCAGACAAAACATGTAATAGTAATAATATCAGATAAAGTAGAATTCAAGGTGAAATTTATTTTATTTTAAAAATTTTAAAATAGTGAATTGACTGATTGATGGATTGATTTAATGTTGACATTGATTAACAAAATCCAATAAGTTTCAGGTTTCAGCTGAACGTTTTAATAGTAAGGCAATAAATATATATATTTACATTGTGTGTTCACCTTCCATAGTTAGATTTCTTTCTATCACCACATATTTGACTCCTTTTAACCCATCTACCTTATCCTCCCTCTCCCCTCTCCCTCTGGTAACCACTAGCCTATTGCCATGTCCATGAGTCTCTATCCTGTTCATTTGTGCTTTTAGGTTTATATCTCACATATAAGTGATATCATGTGGTTTTCCACTTTTTCTGTCTGGCTTATTTCACTTAGCATGATTATCTCGAGGCCTGATCTGGCTGGCTAGGTGTGTGTCCCTCCCAAAGCTGTGCACTCAGTGGCAGAGGACAACTTTTCCCGATAGAGGAGAGGACTGTTCTTTGGTCAAGGGTATATGATGAGTAGCTGCACTCCCCTGCTAGAACCCCCCAAACAAGCTCTCAAGGTGAAAAATTTAAATTCAGCAGATTATATATTGACTAACGAATTGAATTTTCCAAGGGAATGAGCTGTGAGTGCACCACGGGCATGTGGTATGGGTACCCGATAAGATTCTCTGTGGTCTCCATGAAAAAAGCCATCATTTAAATTTGACAGAAATATTTGACAGAAATAAACCATGACAGAAATATTCCACAGTGTGCTCTTTCTGCAATCCAGCCAGCATTATCCTGTCTGTTCAGTAAACAGAGCCAAGCATATTCCTATTTTAGGACTTTGCCACCCACATTTTCCTCTATCTGAACTTTTCTTACTCCAATATGTCCTATAATGTATTCCGTCACTTCATCAAGTCTCTGCTCAAATGTCAATACATCAGAGAAAGTCATTCTTGAATATGCTGTACCATAGAGCAGCCTCCCCATCTCTTTCCTTGCCCTGCTTCTATTGTCTTTATGCCCCAAATAATAACCTGATATTATATGTTTATTTTTCTATTTGTCCTTTTGTCTGTCTCATCCCACTAGGAGTGATGCCTCATAAAAGAGAAACTTTGCTTCTTTTGGTCAATGCTTTATCCCCAGCACCTAGAAGAGCACATAATAAATAAATAAATAAAATGCAAAGGCATCAGCTATAGGATTTTTGTCACCAAAGAACTTAGAAGAAAAGATTCGTGTAAAATAAAACTGAATGTTTGGAAGCCAGTGGTTTGATAAAACAAAACTTTTTCCTTATTGTACTGTTTTCACCGAGTCAATAAATAATTATAAACGTTAAGCAATATCCAGTTAAAAATTTAAAGAGAAATAAAGCCAATCTAAATTTATGAGACCTAAAAATACCTTCCTTGAGTAGATTATAAAAATAGTAGATACTAAATAAAAATGTGATAGTGGCTTTAAATTGTATTTCATGTAGAAGCTAGAAACTTTTGAGATGCTTGACGGAAGAGCCTGGATTGCCTTGAGGCAAATGTTGGCAGAAATATCAGACATTAAAGGTGCTTCTCCTGAGGTCTCAGACAGAAATGAGGAACACATTATGGGAAACTTGAGAAAAGGTGATCATTGTGATAAAGTGGCAAAGAACTTGGCTGAATTGTGTTCTAGTGTTTTGTGGAAAGTAGAACTTATAAATGAACAATGTTGATATTTAGGTGAGTATATTTCTAAGCAGAATGTTGAGGGCGCAGCCTGCTTTCTCTTTGTTGCTTATGGTAATATGTGAGAGGAGAGAGAGAATTGAAGAAAGAAGTATTAAGCATGAATGAACGGAACTTGAGGATTTGGGAAATTCTCAGCCTATCCATTTTGTAAAAATGAAAAAGTATGTTTTGAAGAGAACATCATCAGGGATGTGAATGGACACAGTTTGCTAATGAGATAGGTTTGTGACTCATGCATCCAATCAACCATGTCAGCAGGAGCCAGAAACAGGTTGTTATCTAACAAAGATCTATGAAGGACCCTCTTGTCTGACAGCTTGGTCCCTGTGACTGCAGAAACCAATGAGATTTTCGGAATTTTATATCAGCAGAAATGATGCTAGCTTGGACAAAAAGAGAACAAAGACAGGACAAAATGAAAGAAAGCTCTTGAACTCCTAGGAGTCAGAGAAGGAAAAGGGCCAATAGAGTGAATTTGAATTATCCTTCAAGAAAATGGGATAATGACCCAGAAGTGGTTAAGAAGTAGGCAAGGCTGACACTGTCACCATGTGGAGCCATCTCCTCCTCAGTTCCAGAAGGTAGGACCACCTCCTTGATTTGAGAGTCACAGGCTGCACTGCCTATGGCAAAGAGGGCAGGGCTGCCACCCGCCACCCTTATGGGCCAGGAGAACAAAAGCAGTAAGCCAAAGATGCATATATAGCATTAAGTCACCTTAAAATCTAGTGGAATTGTTCTACTAGGTTTCAGAATTGGTCTGGGACCTGCCAACCCTTTTCTTCCTTCCAATTACTTCCTTTCGGAATGGTGATGTCTCCCCCATGCCTGTTCCCTGTTGTGCTTTGGAACCACAACTTGTTGTCTGGTTCATAGGTTCACAGCTGGAGAGGAATTTTGCCTCAGGATGAATCACACCTCCAGTCTCTCCCATACCTGGCTTACATGATATTTACTTGAGATTTTGAATTTAGAGTTGATCCTGGAATGGATTAAGACTTTCCGTGCTATTAGGATTGGGGTAAATGTATTTTGCATGTAAGGACATGAATTTGAGGGGCAGAGAGCAGGATGCTATCGGTTTAAATTGCATCCCCCAAAATTCAGATGTCAAGGTCCAGACCTGCAGTACCTCAGAAAACGATCTTATTTGAAGACAGGGTCCTAACAAAGGTAATCAGGTTAAAGTGAGGTCGTTATGGCAGGCCCTAATCCAATATGATTGGCATCCATATATAAAGAGCAAAACTGGACACAGATCTGTACAAAGGGAGGCAATATGAAAACACAGGAATAACACTATGTGAACATCTGCAAGCTTAGGAGGGGCTTGAGCAGATCCTTCTTTTACACAGGCCTCAGAAGGAACCACGCCAACACCTTGATTTTGGACTTCTAGACTCCAGAACTGTGAGACAATACATTTATTATTTAGGACATTCAGTTTGTGATACTTTGTTGCAGCAGCCCTAGCAAAGAAATATAGTAGGAATGTAAAGGATTTAATCATATTAATTATATATTAAATAACAGATGCCCCATGTTGAATGCACAAAGGTTTTTTTATATTTATCATAAGTAATGTCTACACTTTAGTAAGCAAAAGGTACATTAGTACATTTAAAAATGGACAAAGACTAAAGTAACAATTCACAAAAGCAAAGTTCATATCATATAAAAAAGATGTTCTACTCACTAGAAATCACAGAAATACATATTAAAACAATAATATATTTCATCCCTCCAATTTGTAAAAACTAAAACACTATTGTGGGATGTTAAGTGAGAGTTAGGCAGAGAAATTTTACAAAATTATGCATAGCAGTATACATGTGTGTAATCTTTTTTGGAATTATGTATTGAAACAAACATGGAGATTTATATATTATCTGGAAACAAAGGTCCAATTTTGGAAACTGCTTCACAACAATATCTGTGTGTGTACATATATATGTATATCTATATATATTGTCTATATATGTCTATATATAGCTACAGATTCACTTAAAATATCTACATATATAAATATATTCATTACAGTATTAGTAACACCTTAATGTTAACCAGTAGGGGGAATGGTTAACTGAATTAAGTTACCTCTAGAGAAATTCATACAGTAATTAAATGGGATCTATATATTCTGAAATGGAAAGACTGCTAAGTCACTGTTTAAGAGTAAATAAATATTAAGAAGCATATAGCATTATTCTGTTTAGCAGAAATTTCTATTTCTTCTATATAATCATATATTTGTATAAATGCACAGAAAATCTGAAGGATGCACATAAACTTTTTTTAAGTGAGTAAGGGTCCTTGAGATGGGACTGGAGAAGTTTGGTAAAGGAAATTCCCACTTTCTACTCCAAATCCTATGGTTAATTATAACCATGTTATTATTGTATATTCATTTTTTTAAAGTCTGCATAAAATATACTATTTTTTGTACTATTGTCCCGTTATTATACCCCTGCACCCAGGACAGTATATGACAAATAATAGATACACATTAAATTTTGGATTCATAAATAGAAGGAAGAAGGAAGGAAAGAGGTAAACATAAATCTTGAGGGAAAAAATTATTTAAAATGAATATGAGGTAAAAGTGAAAAAAAGACCCATAAAGATAAAGTTAGGAAAATTCAAAATAAAGTTAAACATGACTGTATCTTGGAATCTATTGGTGAGGGAAGAGGGATACAAATTAAAAAAGATAAAGTTAGGAAAATTCAAAAAATAAAGTTAAACATGACTGTATTTGGAAATCTATTGGTGAGAAAAGAGGGATACAAATTAAAAAAAAAAATCAGATTGGGAATAAATTCCTGCTTTTCTATCCATATAATAGATGTGGGGTGAAACAGCATGTGAGAGATAAATTA
Source organism: Eonycteris spelaea (assembly GCA_003508835.1). NCBI lineage: Eukaryota > Metazoa > Chordata > Mammalia > Chiroptera > Pteropodidae > Eonycteris > Eonycteris spelaea. Next base: position 126,102 of record PUFA01000196.1, read on the forward strand.
GAGAATTATTTACAGTTTGATTTAAGAAAATTTGTGTTCTTTCCATGTAATTTGAATTTATTAAAATTCTTTTTCTGGTCAACCTATTCATATCCAAAGATTTTCTTTCTCTGTGGTGTGTTTGTTTTCCTTCAAACAAGAAAATATATTGTTATGTAAATGAGTGGAACAAAAAATATAGTCATAGAGTCTAGATATTTCTACACAGCAATTGGTAAAAATAAAATTGTCTGTAATAAAGCAGCTCTAAAGTGAAAACTGAACTCCAACTTAAATTTCTAGTTGCATTGTGGATGGGCCCAAAGACAGTATACTTCTTAAACTTAATGAACACAGTGAACTCTTTGTTCTTTACTTTCCTGATTCATATTATAATAGGCAGATTAGTCAAATCTTTTGATGAGTTCTATGTTGCCCATAATAATCAAGTTAATATCCACACATTTCAGTTAGTATAGTAAAAAAATTTTGTTATGTTTTATTTTCCTTTGAAAATATCTGACTTCTAAAAACTGATATTTGTGTGTTCTTTTACTTATTGCTTTAAAAAAGTATTTTAACAGAAACTTTACTATGCAACTCATCAATCTTATCAACATTTTTTAAATGAATAAGAAGACAGGATAAAATAACAGCTATTTTATACCACTTAACAAGATTTTTTCATTATTCTATTAAAATCTCTTTTTAAACACTCCTAAGAATAATATGGCTTAACTTAACTTAAATTTCTAGTCTGGAAAAATTTGTTAGCTAAATAAATTTATTTTGGGATTTCAAACATTTAATTCTATCTTCTTTTCTCTCTTTTTCAGGCAGTGTAAAATGGAAGATTTCATGTCACTTTTATATAGTCAAACAGCTGCTTCATCTTCGACTAAGTAAGTTCAGTTTTCCTACTCTTATTTATAGATCGAGTGTCTTCAATTTAGTAGCATCAGTTCCTTTCCTAAACATCAAAGAATTTAAATATCCCTTGTACTCATAGAACATGTACAACAGATGCTACATGATTAAACTCTTCCAATTTAAGTCCATTTAGAACATTTCAATGAATTTTTACCACTGATTTGATATGGTATGATATTTTCTGCATCTTGAAATAAATTAACTTCACATCTCCCAGGCAATACTTATCCTTCTGTATGAAATTAATGTAGTTTTTTTCCCAATGTCATATGTGACATAGAACCCAAATTCCTAAAATTCAACACCTTCTCATTATACTCATAGGTTAATGTAATGTTACTCATGAATTATAACCCAACAGAACAATCCTCATCATTCAGGTTAATTGCAGGGAATAGATACCACTCAAAGTATTTAAGAAGGAAGGGGTTTAATATTTTAAAAATTACAACAACATTGAAAGAACTGAAGGAGCTGGCTCTAAGCTAGGTCTCCAAGAACAACTTCCAGAATAATAAAAATAATAATTCAAGAAAACAATTCTACTTACAATAACATCTGAAAGAATTAGAGACAGAAATAAATTTAATAAAAGTAGTACAGGATTAAAGTAGAATTTGAATAGGCCAAGAAATCCATGAATTAGTCTGGATTTTTTGATAAAGTCTAGATTGAGTTACCTGCAATAAGGCAGACTTGGGTGTAATTATAAAAATACTATGCAAAATTCCATTTTTAGACATTTGGTCTTGCAGGCCATTTGAACTGTGCAGTTTACACGAGTCTATATACTCTAATTTCTGCAGACACAAAAACTGTGCTTTCATGTTTCTGAAACACTGAACTGAATTCAATCACTGACTTAAAAAAAGTATTTTTAAAAATCTTACTAGATTAGTGAATAATGAATTTGACCCAATTTTTTCACTTTCAAATAGACTTGGGTATTTTTCTGCAGGATATTATTGACCAAATACTTATAAAATATAGATGCTGGCAAGTTTTTTATTTAAAAAATAAATTTTATTCATTGTTTCTAGCTCCTTCCTCTTAGCCCTCATTTAATTGCTTGTGAGCCCATAGTATGATATAATAGAGATAACAGTTCAACACAAATGTTTTCATTATGGAAACTGCAAAGTACAAGTGCAAAATTAAAAATATTATAACAAATCCTAGCCCCAAATTCATCTAACTGCATGAATAACTACACTGAGTTTTAGCATCTAAAAATTCTGTAGCACATTCAGTCTTTCTCTCCCATTATTCAGAAAATAAATTATTAAGGGGAAAACCACTCAAACAAAATCCATTCCATTTAACCTAGTTAATTATTAAAATGACTATTAATTAGTTGTATCCAAGATGAATTTAAGATCACGGAATGTAGAGTTGGAAGTTAACAAGAAAGAAGCAGAGAAGGCCTATAATAGCTGATATATATAGTATATCAAGAGAAATCATTTGAAAATGATTCATAAAGCTTTCAAAATAGACAAATGGTTCCATATATGCCATACCCACAAGAGTAACTATTGCCATTTTCTGACAGCTTGGAGGTACAAGAAGGAGATGATAGAGGCTGTAGACAATTACTTGTTTGCTTTGTTGATCTGCATCATTAAATTAATAAAAGAGAAACTCAAGGTAGTTTGCAGCTGGAAACCAATTTTTTTGCTGTTTCATTTTAAACATATTATTGGCCAAGGTGTCAGTCCTGAATTACACTGCAGCTAGATTTTTCACTAGTTTTATATGATTTTTAAGCTAAATTTATTTCTAATGACTCCACAATTAGATATCTTAATTTACTCATACACTCTTGAAATGTTTAAAGAGTTTGAATCACACACCCTATTCTGGGGATTTCTTCAGATCTCACATTTTGGCAATGAAGAAGTGACTTCCCTCTTCCATAATATAGCTATTTTGGGGTAATGAAAGTTAAACAGAGAACGAGTTTATAGGTGATCTTTCCCCAGACATAATTATTTGGCCTGACAAAATTATTTTAAACAGTGCTTATTTTTCATGTACCACACTCACATGTTTTAATATCCTTTTGATCATCATAGTATGTCTTTCAGAATCTGTGGTTAGGGACCACCAGTTTTACTTTCCTGTGTCCCACAGAGCACCAAATATCACAAGTCATCACAGAACACAGGAGCTGGACAGGATCATCTCGTTCAATGCCTTCACATCTCAGAAGAGCATACTGAGATCTAGGAGTCTGGATGACTTTTGCAAGGTTCAGAAGGTTAAATACACTTACAAATGCAGAGTGAAACCCGGGATTCCAGCATTCTCTCCACTGTGCCACCAGCCTGTGCAACAAGGGCATCACCCCACATACCCAACAACAACGGCCCCGCTGTGGAGGAGACCTCCCTGGTAGGGCACACTGTGATCACAGTGATGACACTGTCCCTGTGCAACTTCTCCTTTCATAAAGGCGTTGCTATTAATTCTCTGCAAGAAGAGCTTGCAATTCAGCCACGTTTTCAGTAGAGGCCACAGTTTACTGATAATCCAAACATACTGTTTACTTACTCCTGGGGTTTATAATCAGGGACTAAAGTAGAAACTTACCTACATTAGTATCATTCTCTCGATGAAATGCTTTGCAAGAATCAAACACAAAAATCTAGAAAGTGAAGTAGATTTCAGCAAGAGTTTTAGAAGTTCAAAGGAAAGGTCTGTTTTGACTGCAATGGGCACACCTCTTCCCAAACTAAATTACTGCAACTGGATTCTGATCACCTTGCTGTTAAAACAATACTATGCCTTTTCAAAGGCACTAAATAAAATTGAAACTGTTTAACAAGGTCTACCAGGCCCTGCACTACCCAGCCCTGTTTGCCTCTCCAACTTCATTCTTCTGAATACCCTCTTGCTCACTGATTTCCAGACAAGGTGGACTTTTTTCCTATAAAGACATTAGGCTTGTATTGGAGCATCTGTATTGGCTGTTTCCTTTGGTCTGGAATGTTCCAACTCTAGTTCTTGTGGCTGGTTCACTCTTGTCATTGAAATGTCCACTTAACTCTTACCTACTCTTTGGGATGTTCCCTAGACACTCCTAAGTAAAAAATTTCTTCAGCCGCTCTCTATTACATTGCTACATTTTATTTTCCTCAAAGTACACATCACACTTTTACATCATTTCTTTCATTTCTTATTTGTTTTCTCCTCCACTGGAAGCAAGCTTCACAAGAACAGAGGCATTGCACTCACTGGTATATCCTCAGCTACTGGAACAGTACCCAGCACATGGTAGTGTCTCCATAAATATTCACTGAATGAACAGATTCTTGACACTTCCTTCTATTCTGCCTCATATTCAACCTTCACTACATCACGACATTACTTTATATTTTGAATTTATATACTTCTTTCCATCTCTTGCACACCTTGCCAGTCTAAATTACCATTTATCTCTTAACTGAGATTAAAAGTCTCTAAGGATGAGACTCTTATCTGAATTTGTCCCTCTTATCTTTTGTCCCTCTCTGCAGACAGGATAATCCTTTCAAAACTGTAAATCATGTTGCTCCCTACTTGGTACTGTTCAGTGATTTCCCATTGGGCTTAGATGAAGATCAAAATTGTTAAGATGATCTACAAGGTCATAGGTTGTCTTATTCCTGTATATTTCTAACAATATCATCTCACTGGTTTCTCTTTCATGCTCCCAGTTCTAGCCACTATGGTTTTCATTTAATTATTAATCTTATTCTACTTTTGCCTACCACAGAGGCTCTGCACATGCTGTTCCATTTGCCTGGAACACCCTTACTACCCCTCTTTTATATTTATGTTTCAGATTTCAACTAAGTGTTAAGGCTTTAGAAAGCCTTTTTGATCCACGGTCAAGGTCAGATTCTCAATCCTGGGTTATCAACAGGAAAAACTTTTGAACAACAACAACAACAAAGTAAAGAAAAAAAAAACCCACATGAGATGCCTGGATCTATCCCAGGCTTCTTAGATCAGGATATCAAGGAGTAGTGTTTAGTCATTCATATTGTCTAAACAATCTCCCTATTTGTTTCTGATTATGAAACTCCGGCTCTACAGAATCTTCAAATACTTTTTTAAATACTCCAGGGATTGAGACTAAACTGCTTCCAATGCTGAAATCCCTCTTCGATAGCTCTGAATCAATTACTAGAAAGTTTAACTTTAGTGATTGAGCAAAAACTGGTTTTCACTGTCCTCTTCCGATTGATGCTCATTCTATACCTCTGATATGTGTAACAAATTAGAATTTAATTAAGCTCAGAATTGCTTTTTTTAATTAACAAGTCATTTCACACTTTTGACTCATAATAAGCTTTCTTTTCAACTACTACCTAAGCCCTCTTGCTCCACTAATATTGAGCTAAGTAATGCCTCCCTGTTAGTGCACATGGATAGTTTTGTGTTTGTTTTACCTGGGTGTGCTATTCTTTAGTCTACCCATTGTGTCTGATTTTAATCTATTTAGCCTGTTGTTCTAAAATGACAAAAATCCTTGGAGTCTTGATTTGCTACTCTTCTATTTTATTTCATCTACTAACAAATAACTGTGCCTTTATAAAGCCATTATTGAAAATGTTGGACAAGAAAGGTCTAGATCACAGACCTTTATTATGCCACCGAAGACATTTCTTTATGCTAAATTCTTTCAATATCATCACCTAGTTATAAATTTGCATAAATTACAGTAGATCTGTCCTAATCTGTTCCATTTAATCAATTTATAAAATACTAAGAACTTTCCCAATTTTTTTATGAATACCTAGTATCTTGGTATGTTCAGGCTGCTATAACCTAAATACCATAAACTTTGTAGCTCATAAACAAAAGGAATTTATTTCTCACAGTTCTGGAGGCTGGGAAGTCCAAGATCAGGGCAGTGGTAGATTCTGTGGCTGGTAAGGACTCCCTTCCAGGTTGCAAATTCCCATTTTTCCCTTCTGTCCTCACATGGTGGAGGAGGCAAGGGAGCTCATTCAGGCCTCTTTATGAGAGCATTAATCTTATTCATGAGGGATCTGCCCTCATGACCTAATCATCTTCCAAATGTCTCACCCCTCTAACATTGTAGCTTTGGGCATTAGGATTCCAACATATGAATTTGAGGGCACACAAGCATTCATCTATAGCATCCAGTATGCTTTAATCTACCCAAAGTTTTCTTTATAAATAATAGCAACAGCAATAAAAATAGCTTATACATATTTTTTTGAGCTATTAATCATGTACCAGGCAGTGTTCCAAAGGCTTTAAATCTATCAATTTGTGTAGTAAGCCCTCAATAGAGAAAAGTAAACATTACTGCCATTGTTGTTATTCTTGCAATTATCATCTCTATTATGATTGTCCTTAGCATTTCTCAAACCCACCAATCTCATAACCTTGTCAAAAAAATTATAGTTATTCTGACATAATTTGTTTTAATGAGGCCATACTGGCTTTAATGACCATTTCTTTCTTTCCCAATTGTTCACATATCAACTTTTTAATGATGTATTTTAAATTTTAGCCTGGAAAAATGCCAAGTTTTCTGGTTGACAGAATGTCCATATTAGAACTACTTTTTCCTATCTTTTTTGTTTCTGCATAGTACCTTCAAGTTACTTAAGCATTTCTATAAGAGAAATGTATAACTCCTGGAATTCTGTGCTCAAATTATTAATAAAATCTATATATTTATTCAAAAGGCAGAAATAATTAATACTTCAGTGCTATATAAATCACCAAAAAGCTAATTAATTTATCTAAATAATTCATGTTTTATATTCTGAAGATGATTATTTCACTGTCTATATAGGTGTATGTGATTACCATAGGGTTTTTAACCATTAAATTAAAATTGTCTTGATTATAGTATAAGGCAGTATTTAGACATACTCTCGGTCTGTAAAGTGGTTTTATATATATATATCATATATATATGATAACTAATGTGTAATATCAGAGAAAAACCTCCATTTCTCTGGTCTTATTTTTCCATGCAGAATGACAGTGACCCTACAACCCCCAGTCCTCTTTCCTTATCCTTTCTTTATTCCACTTCATATAGAAGGAGTGGAATGTCTGTTGTTAATTGGCAAGGATCTGACAGGCATTGATCCATGTTTTTTAATTAGCAAAGCTCATCTATTATATGGCTGTAAGCACTAGGGATTAATTTTCTTTTTTCCTCTTTGTCCATTCAAGGCAGTTTTCCCAGGTCAGTTTACCTGCTTAGCAGACCCAAAATGTCCCTTGGGTGAGTTCAAGCAAGTTCCTGGGTCTGTAAACTAAAGCCATATTCTCTGATTAACTTTATTGGTCTTAAAGCCAATATCTGACCTCTACAGTCTCCCTTCCATGTCTTATTCCTCAATTGGTTCTAAATTCAAGATGGAAAAAAGAAGGGGTGACTTATTGGCTTCCCCCATATTTCAGCACCTTTACTTCATGCCTCTCCTCTTATTCTCTAGATAAGATTTCCAAGCACTGTCATCCTGCAGCCATTAAAGCTTTACTTTAATGTAGTAAAGAAACCTACTTTACTACTTACTCCGTGAGCAACTGGCAATTAATTTTCCAAATGGCTGTTCTGGCTTTGAGTAAAGGATCTAACATCCGATTCTTGCACTGGCAATCCTTATAAATTAATGTGTCAACATGGTTTCAAATAATTTATTCAATCGTAATAGAAGTAAATCAAGTGTTATATACAAATAGGTAATGTTATCCACAAATAAGAATTAAATGTACTACGTTTTTCTCCACCCAACACACATACACACATACACACATACACATATGAAATGAACTATTTGGATATTGTACTGCCTAATATAATAAACAGTGGGCAATGATTATTGTTACAAACTAGAAAAACAACAACAACTTTTTACCCCTAATAGTTACTGATGGGCAGAAATATGAGAGGAATTTGTGGGAGCCAGATAATAATCCATTTCTTTTCTGAGTTGTAGTTGCATTGGTATTGATCACTTAGAGAAATTTCACCAAGCTGTACAACTCATTAGTTCATACTTCATAATGTCTGTCATACAAGAAAAAAGCCTACTTTAAGAAGTCATACAAGAACCAAACAAATTTAACAAGGAAAATTCGAATAGTAGATGAAACTTAAATTTGAAATTTAATTGCGCCCCAGAAGATCTTGACTTGTGAAAAGAAAAGAGCTCTTATTTTTGTTGGATATATTTATATTCTTAACTGGAATGAAATAAAATTGAGAAGTCCTATATTCTTGCAGCATAAACATTACAAATAATTGTAACTGGTATGTAACTCTAGTTTTGCCAGATACTTGTCAAGCTTCCAATACCCTGTTAATGTAGTTATAGGTTCTCTACTAATTTAAAAAACATATAATTATGGGGCACTAATTTCTCATATACATACAGGTAGTTTTCTGTGCAATTGACCAGTTTTTAAATTCTGTCCTAAATAACCAGTGTTGTAATTATTTTTGAATAGAGAAAATTCTCTCACATTTTTGCTCTAAATGATCTTGGTTTTCTATTTTCAAATGAGTTATAACAAAAAAGACCAGATTTATCTTTCCACCAGAAACAACTAAAACACTGGACAAAATATATAAAACAATAGTTTTCAAAACATTGAATGTCAACAGAAAAGGACAGTGATCACTGAGAGACAGGGAACCAACAAGGTTAGCCCTACAATTGCCACAGCTTACTGCCTTGAGTTTTCCAGGCAATGCAACAGGGAGGGGAACCTAAGGAAGACCCTAGGAGACTGATTTGAGATGATGGAGCTGAGAATCCAAGGAAGCCAAGATGGTTATAATCAGCCCTAGGCTAAACACTGCTATCTCGCTACCTAACAAATCTCAAAAGTAGAAACAGTTCTCAAATAACTTGATTGCATCTCAGAACAAAGCTCAATCATACTTATGTCAAAGCAAAAATGTCCAGCACCTTTTTCTATTGAATGTCTAGCTCAATAAAAAAGACATTGAAAGACCAGGAAAATACAACCTCAAATTAGGAGAAAAATCCACCAATCAAAAGCAAACCAGAACTAACACAAATATTAATATCAACAATGATATTAAATTAGTTATTATAATTGTATTCGATATGGCCAAAAAATTAAAGGAAGAATGGAGTGTGTTGAGTAGAGATATGTAAAATATTAAAAAGATACAAAAAATTCAAATCAAAAGTCCATAGTTCAAAATTATTATGTCAAAAATGAAAAATCCTCTGGATGGGATTGATGGCTGATTAGATATTGCAGCAGAAATAATTGATGAACTTGAAGACATTGCAATACAGACTGTAGAATATGAAACAGAGAGCAAAAGACTAAAAATACAATGAAGAGAGAATTAGAGACTTATGTGACAACTTCAAACAGCCTAATATATATGTAAAATCCCAGAAGGAGGAAAGAAAGAATACGGAAAAGAAAATTGAAGAATGGCTAAAATTTTAAAAATGAAAATAGTGCAATATGAAGTTCCATGAACTAAAAAGGCAAAAGACACATATTTTTCAAACTACATCAAAGCTTGTCATGATCAGAAGTCTCAAAACCAGTGATAAAAATAAAATCTTAAATGCAACCAGAGAAAAGTCACCTTACATATAAAGCAATAAAAGATAACTATTTCTCAGAAACAATGTGAACCTGGTCACAGTGGAGCAACATTTTTAAAATGCTAAAAGAGAAACATCAATGTAGAAATTGACACCTAGCAAGAGGCAGGGCGGATCCAGAGGGAGGGATCACTAAGGGTACAAGGAAACTTTTGGGGGAGGATGAATAGTTCACTATTTCAACTATGGCAATTTCACAGTATATACATAGGTCAAAACTGATCAAAATATGCACTTAAATATGTACAATTTATTGTATGTCAATTATGTTTCAATAAGGCTATTAAATTTTTTTAATGGAGAAAATTTATTTGGGTAATTCTTGAACATTTACTATTTTCTTGTGTGTTTTGGAATCAGCTGGTCAAGTTTCACTGTAATCCTTACTGGAATTTAAATTTGAATTCCACTCACTTATGATGTAATATAAGAAATAACTGACATATTTGTAATTTTGACACTATGTTCCATGTATGTGTTTGTCCTGTTTCCGAAAATGTTAAATTGTCTAAGACTGTGGCATTTCAATGTTCTCTTTGTATTTCATCTTCGAACCTTATAGCCATACCTATAATATCAAAAAGGCCCCAAATGATTCTTCAATGTATAAATGAAAGTGAAATTATTTCTTCACCAAATAACACCTGTTTTTTTAATCCAATAATATCTAGTTATCTAATAATATTTAGTTTCTCTTAATATCTAATAATATTCAATTCCAAATTCAGGATCTCTGATGATCAGATTCAGATATGGTATCTAAGTGTTATTAGTTAATCCAAAACATAATGGGAATAAGGAATGAATAGTTCCCATTTAGAAATAGAGGGAAAGGAGGGATTGGTAGTAAAGATTACTGGTCTAGAATGTGTACCATGTCCAAATAGGTAGGAGAAGCAGTGTTTCCCCACTCTGGACTTAGTGCCAGTTTCTTGTTCTGCTTATCTGGCTGCTCACTGTAGGATCTCTCTTCATCACACTCGAAAAGTACACTGCTAAGACTTGACTGACTGCTGGTGACTATGCTGGCTCAGCAGTCCAGTTGCTGTCGGTGCCAGTTTTATGGCCTAAAAATTTACAGAGGTATTGAGCAATTAGAAGCCCCTGGATGCCAACCTCAGATTTTTCTGACAATTCAACTTTCATAAAACTCCAATTGGCTAGCTATCAATTTTGCTCTTATGGATTTCATTACCTAAAAATCAAGGCCAGAATTTTTACTAGTCAGAGTTTTGCGTCAAGGCAGTATCTGAGTACCTTCTGTATTTTTTAGCAATTAGTATCTGGGTTTTATCCTTGTCCTTAACTACCAACTTAAAAAGTAGTCTTGGTTTCTGCCTAAGGACATTACAAAATTACCAACTGTCATATTGAAGGAGAGCTATTCGGCCCCTTTACCCCAAGCTTCATTCTAATAAACACATTTTAATGTAGAAAATTGTTACTTGTGTCGCATGGCACAGAGTACTACATAGCATTAGGTGGTTGTGGACTAATGCTGCAATTAACATTATTATATGCAGGTATCTGGCATCTTGTTTTTATTTCTATGTTATATGTCAGTTCTATTTTTAATTTTTTGAAGAATCTCCATCTGCAGTGACTGCACCAATTTACTTTCCAACCAACAGTGCACAAGAGTTCCTTTTTCTCCACACCCTCACCAACATTTTTTATCTCTTGTCTTTTGGATGATAATCATTCTAAAAGATGTGAAGTGATTATCTTATTGTGGTTTTGATTTGCATTTCCTGGATGATTAATGATGTTGAGCACCTATTTATGTGCATGCTGGCCATTTGTATTTTTCCTTTGGAAAAATGTCTATGCAATTCTTTTGCCCTTTTTAAATCAGGTTGTTCATTTTTTTGTTTGCTTGTTTTGTTTTGTTTTGTTTTTTGCTATTGAGCTGTGTGAGTTCTGCATATATTTGAATATTTACCCCTTATCACATATAGGTTTGTAAATATTTCACCCACTCCATAGGTTGTCTTTTCACTTTGTGGACTGTTTCTTTTGCTGTGCAAAATCTTTTTAGTGATATAGTCCCACCTGTTTGTTTTTGTTGCCTCTGCTTTTGATGTCAAATTCAAAAAAATCATTGCCAGGACTGATGTCAAGGAGATTACCCCTTACGTTTTCTTCTAGGAGTTCTATGGTTTCAGATCATACATTCAAGTCTCACATTCAGTTTGAGTTGATTTTTGTGTATGGTATAAGATAGAGGTCTAGTTTCATCCTTTTGCATGTGGCTGTCCAGTTTTCTCAACATCATTTATTGAAGAGATTATTCTTTCCCCTTTGCATATCCTTGACTCCTTTGTTGTAAATTAATTAACCACATATGTATGAGTTTATTTCTGGACTTTCTATTCTATTCCATTAAACCATGTGTCTGTTTTTATGACAATACCATTCCATTTTGATTATTATATTGTAGAATAGTTTAAAATCAGGAAGTGCAATGCCTCTATCTTTGTTCTTCTTTCTCACAATTGCTTTGGCTATTTGGGGTCTTTTGTGGTTCCATACAAATTTTATAATTCTTTCTTCTTTTATTGTGAAAAATTCCACTGAAATTTTAATAGAGATTACACTGAGTCATAGGTTGCTTTGGAATTATGGACATTTTTATTAATATTAATCTTACCCATAAGCATGGAGTATCTTTCCATTTATTTGTATCTTCTTCAATTTTTTCATGAATGTCAGAGTTTTCAGTGTTTCAATCTTTCACTTCCTTGGTTAAATTTATCCCTAGGCATTTTATTCTTCCAGATGCAATTATAAGAGGGATTGTTTTCTTAATGACTCTTTCTAATGGCTTGTTAGCGTATAGAAGATCTTTCAGCTTTTCACTGTTGAATATGACGTTAACTATGGGCTTGTCTTATATAGCCTTAATTATGTTGAGGCATACTCCATCTATACCTACTTTATTGAGTTTTTATAATGAAAAGATGTTGAATTTTGTCAAATGCCCTTTCTCCATATATTGAGGTAATCATATAATTTTTATCCTTCATTTTGTTAATGTGTTACATTGATTGATTTGTGGTGGGTGAACCATCCTTGCATCCAGAATAGATCCCATGATATCATGGTATATGATCTTTTAATATATTTTTGAATTTGGTTTGCTAATATTTTACTGAGGATTTCTGCCTCTCTGTTAATTAGGAATTTTATTTTCTTGTGGGGTCCACATCAGGGTAATGCTGTCCTCATAAAATGAGTTTGGAGGTATTCCCTCCTCTTTTACTTTTTGAAAGAGTTCAAAAAGGGTTAGTATTAATTCTTCTATAAATATTTGGTAGATTTCACCAGTGGAGCCTTCTGGTCCTGGACTTTATTCTGTAGGGAGGTTTTTAATTACTGATTCAATACTAGTAATTAGGCTGTTCAGATTTTCTATTTCTTCATGATTCATTCTGGTTGGTTGTGTTTTCTAGGAGTTTATCCATTTCTTTTAGGTTGTCCAATTTGTTAGTGTATAATTGCTCGTAGTAGTCTGCATTTTTCTACACTTCTGGATTTCCAAAGTACATCAGCTCTTCCTACAACCTTCTGTTTCCCTCTAGGTGCTGGTCTCACTCTCTCCATTGCAGGTGAACTTCCTCCATGTTGGGGGCAAACTATGGGGAGGGCATATTTGTAGATAGCCTTGGGCTCACATGATTCCAGGTTACTAACCTCAGAGTAAACTATGCCTTTGTCTCCCAGTATTTATGTATTAAGTCCCACATAAAAGATCAGCTCGCCATTCTTTTGTAATACATTAGCTGGCTGCCTGGCCAGCACTGGATAACATTATCTTTGTCAGTTTTGGTGGAATGAGAGAGGCACCCTTTTCAGGGAGGGGCAATTTCAAAGAAACTGTGCTTACTTATAAGAAGGCAGATAAAACAGTAAATGTTCTTGATGGGAAGAGAAATAAAAATAAAAGCTCTGAAAGGACTGACCTAAGAAATTGACATCACCTGATGGAAACCAGTTATTTCCTTTGAGCCTAAACTTCATCAGGTAACCAAAAAAGATTATTCTCTAACCTCTAACATTTGATAGAAATACTATTGGATAAACTCAAGTAAGTACTTGCTGAGAACATCAAGGACTCATCATTTTGTTCTTACATTCTCTGATTACAGAAATTCATGCTTATGAAGTTAATAACAAAACAATAATAGTCAACATTTATATAATGTTCATAATTTGCCATATTCTGAGAACTTTATATATATTGTTATCTAATCCACACAACAACCTTAAGATGCAACTATTATTAGCATTCCTTTTTAAAAGATTAGTAAATGTCAGAGGTGGAATTCAGACTCAGGCATCCTGTCTGCTGCTGAGTATATGATCTTCACCTCTTCACATGCTGCCTTTCTTTCAGTACACAGTAGACTCTTGATATGACTTTCCAGGATGGTGAGTACACCAGGGAATTTGGATATAATAAAAGAAGGACCTTGGACATTTTCTTAATCATGAAGCACTAGAGTACATAATATTCTTTTTTAGGTAAATGTAAAGGAAAGATTTCATTCCCTTTAAAAGTTTCTCCACTAGCACATTTGGTTTCATAAGAGCTGTGCTTCTTCCGGATGGTCTAAAAATATTACTTCCCTTTTTAAATTTCACATGCCATAGCTTCTTTGACATAATCGATTTTTTGAAAGTAAAGTGCTGCTTAAGAGTTGCTTAAGCATAGGAAGAATCTGAGTTCTAGATCCACTGACGAGGGACGAAAGTTTGTGAAGAGGTAACAGCACCTCTGCTGCTCTTTTGTAGGAATAATGGTTTGCTGTGCCTCTCCTTTGCCAGGGGCCATGGTAAAGTAAGTACTATCTCACCTCAATCACCAACTTTAGTCAGAGGAGTGAAGCTCAGATTTCCATAAGCAAAGGCTGTTCTGGGTGTAGTCAATTCTGTTTATCTAAGTAATCAAAGGGATTCTCAGGCCTGCCTTCATTGTCATCACAGGCAAAATTCTTTCAATTGTGCTTAAGTCATCTCAGTGGGTCTCTGAAACAGGCAGAAAGTAATTTTCTGCTGAATTAAGCAATGCTGTAAACTCAAAGATAGCTTACTATAAAGGCTTTGGGATTGCAAATCAATGTAAACATTTAAAGTTGTAATGTGCTTCAAACGGTGCCTGAAAGCTTACATAAAACCATCATATACTCTATATTTTTAGACATTTCTAATTATTATAATAATTTGACATATTTTGAGTCACCAAGACATTTGTTTTAATTTAATGTTTAAGGATAAAACCAATAGTAATTCTTATTTCCTAAAAGGACTAACACAACCTTTGACAGAGCTGTTTATTGTACAAGGATACGAACAATGGAGCCACAGTGTTATAGAAGCTGTAAACTTTTTTGCATTTTTAAATGATGAGGGGAAATTTTGTTTCTACGACAATGTCCATATTTTCATTGTGAAAGAGTATTAAAGCAGAATACTTCCAAGAATTTTTATCATTCTTTTATTTGTGCCACAGGCAGAGATATTTTATATCAAATGATTTTCTAAATCAGAAAAAAAAAATGAATGTAATAGTTTATAGTGAGTAGAGTTTGACAATAGGTTACTAGAAAATCATTCTCCTTTTCTCTTCTAACCTAGGAAACCACATTTCATATGGAAAAGAGTTAAAAACACAGGGTGCTAAGTAACACTACTCTAATTTTCTTTTTACTTACTCTAATATTTTCCTAAAGGACATGCATGAACTTTTCATATTCTAAAGGATAGTTACTAAAGACTTATTTCTAAAATTAAAAAGTCCAGATTCCATTATATGCTATTTTATAACTTTAGATTTAAATATATATACACAAATATATATAAATATATATATAGTATGTTATATATTATATACACACATATACACACTTTAAAATTATTTTCCAAATTAAAAAAAAAAGAAATATGTGAAGTAGCCAATTTCTCAATAGAATTTAGTGATAGTACCTGTTATAATATAAATTAAAATAAACTTACACACACACAATTATACAAATCTGTTTAAATCCTTTCAGATAGGGGAAAATCTGCATGTGAGTTTTCGAAGGCATAAGTGATCACAGCAAAAGTTAAATTAAGAGCCCTCAGAATCACCTGCATGTCACCAACACTCATTTTCAAGAGTAACACACAGAGGCAATGTGTAAAGTTTTCACTAAACAGTAGGTTAGTCCTTGACACTATCACTTAATAATTCCGCAAATGTTTTGCTCACCTACAATTACACTATAACAACACTTGTCATTTTCAGGGCAGATTTAAAAAATAATAATGAAAACAAATAAAAATACTTCATACTACTACTAAACCAATACTATGAAACCCACAAAAATTGTGTCAGAAAAAAATGGATTGCATAGTTTTTCCCATGTATTTCAGCCAAAAATCTACAAATGAGCATTATCATGGTTTGAATAATACATGTTAACATGCTGGCACTCTGCAGTGCCATGTTTACATGTTTATAACCCTGTGATACAATCTCTATAGTTTAAAATGCACAATTTTACCCATGATTTGTTGATACGGTATCTGAAACACCATCCAAAGCTGAGAACAGTCTTAGATATGGCCTCTGCCCCGAAGAATTGCAATTTTGTCTTAACATACAAACTACAATGCTTGTAATTCTGTCGTAACATACGAACTACAATTCTTCTTAAAATCAACAACTTACATTTTTAAATATACATCCTATTTGCAAAACTGCATTCTATGGAGTTAGATATTCACCTCAAGATTCTGTGAAAATTGCATTTCTAAAAATGACAGGTGTGAATCTCTTATTCAATGTGTGGAAAACAGATAATTGTGGTTCAATTGCTTTGCTACAAACCCATTTTCTCTCATTCTGTTCCCCCCACCCCCAAAAATCAGCCATGTATATTTTAGAATTTTCAGAGTTATTTTATTGATCCATTGTTACTTGTGACTATACTGAGAAGAATTTTCATAGTCCAGGTTTCATGAAATTTTATTTTCAGATAGACTAAAATACCCAATAGACAAATTCTTAAATATGTTTGTAAAATTTCCTTTAAAAAGACTGTTAAACAATTCTAATAATACATTTTCTTTAAATTTTGAACTTCAGTACAGAAGGTTGTACCCAAAGTAAAATGCACCTGAAAGGTCCATGCAGGAAAACGCCCACTTTGATCTTTTAGACCCCTTTACCCCTATATGCCACTACCTCCCCACCCCACCACCAACCAAGAAACTATTCTATCCCGCTGAGTGCTGGGGGTGTTTTGGTTCAGTGTATGTTTTATAAAACATGTATTGTTGTTTTATGTGCATGTATTTTTAATTTATATAAATGATATTCGACTACATGGCTTATTCTAGGTTTTTAACTTTTCTCACATAAGCACTGAGTTTTATTCTGCTTTTTTAGTTGAATTTTTTATCATGATGAAATTTATATGCTGTGAAATGCACAGAGCTTAAGTGTACATTTTGATGAGTTTTGATAAAGCATTCATTTGCATGTAACATTACTCTGAAAAAATACTAATGCCTTTACTCCAGAAAATTTCCTTTTGACTCCTTTAGTCAATTTTCAACCACTATTTTAATTTATACCAACACTTCTAAAGACAAAAATTACAAGTCAGAAGATACTGAAAATTATTCCTACAAGAAAAAGTGAGGACGTGAACAAACTGAATGATGAAAGAACAGTTTACAAGATTAACTTCTGAAATTCTATAAGTGTACTTTGTGATATGACTTGTTAGAAGAATCTTTTGATAAAAGTCCTACTTTTAATTGGAAAAATTTACATTTTATACCAAAGTAGGATTAAATTGAGGCCTATGATTTGCATCTAAATTTGGTGAAATATTCAAAAAGATTATAGAGAGATGTTATGAGTTTGAGCCTGAAAAAATATTTATCAAATAAAGCTCTTCTAAAAGAGGCAAAAAAGCTGTACCTGGAAAAATACAATATATATACATTTCAATATAAAAAGAAAAAAATTGAGAATATCCTCTAATATGTAAAAAGAAATATTTTCCTTTAAAAGTAGAGGAGATGATTTAAAATGTCAAAATGTTTCAAAATTACTAATAACAAAATTAAACTTTTTAGAGTATTGAAATTATTTGGAAAAATATAAGATTAGTTAAAAAAATATAAATCCTTCAGAAAACACCAGTATAACAAAGTACTAGAGACTGATAAAGTTTATTTATTTATTTATTTATTTTATTTAGGTGAGGCAACTTTTGGTTGACCTCACAGATTGCAAGGACCTTGTCAGCTTACAATCTCTTATTTTTTATTTATTTTTACACTTACGGCACCTGGTCTTTCTAGGTGGTCTCCCATGCAAGAACTTAATAAAGTTTTTTAAATGATTAAAATGTGTAAATATTTAATGTGTGCTATTTTTAATGTTAGAGAAGCAATGATTTTTAAATTTTTTGCTTTAATGTATACAAGTACTTATTATTTTAAGAAAATTATATTTAAAAATAATTTTTGAGCAGAAGTATTTTATAGATCCACACATATAATAAAATTAGTTTCTCAGTCAATAAGTAAATATTTAAAATCAAAATTATTTCAATGATTTTAAACCTTTATTTTTACCTCTAAAGTGCCTTGGATCAGACAATAAATTATAGTCACCATCATAAGAGCAATGTCCCTGAGACTTTTTATACATGAAAGTCACTTTCAAAGAAAGTAAAAGTGTAATCTCTAACAATAAGTTACCTTTCTTTGTTTCTTGTTTGAATATTTCTTCCTCCCTGGAACGGTAGCTTTCTACGGGAACACAGACATTCTGTCTTGCTCACTACTTTTGGCTGAGCATTAGAATAGTGCCAAATAGTAAAAGAGGCTGATAACAAATTCTCCAAAAAATGCTTGATCATTTTGGGATAGAGGTATTTTCATCTCAATTAAAAGGAATTTGCATTCCCATTTACCTATTTTATAAAGTGATTTTTATTTGTTTGGTTATAGTAGTAAAATAAACTTCCCCATATATTGTTATGTTTTTAAAAAAACTATTTTTGTATTACATACTTATCTAGAAGAAATATTTATACTCAAGAATTTTAAAAATTAAATATTAAAAAATTCTTCATTTTTTAATAGAGTCAGAATTCCACCTATGACAGTTTTGGTCCAGGAACAACAATGGTGTTATAATTTTATGTCCTTAGAATTTATTGCAATGTCCAGTGTGAGATACAAATTACACCAAATACTAAGAGCATTTATGTTCAAGTGAGGTCACATGAACTTAAGTGACATCCATTGTTACTGTGCTTCCAAACTACACAGTGCAGGATTTTCATCCCTACAATTAAAAAAATTATGATTGCTTATATAAACAGGACTTTTAGCCCCCTCTTTTTCATATATGTTTTATTTTATTGTGTTTTCTTTCCAAAAGGCAAATTCTTCAAGTTTTGTTTGGCCTAACAATTAATATTTACAGCAACAATCAACAGTATTGAAAACCTATGAATTAGTTATTAGCGTATTACAGTGATTTTGAGTTTTAATGGGTGGCTAGAAGCACAAGCAATCAAAGATCATATATTCTTTTCCAAGGAGTACGATTTTTTTTGAAGTTGGAATCAGTCCTTGCAAGTACTGAATTATTGGGCCAATAAATGCATCCCAGCATCTGGGTCTGCTTTTCTTCTGATAACTCCAGAGGCGGCGGCTCAGAGCAAGCTGGGTAATGCTTCTGATAGTCTCTGAGGGCCAGGGAGACAGAACATATCACGAAGTTTTATTAGTGCATTAGCAGCAGCAGCAGTTGTCTCCCTAAGAGGTTTTGCTGTCCAGCAGAAGACTGATGGACTTATCATTCAGTTCATCTCTTCGGAATATTTAATCTTTTGTATTACAACTATGTTTTTATATACATATTAACTTTTCCCCTTTTAAGAGATAGATTTTAACAGATTCAATTTGTTCCAATTAGCCATAATTATAATTTCCTTTTTGAGTCTCTCTTTGTACCAATTTAGCTAATGAAAATGCCTTAAAGTTGGCTTCTTTCAACACTACCCCAGACATTTTAAAAGCATCTTTGCTTTCTGGCAATATTTCAAATACTTTTTATTTTTAATGCTTTCTTAGCTACAGACATGAAACCAACTACTCTTAAAATAACACTTTTAATGTAGAGTAAAATAGAATCTAAAATATGGGCATTAGGTATGGCTATTATATCTTTTCCTCCATATTCATTGCTGGTTTTGATACCCTGCTGGGTCTCTTTTGGTGATAGTGCTGAAAAATACACTTTTTACTAAAATAGTGGGCTCATGTAGCTCTGACTACTAAAACACTTGATTTTTTCCCAATATAAAATTGTGGGTAATTTTTCTACATCATCTTAATTTTGACCATTCTCCCAAGCTTCAATTTCTCCCAATTCTTCTTTGTTAGAATTTACACTGAGTGAGTAAACACACACACACACACACACACACACACACACACACACACACCCCTCAATGCACTGGATTTGGCCCAAGCTCAAACTGGTATCTCTGCTAAAAGCATAGTAAAAAGAGATTTGTGAACAACTAAGACATTAACTTATTTTTATTATTAGGTAAAAACCAGGTTTACTAATACAATGACTGCATATAAAACCTAGTACACTTGATATTATGGACATCTATGGCCAATTAACATTTTAAACATCTCTAGTTTTATTCATTTCTTCAACTAAATTTTCTTGTCTCTATGTTGAACTAGAATTTATAGTGGTTTCTTACTTCTGGTGAAAGAAAATTACTTATTTCAGAAAGTATTTAATTGTAAATTTATTTTGTTTTTATCAAATGGATACATGTACCTACACAAAAAAGAGTGAGAAGAATGGAATTTCCTTTCTCAATAATCACAAGCAAGGTAATTCAGACCAATATTTCAGTGAGAACAATTAGTAGCTGGACACAATATTTAAAATACATGCTTGAAGGTACTGGAAAGCTGGGGCACTGAAGAATTTTATGGCCAAGATCTTAAAGGAGGCAGAACCCTAGGGAGGTAAGTCCAGCATTTAGAGCTGCATTTCTCCAAATGACATTAGTTGAATTGAGAATAGGTTGAGAAACTAAAGAGTTGAGCTGTAATTTTGACAACCTTGAGCTAGCAGAAAAAAATTGGAGTCAGAACTTGCCTGCCATCTCTTTTTCCTCTGAGCTGAGATCTCGAAAGACAATATTTCAGGAATAAGAGTAAATTTCTAAATATACTAGCTCTATGATTTTGACTTGTTCATACCCTTAGTCACATGACAGAAAATTCCTCTCTGAAAGAAGAATAGCATCAAAGGCTTAAAAATTATATCTTCACTTTGTTTTCATATTTGGTATCTATCAGTCGAAACTGAAGTGGCATATCAGGAATAAAGCACCATAAATATAAACCAAGAAAAATAACAGACAATAAAAATGAGTGCTAAGGGAATACAAATAATGAGGGTACAAAACATAATTCAAATAAATGTATATTCAAGGAGATAAAAATAAAACCAAATAAGACTTATGGGAGAAAACTAGGAAACAAAAATATCTAAATTCTGTAATTTTTTGAAAAACACAAACCCAAAAGAACTCTAAATATGGGTTTAACAGCATATCAGAAAAATAGTCACTGGAAGACATGTCAGAAGAAAATTTCCAGAAATAAGTATTGAGATTTTTTTCTTAAAGAAAATGACAGAAGAAAAATATAGAAGGAAAAGACCCAAGGGATGGAGAGAAAAAGTATAAGACATCTGTACGCGAAAATGGAGTGGCAGAAGGAGAGGAGATAGAAGTAGAGTAAGACTAGAAAAATGATGGGGAATTTTCAGAATTTGTGAAAAAAAAAAATTCAAGCTGTGGTTGCAGAGAGCCATACGCACTGAACAGGCTAAATCAAAAGAAAAGCACACTGACTTCAGTCAGATTCACCAGATAGTATAAAACAAGTTAAAAATCAAACAATATATACAAATGGTTTTCAATATTTTAGGCATTAGGAAATGAAGGACAATGATTCCTGAGAGGCAAGAAATAAGCGAGCTGAAGCCTAAGACTGCCAAAGTTTACCTCCTGAAGAGTTTTCCAGGTCATGAATAAGGAGTGGGAATTCGTAGGATCTTGGTTCTTTGAAGTGAGAAGACAGAGCTGTGAGTTCAGGGAGCCCTAGACACCTAAAGGATATGGGGCAGAATTCCAGAGACAAGAGGGCTACACCAAGAGAGACCCTGGAGATTTGTAGAGATTCCCTCAAATCTTTAGCTAAGGACCGATCAGTACATGTGTGTGAGGAAACTATTTGAATACAGAGAAAGAACCACTGGGAAAAAAGTAGATGGAATAAGCACGGTACGCCTGCCAAAACAATAAACCTCATATACAAAAACATACAAATTCAAAAATATAATACAAAAATATGCAGCATTAAACAAGAAAAAAATTCACAAGTTAGCAGCCC
Organism: Eonycteris spelaea; assembly: GCA_003508835.1. NCBI lineage: Eukaryota > Metazoa > Chordata > Mammalia > Chiroptera > Pteropodidae > Eonycteris > Eonycteris spelaea. Next base: position 148,154 of record PUFA01000196.1, read on the forward strand.
ATAAGAAATTACCAGGTAATTTCCTTAAGAAGGAAAATATGGTCCATGATAAGGAGAAAAATCAAGTGAAAGGAACTAACAGAGAAAGAACACAGATGATAGAACTAGTGGACAATGATGTTAACACAATTTCATAACTGTACTACATAATTTCAATAAACTATAATTCTGACTTATTAAAAAGAGATAAGGAGGGTAGAAAAAATAAACCCAAATTGTACTTTAAAGATGAAAATGATAATGTCAAAGATAAAGAAAATACACTGGCTGTGACTAATGGCAGATTGTACATGGAAGCCAAAAAGATTTGTGAACTTGAACATCAACAGAAGCTGTACAAAATGAAACATGGGGAAAATGACTGAAAATAAATAATCAGTGTGTTGAGTGAATTACTGGACAACTTCAAGTTGCCTAATATGCATGTGCCTGGAGTTCATGAGGAGATGATAAATAAGAAAAAACATACAATTGAAGAAATAATTGTTGAAAACTTTTCAGATCTGAAGAAAACTGCAAACCCCACAGATCTAAAGAGCTCAAATAACCAACAACAAGCATAAGAAACAAAACTACATAGAGGGACATCCTAACCAAATTGCTTAAAACTAATGGTATAGAAATCATCTTAAAACCAACCAGAAGAAAGAAATACAATAAGTATAGGTGAAAAGAAATACAAATGACAGTATATTTCTCATTGGAAATAACACAACCCACAATCTTCAAAGTACCAGGGCAGGGTATGTCAGCCTAGACTTATATTTCCAGCAAATATTTTTTTAAATTAAGAAAAACTAAGCCTTTTTCATCACACAAAATCCCAAAGAATTATCACCAGAAGACCTGCACTTTAAGAAATGTTTAAAGTGTTCTTGAGACAGAAGGAAAATGATACTGGATAGAAATGTGAAATCCAAATAAAGTAAGTGAACACTGGAAATGGTAACTACATGGGTATAAATAAAATATATTTTTCTTATTATTTAAATATTTTTGAAAGATAATTAAGAGTTTAAAGCAAAGGAATAAGAATACACTATGGGGTTTACAACACATGGAGGAATAAAATATATGACAATAACAGCATAAAAGCCAGGCAAGGAGAATTGAATATACTCACTCGTAAGGACTTTATATGTGAAGTGGCACTTAAAGACTGATTGTGATAAATTAATAATGTATACTATATAACCACAAATTATCACTAGAATAATAGTACAAAGAATTATAGCTAATAAAAAAAGCAAAAGAGATAAAATTATTTTAAAAATACTCAATTCAAAAGACAGTAGAGAAGAACGACAACAAAAAAAAACAAGAACAGATGGGAAATAGAACATTAAGCAAGATGGTAGATTTAAACCCAACCATAACAATAATCACATTAAATGTGAATAGTCTAATCACTCCAATTAAAAAGCAAGGGTTGTCGGATTGGATAAAAAGGTAACTTAACTAAACACGGCCTAAGAAATACTCTTTAGATATAAAACCACAAAGATGTTAAAAGAAAATGAATGGAAAAAAAATATCCAGTGCTAAGCTAACAGTAATCAAAGCTGACTAGTAAAGCTAATTAATACCAAAGTAGATTTTAGTGCAAAATATTAGCTGGAAAAAAGAAGGTCATTTCATAATGACAAAGGGGATACGTGTCTGATAACAGAGTTTCAAAATGCATGAAACAGAAACTGACAGAACTGTGAGGACAAAAAGACATAATATATATATATATATATATATTAATATAAGTCAGAGATTTTAATAGCCCTCTATATGTATGTGTGTGTGTGGATATATATATATATATATATATGTATATATATATGTGTCCCTCACAACAGAGAATACACTTTGTTTTCAACTACACATGAAGCATTTACCAATTAAATCGTAACCAAGTTTCAGTAAATTTTAAATAACTGAGGCCATACAAAGTATGTTCACTGACCAAAGTGGAATTAAATATCTTTCTGTTATTGAACAGAAAGATATCCCCAAATATTTAGAAACTAAAAATGTACCTCTCAATAAACCATGGATCAAAGAAGATATCAAAAGTGAAATGAGAAAGTATGTTGAAATGAATAAAAATATAAACACATCAAAATTTCATAATGCAGCTAAAGCAGCTTTTAGAGGGAAATGTATAGGATGAAATGCCTATTTATATGTAGAGGTATTAAAACTATGACTTCAGCTTCTAGCCTAATATACAAAAAAGAAGTGCAAATGAAATCCAAAATAAGCATTAAAAAAAAGGAAAAATATGAGACCAGAAATCAATAAAACAGAAAAAAATCAATAAATAAATGAAGATAAAAGTTGTTTTTTTTAAAGACCAATGTAATTGACGTAGCTATCCCACCTAAAGTTGTACATACATTATGACACAAAATACTACTGCTAGGAATTGCCCTATGACTATACTCATAAATTTTTTTCCAAGACTTAAATGATCATTTTAGCATTGCGCATAACAGCAAATAAGTATAAACAACCAAAGTAACGACATCTATGATAATTATTGAGATGTTTCAATATATTCTGACACCTTATTTTATGTTATAGTATGATTTTATTTTTTCTTATTTTCACCTTCACTGTTGTTACACTGATGAGGTTTTCTTAACACTTTTCTTCTTCTGGTTACCTGGAAATTATAAATTTTATTTCTAAAGTTTTATTGGCTTTAGAATTTTCAATAAACTTATTTAACCGTAGTTTTTATATCACTGTAGTCAAACATTGGCTCCCACTAAAAAAAGTCAAGATCTTCAAAACTTTCAAATATAACATGTCACACATTTCAAATACAACATCTTAAATACTAAGACTCTGAATTACTCACCACTTAAATGTGCTCCTCCCTGGTATCCCCATCTCAATAAATACCACCACGACCCTCCTTGTTACTCAAACCAAAAATCTAGGAACCACCCCCAAAGCCACTACCTCAGTCCAAGATATCATTCTTGCTTACACTGCTGTCACAGACCATTCATTAGTTTACCTCTTTCCACTTTGCCCTTATACATTTTCCACAGAGCTGATGTGGATATCTTATAAAACATAAAACCCAGATGATGCCACCTTCTGGGTAAAACCTTTGATGACATCTTACTGATAAGTATTCCAGACGACATTTTTTCTACAAGGCACTTCTTGACATGGACCCTGCCTCACCTTATAGCATTCTTCCTCTTCCTCATTACACTCCAGTCACACTGGCCTCCTTTGGATTTTTTAAAGATTACCGCTCCAACCTCCTCGCCCATGTACAAAGGCTCCTTTCCTTACTATTCCTCTGCTCAGAATATTCTTCCTTGTAACTTCTCTGGCTCATTCTCCTTTAGGTTTCATCTCAAAACTCACATTATTACAGAGACCTATGTGATCACCCTATATAAAGTGACTGCCTTGTTACTCTCTAGCTTCTCACTTGCAATTTAATCTTTCATAGTACTTACCATAATCTGTATTTTTCTTTGCTTATTGTTTGTATCCTCTGTAAGAATTTTAACTCTTTGATGACAAAGACCTTGTTTGGTGTGTTCATATCTGCATATCTTATGCCTATATCAGTGCTAGTCATACCAAATAGACTCAATACACATGTATTACCTAAATGAATTAATTTAGCAAATGAATCATGATTAATATAGGTAGCTGGCTTGAATTGCTTAAACAACAGTAAAACTGTTTCCATAACAGGTTTCTTTATTAATAAAGATGAATTTGACTCTGTGTAATCTGGCTTTCCTTTAGGTAAATAGATGAGGAGCAGGCACTCAAAAGGCATCTGCCTTTTCTTCTTTTGTCTATTTTCATTTTGGTATTACCCTAGGCTCTGATTGGTTTTCTTCTATCTCAATGCCCAATAAGGCAGAAACTCTTCACTTAGTTTATTATATTCACTTGAGCTTGATAAGGACAGATAAAGACACTATAAGAAAAGAAAACTACAATATCTCTGATGATATACAGATGTAAAAATTCTCAACAAAATATGAGCAAACTGAATTCAACGACATACTGAAAGGATTGCACACCTTTACCAGTTTAATCTACAATGCTCTATAGGAAGTAAAATTGAAGTTATGTAAATGAAAGGGACTATAAGACTGTGACACATTTCCAACTTAGAGAAAGACTCATATTTCCATGCAGTGATGCTGAACTCCTTAAGAATGGAAGTTACTCATTTCTCTAGTCTCAATGTATGCACAGCGCCAGAATTTTTCTACATATTCAGAGGCTGTTTGTTGAATGTCTGAAAATAAAGCTTAACATTTCTAACATTAGCAGTGAATTTTAAGCAGCCAGGACATGATTTTATTTGTTTTGGCATTGATTCAACATTTCTTTCAATTTAAAGTCTCTACCAATTAATCCATATTTTCAAAATGTCCAAGTACAATTCTACAGAACTTATAATTTTTGAGTTATAAGTTAATTTATAACTTAATTATATAATTATATATAATTTTTAATTTATAACTTAATTTTTTAATAATTGAAAAATGAAGAGCATGGACACCAGAAAAATATTATTCCTGCTAGAAGCACAAGTCTGTAACCATACACCAACTTTAAAAAACAAGAAAGAGCATGATTTTATTGGGTGATATATAAGGATAAAAAAAAATCTAGAAAACATTGCTATGCTGACTAATAGTCAGAAAGTTTTTGTAGAAATTCCCAAAACAAGTTTGTGAGAAAGTATTACCCTTCTTGTCCTTTTTCTGGCTTGTGTTTGATTTTAGTTATTTTAATCAGTGTTTTTCCAAGCCTAATGATGTTGTTTGCTATTCTCCCCATGTTACATCAAATTAATTTGAATACCCTCTGAGACATCTAAATAGCAATTGCAGTAAATATTCATCATGTGGAATTAATAATGGCATCTTGAAATGTTCTATTTTTTTTTATGGGCTCACTTTACTACAAAGAACCATCACCCAATATGGTATTAAAAACAAAGGCGGACAATAGCTGAATTTTATAACACAATGATAGAAGAGAAAGCAGAACTGTGAGATTGCCCTTGTGACGAGCTCTGAATAACTCACTTGCAATGCTTAAAGGCTTATGGAGCATGTTGGGAATTATAGAACCTGGGTTACTGATTACTCAGGCAATACTTTTAATGTAAAATAAACCAAATAATTATGGACTGACTAAATAAATAATTATGGACTGACTGACTAAATAAATATGTAAAATAAACCAAATAATTATGGACTGACTAAATTGGAATAAAATTTCAAATTGAATAGTTTTCTATTGATTACAAGGATTTATTAGACTTATAAGGTAAAATGGAAATTCTCCATCAGATGTTAACTGTATAGAGCAGATGAAGGAGCTTTGAAGAATGATGTTATATTATTTCTGATTTACGGGAAAAAGCTTTGAGTCACATTTGATTAGCATATCTTGTTTATAATTATCAATTGTAAAAAAAAGGAAAAATTTTTAAAAAGAAACAAATTTGAATAAAATCAAATAACAGAAGACTTGAAGTCACTGAGATTTCTTTTAAATATGCTTCATTGGTTGGGTGGTGCTTGTTTTGGGCCTATATCTTTGCCTTCCGTGTTTAAATAAACTTTTAAAGCTAGAAAAATAACTAGATCTGCCAATTGTTGTGGTCAGTTTTCTTCCCGCCACTCTCCTCCTTAACATTTACTTGGAAAAGGAGCAGACTCCAAGAATGGTGACAGTAGTTTTAGTTCCATGTGTTAAATTTATTTTATTGAACTATTAGGAAATTTCAAAGTTTTAGTCTAGCTTGATACAAAAATTAATGTATTTTAATTTGTCTCTAGTGACCACTAGAAGATTTTTTAAATGCATAACTTTCAAACAACTAGAATTAACAGAAAAGACCAAATAAAACTCAATGTGTTAAATAAAAGGCAGGAAAGATAAAAAATCAAACAAACCAAAAAACTCCCCAAAACTTCAGAAAAACAATAATATAGGTCTGGGTAAATGTAGTGTCCATTAGTTAAACTGACTTTACAGCCTATTTGGGGCACATTCGCATATTTTCTTCTTCACAGTCTTTTAAGTACTGAGATTAAAGAGTCCACAGCTTCTATTTCCCTGGCAAATAGAAGCATTTCCATTTTGTAAAACATTTGGAAATCAAATGTTGGTGTTTTTCTTATAATTACTGTCAAGAAACATTTCCTTAGGGATATCAAACTGACAGCCTCTGGAAGGAACCCATTTCTCCATTTGTTCTTCCTCCAGAGACTGTTTCCCTTGCCACCTCTGTACCAATTGGTAATGAAAACACATTTGAACAAATTAAAACTAACAATCTTCACAACAGACATGCATTGCCTTTCATAACATGCCAAAGGAATGTCACTGGTGCTACTGGTACAATTTGAATTTAGATGCAATTAAACTTTGACTCCTGTTTTATTTGCTGAATTTGATCTGTTTGCTACTATTTATTGAAGATCCTTCTACTTCATTGAATGTTTATTTTAAAGGCACCATAAAAATTGTTCTTATTAGAACACATGACTTTTCAGAAACTCTTCACAAGCAAAGAGACACTTCTTTTCTCCTTGTCTCCTAATGATGTGCATGAGTGACTATACACACACACAGGGCCAAACTACAGTTTCCAAAAATAGCTATGAAGAAATTAAAATCTTGAAAAGAATTTAAGTGGGAGTATGATTTCCACTAATAATTGTAGGTGGATGGTTTCTAAAAAGAGTCAAATAAAACAACACAAAATCAAAGCGAGATGAAGATCAAAATAGATGGTTTCCATTTTTTTTTTTTCTGTCTTGGTGAAAAATAGAAATATCTGACTACAGACATTAAAATTTGTAAAACTCCCAATTCTTGTTGATTTAGAAGAATTTACCTGGATGCTCTTTATAGGCTGTGGGACAGAACTGGAAACTCCATAATACTAAGTCTTGTTATAACCTACTAGTAACTAGAAAAGGGATTGGAAATCAAGTTGGACAAGCTCAGATTTCCCAGGGGAGTCTCAGACTATGGGTGACTGAGAAGTATAAAGGTGGAAGTAAAAAGTACTCCTTTTTAAATTGGTAGAGAAAACACAGACTATACTATGAATGATGAAATATAACAAGAAATATATGAAAACAGAAATGATGATCTAATCATAAAATTAATCATTGATGCTTTAGTTTTTTGTACAAATAAGCAAGAATAAAAAGTCATAATACAAAATGGACATTAATATAGATACTTGTGTCCACAAGTGATTATAGTACACATCTTCTGACAGTGTCAAGAAGAAGTGTATCAAAAAACTTTGTGGTATTTACTCCAATAAATTCACCCTATATGACTACATATCATTATTTACTTTTGTGAAATGATAAGTTCAAACAGTAAAAGAATAACTAATTACTCTCATGGATATCCTCAAGGAAATATAGTGCAAGAATTAAGGATGTTTATTAAATTTATAGTAACATGAAAATCTTACATTGTTACAATGACAAACTAAAAAACTTAACACAAAAATCTGTATAGAAAGTTTGATAGAAATTATGTAAAGTAAACCACAGTCTATGCAAAGAAACACCAAAAGTCACTGAAGCTTTCTTCAGGGGCTGATAACATCAATGATAGACATTTCTCTTCTTTTTATTTCCCTGTATCTTGTAAATTACAAATCTAACCACACACTTTATTTTTTATAAAATGTAGGGTTTTCTTTAGGATCACTTAGGCTATGCGAAAGTGTCCATTTCTTTCTCTTGTTCCTGTATTATTGAACATTGCTACATTTACTTACCTCTTCTCTTGAGAGAGACATTCTTTTATAGGCCCCTCAGCTTCTATCACATCTGCTTCTTCTTTAGCCTGGATTTGAATGAACCAAACAAAAACAATTGGTAAACATTTAACATAGAATAATTATTTTGCTTTTTCTTCCATTGGACAGATCAGCTTTTTTCTTTAATTAATCGAATTATTTGACATTATATTTCTTCCCCCAGCATCTTTTTAATATACTCTTTAACCAAGATATAATTTAAGTAAGCACACTACCATTGATATGATAGTAGAAGCAAAAGAGTGTCATGGATGTGTTGACTAAACAGAAAACTTCAAAACACTCGAATTTAGTTTTTTTAGGCTACCAATAACACGAAAAAAAACCCTAAAAACAATTTATCCTATTAAACCTAGAATTTAGTTTGCTCTTTTCTTTCTTAATTTCCTAAGGTATTCTAGCTCATTTTAAAGCTTTGTTTAATTCTCCTCAGTTTTTACATAATTATTTTAATAGACTCTTTCCTCAGGTAAGGAACAAAAGTTACCAAAATATAATTATTTCATCTATTTCCACTGTCCTTAATGAGTATGTAACAAGGTGTCTAGCCACAGTTAACACAGTCAGAGTACACAGGTCTACTGAATTTCTTACATTTTTTATAGTCACAGATTTTATATTATTTTCTTAATTATGCTAATTAACATGCATAAAGGCCAAAGTTCAAGTACATCCCTAAATTCTAATGATTTAAAATTTGTGTCTAAATTTTCATAGTTCTTCTAGGCATAGTTCATATAAAAATATAGAAAACAAATTATTGTCTCACTCGTCTATTGTGACAGGTGAAACAATTTCGAGGTTCATAAAATTTATTTTAAAATATAATTTTAATTTTCTCTTCACATGAATTCTATTTATACATGATTAAAGACCAAAACCAAAATATTCTAACAGGAGAATGAAAAGGGCAAAGAACGTAGTAAGAAAAATTGTGACTGATCTGCGTAATTGCTTCCATTTGCTTAATGACAACTAGTTTTGCTTATATATAGTAGATATTTCAATTTATAAAAGTTTGAAGTCATTATGGAACTCAAAATTATAAAGTCAAATGGAAACTAAAAATGCAAAACATATAATGTAATTGGTGTAATATACTATAATGCAATTTCTCACACTTAGGATTTTGTAGTGAGGGTTCCTGATCGTTAGCTCAGCCATCTAAAATTATTGAGCAAATAATCAGCTAGAAAGGGAACAGAAAAGGAATTCTGTTCTGATTAAAGAGCTTATGAATAGAACCAAAGGACCTCTATCCATCCTGTATATATCATGATGGTAGTGTGGCTCAGTTTTATTGGTTACACTTTTATACGTGGAGCCAATTGGTCAGCTTTGCTGATTAATTGTCAGGTAACCTAAACCAGTTATTTTTCTGAGTCTCAGGGTCTTTAACTAAAAAAAGTGATAATAATATTTGTTCACTTCTCAGAAGTTTTGAGTCTCAATGAAATTGTTAGTACGATCACACTGAAAAAATATAGTAATATTGTTACCAATCACTTTATTATATCTTTGTTTTCTTACAGTATTCAATCTCAACATGTAGAAGCTTATTAATAATTATTTCAAATATTTTCATAATTCCTATATTTAGGGTGGTCATATAAATTATTGTCCCAAAAGCATAATTATTACTCTATACAGCAAGTGTTCTACTGACCTGGATGAATTTTTAGCATGTAATTAGGCCTGAATGAATTCTAGCAAGTCATTTAACACTTTAAAATTGCCTACTTACTAAATGCCATACATATGTAAAGGACTCAAATGGAAGATTAATGTCATTATTTGAACAATTCAAGCCAAAACATCACTTTTATCTCTTTCACGAGTAATGGCTTTTGAACTTAATTTCACCTTTTTAAAAAGAACATACTTGGTCTGTTTTTCATTAAGTTCATTTCTGCTTAGTGTTGTGCACAAATTCTCTATTGTATGTCACAATCCTATGTGGTAGGCGTTATCATCTCCATTTTTCAGATAAAGAAACTGAGTTCCAAGAGGTTACACAAGGCTTTCCTGAACCAGCCATGAGTAAGTTACATTCTGGTGACTGGGCACTATAATACAGATGTACCCCCTAAAGTTGTAATAAAAATCGAGATTTGTGTGAATCCAAAGCCAATGTATGTAAATACTATTCCATATCAACTACTAAATATAGTACCTGGCATATAGCAGTTGCTCAAAAATGGTTGCTGTCATTGTCACTAATAACATTTATAATAATCTCAGACAAATCGTAAGGAACACTAAGTCACAATAAGAGTTTATAAACACCTTTTCATTTTATAATATTTTCAAGAATAGTCTAATGATATTTTGTACAAAATAATGAAAAGCCAATCACTTTGGCAAACTGGAGTGCTTTTTTTCTCATAACTTTACAGATCACTTACATTAATGCTGTAAATTAATCAAATTTCCTGAGCTCTACAGCATATCAGAATAAAACTGCCTAGAGTATTCTTTTGAAAGAGATCATTATATTGCAGCACCATTAGATGAACTTCATTGTGTGAGAGAAAAGGGGAAGTCATTTAATTTATAAAAGTGATAAATTACTTTGATTGAAAATTGAATTAATCAGTAAGTACACATTTTAGAAAGAATGAAGTTCAAAGTTTCAATAGACTTACAGCCCCTCTTAGAACCAAGGATGTCCATAATCTTCCACACACTGGAACATCAAATATTACCAGAATATTTCTGCTAAAATCATATTCATTTTAAAAATGTAGAAAGTAATTAGCTATTTTAAATCCCTATATATCTAGTTTTTAGTACTCTACTGATAACTATAGCAAAAGATTGATTTGACTTACAATTTGGATAGCTAAACTGATCAGAGATTCTAAAAACACATTGGAAAAAAAAACTTTACCCCTTTAACAAGATAAAATAGTACACTTTCATTGGAACTGTGTCATTTCCACACAGTGTTTATTATTCAAAATTGCTACCCTGAGAGTTTCTGATTGGTTGTTCTAAACATGAACTTCATCCTGCTTGTGAACACAGTGCCATTTACTCAACTGTGCCCCACGTTCTCTCTCATGACTTGACTAGTGGCACAAAGATAGCATGCAGATGTGAACAGCTGCATGCAGAACCCAAAACATAGAGAGTAAAAGGGAAACAGGCATCAGCCAAGTGCAAATCTTCCTGGTAGCACTGTGAAGTTCTTGAACTTGCATAGCTTGTTAAATAGGCTACATACACAATTAGAAACACTTAATACATGGCTTTATTATTTTTATCTTTTCATAGTGCTTCTGTTGCTCCTTAGGTGAAACAGCCACCCATATGGCATCAGCAATCCAGCTTGGTTTATTGCAGGAATCAGGAAATGAAAGAATTTTTCCCAAAGGAGGCACCTAAAAATTGTTTTAATGACATAGTCCTGGGCCAAGTCTTTCTATGGCACCTTCCCAGCTGCCCTGTTTGCTAACACTCCTCCCTTCCCTTTAATACCCTATTTTATCAGGCTCCCTCCTAACCAACTTAATTGACTGCCTCTGCCTATCCTTGCTTTGTGCAATCAATAAATTCTTCCTGAGGTGTTCGTTACAGTGGACCCAGTAAAGCAATAACATGCAAAAAGTCATCTAATTTTTCATTCACTGAAAAAAGCCTGTTGTTCAGGTTGCTGAACAGGCTTGTACTACCTCTTCCAGGGTCAGCTCTGCCCACTTGTCTTTTTGAGAGGTGATTCTAGCATAACTACTACCTTCCTCTTCATCTCTCTCTCTCCCTCTCTCCCTCCCTCCCTCTGTCTCTCTGTCTCTGTCTCTGTCTGTCTCTCTCTCTCTCTCTCTCTCTCACACACACACACACACACACACACACACACACAAATAATTCTTTCTTCTACTCACACAGAACAAAATAAATGAAGAATTGTATTGCTCCTGAGTTTTTACGAACCCACTAACTACCTCAGTCCCATGTAAGGAGGAAATCTGCCACCTACTTTGGCAGTCCACTGCACTAACCCACAGCATTCCTTACAACCATAGTCATTGCTCTGAACAATCACTGAGGCTAAATTGGGAAATTCATTTCTCTAGTTCTCCTTTGGTTGTTTTAGCAGCTCTGGAGTAGTGAAACCAGTTATTTGGGGTTTCAACGTAATTATGCTCTAGGGACTAACATGGGTGACTTGAACCATGTCAAGATTGACTGGCTCGGTCCAATGAGAATATAGAAAGGTTGTGTGTACATGCACATACACACAGTTGTGCACATGTGCAGGCGATAGAGTCAGGTTGTAATGGGTTTTCATAATTAACACATTTTGAATTCTAAACTGTCTTTTAAAATAGTTTTTTCTAGCTCCAGTTCTGCTGAAGAAAACAGAGCAGTTTAGCTTACATCTTCCTGTATGGATATTAAGAGTATAAATTATGGAACATCAATTTAGGCTAAGGTAAAGAATTAGATTCTGTATAAGGAAATAAAATTATAAGAATTTTTAGTATTTAATTATGATAACAACTAATCTCTATTTAGTTTTTATATATGCTAGGCACTATGCTAAGTGCCACTCATGAAGTATTTCATCTATTGCTTTTAGCAACTTTATCTCTATTTCTAAAATTAAGAAACAAGCTCAAAGAGGTTAAGTCTCTTGCCCAAAGTACACAAAAAGTGGCAAAGCATGAATTGCAACATAAGTCTGCCTCTGCCTGATGCCAAAGGTAAGCCTTACAGGATTTAAAAGCCTTATCGCTCTGAAAATACTATGTACCATTTCTTCCCTAGTTCTCTGTGTCCCAGCCACTCTGGCACTTAGACAATTTCTCATACTTTCCATGTTCCTTCCTATGTCAGGATTTCTCTATATAATGTTCCTGCTCTTAGACATACCCCATTATAATATTTTATAATCATATATTTATTGTGATTTTTGATTAATTTATTTCGCCATCATTGGTGGAGGCTGAGTGCCATGTCTACCTTGCTTACTATAGTTGACAGACAGTATGGAGTGGAACCAGACTGCCTGAGTTCTGGCTTTACTGGTTTATGTTATTATGGGTGAGTTACTTTTGTCTCAAGTTTCTTATCTATAAAATGGGAATACCAATAAGATCTATTTGGGGGGAAGTATTGAGGAGTAAATGGGTAAAACAAAACAAACTACTTAACTCATATCCTGGTACCAATAGGACTTAATAATAATCGGCTATTATTATTTTTGTCTATTCCTGACACTTGTCACAGTACTGGTCAGATACAAGGCACTCAATACATATTTTCTGGAATAAATACAAGCATGCATGAATGAATAAGTGAATGAGTGAGTAAATCTTCTGGAGTTATCTCAGTATTGCCCCTAGTTTCATCACATTACAGCTATTCGCGCTCTGACACTGCTTACTAAAAATTTAGGCAAGGATTACTGTCACTTAATCCTGCATCAAGGAATAGACAGTATCTTTAGATGCTCTTGAAAAGTTCTGGCTTTGGAAGCCAGAGGCCAGGGATCTGATCCCACCATTCATAAAGAAATAACCTAGAGCTACGGTTTGGTACTAGCATCTTCAACATATTTTTTGTCTTCCAAGAAGTGCGAACAAATACAAAAAATTCATCGACTACATCTGGGCTCAGAAAACCTGTGAGTGTATTCAAAATTACCTTATAGGCACAAAGCAACAGCATCCCCTTTTGATAATCACACTGTACATTGAGCTTTCATATCAACAACAACATGTTATTGGGCACGAACCATGTTTTAACAACTTAACACACATAATCCCCAGTCATCCTAACACCCCTGCAAGGGAACTGCCATTATTTCAGTTTTATCAGGGAGAAAACAGAACTTCATAGAAGTTAAGGAACGTGACCATACTCACACAGCAAGAAAACGATGAAGTATGATTGGAATACTCCATCACCTCATTTTATTCTTATATATTTTACTCCTTGCTCAGTAAATTGGCACAAAATACATTCTCTGAAGATAATTGTTAAACAGTTACACTTTTAACATACTGAAGGCAATTGGTAAAAATGTTAAAATATCATTAGTAATGTGATTTGCCTTCAAAAGCCAAAGATAAAAATAAAATACTTTTGGCACCTTTATTTAACGTCCCGTCTTTGGGAACAAGTGAAGGCAATGGTTGGAGACATGCTTCAGAACCCTGCTAAGATTTAGTGGGTAGATTAAAGTGTGGAAGTTTTGTATGTATGTCTCTTGTAAAGCAGATTTGCAGAATAGTACAATTTCATTGGCTTTAGTGTTGTAAAAAGTAAGATCTTTCCTAACTGAGGAACACTGGAAGCATGTGCCCGAGGAAAAGAGCATATTCCCAAAGTGGACATAATAGCACAAAAAGTATTTATTTATTCAAACTAAATATTAAAGTCCTTTGACCAGGCTTTAAATGGCCAAGCAAACCCTATCAGGATTCTATCCTGGCAAATAAGAATAAAATGCCTCAGCTAGGAAAAGCAGAGAAGAGAGAATCTAGAGAGTGAGTTTCCCTTATGTTCCTTTAAGCTGGACTCAGAGAAGCAAAGACGCTCACAGATCCACTGACAAGACAGCCTTAACAATCCCTTCGGTTTGATTAAACTTCAGACACGTTTCTTTCCAACTATAAGACAGTGACCTCCCTTTTTCTAGGACCATTTACTTTAGAAAACTTGCAAGTGTGTAAATTTTAGGGGGATAGAGGTCCCGAAAACATGTAAATCTTCTTCTGGCCTTTAGTTTTCAAACCCAGGAATGTCTTTCTCAAGGATCTGGGAGCCATCACTTTGAAAGATAATCATCAAGAAAGTACCCCAGAAATCTTCAGTCTCTGTGAGAGGGTAAGTGTCTAACTTCTATCTATAAGCACCAATTATCCTAATCACACTGACCAACGATCCCCCCTAACATCCTGGAACACTGTTCCACTAGCTTCTGTCAGTGCTTAAAAACTCTTCCACTCCCCTCTTTTTCAGTAAGAGTTGGGTTCATTCTCTCCTCTTGAAATATTCTTGAACAAAGTTTTCCTTATCTGTTTTACTCTGTCCAGTGCAAATTTCTTTGAATAACTTCTTTCAGGAATATACTGCTAGTCGGGTGACTTTCTAAAACTTCTATATTCCATTCTATAATCAAATTGCCAAAATCTTAGTAAGACCCACTCTAGCCATTATACTTTATTCTCTCTTACCAGCTCTGTGTATGACTCTGACAAAGAACCAATAACACTAAGTTATGAATATGTTTTGTTCCATTGGAACTGTGAGCTACTGGTAAGGGAGAAAGAGTTCCTCTTCACTTTTTCTATTACCAGTGTCTAAGCCAGGTCCTGCAAGACACACTTATATCACCCTAGAGGGGACACCCAAGCGACCCTCTAGTACCTTGTAAATGGAGTGACCATATAATTTATATAATTTATCATCTACATCAGGATAGTTTTGAGTGAAAGAAGGTACTAAAATAATTTGATATAATTCTCAAAATATTTTTATCACCAAATTTGTTTTATGAAATTATGGTTCAGAAAAACTCCCTCCCAAATTTATTTTTTAATGCTTCACCAAATTTAGATGCTAAAATAATCATAGGCCTTCTAAAGTTCAATCCATTCCAAAACAGAATATCAATTTATAGAGCTATAAACAGAAGTTCAAACTCTTCTCATAAGTAGAGATATTCCAAAGCACAGTTATAGAATTTCAAAATTCATCTTATACATCATTTGAATTCTCAGCATTTAATTTATTTTGTTCCTTTCTTGCTTTTTTGGAGATAAATTTCAATTTTGCAAGATTTGTTTAAAAAATTCAATCTGATAAAGCTAAAGATTTTTGGTGCTACATTTGCTGATACTTTTATTAAAGATATTTAACTAATTTTTTACCTGCATATATTAATTTTTCTGCTGTGTAGATTGGTAGGGCATTTTAGCTTATTTGGGTATATTATGCACCCCAACCAATGTTAAGTTCACTTCCTCTCCATAAATGCTTTAATTTTATTAAGAACATGTTTTTTTTTTTTCACTATGAGGCTCTGAACTACCAAAATCTATATTTATATTATCAGAACAAAAGAAATTAACTACATTTTAACTATTGAATGACTTGATAGTTCTTCCTATAATATCATTTTTGAGACAATTAGCTTCTGAAAGCTTTACTTTCTTCCATGAAGTGGGTGAAAAAATGAAATCATTGTTAGAATTGACTGGTTTCTATTTCAAGCAATGATGATATTGACATTAAACTCAATCATTGAGCAATTCCCTTTTGCTAATGCATTAATAGCCTTCAATTCACTCTATGTGTATACATGAGAAAATCTGAAGTCATAATGAGCAGAATTAATATTGATGAAGAACAGTTATTTAATCTAAATGAAAAGTCATGTTTCTGGAGTGATATGCAAATTGACCTTTGTAGCTACATGTGTTAAGTTATTGTCTTTGGTCACAGTCTTAAGATAACTAATACATTTTTAAATGGTGAAGCTTCTTAAGCAGATTTGTGTTCTCTGCTTTTTATACTGTCAGTGTTAACACTACTGTGCCCTTACTGGATGGTGAATGTCCACAAACATTTTAAGTTAAACATAATATCAGGTGGCTCTGTGGTCCAATGGATAGGGCATTGGACTTCTAGTCTAACCATTATGCAGTACATCTGAAACTAA
Source organism: Eonycteris spelaea (assembly GCA_003508835.1). Lineage (NCBI taxonomy): Eukaryota > Metazoa > Chordata > Mammalia > Chiroptera > Pteropodidae > Eonycteris > Eonycteris spelaea. The sequence goes on from PUFA01000196.1 coordinate 164,674, forward strand.
TACTGTCAACTATAATTGAAAAAGAAAACATATAACAACATTATTAACAATAATGATGCATTGTTTCATTATGTGCTTTTGTTTTTTAAACACTGCTTTCAAAATAATTTAATTCAAAATTGAAAACACTATAGAACAATAAAATGAATAACTATTGAAAACACTATAGAACAATAAAATGAATAACTATAGATTTACAGCCTAGAATAAGCGGCCTAATCACTGCTGCAAGAAGATGCAGCCGGGCGCTCAATCTCATTTCACGTACTCTTGCCTCTAGCCCCCGTGTCTACCCCCGACCCTGCCCGCGGCCAGCCTGCGACACAAAGCGGTCAGCAGTAAAGCAGCGTCAGATACTTTCCTCACCAATTCTTCTCGACGTCTTTAGAAAAAAGTAGACAAACATAAATCCCAAACTACTCACAATTCCTTGAAGGAAGCCTGTGTGGGACCTTGCATCGTTGCCTTTACAGGAAATCAGCCCCCAGGGCCACCCAAGTAAAAGACAGGCCTGGGCATGCACAGCAGGCGCAAGCACTCTGATGACCCACAGAAGGGACATAAGCTGGGGCTGCTGAGAAGAGCAGGAACCAGACCACGTAAAAACATAGTCCGTGGTAAGGAACTTCGAATAGGATAAATGAATAAATAGGTGAGCGAAGGAGTGAATTAACAGGAAACCTTTCCTTACACGGAGAGAATGATGCGGCCTGGGGGAGTGGGGCGGGGTGGGGGGGCGCTGAGTTGAGCTGTGGCTCAGAGAACCCTGAAGCCCCGCCTGAGGCGCTGCAGCACGCACTACAGCCTAAGCCGGATAGCGCGGGACCGCATGGGATCTCGCGGGATCTTGCGGGAATCTCGGGAGCTTGACAGTACTGGCGGGGAAGCCTGGGATGGGAAACACCTGGTGCGCCTGCCCAAGGCCCCTCGTCCAGTCTCATCCGTAGGGAGTTTGGCTCATACCACCTGTCACGAAATTCCCACTGCTTGTGGACTCCTTGACACCCACAATCGGTCATGGTGCAGTGGCGCCTCGCCCCAGAGGTCCGGCTATTGTGGGGAAATTCGCTCTGACCCAAATGCTGTGCATGGGAGGGACATCCCCCACACACCCCGCCCCGGAAACCAGGCCGAAAACTAGATGGCCTTCCAGAAGCACACAGGGCCCACGGCAGTGACCCTGACTTCTGGCACGGAATCCTTGGGCCCCAATTCGATCTCTGCCAAGGTCCAAGGCAACAGCAACCCGAATGTGCCTTCCGTTGCACTTTGACGGAGCCAGTTCTTCCCCGCAGCTGCAAGGTATCTAAAATTATCCCTAAGAGACCTCATATGTTTCTCTAGCATTTGCCTTGAAGAGCACCCTCGGGGCATTTCTGTTTCTGATCCAGCCCACCTATCAGCACTCTGCGATGGGGGCGCTGGCTCCTTCACCCAATCCAATACCATGGTGGCTATCACAGGCCACGGCCTGGTCAGGTGGGTGGAGTTTGTGGCTTCCCAGGAAGGACTTGGGAGAAAGAAAAAAAGAAATATTTTTTTTTGCATCTGAAGGCGGCCATCTAATGGCATCCATATACAGAAATCTAAGCTGTTGGGTGGGTGAGGGTCCTGCACTGTCATGACTGTCCTGAATCTACATTTTCTCATCTACAGAGTGTGACAATTAGACTAAGATTGCTTATACCTCTAAGAGTTTGTTACCAAATTCTTTGAAAACATTCTCCTTTCCTTATATTGAGATTGGTGGGAAGAGAACTTTTCCATAGGTCCCTAACTCGAAGGTAAATTTTAGCTTTTTTGATTGGGATATCTTTTCTAGTATTAGGTTGCAATGAGATTCAATCATTTGTTTTTATGACACATTTTATGACATATTTATATCTTGAGTTTCCCTTTTAACTACAATTTCCATAAGCGTAGTGACAAGGTAGTGACAAGTCTTACTCATCTCTGAACTCCCCAGAATGACAAGCAAAGTATCCAGCACATGTCTATGGCATCAGAATGTCTTTCTGCATGACAAAACACCCTAAAACTTAGTGGCTAAAACAACAAACATTTATCATTTCTCATAATTCGGCGAGTCGACTTAGCTTTTCCTCCAGTCTGGAATGGCTTGGTCTAGAGTGGCCTTCTCACAAGTTTGATGGTTAGTACGCTGCACAGTCTATGAGACCTCGACTGAGATGGCCTTCCTCCTGGTCTCTCAACCTCCAGAAAGTTAGCCCAGGCTTACACACAGAGTGGGAGAAATATTCCCTGCAGCAAGAGAGCTTCAGCTTCAAGCTACCCGCACATTTTACTCCTCTGCCTGAATCATGTTTGCTAATACTGATCACAACCACCCACATAATCACACCCAGAATCACAGGATGGAGACTGGCTCATGGTGAGATTAATTTCTTTCAATCTCCCCCATCCATTCAGCAGCTGGCGATTTCTGTATTTGTATTTCTACTTCACCTGTAGGTGACACTGAAGTGAGAATGCGAGGACTTTCCTTTATATTTCTCTGCCTCTGACCTGTTTGAAACTATAGGTTAGAGGGAAGTGAAAGTGAAAAGCTATGAAGAATGGCTCTGTTTTGTAGGTTAACTGGAGAATAGGAAAGAAACATTTCCTCCTTGTGAATATCTCCAGTACTGTAAAACTACAGGAATGGGATAGAAGCTAAACAAGACACCCTGTGATATTTTACCTAATCGATGTTCAGTAAACACCATTAAAAAATGTTCCATTTTATACACCAAGGTTTGTTAATGTGAAGTGGTGCACAGAGTACACATTTTGGTGTTTTTCAGGTTATGATTTGAATTCTATCTAGGGCACTTACTAGCATGTGCTCTTGAGAAAAATACTTAAACATTTACCTTTAGTTTTCTAATTTGTTAAATGAGGTAATCATGTTGTGGATTTTGGCCCGTGTACTGGGAAGAACCAAGTGGCACTCGGCGAACTAAGAATCGAAGGAGATTTATTTATGCCAACGGGCTCAAAGGAGTCCCTCTCCAGAGTCTGAGCCCTGAACAAAGGCAGTCAGGTAGATTTATACATTTACTTCCACATACTTGGAGGTCTTTCATTTCATGCACGTGGGAAAGGTAGTGTTCCAGGGAGAGGAGGTTGGAAAAATTCCTCTGGAACAGGGTAGCCATCTTAGATTTCTTTACATCTCCCATATCAATCATACCTCAGAAGACTGCTCAGAGGGTTAAACAATGTAACATACATGCTTCACACGTGTTAAGCGCTTAAAAGTTGGCTGTTTCCCTTTCCTACATTTCTATTTACTTTCTTTAATTCAAAAAGTGCCATGTACTTTTTGGAAAGAAATAACGTTTTAATTCCTAAAGTTTTAAAATATTTTTTGATGTTAAGAGTGAACACACATAATATATAGGCGTATTTGTATACAGTGACACTGTAATGGCTCTTACTAGGTTCCAAGTAACTATTCTAAACATTCTATTAGAAGTAATTCATTTAAATCTCACAAGAGATCAATGAAGTTGATAATATTACTATGATTTAATAGAGAAGAAAACTAGAGATACAGATGTTTTTTACACCTGGTATGAAATGAAGCTGAACTTCTAACCCACAGTGGTGTATTTTAGGCTATGTCCTCTTAATCGTTACTCTAAGCTGCCACTTACTCTATGATAAAGATTTGCCACAGCAATAATTTATAAAATGACTTTAAAAATTTGTCAATTATATTAATTAAACTGAAATATGAGTGTTTAATTGAAGATAGTTAACAGATTTTTCCCATATTCTCAAACTTATTCCCCAATAACAAAACAGCTTGTTTTAAAAGAAAAGTCTAGAAAAGGAAATGCCATCCATGTTTAACCACTCATTTTCCTAAAATTGTTTTGGGAGGTAACCTAAATTTGAGGATATTTTCATGGTATTACTTGGTTACTATAATGCTTTGCAGTTCAGAACACATAATGTTCTAAGCTTGCCCTAACACGAATGGGGTGGATATAGCATAATATATCTCAACCCCCACAAACTTTTAGAATTAAACCTGGATAGTCATTTTGAAAAGGACAGGGACATGGTAAAATATTTAATAGGTCAAAGGCAAATTTTGTTATGCCTAAAAATATTCATGCTTTATCACATAGTTTGAAATATCACCTAGAGTACAAAATTGTACAGCCATTTAAATTCTATCTGCATTTGTGAAATACTAAGAACATTTTTTTGACAGGGGTTTTGGTAGATGTACAACACAATTTTTTTTTAAAGCAAGAAATGTTTTCTTACAAAGAAAAAATTTAATTCATCATTAACTAACAAAACCAAGTCAACTAAATAGACTCATGCAATTCAGTACTGAAAATATATGATAGTAGGGAGAATCCAGTGTCTCTCACTTTATGGAGGCTAGAGCACACTGCTTCCCGCTAGTGCTGCTTCCTGACTTCCCATCATTTTTTTTTCTGCCATCTTTATTCACTTCACTGACTGTTTTGTGTTCTTCCCTGCCTTAACTGAGCACTATCTACTCTGTAATTTTCTGCTGCAGTGGCCACTCAGCCTTCTAAACTCTAGTTAACTCCAGAGTCAGGTTGGGAGAAGACTAGTAGTCTTCTTGCTTAGCATTGCTATTTCATTCTAGATCACTACTCTTGCCACATGCTAAAATCCATGCTTTCCTGAGATTCTAGTAATGGGCTACACAGCATAACATCCTCTTATATTTCTGTCCTGGGCATACCCTATATTTCGAACAGCTGGCTCAATACTCCCCTATTTATTTTCTCTTACTGCACAATGCATAGGATGACTCATGTAACATTCAGCTCAAGTTTATTGACTTCTTCTGAAGTACCAGGAATCTTCAGCTCCACTCTACTATAGCTATTCACATAATATATTCATTTTCAACCTAGTTATTATCCAGAATACCTGGTAGAATAGGCTCCTCAAGGACAAAGGCAGTATCTCTAGGGTTGAACACCGTCATCGACAATTAGCATAGTATCTGGTGCACACTAGGTTATTTAATGAATATATTAATCACATCATATCAGGAAATCTTAAACTCCAATTAATTCTTTCATCTCTTCCTATCTTTGAATTTTCTTAGGACCCAAATTCCACTATTTATTTTACATCACAATGACCATTTTCCTATCCCAATCCTTTCTCTATTTCCTCCTATCTCTAATCTCTGCTGCATTTCACATGTTTTACTGACTGATACCAATAGGATGAGCCTTTTCTCACCAAACACTCGTCTCCATAATGTGCCCATTCCTTCGGAGTACATAGTCAAAGCAGGACTGTGAACCATTCTGGTGTACATGCTATTGCTTCTTCCACTACTGCTGTATAAGGGTAAGCAACTTTTTGGAGGTAATCCTAGGCATTAGTGTTGGGGCAGAATTTAAAAATCTACAAAAATGTGCACTTCTGATCATGTGCATCTATAAAATAAAATGCTGCTAGAAATGATTCAATGGATGACATACTAAATTGCCATTATAATTTTTACAGAGATAATTATAAACATTTTAAAACCAATAACAGGAAGCATTAATATCAATCTAAAGTTAATAAATAATGCTATTTACTATTAAATCCTGTTCATTCGTTATCAAATGAGAGCTGAAGTCTGTATTCACCTTCACAGGCCATTCTAAACCTCTGCCTACACTTCAGCCTAGAGGAAGTTAGGAACTAAATAAATACTTGTACCTGTCACTTTTTCTGTGTGTTATCCAATACTGTAGCAGGGTGCCTAAGGCACTGAAATTTGATTTAGAAAGAAAAGCAATTATCAGAGTTTGAAGTTCACAAAAATTTTGAGTGGAGAAAAGTTGAGAAGTTAAGACTTAGGAATCTCACCAGGATAGTGTAAGTTCTTGGGTCAATAGGTAATTATTTATAAGAGGTTTTAAACTACTTGAGTCCCTTCTCAGTGAGATTTTATTATTTAAGAGTAACCAGACATCCCTGTGTGTGTGCTCAGGAAATGCCCCATTATTCTTTGGCTTTTTGAATCAGTGATTTTGAAGCCACTGATATTCTCAAACCTTTTCACAGTACCAAACTATTTTTTTCCCCGGAAAATTGTACAAAACACCTCTCCTTTAATAAATATTTTTTAAAAGATCATTAACATGGTCACATCAAATCTGTCATAGTTTAGTGAAGTTAAACATTCCTGAGCTGTGTAACATTTTGTCAAGACATTGGAGGAAATGGGGCTAATATTATTGACAAGTAACTTAAGCCAAAAAAAAAAAAAAGTGAGCTCGCCTCAGTAGAATTCATTCCAGGACTGGTTCTCAACGGGAGAGTTGCCTGAAGAGGAAATGAAATAGTCTTGGAAATTCTCTTTTTAATGCAATTAAATTCTCCTCATGCCCCATTGGCTTAAAAATTTGGCTTAACATAATTCTTTTTTTTTTTTTTTTAGAGTTTTCTTCACTTTTACATCAGACAGAACCAAAGGCCCACAAGAATGCTCCTTACAAGGTTGGCCTGCTCTGAGAAACCACATGTAGAATCTAATACACAGGTAAGGTTCAGCCAACCAAGACAGTGTTAAAGAGAAATACCACTGGCCCCTAAATGGCCAGATTTAATACCTGATCTAATTACAGTTTCAACCTCTCCCAGAAACATCTTAATCAAGCAGTCTGGACCTTTCAGATCAATACCAGTAAGGAAATCTATCAGGTGGGCCATCTCCATTCCCCATAGAAAGAAAAGGCAATCTGCATGAAAATAAAAACAAAAACAAAAACAAAACCCTTCTCTAGTTCTTCCTCATCCAAAAAAGGTGTTCTGACTCCAAAATTATCTTTTTCTTCTGTCAATACCTCCCTTCTGCTGGGAAAAGCCTTCTATTTTGTACTGCCTCTCCTAGCGTCCTTCTAGTTATTAGATAGGATACTGCCGGATTCAGGAATCACTTAATAAAGCCAATTAGATCTCCCAATTCACTCAGTTGAATTTTGTTTTTGTACCAATAGTATTGGTGATATTGTGATGTCTAATAAGAAATATATATTTGGTCTGCTCTCTTTCTGGCATAGAGCTCCTAAAACCGTTGGAATTTTCTAAGCAGTGACAGCCAGAAAGGTATCTTTTATCATGTTAATGAGATGACTTTTATAAAACACTTAGGTAACCTAAGGATAGGGGCTGGTTACCTGGGATTGGAAATTTCAGTCCCACCACCTCGCCCCCACCACCTCAAGAAGGGGAGAGGGGCTGGATGTTGAATCAATTCCCAGTGGCTGATGATTTAATCATTCATGCCTATGTAATGAAGCCTCCACAAAAAACCAAAAGGACAATCTTAGAAGCTTCTAGGTTGGTGAACATGATAATGAACCCATTACAAACAATACCTAATGGATTCTGATATCAGCATCCAGGTGTTCTACACCAAGGCATTAATGACAATCCTTAATTGAAATGACTAGGAGAAGGACCTCTGGATTCTCTCATGGGGTGGTATACAGGGTTTCTTGCTGACTTTGATCTAAAAAGATTCTAAACTGGATTGAAATTGATACTTCATTCTTTATGGCCATTATTACTATATCAGATAATTCTTAGGATTTGCCTTTGATCTGATTTACAGAACTAACAATTTACTTGTTTGATCCAGGAATGACTACACTAGTTCATTCTGGCTCTCTGACCTCAGTGTTTTATGATCTTTGTTACAATAAATGTATTTTCTCTGTATGGTGACAACATAAGTTGTGCTTTTGGAAGGATGGATCTTTTCTTATTTGTAGTTTGCATTGAAAATAGATTATTTATTTTTACAATATCATGATAGTGTAACATGATACATGTAACATCATTAAGCATCCTCCAGGAATGGCCAAAATAAACTAAAAGGAGGGAGACTTTTTAGAATGTTACAGGGGTATATTAAGGAATCCAAGGGAAGGGCAAACAAGTTCCCCGATCCACTGTAACAGGGAGTAAAAGCCACCAGGAACAGAGCTACTTATGTTCTCTGTGTGTTTTTTTTCCTCCCAGAATTTTTTTCACCTTTGATTCACTCAGCAGATTGAATCTATCTTCTTTCGCCCTGAAGAATTGATTTATCTGGTCTTCTTGCTCATGGATATGAGCTCATGGTTGACACAGACTCCGCTTTATGTCATTTTTGTGTTGAACTGACCAACAAACTAGTCTTTGTGTCCTAATACTAAATTCCCAGGAGGGAGCTTATCGTTTTATCTTAGCCCAGGCTATGGATTAATGCCTACTGACTCAGTCAATTCACTTGACAGCAGACATTCGCCTACTTTTGAAGGTGGGGAGTATTTTCAGAAAAAAGGAGAGTGTACACTGAACAGAAGTTTGACAACCCCTTTATCTTTTCTCTCATAATGATCTAAAGCTAAAACATGATATTTAGGTACAATGTGAATCAAGCGGAGGGTATTGATAGACTATTCTCCTTTTTTGCATATGAGTTGCTACTCATCTCTATTTTTTAATTTCACCATTTTATATATTTTTTTATCATTTCTCCACTTTGTATTACTTTGAGGGAAATACATTTTGAGTATATTTGGTAAAGCTTGAAGGCTTTTTGGCCCTCAATTTGTATACAGATAGCAGGATAAAAGAATCAACAGCTATGTAAAAGGTCTGTTGTGCAATCCTTTACTATCTTGGAGCAATAACGAATATACTAATAATAGTTTAGGATAGTTTTAAGTGTATTTGATAATATACATTACTCAAAAGCCTACACTTGTTCAGTGTTCTTGAAAGCTTTTTAGACACACAGTACAAAGCTTTGAACACCCTATCATTATTTTTCTTTTACTAAATTTACTTCAGATGTCACACTCAGTGATGCCACTAAAGGCAAATTATTGACAGTTCCCATTCATGGAGGGCTTGCCCTTGCCAGTATGCTGACAGACTATTTTCCCTACGGAATGCATTTCAATGTTATTTCAAATACAAACATTTTGGAGGTATATTCCAATTGTTTCTCCTTTGTACAAAAGGTTAAGATAAGTGGCTATAATGCCTACATTGAACGAATGAATGAGCTGGGTTGGTGCCTTTGGTGTTTATTAATTTCAAGTGTAAATTGTCATGTTTTGCTTTTAAGAAATTTTTGCTGCAATTTTCAAGATCCCTGTCCAGCTTTTGTGAAAGCAAGTATCACAGAAAGTGGGTGGAATGGAATAAACAAGTTTGACAGGCACATATAATGTATTAGGTACTTCTCTAAAAACAGCCTGCCATCAAAGGATATCTGAAACTGAATCTGTGTTTGAACAGAAAATCTAATGTACCAGGTAGTATGTTAGTATGTGTGTACACACACACACACAAACACACATAAATATATGTATATTTATATATATAATATATGTATATTTGATTATATATATTATACAATCATTATTATATATTTATATTATATATATAAATATATAATCAAATATACATATATTTGATTATCAATAAAATTCAGTTTGGTTGCTCTATGCTCTTTTTAGCCCTCTTTGTTTTCCCAGCTAGAGATAATCTCAGAGTTCCTAAAACCCTTAGAATTTCCTAAGTGGTGACAGCAAGAAAGATATCATTTGTTATGGTAATGAGATGACTTTTATAAAACACTTACATAACTGAAGGATGGGGGCTGGTTACCACGTTCCAACCACCTTGACCCCCACACCTCTATAAGGGGAGAGGGGCTGGAGGTTGAATCAATGCCAGTGGCCCAAGGATTTAATCATTCATGCCTATGTAATGAAGTCTCCACACAAACCTAAACTGACAAGACAGGTTCAGAAGATTCTAGGTTGGTGAACACGTGAGACCAGGGGAGAGTGGCACACCCCAAGAGGGGAAAGAAGCTGGGTGCTCCTTCTTACATACCTTGTCCTGTGCATCTCTTCCATCTGGCTGTTCCTGAGTTATATCCTTTTATAATAAACTGATAATCTAGTAAGTAAAATGTTTCTCTGAGTTATGTGAGCCACTCTAACAAATTAATTGACTCTAAGGAAGGGGTCATGAGAACCTCTGATTTAGAGCTGGTTGTTCAGAAGTACAGTTAACAACCTAGACTTATCTAGACTTAAAACCGGCTTCTGAAATACAACGAGGTGATCATGGAACCTTCAAACTGTAGCCAATCAGAGCACAGGTAACAAAATGGGCTTGGGAATAGGATCTGAAGTTGAGGGAGATCTTGTGTGACTGTAACCACATGCAGCCTTCATTTCTTGAAGATAGCTTTTTCTCTAATTCAATCAGGTTTTGCCTAGATAGTGGCATTGTGACTCACTTGCTTCTTTCTACCATTATCCTTCCACCATCTATGCCTACTCCCTTAATCATTAAGCCTTAGAACAAAAGGTACTGGCCAGTGTCAAATCTTTTAAGAATAAAGCCTCAGGTCTATCGATCATAAGTCCAATAAAGTTCAGTTTAAGTAAGGGTAACATCTTGGCTTTAGGTGTGTTTCAACCCCAAGCCCATCGAGGAGGAACCGGCCACATTGGCCTTGGGACCAGGAGAGATGCTGCCGTGGCTGATTCCAGAACTGGACATGATGATTGATTACCCCATTATTCCAGCCCTATCCAATCAGTAGCATCCATGAACCCCAACTCCCTTAGTTTCCATAGCTAATGATTTTTCCCTATATAATCTATCCCCTGTAGATACCTGGGGGCCAGGTCTTTGAGCGGTAGCTCTTCTGTGTCTCCGGGACTTGCAACTTCCTAAATAAACCTTTATATTCTTTGCTGCAAAACCTGTTTGTATCTCATTGGACTTAGATGCACACAGGCAGATGGACCCCTTTGCTGTGGTAACATGACTGAGGCCTCAACTTGTGGAATCTGATACTATCTCCAGATAGTGTCAGAATTAAGTTGAATTGCAGGACACCCACCTGAAGTCCTGAGAATTGCTCGGTGATATGTGGGGAACCTCCCACCCTAGTGGAACTGAGTCCAGAACCTAAATTAGAGACATATGCACAAATAATTATGGTATAGTAATGATAAATACATATTGAGAACAGTGAGGAAGATGAAACTAACACTCCCAGCCCTCTTGCTCCAAGGTAAGAGACTGTTCCATACAGAGAAGAAATGTGAGCTACAAGGATGAAGTGGTTGGTTTTTGAAGCCTGCGCTTTGACATAGCCATGAGGAAGAGGTGGCTATCCTCATAAACCACGAGTATATACTATAGCTAGAAGAGTTGTCTACAAACCTGATTTGTATATTGCTGGCAGAATATTTAGACTTTGAAAGCTAATGAACAAATGGTAAATATTAAGAGACTTATTTAAAAACCTCAGTTCTCTAGATTTGTTTTCATAAAACTGATGTACTTGAAAAAGCACCTTTTTTAAAGATCCCTTCATTATGGCCTGTGTGTTGTGTTCTAAATTTCAATGTATTGTATAGTAAGGTAATGAAGTAGTGATAATAATTATCATATAAAAGCTTTCCTGCTTCTTTTATTAGACTTTCTAAAAACGTATCACTCCTGAGAGAGAATAAGTAAGGAATATGGAAGCAAACAGGACCTTATTCTCTTCGATAACAAACTCTGGCAAGGTTCTGTGCCTTGACCATCTATCTTAGATTGAGATTTTCTAAGACTCCTATATAAAGCAAGGAGTAATTAATTGCCAAATCTCTGAGAAGCAGGTCCTCTCTTCAGTCTTATTAAGAAAATGCTTGGGGAGAACTCTTATGCATCGGTGTCTTCCATGTTTTGCATAACATTAAGCATGAATAATTTAAAAATCCTACTTTTATTTCTGGTAGATCAATGTTACATATTCAAATTAAAAAAAACTTATTAAAGAGGCTAGTTCATGCTTGAAATACTTTTGAACATTTATTCAGACTCATTCAAGATAAGTTTCACTAAAGTTTACCAAGAGATTCTTTGGAAATTGTAAATTCATTCTCACTTTTCATTCAAATGAAAGTTTCCAGCTCATTGTTACTTGTTAAACACTTCCCTGCTTATTTACTCATTAGAACTAAATGCAAATTAGATGTAGATCAGCTTGATCTGAATGCTGTGGATTAACTTTAAATAACACATATATTACACCATTAATAGGGACTTGAAGCCCTCATGAACCAGAGGGCTAATCCTTTCCCTTTTTGGGGTGCTAATTTCAACACATTAGACTAAATTTCACTTTGAAAATTGTAATAATCTTTGTACATTCACTCATAGGACAAAAATGTTTCTAAAATTCAATTTAAGACATATGTCCTTAACTTTAGAAAAATTGTTTTATTTCATTGTGATTAATTCCTCTCTCTTGCACATTGACATAATGTTTTAATCCTCTTAAAATTTTTATAAACAATAGTTTTCAACAATGGAATGATATTAAAAATCTAGCTAAAGGTAATAATGCTTAAGTGTCTATTTTGCTGGCCTATGTGGTATGCTTTCATAAGATCCTTCTAGATAACTTGGAGTATTAAAATTAGGACTAAATGTATAGCCCTTTGTTTATGAAGTGGGGAAAAAAATCAAATAGTTTTTCTCAATTGCATTCCATAAACAAAGTGCTTTCCAGTGAGAGCATAACCAAGATATCATTGCATAAGTCTTGCCAAAAATTTTTTTAGATAACTTCCAAGAACAAAAATTAAATGACCCTAATGACAAAATAATAAATATCTTGCAGATTAGGTGCTTTCAATTCTTTGCATTTAGCAAAATTGAAGGAAGTCTAATCAAATCAAATTGTCAGCCATAAATCTTTACGTTTTCATGATAGATCACAATGTGAATGTTGTCATACAACTCAGAAGTTCAAATAACTGAGTGACTTTGAACTAATAAATTTTTTTTGATTCCATCTATGTATCTATGAGAATAAATCTCAGCTTTTATGTCTATAGAAAGGAAAGAATACTATTCATAAATTTATGGAATGTGTTTCCGATAAACTATTAATTTTAAGTTGGATACTTGTTATCGAAATGTTCAATACATGTTGTTTTGATTGAATATTTGCTACTGATGTATTACCAGTTCAATTCAGAATAAATATTTAACTTTCAAAATCTTTGGTTACAGTTAACTCGAAAATCAATTTCAATGTTTAAATAAATTTTTGTTGAAGAGCCTCGAAAATGGATGAAGTCATCTGGCTATGTGGAGGGGGAGGGAATAGAGAGGGGTGGAGGGGGAAAGGATATTTGGGGGAGGGAAATGGGGAGGGTTCTGGCAGGGGGAGGAGAAGGCAGAGAAACTTATTAGAGGCATGCTTGTGTTATCAGAAGTGTACAAGCACTTTATATGCATTGGTTTGTTTAATTTCACAAATAATCCCATGGAACAAGTAGAAGTAAGGGAAAGTTAAGGAATTCCAGGACCAAACAGTGAATGCCATTAAGTTTAGAAGATAATCTTCATAAATCAAATGTTTTTTCTTTTTCAAAAATTCCCTGTCATATTCTCTCTTTATATCACAAATTCACAATACATGAAAGCAAGGAAAATACATCTTTAACGTTTTGGAAATTAATTAGCTCCACATACTCTTTTTAAAAAAATTTAAGCTATACAGGGACAAATAATTGATTACTAATTTTTACAGGGGAGGCGAGGGATATAGATAACATGCAAGCTGGCATAAAAAAAAACATGATGTAGTAATTATATTTAATGTAATTCAGTTTTAATTGGTTACAACCAATAATAGGTCATATAAAATAATGCCATTTAGGACACACTGTAAAACTAAAGTGATCTTTAATAATTTTAAAATATAAAATTTCATAAGGCACTTCACTAAATGCTTTGATGAAGTTTGTTGGAGCTTGTACTTGGATGAGGTTAATAAGTGCCACATAAAAAAAGATAAACTAAAGATGATAAAACCATCTGAAGATTCTTTACTTAAAAAAATATATAAGATGATTTTGCAATATTACTGGCACATGAATTATCAAACTGCTACTTTCCACATAAAACATCCTCTGAAAACACCCTCCTAATGAATACTTTTGTCCCCTAACACTGGCTGTGCTAATTGTACAAAAAGTCATTTCTGAAGATAACCAAACAAGAAAACTTTGAGTTGTAAGTGTTGAAGAGACAGTGGTGTCCTGGGTGTAACTTCCAATGACAGTGAGGCTGTGGGGTCCAACACAGCATAACCTGAAGATACTTAAGAGTATGGTGAGCTGTTCTAGTCTGCCCCCTTGTTCCAAGATATCATCTGATGTTTAGCCTCAGCAATCGACATTTATTTAGATAGATGATTTCCTCTTTCCTTTAATGGATTTTATAGTAAAGTATTAATTGAAAGATTCTTTGTGAAAATTAATGGATTGTTTTTAAACACAGTTGAGATTTTCAAAGTTCTGACAATTGTGACACTCTTTAATCTCTGCAATAAGGTAATTTATATGGTATTAACAATCCCTTGGACAGCCTAATTTGAAGAAGTTAGGGCTGCACCTTCCAACATGGTAGTCACCAGCCACATGTGGCTACTGGGTACATGAAATGTGGCTGGTTACACATGCTGAAATAATAATATTTTAAATATATTGGGTTAATTCAAATATATTGTTAAAATTTATTTTGTCTGTTTCTATTTTTAAAAATGCGGCTACTAAAATATTTAAAATTACACATGTGGCATGCTCTATATTTCTACTGGACTGTGCAGGAGGCCATGCCTACTCAAATAACAGGTCATGAAGAAGGGAGACTTTTAATATAAAAAGTAAACAGGTAGCAAATGTTATCTCTTGGAGGTGGGCTCCTGGAAAGTAAGATGTTTTCCCCACAGAGGGAAGCCATTTTGGCCGATGGTTGAGAGAAGGGACTTTGAAATTAAAGGGTCTGGGGTTTGACTTTTATCTTCCTTTTAAGAGCCATGCAGCCTAGACCAAGTTATTTAATCTCTCTAATTCCTCACCCTTCTCTTTTGTTAAAAAAAAAAGTTTTTATCCTAAGAATGTTCTGAGAAATAAATGAAATAATAGCTATGGAAAGCATTTAGGCTGTTACCTTGCTACCCAGTGAGCACAAAATAAATGCTAACTATATTATTCCTATTCTGACTACTATGATTGTTGACATGTTTGAACTAGACACCTAAAGGGATTAGACAGATAAATGATGAAAAACGCCTGGATGAACAACATAAAATGTATAGCCAACATGTTCTTTGAACATAAGCCATGTTTCTGGCACTGTGCTAGATATATGGCAGATATAGTAGTTTTTTTTTTTTTTAAACAGTGAAAATGATCCCTGAGAGCAGTTCAGTGTAGAATAAAAAATAAGAATATTTATTACTTAAGATATAAGAAAAATCACTCATCTTCTTTGAAAGTTTGTTATCTCATTTCTCCAAAGAGGACCTACAGATGGCCAATAAATATATAAAAAGATGCTTGACTTCACTGATCATCAGAGAAATGCAAATTAAAGCCACAATGAGGTATTCCCTCATACCTGTCACAATGGCTATTATCAGTAAATCAACAAACAACAAGTGTTGGAGAGAGTATGGAGAAAAGGGGACCTTGTGCATTATTAGTGGGATTGAAATTGATGCAGCCACTATGGAAAACTGTAGGAAGATTCCTCAGAAAATTAACAATAGAACTATCATATGACCCATCAATTCCACTTTTGAGTATCTGAAGAAACACCAAACACTAATTCAAAAAGATAAATGCATCCTTATGTTCACTGCAGCATTATTCACAAGAGCCATGATATGGAAGCAACATAAATTTCCATTAATAGATGACTAAATAAAGAAGATATGGTACATATAGGCAATGGAATATTATTAGGTCATAAAAAAGAATGCAATCCTATTGTTTGAGAACATAGATGTATCTAGAAGGTATTATACTAAGTTAAATAAGTCAGAGAGAGACATATACTATATAATTTTTCTTATATGTGGAATCTAAAGGACAATATAAACAAACAACAGAAACAGACTCAGGGATAGAAAAAAACTGATGGTTGCCAGATTGGAGGGGATTTAGAGGGCTGAGTGAAAAAAGTGAAGGAATTAAGAAGTACAATTGGTAGTAACAAAATAGTCAAGGGGATGTACAGTAGTACAGCATAAGGAATATAGTTGATAATATTGTAATAATCAGATATGGTGCCAGGTGGGTACTAGACTCATTGGGGAATCACTTCATAAATTATATAAACATCTAACCACTATGTTGTATACCTAAAAGTAATATGAAATAATATTGAATGTCAAAAAAATATTAAAAATTTAAAAAGGATGTTATCTATAAAAGTTTAAATTACATAGACTATGACCAACAAGAAAGTAAAGATTGTTTCACAGACTTCTTTGTGACTTTTATCAACTATGTGAAGATAGTAAACATTTAACAAGCCAAATGTTACCAAATTTATAATTTTAATGATAAAATAACTGGATAGACACTTCTCTGTCTTTAATAACAGGTATAAAGAACTATATAAAAATCTACAATTTAGCCAATATTAGGGAAATGGAACTTTCTATGTTTTTAATTCAGTGAGCCTACAGTAAAATTAGTGCATTTGAAACATATAATTTATTAATTATATTCTAATAAACTGAAATCATAATTTAAAGCTAGTAAGATAATGGAAGTCTGTCTAACTTTTTGCTAACAGAAGAAAAGTATAAATCTTATTATTTACTAAATCATATTAATTATGATATAAAAAATATTGATTTCCTTCAATAGCCAGGGAGGTTTTATCCTTTGAGAAGGGAGTATAATTTTTTTGTAAATGGAAAAGGCTATTTCAGATTTTCTTGCAGACCCCTACCATCACTTACTAGTAATTTTGCTTTCACTATGGCTAAAGGTGAAAGGAAAAAAAAAGACCCGAGAATGAGAATGCCAATAGGGTCTTTTCAGCTTCTAAATTTAAAAGCAGGTAGTGGTCAATTCTCTCTGGTAGAACAAAGATTAAAGGCTTTTTAAGAAGTCTTCCTCCCGCCCCTACAAAGCATGTACTATAAACACAGTTTTTAACACTTCAGGAAGAACTGAGTGCTCCAAAAATTCAACATAATTCATTTCAAACCAAGACAAACTAGAATGGAGGAAAAGGACCTTCTCATGGCTACATGATTAGTAACTCCTAAAATTAAAAATTTTGAAAAACATTTTGATTGGATCCCTGTATATTAGTATTTCTTTAAAATCAGATGCAACTATCAAAATCCCTTTAAATGAACTGTTTTACAAATTGAATATTTATAATCTCCTTCTATTTTCAGAGAATCTTTAAAGCTCCCAAATATTTAAGGTTAACATAAGCCCACTTATGATGTGGCAAACAATTTGCTAAGTACTTTACCCTATATTATTACATTTCCTGCTCAAAACAACCCCAAGAAGTAAGTGCTATCATTATTATATCAAGGTTTACAGTAAGATAGTCAGGATCTAAGAGGCATGGTAATGAGTCTGGGGCTAGCGTTGGCAGATGTAACCTGGAACCCAAACAGGCTAATTCCAGAGCCCAACCTGAACAACTAGAAACCTTACTACAAACTAACTTTACAGATTCCCAGACTCTTGTCCAAGGAAGTCAATTCAGCCTTTTTTTTACAGGTATAATATAGCATCGGTTTTGTTTTGCCTGGTTTTGAGGCCCTGGCTGGAGACGGTCAGTTCCCTTCTGGAACAGCCGGTTAAGTCTATCCTCCAACCAGTTCTCTTACTGGAGCTCACACTTGGGACCACTAAACACCCACCCCAGATGCCCAAGGCAAGATTCCAGATAATCAGAGGCGGCGCCAATACCCAGGAGACCCTCAATATTATTCAAATTAGCCAATCCACTGGGAGCACCAAACCTAGCTAGCTAACCCCACCCCACTTATGATACATAGGTGAGCTGCTCCCTGCTGCTGCAGCCTTCTATTACCCCATCCCTGTGTGTAACCCCTGTGAGCCTTCTCCCCTTTGGAGCTGTGAGTGACAAGGGTTCTGCCTTTGGCATATCTGAGTGTCAGTGGTGTGTTTCCCCATCAAAAGAAGCTTGAAGTCTTATAAAACAATTGGTGCTGTGAGCAAGACGGCAAGGCCAGGACTGCTGACTTGAAGAGCTTCTTAGGTCTGCCCTTGGTTTACTAAGTGGTTCCAAAGCACCCTGAGAGCAGCATGGGCTGGAAGGTGGGCTTCACTTTTGCCTTGCTGCCTACCCGTGCTGCCATGTCCCTCTGTGGGAATATTCAAAACAAGCAGTGCTAATGGGCGAAACTCCAGGCCCCAGGAACTAGTCCTGGTGGGGCCCACTTCAGAGGAACAGGAGGACGAGCCTCTTGAGCTTCACTTTCCCAGATCAGGACCTTTTATGTAGGATTAACTAATGAATGGGTCATTAACCCCACTCCTTTTGCATTAACTGATTTTACGTGTTCTTATATCTGAAAAAAACGAAGGTGCCTCATGGTGGATTTCTGCAAACTTTACGCTGTGGTTTCATCCATTAAGGCCCCAGAGCCAATACCCAATATTATTAAAATTACTAACCCCATCTAATCAACAACTGGTAAACATGTTGCTATTACAGATTTGGTTAATATTCTGTTCTGAAGTCCTATACCAACAGCATCTTAGTTACAGTTCACCCTCCTCTCTGAAGGGACACGTGTACTTTATTAGGCTACCATAGAGGACAGCAGCAGCGTCACCATCACACGCAATCTTTATAGCCAAAGTCTAAACTGCATCTGTCTCTCCAGCAGCACAGGTAACGGCTGATGACCCCCTCCTCCAAGGTGTTTCGTTTCACATGCTCATTAAGGACATAAAAGTACAACACCTTTTAGTCCTCATTGGTTCTGGAGGCAATACATTTCTCATTTACAAATTTTACTAAATATCACTGATGCTGCTACGTATGAGTCTGCCCACTTCAAACGGGGCCCAGTTCAGCAAAAGGCTCTAGAATCTGTCTAAATTAAAATCAACAGGCACCTGTGTTAGTGAATCCTTCCCTATAGAGGATTCAGCAGCCCCCTCTCACACTTCCTGGATTCTCTGGATCTAAGATCAAATATTTGATAAACCACGGTCCCTAGAGACCCTGGAAACAAGAGTGCACCAGATTCCTGACCCATATTTCATTGTATGAAATCGAAGAAAAGTTACAAGAGGACATTCGAAGCCTGAAGTATGTAGCAAAAAGTGGATGAACAGTCCAATTTACTTTACAATAATAGAATTGGGGGGATAAATAGACCGAAACTTTTATTTTTAAAGCATAATTCTGTTTGAAGAGAGAATAAAGGTCAGAGAGACTAAGTACAAATATACTATTGGAAGAATTTAAAATAGTAAGAGATGTTAAGGGCCTAAATTAAGGAAACAGTCGAGCTAGAAAGTTCATTAACAGTTTTGAAGTAGACTCTAATCAATTGAATATGAGACTTGAAGTAGAAGATATATCTGTTACATATCAGATATCTCTCATGAGAAATGCTATAGAAGGTGACAACTGTCAATGACAGTGGAAGAACAATTTTGCTTGACTTGTTTAAGCTCCAGGATTCTATCCTGTCCAAAAACAGGGAAAGAGTTCCTTAAATAATTACTAAGGTGAACTATTCTGTCAATTGGCCATGTGGAGGCTAAACAACTTTTGATAAATATGGAAAGGAAAAAAGGGGTGATGATTTGTATACCTCATTATATTACTAATTTGAGAAGAACTTACATTTATCAATCAGGAGGTCTTTGTTAACATGGTAAAATTTGTTTCAATATACTGTGCTACTCTGGTGGCAGGTGGAGGATAGTACGCTAGGCATTTTTTAATGTAGACTGTCTTTAGTAAAGGTTGATGGTGCAGGTAAGGTGAGGGAATAAAGTGTGAATAAGAGAACTGTTATTTTGTTTGTTTGCTTAGGACTTATTTGAAAATGAAGAAAAGAAGCCATAAAGTAAGCACATTAAATATAGAGGAAAAATGGTGTACCCCGGAAGAAAGCATATGGTATACAGAATTTTTAATACAGTTATCAAAATTTTAATCATCAGCACAGAATCCTATTGCAACTATATGAAATAATTTTAGAGAAAAGGCTGACAGGTATGTCTGGCTCTTAAGTCAAACTTCAAAAAATTATAATGCAGATAGGATAATATATAAAATCAGACAGAAAAATTATGATTAATAATCATTTTGTTTTCTCTGAAGTAACTTAGCTTACTAAAAGGTTCACTGGTGTATGCAAGATCACTACTAGCAAAAGAAACCCCCCAAACAAAAAAATCGAGTAATTTTTTAAAGTAAGGATAACAATGGTAGAAATTGGGTCATCAGCCTGAATTATTAACTAAAGAGACAGATTTATTGAAGTTGGTAAAACAAAATGAACTATTTTAAAATGTATTAATTCATTGCTGATGATGAAAGGACTGCATTTGTATATAATGGCTATAAAATATTTTTAATGAAATCAGTGCTACCATTTAATCAGAAGAAAATAAAAGATGAGTAACATTTACACATATGTGGGAAGAAGAAAAGAAAACTTTCCAAGCTGGAGAAAGGAACCATGTGAACCAAGTTTGGAATGAATAGCATATTAATAGAAAAACAAAAAGACTTATTAGTGAAAAATTGAGTTTAATAAATAGGATAGGGTTAGATCACTGGTTCTCAATCAGAGGTGATTTTGCCCCCAAGGAACATTTGATAATGTTTGGAGACACTTTTGGCTGTCACAACTGACCATTCTACAGGAAGTTGATGGGTAGAGGTCAGGTTTGCTGCTAAACATCCTACAATGCACAAGACAGCCTTCCACAGAAGAATGATTCAGTCCAAAATGTCGATAGTGCTGAGATTAAGAAACCTTGGCCTAGATAAATCAGGGGAGTTTGATTTGTTGTAGGAGGAAGAAAAAACCACCAGGGGTATCTGATCAATACAATGAAATCATGCTAAGAACAACTGGACTACAAGTAAGATGTAGGATGTTAAGCTCCCTTCCTCCCCTGGCCCTTCACTTAGCCATCATATTAATGCTAACTGCATTCCCTATGCCATGCTCCCATCCCCATGACCAACTATCAACTACTAACTTGTACTTCTTTAACCCTTCACCCCATTCTTCCAGTCCCCCACCCCTTTCCTCTGTCCATCATCAAATTATCCACTATATTTGTGAGTCTGTTTTTGATTAGTTTGTTCTTCTTGTTCCTTAGATTCCGCATATAAGTGAAATTATATGGTATTCATCTTTCTCTGTCCGACTTATATCACTAGGCATATCTAGGACCATTCATGTCATTGCAAATGGCAGGATTTCATTTTTTAAATGACTGAGTAATATTCCATTGTATATATGAAGCATAATTTCTTTATCCAATAGTCCTTGATGGGCATTTAGCCTGCTTCCATATCTTGGCTATTGTCAATTGTGCTGCCATGAATTTGGGGCATATAGATCTTTATAAATTATTGTTTTGGTTTTCTTTGGATAAATACAGAAGTGCAATTGCTGAGTCAAAGGGTATATCCATTCTTAATTTTTTTGAGAAACCTCCATACTGTTTTCTATAGCGGCTGTACCAATTTGCAATCCCACCAACAATGTATAAGGGCTCTCTTTTCTCCATATCCTTGCCAACACTTGTTGTTTTTTGACTTATTGATGATAGACATTCTTATGGTGTGAGTGATATCTCATTGTAGTTTTAATTGCATTTCTCTGATGATTAGCGACCTTGAGCATCTATGTCTGTTGGCCATCTGTATTTCCTCTTTGGAGAGTACTGTTCAGGTCTTCTGCCCATTTTTTAATTGGATTGTTTGTTTTTTGTTGTTTGAGTTATATGAGTTCTTTATATATTTGGATATTAACCCCTTATCAGGTGTATCATTAGCAAATATCTTCTCCCAAACAGTCGGTTGTCTTTTTGTTTTGTTGATGCTTTCCTTTGCTGTACAAAAACTTTTTAGTTTGATGTAGTCTCGTTTGTTTATTCTTTCTTTTGTTTCCCTTGCCTGGGAGACATATCTGAAAAAAATTCCTGTCCGTAATATCAGAGAGTTTACTGCCTATGTTTTCTTCTAGAAGTTTTATGGTTTCAGGTCTTACCTTTAAGTCTTTAATCCATTTTGAGTCTATTCTTATTTACAGTGTAAGAACATGGTCCAACTTCTTCTTCTTTTTTTTTTTTTTTGCATGTATCTGTCCAATTTTCCCAACACCATTTATTGAAGAAACTGTCTTTACCCCATTGTATATTCCCACCTCCTTTGTCATATATTAAGTGAGTGTATAGGCATGGATTTATTTCTGAGCTCTCTATTCCATTCCATTGATCACTGTATCTGTTTTTATGTCAATCCCACACTGTTTTGATTACTGTAGCCTTGTAGTACAGTTTGAGATCAGGTAGTGTGCTACCTTTATCTTTCTTCTTCTTTCTCAAGATTGCCATGGCTATTCGAGGTGTTTTATGGCTCCATATAAATTTTAGGATTATTTGTTCTAGCTCTCTGAAAAATGCCATTGGTATTTTGATAGGAATTGCATAAAATCTATTGATTTCTTTGGGTAGTATGGCCATTTTAATGATCTTTATTTTTCCCATGAGCACGGTATACGCTTCCATTTATTTGTATCTTCTTCAATTTCTTTTTTCAATAACATAATTTTTCTGAAAACAAGTCTTCTACCTTCTTGGATAATTTGATTACCAGGTATTTTACAGTTTCGATGCAATTATAAATGGGATTGTTTTCTTAATTTCTCTTTCTGAAAGTTCATCATTGGTGTATAAAAATGCCACTAACTTCTGAATATTTATTTTGTAACCTGCTACTTACTGAATTCATTGACCAGTTCTACCGTTTTTGGGTGGAATCTTTAGATTCTCTCTCTATAGTATCATGTCATCAGCAAATAACCGGAGTTTTACTTCTTCCTTTCCACTTCAGATGTCTTTTATTTCCTTTCTTGTCTTATTACTGTACCTAAGACTTCCAAACACTGTTGAAGAGGAATGGTGAAAGTGGGCATCCTTGTCTTGGTCCTGATCTTAAGGAAAACGCTTTTAGCCTTTCCCCATTGAGTATGATGTTAGCTGTAGGTTTGTCATATATGGCCTTTATTATGTTAAGGTATGTTCCCTCTATTCCACTTTGCTGAGAGCTTTTATCATAAATAGATGCCAAGTTTTGTCTAATGCTTTTTCTGTATCTATTGATATGATCATATGGTTTTTATCTTTCAATTTGTTAATGTGGTGTATCGCATTAATTGATTTGTGGATATTGAACCAATCTTGCATCCCAGGAACAAATCCAATTTGATCATGATATATGCTATTTTCAATGTATTGCTGAATTCAGCTCACTAATATTTTGTTGAGGATATCGCATCAATGTTCATAAAAGATATAGGCCTATAATTTTCTTTTTTTGTAGTGTCTTTGCCTGGTTTTGGAATCAAGGTAATGGTGGCCTTATAAAAGGAGTTAGGGAGCCTTCCCTCTTCTTGAAATTTTCAGAATAATTTGAGAAGAATAGGTGATGAATCTTCTTTTAGTGTTTGGTGAAATTTTCCTATGAAGCCATCTGGTCCAGGACTTTTTTTTGGGGGAGGTTTTAATTACAGATTCTATTTCATTGGTGGTAATCGGTTGGTACAGATTTTCTGTTCTTTTTTACTCAGTCTTGGGAGATTGCATGTTTCTAGGAATGTGTCCATTTCTTCTGGATTGTCTAATTTGTTGGCGTATAATTTGCTCATAGTATTTTCTTATGATCAATTGTATTTCTGTGGAGTCTGTGGTTATTTCTCCGCTTTCATTTCTGATTTTATTTATTTGAGTTCTTTTCCCTGATGAGTCTGGCTAAGGGTCTGTCAATTTTGTTCATCCCTTCAAAGAATCAGCTCTTGGTTTAATCTTTTGTATTGTTTTTCTAGATCTATTTCATTTATTTCCTCTGATCTTTATTATTTCATTCCTTCTATTCGCTTTGGCCTTTGTTTGCTGTTCTTCTTCTAGTTCTTTTAATTGTAAGGTTAGATTGTTTATTTGAGATTTTTCTTGTTTCTTGAGGTAGGCCTATATTGCTATGAATTTCCTTCTTAGGACTACTTACACTATGTCCCATAAATTTTGAGTCGTCGTGTGTTCACTCTCATTTGTCTCTAGGTATCTTTTGATTTCTTACTTGATCTCATTAATAACCCATTCATTGTTTAGTAGCATGTTATTTAGCCTCCATGTGTTTGTGTATTTTCTAGTGGTTTTTTTTTTGTAGTTGATATCTAGTTTCATACCATTGTGATCAGAGAAGACAGTTGATTTGAATTCAATCTACTTCAATTTATTGAGACTTGATTTGTGTCCTAACATGTGGTCTATCCTTGAAAATGTTTCATGTGCACTTGAGAAGAATGTATATTTTGCTGCTTTGGGGTAAAATGCTCTGAAAATATCTATTAAGTCCATCTGTTCTAGTGTGTCTTTAGGTTCATTGTTTCCTTGTTGATTTTTTGCCTGGAAGATCTGTCCATCAATGTCAATGGAGTATTAAAGTCTCCTACTATGAGTGTATTACTATTGATCTCTCCTTTAATGTCAGTCAATAATTGCTTTAAGTATATAGGTGCTCCTATGTTGGGTGCATATATGTTTACTAGGGTTCTGTCCTCATGATTTATGAATCCCTTTATTATTATGTAACGCCTTTTTTAAAAAATCTCTTATTATAGCCTTTGTTTTAAAGTCTATTTTATCTGATATAAGTATTGCTACCCTGTTTTTTTTTTAATTTCCATTTGTGTGGAATATCTTTTCCACCCCTTTACTTTTAGTCTGTGAGTGTCGTTTGATCTGAAGTGGGTCTCTCGTAGAAAGTATATGCATGGGTCTGTTTTCTTCTCTTTTCTTTTCTTTTTATGGTTCTGTTTTCCTATCCATTTAGTTACCCTGTGTCTTTTGATTGGAGCATTTAATCCATTTACATTTAAAGCAATTAATAATCGATACATTGTTACTGATATTTTATTATTCATATTTGTTATTTCTAGTTTCTTTTTTACCCCTTTCTTTTCACAGAAAACCCTTTAACATTTCTTGTAATATTGGCTTGTTGGTGATGAATTCCTTAAGCTTTATCCTGTCTGCGAAACTCTTTATCTCACCTTCCATTTTAATTGAAAGCCTTGCTGGGTAGAGTATTCGTGGTTGTAGATTCTTGTTTTTCATAACTTTGAACATTTCTTGCCATTCTCTTCTGGACTGCGAAGTTTTCATTGAAAAGTCAGCAGACATTCTTATGGGGGTACACTTGTAAGTAACCAGCTTCTTTTTTCTTGCTGCTTTTAAGATTCTCTTTTTGTCTTTGATCTTTAACATTTTAATTATGATGTGTCTTGGTATAGGTTGTTTGAATTCCTCTTGTTTGGGACTCTTTGTGCTTCCTGAACTTGTATGTCTAATTCCTTTGTCAGGTTAGGGAAGTTTTCTGTCATTATTTCTTCAAATACAGTTTCAATCCCTTGCTCTCTCTGAAAGACTGGAATGATTCCATTTTTCTGAGTGATCCCAAGATGAATTGTACGAAAAGTTCCCCAAAGGCCAGTGGTCAAGAACAATGCCTTACCACCTGGCCAAACCAGCCAAGCCAGCTAATCGGTGGGCCCTTAAGGCACCCCCACCCTTATTTCCTCCTGCACATATTCTGATTACTGCACCCGGCACCTTCTGCACTCAGACCTTTCTGCGCACGGCCCCCTCTATACGCAGCCCACTGCACGGCCCCCTCTATACACAGCCCCAACTGCACACGACCCCTTTTGCACGCAGACCTAACAACCTACACCCAATACCTTTAAAGGTCAACCTAACCCCCCAATCAGGTAACGCCAAGCATCTCCCCAAGGCTTGCGGTTTTACCTTTAAATTAGGTCCCAGCCCCTCGGTCAGGGCTCCTCTCAACCACTGCTGCGTCAGTGAACGAGTGGGGTCCAAACTCGAGTTTGTCAATAAGCTCCCTTTTGTGCTTGCATCGGTGTCAGTTTCCTTCTTGGCTTGTGGAGTTCCAAACCAGGGCATTACACTCTCTTCCTTCCTTATTGTTGTTAGTAGATCAGTGGGTGGGATTAACATTCAGGCTGACTAATTATGGGAATTGGCTGCACCCTCAGGAGAAGAGTGGTTGTGTGGTGGGATTTGCCCTAGCAGGCTAGTAATTGTTGCAACCACTCTTGTGTGCATCACTAATGGAACTAGTCAGGAGCTGCTCCATTGTGGTCTGGTGCCAGCCTCCAGATGCATTGGTTTGTGTTCCCTTGGGAGGGACTCCCCATAGGCCAAGGTCAGCCACTGCTTTGATTGCTCAGGGTAATCGGTGAGAACTAAAAGCTATCCACTAATGGTTGTTGCCTATGCTGGATCTATAGGTAAGTGGAAGAGACAACGCTGTAGGCACCTCTCAGTTATCCCCTGACCCTGACTTATGGCAGTTTAGCAGAGGAACCAGCACTCCTCAAGGCCTGATACTACCTATCAGTTGCCTGTAAGTTGCTGAAACTGGATGAGCCTCTGGGTAATATAGTGTTGGGTGGTGCAGGGACCCTGAGAGTCTCCTGGGTCTATTGAGTAAATTTCCCCTGCCACTGCAGTGTCAGTTTACGTGTCAACACTGTCTCTGTGGCTCCCTGTATTAATTTCCACTCATAGCAAGGTCAACTGCTGCCCGCCCTGGGCCTAAATGCGCTACCCCAGAGCAGGGACAGCTGTCTATCAGTGTGCAGCAGGCACTTTGTGTACCCAGATAGGGTAGGAGCTCAGGAAATCAAGGGCCATCAGGCCAATACAGACCTTTATAATCCCCTTAAGAGATATTGTAGCTGTACAGGCAGCAGTAGTCTGTCCACTACTGTTTTCCTTGAAATGCACTCATTGCACTAGCCAAGGTCTATTGCCTGTGCTAACTGCACAGCCCCAGAGCCAAGCAGGGCACAAGGGGCTGCTTGTCAATGGGCTATAGGAACTTTGTGGCTTGAGTGAAGCAGGATCTCAGGTAGACCAGGTCCATTCGGCCAATATAGGCTAAATTTTGCTTCAACTTCTCTGCCTGGGCATCCCACTGTAAACACAGATCACAATGAGACCAGCTGCCATCAGGGGCGGTCCGCCAGACCCCTGTGCTCCCTCAAACAATACTGCAACCCTTGCAGACAGCAAAGTTCTGCCTGCCATTGATTTCCCTGCAGTGCCCATGCTGTGATATAAAAAGTTTGTTGTCTGTGTGGATTAGGAGATCAGGGAGGGGAGGGGGCAGGGCTGTGGGCGTTCACTGTCGATGGCCACCTGGGGCAATTTGTGGGTAGGGTGGGAAGACAACACTTCTTAATCTGAATATCCAGAGAACTTTTTGAAAATGACGTCCATGTGTAATTGATTTACCTCCAATGTTATCAACCGTTAAGATTTGACATTTCCTCAATACTCCTAACCTTGTTACTTTATTGTTATGTCATTTTAAGAACTTGTATATAAATACTTTTAAACTATTGCATTCCTTGCTTTTTTTTTCTTTTTAATTTTTGAATATGTAATATTGCCACAATGGTTATTAAAATAAAAATGCACAGAAAGTATACAGCAAAAAAGTGTCACTCTCAGTTTTGTTGTCCATCTGATGGTTCCGCCACTCGTTTTCTTTTGAAGTTTCTTTTTTGCAGGGTTTTTGCCTCTTTAAAAAATTCAACTGGGAGATTCTTGTATTTTTAAACCAGCAATAATATGTCAATTCTAAGATGATCTTATAAAAACAAATGGAGAAAAAGCATTTACAAGGAAAGAGCGCATATCAATTGTTGGAGTGTAAGAAAATAAAACTGTGAAATAGGATGGGGCTGACACAAACACTATTCTTACTCCTGTTTCTACATGCAAAGAAATGGAGGTAAAGGCAAAAGCAACATTGGATTTGCGGTCAAACTAAAATTTCTCAAGCACTGAAAATATTTCCAGCACAAACTGAACTCGTTGAATGACTGGCTCCTAAAGGGTTGTCAGAGAAAAAAAAAATAGGCGACTAAAAGCAGTTCATTCTCTCCACAAATATTCTTTGAACTTTTAGTAGTATTTGGACTGATCCAGGTACTGAGAATACAGCAAGAGATAAAGCAAAGTTCCTGTACCCATGATGCATATATTGAAGGGAGAAAGGACATGAGCAAAAGGGACTGTAAACAAACACATTTATTAAAGGTAATTGCCAATGTTAGAACTTGGGTAGATGAACAAGGAGGAGTACTACTTAGTTCCTATTTTGTTTCTTTTTCTTTTTTTCCCTACAAAGAGAATCATATTCAAACTGGAAAGGCTAAGAACACATTGTAAGAACAAATTGCAGGTCAGAAGGCATGATGTTGTATATTAGTAGTGAATTTCCCAAATCATATTTCAGAGTGGGGGAAAGATTTGCAGATATAATCACAAATCATTGCTATTTTTTTCAGTTTTTATAAAGATAAAGGAAGTTCCAGAAAACTGGTGAAAATTTCCTAAATTAAAGTGAAAAGGTTATATAAACTTCAGACCAATGAGTTAATTGTTGATTTCTACTAAACCTCCAGAACCGAATATTAAATAGACTGGTTCTAAATCTTTTGGGGGAAAAAAATGTGTTGATTACTCAACAGCATCATGAATTAATGATAGCTATATCAAAATCAGGGGAAATCTTAAAAAATACTTTTATCTTGATTTATCAGCATTCGTAAAAATTTCCCAAGACTTTGGAACAAAACAGACAAATGTGGCCCATTGATATACACAAAGTGTCAACCAACTAGAGTGACAAGACGGACTAAGAAAACAAAATAAAACAGTAGGCATGCATATAAATTTGGCATTAAAATTGGATGCCTCCAAACTATAGAAATAAAACATAATGAAAACTTCAATCCAACATTTTTCTGCTATGATTAGGAAGAAATACCCAAATAACATATACCTCCTGAAGGAAGTACATACCACCCATGAAGTAATGGTTCAAAAAATTAAAATAAAAAAGAAAGAAAACCCAAACCGAACTGAATCTAGTGTAGTTTTTAAAAAACTCATAATTTTTTTTTGTGGAAAATATTATATTTTAGCTGGTTTATTTGAAAACTAGTGTTTATAACTAGTCAGCAGAGAACAGATAAGGAGGCTGAGTGGACAACCCATTTAGGAAATTGCTGCTGGGAACATGCCCATTAGCCATCTGGAAAGTTTCAGAAACAGCTGGTGGGGCAATTTGAAAGGAGTTAACTTGTGGAAATGAAACCGGTGGGTATGTATTTCAATAATGATTTAGTTTGCAATAGTGATCATTACAAGAGTTGTCTTCATTCACAATTTTACCTCAGTTCATATTTTTTTCTTGAAAGTCCACTGAAACTGTCCATGCCACATCAGCAATGACCTCCAGTGGTCAATTCTCCATCCTTAAGCTGTTTGACTTATCAGTGGCATTTGTACATTTGATTACACTCTCCTCAATACACTCCCCGCCCCCCCGCCAGCTTTTAGACCCCTCACTCTTGGTTTTTTCTTCTGCTTCACAGGCCATTTCTTCTCAATATGTTTTTATGAGTTTTATTTTTCTTCTAAACCTTTAAGTATTAGAGATTTATCTAATACTTATCTTTTCCCCTCACTTATTCTTCAATCCAGCAGCAAATCCTAAAGGCCTATGTCTTCAAAACACACCCCAGTTCTGACTTCTTCATCACCACTATGGCTGCCACATCAGTCCATGTTACCATATCTCTTACCTGCACTAAAGAACTCCAAAATAGGTGCCTCAGCTTTCTCTATTGTTCTATAACAGCCTGTTTTCAATCTAGCAGCCAGAATAATCCCCTAAAATATGTTATATCATATGACTCATACGCTTAATGCCCCTCAGCTAAGTTTACCTGCAGGATAAAACCCACGCTCCTGTTTCCTAGGCTGCAGTTACCCTCCTTTCCTGTCACTGCTTCCTTCATGTTCTTCAGCCACCCTGGCCTCTGTGCTGTACCTTAAATCCCCCATACACACCTCACTTCCACCTCACAGCCTTTTTACTTGCTTTCTCAAAGACAATCCTTTCTCAAATAACACTCAATGTCACTTCTTTTCGATTACCTCGCTCTATTTTTCTTCATAGCCTATAGAACATTGGAATTCTAGCATAAATCTATGTGCTTATTGTCCACCTGCCCTAATTATGTAGGCTCCACAAAGATAGCAACTTTATTCTCTTCTCCACCCTGGTATATCCTCAGCACAAGGAGAATGTCAGGCATGGAATATTTATGGGATAAATGAAATAATGAAGTGACTAGCAGGATAAGGTAATAATCCCACTGTAGTCTGCTCTGATCAGAAGTTACTCAGAATATTTTAATATTTAACACCACGTTTTAAGGACATTGGCAAGGTAGAACCAGAGGGGGCTGGCAATGATGGTGATAGTGGTTGAATTATACTCCCCCCAAATGGTAAAGATACTTGCCCAAATGGTAAAGTTCTGCTCCCCAGTATGTTAGAATGTGGCATTATTTGGAAATAGGGCTGTGGCAAATGTAATTAGTTTACACAAGATTGATTATACTTGAGTCTGGAGGGCCCCTAATCCTGAATAACTGGTGTCCTTATAAGAAGACAGCTACAAGAGCGCACACGTACACACACACACACACACACACACACACACACACACACACTCACGAGGAGGAACACCATGCAACGATGAAGGCAGAGGTTGGAGTTATGCAACTGCAAGCCTAGGGATGCCAGCAATTGCTGGCAACCAACTGGAAGCTGGGAAGAGGCAAGGAAGGATTCCCTACAGGTTTCAGAGGGAGAATGGTCCTGCTGACAACTTCATTTTGGACATCTAGCTTCCAGGACTGTGAGACAATAAATTTCTCTTGTTTTAAGCCGCCTAGGAAAGTAATAGAGATGGTAAGTCTAGAAAATCATGCATTTTTGAGAAGCAGATCTTTCACCTAGAAAAAAGAATGCTTGCATGAGAAGTGTGATCACAAGCAAACATTAAAAAACAACTTTCAGTGCCTTGATGGGGCATTCTGTAGAAGAGAATGTATACTTAACTTGAGTAGCTGTGGAGGACATATCCTAGGCTATACATTAATCAGGGTCATATTTCAAAGAGTGGTAAAATATTGGGTAGCCTGGGTTTACAGCTTGATAAAGAGAAAGCTAGATATATCTGGCCACATCTGGTGAACAGTCAGACAGGGCCTGCCAGATGCTTATGTAAATGGGAGCTGAGAATTCTACTGGAAAAGACTCAAATAGTGTGCTGTGGAAGTTCAAACACTTCTGCACATTTCTTCAAGCTCTCGGGGTAGAAGCAAGAAATTCTGTGTTTGGGGAGTACTGAAGAACCTGAAGAGGAAAAAAAAATAGAGAAAAGGTGATCTGAGGGTACATTAGTCAGGATTCCAGCAGAGAAGCAAAAGTGCTCTAGGGATACAGAATAAGGGGTTAACATAGAACTGAAACCTAACACAACCGTGGGATCTGGTGAAGAAATCCATGAAAAGCCTTTGCTTCCATGTCCAGTGGTGGGCCTGAATTTATTGTAGGTCAGCAGAGTCAGAAGTTGGGTTGAAAAGCACAAAGCAAATACAAAACAGCAGAGAGTGAGGAACAACTAGAACCTCAAACCCACAGTGATAAACTGAAATCACAAGGTCAAAATTTAACCCGTGTCTATCTCTCACTATCTCAGCCATGTGAGGGATCTTCAGAAGAAATCACTTCCCTTCATTACAGAGCTGCACATGTGTGTGTCCCAGAATCAGAGAAGCTAGAGGAGACCTGGCAGGAGATAGATACACAGCTGGGAACTGAGTGAGACATTAGTCCCTGAGAGCTGTTCCCTGGCACAAAATTTTATGGTGTGCTAAAAGGCTTAGTGATCAAGATGAATGACATTTTAATGCAATATTTTTAAAGTCAAAATTAGTGCAAAAATCTGTGATGAACAAAATATCAAAATTTTAAATAAAGATTTAGTGTCCAACAGAGAGTTGGGTAAGACTAGTGAGGCCTAGTCATGCAAAGGGCAGGGTCAGACTTCGCATTTTAACAGTATAAATGTTAACAGTATACATGCTTGGTGACAAGGCAGGATCCTTTTTCAAGAGAACTCTTCTCTTTCGTTCAAAAACCTCTGTTTAGTACTGGCCTAAATTTGGGATTTGTTGAAGGGATTTAGTTCAGACTTCTCTTAATCAAACTAGAGACTGTCAGGTCTGAATCAGTTAGCCAACGCCAACAATCTTGTGGATCAAACCACTCTGCTCACTCCTCCTCTGACGCCTGTAACAGTAAACACACCCAACTTGTTTCTGGAAATTTCCTGCCACCATTTGGCTTCTAGCACTCTGGGATCCTATCTTCTCCACTGAAATAGTGTCTTAAGTTTGACGACAGTAGTGCTCACTGTCATTTCTTGCCTACCAATGATAGCTACAACAGAGCCCTCCAATGAAGCTGTGTTTTATTTCTCACAATCCTGGTGAAGAAACCACTCTCCGATCCTTCAGAGAAGGGTCAGAAACAGGAGTTGGGTACATGATTTACATGGTAAATCCACTTAGCATTCTGCTTACCTTAAACTTTAGATACCTTCCTCTATGGCAGGGGTCCCCAATCCCTGGACCGCAGACCAGTACCAGTCCATGGCCTATTAGAAACTGAGCCACACAGCAGAGGTGAGCAGTCAGGCAGGCAAAACTTCATCTGTATTTGCAGCTGCTCCCCAGTGCTAGCATCACTGCCTCAGCTCCACTTCAGATCAGGCATTAGATTCTCACAGAAGCACTGGTCCCAGGTGCCAAAAGGTTGGGGGCCACTGCTCTACGTGTACCAAAGAAATTTAGACAACCTTACTTTTTTCAGTGTGGGCCAATTTGGGGTCCAAGTTTCTTCAGTGACCCAACTAAGAAAATTGCTAAAGCCACTCCAATCTGCCCAAGTTAACACACTGGATCCAGAAGGCTCAGTGCATCCACATTAGCAAATCCAGTCCAGTCCAACTTAATATACCTTCCACCCTGGTTCAGTATTCCTTGGGATCCACTCCCATGGATATTTTCCAGATTTATATTAACATGAAATGACAAACTCTTGAAAATTTTTATGTGATTTGAGATTCCTCACAGGTTATACTTTTTATCTTATCTTCTTGGGGCCTTCTAGGATTTGAACTTCCAAGAAAAAAAAAATCTGAAGAAAAAGCAACAAGGCTCTCTGAGGATGCATGAGTTAGGGTTCAGGTGAAGAAGCAGAACTGCTCTGAATGGTATGAAACAAACCCACAGGAGGCACAGAGTTTCTGGAATTAAGTCCTTAGGAGGATTGGCTGTCCCTTGTAAGGAAGCAACCACTGGAGGAGGGGAGGAGAGCCTGACTTTGTCTGGTAGGGGAGAAAGAACCATGTCCATTGGCGAAGGACATTTGGCAAAATTTAGTGGTCAGCTTCATTGCTTGCTGCCTCATCACAACAAAATGAACCAGCACAGATCAACAACAATACGTGTGCGCTACGGTGGCACCTGGTACCCAACACTGACCTTAGGAGTTAATGGCAACTGAGCCACTTCCTCCCTCTAAATCTCATAATTTCTCCTGTAGCCAACTCCCTTCAAAACCATAGGCAGAAGGGAATTCTCAAAAAAGTAGTTTTAGCTTGGCTAAGTGTTTGTCTGTTTATAATTCTGTACATCAAACCAGAGGACACGAGAACTGATACTGTTTTCTTGTGGAATAGAAACATATTTTAGCAAATATGCTTGTGTGGAGGGTTAGAATAAAATAGAAGCATTTATATCATTTATTTTATTTTTATATTAAGGCTTAAATGTTTGGTCATTATCACATTAACCTAAAACCTGGAGATACTTTAATTGTGACTCTTTACGATAGAGTCGCTTTAATTTTCATTAATCATTGAATAGAAGAAATTGATAGTACTTCTATCCTCACCATCTCCTGGAAACCCCATAATAAAGGAATAAGGAAAGAAAACTACAGAGGCAAGTTAATTTTACATGCTCCAATCTAGGATATTGTAAAAACTATTTTCTAGTACATCAATCCTTGCTCACCATGACAAGACAATGATTGACAAAAACATCTGCATACCTAGTACAAAACGAGAATAGGAACATTGCTTGCTTTCAGAAAAGTGTATAAATTTCTACATTTTGTTTAAATAAAATAATTAGCATTTGCCCAAGATCGCATGGATTTTGATGCTGCAGTCAAAATAAACGCCATTCATAGAACTGTTGCAGGACAAATAAAAGAACATAACTAAATGCTGAAGTTTAAATTAAGAAAGAAGCTCTTAGCGTATCAACAAGTAGGAAGGATCAGGTCAGAAGTTTGGGAAAGTGTCTAGGGAGAGTCGTCGTCAATCTGTGCACATGTTTTTTCTGTGACAAGCCATCTGATCTTCCAGCTCTTCTCAATGTAGGCTCTACATTGATTGCACCCATGTTTCTAAATGGTCCCTTTGACACAGGAAGTCATATCCCATTCCTTTTGGCTCGTAGGCATGACAGATTCTTAGACAGTGAGAGATCTACCAATTCTCGGCTTCAGCTTTGATCCATTCTGACAGATGGCATAAGTGGAACAGTTTTTCCTCTGTCTTCTCCTCCTGGTGTGTTAATGGGAACAGTACAAAGCAAAAATGTTTGTTTAAAGTGATCCTTCACCTTTCTTTTAAAAGTTCTTTCACTCACTCTATCCAGGTGCTTGATATTTTCAAGATGCTGTTTCAATATCTGAGACCACTATTACCTTTCCCCAGCACGTCGTGGCCATGATTACTTGCTAGGCTATCTTTAATTAGATTCTTCAAAGTTCAAAGCATTGTTAAACTTGGAAACAATTCTGTTAAGGCCCTAAAATAGTTCTTTGTTAAATTCTCCTATCTACTATACATTGTGCTATAGTCAAACACACATTTCATAATTTGAAGTATATGTGTGAACTTTGGTTAGGTTAATGTTGTATTATTATAAATTGTGAATCAGTGGGATCTCAACTGGTGATTATCATTATGCTTAATATTTTTCTAATTAGAATTTGAAATAAAATGAAATCTTCCTACATAATTTATCCTCCTACTTCTCTCTATATTTTTAAGAAAGATAATACTTTGAAAAATTACAAAATAATATATGTAACATATATGTAAGTTAGAAAGCATAAAATAACAAGGACAGATATTTAGCTCAATTTAAGATATAATAAGGAGAAAAGCACAGGCTGTGATGCTGTACTGGTCTTTTGATAGAATACTGTGTGTAGAGGAAAGGCTGAAGGATACATGAACACCAATGTCAGGTGTGTGTGCTTAAGCTGCTGGGATCATGGATGATTAAATTGTTCTAAGTTTTGCTTTTCTGTAATATTCTGCATTAAAAACAGTGATGTGACTGCTAAATATATATATAAAGACATGACCAGTGCCTTCCACCTATCTGTGTGCTCCTCTCATAGTTCATCTCATTCCTCCATCTTCTCAACATATCCTAAATGTATTCATCTCTTGCTTTTTCTCTATAGTTTTATCACATATATAGGTATTCCTAAAAACACATGCTATTTGGATTTATTTGTTCCTGAAATTTACTTGTAAATGTGGAATTTCTTTAAGGACTTGCTTCTTTAGTGCAAAATCATATTTCTTGTAAATGTATGTAATTTCATGTAGCCCTTCTTTATATAGTATCCCATTTTTTACTATACTAAAATTTATTTCTCCATTCTCCATGTGCATTTGGGATGTTTATGGTCTGTTGCTACTGTAAATAGTGTTGCTAGGAACATTTTTGTATAGGTTTAGTGGTGCCCATTTGTTATGGTGTATGCCTAGAAGTAGAATTGCTGAGTAATAAGAAATGCAAATGTTCACACACACAATAATGTTTAAAATTTTTTTCCAAAGTGGTCATATTAACTTTCTGTCCGGGAGTATATGATTTTTCATTTATCTATATACTCTCCTCTACTTTGTATTCTCAGTTTAATAGATATTAATTTACATCTCCCAAATTTCTAATGAGGTTGAGCACACTTTTGGAATGTTTGTTCACCATCTATCCATCTATGTTTATGCCCATTTTCCTAAACAATTGGTTTTTCTTATTGATTTTTAGCCATTCATTATATATTTTGCATACTAAACTTTTGTTAGTTTTACATTAGAAAATAAAGTTCTTATTCAAATAAAGAACTTCTTTTGGAAATAAGTTCTCCAAGTTTGTCACTCACCTTTTGACTTTTTTAGTTTTGTAGTTTGATGGACAGTAAGTTGATAATTTTAATATAGTCAACTTTATTAATCTTTTGTTTTTATGGTCTCATCTAATTTAGTGACAGAAGATATTATTAAATATATTCTTGCAAGATGTTAAAGGTTTTTTCTTTCACTCTTATTTACTTAATCAGGTAGAACTTAATTTTGTATATATTTTTAATATCAAAAGATACTCATCTCCATCCCATTTATTAAATAACGATTCCTTTCCCAGTGATTAAGATGGCACCTCTACCAGACATAGTTTCCATATAAGACTGGGACTCTTTCTAGGTCCTCCATGCTATCCTCTTGTCGATTTGTGTATCCTTTGGTTCAGAGCTGATGTTCAGCCAGTATACACCAATACATCTTCTTTGTTATGATTTGTTAGACTTGTGTTCTGATTGCTTAGAAGACTATTCAGATTGCTTAGCATTAGCATTATATGAGTCATTAAAATATTTTAATACGTCACTATATACTATCACTATATGCTATATTTTAATGATTATAATTTAATAGTATAATAACTAATAGGGCAAGTTTTTATATTATTCACTTTCTTCAGGAGGTATTGACTACTCTTTGGGCTTTGTATTTCCATATACATTTTAGAAGAGATTCTCAAGTTCCATGTAAAACTTGCTGCAATTCCGATAGAATTGCCTTGAATTTAAAAGTTGGGAGAATTTAATTATTTATGATTTTATAGTTTTCTTTCCATTAAAAAGAAATACATATTTATTTACTTAGAGCTTCTTTTATATCTTTCAAAATATATGTTTTCAGATAAATTTTACCTATTGGGTATAATAGTTTTGTTTTATTATTATTATCACCTACTGTATATGATGTTTTTCCTAATTATTTTCCTAACTAAGTTCTACTCTTTTTCTGATTTATTTATAAGTCATTCATTTTTACTATCATGGTTGTTAGTCTTTCCAAACTTATCTTATGTTATCTTAATTTTTTTCTGTTTGTCCTATTTCTTGATATTATTGCTTTTGTTTTTTTCCTGTTTTAGAAATGTGTATTATATATTTCATTTAGATTTTATTTTGAATTTTACCCCAAAATTCTACTTTTGAACAATTT
The DNA here is from genome assembly GCA_003508835.1 of Eonycteris spelaea. Lineage (NCBI taxonomy): Eukaryota > Metazoa > Chordata > Mammalia > Chiroptera > Pteropodidae > Eonycteris > Eonycteris spelaea. Next base: position 202,159 of record PUFA01000196.1, read on the forward strand.
ATTAACCCTTCTCCAGAATAATATGTGACACTTAAAACACTTTAATCATGCTCCACCTAACATACATGCTACTATGTTTAGTATTTACTTTTTTTATTATATATACAATATTTGCTTAGCTTTATATATATATATATATATATATATATATATTTTTTTTTTATTTCATTTCTCACCAGTTCCTTTATACTTCAGATTTTCCTCTTCCTTAAAAGTATATTGTTCTGAAGGGATTAACATGAACAGGTAGCATACTATAATTCTTAAGTCTGACCCAAAAATATCCGTTACAGGAATTTCACCAACCAGCCATGGATCAGGTCATTAAAAAAGCTATAAGGTGTTTATGTGTATATGTTAGAAAATGATGACACAAGATGAACATAAGAACTCAGAGTTCACAAAAGAAAAATACAAATGTCTTTGCTAAGCAGACATACTCAATGCTACCCTGTCATGCTACTGATTTATCTTGGATCCATCACAACTAAAGCAATAAGGACCCACACAGAAAGGCAAGTTATTCTCTACCACAGATGAAGTGGTCTATGATACAGGGTCAGCCACATTTACCCACTTTTAAAAGCAGTGTATGTGACAGACTATGTGCAAAAAAATAAAATATTTACCTTTCTCTTAAAAAAAAAGTATATTGTTTTGTTGTAAGAATTTCCTCAGACAACCAAGTCTGCAATCCTGGCAGAAGCAGAATATCATGTGATTCATTTTTTAAATATCCTGATAAAATAAAGCTTATATATTTGCTCTACTCAGGATGAACACAAAACTCAAATAGTTGATTTTATCTAAAGTTAGGACTATTTATTTTTAAAGCAAATTCCAAAGTTGGCGGAAATATTCTCTCAATTGGTATATATGACTGTGCTATCAGTAGTTCTAATCCCATATATTTATTTAATAAAACTTTATGTCTATTTCATGGATTTTCCAAAAAGCACTGATTTGTTCTTGAAAACAGTGCTCCATTCTATAATCAAGTAATAGATGCTTATTGTCTGTCTCACTGAATTACATCATTTATTTTATTTCTCAGAGATCTCTTATGGATTGTGATCACAGTCTGAATATTACAGAAGCACAATGAAAATCTCTCCCGGAAATCTGAACTTTTTTTGAAATCACAAACAAATGTGCCTATAAAATTGTGAGGCTGGCTCATTAGAACCCATAGAGTACTAAAATTATACTCAGCCAGATGTCTTATAGATATTAAAATGACACAGTATTTAGATAGATTGAATGCATTATTAGTGTGTCCTTTCTGCCATTCAGTTAGGTCATTTTCTTATCAAAGAAAACCTCAAGGTCAGCATCTGCATTCTTCACTATTCACATTGGTGTCCAAACTTCTACAAAGTAACTACCCAGCAAATAATTAGCCCCATTTCTAAAAGAACTTTCAGCATTCTCATGCAAAGAATTTTTTCCTTATTTTTCATTTTTATTGATTTTTATAATTTAACAGTCTAGTTTGTATTGTGTGTTCCCTTCCCATAGCTAGATTTCTTTCTGTCACCACATATTTAACCCCTTTTATCCCATCTACCTCTCCTGTCCCCCACTCCTCCCCCACTCTGGTAACCACTAGTCTACGGTCCATGTCCATGAGTCTGTTTGTTTGTACTGTTCATTTGTTGCTTTTAGGTTTATATCCCATATATAAGTGATATCATGTGATTTTCAAATTTTCTGTCTGGCTTATTTCACTTAGCATGATTATCTCAAGGTCCATCCATGTTGTCACAAATGGCAATATTTCATTTCTTCTTATGGCTGAGTAATATTCCATTGTATATATGTACCACAGCTTCTTTAGCCAATCATCGGTTGTAGGACACTTTGGTTGCTTCCATGTCCTGGTCACTGTGAATAATGCTGCTATGAACATCGGTGTGCAAATATCTTTTTGGATATGGGTTTTCAAGTCTTTGGGTAAATACCCAGTGGAGTGATTGCTGGATCCTATGGTAGATCAATTCTTAGTTTTTTGAGGAACCTCCAAACTGTTTTCCATAGTGGCTGTACCAATTTGCAGTCCCACCAGCAATGTATGAGGGTTCGTTTTTTCCATATCCTCTCCAACATTTGTTATTACTTGTCCTGTTGATAACAGCCATTCTAAGTGGTATGAAATGGTATGTCATTGTGGTTTTGATTTGCATTTACCTAATAACGAATTTTAAAAATACCTTTATTCACTAACCAAAAGTGTATTTCTGTGTTTCTCTACAGAACCAGATTTTAAGTAAAATAACCCCAGAAATTTTATAGATACTCTATCAAAGCATTTGTGCCAATAAAAAATAGTTATTAAAGGCTGAATAAGGAAATGACATTAAGATTTACTATTAAAATGTCTGATAAAAAAAAACTCTCAAGTTAATGAACTGCTACACACATTACTGTGCAAAACAGTCTATCATAGCCAGACATTCTAACATGAAATTTTTAGTAGATTTCCTGCAATTAATTGCCTCTTTCTTTCTCTCTTGGTTAGTATCTCACCTGTACCAGGCAATCCTACTATTTTCAGACTTGGATTAAACACCAATATCACATTGCAGGGTATGAGTGGTTGCTCAAATGTCAGATGATGCAATCCAGAATCCTTAGCCCCTTTGGGATAAATATGGGCCAATAAGAAATGGGAAACAGTAAGGAGCTAGTCAGGTAAATGTTTCTTTTTTCCCCTCTTTTTTTTATAGATTACTCCAAATTCAATTCCTTCTGTATCCCTCCTGAGAAGCCATGTACTTAGCCAAGTAAGTCTGCCTAGTGATTTACTGTAGGTATTACATTATGTCTCTTGCCCTATTTCCATTTTCTCTCACTCTCAATATCTTAGGTTTATGCTTTCCCCCCAAATCATTGCCAACATATTTCTTGTCTCCATTGCTACTTTCTAGAGGACTCAGGCAAAGGTAGTAGTGCATCTTTATAACAAAGGTTATATATAATACAAATATACATCTCATTAGGATTTGGTAGTTAGAGAGAAAACACATTGTGTCTTTGTGTAGCTGTCTTTTTTTCCCCTTAATTAATTTTTCTTAAAATTTTGATCTTTTGTAATTCTTAAATTTCAAGAGAAACCACTATTGAGTTAAATAACATTATTTTGAGGGGTAACATTGACATAGATTTCTAAGGTGTGACTCAAGACACCAAAACAAGCCAGAATTCTTCAGAGTTTATAGGTAGATCTCAAAATTTTAAAGGGCTGTGATCTCAAGAATAAATAGAATAAGAGTTCCCAAAACAAAGCATAAATATCATTAATCTTCTAATAATATTTTTTCTACCTTACTTATTCCCATATGTTCTCCTCAAATGGATATAGGTGGTTATAGTTTTTGTTTGAGAGGTTGAAGCAATAAGCAAAAGGAGAAATAAGAAATTATTGTATTGTGAAAAGGAATCATTGTTAAGACTTCTTCTCTGAGTCAAGCTAAATCTAAGACATTTCCTTGCCTTCATAAATTTGAGAATACCTTGAAGAAATGAAGACATTCAACGGTTTCTACTATCTATTGGCTCTGCTTTGCAGACATTTTTTGTAGGGGCTCCAAATAAAAAAGGGCTTGCGTGGTGGTAAGAAGTGTGTTTCATTGACAAAGAGGGAAATAACCTCTTTGGACTGCAATTTACTTAAGCTGTGTCTCTGAAGCCCCTGTTTATTTCATTATGCCACTTAGAGTAGATGATAAGTGTAAAACGAGGGGTACAAATGAAAAGTTTCTGATATCTAACTTAATTCTATTGGATAAGTTACCACATTTGTGGAAACTTTGTTGGAATTTTTTTTTAAGATATGATAGTTATTCTGTGAGTATGGTATGTTTTTCTTAGACCTCACTGTTTTTCTAAACTATCATAAGGTGCAATAGATGTTTCTGAGGAATATAGTCTCACTTAAGGTAACTTTTATGTTGAAATGTCAACATGCAAATCTGTAGACAAAAGTTATAGAAAGTGAGCTTTAATATTGCCAAAGTTTAGGGTGAATGATATGTTTGTGAAGATGCAATTCTCAAATGCCTTACTATTCAAACAATGGTGGTGGCATCAGAACATGAGTATCAACTGAAAGCTCACTAGCAATGCACAAATGAACACTTTGCTCCAGATCTGCTATCCTAGAACTGCATTTTGACAAGGTCCCAAGCTCGAGAAGTAATACTCTAACAGACTACACAAAAATGTTGGGTACAGCTACAGTCAAGAGAAGAAACAAAACCAGTCACTTCCCTAATTTATTTTTTGCTGGAAGAAAAACTGATTTCCAGTGTGTTAGGGTTCTCCAGAGAAATAGAATCGATAGGATATCCACCTAGGATCTCTGTCTTTCTTGTTTATCATCTATCTATCTATCTATCTATCTATCTATCTATCTATCTATCATCTATCATCATCATCATCTATCATCTATACATCTATGTATCTATTTATCATCTATCTATCTATCATCAATCTATCATCTATCATCTATATATCTATGTATCTATTTATCATCTATCTATCTATCTATCTATCTATCATCAATCTATCATCGATCTATCATTGATTTAGATATAGTTGACCCTTGAACAACATGGTTTGAACTGCTTGGGTCCATTTATATACATTTTTAAAAATAAATACTTTAAATGTGTTTTCTCTTCTTTATGATTTTCTTAATAACATTTTCTTCTCTATTGCTTACTTTATTATAAGAATACAGTATGTAATACAACATACAAAATAATGTGTTCATTGATGGTTTATGTTATCAGTAAGGCTTCTGGTCAATAGTAGGCTATTAGTAGTTAAGTTTTGGGGAGTCAAAGTTACACATGGATCTGCAACTGCTTGGGGGTTAACACCCCTAGTCCCCATGTTGTTTAAGGATCAACTGTATATGGAGAGAATGAGAGAGAGGTGTATATAAAGAGATTTATTAGAAGAAATTGGCTCATGCCACGCTGGGAATCTCATTTTAGAGCTGCTTCTAATACAACAATAATAAGCTCCACTTCTGTGGTTATGATTTTTAGCCATAGAACTAGGAGTTTGGTTACTACCCTGACTTTTCATTCTTTCTCATTGGTTTATTCTAAAAGCTACTGACCATACATTATTTCCATTAAAGCCATTGCTTTTTTTTTGTTCCCTGTAGATTTTTCCATTCACTGTGACAGCTTTTAGGCAAATTTGAAGTATCCATCCATCCCCACACATATCTGAGCTCCCTAGAAATAATTTACAACCTAAGTCAGTTCATATCACTTCTCTGCTTATGACCTCCAAAGGCTTACCATGTCACCAAGACATAAAGCCAAAGTCATTACATTCTGTAATACCCGACATGACCTGGCTCCTTACTACCTCTAAGGCATCATCTCCTACCGCCTTCAACCCCCACTGCTGCTTTATAATCATATATGCCTATTTGTTGTTCCTCCAACATCAAGTACAGTCCCACCTTAAGACATTGCACTTGCTATTCCCTTTGCTGAGGACACTCTACCTCAGATATAAATCTATCTTTACTTAATTCAAGTCTTTGCTCAATTGTCAAATTATTAGAGAGGCCTTTGCAGGCTACCACACAAAATAACAACCTCCGTTTACTCTAGCACTACCTTACCCCGCTTTACTTTTCTTCACAGCACGTACTACACTCTGACATGTTGAATATTTGCCTGTTTTTTTTCTGTTTTCTCCATTAGAATTTGGGTATAGTACTTTGTTTTGTTCACTATTTATCTCCAGTACTTGGAATGGTATCTGGCACTTAGTAGGCCCTCTTTAAACATTTTTGAAAGATGGAATTTGGAGAGTATTTGGATTATTCCTGTGCTGCTCACTACACTCAGATTTGCACTGCAATTCACAATTTGCACTTGTTTTGTTTTGTTATTACATTGCTAGATTTTTGAGTAATGAGATCATGTAAAACCTCAAGCACATAAGAATTGAATGGATAAATAAATGCATATTATTGCATAGAAACAAGGTATATTTCTATATAAAAAAAGAGTATGCTTAGAGGAACAAAGATTATACATTTTGTAGAGAAATCGAATATATACAGAGACATTTTCTGTCTGTTTAGTTCATTAAGAATGTTGAAAGTGATCATAACTTTTAAAATATATTAAAATTTTGGGGACATGAATAGACTCTTCTTTCTTTTATGTGATTTATCTTAGTAGTTGGGATGCTCCATCTTTATAATTGAGGACTATTTAATTTAGTCTAGGATACTCTGTCACCGGTTTATAATAAATAATATAATTTAGAAGCAAAATAGGATGAAGTAATAATTTTTCCAAATATCTTTCCCCAGGGAAGTTCTGCTTGTTAGTGCTAGGCTGAGTTGATCTGAAGGCTTGTTAAGAGAAAATGAAAGATTTGTAAATGGTTCTGTTTGTTTTAAGTAAGAGTAGGAATGCATCATTTTTATTCCCTAGGGGGAAAATATGCAGCAACTTGATTCAGCTCTTTCCACTGCAGAAGCCAGAAGCGATTTCCTCATAAACATTTCCATTCTTTTTCTCTAAGTACTTTATTAAGTATTTTAAGAGCAAAATGTTTGCTAAAAGAAACGGGATTATGTGATTATAAAACAAAAGGGAATATTTGAGTTACTTGGGTTAGAAAGTGAATCAGTATGATCTACATGATTTCTACTTATTTTGAATTTATTGAGGTTTTCTTGGTGGCCTAATAAATTATCAGTTATTGTAAGAGTTTCATGCAAATACACAAAGAAAAAGTATTTCCTATTGCTAGGGTACTGTGTTTGAAATATATTGATTAGGTCAACCATATGGTTTATTTTATTATATGAACTCTTACATATTTCTGTCTACCTCATCAATAAGGAATTGACAGAATTTATTTGAATTCATCTACAACTTTTGTGAATTTGTTACCAAACTAAAGGGGTTTGCTGCTCGGGATGTTTTATTCAGGAACAAGCCATGGTTGTTGTTGGGTAATTTTATTTACTTGCAGCAAGTAAAGAAAAGAGAGGATTCACATCTAAAGCTGACTCCTGGAAAGGAGGCTTAGCCATTGCTTATATACACTGTTTGGTTAATTACATGTTGAAATCTTCTTTGCCCTTGGCTAATCTATCCTATCAAGCTCATTCTGCTGCAGCTGAATCTGCAAAATACTCTACCACATGTTAACATTTAGCAAGAATAGCATTTAGTATGAATGGCCCAGAGCTTGAGACCCTTGTCCTATCTAACATATTTCTACCAGCTTTATGTATGTATGCACGCATGTATGTATATATGTTTGTTTGTTTGTTTGTTTGTTTGTTTTTCTACCAGCATTTTTGTTTATGTTTATGTATTATGTATTTCATGATGTGATAGTTGGTGAATAAAGATGTTATATCCTTACTTTGGATTGCAGGCTTCACCATTTAAAGGTGCCCTCTTTTCCTTATTTAACATTTTGCCTTGAATAAAACATCCAAAAAGTACAGTACTTTGTTAAATATCCAAATACATCCTTTATTCTGTTAGTAACTATTTCTATATTTACTCATAGTGCAAGTCTGATACACTGAACATTCAGGATTAAATTATAAATTTAACCACTACCAACACACTTTAGATAACATAAAGAAAAATATGAAAATTGCTTAAATGCATAAATACACAAATAGCAAAAACAAGCAAACAAAAATATCATGAGTCATTGTTAAAATTGTTTCTTCAACTGGCCTTGAGATCATGGATGGTATTTAAAACTTCCATGTTCTTCAGCGGATAGAGCTGAGTGAAACAAACCTTTCTCCCTGTGGGACTAAGTCTAGGAAATTTATTTAAATTGGTTTGTTTGAAATGCCCACAAACATTTTCAACAGAATGCATGAAGTGCTAAGAAGCATCCCAGAGAAACTCCTGGATTTCAGACATACTTCTCCCTTCCTCTGTTGTATAATAACATCAATCATATTCACTGTGGGATCAGTCATCACAGTCTATCAGCTTCCTTTTTTCTTCACTGCTTTAAGGGAAGGAGGGGGCCCCAATAGTCAACGGACAGCCCAGCATCAAGGTCAACTGAACCATTATTTGGTGCCCTCATGAGAGCATTCCTGCCTTGGAAGCCAAAAATTTAAATCAGACAAAACCATAGCTAGAGAGAATGAAAGCAAAATCTTTACTAGAGGGTCATTAAGAGAAATAATGAAAAGTACCATGCCCTTGGTGGTTACATTTCAGTCACAGGGTTAAAAAAAGGATTAGATGCTGGTTACTGGTTCAGAGCACACAGCACATCCTGTAGGCCAGCACCTCCAATCTAAGTTGTTGTTACCCAGCTGGTAATCTATTGACTACTGCATCATTTTGTAATGAAATGTTTAAGCATCAGCCTATTTTCTAATCTTTTCACCATAAGGTAGTTTCTTTGATAAAAGCAATATATAAAGGATACAATGATGGGGAATAAGGTCTACAGGATTTTTCAAGAAAGACAAATCTATATCTAGAATAAATGTTATTTTAGTAAATTTCTGCCCCATTCATGCTGATATGCTTGGCTTGTTAAACCCTCTCATCCCTAACCTGAGGGAAAAGGGTCAGTTTTGGTCTCTGCTGTTAGTAGATAAGGCACTTGGCAGTGGGATTAGCAAGGTAAACTTTGGGGAGGAAAAGCCACGTTGTTAAGAATACATGTAATTTCCATCTTTGACACAGTGGCCACTTTTCTCATTAACCCACTGAGTGAACAAGCATGAGGTAAGGGGGAAAAGTCATACAAATTCCGTAGAATGTGTCATGCCATGCACCTGATTACTGAAAGCTTGGTCTGCATGGGTACCCTTGATGAATGCTCATAGAGGACACACATATTCTTATACTCTGGTCTTTTCTGCGAAGACCATACTTAAAATGGAACCAAATCTTGTTCCTAGTCCTCAAATCCTGTTTCTTCCATTTACCTAACCATCCCATTCAAACTTTTGCCACGATTCATGGATCAATACATTCATATTTCTTGCCATTTCTTTTCCCAGGCCATCCAAATATATCATCTGAAGATAGTGTTATGATCTGAAACTGGGATTGCAACGGTGGCGAGGGTCGATCCCCACTAGTCCTTCACGCAAACCAGCAAACAACACGAGACCATGTGAAATAAGACAGGTAACGAGCATGTGAGATGACAGTAAGAGATGTAAAAGTAGGGGAAAAAAGACAGAGGTGTGTGACGTTGGTCCATCTGACTACATGTCTCCCAAGAGGTAAGAAAATATAGCAGGTGGTGTCACATGGTGGTTAAGGTCATGAACTCTAGAGACTGCAAATATCAGAGCAACCAGTTAACTCACTGATTGTTCCCATTACCTCTCTGGGCCTCATATTTGTTATTATAAAAATGGGAATACTCATAGCATGTACCTCAGAGGGTTGTACTGAAGATTAAATGACATAATATATACATATAAAAAGCATTTAAAAACAGTATAGGCATGTGAAAGAGTGGAGTAAATATTAGTTATTGTGATTTGGATTATTAGAAGAACCTTCTAAGAGATGCATGAAAATACATATGAAAATTGGATTCTGTAGCCCATCTAGATTTAACTAAAAATATCTAAAGTTTCTGTGAATCCTGTCCTTACACAAAGAACGAATATGTCAAAGAGACAGCACCTCAGGGAACTGGGGCTTGAGTTAATCACAGGTGAACACAGTCTATTTACAACATCAGCCTAGTCTAACTCAACATTTCCTGGGAGGAGTCTGAATGATCAGCCCTCAGCAAAGCTGTTAGATACAGAAAAGGACTTGCACTCTCTGAGAAATAAACAAAACATATATATTCAGTCTCCAATATTCTTTTATACACAATTCTCATAATACAGTAAAATACAAACATATCAAGGAGGACAACATGACTCAGAATTAGAGAAACAGTCAATGGAAGCATACTTGGAGATGAGTAAGCTACTGAAATTGGCAGGAAATTTAATACAATTATTAACAATATGTTGAATAATTTAAAGGGAAAAATTGATATAACAAGATGAAACACTTTAGGAAAAAAACTCTAAAAATAGAACTAAGCAGACAGACATTTTAGATCATAAAAGTTTAATAACCAAAATGAAAATTCTAAGGGTTTTTTTCTTACAATGCTCAATATGCTTTTTTTATCATGATCCAGTGATAGCTTAGTTAAATGGAAATTAAAACCAAAATGAAATATCAGAAAAACTAAAATTAGAAAGACTTCTATGTACTAGAGACATGGTAAAGAAAAATAATTCTCATACATTGCTGGTGGTGGTATAAATAAAATAGTAAACTGTCTGAACAAACTTTTGCACATACTATTAAAGTTAAACATACACCTATTCTAGTTCTAGCAATTCTACTTCTTGAATTACATGCCCAAGAGGAACAAGAACATGCATACAAAAAAAAAAAAAAGAATACATAAGATTTATTCATAGCCCCAAACTGAAAACAATTCAAATGTCTACCCATAGTATAATTGTTTAAAAACTGTGGCACATTCAAACAATAGATACCGTCCACAGAGAAAAAAAAAATATCGCTGCTACATGTAAGAACAGGGTAAATAACAAAAATATGTCGAGTGAAAAAAACAGGACTCTAAACTGTACCTACTGTATGATTCTGTTTATAAGAGAAGGAAATTAATTTATGATGCTAGAATTTAGGATGTGGGTACACAGGTAATTATTTACTAGAAAGTGTCATAGGGAAACTGCTCGGGAAAAGGAATATGTCCTAATATAGGTGGAGTTAATATATGTATACATCTATAAAAATTCATTATGCTGTACACTAAGATTTGTGCATTTTACTAAACGTGGGTTATATTGCAATGAGTTAAGGAGGGCACACTTTAGCATGGGCTAATAGACCAAAATAGGGTGTTTAGGAATTTTCAGGATTACACAGCTAAAAAAAAAATAAAATAAAACTGGTAACAAAATAGTAAACATGACATGCTTAGAAATTATCAGAATACAGGGTAATATCTATTAAGTGGCTCCTGGTACTATAATTTTGGGATTTCTTATTTGAAATAGTTTAAACATTCTAGAATCCTTTTGTCTTTATAAAAATCCTTCATGCTCCATCTCCTGGCTGTGGGACCTGGGTCCAGTAACTTAAACTCTGTGTTTCTGCATTCTCTGCAAGAAAATAAATAAATAAACAAACAAATAAATAAATAAATAAATGCATAGATAGATAAATAAATAAATAATACTTACCTTATAGGATATTATAAACAAAATGAGAAATTATATATAATTAGTAGAGTGTCTAGATAAAGAATAGATATTGATAAAAAATTTGTATTATTATTATTTGTAGTATTATTCAAAGCTGCATTCTTTTCAGATATAATATTGGTTAAAAATAGCCTGAGCATCTATTTTTAAGACCATAAATAAAGAATTATTTTACAGTAAAATATTTCTGAAGATTTATTCTAAAAAGTAAAAAGTGATATTTAGGAAGATAAACTCATTCATTTTTTATATGGAAAGATTTGGAGACGGGAGAGCACTTTAACACACATATGTGCATGCACAGATAGACAGTTTTCTAAACAATATGTTGAAATTTTTCACAAAATTGAAAATAGAGTTTATGGGCTTTAACATTTGATTATGAAAAAAAAAATCCTAAATGTATGTTTGTCCTTGTCATCGTCATCTCACCCTCATTTACAGAATAAATTCCAAAGTCCTCAGTATGACAGGAAAGGTCTTTACTGTCACAGGGGTTTTTTTGGAGAAGATGATCCTTGCCTGCTCTCTTTTATCCCCAAGAAAAATTTGCAGACTCCGCTAAACCTCCAGTGAACTCCTTCACTGTGGCATTTCATGTGTTTTGCAGTGGTTCTTTGTCCTTCTTCCTCTTTGGCTGAGCTATGACTTCCTTAAGGGCAACAGCCCTATTTTAATCTACTTTGTGTGGACAGAAATTAGTGCCATGACGAGAGGAATACAGTAAGCACACCAAAACCATCTACTGAGTGAATAACTGTTTAAAAGTCTAAAATTAATAGGGGAATGTGGCAAGGGGAAGTCAGAGAACACACACAGCTATCTGAAATGATCAGAAACATTCATTCTTTAAATCAATGTATAATATGAAGAGCAGGAGAGTCAGCATCTAAGAGGGGAATGCTGAGAAATCAAGATATAGCAACAGTTTTTCACTTATCATTTTCAGAGCAATAAGCAGCTATTGCCATACATCAAAGATCACTTAAGGAAAAAAGAAAGATGATAATGAATTGTGATTACCTTTGGTTAAAAAAAGAAAAGATTATTACTATTTATTGTTATTATTTACTACAATGGAAAGGAGAAAGGAAAAAAATTTTTCTAACATTTCATTCTTGAGAATTAAAACTGTTGGATACAGGAATGTTGAAATGCATGTTAACCAGTACTGTCCTGACTTATTAAAAAAACAACAACAACAACCAAAAACAGAGAAGAGAAGAGGGTGACACAGATGACAAGGAAACAATGACAAGGTGAAAAATGGCTAGCATGAAAAAAAAAGCATGTATATATTTGTCTATTGTAGTATCAATTATCTTATCTGGTTGTATAAAAACGTTAAACATGTATTATATATCATTCTTTTATATAAAAATGGTCTTCTTTTTAATTTGGGGTTATTTTATGAGCTAGTGGTAAACAAAAATGCCAAAGTGAGAGTGCTAAGTTCTTCAGAGCTCTTGAATATTGTTCAAGAGGTAAAGTGACCAATTAAACATATTCTTTTGAGATTTACGTTTCCTGTGTGTATTTGACATTTGTCTAATCAAAACTCTTGATTGACATGTCCTAATGTCATAGCATTTGCAGCTCTCTAGACGTCCTTTGTCTCTGTGAGAGATTGAGAGGCAACTTTATAAAAAGTTTTCAGTGAACTACTTCCAGGAGTATACCTGCCTTCTTGAAGAAAAAAAAAAAAAGTTCAATTTTTGGTCCTTTTCTTCATGGTTAAGTACATCATTTTGTTTGTTTCAATTTGTCTAATATTGAGATTGAAATTTAAAGCTTTGAAGAGTCAGTGCTTTTTTTCCCCCGGCTTTAATCCCCAGTTTTCAGGAGAGGAAGAGATGAAGCAATTTTCTAAGCATATTGAAGGCATGATAGATTTAAAAGAGCCACACATTCTTTGTAAATATTTCCATTGAGAGATAAAGTGGAATTACCCCTTCTTAGCGACTTGCTTGAAAAATGGAATGTGGTAGACTTCTGGAGCTGGATTATAAGAAGCCTTCCAGACTCTGCCTTGGTCTCTTAGAACTTTTGTTCTTCGAGCCTGAACTACTTTGGAAGAAGCTCTATTACCCTGGGGCAACCACACTTTGAGACAGCCTCTGGTGAGAGAGTGAGAACCAAGGGCACCACAGCTCTAGAGAGATGAGTGAAGACGCCATCTTGGAAGTAGATCCTCATGAACAATAAAAATGATTGTTTTAAGTCACTGAGTTTTGGGAGTAGTCGTTATGCAGCAATAGTTAACCAGAACAAATGGGGATCTACTGAAAACTTCTTAAATATATTTGTAAGATCCACCTTGCTTTCTACTTCAGCTTCAGCAGAGCATTTGTATACATCCTAATTTATTAAATTATAAAGATAAGAAAAGTTATTCAATTTACATGTAATAAGGAATGTCCAACTAAAAATATAACTTCCAATTACGGAATAGCAATAACAAAAAATCGATATTCTTCACACCCATTCTTAATTTTCCCCCTGAGCATTAATAAAGTGGCAACATTTTCAATTACCTAAAAACTTCTACATAACAGTGTGTGCCCTATTTGTCTTTTTAAGTATGGACACTTAATATTTTTTTTTTAAAAAAAGTAGCATTTCTGTCTAAACAATAAGATTCCAGCGAATGGTTACAGATTGCAAAGTGAAACACAGAGAAGAAAGACCTATTATATACAAGTGAGCATTATTTTTTCAGGAGGAAGTTTCTAAGGTTTTCTAGACAAAACCATGGAATCATACTTGATTTTTATACTTTTAAAAATAGTATTATATGGCTTCTTTTAGTTTTCTGAATCAATATAAAAGTGGCCCTTCAAAAAGCCAATTTCATGAGTTATTGACAAAGGAAAATAGTGAGAACAAGAGAAGCACCCTTCCCTGATAACCAAGGATTAAAAGAAAATAAAGCATTTTGAAAAGGGACGAAGAGAAGGTATGGTTAATTCCCAACCTCAATAGAAAATCAGTTTCATGCTCCAGACTCTGCCGCAGCATACCATACACGTACTGTCAAGTTGCTAAGAGGAGGTATTAACAGAGAATACACTAAAGTTTTAGGAGACAATGTTCCATGAATATTTTCATATTTCTTCATGGTCAGAGCTTTCTGAGTAGGCAGTACTAGCAGCCTGGGTTAAAAGATGAATGAACAGCAAGCACACCTTGGAAGTTAAGTTCAGATACCTCAGAGAGAGAGAAATTTACGGATTCATATTCCCTGCAATCATTTGTCTAGAATACAAGGGTACTGGCCCTAGGGACCTTGCCTTCCTCCCCTCGGAGAGAATTTGTGCATATCAGAAAGGTAAGATCTCTCCTCCTGAGGGGAGGATAGGCAGCTATGCCAGGCATCCCATGAAAGCTCTGAGATTCATAATTTTGGAGTTTCTCTCCTGTGATACTTCCCCCTGCCCCCTGTATACACCAGGTACATCTGGCTGTCACTGCACTGCCCTGTAGGGGGTAGGAGTATGGGAAATCAATGCAAGATGTTCTTTAAGTGAATAATCAGTCTGTCACAAATATAGAGGACAATCTGGTGACAGCCAGAGAGGAGGGTGGTTGGAGGGCTGAGAGAATGGGGTGAAGGGTTAAAGAAGTACAAATTAGTAGTTGATAGGTCACAGGGATGGGGAGCACAGCATAAGGAATGCAGTTAGCATTAATGTAATAGCTAGGTGGAGAGCTAGAGGAGAAAAAGAGCAGTTAGGGAGATCATTTTATAAACTATATAAACATCTAACCAATGTACTGTGTACTTGAAACTAATAAAATAAAATTTGAAAAAATAAAAAAAATAAAAATTAAAAATTAGAAATTGAATAGATAATAACAACAAAAACAAATCAGTCTGTTCTCTAAGCCAGAAACCTCATGTCTCTGTCAAGACAAAGTAAATATAGATATAAAAACATAACAGGGTTGTGGTTTATGGGGTAAATTCCCACATTCTCATGGTGAAAGTCTTGTGTCTGGGGTTTTGGAGCTTTCTAAATCTGCTTAATCAGGTTTTTATTCTTATTTTTTTTCTATAATGCCTGCAAAAATAAAATATTTTAATAAAGGCAGTGCTGTTTGTTGGGAAATATTATTAAAGATAAAAATTGTGCATTTTAAAATAGAATTACTTAAAAACTTTAGCTAGACCCCAAACTATGCATCACCAGAATTTGAGTGCAAAGGCAGAAATAGTCGCCAGTGATGTGGAAAATGATTTCTCTTACTTATATGAAAAGGATGAGATTGTTGGGGATGGGATATAGTTTGTGCCAACTTTATAACTTTGATCTTAGCACAGTGCCTTGTATTAGCTAGTTCTGAAGAAACTTTAATGGAGGTAAATCATAGGAGTAGTTTGTCCTAAGGTGTTTGTGAGCATGGCTTTGGGTCCAGAGGCCATTCCCCAAATCTCATAGATTCAATATAATGACAGAATCTACAATAATCTGTAACCTGACCATATTTTATATGGCCATCATGAAGGCATGTCGTCATGAGAGAAGAGTAATGGTTTGCCTGGAGACTGGTACTTCATCATTTTGGGGACACTGGCAGACTAGAATTTTCTGGGCTGTTTAGTAATTTCATGCTTATAGTGAAGAAACCAGAGCTGGTCTGGAGTTAGCAAAAGTCAAGGTGAAAGTCGTACCTCAAACGATTTGCTTTTTGTATAACTCAATTCTCTTTCATTTATACATACATGTGTGATAGATATAACATATCAGTTAGCCATTAGTCATTAGCTGTGCTAGTCAATTTTTCAATTGATTACTTAAAAGATGCTGCATTCATGTACTACTTTTCCAGTTTAGTTGCAAAGTACACGTACAAAGTTCACATAGTTGACGTTAAAAACAACAATAACCTGTTAATTGGATGAGAGCAAGACATTGCAGACTTGATTATTTTTATTCTTTAGTCTTTTTAGCCTGATCATTAGTCACTGATTTACATTTATAGAAATGTAGTTTTTAAAAATAATTACTTATCTTCGGCCATGCTACCCTGAACAAGCCCGATCCCATCTGATCTTGGAAGCTAAGCAGGGTTGGGCCTGGTTAGTACTTGGATGGGAGACAACCTATGAAGACCAGGTGCTGTAGGTGTAAAAAAGAAAAAAAATAAGAGATTGTAAGCTGACAAGATCCTTGCAATCTGTGAGGTCAACCAATGGTTGCCTTGCCTAAAATAAAATGAAATGAAATATTAAAAAAATAAAATAATTGCTCTTGCATAGAATGTACATTTTTAATTTCCCCTAGTTAATATTTTACAAAATATAGTTTAATAAATTCTGAAAGTGAACTAGGCCAAAATATTTTGCCCTCTAAAAACTGGTGGGTACATGCACACTAACACTAGACAGTTTATTCAAACAGCACTCATGGCTGAAGGGGAAATATAGTAACACGCGTTGGTGAATGGCCTTATTTCCTGTCACAAGAAGAGTAAATATTACCATCAAGGATAAAGGCACATGGTCCAGTGAGATCCTTGCCCTGGGAACTAGTCATCTGTGTTCCTTCTATGTAAAGCCTCCTCTGACTCTCAGGGCCTCAGAGCTTGATGGCAGTATGGCTTGAAGTCATCATCTGTTTTCATTAATCCAAACTTGTGCTTACCAGACAACATTTTCCCCTAAATTTTACTTTTAGGAAGGCTTTGGATTTTGGAAAGATAATTAAAATGAGGCCAACCAAACTGCCCTTGTGAATTAATTAGCTGTTATCTTCGTATTGAGGAGCCAATTGGATTTTCTAACAACGATCACTCATATCAAAATCTGCTCCAAATCCCTTGATAAGGTGGAGCTCTGAGACCGCAAGGGTCACTGACAGACTTCAGAGCTGTTTCGATTCCACAGAAGCATAGACTCTCTTAAGTTATAATCTGACTTGAAACTTCAAACACAGGAGAGATTTGAGAGGGAGAATTAGTACAATGCTACCCAGAGACATGGTTTGTTTTCATATTCCAGAAGAACACAACTTTTAAA
The DNA here is from genome assembly GCA_003508835.1 of Eonycteris spelaea. Lineage (NCBI taxonomy): Eukaryota > Metazoa > Chordata > Mammalia > Chiroptera > Pteropodidae > Eonycteris > Eonycteris spelaea. The sequence goes on from PUFA01000196.1 coordinate 219,480, forward strand.
GGAACCCCCTGCCACAGTTGTGCAGAGTAGAAGAAGAAAGAAATAGCAATAATATCCTGGGTGATATCCTGAAGGACACTTTTAATTTGGTATTTGGTTTCTTGTGCTTTGTTATTATTATAGGGAGAGGGAGTATTTTCCCCCCTGCATTGCTTAGTATTTAACAAATATTCAGCTTATATTAAAAGATGGAAAACTTGCTGATGAATGAGTGGAGGAGTAAAAAGGGTTAAAAGATGCATGATCCTGAATAAGATGAAGTTAGAAATCCACAAAGCTAAAATAAAATAAAATAAATAAGTAAATGAAAATCCACAAAGGTAAATTAAGAAAAAAAAAAGAGATTAAGGAGGGTAGGAGGTAGAGAAGACGAAAGTATAGAGGAGGAGAGATGAGCTGATGTCCTGTCTAAGTCAGGTTCATGGTCTTGGCAGTGAGATTTCTGAGCCAGTGTGTGGGGTCAGTGTCTGAGTCCCTCTTCTAGAGCCTGAGAGCACAGCACTGAGCAAGGTAATTACCGTTCCTGTTCTCATGGAACATATATTTTATTGAGGAATATGACAAAGAGATAGATATACAAAAAAAGTAAATCATGAAAATACCAGATCCACTGTAAACAGAAAGTATATGAGATGCTATATCAGAGTGATAATGACTATCTGATGGAGATAAATAGAGAAGTCCAAGAACGGAACTTGGAGGGGTGGCAGAAGGAGCTATTTAAGAGTGAGTGGTCAGGAAAGCCTCTCTCATGAGGTGACCTTTCTAGAGAGACCTGATTACTAAAGGGAGCCAACTGTGGGAAGATCTCACGAACAACCTTTCCAAGTCCAGGGAGAGGCAGGGCAGGGTTCTAAAGATGGGAGCAAGCTCGGCCTGCTTACAAGTTCAAATGGAGGCCGGTGTGGTTGATAGAAGCGGAATGAAGCAGAGTGTGAGCAACAGGAGGAGGAGACAGGGAGGAGGCAGGGGAAGATCACATGGGCAGGTGTTATACGACAGGGTAAGGAGTTTAGGTTTTATTCTAAGTGAGTTTGGAAAATTTTAGACAGTGTTAAGAAGAGAAGTAACAATGAAGCTGCACATGATAAAAACCTTGCTTATTTTTGGAGTTTTATAACGTGATAATTCAAACAATACTCTTGGGTCTTCAAAAGTCAATGTAGATTGTCATGGAAATGAAGGCTAAAGATCTTATTTTAAAACAAAAGAAAATCTGGTAATTTCTAAAGCAAGTGTTTTTTAAACTACATTAACAAAAAGAAACTATATTTGGCTTCAATGGAAAGTAAGAAGAAGTTAATGGTACACATCTTTGATCTATTTTGAAATAAATAAAATATATTTTAAAATGACATTTAAAAACATTTTATTAAATATCCACTGAAAGAATTTTAAAATATGTAATATAATATTACAATTTGTGAAGATGCTGAAGAAATCAATAAGAAAGAGAAATAAAGTTGGTTGTTCTGTCCATGTGAAGGAGAGACTGCCACTGAGAACAAGAGAAATGAAGAGCTGCAGGTGAGCGCTCCTGGTTTAGGAATAGGTTCCCACCTAAAGAAAGAGGTACTAGTATCAAAAAGATCAAGGGATAAATAGAATACAAAATACCGATAAAAGCACAGAAGGAGGAAGAGACTCATTTCCACGCACTTTTCTCCTAAAAGGCTGCAATTTCCTTGCAGTTAATTTTCTGCAAAGGAATTTAAAGCTTAAATTACTTCCCTGAGAATGCCCAGAAAAATGATACCTGCAACTGACTCACAACAGAATTTTTTTTAAGCCAAAATTGTGCTGTTACGAATTGTCCCAGTATATCTATGGTTTCATAAATGACTTTGACATTTTTCTATATGATTCAGAGTCAACAGTTATTTCATTAAATAATAATAATAAAATTAAAATATCCAGGAGCTATTAGGATGGAAACAAAGAAGCATACATCTTAGAAGGATAAACTAATATGTTTGATAAACTTATTTATATTTATTTATGAAGTAAACTCTGTGATTTATACATTTTAAAAGCATATATAAAAGTGATTTTATTGCAAAAGATATGCATTCTGTGGAGTTGTAAAGGCTTTCTCTTAGATATTTGTTCCACTATATGTGAGTCTCAATTTCACAATATACTACTTCTCTCCTTTAAGACATTTTGATGTGACCAAATCTTGAATTATGGCATTCTAGATGACCCAGTCACTTGGTGTAGATTGATGCTACCAAGGCAGTGGTTTGAACAAAACAGATGTTATCCTGGCATATTGTGTCAAATAAGGCATTAGCGTATGTTTGTTGAGTGAAAGAAACAACGAAGGACGGAGAGAGGGAAAGAGTGAGAAGGGATGGAAAGAAATTGTTCTGCCAGAACCATTCTGCCATCACTGACAAGATATCAGTATAAATGTATCTCAGTTTTGTTCAGCGAGCACCCTGGGCAAGCTCTGAAGATAGGAAAGTAGATAGATACACACTCCACCCAGCCTGACTTACTGAGTCTCAGGGAAGGTATTTGTCTGGACGCAGACAGACCTGTGTTTGAGTCTCAGCTCAAAACCACACGTTTTCATTCTGAAAAACAAGACGAATCTGTCACCTGCTTTGCTCATCTGTAAAATGGGGATAATGATACCTACTTCAGAGTGAATGAAGTTCAAAGGAGATAATAATTCCTCAGTAACAGTGCGCAGTAAGTTAGCACTTAATGAACAATGGCTGTTGTAACAATGAATCTACTAACAAAAAGAATCGCTTTGGTTTTTCCCTTCCTTATTAAAAAAACAGCTTTTTTTTTTTTTTTTTTAATGAACTGACAAGTGGAAGACACCTTTGGAGACCAAGGAATGCTCTCCTAAATTAAAGGCACAATGCCTAAGGGGCAGGTACAAAAGAAAGATAAATGACTAGGGGCAGTGATGGTTCCTTTCTTTTCTAAGCCCTTTCTGAGCTTGTAGCGTTCTTAAAAGAATTCTGCTCGTCTTATGTAAAATACGGACATCATATATTTTGTGAAAACAGTGAAAACTGCATAAATCATAATTATTTGATTTTTTTAAGCTCCACATAGTAATGGTTTACCAAAAAAATAAAAATAAAATAAAATACATGTAAACTGATCTCTTTCATTATAAATTTGGTTTCCGGGAGCAAAATAATTTCTAAAAATATGTATTAAGATTTACTCAGGAAACCTCTTTCCCTTTAAATGAATGAATAATTAACTCAGTAAATATTTTGATGCAATGCTTTTCCTATTAAAGTACAGACCCCAATTTAATGTTGAACAGATTAATTGAGGAATGGGAAGCACTTGGCGGGATCAAAGAGTTTTAAAATTTTCTTCCTTCTATTTCTACTCTAAACACTCAAGAGGCAGTGTAAGATTCCTACCCTTGGGATTCCAGTTGGCTAACAAGGAAGAGAAATAAATTCCAGTATGCTTTAAATAGACCAGTATTGCTAATGAAAAAGAGTTGAAAAATTTATGTCAACTTCAGCCTTCAAGTTCATGGTTTATACAGTGGTAACTTCTTAAAACCCAAAACTGTAAATAAATCTTATATAGCTGTATGAAGTAGTTTCTAAGTACAGAAGACAGGGAAGAATCCACTTGCAGAGAAAAGGAAAATAGTCTTTAAAAGACAGATACACGAGAAACTGCCCTCTCCCCTCCATTTTCTTAGTATTATGCCTTTAACATTTCATTTATTACCTATTAAAGATTTAGGTATTACCACCAATGAAATAGAATCAGTAATCAAAAACCTACCAAAAAACAAAAGTCCTGGACCAGATGGCTTCATAGGCGACTTTTACCAAACATTCAAAGAAGAATCATACCTATTCTTCTCAAACTATTCTGAAAATTTCAAGAAGAGGGAAGTCTCTAACTCCTTTCATAAGGCCACCATTACCTTGATTCCAAAACCAGGCAAAGACACTACAAAAAAGAATATTATAGGCTGATATCTCTTATGAACATTGATGCAAATATCCTCAACAAAATATTAGCAAGCTGAATTCAGTAATACATTGAACATATCATATGTCATGATCAAGTTGGATTTATTCCTGGGATGCAAGTTTGGTTCAATATCCGCAAATCAATTAATGCGATACACCACTACATAAATTGAAAGATAAAAACCATATGATCATATCAATAGATACAGAAAAGCGCTAGACAAAACTTAGCATCTATTTATGATAAAAGCTCTCAGCAAAGTGGGAATAGAGGGAACATACCGTAACATAATAAAGGCCATATATGACAAACCTACAGCTAACATCATACTCAATGGGGAAAGGCTAAAAGCGTTTTCCTTAAGATCAGGAACAAGACAAGGATGCCCACTTGCACCATTCCTCTTCAACAGTGTTTGGAAGCCTTAGGTACAGTAATAAGACAAGAAAGGGAAATAAAAGGCATCTGAATTGGAAAGGAAGAAGTAAAACTCCGGTTATTTGCTGATGACACGATACTATAGAGAGAGAATCCTAAAGATTCCACCCAAAAACTGGTAGAACTGATCAATGAATTCAGTAAAGTAGCAGGTTACAAAATAAATATTCAGAAGTCAGTAGCATTTTTATACACCAGTGATGAACGTTCAGAGAAATGAAGAAAATGATCTCATTTACAATTGCATTGAGAAGTATAAAATACCTGGGAATCAAATTAACCAAGAAAGTAAAAGACTTGTTTTCAGAAAATTATAAGTTATTGAAAAAAGAAATTGAAGAAGATACAAATAAGTGGAAGAATATACTGTACTTATAGGGAAAATGAAGATCATTAAAATGGCCATACTACCCAAAGCAATCTATAAGTTTAATGCAATTCCTATCAAAATACCAATGACATTTTTCAGAGAGCTAGAACAAATAATCCTAAAATTTATATGGACCCATAAAAGACCTCGAATAGCCATGGCAATCTTGAGAAAGAAGAAGAAAGATAAAGGTAGCACACTACCTGATCTCAAACTGTACTACAAGGCTACAGTAATCAAAACAGCATGGGATTGACATAAAAACAGATACAGTGATCAATGGAAGAGAATAGAGAGCCCAGAAATAAATCCACGCCTATACACTCACTTAATATATGACAAAAGAGGTGGAAATATATAATGGGGTAAAGACAGTCTCTTCAACAAATGATGTTGAAAAAATTGGACATATACATGCAAAAAAAAAAAAAGAAACTGGACCATCTTCTTACACTGCAAATAAGCATAGACTCAAAATGGATTAAAGACTTAAAGGTAAGACCTGAAACCATAAAACTTCTAGAAAAAAACATAGGCAGTAAACTCTCTGATATTGCTAACAAGAATTTCTTTTCAGATATGCCTCCCCAGGCAAAGGAAACAAAAGAAAGAATAAACAAATGGAACTACATCAAACTAAAAAGTTTTTGTACAGCAAGGGAAACCATCAACAAAACAAAAAGATAACAGACCATTTGGGAGAAGATATTTCTCATGATACATCTGATAAGGGGTTAATATCCAAATATATAAAGAACTCATACAACTGAATAACAAAAAACAAACAATCCAATTAAAAAATGGGCAGAAGACCTGAACAGGTACTCTCCAAAGAGGAAATACAGATGGCCAACAGACATAGATGCTCAAGGTCGCTAATCATCAGAGAAAAGCAAATTAAAACTACAATGAGATATCACCTCACACCTGTAAGAATGTCTATTATCAATAAGTCAAAAAACAACAAATGTTGGCAAGGATACGGAGAAAATAGAACCCTTGCACATTGTTGGTGGGATTGTAAATTGGTACAGCCACTATAGAAAACAGTATGGAGGTTTCTCAAAAAAAACTTAAAAATGGATATACCTTTTGACTCAGCAATTGCACTTCTGGGTATTTATCCAAAGAAAAACAAAATAATAATTTATAAAGATCTATGTGCCCCAATATTTACGGCAGCAATTTACAATAACCAAGATATGGAAACAACCCTAATGCCCATCAGGAGACGATTGGATAAAAAAATTATGGTTCATATATACAATGGAATGTTACTCTGCTGTTAAAAAAATGAAATCCTACCATTTGCAACGACATGGATGAACCTAGAAGTTATTATGTTGAGTGAAATAAGTCAGATAGGGAAAGATAAACACCATATGATTTCTCTTATATGCAGAATCTAAGGAACAAAAAGAATAAACTAATCAAAAACAGACTCACAAACATAGTGGACAATTTAGTGACAGACAGAGGGGAAGGAAGTTGAGGTGATGGGAAATGGGTTAAAGAAGTATAAATTAATAGTTGGTAGATGATCACGTGTATGGGAAGCATGGCATATGGAAAGTTATTAGCATTAATACGTTTGCTAGGTGGAGAGCCAGGGGAGGGAGGGAGCAGTTGGGGGTATTGTTTTGTGAACTATATAGATATCTAACCAATATACTAGATACTTAAAAGTAATTTAAATAAATACATTTTTTAAAATGAAAAAAAAAGGATTTAGGTATTAGAAACAGGTATTGGAGCCACTTTGGCAGGTATGGGAGAGAAAGGGAAATAAACTTGAAGCTAATTGTGGTGACAGAATATTTAATAGATTAGATACAGAAAGTCATTAATCCAAAGGTTGTGGTATTTATTTTTATTTTTATATGAACTTTTGGCCTTGAGTTATTTTTGACCTATGTCAAATTGAACACATGGTGCCAGAATTAAGGCAAGTTTTTATTTCTGTGTTTGAAATTCACCTACAGATCTTAGAGTCCATTTGACGTATACACATACTTTTCTCACTTCGATAAAATAAGAAAATGTAATATTTGTGAGAATTTAGGGGATAGGAGTTGAGGAAAAACTGAGGAGAAGATGGAGAACAGCCCCACAAAAGGAGGCCTGATAGTGGTGAGGTTTTTTTCAGATGATGCTTATTTTTACAGTCTGACAGTTTATACTTGAGAGTATTGTTCCCAAACAAGTTCTGAGTAAAGATTTTTTAATTGGTTAACATTACAGATAAGAGCAAGTATTTTAGGAAAAAGAGCTTTTTTTTTTGTCTGTTGAAGTTTTTTTTTAAAGGTCCATTTAAAATAATATTTTATACTTCTAATCTTAAACTCACTAATTCTTTCAGAATTATCCCTATAAATATCCCTATAAATAAGCACTGACATTGTGTCAGAATGAAAGAGCCTGTGCATGATGGATAATAAAAACTCAATAACCTCAGCTTTTATACTAACCTACAGAATAATACGTATAGATTGAATTTGATCCAAATAAAATTCTGCATGGAGTAGAATCTCCAATACGGCACAGACCTTGTGAGCGTCTGATATGAGGAAGAGGGAAATAGACAAGTGGGTGTCAAATTGAGGGCGATACTGGAATATCCTGGCATCTTTGTGTCAGTGCCAGGTGGTTCGCGGCTTGCTTCAGATGTTCGCCACCCGGGGGCATGAGTTACTGCTGATGTCTCATCATGCCTGCCACCTGGCAAGGCAACCTAGGCAGTGCGGCTGCGCCTGAACGAGGCTGCGGGGCACACAGAGGCAGCGCAGCATTAGCATATTCCTGGCCTCCATCCTGCCTCTGCTCTTACTACTGCTTGAAAAGTGAAGGTCTAGGAGGCAGACAGACTACCTTGGACAATGATTAGGATGCTAATAAAAGCGGAGATGGGGAAGGTAGGCAAGTCAGCAGCACTAAGAACTGATAACATGTCCCTGTATAGTCTGTTAGAGTACTATTTTGCATTCGCCAAATAATACCCATCACCACCTGAGGAGGTAGGTATTCAATAATTATAGAAGTCTCCTCTTATCTGTGGGGAATATGTTCCAAGACCCCCAGTGGTGCTTAAAACCATGAATAAGTACTACAGAACATATACGTACTATTTTTTTCTATATATGCAACCTATGATAAAGTTTAATTTATCAATTAGACTTAATAAGATTATCCATGATAATAATAAAATAATTATCGCAATATACTGTAATAAAAGTTATGTGAATGAGGTCCCGCTCTCTCACTCTCAAAATCTTATTGCACTGTACTCACCCTTCTTTATGTGAGGTGATACAGGGCTTATGTGGTGAGTGGAAGCGAGGCTAGTGATGCAGGCACCCAGCGGAGCCTGACATCGCTACCGGCCCGCTCCACTTAACAAATACTCGCTTTCTCAGCAAACTGGTACAAATTTATTTTTTCTTCTTCACAATTCACAGATAGAAGAGACTGTAGATCTCAGCCTCAGCATACAACTTTCTTTCTTTCCTTATTAAGTGGAGAACATTTCACACTTTCTGGCTTCTCTTGGGCATATCTGATTTGCCAGCATTCACTCTTCTTATGTTTTGGGGCTATTATTAAGTAAAATAATGGTGACTTGAACACCAGTACTGCAATGCCTCAACAGTTGATCTGATAACCGAGACTAAGCGACTATTGGGTGGGGAACGTCTACAGTGTGGAGACACCGAAAAAGAGGTATGAGTCACGCTATGGAAATGAGGACTCCCGAGATCTTATCACGCTACTCAGAATGCTCAGAATGGTGCTCAACTCAATTAAAACTTACGAGTTGCTTATTCCTGGAATTTTCCATTTCTATTTCCAGACTGCAGTTGACCACAGATAACTGAAACTACAGAAAGTGAAACTGTGAATAAGGGGACACTACCGTAAGCATGAATGAGACTCTCAGCAGACAATGCCCAACTTCCCAGCAGCCCCTCTTAGAGAAATCCCTAGGGCAAGGCACACTAGGTTACTATGACTTGCAGGGCAAAGATGCAGTGACTCAGAGAGACAGGTAGCTTGGCCACATAATGTGAGATGTGTCAATGCCCTCATTCTCCCATAGAAGTCTCATCACCACAGCCAGGACAGAGCTACAGATACTTCACTTGCTAGTTGAGACTCATCTTGATATCTTTTACCTGCTTAAATAGATTTTCTGTTGGGTAGGGAGAGGTAAAGGGGAGAGACACCAAGTCTCTTTCTAGGTCTAAGTCTCAGTGAGAGTTCAACAGAACTGTCAGCGCCACAGCCTCTCATTTGGACATTCCAAGCCACTGGAAAGTGGCCTCATCTTCTGGGCCCTCCTCATGGAAGAAGAAACTACCCAGGGCTAATCTGAAAATGCAACCATGGAAAACCAGAGCATCCCAGCATGGGGCTGCTGACTAGAAACAGACCCTAGCTTTCTGATGTTAAAAACAGAGGGGCTTTATAATTTACCTGTGCAGTGAACATTTCTTTTCCTTGGTTAGACAGACTATCGGTCCACATTTGGGTATTTCATTTCTTTAGTTCCCTATATATGAACTAGGCATAATGGGCTCCACTCTCAGATTCAGAAATAGCTCAGCACTGACAAAGTTGCTTTAGCCAAATCTGTATGGGTCAAGCGACATAAATAGTCAAGCAATTATGTGGTGGTGCTCACTGTGGACAGCTTCTGCTCTCAGCTGGCTGAGACCATATAGAAGGGCCGCTGCTGGCATCAGGAATTCTGAGTTTTTTTTTTTTTTTTTTCCTCCTGGCTGAGGTCCAATGAGTTGTGAGCAAGTAGACAGAAGAAACCCTTTCCCAAAGCTAGCAAAATGGTGGAAGACTGAGATTAAAAGCCAGAAGGGCTCCGAGTAAAGTACCAGCAAACTTAGCTCTTTCCAGAACAAGCATAGAGCAGAAGCAAGCGGAATGACAAGCTCAATCAAATCCATGGTGTCACCTAGACCTTTGCTCCCTCATTGTCTTTTATTATCACTCAACAACTGAAAGGCCATGAATTAGAGTGGAAAGACAGGTGCTTCAGATTCAAACAGCAATTAACTCAAATCTTAACATGAGTACATGCCAACTGTGTGAACTCGGGACAAGTTACGTAATTACTCGTGGCCTCAGTTTCCATATCTGCTGAATGAAGAAAATAATATCAATATTCTGAGAGCTGTGTGAGAATTACATTTAAAAGGACAAGGCAAGTAAAATGCATAGTGTGTGCTGCTTGCACAGGGGATTGCAAGATGAAGTTGAAGGCTGATAAACTTGTTCTAGGGAGGACATTTAAACAGAACATCCGTAGCTGTCCGAATAAGGTTATGCCAATAACGTACATATATTGTGCATTCACATTGTGTTGCCTTCAACCTTAAAGGAATTTTAAGCAATAGATACTAAACAAGTTAAACAACAAACAGTCTTAATTTTACTAGTATAATCCCAATAAATTTTCAGTCAGGAAATATTTCAGTGCCTGAAAAAAAATCAGAGGGAAGCTTAATGCAAAGTTATGAAATAGAATTTAAATGAATCTATATTAATTTCAGTATAGTGTGCATGTGTGTAATTAAGTTCAAACGAGATCTCTGCGTTCCTTGCTTCACCAGTATAATTTCATCGTATAACGGGAGAATGCCACTTAATCTGAGTAGTTACCTTATTACTCTCTAAGATTTGGGTGTTTTAAATGAGGCCTTTACATTTATTCCCTGTAAAACTCTGTTATTTCAGTTATTTAAGTTAATGAAAGGGTAGATCTTGATTTCTTTTCCTCATTAATATAATCATTTATAATTGTTGTTTAGTAACAGATCTTCCCAAATGACTATCTTTACTGCATGTTAATATATTTACTACACAGGAGAATAAAATCTGCAAAAGATCTAAGTCACACAATGTAGGGAAATGAGCTATAAAAGTAAGGTATGAAGGCCAGAGACAATATCAGAGCTGAGATCAATTCTGAATTGTTGGCCTTGTCAAGGTTTTTGAGTGCCCTTAATTTTTTTTAATGAGTATAACATTATTAAGATTATATATTATAGTCAAGGAGAATAATCAAGAAAATCATATTTGTCACACAATTAAGTCACACATTGTAATTTTTTGAGGCCCCCAAAATGTCTTCACTAAAAGACATTGTTACCATGTAAGGAATCCATCACTAAGCAAATATTGTATGGCTTCCTGGAAATCACTTCCAAATAATGGTAACAATTTATAATAGTCACTTTCAAATAAATTTTGATGCGAATTTTAGTCCTATTGTGTGAAAAAAAATCAAAGTGAAAACAGTATATACAATATGCTACATTTTGTGTATAAAGGGTGAAAAATTAAATGTATCTTTCTGCTTAAGAAACTCTGTAAAGATATGAATACAAACCTACAAATGCCTCAAATAGTTGGTTATGTGTGGTCAAGAGCAGATCTGGGTGGTTAGGGAGAAGGACCAGATAGTGTAGACACTTAAAAGTTTTGTTTCATTTTGGAACTTTGCAAATGCATTACCTATTTACAAAATAAAAATTTAAAAATATGCCTTCATGAGATCTCCTTGCATAACTTTTCACTTTCTCTTACATTTTTTGAATGAGATTATGTTTTTTACAACTGGACACCATTGACTCATTTTTAAGAAAGAATATGTGAAATTAAATGAGACATTTTTCTGTGTTTATATAGTTGCACTATAATTGTAAAATTAATTTCATATTCACAATTTCTCCGTTGATTTTGTATCTTTGAACCATCTACCAACCCATATGAAAGGCTGTTTCTAACTCTCTTAGATCAGTTTGATTACAAAGCTAAAGAGATTGAGGAGGAATGCTTCTGGTTTATAAATTATTGAATAAAGAAACTACTGATTTTAGTAACTTATGAAGGTTAGAATTTAAAGCATAATAATATAAATAGCATGCCCATAATCTCTTAACTTTTCCAGTCTGTGTAGCAAGTACATTTTGGTATAAATACACTAAAAGGAAACAACACAACATTTTCAGTGTTTTTGAAAAAGAATACTGTTATACCTGTGTTTTATTATAAATAACCAGGTTCTGTCATATTATCTTCTTGCCAGCAAATGAAGGACATTGTTTCATAAAGCTTCTAAAATGTACATGAATATTTAATTAAATCATATTTCCTTGAGAAAATAAAGTTCATTCGCATTTATAGCAGACAGTTGTGAGGAGTACATAATTTTCTTAAGACCAGGGTAGCCAGTACCGGTTGCTTGTGGAACAAAACTCCTCAATTTTTAAAACCTTTTTTTAAAAAATAAACATACAATCATAAGTGTTCATTTACTTTAAAAATTCTAAAGATGAAGAAAATTATCGTCTATATATTTAAGTCCTTGTATAAATTACAAAACTCAAGTTTATGTTACAGAGTCCCTTCCCCATAGGAAGCATAAAGCACTTTTGTGGTACCTTTCACCAGTAAATATTTGTATCACATTGAATCTGACAAACAAAAAAAAGTTGATATTGCGTCTATGAGCCCCAACAAGAGAACATTCTTCCAAGCTGTTTCTCATGATGAACGAGCTTCAAAAGTCATTTGATTGCCATGATTTAACTCAATCTCCAATAAAGATATATAAAAGTAATACATATATTGACTTCAGTAGAAATCTAAAAAAAATCAGTGAACTGCAGACTCTTCTTGCTTGAGGTCAACAAACACCCTTTGGAAGACAAACCAAGAGTAGTTTAAGACCGGGACAACAAAATAAAATTACAACAATAATAATTATAATAAAAATAACAATAATAAAATAAAAATAACAACGACCAACAATGAGGTAAACTCCCCTTTAAAAAGGCAATATGAGTTGCCTGGACTGTCAGGAGAGAGTTCGATTGTACCTGACACCCAAATGTTTTTCCAACCAGAGTTCAGCCAGTTGCATGGTTGAGGCAAAAGTACTTGCTTTGGAGCCTAAGCACATTTTATACTGCTTAGGGTCCAAGTTAGGGTCACAATGAACTGGATGGAAAATATGCACCACTCCTACTTCTTGACTTCTGAAGGGCTTTAAACCAGATAGAATAACTTTATTGTAGAGATCTACATCTTCTAGTCCCCAGCCTTGTATTGAGGTATCAAATCCACCTGCACCCAGAAGATCACTTTTATAAATACAGGTAATTCCATATCCATAGTCTCTCCAAAATCCGGTCTTCTTTGAGAAGACAAAGTCATCATCAGTGGAAGATTTACCCCGTTGGTTACCTTTGGGTCATACTGGCTAAAGATGATGGGGTAGTACACCTGTTGTCCCTGAACTGTATTGTCTCTACATCGTTGGAGAAAGTCTCCTCTGAAGATCAAGTCAACATCACAAAATAGCAGCAAAGTATCATTGTCAAAGTGGGAAGAAGCCATTTCAAGAGCAAGACCTCTGGAAAACTCTCCTTTCATGGGGATCAGGGTTATTTCTGCTTTAGGGTACTTGTTCTGATAACCTTTTATCAGCTCTGTATGCTTGTTGGAATCTTGGCCAGAATCCCTACTGAAAAGGATGATGACCAGTTTTACATTCTGCTTTGGGATCAGACAAATATTTTCAAAATTCTCCATGAATCTCAAGAAAATGTCATACCTTCCAGTGAGAGGAACAAGAATGTGTATTTTCTTTTCATTGTGCCTCCCACTTCTTTGGCATCTTGAAAAGAAGATAATATATTTAAAGAATTAGAGATAAAGGAGAATGACTGAGTATCACTGTTAATAGTCTCCACGAGGCTGTTGACATCTAGCTCTTCAGTTTCTCTGAAGAAAGGTTTGCTGAACAACTGCTGAAGATAGGCATGGCGTCTCACTGGTACAGTCAGTTTCCTCCCCTTGTGTCTTTTGTATAAGAGGAGTAAATCCAAAATGTACTCCACCCCATGCATGGGATCAACCCTGCGGTAGCCATATTGAATTTCCTTGAAGTCAATGACCCGTCCCTACTCTTGGCATTCTCATTGATCATCTCCATCACCTGTAGGACGGTATCATCCAGCGCTGTTCTGAGTATGCTGTTGATGCTCTGTCTAGGAGGCTGGTTCTCAGATGCTGAGTAAAGGAGCTTTCCTGTCAGGAACTCCCATTCTATCACCTCATCTCTCTCCCGGGGCTGGAAGTGGTTGAAAGAAGGCATCACCCCCAGCTGCTGATCTTCTTTGCTCACTTCACTGTTACTGAGCTTGCTCATCAGTGCGCTCTCCCGGTGGAGCTGGATGGTGCGGTAGCGAAGTTCAGAAATTTTGCGGCTGAGCATGTAGTTATGAAGCCTATATTGGTAGGCAGGCCTTTTGTTGGGATGAAGTGTTATGGCTGCATGGATTTTGCTATTGTGAAGGTCTTATAAACCCTTTCGATTGTGTTCATAATTTTCATGGAACAGTTGCTGCATCTAAAAAGCAAAAGGAAATCAGGATGTTAGCATACATTTTAAAAGAAATAATGCAATGAACTAGACTATTTAAATGAAAATGTTTTATATAAATTAGTTAAATGGTATTTCGTAACAAAATGGCTGGTAAAATTTATATTTAAAAGAAATGAAAATAGTTTTAAATGTCAAATTCATATGCTCAAATGCTGCAAATTAACCTCTAGCTATATATTTTGAAGTAAAGAATCTCATCCCTCTATTCATTCTGAAATTAACCCAGAATATCAAAGAAAACAAGAACTGGCCACATCTGAAACCCTGTGATGGACCATTGTGAGGGAGAGGCAGCATGGGTGGAGCATGAACTTCCCCAATAGAGAGTTTAATGAGGAATAAACCCAATCCCCTGCTGCTTAGAAAGATAACAGCAGCCCCAAAATGGACATAAAAAATTAGCACCCTACAGGGGTACCCAACACCCAGACCGTGAACCAGTACTGGTCTGTGGCCTGTTAGGAACTGGTGAGCAGCGGTGAGCGAGCAAAGCTTCATCTGTACCTGCAGCTGCTTCTCAGCACTAGCATGCCACCTCAGCTCCACCTCAGATCCTCAGGCATTAGATTCTCATAGGAGCGCTGGTCCCTGGTGCCAAAAAGCTTGGGGACCGCTGCGATATACTAACTTCACAGAATAAGTTCTTGGTAAAGTAAGGTAGGACAGAACCTATATTGATCTACACTACTAATTTAAAGGATCATATACAAAACTAGATGTGCTTGACATGTTTATGCTCAAGAAAGGCTCTCTGCTAGTCTAGAACAAGCTCACTACCTCAGGCAGAGGCAGAAAAAACATTTAAAAAATGGAGAATTATGAGATCACACTTCAAACTACCAGTTGACTTCTCCTCTGCCAGTCAGTAAAGAAGCCATTCAAAGTACCAAAGGAGGAGGAGAAGATATCTGCAAATATACTGATGAGTAAGGAAAAAAGGAATTCTGTAAACTTAAGAATGCATATCCAAAGCCAGTAAAAATTATAGGCCAATCAACTAAATTACAGAAAATACAATCTCCATAAAAAAGAACTCAAGGAATAGATAAACAAGCTTAAAGAAGATAATAAAACCATCGATCATCACATTTTGAGAAGCATAAAAAAGAATTTGTGGAAAACATAGGAAGAAGAGATTTGAAAAAATTTAGCAAATTAATAGAAATGTAAAAGACAAGTTAAAAGTCTGGAGAGAGAGATCTATATACATATACACATCTATATCTTCATATACATATCTATACTATATATAAATGTATATATTTAATATAGATATAAAAGTTTGAATATCTATTTAATACTATCAAATATATAATAAAGGAGATAAAATATGTATGTAAAATATGTCAGAGGGACATAGTATCCTTAAAATAAAAGCAAATATATATCTACGTTCAATCAGGCAAAGAGAAAAACAAAACAAAATAAACAAACACACAGAACCCACTTTGGCTCTAAGTAGGAAAAGAATGAATATTGCCACCACATTCTCCATCATAACATTCAATGCTGAAAAAATGACAGAGCACAGCCTAGGAAGACACCAGGGAAACAAATTAATAACTTACAATTTCATATTCAATCAAGCTAGAGCTCAAGTGATCTCAACCAAGCTAGCGTTCAAATTTTATTGCAAAAAATAAATAGCTCCTAACACGTAAGAATCTGTGGCAGATTTGTGGTGATAAATTCTTTGACACTCTTCCCAGTGAGAAGTGAGGTCTATGTCCCCTTCTCTTGAATCTGGGTGACTTGTGACTACTTTAACTAACAGACTACAATAGAAGAGTCACTGTGCCAGTTTCCAGATTAGCAACTTTTTGTCTTTTGGACTTCTCAATCTGCAGAAGCCAGTTGCTAAATAAAAAGCCTGAGTTAGTTACTTTGCTGCTGGTAGGACCTTCAGTAAAATGTGGTCAAGCAGAATCTTTGTTCCAATCCCAGAGACCAGGAAGAAGTTGTCAATATTTCTTTGTAACATATTTAAAAAGTTCTTTTCTACTTCTAGTTTGCTAAGAGTTTTTATCAGGAATGAATTTTGATGTTGATCAAATATTTTTTCTGCACCCACTGAGACGATTTGTGATGTCTTTTGTTGTGTTATGGTGAATGGTACTGGTTAATTTCCTAATATTAAATCACCTTTTATTCCTTGACTAAACTTATCATGATCATGATACATTATCTTCTTTACCTATGGCTGGAATATATTAGCAAGTGTATTAGGATATACTACAAATTACCAGTTCTCCCCAATTTGATTTATAGAGTCAATGTTTGTTTGTTATAATTCAATTAATGAAAGACTTAATTTTAAAAGGGTGTGTGTGTGTGTGTGTATATGTGTATATATATATACACATATACACATGCATGTAGAATTATGTAGATTTTTTTTGATATGTACGTACATAAATGTGTGTGTATGGATATGTGGATAGATGGAGGGAGGGAGGGAGGGAGGTAGAGAGAGGGGAAGAAAGAGAGAGAAATTAATAAGAGAGAAGATATCACAGAAGTTTTTCTAGAGAAGGTAACCTAAAAGGAGTAAGACCAATACCATAGCAGATTCTTTATCTCCAGTATTTTACCTGGCTGCTTTTCTATATTCATATTTTTTAAGTCAACATCATTTGACTTTGAAGAATATAATAGTTTATATTTCTAGAAGAATTTTGGACTTGATTCAAGACACAGTAGTTCAGTTGCATACAATTTTTTTTTCTGAAAACACACGCCAATTTTTATTTGAAAAAATGATCAATGTTAAATCAAATTAAATCCATAATTTTTAGTGGACTGTTATACCTCCATTTTTGTTTACCTGAAATTCCTTCAATATTTTTTACTTTCCCTATACCCTATAGCTTTTTCTTTGTATACAAGAAAGTAAAAAAAAAAAAAAAAAAAAAAAAATCAAACTTCCGGTCACATACAGACTACTAATTATACCACTTCTAAAAAGTGTTGGCTATCTGAAGCGATTTTTTCTTAAGGCATGCTTTACATTACTAAGAAAAAGGAAACATGCTAAATTACACAGAAAACATGGCTCAGAGGTGGGTTGTCAAGCTGCAGATTTACTTAGCTCCTTTAGTGATATTGATGTAATAAAGCAGACATCTTGTTATAGAACAAATAATATCTTGGTATTGAAATGTTTAACTGGCATCACTCACATCATTAAAACCCAAGCTGTCCCTACACATTCCCTTGCAGAAATATTACAAACAGACCAAGACAGTGACAGGGGCAACTCTTAAAAACAGCATTCATACATACTCCACGCCGTACAGTAAGGATGGGAACATCTTGAATTTATGCCATATTTTCCATTAAGAAGCACAAGGCATATCCAAATTTTCTCCTTTTATATGTAGGGAGGTCTAAGCTACACAGGATAGACATGAGAATGGTTAAGAGCTAGGCTATAGAGTCTGCCAAATGTGGATTGGCTCCACAATTTCTACTCCATTTCCTAGCCTTTCTGTCTGGAGCTCAGTCTCCTTATCCATAATAAGGAAAATGCCAACTCAATGCATATTAAACTGTTGCTCAATAAGAAAATAAATTTATTTTATTACTGAAGATGCTTAGCATTGTGTCTAAGAAACTAAAAACTAAGAAAACACTTAATAAATGACAACTGTATAAACAACAGTTCAAGAATTTGCCAGCCTTCTCCTGAGATTGTTCTTTTTAGCTAGGAGTTTTCAGAGAAAGAGTGGCCACCTTTAGTTGGCTGACTTCATCTTCGCTCATTTCTGGAAATGCCTGAACAATTTGGCCACATATACTCAGTGCTTCAATGTATCTAACATGCCACTGAGGCACCTTCTGCTAACAAAAGTCCTAAATATTTTACTAAACAACAGGTGATTTACTGTGGGGATTTTGGGAAACCACTGTTCAAGAGAGTTAAGTGATTTAACCAAGGGCCAACTGAGAATGAGATCACGACTAAAACTAAAATTAAGTAACCAATTTTGCTACTAAATTTTGGGTGTAGTAAAAGTGTTTTAAAGTATAAATTTTACTTTTAAAATTATATTAGCTTTTTCAAAATAATTCAGGATCTCTAATTTAAGTTGGCTTCCTTTTCTTTACAGACAATTGATTTCATGGTACCTCCAGAGCCTTAACGCTGAAAGGGAAAATCATTTCACACTAACAAAATCACAGCAGCAATTAACATTGGTGTGTCCCGAATGACCCCTGAGCTTAACATGTATCATTCAAAAATCTCTCCTTCTGGGAAGAAAATGATCTGAGGGCTATAAAAAATCTATTATAAAAAATTAGAGAGTGTTAGTTTTATTAATAATGAAAATATAGCAGAGGTAATTTCTGGAATGATCATAGCTATGTAAACAAAGGACTTCGATTTCAGCAATTAAAATTTTAAACAGGGATTGACTGCAAACAAGGCAACTCTTGGAGCAATACAAAATTTGTAAAAATAGATTGTGGTCATGGTCGCACAACTGGATAATTTACTAAGTATTATTAAATTGTACACTTGAAAGGGAAGGATTTTGTAGAATGTAAATTAAACCTCAATAAGGCTATTTTAAAAAGACATAAGGAATGCTAAAAATAAAATAGAGCAAATGCCAACTTTAAAATGGAAGAGACTACTGGGACAACACATAGTTGCTAAAATATGTGTAGAATTGCCAAAAGCTGATGAGGTTAAGCAGGATCATCTAGAATCAAGGCGAGACAAAAGGCCAAGCAGAGCAATGTCAGTAACAAAAGGGTTCAAGGACAGTTGATTTCAGAAATAACAAAGAAAAATATACTGCCTGACAAAGTAGGGCATAAAACCTGTGGGTGCAGGAATTGAGGTGACCTGGGCTGATGTAATAAGCCCCGGATGAGAACGTTTTGTTGCAGAGAAGTAGAAGAGACAGAGCTACAGAAAGCAAAGAATTAAACAGGCCATGTTCTCATGAAGTAGGTGTAATCTGAGGCAGCAGAGGTGACTAATGCCTTTTCTTTGTGGAAATCAGCAAGCCTAGAACTGTAACAAACACCTCTACCAAATAAATGTACAGTGAAGGGCTTGTCCAGGAAAAGTAATTTTTCCAGAGATAAGTGTGTTTTCTAAAAGAGGATAAGAGTATAGCACTAACACCAAGTTTCTATAAGACTAGATGAGAAACTAGCCTCCTGCCCCCCACCCCGACCCCGCAAAAGCAGCCATGCACCTGAAGAAAAGATTAAATATTAAGCTACTGCTTTAAAAAACATAAGCATTTTTCTCTGTCTTTGAAAACAACAAAGTAGAAATATAAGACCTCAGGGATGTAATGATTAAGGTGAAACGTAAGATCACAGAACTAATAAAGAAAGAATAAAAACTAAACTATCATAGACATGAAAATGAAATCAGAGGGAAAAGAATAGACACCATGGAAATCTCTTGAGGGACAGAAAAGATAAAAATCAGGAAAGCTAAAAAAAAGGAACAGAAATAAAAAGTACACTGTGGAAAGTCATGCTAAAATACTGACTGCAGAGCTCCGTGCATGCAATGTAGGTGACGTAGGGAACACTATATTGGAACAAGGACACTGTAAACTAAAACCATGACAAAAGTATAGATTTTTTAAAAAGAGTACAATGGATTAGAGATAAACAATTCAGGACGTAGGAGAGTATTTGGTGCATAGTAACTGCTATTCATAAGAGTTATAAAAAGAGTTAGCTATTATTATTATTATCATATTTATTTGTTTTTACTATTTTTATGCATAGGTATTGCATGAATGAGTAAATGAGAATGACTCTGATTATTTCCCTCAGAAAATAATTCAAAATAGGCTCAGTATAACCTATATAACCTCAGTATATAATTTGACTTCAGACCATCATTGAAAAATTGAAAAACTAAACTGACTTCATGAGGTCTCTGTTGAAATGAAGGGGAAACAATTCCACGGCTGGGGAACTGTTCATGAACACCCTTCACGCTCTCTACTAAGAAAATAATGGCATTAATTTTTCTCTATTAAAGACAAAATTTCCTTCATTTATTTGTGTAAAGAAGCTATTTCAGTTTAGTGAAAGTTCTTTTTTTCCCATTATGCCACTCATTTTTCCTAAAAAGAAACATCTTTCTAACTTAGAAAATTCTCTTTGAATCCCTTCCTGTGTACAAGATCAAGGAACATTTGAGGGAAAGAGGAATTCCTATTCTAGGAAGTACAGGCTTTGCAGATGAGAGTAATGTATGAAGGCAAACAGGAAATAAATCATTAGAATAGTGTTAAATGTAATGGTGACTATATACCTCAGGGTTTGGTAATCTGCCTTGCAAATATTTAAACTCATTCTATTTTCTATGATTTAGTTATGCTGTACTACATAACTATATGAACAGTCTTTTGCCCTTAATGCAAATACATAATGATCTTTTTTTTTTATTTTATAAGATCAGGAAATATAAAGGTTTTAAACAAAATAATGAATTTTCAAATGAACATTATTATTTTTCCTCAATTACTATCTTCAGATATTAGCAGTAAAGTTCTTAAAGTGTGTCCTACTTCTCCAGCAATAATGACACAATAAAAACAATGCCTAGTTCTAAACATTAAGGAGAAGAAATAAGTTTGAGAAACATAAATATACATATATCATTCCATAATTAAAGAATGAAAAAAATGTTAAAGGGTATGTTAAGGTTGGAAAATTTTCCAGTAAACCAGCATTAAGGATTTACTCTGATTCTGTTAACCAGGGTGTGGTAATCTGCTCAAAGATATGCTAAAGGCCAACCTCTGATTCTGCAACCTGCTTGCTTGTTAATCTTGTTTTGATGTTAACCAGGGTGTGGTAATCTGTTTACTTGTTAACCAGGGTGTGGTTCTAGGTTTTATAAACTGCCTCTTTTGGGAGCTCAGGGCTGATCTCCTCTGACCCTGTGTCAATTGGCTCCATGGGTCTTAGATTTGATCGCACCACAACAGGTATAGCTTGACTAAGTTGTTGAAAGCAAAGACCTAATTTAAGTGTGATAAGATACACACTATTTCATATTACGTATGCATGTTTTGTCACATAAAATGTATTATTTGCTACTAAAATTTATAAAAATAATAGTACCTTGGAAATAGCCACTTCTAATCCATGAATTCTACTTTAAAAATTTACTCTATAGCATGTGATAAATTGCACGGAACTAAATACACATGTATACATAGACACACAAATAAGTACCAGAAAACCTGAGGAAATTTAATAAGAGCAGATGAATATATAAATGTGAAAGTTATAATTGTGATATTTAATTACATTTTTACAAGATTTTGCCATGGGGGGAGTTGTTAAGGGGTACGTGAACTTTCTCTGCATTATTATTTTTTTTACAACTGTATGTGAATCAATAATTATCTCAAAATAGAAGGTTTAATTTAAAAATATATGCAAAAAATTAAAATATTTTGTCTCCTTTTTTTTTTAAAGAAAATCTCCAACTATACTTAAAAACAGCAAGTGTTGAAAACTTGTAGTCTGAAGGCTGCATATGTGATTTTGCCTATTTTTCTTGGTAAGCTTGTTGTTTTGAATGAATTTGAATTTGAAAAGTGTGATGTGAGCAGTACATTTTACAGTTACTTTCAGTCCCATAAGCTTTCTTTATCTTTGTTTAATGAATTAAAATGCCTGAGGACAATTGTATTCTTAAATATCCCTTTCATGTAACTAAAACAATCTTAAAATGTCTTTTTCTTTTGAAATCTCATCACATTCTACAACATAGATGCGCCCTGAGGACATTATACTAAGTAAAATAAGCCAGTCAGAAGAATACAAATTCTAGATGATCCATTTACATGAATGATAAAGTAGTCAAACTCATAGAAATGGAAAACAGAATGGTAGTTTCCAGGGGTTGGGGGAGGGGGAAATGGGGAGTCATTCAATGGGCAGTTTCGATTTTGCAAGATGAGAAAATTCTAGAGATGTGTTGCACAACGATGTGAATACAGTTGGCACTACAGAACTGTACACTTAAAAATGATTAAGATGGTAAAAATTTTTCTTTTCCTTTGATTTCACAAGATCCTCACATTTTCTCAACAGGAATACAAGTCAGTCTGGCCAGTTAATATACTTTTTTATAAATGGCTTACTCCAGATTAGCTTCCTTCATGGACAAGATCTCTCTCATGGTAGCAATAAATGGTTCCCTTTGGCTATAGGTTCATGCTCTGCATATTAAAATCCCACAAAAGGAAAAGCAGACCTCGCTACCTAGACAAAGACAGAGAAGTGGCACAAGGAAGATGGTGCTGCTGAGAACACTGAATACAGCGCTGAGCTGTGCCTGAGGCTGGATCACTTGCGGACTTCCTAGTGTCCTAGAATAGTAGTTTCTCTTCTATTCTATTTCAGGTAGCTAAGTTGTGGTTCTGTCACTTGTGACCAAAAGAATCCTGTCAAAAACAATCTGATAAACTGATATCCTTTTATTTAGGCTCTGAACTGTTAGATTTGCCTACTTCAAGCTTCATTGAAGTCAAAGCAACGCTCTTATATGGGCAATCTGTACCATTAAGACTGGTACTTAACTTCCTGTAACATTTCATTTTGTTAGTTATTTTAGTTTAAAAAAACAACTCATCAGACAACGTAGAAAACATCTTCCAGATACTAACCCCTATGCATGATGAAGCATTCTCAACAGTTTAAAAATACCTTCAGACAACATAGAGAATAATCACGTGATATAGATTTCCCAGCAGGGTGTAGTCTGGACACATGCTATCTTAGGCAAATATCAAAAAGATTTAAAATCAGACAGAAATCACTAAGTTCATCAGATTTCAGTTTATAATGTTATCATGGCACATAATCGTTTGTTAGTTAAATAAACCCATATACTCTAATTGAAATTATCCCGTTAGAAATAAAATAATACTCCAGTAAAAAAAACATTAACGATAATTGAATGTGACTCTCATCGATTTGCATGATTTATCCTGATATACGTACATTCAGGCAGTGATGATACAGATGCTTCCTTATATATAGTTAGGATAATAGTGGATGATTGTCAAAACCTACACAGTTTACTTTCCCTGAAGATATTTTAAAATTTTTGGTAAATTGTCAAATAAATTTTTACATTCACTATTTCCTTAAACATTTTTATTTTCAGAATTTATTACAGAGAGGCAAAGAAGAATTTCAAGATGTTGTCAAGTCACTCTTTGCAAATCTGCATACATCCTGTGCAATACCAATATAATTTAACTGCCTTCTTCACTGGTGATTTATTACACCATAACTAAAATAGACAATGAGAAGGAGAGAAGTTATAACTTATAAACTTGGCTTTCAAGACCTTTGCAAAACAAAATGTAAAGATAGTTGCCATATAATTTTGAAAGACATTAATGAACGTATTATATCAATTGGAGGAAATATATTCACTGTATGATGGCACTAATCATGCATAAAATTATATTTCACTTTTCAAATAAAAAAAGAGAAAACAATCTGCTTCCTAATTTATGAGTTTTATTCCAGTTATGAAACCTTTCAAATCCTAAAGAGATTCTTATTTAACTAAAAGTGCTGAAGCTAAAGTAAAAGGTGCTGCTCCAGCTGATTTCTATTCTCCCCAAATTCAAGCAACCAGCCTCACAGAAGACTTAACATGAGCTTATGTAATTCTGTATGAACATGTCATGTCATTCACTAATGTAGAAGCTGTCAGAATGGGGTAGGTAAGGATGGGGCAAACTTATGACATTTTGTATAAAGGATGTCATATACTCTGTGACTTATGGACTTTGATTACATAACAATTTTTAGTGACCATCGTTAATGTTTCTATAGCAACCTTCAGGGTGATTGGGAGAACCATTTGCAAGAAGCTAACATTCGATGACTTTCCAACAAATAAAAGGAGGGCCATTAGGCAGGTAATTGGTTTATGTGCAGTTTCTACATCAGTAGACCTATGTTCAAATATATCCTGAAATGGATACAAGAAATTATATTCTCAAGAGTTAAGAGTAAAACTTTCATATTCATCACACAGAACATTGACTTCAACTGTCAGTACATTACAGAGCACTATCTTAACAGATAAGTTGGGTAGGACACAGTGTAGTACCATGTGCATAGTAGAAAGCTAGTGACATCTAATTAATATAAATACTGAAAACATGAGAAAGATATAATAGATTCCATGACAATATAATGATTTCTTTCATTAACTTTCCCTGACTAAATTTTTCCTGATCCAATCCTCCCTGATATTTTGGCTACCCCTCTCACTTGAAGAATGGGCGACTCACTCATTCATTTAAAAATATTCACTGAATTTCTAAAATGTGTGCATTGCTGTGGATAGAGCAACAAAAGAAACCTGTCCCTGCCCTCCTGGAATTAACTGTCTAGTGGGGGGAAAAAGCACTAAATATATAAACTCAGAAATGGCTATATAATTTTGACCACCGTTCATTGCACTAGTTACACCATACTGTACCTGATGCTTTACTTGACTGTATGCCTTTCAAGATGACCTGCTCCCAGAAGGTAGCCTGGGCCTGACACTTAATAAAACATTTAAAATTATTTTTTTTTATATAAATTAACACATGCCTCCCCCCCGCAAACAAACAAACAAACAAAAACTAATCAATAACCACAGAGAGATTAAAACATGTACTGAAAGGACTTTAATTCTCTAACGAAAAATTCTTAGCATTCTACGTTATTTCTCAGGTTTCTAAATGTTAAGTCAAAAAGTAAAATGTAACAGAAGACTTTACATATCTGTGTTGTATGAGATTTGGCACATATCTTAATGCTTTTATATCTTGCTGAAGTCGCAAATTGCAGTCTAATACTATTGTTCTGTGACTGACGGTCGTCACATGTCTCTTTACTAGTTGTAATCCATGTAATCATCAAAGCAGGGAGAAAGGTCCAGGACACCCATCATCATTCCTGCTTTGTGTCACTGGAATGTGAAATGACTGTAGGAGTCTTAACTGATTCTAAATCAGGCTGAGTTCTGTCTCATTAAAATTTCTGCACAAATAAATGAAGTGCTGCCAAGAGACAAGAGTAAATGAGAATGAAAGTAACCCTGGAGGAAGGGTTTTGCTACCTGCCTGAAGGAAAGATTCTTCCATTCAAGAAACAGGACAGAACTAAGGCTTGTGGAGGAATTGCTAGAGTGGTACGGAGTTAGGCCTGGCTTTTGGGCGATATTTCAATTACTTAGAGGAAAGAAGAAATAAAAATGAACGTCTCCTGCAATTTCCTCTGTTATTCTTTCAGCTTGTGCTCGTACATGTCTATTTGGGGTGAAGATCTTGGCTTTGGAGTCACAGTCCTGGTTTTGAGATCTACTCTTCCATTCCCGGTCTGATCTTGGACAAGTTACAACTTCTGGGAAAAGATCTCCTGGACTGTTCTCTACATCATATGAAACATGCCTAAAACAGTGTCTTGAGTAAATTAAGAACTCAATAGATATAACTATTATTATCATTTGGTAAACTTTAGATGGTGAAATTTCTTGCACTCTAAAGCAGACCGCAAAGACATCCCTGTTATAAGTTAATGTCTAATGTGGTACTAGTGAGTAAACTTAAGTTATACATAAAGTTTAAAGATTTTAAGATTCTAGTTACTAGTGAGTAAACTTAAGTTATACATAAAGTTTAAAGATTTTAAGATTCTGTGTCATTTACTTGTAAGAAAGAACTTAATTTTACCTGATGATCAGTTCCTGGATCATCAGGTAAAATCTAGTAGTCCAGCGATGTGTGGTCAAGATGGCCTTAACATTCCCTTCAACTTGAGCAAACTTTAGTTGTGTTTCTTCCTGATGACAGGCCCCTGATCTCCCTTTTAACAGAGTATTTACATTGGAAAATTGTAATTATAAATTCTTCCTCTGCCTCTTTGAGATATGAATCTTCTTCCTACCTCTCTCCAGTTTTATAACCTAGGAATGTCTTTCTCAAGGACCTGGGAGCCATCCCTTTGAAACATAATAATCAAGAAAGATAGAGTTCATATCTCCCAGTCTTTCTCAGAGGGTAGAAGCCTAACCTCTATAAACACAGATTAGCAAACACAGATGGCCTAATCACACTCACCAAAGTTCCTGTGAAATCCTCCATTCTTTTTTCAGTAGCTCATCCCAGTGCTTAAAAACTCTCCTGCCTTTTTTTTGTTCAGCAGTATTTCAATCTCTCTCCCCTACTACAATAGTTTTGAAAAAGTCTTCCCTGATTGTTTAACTCTGTGCTGTGCAATTTTTCTTTCATATGGGTCATAGGCAATACTTGGTGAAGCATTGTGTTACAGTGCTGAGATCCCTTGATCCATTTACAAACTCTTTGCTCTCATTAGCTTAAAAAAAAAAAAAGAAAGAAAGAAAGAAAGGAAAGAAAGGCTCAAATTAAGATCCTACTCCTTATGGTGCAATCAAGGAGATAAGTGGTGCTTCCTTCCAGCTGATTTTATTAACATTAAAGTTTTATGATAAATTATGAAGATCCCTAGAGCTAAACACCCAATTAAAATAACATAAGCATGGCAGGATGTCTATTATAATGTTTTTCTTCGAAGAAAAATTCTAATTATAGTGTTGTAGACTTCCGTGGGCACAGCACTGCTATGGGAATAGATGGGAATCACAGCTCTAATAAACAGGTAGGAGTTTCTAGGATGGCACTAAAGCAAAAATAAGCAAAGCCTAATCTTTAAAAGTCAAGTTTTTCTGGAAATGAAAACACAATGACTTGAGTCATTGTGACTTTCTAATTACACTTATATTTCCTTACTGGAGACTGGATATAGCTCATGTTTCTTTCTCATATAGAAAGTTGTCACAACAGAATGGGTAATTTACATTAAGGATTAA
The DNA here is from genome assembly GCA_003508835.1 of Eonycteris spelaea. Taxonomy (NCBI): domain Eukaryota; kingdom Metazoa; phylum Chordata; class Mammalia; order Chiroptera; family Pteropodidae; genus Eonycteris; species Eonycteris spelaea. The sequence continues at coordinate 246,627 of PUFA01000196.1, forward strand.
TAAAATCACTTCATAAGACCCAATAAATTTCACAGTGCACTCATTAGCTTTAGTAAAAAAGTAAAGGATAATCTAGATTTCAAATCTACAGTTATCTTTCAAAATGAATTTTAAAAAAACTTTTAAAAAAATTTCTGTCTGAGCAGAAAAAAGTAAAATAAATGACTTTTTAGTCTTAAAAGGCAAAGGTAGAATTCCAAGGAGAAAATGGATGAGAACTGAGGAATACAATTATAATTAGTATAATCAATGAGTTAAAAAAATTATTTTATAAACAAACAAACTAAACTAAACTAAACTATACACTCCAAATTCAACAGCTTTTGGATTTGTTTTCATGGCTCTATTTTCAACACTGTTGCTCCAATATCGGAGGGCATTTAAAATTGATTTCACGTAATGTTTACAGGGTCTTTTTTAGACACTTGAAATCTTCACATGAATATCATGTGTAATTATTTATATTTCATAGGGTTAATCTCAGTGATATATTTATTGTGAAAATATTTCACAAAAGGATGTCTTGTAATTACAATTTAATTTATGGGTTATAAGACAATTAGCTATTTACAAGAAAAAATTTAACTCCATACCTATCTCAAATATTGTACTATATACAATATATACATATACACATATATGTATATATATATGTATGTGTGTATCTCAGATGTAGTACAGGCCTAAATTATACCAGCACTGCCCCCTACAAAAAGAAAAAGATATTATGAAACAATGGGAAGAAAATGTGGGTAAATATTTATTTCTAAGCACGTGGAAAACTCATTTTTCAGCAAAAAAACTACAAATTACAAATTAAAAAAATTACAAATTAAAAAAAAAAGATTTTAATAACACATTAACATTTTTAAATTTTCCGTATCAAAAGCACCATAAAATTAAAAAGCAAACACTGACTTGGGAAAGTGAGTTTTGCAATAATAATGCCTTGTCAAGTGTTGTTATTTTTAATATATCATTAACCTATCCTTGTTCTTCCTTAACCCTCATCACCAATTCCCATCTATTTTCTCTCCTAACTATCTTTTGAATCTTGTTTCTCTTCAGGGTAGCTGCTCTGGTCCAAGATACCAAGAACTTTCTCATATTTCTGCAATAGTCACTTGTCTGGTCATGTCTCATCTGTCCACTCTCCAAATAATAAAATCATGATGCAACATGAGTCAGTTTCCTGAGACCCAAATACATCACGTGCCCCTCCTTTCCCCCATCGAGGACATGCAATGCTCTTAGAATAATGTACTCCTCTCCAGTTTTCTCTCTTGGCTCTCAGCCTCTGTGCTCCAGGCTTCCTTTTTCCTTAGTGCCTTTGCATATGCCCTCTACTTGGAATGCTCTCCATCTTTCAATCCATTTCTTTCCCTATTAACTATTACTCAGCTTCAATGTCACTGCTTTCTGGATACCTTCTCTGACTAGATCGGAACTTGAATATGTTCTCCAGCCACTAATAGTTCTTCTCCCCCTATTGACGCAGTTTTAATTTACATTTGTTTATTCATCTAAATTCTGTCTCTCCAACAATTGGAGTATTCTGAAAGCCGGACTGTGTCTCCTTTTCACTCCGTCTCCAGGGCTGGGTGTGCTATAAATGATGCGAGGCCAGGGCCGTCTGGAAACGGGAGCCTTGACATACATCACATGCCTATGAGCAGATTCCAGATCTTCAGAAAAGATAGAGAATTAAAGATACTAGAATAATTTGGACTCTAAGTCCCTGTTTTAAAGCCTATCTCAGCACAGTGTTATATTGAAAGGCAAAAAAAAAAAAAAAAGGAAACATATACATACTAAAACAAAGAAATGCATGTAGTATCTCCTCCTGACTTCTTAGTTCTCTTACTCAATTTCCACCTGTAGAGTTTTGGTGGTATTCTGTACATTTCTTACTAAATATATTCCTAAACATGTTTTGTTTTGGCTTTCTGCTTTTTAACATATGATTCCACAATTCAGTGGCTTAAAACAACTATTTTATTGTATCTCATGCATTCTGTGAATCAGGGAATTTTTTTTTTATTGTAGTAAAATGTACACAACATAAAATTTAACATTTTAAGCATTTTAAGTGTACAACTCATTGGCATTGCTCTGACTAGTACAATTACTCTTCTCTGACACAGAGACTCATTACTTAAGCAACATCTCAGACTCCTCTTTTTTTTCCCTTTCCCACCATCCCTGTCAACAAATTGTTTTTTTTTTAAACAAGTGCTCCCTAATTATCCTTTTCTTTTCTTCCCCTTTTGCTGTTCTTGCAGACCCTGATTCACGTCTGATTACTGCAAATGCCTCTAACCTGGGACTAAGATATTAGTGCTCAAAGAAGCCACAGAAGGTATAGGCACGAATGAAATACCAATGAATGGTTTCGAACCTGCTAAATCAGAGGCTCAAGATAAAATTAGGACGATATATTAATAGGACTCTGGGGCCCATTTCCCTCCTCCTTTTAATCAGAGCAGCTCTACTTTAAGTTGTTATATATTAGGTTTCAAATAGTTTACTCGAAGAAAAATTTCTGCAAAAGGGAAAACATGTTTGAAAATCACTGTTCTCAATCACTCAAGTTTGCCCTTTCTGCACAGGGCCGCCAATTCAAACGCTACTCTTCCTTTAAAATCTGGCTAAATTCCGACCGCACAGATGCACCTTCTATTTCCAGGACAGCCTGACTCTCCTTTGAAAGGTATTACAGAGTTCAGTATGTCACATAGTTTGGTGTTTACTGCAATACTTGCTAATTATTTCTTTTATCAATTAGGAATTTGTTTGTTTAACTAATTAGTTATTTAATTTTCACCCCTCCCCTATCCACAGTTAAATTTTTAGTTTACTATCTAACAAATTTTTCATTTAGGTTACTATGACTGGTGTTGAGATAATTAAGGATGACAAAATCTGATTAAATGATCATGATTTCAAAAAAGAATAAAAGATATCTTAGGAAAATAAATAAAAGATGTCTTAGAAAAAACAATAGATTTTTCTTAGAGTAGAATTTAGAACAAATGGGAGCAGCTCTTTTGGGATCTGAACTTGAGAAAGGTCTAGAAAAGTGCCACAATCGGTCTGGAGTGAATCCATGGGCTTGGCCTTTGTCATCTGTGTAAGGAAATGAAAAGGGAGGGCATCCTCTCTCTGCTTAAATGTCTTCTTTGTGAAACCAAACAGTCCTCATGTATGTTTATGTAAATTATCTAAAAAAAATTAACCAAGCATAAAATGTACTTTGTGTTTTTTGGCAAATGTTTTATTTTTCCATTAAATAAAAGCATGTATCTTACTAATAGCTTTATTTTACTCTTACGTACAATTTTTTTTTTTTTGATAATGAGAACCAACTCAGATATTACCTTTGGCCACATGTTTGCTTTCCATGTAATCTTTCTTTAAACTTCCTGATCTATTTCCCGCCCCCTTTTCCCCCTCAGGAGTGAGAGGCTGGGCATTAAGAAGTAGATGATAAATGAATTAAATAATTCATATACCAGAGTGCTGATTTCTACAAGCTGCACTGATTAAAAAATTGTTTGATGACAAAACAAACTTGAAAGTAATTACAGTTATATAGAGAAGGCACAATATTGTTACATTCACATTACCTGAGTTTAGATCTAAGTTGACTGTGGCTGTGTAGTTTATTCCCTCTGTATTATTGTGAGATCCTCACTACAACTGGTATGTGGCTTTTCTGTCACCCCTCAAGATTCCCTTTATACATTCTCGTAGGTCTGCTCCAAAACTGCCACTTGTGGAGAATGTCATGAGAAATAACATACAAATAAGAAAACCAAAGATAGGAATCTGGAGAGTTGGTTTTATGGCTTCTTACTACGGAATATTAGGGAGAAGTAGACTTTAGAAGGAACACCATTGGGCTGGGAGTCTACTGATCAGCAGTACGATAGTGACAGTGAATAAACCACATTGGCCATGTCAATCTTCTCACCTATTAAATGCAGAGAATAAATGATTACCCTTTTAGCTGTACAATGTTGGTGTGAAGGTCAAAGAAAAAGTTATGTTTAAACATTAAAAATACATTTATACATGTGATACATTATTTAAAAGAGCAGTTTAATAGAAGAGATGTAGAAAACATGTATCTCTGGTTGATTATTAACTTTTACAAATGTCTCAGCAAACCAAGAAATGACATTTATTACACATACAAACTTCTATTGAGGAGTAAAATCAATTGACAAAATAAATAAATAAAAAGTCCTTTCTGGTATATATTTGAAACATTATCAAATGGATACTTCTAATTTTTCAAATAAAAATATCAAATGTTCTTCAATTGAAATCAGTGATTCTCATAATTGGGTGATGGTATATCAGAATCTAGGGTAAGATACTTAGATAAAAGAATTTGGACAAAACACACTCTAAAATTATCATTGTTTTCACTTATTTTTACCATATTTTCTTAATCTAATTTAAAGTTTTTAAATAACAGCAATGAAGGACATTAGAATAGTAAGTTAGTTTAAAAAAATCTAGGAAACTTAGTTTTCAATAATTTACTTTAGAACTTAAGATTTCTTATCGTCTTTATCAGGAAATTTAAGGATGGTTTCAAATTAGATTTTATCTTATTTTTGAGTTTCTGAAATAATTTGTTTGGTTCCCTTTGTAAGACAAAATAATCAAACTACATTTTAAGGAATTAAAATCACCCAATTCTAAATCAGAAACATGCAAAGTTAAAAGCAATGAAAGGATATACTAAACCTTTTTTTATTGTTTGTAACAGTTGTTTAATTGACTGATAACCTCTGCAAAATAACCATGTCATCTTTATAGTATATACCATAATATACCTTCAAAAATATTAATAAGAAATGTATAACAACTACTAAAGATAACTTAAGAACATAAGAGCAAACTGAATAAATTGGAAAATTTACCATAATCCTGAGTGAGAAAGCAATTCTTCAAAAATTAATTTCTAAAATAGTTGAAGTTAAATTAATGAATTAGATTTTATTAAAATGCCTTTCTATAAACAATGAAATGGCAGAAATTTTATCAACATTTAAAAAATGGTACTTAATAGGCTTATCCTAAAATATCTATGGTGGTTGAATAAAACTAGTCAAAAAGATTTGAAAAGGAGGACATCCAATATCTTTGAGTAATTTAAATAGTATGATAATAGCACAAGAATAGACAAATAGATCAATAGAACAGAATGAACAACCCTAATAGAGTCCTACATATATTCAGAAATTTCATAAATTAAAGTGTAGTATTTTTAATAGGTGAGTGAAGGATAAGTTATTCAACAAGTGCTATTAGCACAATTGTATATAATTTAGGAAAAATAAATTTGATTTCTGATGTAGAACACACACACAAATATAACTTTTAGATAATTAACCAATGCAAGTACAGAAGTATTGGAGGAAAATTATCTTTTTTCTCTCTCTTTTAAAGATGGGATGCTCTAGAGCCTACTTTGAATAATGAGAGGAAAGATTTTTCATAGGAGAAAAGAGTGCACATGTTATGGGGTATATACAGGAAAAAGCTCCAAATGGACCCCACGAATTCTGTGTTTCTGTCAATTTGAAATATTAATTTCACAGGAAGAGACTCAAGATTAATAGATTATAGTCTTTGTTCTTTTAAGTAAGGTAAAACAAAGTCACTGAACATATCTGCCTGAGAGAACACAGGAAGCTTTTTGTTTAGACATTTTTGGATCGTCTTCCCAAATAGATCACAAAGCATGTGGGGGATGGGGTGAGAGGACTGGCTCTGGTGCCATATTACTTGGGTTTGACTCCTGCTCTAACAAATGTGATCTAGCACAAATCATTCGATAGTTCTTTATCCTGGTTGTCTTACCAATAAAATGTGGAAAATATTATGGTGATCATGAAGGTTCAATTAATTAGCATGCGTAACACATTCTGAAGAACATCTGGTATACAGTAGCCACTCAATACGCATAAGCATCATGAAGAGAAGTAGTAATTGAATATCACTGAGATCCCACAGCTTATGCTCCCTGGAAAATAATTTTTAAAAAACTCCAAAACTTAGCCCCACTTTCCAGAGCTATTCCCTGGTATCCCTCCAAAGGTTCAGCCATAGGTGTGGTGAAACCCCACTACTGGCCACTCCCTTGTCCTCTGCTCTCCCCTCATTTGCCAAGTGTGCAACACTATCTGAATTAGAACCTTCCTAACAACCGAAGAGTCCTTTCTGGAGGCATCGAGTTGAAACCAGTATAGGTCCCTTCTAGCAACTGTTAGCATATTTCATTTAATGAGAGAAAGAAAGGAGGTTTCGTGAATTTTCCCCTGTGAGAAAAAAAGAATCAAAATTTTATTTAGCTCGGAGACAGGAAACATCTTTAAATGCAGAAGACACCAGAACAGCACTGACTAGGTGCTCAGTAAACTGTTTAATGGATTTTGAAAGGGAGCAAAAGGCAAAGGGAGAGACTTACAAAGGGAGAAAGACAGGTGTTTGAGGACAAAAAAAGAGGCCTAAAGCACCAAATATGGATGGGCCTGTGATAGGAGAAAAGGCATTTCCTGTGTTACAGTAAGAAGGAATGAGGAGAAAGGGTGGGGGGAGTTCAGATACAGGCAGGATGGAAGATCTGGGGGTGGATATAAGAGGGCTGCCTATAGGTAGGACTTTAAGTAGTTACCACTTCCGAGTAAGAAAAATCCTGTGAGTAAGACAGTCCAGGAATTTGGCTTGTTCTCAATTTAACTCTGCTTGGTTGAAATGAGTGAATCTGTGATTCTAATTTACATAATCTTTCCATGAATAAAAATAGGATGCAAAAACTCAATCTGTCCCAGTTTAGATCCAAACTGGAATGCAAGATTTGACAGAAATCATCTTCTAGGATGTCTTTAAATGGCACCAACGAATCTTGAAATAGAATATCTCCAAAAGCATATGCCTCTTTTTTTTCTGTAACCAGTGTGACCCCTTCAAACTCTTTTCAAACCACTGTGCTAATTCGATTTTCTTTGAAAAAAAAAATTACTACTAGAGACTTTTAGTTGGAAATGATCCACATCACATTAGGTAGACACTTCTACCAGGAAGCTGTTCCATGCTAAGAATTGCCAGTAACAGATTACCTTGGATGAATTGCTTGGCTGACTTTCAGCAATCACTGATGTCCATCTCTGTCTCACTGGCCCTTTCAATTACTACCAAAATATTAAGTCTTGCCACTCACACCTCTAATCATGTGTACAAAGTTGCTATGTTAAGTATAATTGACATATGCTAATTCAGTTGTTTAAAGTTCTTAGATTTAATTTAAATTCTTACAAAGAAAATTCATATTACATAATTAAGATGCTACATTCAAGCTTTTATTTCTGATGCCTCAGTTGAAAGGGTTGAAAAGAATAAAGGAGAGGAGATACAATATGCCAAAGAAAAGTACTTATGACTAAATTTAAAGTCACCTCAAGTACAATTTATGAAGCATGCTTCAAAACATCTTAATATAGAATTTTTTTAACATACTGAAAATCTACCTGACTATAATTTTCTCTTTCTCTCTTTACACTTAAGTAATACTTTTCAGAGACTGGCTACAAAAACTTTGGAACAAACTGTCAACCCATCGGGACTTTCCTTTATGAAATATCCCCCATGACAAAGTTTATTCCTGTGATTAATGCCTGCCCCTAATTTAGAAATCCAATGCCCTCCGGGACCTAATATCAAGTCTTTAAATCACATTTTGTCTAAGTGCCTACTTGATATTAAATGCATTCTATGAGACCCTTCTAAACTAAGAGACTGACATTAAAGATTTACGAGGTGCTCCTGTTGGCAATGAAGTGCTAGGACATTTAACGGAGGGTAAACCCTGTTGTTACTTGACTCTTTAAGAACAAGATAGCATCAGAGCAAGTAGAGGAGCTGGGATTCAGACTCTGGCATGTCAGGCTCCAAAGGCATGGTCTTGCCGCTCACTATTCTGGTTAAACGACTCTAATGATTGGAACTGGGTACCTCTATGGTTAATAGATTTATTGCTTGGGCAGATCTGACTCCTTGAAAAAATGTCTCAACTAAACAAGTCGTTGGCCCTTTAACTCTTAACCACTGGTATTAATTCTAATATCTAGTATTCTAGTGTCAGACACAGAATTTATTCCTTCGTGCACATGATATCCCTTCATGTGAAAGACAGCTGTGATGGCTTAGGTCTGCTGTTAGAGGCCTAATTGTTCCTATTTGCCTCCTAGTTACTCACTTTAAACATATTTCTGCTGGACTTTAGCCCCCATAAAGTATAATAACCAAATTGTACGTGCAAAATAGCCTTCCAAGTGTGGCCTAATCAACATAGCACTTGATTTGGCTCACTGTCTTGGCCTTTTGAAAATTTAGTGTGTTCTTATTCTCTTATCCAACATCTATGCTATTCACCTTCACAGGGTTCTTACACATGATATACTTGTTGTTGATGACTTCATCTGAGTCTCTGATAAGAACAGAAAGAGAAGTCAACCCTGGGTAGCTTGTCAATAAAGGTCCCTCTCTCCAGATTGGCACTTAACCTTATTGTCCAGGCAGTTAGGGACAAGATAAATCATTCATGAACTTGTATTTGAATCTAAGCCTGACCTCAAATCACTCAAGTAATCTGGACAAGAAATTTAACCCATAGACCTTAGTTTCTTAAACCTGCAAACTGGGAATGACAATACCTCCTTGCAGGTGTCATAGCAATGATATTTGTAAACACTAAGTTCATTCCCATGAGTGAAAACGAGCAGCATACAGTTTTTGTAAAAACATGATCTTCCTTGCTGTTGAAAAGAGAAAGCTTCCACAACATTGTCACAAAGATGGGTTGTCAAGAAGCCTCTCTTACAGCTTGTTGGTAGCTCCGTGTGCCATGTAGCTTTGCTTGCACACAGTAGACCTAGCTCATGTAGTGATGAACTAAGTTCTCTTAATAATTTGATCTTTTGCTGCTTAAGCAACACTATCTTTGCATCTGCTGACATTAAGCCCCTCTGAACACTGGGTAGAGAGGCACTGGTTCTCAGAGACTGCAAATGTTTGGTCTTTCAAGCCGGTGCTGTGAAACCACTGCCCTTTGACTTGGTTAGTTTCTCATTCAAATAACCTGGCTTCTGCATTCCTACTTTTCTGATCTGTAAAATGGTGATGATGATATTGACCCATCTCACAGGCATGCTGTGAAGCAATGCTAATTAATGTTCAACAGAACACTCGAAAAAAACTTGCTATTTAAATGCTAAATATGTGTATTCAACAGAGGACAAGTGTACCTGGGGATTAACATGTCCTAAATGCAGAAATGGCTCAAAGTGGTACACCAAATAAACAACCTGACACCTGCTCAAAATCTATACTTTTTCACTCACTCTATTTTGAAGCAACACATTTTTATGGATTTTGTGACTGAAAGCTGGAAATGAGCAGTAACTTGAATGTCTCTCTTTTTAAAAGGTGGAGGGTATACTTTGAAGGATTATCAGAAAGAGAAGTGCCTAAATTGCTCCAGGGGAAAAATGATTCCAGGTAGGACATGGCATGGTAAGAAACCTGACAGTTCAAGACTCTTTTCTGTAACAACTCAATAAAGGTATAACTCACTCTTCTCATACAATAAGATCCATTGATTTGGATTAACAGATACAGCTTGCTCTCAAATTCTAAAATGTCGGGTTAAGAAAACATTTTGAGACTGCAAAATAGATTAGGAGTATAGATGGTTCAAACACAAGAGACTACACAAGCCATCCCAGCCTTCTGCTTGGCACCACTTAACCAGAGCTGAACAGCTGCTTAGCAGAATCTGTCTCATGTGTGGTACCCCAGGAACTATGCAGTGGCCATCCCAGGCTTCTGAAGAGGAAGCTGCTACATGTTCCCCAAAATAACTTTTTACTAACTTGTCCAGCTTAGAATGCCTCCCTTGCTTCGAGGACATAAAGAACATAATAATGCCTAAACCATCTGGAAACATTTTATTTGAGTTGTCTTTTTTACCCCACCAGGGGCCTGTGGCATGATTTGCATTGCATTTTGGGGACTTTTCAATTTTAAACAGTTAATCATCTTAGAGGATAGGGATATGCAAAGCTGGCAGTGTTTCTTGGGAAACTTAATAGAAACTCAGTAGAGTAAAAGGAACATTTTGAATTTGAAGTGGAAGGTTGCATTAAACATGAAATAAACACTCCTTCCTGTGCTGCCAGAGTCTAAAAATAGGCCCTTGAACAGATTCTGAAGTGCCTTTCTCTGCTTTCTCCAGTGAAGCCACTGGCACCATTAGCCTGATTACTACACAAGGAGAAGACCAGATGGCTTGCCCTTGAACTGAAATCAAAGGGCCTTCTTTTATGTGAACATTTTTTTTCAAAGTGAGGGCTTCCTAAATACGTAAAGGTCCCATGTATATTACACAAAGGAATCTGTTGGCCCATTACATACTCACTGCCTCAGCCCAGCACTCAGCTATCTTGGCACACTGAATAATGAAAACCAGAGTGCTCATGGAAATACTTCCCACAGCCTTGTCTTCAGATGACAACGTGTCCCAGAGAGGCAGTCCACCACTTAATCAACATGAAATTCTCTATTAAAAACCAAATATGCTGAACTTGTTATTCAAGGTGTCAGGATGGGCCTCACCTTGGAGCTTGTTAGAAATGCATACTCTCAGCACCTCACCCCGGAAACACTGAGTGGAGGCTGCAGTTCACTGAGACCCCCCAAGTGATCTGGAAGCAAGTTAAAGTCTTAGTTGCACAGAATTCATCACTTCCTATCCAAGTCTCTACTCTCCAGGAAGATATTTAACTCCTTGAGTAGTTCTATTTATTATCTCTTACTTTTAATGATAACTTTAATTCCTTCTGCTACGATATTGACTAGAAAAGAATTTAATCTCAGAGTTACACAGTAATACCACATAGACACCTCCTGCCAAAGTTAATTCATTAACACATTACTGTTTATTGAATATCTACGTGCTACATAACATTCAGAAATAAAAAGACACACACTCAACCTAAAGAGCTAAGAATATCTAGACATGCGAAATAATCACAATGATGGATGAGTAGACAGAGAAATATGACACTTAGGAAAAGTTTTGAGATATTCTGAACCGGCAAAACTAAGAGCATGGTGAGGGGATTGTTAAGATATAAAGATGATCTTGGAATAGCTATAATGTTTTATACTCCATTCTAAGGCATTTGGAATTTAAATCAAATTCTAATACTGACAAGGACCATGAGCAAAGGGTAAAGGGGATTAAGTGCAAGGTGTTAGTGCTATCTATGTTAAGGGCAACACTTCCTTAAACTCCCATCCGCTGGGCCTGGTGTTGCCATTTCTTTTGATTTTTAAAAACGACCAAAAATCCAGACTTGTATAGCAGGTGCAATTTCCTAATATTTAAATACTGACTACTGTGCCCCACCCCCCTCCCCTCAAAAAAAAGCAAACACCACCACCACCAATAAAACCTAACAATGAATGAACCGAACAAAATACTTGCGTGGGCTGAATTGCAACCTCTACTGAAACGCTAGGGTGGGTGTTCTGACCCACTGGAAGCTTGGCAGTGGCCTTGCCACTGGGTTTCCAGGATGGGTAAGACTGGCTGGGACAATTCCAGAGTCAGCACGAGGAAGCACAATGTGATGTGTGCTGAGGTAGAGTTCTGTTTGCAGAAGGCTGTGGGTGGAAAAGGGAATGACTCCCCGAGCAGTGAGGAAAGGTTTCCCAGATGGCATCATGAGCTGATGTTTCAAGATCAAAAGGTACAAAGTAAAAAGGAAGAGAAATAATGGGAGAAGGTATTCCACGTGAGAAAACTAAACTTGTAAAGGCTTGAGAGAGAATGATTGTTTTGATGAAATGTTGAGAGTTCAGAATGGCAAGGAGAAGAGTATACAAAGGCAAAAAATTTGCTTAATTTAAAAGAGTTGATGAATAATTTATATGATTTCCTCTTAAGAATGACCATCTTCCAGGCTTAGGCAAAACAAAAATAGGGACCTTTCTTTTATCGGTAGTGCTTTTTATGTGATGTGTCTTTGATTTGACTGGGGCTTTTGAGAAATACACATAGAAGTAAAAATTTTATATTTCCCCAGATAGAAACTCATATTCCTTAGGCTAGCAAGTAGTTTGTAGTAATTCCTTCGGTTTTTAGATATTACTGGGAGTTGACTTAGCCACCTCAAAATATGCCTCATTGGCATAAAGATGATCTTGACCTGGGTATTTTTAAGAAACAGCAAACATAGGAGAAACTCTGAAAACGAAGTTGAAGTTACCATTTTGTAATATATGTTTATGTTTATAGGGGAAATCTCCATTTGTAAGGATGTCTCCCCATCTTTGTACCAGGAAGAGGAGGATGACTAAATCTCAAGAAACTCTTATTATTGAAAGAGGCAGCAACTTAAATCTACATGACAACCTCACTTTTTTTACTGTGCTTTTCCTGCTAACTTCCCATAACTAACCACCCCTGTCCCCCCCCCCGCATCTGTTGACTTTAGTTGGAGATGGTATTTAGGGTGGTGACTTGGGCCATTTTGGAGAGTCACTCAGTTTTCCTGGGTATCTACTATGTCCACAGGAGATATACACATCATTAAAGTTCTTTTTGCTTTTTTCTTTTCCTGCTAATCTCTCTTTTATTACAGGGGGATCTCATCCAAGAACATAGAAGGGTAGAAGAAAAATTATTTTCCTCTCCTACATTACCCAAAATAAAGGAAAGTCTTTCAACAGATGTTCAAAGGGCATTAGACATTATCAATCAAGCTGACTTCACATTTCTTTGCAAAACAGCTGTGATTCTTTCATTTGTTGCTTTTAAAGGAAACCTTTAATATCTATTGCTATATCTGTAGTTTTAATTGTAAGTATTCCATCTGTGATTTTTAGTTATTCATTTACCTCCAATGTTAGCATAAGAGCATCAGTAACTCTTCCCCCCTCTCATTCACTATCATAGAACTGATAGGAAAGAATTTAAATGCTCTTTGGTGAAGGAAAAACTCAACACAAAAATATCTTCAAAAGTTACCAAAAGAAGATAAATGATGAAATTTATGAGAGTATTAAAACATGCTGTCAAGCATATTTTATTTAATTTTTCAATATGTGTCCTGGAAATCATTAAAATCGTCAGCCTGCAGCTGCTCCTTTCTGAATACAGAGTGTTAGAATGTTTAGACCACAGCTTTCTTGGCAAGTCAACAATTTTGGTTATGGTCACAGGTTTTGCAAATTACTTTGGTCTCGACTGTTTTACTATTATTCCTTTATAATAAATATTACAAATAAATGCCTGGATCAGTGTTTTTTATTTATTTTTATTTAAAAAATTTTTTTTAAAAAATTGAACCACTTTATTGAGGAATGTGTGACATGTAAAAAGCTGTACATACTTAATGTATACGATTTGACGAGTTTGGGAATATATATACACCTACAAAACTATCACCACCATCAAGGCCACAGATACATCTGTCACCTTCCAAAGTCTCCTCCCATCCCTGTTGTTCTTGTTGTTATTTTTATTATTATTGCTGCTGCTGCTGCTACTACTACTACTACTACTACTACTACTACTACTACTACTACTACTACTACTACCACTACTATTACTATTTGTATATTATAAACACTTAACTTAAGATCTATCTCTTGAATCAGGAGCTTTTAAATGTTAGTGTGAATAGACAGATTGCGGTGGGGTGCTAGTTAAAATGCAGATTTCCAGGCCTTGTCTGAAGAAAGTCTGATTCTGATTTTTGTAAAGGTGCCCTAAGTGATTCTGATGTAATGGTTCCAGAATTGTTTTAAATGGTGCTGGGGAGATGATGCACTGAGTGGCACAGCCAAGTCTTAAACAAATTAAAACTTCTGAGACGTATCCACAGTGATAATGACAGGGAATTCAAGCTCTGTGAGGGGACAGATTTTCCCTGTTTTGTTCACAGCTATGTCCCCAGCATTGAGATCTGCACTGGACACGGGGGCGGGGGAGCACTCTATACCTATTTGTTGACTGAGGAGTAAGTAAAAGAACGAACTGAGCATGATGTCAGCACTTGCTTTCTAATCTTCATGCCCTTCACTTGTTCCTCTGTCTCACACTAACCATCAGTCACATAAAGGATTCATGCCACACCTGCTCATCAAAAGAGGCCTTTGCAGGCCAGAATGATGATATTCTGCAAAGTCATCAGCAGTCTTGAAACTATAATGTTGATTAGAGTTTTCTGTTATGAACTACCTAACAAAACTGAGCATGGATTTGAAAGAATTGCAACACCTTGGTGGATCATGACAAATCAGTGTCCACATTCCAAATGCATTCTTTGACATATCACACAAAATGTGGCACCAACAGTCCACAGCAAAATGTTGTGTGGGTTTGAATGATACTAGAATGATACTACGTACATAATTCTTTTTTTTTTCCAGAACTTGTGAGCTTGTAAAATGTTTCTGTATTAGTTGTCGAGCTCTGAAACCAATTTGGTGTGGTGCTGCAACTGGATTTAAAGGTGATTTGGGCATGGTGGGGCAGACCCATGTAAACACACGATTCCTTTGAAGAAATCTTTTATTATTTCTCTAGAGTGCATGGAAATATTTTTATGAAATCTTAAAGTTACATAAAACACAGAAGTAGAAACCAATATAGCTACAAGTTTTATTTGTCCTTAGAAATTCAGAAGAGATGAAAACCCTTGAACAGATCCAGCACTACTTCATAATGTGCTTCTCATAGTAAGAACATAAGCGCTCATGCAGTTTAAATTTCTGACTGAGGTCCTAATTGATCCTCTAAGTCAGCGCACTTAGCATGAAAGTTCATAGTGCTCTTAACACCATAGCTAAAAGTAATCCTAAGACTGATTTAGCTTTAAATATCATGTAATCATTATAATTCTATTAATAGTATATATTCGGATTGATTGTTAATATTGATTGTTATTAATTAATACTGATTGAACACTTCTCTGCTTGCCAATAGTATTTTTCAATGGCTTCTCCAGCCATTATTTCTTTTTTCATTTTAAAGTAATAAATACTTAAACCCCCCCCCCAAAAGCCAGAAATAGCTACACTTATATCAGACAAAATAAACTTTAAAATGAAGACCAAATAAGAGACAAAGAAGAGCATTAAATAATGAAAATGGTCATTATTTAAAACATTCAAAAATATTTATGTACCCAACAGAGGAGCACCTAATAAAGCAAATATTAACAAACTTAAAGGGAGAAATAGACAGTAGCACAGTAATAGTAAGGTACTCTAGTATTCAAACTTACATCAATGGATACATGATCCAGATAGAAAATCATTAGAAAGCATTGGCCTTAAGTGACATATTAGAACAGATGGACTTAACAGATATTTACAGAACAATTCATCCAAAGGCAACAGAATATGTGTTCTTTTCAAGTACATATGGAACATTTTCCAAGAAACATCATGTGTTATTAAAACAAGTCTTTGTTGACTGAAATCATATCAAGCATTATTTCTGACCACAGTAGTATAAAACGGGAAATTATTACATGAAAAAAATTGGAAAATTCAAAAATACGTGGAGATTAAACAATATGCTATTGAATAACCAATGGATCAAAGAAGAAATAAAAAGAACAATTAGGTAATACCTCAAGACAAACAGAAATGTAAATATGACATACCAAATTTATGGGATGCAGCAAAAGCAGTTCTAAGAGGAAAGTTCATAGCAGCAAATTCCTACCTTAAGAAACAAGAAAAGTCTCAAACGATCTTACTTTATACCTCAAAGAAATAGTAAAAGGACAAACAAAACCCTAAGTTAGTAAAAGAGGAAAAGCAAAGATTACAGGAGCAATAAACGAAATAGAGACTAAAAAGACAATAGAAATGATCAATGTAACTAAAAGCTAGTTCTTTGAAAAGATAACATAATTGACAAATCATTAGCTAGATTCACCAAGAAATAAAAAGAGGAATCAGATAAATCAAATCAGAAATGAAAGAGATGTTGAAACTGATACTGCAGAAATACAAAGGAAAATAAAAGATTGAGATGAACAATTACACAACAACAACTTGGACGACCTAGAAAAAAATAGATAAAGTTCTAGAAACACACAACCTATGAAGACTCAATCATGATAAAATAGAAAATCTAAACAGACTAATTACTAGCAAGGAGATTGAATCAGTAATCAAAAACTTCCCAACAAACAAAACACCAGCACCAGACTGCTTTACTGGTAAATTCTATTAAGCATTCAAAGAAGAATTAATAATAATCCTTCTCAAACTCTTCCAGAAAATTGAAAAGGGGGGAACTCTTCCAAACACATTTTATGAGGCCAGCACCAGGATGCCAGAGAAAAAGAAAATTATGAGCCAATATCCCTGATGAACATAGATATAAAATCCCCAACAAAATATTAGTGAACTGAATTCAACAAATCCATTAAAAAGATCATACATCATGATCAAGTAAGATTTATTCTAAGAATGATAGATGATTCAATATCTGCAAATCAGTAAATGTGATATATTATATTAAAAATGAACGATAAAAATAATATGATCATCTCAATAGATACAGAAAAATCATTTGACCAAAATCAACATCTATTCATGTTAAAAAAAAAAAAAACTCTCAATAAAATGGGTATAGTAGAAACATAGCTCAACATAAAGGGCATATATAACAGGCCCACAGCTAACATCTCAGTCAATGGTGAAAAGATGAAAGATTTTTCTTTAATATCAGGGACAATACAAGGATGTCCACTCTTGCCACATTTGTTCAGCATTGTATAGGAAGTCCTAGCCAGAGCAATCAGGCAAGAAAAAGAAATAAAAGGCATTCAAATTGGAATGGAAGAAGTAAAACTGTCATGCAGAAGACATGATATTATATATATAAGATCCCAACAACTACATCAAAAAACTATTAGAACTAATTAATGAATTCAGTAAAGTTGCAGGATACAAAACCAATATATAAAAATTTGTTGTTTCTTTACACTAATAATGGACTATTAGAAAGAGAAACTAGAAAAAAATCCCCTTTACAACTGCATCAAAAAGAATACCTAGGAATAAATTGAACCATGGATGAAAAACACGTTATTGAAAATCATAAGGCATTAATGAAAGAAAGCGAAGAAGACACTAATAAATGGAAAGATATTCTATGTCCATGAATTGGAATTATTAATATTGTTAGAATGTCTATATCACCCAAGGCAAATACAGATTCAGTGCAATTCCTATCAAAACTCTAATGATATTTTTCACAGAAATAGAAAAAAACAATTCTAAAATTTGTATAAATCACAATAGCCCTTGCATAACCAAAAGTCTTGAGAAAGAAGAACAAACCTGCAGGAACATGCTTTGATTTCAAACTATATTATGAAGCTATAGTAATTAAAACAGTATGGTACTGGCATAAAAACAGACATATAGAACAATGGAACAAAATTAAGAGCCCAGAAAGAAACTCATGCGTATATGGTTAATTAATTCACAACAAAAGAGCCAAGAGTATACAATAAGGAAAGGATAGCCTTTTCAATAAATGATGGGGGGTGGGGAATTGGACAGCAGTATGCAAAAGAATGAAACTGGACCACCTCCTTACACCAACTCAAATGGATTACGAACTTGAATGTAAGATTTGAAACCATTAATACTCATAGAAGTAAACAGGTGGTAAGCTCCTTGTCATAGGTTTTGGTGATGATTTTTTGACCTGATACCAAATGGAAAGCAATAAAAGCAAAAATAAACAAGTAGGACTATATCAAACTAAAAAGCTTCTGTACAGCAAAGAAAACCATTGACTAAATGAGAAGGAAATATGCTGATGGTAGAAAATTGTAAATCATAACTCTGACAAGGGGTTAATATCTAAAATACGCAAAGAACTCATACAGCTCAATAGCAAAAACAAACAAACAAACAATCTGATTAAAAATGGGCTCAAGATCTGAATTAACATTTTTTCTAAAGAAGACATACAGATGGCATAAAGAAGACATACATGTACATGGAAGATGCTCAATATCATTAATCAACAGGGAAAAATGCCTGTCTTAGAACTCTGGTTGCCTCAATGTGTCTTTTAAGAGTACTTATTTTCATGTTCTGCTTAGTTTTCCTAGTAAATTCACTATTATAGCTTGTTATTACAACCCTTCTCATACTTATCTCACTCCAGAGAAGCATTTCTTTCTCTCTCAAGTGATGAACTCAAATTAGTGTCATCAGACCAGTTGTGACAATAATCATAGGAAAGAAATAATCTGAAGGAAGAACTAAAGAGCTCTTCCTGCTAAGCTATCAGTATATTTATCTACAAAACTTTTTTTTCTGTTGTAATTAAGGATTTATTTTTTTTAAGGTGACACATGAAAATCACAGCGATGCACATTAGTGAGAAAATATCAAAAACAGGTGATAGTTTGAGTGTTAACGCCTTTAAACATTTCCATACTTTTATAGAAGACAGAATGCATGGTTAGTGCTATTTCTGTCTCTTTAAAGGTGGCTCCCTTTTCTCTTTCTATCACCCTACCACACTCCGCCCCACTGCCACCCCTTCCCGTCATCTCTTGAGTTCTGACTGATGAAAAATTCTAAACTCTGCTCACATGGGTTCATCTGACTCTGCCCTATTTCCTGGAGCTTGGCCCTTTCAGAACAACTGAAAATTCCCAAAACAACTACTAAAGTGAAGACCACCAATTCTCCATCTTTAGAAAGTGGAGATTTGGGACTTTACCAGTGGCCTAGAAGCTTCCTATACATTTAACAGCAGCAGCAAGTGCCAGGATAATTTTTGCTCAGAAACAGCGTTAAAAGTAAGGTTTCGATGATTTTGAGTTTACATTTATCTCTTGATATGATGTAATTAATTACTACAACAATAATAACAAAAACAGCAACAAAACCCTTTATAAAGAAATTGATTTTGAAGTCTTGAGAATAATTTTCTCAAACACGTTCACGTTAAAATATTTTATTTCCTCTTTAGCTAAAAGTAACATTTCAGAAAAGTGAGGTTTCAATTTTCCATTTGGAAAAGAAAAATTGTAAACAAAAGGCCAAGATTCTCACATTAGAGAATAAATGTTTGAGAGTCAACCAATGAAATCATAGTCACCAAATGAAGTTAAAATTTATTTAATGAAGTCATTATTTATTTTAAATAATTTAAATCACTATATATACACATACACACAACTGTGAGTTTCAAAGTATTGTACTCCAAGATCTCCACCTTCTCAGTTTGTGGTATTAAGGCCTTATCAGCCAGAGTCTAAATAAAATTCAAGAATTACTAATCACTAGTCAAATGATGTGAAAATCATGTTACTATTGGATTTTTTTTTTAAAGGCTTCAAAACCTTGTCACTACACCTGATTTGATAGCTAAATTTTGTGATAAGTAGTTACACTTTTGAGATAAGGCTAGACATTTTTAAAAATCATATCATTAAGCAATCTAGTAATATAGAACCCATAAAAATATTATTGTTTGCTTCCAATTCCTCCATAATAGTCAACATCTCTTATAATGGCACCCCTAATGATCACCGTGAATATTCTTTGCCATATTTTAAATACAGAATACTCAGAGTAGAATTGCATGGTTTTGATATTCTCTTGTAAAACTCAGAGGGCAGCCGCATGTCTCCATTAGCAGGATAGAGTAAAACCTCTTGAATTTAAAATAAGGCCGCTCCTATTCTAAAAAATTGCTTTTGATCAGATCTTCTTAGAAAGTGCCACTTTCCTCTTTTATGGCTGACACAGCTCTTTGCCTTACCAGCCACCCTGGCTTCCGTTTCAAGATGTAAAGTTATCACATCCATTCTAACCTGGAGAGCACACTATGACGTTGGTGTCTTGTTAAAATATGACAGAGTGCACACTGTTCGCTCTGAGCTTCTGAACTTCATAAAACAAGGAAAATCATCACCTGCTGTTCTCTCTACTTCTCTCTCCAAAGTCATTTCCCATGTGTCTTGCCCAAAGGGACGCCCTGAGCCAATTGATTATTATTAGCATTGGCGGAATTGCTGTTTTGGATATATTTCTTTTGATAGTCTCATCCTTGTTCTACTTGAACAAAAGGGATTCAGGTCCAACCTACAGGATATGCATAAGCCCTTGTGTTAATATATCTTATCTCATAATTCATCAATATTTTAGCAATCTTTTGCTGATTCCTGAATCAGATTAAAGGTTCATTCTCTATGTGGCCTTTACTATCTCTATATTATCCTTGTCAATGATTAGGAAATGGGGCCAAATTGATACAATGGTCCCTTTTATATACATAACTCCCCAGAAGATAGTTTTTTAAAAAGGAGATACTGATTTATGACTATGATTTAATAGTTTATATTTTAATATGGATTAGTCTAGCCTTTTTGGATCTGCAAGTAAAAATAACATAAATGCTCACCTAGGAAAATTTTTTTCCACCAAAAAACAAAATTTCCTAACCCTGTTATTTAACATCATTCTTATGAAAAATATATCTCCCATAGAATAAATTGAGAGGGAACTGTCATTTATCTCTCTCCTAGAAGACCTTAAACCACTCTCCATTCTGTGAACCATTCATTCATTAGACAAATATTAATTAAGTGCCAAAATACACTATGTAAATACCAGACTAGGAATATAGAGACAAACTGCCCTCCAGATCTTCCACTAGGCTATTTTCTTTTTCTTTTCATACAGTTGATTTCAGAATCTCATTGGATTATCAAGAAATTCTGCTTTAGGAAAATATATATATATATTAGGAAGATTACCATATATGTAATACATATCTTATACATTTCATTATACATGTATATGTAATCTAATCTCTAGCCTTGGCTGAATCAATTTTTTTGGATGTTTTCCTTTGAAATAGCTTCATCTTTGCTCTACTTTAGTACAAGGGAGGATACAGATACACACACACTTCTATTTGTACACTTCCAATAGTCTTTTGTCTACAGGGTTTTTAGATAAAGGATAAAACTGCCTTTGTGATAATGTGCTTGTGTGTGTGTGCGTGTGTGCGTGTGTGTGTGTGTGTGTGTGTGTTTGCGATACTCCTGTTTCCCTCCCTCTTTCACACTCCATCACCCTCATACCACCCTTACCTCCTACTCACCGCAGGTTCCGTCTCACTCTCCACTCTGGAATCAATCCTATCTGGGCATAAAGGAAGTAAAGGACTCTAAGCTAATAGTTCAGCTTTCAGTCAGTCTTGCTGCCTGCTCTTATTCTAGGACTTGCTCTTTGTCTTGCCTTCTTCCCTATAGCCTACCTTCTGCCATGTAAACTGGTTCTAGTTTCAAAATCTCTGCCTGGCTGGTTGCCTCTGAAATTCCTACCTCTGAGCCATGCCCACCTCCAGTGCCTCCATGGGCACAGGGTCCTCCCTTGTTGGCTTCACAAGCCTTTCAGGTAAAGCCTGCCTACCTTTAGGTGAGTGTGAGACCTTGACCGCTGCCAAAAGCCTATGTCTACCTCTGGCCATAGCCTGATGCTGGACTAGAAAGGAGATGCTGCCCTTGGCTAATTTAGATATGCCCTGGCACCTGGTGCTGGCTCAGCCCTCACACAGCCTCCTCAGCCTGGCTGTGCCTCTTTGGCTCCATGCTTCTGTCAAATGAACTTCAGTTCTGAAAACAACATCTGTAGTAGTGACTGGTAAGCAGGAGTTATAAACTCGCCACGTCTGGCGTACAGATGTATTTATGTATTTTGTTTGGCGAGCATGGTATTGAAATACGGAGATTATTTTTTCTTTTTTCTTTCTTTTTTTTTTAAACTCACTACTAAAATTTAATAATTAGTAATTTTCACATTTAAAAAAGCCCAGAAACATAAAAACAAAAGCTAGATTTCCAAGATGGCTTGAAGGTGGAAGCTATAACATGCTGGATGACTGATGCTGCCACATGGCACCCCTCTACCAGAGACAGGCAGTTCTTGATACTTCAGGCTGTGTGTGATTTCTCTCTCCAGATGGTACAATTGCTGTGTAACCTATTGTTTCCCCAATCATAGCCAAATGTCAAGGACCCTAGTCATTATGTTTATACTGTTGCTTTTTTTTTTAATGTGGAAGATTTAAGTGGAAAGTTAATATATTCTTTTACCTTTGTCTCTACTAAAAATGGGAACACAAATGGTCTAGCCACATGCTTAAAAAAATGGTAAAAACAAAAAGGGGAGGGCATATTTCTTAATGGAATAGAAGACTATTTCTAAATGTCTAATATACAACATTTCTAATACACCATAGTCATATCCCCACATTCATTACCTGCCTGATTCCTGTTGGCATTTAACTCATATGGCATTTTGACCCATATAAATAGAGTGCTTTGGGGAAAAGGGAGTGGATGGTGAAAGGATTCAAATGTAAGCAGAAATACTGAGAATATTTGGATATGCCTTTGGAAAGGAGAAAACTTAGAGGGTTACAATCATTTTCCATACATCTGGAGGGCTGTTTGAATAAAAAATTAACTTTTTCCATATGGTTCCAGAGGACTGATACCGGGAAAGAGCTGTGGGAAGACACGTTTTGGGTGTATTCAAAGCTATGGAGAAGGACAGGAACACGTTTTTCTTCCATGGATGTGTGCACGCAAGGTCTGTAGGAACACCTAGAAACTCCAGTTTTCCCTTCAGTTCTAAATATCCATAATCTTTAAATAATAGAAGACATTATATTGAGAACAATGATTTACTTCTGTTTTCTCTAGAGTAGAGGCTGGGTAATGGATGTATGTAAGGGAAAACAGAAAGAATAAAGGTAGGTAACAGTTTTGAACACTGAATATTGTTTGGAGCCAGAGGAAGATAAGATAACCCTAAGCATTTTGAAGGCACGTGAGTCCTTTTGAGGCTGATGAGGCTTTGGACACTGAAATACTCTTTACAACAGAGATAATATGTTTGGATATTCCCATTGTAAAATACAAGTTCCCCAAGAAAAAAATCTCTGGAATAGACTCCTAGGTGATTAATCATAAAGATATCTACCATTGATACACAAGATAAATGTCTACCAAAGCTATTTCACACTTGTTTTAGGCATTAGCTGGGATCACCAAAATAATATATCCTTTTTAATAAAAGTGGCTCTTTAAGTACAAATATATTCTTGCCTTTGAAAATAATCCCTATGAAAATATTATGCATAACAACTAAATCTTTTACTCTGGAATACTTTCTGTTCACTTAAAGAAACAGAAACATCAAAATGGAATAAATAGTCACCATTTAATCATATTTTTCTCATGTATAAGATTTTATGGGTTGAAATATATATTTATACACATATATCAAGGACCAGTTCAGTTCTCTATTCTGTTTGAGCCCAAGCTTCTTCATTTGTTAAATAGAAACAAAAATATGACCTTGCTTACCCGATTATTCTTTAAATATGTACAAAATTTCCATCTGTTTGGCTCCATAAACATAACTACAAAACCGTGTATATCTTGTGATTTCTCATAAAAACTGAGGATTAATTGGAAGTATAAGAATGAATATATATTGATGAAATGAAACTTGCTTTTGAAAGTGAAAAGGCAAGTCATAAACTGGAAGAAAATATCTGCAATACATACAATTGACACAGGTTTAGCATACAGTAAACACAGAAATATAAACACAGACATTTCACACAAGAGCAACGTGAATGGCCGATACATTTTAAAAAGATGCTTAAACTTATAAATAATCAGGGAAATGCAGTTAAATCTCAATGAGAAATCACTTATATTTATCCAACTGGCAACTATAAAAGCCAGAAGATAAGTGTTAGTGATGATTTAGATTATAGAGAGACTTATACACATTGCTGCTGGAAGTGTAAGCTGAGATAGTCACGTAGAAAGAATTTGGCATTACTTGGCAAAGTATGAGCCTATGGCAAGTCCATATCTAAGATGCAACCCTAGGGCAGTGCTTCTCCAAGTGCTATATAACTGTCTGCAACAAGGTAGGCACAGAGGTTGGAAATTTAATAACAATTTGGCAGAGTATTTTTACATCTGTTAAATCTAATTAAAATGAGGTTAATTTTTGTCTTTTTTCATTTTCTCGAAGTTAATTCTTATTGTCTTTGCTGTTTTCTCCCAAAATTTTAATCTTTGAAGTATTGATAATAAAAAAAGAAAAAGGAAATGGACCATTCAGCAAAGACAGTTTGAGAAGTACTAATCTAGAGAGCTCTTGCACTAGAAGGCTGTCAAGAATATCTGTCTCAGTACTGCCTGTAATAGCAAAACAACACCATCACAAGCCTTAAAACTCAAAATGAAATACAACTAAAAGAGGAAAAACATGTCCGTCAACAGGAGACTAGATAAGTAATTTATGGTATAGTCACACATGGGACATTATGCAATAGTAAAAACTAATGAACTATGACAACGTGAATAACATGAATAAATCCTAGAAAAGTAGTGATGAGAGATAAAAGCAAGTCTCAGAAGGCTCTATACAGTATGACACCATTTTTTATAAAGCTCAATAACATAATTAATTAATAATTAACTGGTTGGTTGATTAATAAATTAATATAGCTTTTAGGCACACATACTCACATGATAGAATCTTTTTTAAGCAGAAAAATGATTAGCTCCAACCCATCATAGTAGATGCTATACTGAGGCAGGGGGATTCGAATAAGGAAAAAGTAAACACCATAGATAGATCTATTTATTGATGATAATCTAGCTTTTGAGTTGGATAATGAGTTCAAAAATGCTTCTGTTAGTATTAGGCTTTATATTTTAAATAAATGTTATAGATATTTTTGGTGCATAAAATAACATTAAAGTTTATGCCAAATAAAATTTAACCGCTTTTGGAAAAGAACTGTCAAAAATTTTGTGGCTCAAGTGTTACAAGTAAAGAGGTTCTGACTCAAATCTTAAGATAATTAAAATCTCCACCTGGATTATAAAATCTAACTATAAAACTATTTGAAGTTAGGTACCATAGTGATATACGCTGTTAAGACAAAAACATGTAAGATATATGAACATAAAAATCTATCACTGTCTGTCTTCAAATCCCTGTATAGTTGAAAGTGAAAATAAAGTTGACAATTACATATCCCGTATACAAAAATAAGATCATGTCTGGTGTAAGGAATGTGGTATTCTTTCACAGTTCAAATGTTTCTCAAGCACCTACATCATCTTGGATGCAAATACGGGGCTGGATGTATGGTGACAAAATCAGTAGGGAAGATCCCATACCATGGCACTTTAAGATGGGGGGAATTAGGAGAGGCAATAGGGTACCAAGTAAATGATCATTCAAAACCATAGGGCTATGTGCTATAGAGATAATAAAATAGGAGAATTGTGACAGAAGTGTCAGGGATGTGAATCAGGGAGGGTGTCTAATACAGGGTGGTCAGAGATGTTCTCTATGAAGTAGCCATTAAGCAAACCATTTTCTGCAGAAGAAAACTGCTTGTTCAATGGCGCTAAATGAAAACAAGGTTGGAGTATTAAAAAATAACAACAACAACAACAACTGAACATGGTCTGTAAGGCTGAAGCCATGAAGTTGGAGGGGTCTCCAGAGAAGTCACGTGGCCTTGACCATCATGGAGAAGAGCTTCTCAGAAGTTTGTTCATCAACTTCTTTGGGGCTCAATTGGCACACTCTTCTGAAACATTTGGGTCCATCTTCATAGCTGTGATGCCAACTACACACAATAATTTCCAAAGGGGTCAAATATTTGGTGACATTAAAGTATTAAAAAAAAAAAATTCCAGATCACTTTTGCATCTTTTGCCAGACAACGCTGCTGATGTTCAGTCCCATATATTCAGCCACCAACTGGATTTCTCCACTTGGTGTTTCCACAGGTTCCTAAAACTCAACAGAACCCACGCCTAACACATTGTATTGCTCACCAGGGCAGTCCCTTTTGTGGTAGTCCTGTCCCTGTTCACTCAGGTAGCCATTCCAGAATTTGGGAGTTATCCAATTCCCTTGTTCCACTTACTCCTCTAATTCATGGCTAAGTACGATTGGTTCTAACTCATAACATCTATCTTGTGTCCTTCCCTCCATTCCTATCATTACGTTAGTAATTCTCACCTCACCTATATTATTAAACTGGCCTTTTTACTGTTCTTCCTGCCTCAGGTCTTACCCCATCTCCAATCTATCTTTCACACGATTTTCACAGTAAACTTTTTAAAAGACACATCTAGCTTAAAACCTGCCAACTGCTTTCCTTGCCTAGAGGACAAAGTCCAAACTCCTAACGAGGCATGTGAGGCCTCTGGGATCTTGTCCCTGATTCTTTTCCATGCCTTTCATGTGCAAGGCTCCTGTGGGATGGAGGCTGCAATTCCCTGGCTCAAAATGATTCCTCTTTCCTTGGCCCTCATTGCACCATGTGCAAACTTTCAATGCGGCATGGAGGATATCACGGCTCCTGGTTGACAGTTTGCCTCTTTCCTTATATGCTCCATGGATCCTGAATATTGAGGGCAAAACCTGCTGGTCAGGAGGTCCTGATTACCTTCTTGTTGAGTGACTCAGGAGTAAATTAAGCTCTGTCTGTTTAATTTCTAGATAAATCTCAAACTATTATTTTATTTCCATCATCCCTGCCAACGCCTAGGTCTGTGTCTCATCAGCTCTTGCCTGGACTATTTCAGTAGCTTCTGAAATGGTCCACTCTCTTCTTTGTCAACGCCATCTGCCGCACAGCTGCCAGAGTCAAAATCTGTTCTTATCGCTCACTGCCTCAAAACTCCAACTGCTCAAAAACCCCTTAGCATGGGGATCCATGACTGTCCCTGGGACTTCTTTGCGGCTATTACATACACAATGCACTCAAGTTATATCAAATTGCTTAGAACTTCCCAAATGTATTATGCTGCCTCTTGCCTGGAATTGAGTGCATTCCTTCTACCTGAACTTTCTTCCCACTTCTCTCTCCCTCCTGCATCACTGCTCCTCTAATCCCTTCTCTATCTTCTCAGCCATTAAGATTCAAATCAAGCATTACCTTCTCCATGAAGCCTTCCTTAGACCCCTACCTGGCTGCCTTAGATAACTTCTTCTAATTTCCACAGTATCCAATGCACACCTTAGTTATACAATACCATGTCCTATTATTTTTCACCCATTTGTCTCCTTTATTAGTTTTACTGGGACAGGGGTCTGGAACTTGTCTTAATGAACCCTGAACACATGGCATAACACCTAGGAAATGGAGGGCCATCAATAAATATTTGGAAGAACAAAAGAAAAATTAACATTCTTCATTTTGGTCTATTGGTAATATACCATCTTTAAACAATTAATAAGCAAAATAACAATGAATTTTTCTGATTTCTTCTGAGTCTGAAAATCAATGAGAGTAGCAAAATAATCTTCTGTCTCTTTTACCTTTATTAAGAAATATATAATCAAGATATTGTCCCTCTTGAGAAATACTAGCTTATTTCTAGAGAAGTGAGTAATGAGTCCAACACTACTCACAAAGCCTGAGAGTTTTTGAAAGCATTTCAATGACAGTTTTGACATGCAGAGAAACCAATTCATTGGGAAATGAGGAGGCGGAGAAAAATGATGGCAACAAAACAAATAATATTGAATCTGAATGAGTGAAAAGTCATGAAAGAACATAACTGGCATGAGTTCCAAAGTTAAATTAAACAAATGAAAATACATGAAAAAGGAATTAAAAGTTGATTTCAGACAGTTAAAATGCTTCTTAGTCTCATTTTTCCAAGACAAATTTCATCATCTATTCAGCAATTCACTTTGCAGTTCTTAAAAGGAAGGAAGTAAATCTGTATTTGTTAGTATGCAACGTTTTAAGAGATATTATTGAGTGAAAGAAAACTCAACATATATACTTGTGTGTGTAGATGTATGTATAAAAATATAAATGTACCTACATGTCTATAGCCATCTATATCTACCTGCACAGAATATTTCTGGTAAGATAAGATTCATAATATATGGATGACTGGGAGAATGGGCTTTAGAGTCTGATGTTGGACAGAAACATTTTTCATTGTTTACCCTTTTGTAGCTTAAGAATTTTTAGCCACATGCCACATAATAATCAAGGGAAAAAACACAAAATGTGAAAGAACACTTAAGTAAATAAAACTAGAGGTGATTGTGCAATTAAATTATTCCCTGTTTTAAGGAAACTACGCTGTAGTTATTCTTACCATTAAAAACACTGAAACAGGACATTCTGTATAGATAAATGTTGCAAACAAAATGAAATGGCATGTCTTTTTAGTTAAAAACAAGCTCTTAAATCAATATAGTAGTAATAGTAATTAGGATTTCAGGATGATTCAATGATTTTCAGGAATAGCATTTTAAACTCAGTTGATTCTCCTCTCAGCAGATGAAGATCCTCTTAAAGGGAGTAAAAGTCACCAATACACATAAATGGGAGATCAATTAAGCTCAGAACTATAGATTGCAATGGGTGAATGTCAATGGGGCTCAATAATGCTCCACATTCTTGAGTGTCACCAGCCAATGTCACTGGTCAATGTCAAAGTAATAATCCAAAATCTTTCCGTGCCTTATTAAAATAAATAACTTGTATATTATATTTTGATTTCTAAGACTCCTCTTCTAAAGTTATCATAAAACTTAAAGACTTTCTTAATGGAGACAAGAAATAAAACAAAGTAAATTGTTTAAACATTAAAATAAATCACCACACACACTGGAAGAGTAATAACTTGGAGATGAGCATCATAGGCCATGTACAGGACAAAAAACCTGGGTTTGAATCCATATCTGCCGCTTACAAGTTCTGGGATCCTAGGAAAGCAATATTGTTTCTTTCAATCTCACTGTCCCCTTTGTTAACAAAAGAACATATCTCACTGTGTTGTTGAAGAATTAATGGAAATAACATAAATAAAATAATGCTTCATGAATAATATAATTAAAACAGTAAGTAAATGGCACTTAGTAGATGCACAAATGTTATTAAAATTGTAATGCTAATGCTTAATAATAGTTGTTAATCATAATTATCTGGCATTGTTTTTATGAAACAGCTGAAATCAAGAATTAGAATGAAGCATGGTTGGGGGAAGTAAGTAATCAAAATAAAGGGATATAGTTTGGGGGCAAACCTAAACAGCTTTCTCCATTGCTGTTGTCCCTCAAGTTGTCACCTTGCTATAAAAGATTCTTTCACTATCTTTTTACCTTATAAACTTATCTCTGTGCTTAACTTTTTCTGAAACCTGTTTTTGAGATATAGTAAGAAATAATATTAATTCCAAATTCCTGACAATTAAAATGTATAAATGATGTGTCCCATATGCACAAGGCCACCCAAATGGTCATGCATGTCTATGTACCACCAAGGATCAATTCCAAGACTGACTAGGAGAAGAGAAGACATATTACAAGTGATCTGCATGATTATTACACAGCTAATTGAGAGTTTAATGAAAGCAAAATTATTAAAACTTTCTGACTCTTGTCTTTTTCATAGCACTAAGACTATGAGTCCTTATATCTACCAAGAGGAACTTTCGGTAAATTGGTAAATGACTATGTAATCTCTTTTTTTGACTATATAATCTTTTACATAAAAATCCCGAGATTCAGTCTAACACATCTTTCCAAGATGTCCAATTATGTTGCAGTCAAGAAGGGGCATATCTTATACTCCCATGGTAATTTCTAATAAAGATTTTCCAAGTGAATTATATCTAGTAAAGGGGCTTAGAAAATATTAACTGTGAATTTTATGATGTCTTTGGCGAAAGGCTACGAAAGTCTGATTCTGAGGCCTGTGTTAAGCTGTCTCAGGGTTTTCAAACCTTAGTACTATTGACATTTGGAGCTAGCAAATTGTGTGGTGTGTGTGTGTGTGTGTGTGTGAGAGAGAGAGAGAGAGAGAGAGAGAGAGAGAGAGAGAAAAGAGGAGAGGGATCGTCTTGCACATTGTAGGATGTTTGGCTGCATCTTGGCTTCTACTGATTAGATGTATCCATCCCAATACCACCCACCCCATTGTGACAATTACAAATGTCTCCTGGCCTCCAGTTGAGAACCATTGGACGATCTGCATTAACCAAGTTAATTCTCGCTACCCTAGACCTATTCTCTTTCTAAAAGACTGTATACATTACAAGTTCAATTTACTCTTTTGGGTGGGGGTAGGTATCCAAGCTTTATAACTATTTGACAGGTAACATCATTGCTCCTTCATCGATTTATTCTTTTTCTAAAGAAATGATCAGTAGCTATGAATATTATTTTAGAAGCACTTAAATGATATTTATGAACCTAAGCTGCCACTTGTTATTATTCTAGAAGGATGAAACTTTGACTAACAAAGTTTTTCTTTAGTTTGTTTTGCTTTGCTTTAATTTTCTACTGACTCTCTTTGGTGAAAATAACTAGGACAATGTATTAGTTATCATTATCATAATAATCATTCTCCATGTTTAATTTCTCATTGTGAACATAAGTCCACTGTAAATCTTATCTACTGTGTTGGCTATCTTGATATTTTTGTGGAGAGATACACATGTGGTTCACACACATGCACATGCATGCAACCATGTGGAAGCATGTGATGCAGAGTGGAGGTAGACAGAATGTTCCTGCGGAAGGGTTCTGAATGGCTGATATCTGCGCCATCTCTCAATAGAGATCTGGTTCTCAATTTTTAAGATAGATTACTGAAAAATGCAACCAAAAAAAAAAAAGAGTAAAGGTAAGAAAACTGACTTACACTAAGAGTATGAGGTCCTGCAAAGAGAGGGTGAAACTGGACCTTTGGAGAATTAGGGACCAATGCTGTATTACCAAAACAAAATTAGGCACAGAGTTACACAAAAGTGTGGAGAACAAGAACAAGGAAGGGGAGCACAGACATGGAAGAAGATGTACCCTCTTAAAATTCAGTCAGTTATGAAGTCATTGCGGCTGAGGCAGAAGCCAGAGCTTGAGGAAGGGTTCACAACAGCAGGAATCACTAACAATACCATGCACAAAAGAAGTTGCTACTTGTCCTATGAGGAAGGTTAAAATCAAAGCAAAGGGCCTCTTTTTGTTGAAGATTTAGGGGAGACAACAATTTAGCCCCATTGGAAAATAAAAGGTCTAGCTACTTATAGCAACTTGGATTTTGGCACTGTGGCCTAAATACCAAGAAGAATGGGTCATTTTATAATTGCTTCACATCATATTACATTATAATAATTGATTGCTGTTATGTTGTTTTTAATGTTTCTCCTTGTTCAAAACTGTGAACACACTGAGGTTCAGGACCCTGTTTAACTTGCTCAATGTGGCATCTCCAGTTCCTAGCACAGAATTAGCCACATGATCTAAATAACTGAATATCTGATGCATTTATGGCTGTATCAGGAGGAACTATGCTTGTTTGAGGGTGTCTCTGAGCTTACTGTTGAAACGGAAAGTTGATTAATTCAACAAATATTTCCTGAATGCCTGCTATAGGAACACCAGATTACAACAGTACAAATGTCTATCCTTGTAGAGATAACATTCTGGCAGGTAAGCCAAAAAGGAAAAGAGTATATTGATTAACAATAAGTTCATACTGGGATAAACGGTATGAAGGAAATTAACATGCTTTCTTTCATTGGGTCTCACGGTCACTCTGCGATGAGGCAACGTAGTTTCACTCCCACTTTACTAATAAGGAGAATGGGGCTTAGAGTCTGCAGCTTTCCTATTGGTGGTGACAGCTCCAGAGTTAGAGTTTCTGACAGATCCTATCTTGTTCTTTCCATTACAACACGCTTTTATGTGCAAACTGCCAGTTAAAAAATAACCATGGGTCTACGGCCATGCACCCTGAACAAGCCCAACCCAGTCTGATCTTGGAAGCTAAACGGGGTCAGGCCTGGTTAGTACTTGGATAGGAGACCACCTAGGAAGACCAGGTGCTGTAGGTGTAAAAATTAAGCTGACAAGGTCCTTGCAATCTGTGATGTCAACCAAGGGTTGCCTGCCTAAAAATTAAAAAAAAAAGAAAAAAATATATATATATTTAAAAATAGCCATGGGATGTACAGTACAGCATTATCAATAATACTGTATAACTATACAATAGTTATAGGTGTCAGATGGGTGACTCCTGGGTGATCACAAGGTATGTAAATGTCTAATCACTATGCTGTACACCTGAAACTAATGTAATATTATTGTATGTCAACTGTAATTAAAAAAATAAATTTTGAAAAATATGTAAAGGAAAAAATATGGTATGACAAAATTAAAATTAATGATTTTAATATTCACTTTTTAAAACTGATATGTATATTTACATCCCTGCATCTATAAAGAAGGATAAAGGCCTAAACATTTAATTAGTTTTGTAAATAGTATATGTATAAGCCCATGAGGGAAGATTATCATTCTATCTTGCAACTTAGAAAGATGAGCAAATAATGAAGTTCTTGTGTGCTATAATTTGCACCATGTAAAGAGGGAGCATTTGTGATGCAGCGATGTGATTCCGTTGTTTACCTGGAAGTTTGGGACCCTTAACCACGTACAGCCAGTGGCACATCATGAGTAGGGAACTCGGAAGCCCTCATCTAACCAATCCTGTTGAGCAAGCCATTTTAGGTTAGGTCAAATCTTGACCCAATCAACCTCCCATAGGTCCTTCAGTCAAAGGAAGATCTGATTTAAATTGATGATATCTTCCATGGTTATAATTTAGACATACAAAATAGTGGAGAATAACACAACAAATGCAGTGGACCATCCACATAATTGACATGGACTATCTTGACCTTCTGTGTCAACCCCAGTTTAGATGTGCATCCCTAGAAATGAGGAGGTAAGAGTTTGCCTGCATACATCTCCCTCAAGTACTGGTCAACTAGCATAGCCATAACTTTGCTTGAGCATTCCATAGGCAGAGGTGTTGAAAAGGTGGGGGGAGGGACTTTACATTTAATTGATACATGTGCCCACGCTCTTCCTTTAATGAGAAAAAGGTGCTAAGGAAATATCTTTTAAGTTTGCTCACCTCTGAGAGCAGAATTTTTGAGTTATTTTTTTTTTTAACTTGGTGGGTTTTCACTATTTTCATTTCTCAGTAAGTGTTCGTTGTTAGAACTGAAAACATTTTCTAGGAGCAAGCTGAAAACACTACTTTTTGTATTATATTCTTCATAAAGATAAAGTTGGGATATACTTTTTCCAAACTTTGTGAACAGTATGGTGGTAATAACTTAGGTACATACTTCTTTTCTTGGTTGATAAGGTGCTGAAATTGTACCTCATTGCTGTTATTTCAAAGTATATATTTATAGAATTGGAAACACTAATAGTGTCTAATCATAATAAAGCCTCCTACGCTCTGAAATCATCTTCTTTAGAATAGAATAAAACCTTGTTAGTTCATCTTTACAGAGTAAAAGCACAGAAACAGGTTAACTCTTAAGAAACTTTGCTATGTTAGCAATTTCATCAGTGGCGATTTCTCAACTATTTGCCTAATTTTGAGTACTTGTGAATTTTGTGACTGTCTAGTGTTCCTAATTTATGACTTAACAATAGTCATAAGTAACATACAAATAAAAAATAAACTTAAATAAAATAAAAAATTTTATTCATAGATTTACAGAAAACTATCAGATAATAACTGAGAACAAGACATAATTATGTTCTAGAGAGTTGATTATTAATTAAAGAGACATCAGTGTTTAGTAGAAAGAACACTGGCTTAGAGTCAGATATCTGGGATGCAACCCAGAATCTACAGCTCACTGAGTAGGCAAGTGTCTTAATCTCTCCACTCTTCTGCAGCTGTCACACGGGGATGTGATAACTTAGCTTGCGGGG
Organism: Eonycteris spelaea; assembly: GCA_003508835.1. Lineage (NCBI taxonomy): Eukaryota > Metazoa > Chordata > Mammalia > Chiroptera > Pteropodidae > Eonycteris > Eonycteris spelaea. Next base: position 280,596 of record PUFA01000196.1, read on the forward strand.
TGGACTGTTTTCATGATTAGAGATCATGTTGGAAAGTGTCACAGTGTATGGCATAAAATAGGAACCTACTTTGGAAATATTATTATTGATTTAATTCCCAACAAGTTGAAATTTAGTAAAAGGTGAAGTCCATGATGATTACGTCAAGAGAAGAATGTGGCATGAGCTACACTGACTCGCGATACAGCATTTTTGTCTATCGGAGTATGTTGATACTATACGCTCTGAAAACAAAGCTGCTGTGTGATTCAGATTAGATTCCCTGATAGTATCTGCTTATGTATCAGAGAAAAACAGATACAGTCTTTGCTAGGAGATACCAACATCTTTCTTGTCTCTCTGACAGATATTCTGGTGCAAAGCCAGAAAGCATTAGCAGAGAAATAGAACAATAGCAAGGCCCTTTTTTTATACATTTGTTGAAGTCAGAGGTGGTGTGCAAGTGAAGAGCTTAAAGGAAAAGAGAAAGTAATGACAAGGTAACCCCACAGTTCCCAATGGTACTTTTCATTCCTAGATAATTATAAAAGTGCCCCTTTTATCTCAAAGTGTCCTGGTTTGTGTGATCTATTATATGGTCATGGTACTCCTAAATTATATGACAAAAAAAAAAAAAAAGCTAAGGAATGAAATGTGAACAATTTGCCGTTAGAATTCTGGCTTTCCAGGGCAAAAACATAAAATCATAAATTCATAAGATCAACACACACTTCTCAGCTTTTAGACAGAGCAGGGTCTCTCTCTCTCTCTCTCTCTCTCTCTCTCTCTCTCTCTCTCTTCTCTTTCACCTTCCCTGCCCACCCCTACTCTTATTCTCTCCTCCTCTAACAAAATTACAAGCCAATCTTCTTACTACAGAAAAAAAAAAAGGCATATGGGTAGCATTCTTCCTGGGAAGTTCTGCTTAATGCCATAAACATAATTATGTCTCCACTGATTCAGAGTTGGCACCTTAATGACTGGAAGCACAAGCTCAACAAGTTGCATAAAGATTTGCAAGCAGAGCTGCAAGATTATCTGATGTTAGGGCCTAAGAACCAATGTTTTTACCAAACCCGCATACCCAACAATCCTGGCCTTTCTCTCTCAGGTGAGGTTAATGAGCAAGCAGAGGCTTTTCAGCAAGAGATCAATACACACATATTTAACAAGTACCCACGCTGTGTTAGGGACTCTATACTGATAAGAAAACTGATAAGAAGACATGAAATCCTCAAAATGCAATTATTAATTGGAATTGCATTCATCAAAGAACAGCAAGAAACAAGGACATATAAAAGGTACGCAAAAGCTAAAGCCAGGGTATTATTATAATGACCAATACCAAGTATATTAAAAAAGTGTCTGAGGGTGGCACTTTGAGAGCTGGGAGGCTACATTCAGTTAGCTTAAAAGAGCTGATTAATCGTGCCCATTTCCTTAGCTACAGAGTGGGAGAGATGATATTCTTGGGACCAGTTTGCACAATCATAAGAGAGAGATTTAAAATATATAAAACTTAGGCTCCAAGGAAACCTCGGAGAGCAGCACACCCTCTGGGATCCCTCATCTCTTTTGCTTTTGGTTTTGCCACCATTGATTCAACACATTTGAAGGCAAACCACCTGTTCCCAAGTGACCATCACAGTCATGTACAGCTTTAAGATCAGAATGGGGATCAAGAGGCCAAATTTTGACCCCTTACTCTTGCTTTAAATTAGATATTTATTTGGAGTTCATCACTATCTCTATATTAAAACTTTCTTATTCATAGCTCAGCATTTCATTTCTAACCCCCACTCTCTTTGATTCTCTAGGGAAGAAGTGAAAAGAAAAATGCAGCATGACTGACGTTCAATCCATTTCTTTTTTAACAAGCATTTTCTCTGCTAGAATTTTTATTGCCATTGAGAGCAAAATGTGAGAGGCGCCTTAAGTAGAAGGAAAGAGAAATCACACTTAGAGTCCAATCAAAAGAGCTCCATTTTTGAAGAGTAAAAGTTCACTATGCATATTTTTGGTATTCTTACTGAAATAACGTTCTGCCACTGGTTCATTCTCAGAAGGGCGTTCCCACACAGGAGGGTGTAAGGGCAGAGAACACAGAAGAAAGACAGGAGATATAAGTTGAACCTCACAAGCTGAGGTCAGCTTAGTGAGGCTATTTTAGCCCTTAGAGACACTGCTTGCCACCAGGGCACATGTCCTGTTGACATCACTTATAAACCATGCAGCAAATTCTGTCTTCTATTTTTTCATATGACTCTTCTGAATCTTACATTGCTTAACCCATTCTATGCTTTTCCCTCCTCTGCTCTTGGAACTGTTTACCTTCATTTGTATTAATTGTCATCACTCTGCTACAAGCTATTTTATGGTATTAATTGTGACAGTGTGAGTTGTATGTGTGTGTGTGTGTGTGTGTGTGTGTGTGTAGTAACATTGAGAACTAAGAGAAAGAGCCGTAGCTAATGCGCCCTAATAGACTTATTTGAAAAAGCAGCATATTCATTAGATTGAAAATGGTGAATTTAAAACCTACTCTCTTTCTGAAACAGTTTCTCTATGTGGGGCTAAGTAGAAATGTTTTGAAATTACTATAATTTTCTTTTTAACACACTGGCAACTCTATAAAATGAATCTTTTCCTTTATAAATATCAAACGGAAATGATTTTAGTTTGTGGCTCTCTTTGCTGTGAGCCTTTAACTAACTAACCTTTTTTGTCCTGCACTTTCTCGGGGGGGGGGGTCACACCTACCAATTCAAGAAAAGGCCAGTAGGATGGCTTCCAGGGTATCTGTTCCAAGTACATGAACTCTAAAGGTGAGATAGCATCTAACAGCACAGAAAAATTGCCATGTGGTCAATTACCATCACCTTTCTCTACCCCTGATGTGAAAGCAAAAAACATGAGATGCACGCCTATGCAGGTAATGTTCCCACATGGTATGCTGCTTGGAATGTATGTTGGTATGAAAGAACCTTTATAAAAGACAGGGAAGGAAAGTACACTATACTTTAATGAACTTAATCCTGGCTGGCGATAGCTTTTTTCTTCTTTGATTGTTAAATATTTAGGTAGGCCAAAATATTTATCAGTTTCCCAGAAAACACCGTTCAACTTGGGAAGTGACAGAATCCACACTACCCTGACCCTAGCAGCAAACGCTGGCTGTTGCGTACCCGCACCTGTGAGGAGTCCGAAGGCCTCTCTGAAAATGGATGCTAATATTTTCTTCCTGGCGTTCTTAGGAAACCAAGAGCTGCTTCAGTGCCACTTGCCACAGGCTGTTAGGGAACAAAAATGTATACTTTTTCTTCTTTCCAGTCTCTTCATCATTAAGAAGTAAGCAGCCACACAAAGCAATAGTTCGGCTTAGATCAGACCAATCTTTTGCTTTGCCCAAATCTTATCCTAAAATCGGAAAAAAAAAAAAAAAGATCTAATCTAAGAAGAAATATGGTCCAAGAAGAAATATGGTCTAATAATTACAGAGAAGGGGCAAATAACAAAAGTAACAACAAATTGAAGAGTATCTAAATCTGCTGTTATCACAGATTAATTTTACATTTGTGTGTATGCTCATTCATTCATCTACTCATTTACTTATTCATTCATACATTCAAATATATTTTGGAAAATCACAGAATTACTGACTTTACAACTGAAAACGAACCTTGTGGTCACCTAATTCAATGAACTCACTCACGCTACCTCGGATCCAGGGGCTTTACACACAGTAAGCACTTGATACATAAATGTCGGGCTGGGGAACTATGCAGGGAGGGCCCAGAGGCCCAGAGGCAACTGACCGGGGTCACTCAGCCACGAACTGGAAGGGCCAGGCTCTGGCTTCAGCCCATCGCCAGCTCCACTTCACTTAGCCTAATCTATCCCAGCAGGCTTACTTTCTTTATTTCCAAAATAAGATAAACAATTTGGAAGCAAAATAAATGTTCTCTCCCTTATTATCTATCATCAATGACAAAGTATATAATTTCTGTGATTTCTTAATGGAAAACAAGTAAATATTGGAATGAATGGTTTTGAAATTCCTCAAAAATTACATAAACACCACAGCACGCAAATATTTTACAGTCGTTATTTAACATGAGATGTACCCCTTGGATCTTTACACGTCCATAGTTTATGAGGAGGGCTACACGCAGGCTCTGAGCACTACAGGAACACAGAGAACCCTGCTAATGGTCCACAGTTTGGCCTGAAATTGTGAAAAACATTTACTCTAAGGAAAAACATTCACAGTTCGCCATCATTTTATCTTCACTTTGCATCTTTTCTCTAAAAACATTAGAAAAATGGATCCTTAGACCTGAGGTATGTATGAAGCATGGCTTCATCATTCTATACCCCCTTCCTCCCATTTACCCAACTAGTCAACATCCACTTATGGAGCCCCTGCTCTGTGCTAAGAACCCTATCAGATCTGAGGACCCTGCTATTCAAAGTGGGGCTCAGCAGTACCATCACCCAGAACCATTGAATCAGAACCTGCATTTGAACAAGACCCCCAGGTGATTCATATGCTTGTTCGAGTTAGGGAGGTACTTTAAAGACATATTCCCTACCCCTGAGATTCACCAAATTTATCAGAGGAAATGGCCAAGGCCACAGCCAGTCCAAATTGAGCAGCTGTGCACATTTTTGAAAGGTGTTGATCCCCAGATGGATAAAGCCCTGTGGGCACATGGCTGGGCAAGTGGGAGAGTTTTGTGCAGATTAGAAAAAGAAGGCTTTTCTTCCTGGCAGTCTCATCCACGTGCCTGGACTCAGGCCTCGCTCACACACCTGGTTGACCTGTGCAACCAGCAGCCTTGGGCAGTGTGTTCCTGAGACAATCCTGTTCTGTTTTCTCCTCCCGTCCTTTCTCCTTTCCTCTCTCTTTCCATCTGTCTCTGTCTCTCTTTCAAGAGATACTTAATATTCCCCTCTTCCCCAAGGAATAACTGTACATTATTCTATAAAGACTGAATGTCATCTACAGGCAACTGAGACATCACAGGAAAAGTCCACATTGTTCTATGATCAGGTTTTCTTTTTAGGAAGAGACCTTCCTGGCAATGTAAGAAAACAAAACAAAATAAACAAACAAAAAACCCAAAGTAGGGTTATTTGAGGGAAGTCTCAAAAATTATCTAAGCAAAAGGCGATGAGGTCTTGGCGGGGGTGAGGAGAGCAAAGAGCAAGAATGAAAGACTCCAAGTGAGTGGGCCGGTGTGGGGAGCAAAAGGCTGAATGGGGCTTCCGAACTTAGGAAACAACAGGGATGATGATCAGGAATACAAGCAGTGAACCTCTACCAGGGGAAGGTAATCCCTTCAGTCCTGAGTATCAGGTTGAATGTGTCAATCAAAAAAGCCTGGACTAAAGAAGGAAACTCAAGAGTCTGTGCTGCTCCAGGTGAGAGGGCATATGAGTGGCCAATAGTGAGCTCCTCCCTGAGGTCTGAGGCCTCCCCAAAGCATTTCACACACTAAACACCCACACGATGAGTCAACTACACAAACAAATAGCTAGGGTATTTAGCACAGTTCCATTTTTCTCAAGCATTCAATCCTTACTCCAGCCCCAAAATGGCATGTTTGTGCAAACAGTCTGGGAACTGCTGACCTATGAGGAAAGGAAGCATAGAAGAAAGAGCATCCGCTTTGGGGTCAGACAGTCTAGCATTGGATGCTTGTGTGTTCCACTTTCTAAATACAACCTTGGGCGAATCGCATCTCCTCTCTAAACCTCGGTTTTCCTCCCTGTACAATGATAGGATCTGCCTTCCTTGCCTAGGGGTCAAAGATGGGACTGCTACACTTCCTGGTGTTCCCAGGTCTTTGTTTACACCTTTTGTCCAAGTAATTATTAACAGTGATGCTGTTTGTTCAAAGGTGTATCCAGTCTGAAGGCGAACTGTATGCTCCTGCCTAGACACAGGGACATGAGGTATGTAAGCCAGCACTGGGCATCTGGTCATCCTTCTCCTTCCTCCCATCTGTACATGAAAGAAGAAGGGAAATCTGGCAGGATTTTCATTACTGCAGCCTCACCGAATGACACATGGAATACAAAGCATCATAGCGCTCCTGTTTCATGGACCGTTGGCTAAAGTATCTCTCCTGTTAGCAAAGTGATTTACCCAGGGTGGTTTAGGGACAAAAACTTCCCCTCCATTAAAAGAAAAGACACCATTCTTCATTTTAAGGTTACATGTGGAGAAAGGAAATTGATGGTAATTTGCAAAAATACTGCTGTAAAGTATCATATTTTGCAGCGCATGCTCTCAAGCTCCAATTTATCCTCTCCATATACAGTCAATGTGGATCACAATGTAGATTATTACTATAGGCAATAATCCTAGGCGTACTGTCAACTGCCTCTATAGAATAACCTGGTTTACTGATAAAACAATTTGGCAAATTCTGATTGTTTTGGAAAGTCTATCAAATGCCCTGATTTACATATATGTTGAAAAAAGCTAAAATGTTAGTCATTAATACTAATAATTTTGTGGGAATGCAGTGATACTACTCTGAGTACCAAGAAAAATGATCTAGAAATATCAGTATTCATCAAATATCAATATTCAAATATGGTATGTTTGATACTAGAAGGTTATTTATTCCTAGCTCTGCCATAATCGAGCCATGAGATCTCAAGGGGACTTTTTTGGGCTTCAGTCTTATTGGCTGTAAATTAAATAGTCTGGAAGACTTTATTTCCAATATTCCTTCCATAACCAAAGTTCCATGATTCCATGATTCTTCATGTAGAAGTTACTAACACATGGCATATCTTCCAGGCTCCTCTGCATCCTGGAGGCACATCAACCCCAACACTCTTCCACTCCCACCCATTCCTCGTACTCCACCAGGAGGGCTCCTGACTTTACTGGTGCCCATGCAGGTGTCCCACTGCTTCCTCATCATGCTAGGAACGTGGTTTCTGTGACAAGAGGTTGCTAGGTAGGGAGGGACACACTGTAAGTAATAAGAATGCTCTCCATTGCCATCTCAGCCTTGTCTCTACCAATCCTTCAAACGGTAGTCTGTCTTCCCCTGAAATGATGCCAAATTGTCTGTCAAAGTTGCAAAAATATAACACGACTCAGTCGACAATTCTGTTTTTACTATAGTAATTTCTTTACAACCCAAATGATTTAAGCAAAAGCTGAAAGGTGATTCAGTCAACTCCCTTAGTGTACTGCTGAGTTTCAGGAGAACCGATTCTGAATAAACTTGGCATGGAGAGCCACGATGAATCATCCGACCATTGCTGGCACTGCCTTCAAGATGGTGCTCGTCCCAGTCACGCACAGATGGGCTCTGTGTGATCTCAGGTGACCCACACAGGTAGCAGCTTTCCATTTCAGGAGAAGGGGTAGACTAATGAAATCAGGAAGAATCGCTCCACTTAGAACCAGCCAGCTGCCCACAGATGTAGAATAATTCATCATAGCCAACTACAAGGCCACTACACCGGGAAGGAAGAGAAGCACATGCCAACTAAGCTTCTTGTCCAGGCTGTTGAAGTTATGGGATTAATACCACCCGTGAATCTTCCTGCTCCTTGATTCAAACAAACTCTTGTTTAGTCCACAGGAACAGACATGCCAAAAGAATGAAATGATGAATATAAAAAGTGACGAACTTATTTTCAGAATATATTTAAAAGCATGGTGCTGTTCTAGAAAACAGTATTTACAGGCTGAACGTATCAGAGAGTGAACATTACAATTAGCACTCCACTCTTGTCACATTTTTGTGAACCCTTCTAAGATAATTAGTGTGATTGCTTAAGCCTGTGGGAGTATAGCCCTCCTCTTTTTAACTGCTGGAAATGTTATTGTTGCTATTTGGGTCAACTATCTTAAAACTTCCCAGAAAGGATTTTCAGAAATAATTCTGGGAGGCAAATGAGGGAATCACCAGGGAGATTCTGGAGAAAAAGAGGGGCTGATGCTGGAACACTCTGGAAGAGAGAATGAACTGAGGATAAAAAGCCTTCCTTAGACAAGAAATAAGAATCTCCCATGTGATCAGTGAGGGAAGACAACTTGGGAAGAAGAGAAGGTATCTCTGAGCCATTATATCTCTGACCTGAGGCTTGGACAGACCCCACAGATGGGCCATTCTGGACTCCCTGGGCTGCTAGTCTGGAAGAAGAACCCAGGACGATTTCATTCCAAAGAGCAGCTCTGCCTTGAGAATCATCCTGTCACCCAACCGTGCTCAGCTCAAATGTTATTAGCACTAACGATTATATGCATTGTGTTCCTAGTTGTTGGAAACTCACGGGTATATAGCTGGGCACAGACAAGAAGTCAGTAGAGACAATCTACAATAAATCCAGGTGAGAAAAAGGATAATTGGACTTAAATTAATAATAGCGATGACAGATCTGGACAGAAGATCTTGTGGAAGTAAAAGCTGCTAGAGGATCAAGAGAACAGCTGAATCACTGGTTTAAATAATACTAGGAAAAAGGAAATAAAGTGTCAGGTTCGGCTCAGGCAGAATGATCTTCAAGAAGCATAATGAGTAGTAAAGAATTTGGTATGGTAAACTGGAGATATAAAACATAAGAAAAATGTTAGATATTAGCATGGAGAAATACTCTATGGAAATGGGGAAATGTGAAAATCACACATTTCTTTGAAGTGACTTTTTCAGACGTAATATTGCAATTTAGGAATATAAACATTACCATCAAAACATTAAGCTTGATTATTTGCTCACAAAATGATTCTATTCTTGAAGTAAAAACATGGATAAAATAAGAAAAACCTAAAACATTTTGTTTCGAAGTGCGGAGGGGAGATGGGATTTGAAAAATAAAATCCTCTCTATGACCATTCACATTAAAATCTTTCAATCTAATTGTTAAAGATTTATAAAATGTCAAGAAGATAAAATCACCCAAATCCAATGAACTAATATTTAATATTTGCTTATTTTTTCCTGTACACACACACATTTGCACAGTTGCAGGCATACTCTATACACAGTGTTTTGTCCTTATTCAGGTTTTGACATGTATCAATTGCACATTCCAAAGCGATAGCTGATAATGATAGTTGATAGATCCAGGACTAATTTAGGGAGAACTACTCCATACTGGAGTAGCATCTTCAGGAGTCAGCTAAGCACAGATGTTCCTACAGGCAAAAGACAGGAAGAGAAATAGGGACAAGGAAAGGGAGCAGGAGGATCACGTCACTCAGCCTGGGGCTGCTAAATGACATCCTAAAGGACAGCTAGGAAGGGACACAATCTGAAGAGCACTGGCAGATATTTTGAAAATGGCATGGACGATTTAAAGGATAAAGTTTTTGCTTCAGAAACGTCACATGAAGAAGCTTCCAATGAATGTTTCTGTTAATTCATTGTTTTATGGATAGAACACTTCCACAGCACTGCATATTCATGAACCTTTATTACGTGGGTATTGATCTCAGTGTACAGGACTAAAAAGTATAACATGCTTTCACATTTCTAATCTCACTTAGGAGCTTTGGGATCTTAAGAAGCCAAAAGAACAGCAATGCCGATAGGCCTTTGCATATTATTCATTATTATACATACTTCCATGCCTTCTCTTCTACATTAACCACCATCACATAAACAACTTTACTCATAATTCTCTATTTCAAATACTCTCAGGCTTCTAGACGTTTTGCTGTCCTTAAAAGCCAGTATCAAGAATAATTAAAATGACAAAAATCAGGTTCAATAGCAACTGCATTTGGGATAAAACATCAGCTGAGGTTTGTAAACCTACATCGATGTTTTCTTAGTCTGTTTCAGACAAATAATTTATGACATGAATGAAGAAAAAGAATATAAGCAAAAATCGAGTCTCACAAAATGATTTAAATAATATAAAGCAGCAGGGGTAGTATCAAAGCCTACATTCCAAAACAATGCAGTTTCCTGGGGCAATGACGAAGGGGAATATAATATCAGGAATTATGGAATCATATACCTATTCTTACTAACGTCACTAGTAGAAGGACTTTTTAGCAGTTTCCTGCTTTGTAACCCGATTTTTAGATGGAACATAGTTTTATAGGAAATAGCTGATCTTTATGTACCTGTAAAAACAATAAAAGCACTACAAAAATGATTCCACTTGGTGATGGATGTGGTCGGCAAACCTCAGGATGGTGTAGTCTCTCCTGTAGGTCTGTCCCTCTTGCAACTTCCTGGGACACATGGGACTGACGAGAACAGATGGAGAGACAGCCATATGCCAGACAAAGGAATCACGCAACTGGAGCAGAACTCACAGACATCGAATGCCTACTGGGTGCCAGGTTGTTAAAAAAAATGTATCCACATTTCCTAACCAGTATTTTTAAATACTGGATTACTAGCTATAATGGAAAACATGATTTTGTAGAATGAACTTAAAATGTTCTTTTAATAGTTCTATTTTGCTTCTGAGTTTGAAGACACATTGTGACATTTATGACTGAGATAAGAAAATACACAGAATAGTATTGAAAACATTCCTGCAGAGATTGAAACGCACACTTGCATTTAACAAGAGCATATGAAAGATCTAAGCCCTAACAAAATATATTGGGACGTTATATATGATTTACACAAATACTAAAGTTTTGGAGTTGAAATATTACCAGAAAGATAATATATGTATTCATCATTTATTTTCCCTCCCATGAACATTAGTTGATACTCGTTTCACTTCTTAACGGAAAATCTCTGTTAACAATGTGAGACAGAATGTATGGATGTGTGTGTGTGTTTAATCACTTTTACAGCATGACCCATGATTATGGAATTCCAAATATAACACATTTCTTATCCCAACACTACTACACGAAAGATAAATACTACTAGCTTAAAATGTGACTTCTAATTTCCTCTCACTATCAGCTACAAATGAATCCATAATAGTAATTTTCTGTATTATATTGCTAACCACTAAATTATTTAGCCAAAGAATAATGGAGTAAGGATGGCATGGAACAAAGTACCTAAAAGGAAAAAGTTGAATTGTGGTGAAAGGAATAGTTACGTAAGAATACTCCATATCTATAATCTTGTTCCTCTTTCACTCTCTTTTTCTTTAATCTCACTTTCCCAATCCCTAATCAAGAACTCAGTGGCAGTTTGTACAATTTACGTATTGATTTATCAACTCCAAACAATGCCAGCCCAAGACTCTCCAATCAACAAAGGGGACTTCGAGTCACAAAAATATTTTATGTCTATTGAGACTTAGACTTCCACAGTTGCACTATTCTTATAATTAAAGAGACTGCTCTCTGGTGGAGTGTAGCTGGACAGTTCTGAAAAGCAGTGTAGCAGGCTGCAGTGGTTCTCCAGGTGTGATGATCAGAAGGGAACACATCTTGAAAGTTAGAACTGGAAATTCTCAGGCCCCACACTGTGTTTATTGAATAAGAAACTCTAGGGATGAGCCTGAGAAACTGCATTTCTAGCAAGTTTCCAGCTGAGACCCATGCTGCCGATTCAGGGTCCACACTTTGAGAACCAATGGATTGGAACGTGGCTTCTGAAGCCCAGCTCAGCTCTCCACCAGCTGAGTAAGCTTAAAGAAGGTATTTAACTCAATGTTCTCACCTGTAAATGGGGATGAGCTAGTGTGCACTTCACAGGATTGCTGTAAGGGTTAAACAAGTCAACCACTGAAGACTGCCTGACACTTAGTAAGTCTGTGTATGTGTTTTTAAAAATAAAAAAGTATAAAATCAATTGCACTTGTTATATTTTACCACACAGCCAACTCATTTTACTTGCTTATACTCTGCCAGCATTTTATTTCCAGATGGTCATAAATAAATCAGTTTAACCCAGTGTTTCTCAATCCCTGCTGACTATTAGAATCACCAGGGGAGCTTTTTTAAAATTATTGATTTCATGATTTTGATTTATTCAATCTAGGCTGAAGCCCAGGTATTGGAATACTTTAAATTATCCCAAGGAAATTCTAATATTCAGCCAGGATTGGAAACCATTGCCTTAACATAAATAAATGGCATGTTTCTAGACTACAACAGTCATGTTTGAGATCTGTTGTTAGTCAGTGTAAAGAACCTTATTGTAAATACAGCAAACGCTATTGCAATATACAGAGCTGTTTAAAAACTTGGGCTGACTGCATAACATACTCACAAATTTGACATCTGGATTTTGACATATCTGAGGCCTTAAGATGAAATCAGCCATATATATTCAGGGTTATAAAATGTATACTTGCAGGCAATCCACTGTAGTGTGTACAGAATTTTAAACACCTGACTGATTGAAGTGGTGATCCTTCAATCCTGGCAATACTAGTGAAAACACAGTATAACATATTCTTGGTGTTCGAGCGTTAACATTACCAGTTTTCATGCTGAAGGTCCACAGCTATGGGGATTTATACTTTACTGAAACATAGATTTGAAGGATTCGTACCATGGGCCTGGTGAGTTGGATTTGAGCTGCTGAGCTAGTGAGTGAACCTACCCCACTGGGCAGCATATTTTCCAGTCGTCCCACTTCCATCATGTTTTCAACGATAAAAACATGTAGGTTTGTGTACAAATAACAGGCAACATGTAAGAAATAAAATGTTAGTGAAAGTTGAAAAGGTAGCTACTCACACTTAACAAAAGTATAGGACTGTGCAAAAATTTTCACGCTCCCAAGCCTCTCCAGCTTTCTGAAGACCTTACAAAGACTCCTCTTGAAGATATCAAGAATATACTGTACACAGTTTAAAGATTGCTACTGCTGCATATTTTACTAGATTTAATTGATCCCTGAGTTAACTAAATGTAAAGAAACAATGCTTCTTACATGAAGTAGGAAATAAGTTTGAATCATTTTTCATCTAAAGAACAAACTGCACATAAGTGTCCATCCACTATAAAGATTATCTCCCTAAGACTTGAGAGAGGTCTTACGAGATCCAAGATTCACATGTCAGCATAAAACCCTCTGTGCAGAAAGAAAACCACATATTAGATTGTGGTTTACCTGGGTTCTCCCTGGAGAAAGGTTAAAACATGTTTCATATTAATTACAAAAGGTAAAGAAGCAATAGCTCTCAAAAGCTGCTCCTTGTCTGTGTTATTATGGTCATGGCAGCAAGAAGAGGAAAATCAGATGGAGATTTTTTTTTTTCTTAATACTAAATTTAGGTATCCATTGCATAAAACAACTCTTTGTGGTGGAAGTTTTGATCAAAGGCAAGACTTTAGTCAAATTTACATCAGAAAATTAAATGAGAAACAATGGTGACCATATCAAACCCATGTTCACAGAAGGCAAGTCTAATTTCCAAAGTCACTACATAGCAAGGTCTAGACCATTCCTTTTAGAGAAATCCCAGGAAAAAACTGAGAAGCAGCCGGGTTTGCTACTGATGCTCATGATCTCAAAATGTTTATCAGGAAGTCACAGATTGTTTGGTATGTCCAACTCCAGTACTTAAAAAGCCTTTTACTTTAGTAAACTATAAGAGATGGCTTTCAAAGCCATTTTGAACCTTCCATTCTCGATCCCACCCCATAACTGCCTAATACCCAATCTCTAGCCCACTGCCCCTTTGGAGTTCTACAGTTTTCAAGTTACTTATAGGCTAAACAAGAAGATTGTGAAGACTGAATGAGATGATATAGGAAACCTGCCTACCACAGTGTCTAGTTCCACGTAAGCTCAACATAATTGTCAGGTTTCAACCTCTTTCCAAGTCTCCACCCAGTATTTTCCAATATTCTTCTACACTATTTTATAAAGCATTACATATGTAGCATTCACTTTTGAAAATTACTGTCTCTGGAAAAGGCAACTTTGTTTTTTAAAGAATGAACATAGTGAATTCTTCTTTGATAGAAGTGCTGCTTATATTCTACGCTGATGAGGAAAGGAAAACAAAACAAAACAAAACAAAACAAAACAAAACAAAACAAAACTTGAACCCCTGAAATTTAGAAGCTGGAAAAAATGTTTGGTCATCATGTTTACTTTATGTCTCAAAACTGTGTGTTTTTAGATGTGTAATAAAGACTTTAAAGTTCTCCTTGCTAGAGCCAATTCCAAAGGTATTAACTTTATTTTCTCTTACTTTTACTTAGAGCATTTTATTTGAGAGCTTCCTACCCAGCATTTCCATTCTGCTTTGGTAGGCCCAATGTTTTCAAACCTTCCGTTCTTATTACTTTCAATGGGAGATCACCCCCTAGTGGAAATGCAGTAGATAATATGATATTTCTGCGCTTCACTGGGAAAATTTAAAGAAAATCCAGGATTAAAATGATGTTTATACTCCTAAGCAAAGAACTAAAGAGAAACTTATAAGCAATGTAGATTTCTAAATTGTAGTGAGCCCCCATTTGCATAAGAACAGATTAATAGTTTTAAAGTTTCTTGGACTTGTATCTCAATTCACAATTAATGCCGATTTCCATTTAGAACTTTTATTTTCAGAAAACCATGTGACTGTTAAGTTATTAAATATAACTATAGTAGACTGTAGTATTCTATCTTCCCAAGAAATCTGAGGCCTAAGATATAGTCAAATGAGTAATACCCATGCTTTAGATTATTTGGGCCCATTTATATAAGAAATTATCGACGAAATATAAAATATTACTATTTGCCTTATATTGAATAATTACTATATAATATATACCAGGGCCATTCTGGGGGCTTGACAGATGTTATTCCATTAATAACCCTTTGAAAACACTTCTGGATAAAAAAATGCTTAATTACAATCTCTATTTGTGAATCCACTTCTGAGTTGATAATATAGCATGTGAACATTCTAATGAAATGCCTTAAGTATCAATGTAGTTATTCTTTTAAATGTTTCAAAACTTACTGTATTTATAAAGCAAGACAAATAAATTCAATCTCACCTTTGATGAAACCTTTCATTAAAGCATCATAAACTTACATACATATGATTATCTTTACATCATTGATAATGCATTAAAACCTAGACTGTCTTATATTTTTTATCATACTATGGAATATTGATTACAAGAATTATTCCTGAAAGACTAAAACTTTGATCTTAGATAAGTGGGAAATTACTACTTAAATTAGCAAAAGAAAAAGTTATTTATTTGTATCAAGGTACTCTGTATAGACTCTGGGTGGCCCTATAAAATGTATAATATATAAGCTAATATAAAGATATAAAACATTAATGCAGAAGAATAATTTTTAAAGAATTCTCTGGGGTTGCACATAGAAATTCCAATATGAGCATGAAGTTTACAGAAAATTTCAAACATATCACTAACAAATTTAAATATATATGTATTTGTATGTATATTTGTTATATAAAAAAGTTTTTGTAAGCGCTTTAAAATTAGCTGGGAAATTGGAAGGCATAAATTATAAAATTAGGCAGGAATCTTAATTCTTCCCTCTCCTAACTCACAAGGCTGTTAGGAGTATCAAATTTTAAAAATGTATATATCTAGAAGTTCTTTATAAAGCATTTATAAAGAACAATTATAAAATTGTCAGGTATTGCTATTTTTGTAGTCAGATGAATTGTTTTGATAACAAAAAATATTTCTCAGTGTAAGTACTGATGAAATCTACCAACCTAATGAAAGAGTGTGCTAAACAATGAAGCAAAATAATCCCGTGGCTATTCTGCCTCTGGCAGAAGGAAGTCAGTGAGAAGGGAGAAGTAGTAAGTAATCAATTGATTTGGGTAATTGTGGGGAGAGGTGGAGAGGCTAGAGGCTGTTTTGCATGCATAATACTAATAATTAGACCTACTTATTAAGCTGGACTGACTTGATTGATCAAATATCACCAAGTTTTACATTATAGCTATTCCAGTCTAGTCTTTGACTTCTGAGTCCTGCCAAGATCTGTTGTATATGTTGCCAAAACATCTTTTGACAATACATATTTAATACTGTAAGAGTTTAGGCTGCCTCAGCTGACAGCACATTTGCAAAAGTGGTACATGTCTGTATAAAGCAGAAGGAAAACAACTTATTTTTAAATGTATTTTAATATCAGTGCCATAGAATAGCCCTATATGGAATGCTTAATTATTCAGTAAAAGGGACTTAGAGCAAGTCACCTTCATTTTAAAATACTCATTTTGCTGAGCTAGTGGGGACTCTGCATTACAATTATTAATGTTAGTTATCGTAACATTGTAAAGAAGGTCAGGGGAATTTATCCTTTATATTATGCTTGGATGGCAAAATTGCAATTCAGATCAGTTTTTTCTCTGTTTTTACAGAGGTAGAGTAAAGAATTAAGGCTCTGATCCAAATAATACAAGTTGTACAAGTAAAAATCTTTTTGCTTTAAAAAGCACATTAACTGAAGCCACTGTTATCAATGTTATGCCATTTTATGTGTATTAAGAACCTTAGTTACTCATATTTTAGTAAGAATGATCTATGATCCTTCAATGATAAAGCCAGAAATGGACCCTTATGGGGACAAAATGACAATAATTAATTAAATGTCATTCAATCTGAACTCTTCAAAGCATAACCAAAACATAACCAAAAAAGGTCACTGAGATTATAGAGTGTATGTCACATAAAAACTGCTTCGACTAAAATTATCAACCTTCCTTAGCATTTATGCAGAGCTGAACTGATCCTCACTTAGTGTAATTCTTCTAATCAGGCTAATTTCCAGGGTTGTTTTTTTTTCACCTGCAAGAAGCACAGATAGTACCTAGTGCGGTTTGAGGTAGGTATCATGACTCCTCGAACAGTGACAGCTGAGATTATAAGTCTGTGTTTGAGGACAGATGAACGTAACCATACCAGTGTTTTACACAATTATGAATATTTATAATAGGTGATGCCAAGTCATATCAAGAACAGGTTAAGCTGGATTTAATACCTTCCTGCCAACAACCCCTTTTCACTCCTATCCCACTTTATTTTCCTTCATGGGTCTCAATCACCACTTGGAATGGATTGATTTGCTTATGGATTTACTGTCTGTATCCATGCAGTAGAAGAAAAGATTCCTGAAAGCAGGGGCTTCATCTGTGTTATTCCTTGCTGTATCCTCCTTAGTGCTTCGAACACTGCTGGCCCATAGCAGGTGGTCTAAATAGCTCATCTGCCTGTGGGTTGTGGATACTCCTCCTGTGCTGCTGGGGGCAGTATGCCCTAAACACGAGTTAAGGATTTTGTGATAAGGTTGATCATTTACACTATTCAAAAGCACTCAAATTATTTGAATTAATGAAAAAGTGTTAAATGCATGACAGTGTGATACACCCACTTAAGCCATTGCAGAGCTAAGCACATTCTCTTCATATGACTAATAAAATTCTTATGCAATTAATGTGGCTGATTAAATGCATCATGTGGGACAGTAAAATAATGTCATTGTCAACTATTTTTCTGAGAGGAGCCTGAGAATCTTATTCTCACATCCAGGTCCACTTGGACTTGTTTGCTTTGAGAGACTAAATAAGAGTCTCAATCAGAGTGAAACCTTTTCACATGTTCACAATGAAAAATATCAAAAACAAGAACAAAACACTCTGTTCATCACAAAGAAAAAGATAACATCCTACTTCTCTGGGGAATGCTAGGGGAAAATATTTTTATTCAATAAGCAGACCAATTATTGGGACTTTCAGAACAGAATATTTGAACTGCTACATACCACCTGTTCAAGAATAACTTGATGTTCACTTTTGTTTTAATAACATTGTTTCACATTTGGTGTTTTGATAATCTGCACATGACTCAATGCTCATAACAATGGCATAAATGCCATTGAAAAGAGGTGTTTAATGACGGACTATTTTGGTGAACTCCACCAGAATTTAACTAGAGTCAGGAGGATATAAATGTAAATACAACTTCAATATATAGTTAGTAGCTGCTGTATAGAAATGTACATGATGTGACAGCATAACCACAAGCTATTTTCAGAAAGAAACAGTGCATATGATTAAAAGCCATGCTTAATTCCATGCCACTTTGTTCTGAGAATGTGTTGCTTTATGCAGGTCTTTCTTTTTTGTTGTTTTTTGATTTTCAGCATACATTTATTTTAAACCTGTATAGTACATAATATAATACACACTTATAATTTGGCTTAACATTTATAAAGCCATCATTGAAGAGAGCTGTGTCTCACCACTCAGGCATTTTTGGGGTTAATAATAAATCTGTCATCTTTATACAGCAGACCCTTGAATAATGAAAAGATTAGGGATGCTAACACCCCTGCACACAGTCAAAAATCTGCATGTGACTTTTGACTCCCCCAAAACTTAACTACTCATAGCCTACTGTTGACCAGAAGTCTTACCAATAGCATAGTCAAATAACAAATATTTTGTATGTTAAATATATTATACACTGTGTTCTTATAATAAAGCCAGAGAAAAAGAAAATGTTAAGAAAATCATAAGAAAAAGAAAATACATTTATGGCAGTGTACTGTATTTATTGATATCACAAGTTTACATTATCTGTTTACAAGATGAATGTCTTTCAGGACCTATATCAATATTGCCTTATATGATACAAAACACTGCAAATGCTGTATTACAGACATTGTGTTTGGGGGCAAGTAGACCACTTCAATGCCTTCAGTGTTGAACTCATGGCCTTCTGGGTGGCCAGGGACATTGTCCAATCTTGAAACAGCTTTAAAAGGCAGTCCCTTATTGGCAAGGTATTTCCTGACTTTAGGGACAAAGCATTGATGGAACCAAACCCAGAAAAAGTGTTCTTATTGTCCCAGACTTCTTGTAAAGACTGGCAGCTGGTGTTTATCTTTTCCCTTCAAAGCTTGGGGTTCAGCAGCTTTATAGATGAGGGCCGCTCTGATCATAAACCCGACTGCATTTGCATAAAACGGCAGAGTTAGTTAGCCTATCCCTTCCTGCCTTAAATCCTAACACTAACTTCATGCTAATAAATGTCCTTTGTGGCTTTTTTTTTGGTCCGGAACGGGGCACTCTGTCTTCATTAAAAACCTGTTCAGAAATCCTTTCTCCTCAACGATTTCTTAATGGCATCTGGGAACTAGTCGGCTACCTCTCAGTCGACAGAAGTTGCTTCTCCTGTTATCTTGACATTTTTAAAGTCACCTCTTTCTAAAATTATCAACCCATCTTTTGCTGGCATTAAATTCTCCAGCGTTAGACCCTTTACGTTCCTTTGGCTTTGCTTTTTCTCGAATCACATTAGAGTCTATAGGTAGGCCTTTCTTACAGCAATCTTGCATCCACATAACAGCTGCATCTTCAATATGAGATAAAAAGGTATTTAGAAAAAGTGCAAGGTTTTCATACAGCGATGGCTTCATGAATTTTCTTTTGTTTTGTTAACAATGGTCTTTACGCTGGCATTCATTTATCTTGAAATGTTGGGTAACTACAGCTGCGGACCTCAATCCAAGGTACACATCAAGCAATTCAACTTTTTCTTTAACATCATGACTTTTCTCTGCTCCTTGGGAGCACTTCCAGCATCACTAGTGGCACTCTGTACGGGTCCCAGGGTGTTATTTAAGGTTGATGGTGTTGCACTAAACATGGTGAAAAATATGCAAGAACCACAAGAGATCACTTTTTACTACAATACACAATTTACTGGAGAGACAACTGCTCACAGGGAGATGATGAGTGTGCCATGGTGCTATAAGTGGAAACTTGCAACACTTGAGCTCACCACAACAGTAACAGGAGTGGCTACAAAATTATTACAGTAGTACAACATGTACTAATGGTATGCAGTTTTGATTTAAATACTGCATCTTTATGTTTGCATACATTTCTCTCTACTGAGAAGGGCCCCACGTATGGTCTGTAACTGTGTGCGTAAGTTTGGTAAATTTTAACTTTTTGTAATAGATTTGTGCATATATTATGGTAGTAAATAATGCAATACACTATTATCTACGATATTTTATGCATTCATATCTCTTTTCTCAATTTTTTTGACATTTCTTGGTGACAGCTCGTCCACAAGTTTTTCAAATTGTTACAACTCTCTAAAAAGTTTTTGAATATATTTATTGAAAAATATCCACATATAGGTGGACCCATGCAGTTCAAGCCTGTGTTGTTCGAGGGTCAACTGTACATAGCTGGATCTGGATTGACTCAGAGAATTATAAGCTATGCCACAGTGCAAATGTCAATGTGAAACAGTAAATGAATGGCAAACTCTTTTTACCTAGGGACCATTTCTATCTCAGTGAACCACTCCGGTAGCGAGACAGTCATTTCATCTAAACATTAGCTTTCCGAAATAAAACAGCATCCTGCAGTTCTGAAATTCACGTGTTCAAATTACTTTTAAGAGAGGAGGCAAGGGAGCCAAAAGAGAGAAAGGATGTGCCCAGGGCTGTCCTGCTGAAAGAGCTCACACTTACTCTCATACTCACACTCTCACTTCCAACTGATCGCCACGTTGCTGCCACTTTAATCATCCCCAAAGATGACTCAGGCCATAGGCTTAAACAGCAAGAATGGGTATTCGACCTGAAGAATCTCACCCGAACGCCCCTTTTAACTGAGGCCTTTGATAGCTTGGCCTCATCCTATTTGTCTCACATTGGCACCCATGATAGCACCTTTAAAAAAATGTCATGCAAAGTCTATGCCCTAATCACCCAACTCCATGCCTTTGCTAGTGACACTGCTCTTCCTTCTCTCCGGTTATCTAATGTCCCGTGCTATGAGTAGAAGCCCTGGACTTCTGCTATGGCTTTTGGGGTTAAGTCTTTCCTGGAAAGAGATAATTTCTTCTCTATCCCTGAAGCCTCTGATTTTTCTTTTTGAGTCTCATTATATTTCATCAACAAGGTACATTACTGTGATGGAAGATGGAAGGTGAAAAAAGATTTAGTTAATTTGATTAAGAGTGTTAATTCATTCCTAAAGCCACATATGCACGTGCGAGGGCTCTTTGGTGAGAAAGGATTCCCATAAGAAAACATCACAAGCGAGATGTGCTAAAATATGTGTTTAATCAACAGCTTCCATTTTAATCTGCTGGCAAAAATTGTAGAAACTAACTTTTTTATTAATGTGAATAATCAAACCATCTAGGCCTCTGCTGAGTTTTATGGGCTGGTGATATAAGCAGTAAAAGGTAAGCCTCCCAAAGCAAAAATCAACTTAAAAAAAAAAAAAAAAAACTAAAGCTAAAGTTAACATAAAAATGTGCTTTCAAGTTTAACTACCAATATAACAGATGCTTTTGGCCATTTATGAAAAAGAAGTGCTTAAATTTAAAGTCCATCAACATATATTTACCCTCTGCCTAGAACAAGCTGCTGCTTTTAAGATATAGCACTTTTAAGATATGAGGGACTCCTGGCAACTCCATTATTAATGAATTATCACAGAGCAAACAATAGATCATCAGCTCAAGAACTGTGCATTGTGCCATCATGAAGCAAGGGGAAGCCAGGATTAGGATGATATTTTGAAACAGACTAAAATGCAAGTGCAAAAAGCAAGAAGCCAATGCCCTCAGGTAAATATATGCATAACATTAAGAATTCCCTGTTTGTACTAGTACTTTGAGACTGTTCACACAAAAAGATAATATTTTCAGTAAGAAAAACATTTTATACAGACATACTATACATATCTATTTTTTTTCTTTCAACTGTGAGATTTTTCTTCCTTAACATATCTGAGAATACAATGCTACCTAATTTCCTAGGTCTAGAATATATTCAGCAGAAAGATGGAACTTCAATGAACCAAATATAAAAAAAAATGATCGTAATAATAATGAAACTGCAGCTCATAAAGGAAAGAGTTCTGCAAGCCTCATAAGATGTACTTAGCCTTCATACATTTATCTTACTGTCTGCTCTCAATGTTGGACAATACCACAGAGGCAAAAAACTCATTGGTAACTTAATATAATCATCATGATATATTAATTTCAGAATTCCATAGATCCCTTCACTTCTGGATTGTGTACAACCCATTTCCTGCATAAGCAGGTTTGTCACACAACTTGCAAATGTAGACAGAAGGCTAAACAAGACCACAGAATATGCTGTTGCTAGAAATTTTCAACATTCTAGCTGTGGCTCAGAAAGTGCATGGCTTGTTCCCAGTAGGGATATCTTAATTAGTCTCCACCATATGTTCATCTGGCTGAATCCAGAGTTGCATCTAGGCATAAGGAAGCTAAGCAGTCCTATTTTTCTAAAAGGGCATGTGATTCATTTTTCGGTTAGGAAAATAAATAACCCATTTGTTGCTCTTTGAATTACTTGGTCAATACTTTTATCCTCAACTGGAACACTTGGCTAGAGTCATTATATGGTTTTCTCAGGAAATCAGCTGCTAGGAAAACATGTAGGTAAGAAGGCTGATAAGAAAGAGAGCAGAATAAAGTTCTGAAATAACATGGGCCAGAAGTTCCTGGCACCCCGTCCCATATTCCTTCCCCATAACCAGGCCAATTTGAAGAGGTTTAAATTCCATTTAAACCATATCCATAATTTATGCTTCAGCTTTAGATTCAAGGATTATTCATGGTCACAATGTTATCTCATCCTATTAATCATGCTCTTATATCTAGCAGATAAAATATCAGGCATGTGCTTAAATACCAGCATGGTAACTAGCCTATTCTGAAAGTGGCTTCATTGTGTCTTGCTCATAAAGCAAACGTGGTTTCTGATAAAAAGACTGAAAATATTTCTGTTCACTAGGTTGAATATTTTTTTTTTGGTAGGAGGAAAGTGGTCAAACAAAAAAAGAATCTCAGTCGTCAACTTCCAGTAAGGTTTTTGAATTATATTAATTTATTAAAAAATTTCAAATTACATTGATTTATTAAAATAGTAAACATTTTACTGTTGTTTAATGAAACCAGTATTCAAAATTAATGATAAAAAAGGTAATCTTCAAAAAAAGATTTTAAAGTCTGATGTATTAATAAGTTAAGGTACAAGGAAAATATATTGGATTTAAAACTTGTGATATTGAGCTTAACTCTGTCTGTGTGTGTGTGTGTGTGTGTGTGTGTGTGTGTGTTGAGAATATTTAAGATCTATTTTCTTGGAAAATTTCAAGTACATTACATGATGGTGTTAACTACAGCCACTATGCTCTATATCAGATCCCTAGAACTTATTCATATAATGACTGGAAGTTTGAACCATTTGACCAATATCTTGGTGAAAAAATATAACTGACATCTTCAACGTACTAATGAAGCACTTCAATGTAATAAAACTACAAACAATGCTGTTTTTCTTAGTATAGTCTTATTTTCAACATCCATTACAAGCTGCAAAATAAAACAATTCTTGGAAATATGATCCTTTAAAACTAATGCAGAGGGAGCAACTGAATCATGACAAGGCTCAAAAAATTGAAGAATGACAGAGAGTTAATGTGGCTTAATTTTCGATCACTGGCAGTGCAAATACTTCCTAAATCAAAATATTGAAAGTAATTGCAATTAAGTGATTTCCCAACATCCATTTATTACATAATAACAGAACTGTGTACCTATATGTGAATTTTCCAAATATATGGCTTATTTGAGTTATATATTGAGATACTTAAACCAATCTTCTTTAAGACTGATATAATTTGAAATATATATTAAAGACTCATTGATACTGTCATGTCTTTATGGCAATTTTTTTTTCCAGGAAAAACTTTTGTGCCATGTAGTGTTTTTCAGAAGTTTGTGGTAATTGATGAATCGATGGTGATGATGAGTAGTGTATACTATATTATTCTGTAGGGGAATTGAGAAAAGAAGAGGTAATACCCATTTAGTCATTAATCTGGTTGAAATTACTCTTTGACAATATTCAAGACAAACAAAACCTGGATGAGTTTTCAAGGTTTTGCAGCACTGTGACTACTGCTGAGAAAATGGGAGAATAAAGATAGAGCCTGCTGAATGCCAGCTTTTAGAGATACTCCAGCTATGAGACACTTGCTAGCTGCCTTAGTTTTCAATCAAAGAGCACTTTAGGGGCTGTTTAGTATATTAGATTGAAAGACATAGTTTATACCTTGGGGCAACTCAACTGAGAAATTTAGACCAGATAAGATAAGCAAAACATTTATATTTCAAGGCAAAGTTGAAGGGAGCTTTTTCATTACTGGCATAGCTGATGTTTGATTAAATCAGTAAAGTCAACAAATCGTGCTTTTAAAAGACTTATTTAAGAGGAATGAGATAATAATTACACATTTACAAAGTATATATTTTCCAAATATTTACAACTTGGGTTAAGCTACTTATCTTCTCTAACTCTCAGTTTACTGTACTATTTCTAATGAAATATCAACTTTATAAGGTTAGTTTGAGGATTAAATAATACATTTGATGCAAATCACTAAATCTAGTGCTTGGAGCATAATAAGCATTCAATTAATAATAGCTACTTTATTTAACTACTATCACTAAAAGATCTAAATTTGGCTCGTCTCTTCAAGCTTTTGGCGGAATGTAGAGAAAAATGAATAATCAACTGACAAGTAGATACTTTGATAAATAGCTATATATAAACATAACACATATAAATGAATTAGAAGTCTAAATCTTCAGAGTATAATGAAAGCTTCCTTTTTATCTTTCTCCTTTTATGAATACTTCCATCTTTTGTTTCTGTGCTCATAAAAACATTTGCCCACCAATCCCTGATGTTTTTCCAAATTCAGTACATGTTTTCTAAGTTTTAACCTGAAAAACTTTCTGTCTTGTGATCATTTCAAATAAAATAAAGAATAAATGGCAGATGCCCAGGGAATCATTAGAGGTGAGCCACATCTATCACACTAGATTCTACCTAGTCTGTGACGGAGCCTGATTTAACCTGTGCCAGAGCCTCTGCTACACTCACCCAGCAGCTCTGAAAGTTTGTCTTCAAGAGATAGACATAGCTCTTCTGTGCCATAGCTTACCTCATGATTTCCACCTGAGAATTAATCTCTGAAAAGAAGATCTCCTGGAAATGTTTTGTCATTTGCCTCTCTGAATCAACTCTAAGCTCACAAATGCAATTTATAATAATAGATACCTCCTCACACAGGTATAAAAGAAATGAAAAGATGAAATGCTCAAAATCACTTTTATAAGTAATGGCTTATAAGAGTTTTAAAAATCACTCTTATTTAAAATGAAATCATTTACACACATTCACGTGTGAATGTGTTAACTCACCTGAAATTCCTATTTCATTGTCATTGTTAAACCATGACGTTTTGGGGAATTCTAGAAGACTTTACACAGACACTATGCCCCTGTCACCTGGGTAAAATGTGCTCCATGTTGGTTAAAGGACATGTGACTAACAATGAACATATCTCCTTGCTTCTATGTTGCTCCAGTCAAAGGAAGGGGGAGACAGGAAAGCACTGCCTTACAAATATTTTCCCAAAGAGACCTGTTTGGAAAGGAACATTGGAAATGCCAAAAAGAAAAATAAATTCAATAGAAGTATTCCATTTTTATCAACTGCCAAACAAACATTAGCAGATAGTCTTCAAACCAGTTTGTGGGAGGTAGAATTAAAGTTTATTTTTAGACATATACAGCTGCACGACTCACCAGGGGGAAATAAATATGTTGATTTACCAATATGTTATATCAATTACAGACACTGCTCTGCCCAACTGCTCCTGAGATCTGCACGCTCAGTAGAGAATGGATTTAAATCTGCCCAGGTGCACATTTAGGGTTATGCTGCAAAGTCAAGTCAAGCCCACGTTGTAAAATAAAGCATTTTTAAAAGGAAAATCCTAATACAGTTAAAAAATTTCAAAGACACTAATGGTTAGGTTCTGATTGTAGAAAATGACAAGCAAATGTCACCACTCACTGTTATGCAAAGTTAAAAATATGGATCAAGGATCCTTTCTAATTTTAATTCTAATTTCATACTCTCTGAATCTCTTAATAATTTCTTTTGATGCATAATCTTGTATAAATCTGAAATTTTTCTCTTGGGTCTGAGAAAGTAGAGTTAGGAATTTGGGTTTTCAGGTGTTACTTGCTTTTTCCTCACTTTCTGAACTCTGCCAGAGCCACCTCCATCAAGTAATAGTTCCAGAAGAATTAGTGCGTACCAGTTGCTTTGCTGAGTAATTTACTTAAGTCATCTCATGTAGTTCTCTCTCACACTTTAAGGTCATGTCATTATTGTTCTCTTGTTTTTGTTCTTCCCCCATCCGGGTTGAGAAAACGTTATTTCAGAGAAGTCTCTCAATTTGTCCAAGATCACACAGCTAGAGACAGGTGTGGTGAAAACTGTATCCCTGTTTGGTGCTGAGACCTATGAACTTACCACAAAACCATGAGTGCCAACTCTCACAAACACCCACCTTGACAGGTTAAAGTTCTGCACAGTCTATGTATGTGGCAGTATCTACTTTCCAAGGTATAGGAGAAAGATTGCTTTTCATTGGGGAGCAGGCAAATCAATCTCTCTCTATGAATTTTTTTAAGTACATATAGAAATAGAGAACTGTTTGATGGTTGCCAGGGATTAAGGACCAGGTGGGGCAGGAAGGCAGTGGTTGTGGCTATAAATGAAACATGAGGGTCTTTTGGGGGATGGAAATGCTCTGTGTCTTGATTGTACCAACTCCCTGTGTTACAGACTGAACATCTGTGTCCCCAAATTCATATGGTGAAACTTAATCCCTAATGTGATAGAACTTGGAGGTTAACCTTGGGGAGGGCACAGTCCTCATGACTGGGATTCATGCCCTTATAGAAGAGACCCCAAAGAGTGCCCTCACCCCTCTCGCCATGGAGGACACAGTGAGAAGCCTGCCTTCTATGAACCAGGAAGCCGGTGCTCACCAGACACCAAATCTGCCAGTGCCTTGACCTTGGACTTCCCAGCCTCCAGAACTCTGAGAAATAACTGTTATTTAAGCCACCTAGTTTATGGTATTTTTGTTACAGCAGTCCAAACGCACCACGACATCCTGTTGTGATCCTGTACTATCATTTTGCAAGATATTTCCACTGAGGGAAAACTCATGCATTAAAACTGCATGTGAATCTACAGTTATCTCAAAATAAAACATTTAATTAAAAATAGTACAGGCATTTTAACATATAAGTACATGAAATGAACCTGAACTACAAACAAGTTAAAATGCCAGGCTAGTGTTTTGAAAATCTAAACACTGGAGATCAGCCCAAAAGGCAGGTAGTGGAATCCTGAAGAAGCATTTTCTCAATTAAGTCACTCACATAGATTGGAGGAGATCCTAATCTCTCCTAGAGGCTCATCTGTGATTTACTAAGAGGAAAAAACAAGCCATGGCAGCCAGGCTTTGGACTGTCCCTCCCTGGGGCTGAACCCAGGAGGAGACAAAGAGGAAGGTGGAAGTCTTTCTCCAAGGCTTGCCTGGCCATATTGGCTGACTGGTTGCTCTGGCCAGACTATTAGATATACTTAATAGCTGTTTTGGGGTTATTAAGAAGGGTCACTCTACAATGACAGGGGCTCTGAAGAGACTACTCTGCAAGCAGAGGAAAATGCATGGCCTGCTATACTATGACTTACACACTGTCTAGCAGTTTAGGGTTCCTTGGATAATCACTAATTCCAAATCTCTTAGCAAATTTATAACTAAGCCATAAGGTTATTGAAAAAAACTTCTCCATTGTGTGTGTGTGTGTGTGTGTGTGTGTGTGTGTGTGTGTGTGCGCATGCCCATGAGAGGACCGAAAAAGCAGACCGGTCCCTTAAAAGTGTTTAAATACCAAGACATTATAAATGACAAATTATAACAGGAGAAAGAGCAATAGCAATAGCAATCCTGTAAGGATAAAAGAATGAAATCATTATTTGTGGATAATTTAGTGTCTTAGTCAAGGCACTTTTTCTAGTCTATCTTTCCATTAAGAGCATTGGGAAGTAACTGGCTCTGTACTTGGGATGAAGAGACCGAATTCTGCCACAAATGCAAGATGACAGCCTTGCTTCTAACTGCAGGTAGTGGTCGTTTGTTAAAAAAAAAAACAAGCAAACAAAAAAAAAACTGAAAAAAAAAATGGCTGGTAAAATTTTTCTATCATATTGTGGAAAGAACATCTGATAGGAAAAAGTGAAAATTAAAAACATTTTATTTTGAGATAACTTTAGACTTATAGATGAGTAGGGAATTCTCACATACCTTTTACCCAGCTTCTCCTCTGTTAGCATCTTACACAACCGTAGAAGATTTATAAAAACTAAGAGCTTTGTACAATCCCATTAACTAAAGTACAAGATAGACCTTCTTCAGATTCGTCCAGTGTTTCTAGGAATGTAATTTTTCTGTTCCAGGATCCAATTCAAGATACAATATTGCATTTAGTTGTTAACGCCTCCTTAGCCACCATGAGTCTGCAAGTTCCTCAACTTTCCTTGTCTTTCATGACCTTGAGAATGTTGAAGAGTAGTAATCAGTTATTTTGTAGATTATTCCTTAATTTTTCTTTGTCTGATGCTTCCTTGTGATAAAATTAAGATGTATTATCTAGAGTGATACCACACAGATGTGTCCTTGGGGCATCAAATCAGAGAGTTCATTGTGACAGTATGTATTAGTCGTGATGTCCACCTTGGCTAAGACAGTGGTGACCAAGATTGTGCAACTTATAGATACTATTTTTCCACTTGTAATTATTCAGTATTTTGCAGGAGATACTTTGAGACTATATAGATCTCTTGTTTTTGCTTCAACACTAACCTTAGCATCCATTAGTGGACTTGCCTGCAGCAACTACTGTGGTATTCTAATAGTGATTTTCTATTTATAATTTTGTTTTTCTCATGTAGTCCTTCCTTCCTTTTACATTTACAAGTGGAATTCTTCTTTAAGGAAGAGTTGTTATTTAGCCCACTTATTTATGTATTCAATTATTTACTTATTAATATCAGTATGGGCTTGTGGACATTCACTCTCTTCTTTGGATTGCAATCCAGTACTATCATCGTTTTGTTGCTCACGCTCTTTCAGGTTGCTTTCCGTGCTCCCTTCAATATGCCTCAACTCCTGTCCCCTTATTTTTTACACATCACAAATCGTTCTATACTCATCAGGCATTTTCCCTGCCCAATACTGAAAACAATCAGTTCTCCAAGGACCCATAGTTTTTTGTTTTTTGTTTTTATTTTGTTTTGATCACAGAATGATCTTTGAAAACAAAGAAATGGGCACTGAGTATGCTCATTGCTACTGGTGAAATCGCGGATACTAGTTTCTTCAGAGAAGAGAGGAAATACATGTATGAATATTAACTCCTGCGTACACAAGCGTCTATATTTCTCTATCTGTTTCTATGTATATATTTTATGCATACATTGATACTTCTACCTCTGAGCCAGTACCACAGTGCTCATTTTGCTTCCTTTCTCTTTTGTAACTTCTTACTCTAACAGTAAGAAATCTGGCCTTCATTATCTATGATATACTTATTTGCTCTGCTCTTGTATACAAGTAAATTATTTTCAGAATCCCTTATGAATATGCCTGTGAGAAAAAAATTCACACACCAGATTACAATGCTTGTATACAATTCTTTTCGTTGTTAGCACAGAGTATGGAAAATGCTGCTTTCCAAAGTTACTTAAGGTGGGCTCCTTTCTCCCTATCTCCTTCAATACGGCTCTGCGGTTCACATGTAATACAGTTAGAGCCATTTGTCACCATCTATCTGTATGCTGTCCTTTGCCCCAACTTCTAGTTGATTTTTTAAAAAATTACAGAGTAAAATCCACTTTGTGTGGTGTATGGTTCTGCGGATGTTGATAAATGCATGGAATCCACACAGAACAGTTTCATTGCCTCCGAAATTTTCCCATGCTACCGCTGGATAGACAACCCTTCTCCCCAAACCCCAACCAAAGTAAGCTTTTGCTTCGACTTGATATATGGTTTGGAATTAATTAGAATTAAATAGAGCATTTTAACCATGTTATAATAATAATGCATCTGAAAGTCAGTACAGTGAAAAAGCCTAATCTGTAAAGCTTCAGAGACCATTATTCTAAACTATTTTATGCTTAGATTAGGGCTTTAATTGGATCTAAACAGCTCAAAAAATTACACTATGATTTTTTTTTGTTGTTAATTTTTCCTTCTCAGAATGCTTACATTTGAAATCTGAGTGGTCCCTTATTCAGCATCACCATTTACAGAAAAGGAATGGAAATACCTGCCTGCTCTCTTACTCCTCCACCTGGTGAAGACTTGTTTGGGGAAAGCAGTAGCAGGGCTGCCTGATCTATCTGGCCAAGCTCCGTTAGAGAGTGTGCTGGCACCCAACAGCTCATGCATTTTGTATATATATTATTTTTTATTATTGTGGGTAGTAGTGGATGATAGTAAAAAGGGATAGAAGACAAATGATTGGTCTGTGTTAAGAGGAGGAAATAAATAGATATGTAGTACTTTTAGTCAGCAGAAAAAATAAAAAGTAAAAACCACTTCTGATTAGCATTTCGTGGATTTTTTCTATGCCTAAATAGCAATTTCTCGGTGTGCTTCCTGACGGTTACTATCTGTGGCTACAAAATGATACTAAGATAAAAAAGAAACACTCTTTGAGAAGATGCTATCTCCTTAGGTATAATCAAGTAGAGAAGGTAATGTCCAAAGCATATAATCAAGTAGAGAAGGTAATGTCCAAAGCACGAAGTTCACGGTTGCCCTGGGCAACATAAGATATAACTATCAAGGTTGTTATAACAATTAAGCAAGTTCAAGCATATGCAGCACCAAGTACAACTAAGCATACAATAATAGTAATGGTAATAATGACAATAATAATAATAACTGTACCTATCATTAGTCATAGTATACATACATATTTTCTTAGGCAATGGCGAATTCTACTTATGGGGTAGTAGCAATTTTAATATTTATAAAACAATATTAAAGATTTTTAAATGACCATAATTCCAAATAACCTCTATGTAATTATATCAGTCAAGTAAACTCTATGTAGTTATATCATTGAAGTTTTTTCAAAAATGACAAAGCAACATTTTTGCACTGATATGTCTAAATTTCTCTCTGTGGCTGACTCTCACAGACTGTAGAAGTTCTGGAAGGCTGAACCATGCCTGTGTCATATTTGTATCTCTAGGGCCTTCCAACAGTAGGCATAAAAAAAATGCTCTAAATTCCACTGAATAATAAATGTTTCAGATCATAGTAAAGGCTAATATAGAAAGTGAAAGATGGTCAGGAAGGTCCCGGGTATTAAAAATGTCCACATTTAAGTACTTCCAAGAATCCGAAGAACATTCCATCTTAGGAACAGAGAGTGGATAGTCCCTTTGGGTCTACACTTTAGAGTAAAGAAAGCTCTAAGGATTTTATGTAGAGCTACAAACCTAAGCATCATCATAGCAGAGGTCCTAGCTCAAGACTGTGCTGAAATCAGGGGTTTTGGCCAAGTTATGCAAGTCTGGCTTACCAGTAGAGTAGGCCTGCCAGAACTTTCTATATTATGGCATTTGTAGCTCAAATATGTCCCCCAAACTAATCTTTTTGTCTCAGTGTGACAAATGTAGCAGGACAGGGAGAAAAACATTCTCCCTTGTCTTATACAAGGAACCAGTCAGTGTTTTTGAGGGTTTCAATGGTTATAGATTCTCCTGCCCCCTTGAGGAGGCTGCATCAGCAGAGGGGTCAGAGGGTGGGGTGGGGCCTGTACATGACTCAGCACCCGACCTCACTCAAAGCGGCAGGAACAGAGAGGAAGAAATGACAGACCCTAAATAGTCACAGATTGGGTTTGCTCATGAGACCCAATGAGAGCAGACCCCTCTCTTGGGATTTCCAAATGTAGCTGCTGGTGACCTGGCATGGGCAGGAGTCAGCAAAATAGGCATCTTCCCCATTAATGGCACCTACCTTAAATCCCAGGCTAGTTACCTTTATGAAGTATGGGGTACCTAGAAATACCAGTTAACTCTGCAAAGAGGACAGTAAAATTTGAATTTTAAGAAAATTTCCTGAATCATCCTTTCTTCAAAGGCAATTTTTAAAGCACTATTTTAAAAAAAAATCTAAATATAATGTGTTATGCAAAAAAACAAGCACTATTTCATGTCTTTTGTTTTAGGCACTTGTATCATATAATACGTCTATGAATTTTATATGATATAATTACTTTTATAGATGAAGAATCTGGAAATTAAAGAAGTGAAAAACAATTATTTTTCAGCAGTGCATGTACTTTCCTACATTATAGTACTAAGACCCAGAAGGACCTTCAAAAGATCCTTTGGCCTAGTCCTGACATCAAACATTTAAGCTGTTTTGCAGATAAGACAATGGTTGCACAGAATTTTCCTCCTCTTTTTTTGGTTAATTTATTTCAAGATTCATTCTCTTTACCAAGTCGGAATTCCAATTTGTGTGTTTACATTCAGGATCTCAAAGGCACAAGTGAAAACAAAATGTAGCAAAGATTTCCAAAGCTGAACAGCACTGGTTTCTGACAAAAATAAAGAGATTCTCACTTTAGCAAATCGAGGATCCTGGGATAATTACACACTAAAAGGGCTGAATCACAGTTCTGATAAGAGGAAAGCAAAGCCTATGTTATTAAACTGAACAAAAGCAAAGAATTTTTTTCTTTAAAAAAAAGTTCAGAAACAGCAGACCTGGTGCTTTTGGCAATGGTCCAAATTCATTTCTGGTAAACAGGAATTATAAAAACTTCATAAACAGAACATCACCCCCCCCCAACACACACACACAAATATCTGAAAGGGAAGAAAGTACCCACATGCCAGACAGCTTCTAGCAGGCTATACTAACAACGTGCTTCAAACGGCATATTCATGCACTTGTTTCACAAGCAAAAGCAAAGTAAAAAAAAGATTTACAAAGCCCCCATGTTGGGAAGTGTGGCTCTGAGAGGAGGCACATCTCATTAAGTAGCTGCTTTGTTCTCTCCTGCTGGTGACATCACGAGCACAGTGCTCTTACATGGAAACATCTCCATGTCATCTGTGTGCATCCTGAATAAATAAAGCATGTGCATTCAGGTCCATGGGCATTGAATGCAATGACCAGGGAGAGAAATGCATAGGTACTGTGATGAGTTAGCTGTTCCCCAGAGTATGGAGGGTGCAGAGATTGGTACAAGTTCACAGCTGAAAATGTTTAGATGCTCAGTAGACCTAGAGCCTTCAGAATGAGGAGTCACAGTGGAAACAGGGGAGAGAGAGAGAGAGAGAGAGAGAGAGAGAGAGGAGTCAACCTTGCATTTTCCCGACAGTGACTCTACTCAAGTGGACACGTAGCTGGGAGAAGTAACCAGGAGAGAAGCAATGGGAGTAAGGCATTGAGGAGTTAGGTGTCAGGGCCAATGGGAGGGGGCCTCGTCATGCCAGGAAATTGGAAGACGCCAGTGGGGGCTCTTAGAAGAACCCATAAAAGCACCTCAAAAGTAAAAGAGTCTGCATTTGGATCTCTAGCTCTCAGAAGGCACTGGCACCATGTCCTTTCTCCCTCCTCCTCACTCAACTCCCCAAAGCAGAGGCAGCCCACTGAATGGAAGAGGAGAGCAGAGAATAAAGATGCCAAGTCAGGCCTAAGCAGGTGAGGATGGGATCTTTCAATTCAATAAGAGATTGAGGCTTTGATATTAGGCTGGAATGGACTCTTTATCACCTGGAAAAACAAAACAAAACAAAAGAAAAAAATCTCACTTCTTTGTACCTGCAGTAAGTGTAAAAGCCATGGGACCTGTGAAGGATTTTAGCCTGGGGCATGAAGGAAAGATGGTGGTTTGAAAGAATAGAGGTGCGTGCCCCTTACTGTGTACAGCTAGTTCAATAAATCAGTTACAACTGCATGTTCCCACTGAAGTGTAAATATTGAATGAACAACCTTGTTAGCCCACAGTTGCTACCTGAACACATGCTGGCAATAATAAGCTTCCATTTCCCTTATCATCGGGACTCCGTGGATGCCAATTTACAGAGCTCTGCATTTCCTTATGCATCTGCCTACACAGACCCACACAGAGAGAGATGTATATAATTATACACACACAGATAAATGACAGAAATACAGTTTTCCAAATAGGTGAGAAGAAATCAAATAGGCATGATCAAGTCAGGCCATGCTCATTTTTTTTAACATCAGTTCAGCAAATACTTTTCAAGCCACACTTGTGCCTCCACTGTTACGAATAGATAAGATACTGAAAACTTAAGTCAAGGTTCTATAACTGAGCACATGTCATGCCACTTCTAATTGAAACGATTGATAAGCAAAACTTTAATACCAACTTGAAGGCAACGTATTTTTCTTTTGGTCACTTGATGCTTAATTAACCTATTAAAAAATTAGTTTTCTGTTGAATAAAGTAACGCCATATCAACCAAGATAGAAATGCTCTGATTTACAAATTTTCTGACAGTGAGCTGTTTGTGAGATCTTTAAGGTCACTTTACAGATCACATGTCCATAGCATTATTTGATTAACAATTGTCCTATTTAAAAGTCTGATAGAAGAAACTCTCACTTGTTGAAGAGAGTAAGTTTCCAGTAATTTCAAATATCTGAAACATAATCATAAATTCAGAAGTAAGTAGAGAAAGGGACTCCTTAAGGGCATTATAGAAATAACAAATTATGTTAAGACAACTATAAAACACTCTTAGACCGTAGGAAACTTCAGTTGTAACTACATTATATTCATTGGTGTAACATGATTAGTTATTTGGTTAAAGAGAAGAGAGGTAGATAGGAGGGGTCGGCAGTAGGGCTATTTGATTGATAAAAACACACATTTCATATTTAGGAGAGAAACACTGGAATACAGTCTCCCAGGTAAAAAAGGAAAAAGTGAAAAGAGAACAGAAAAACCAGCACGAGTCTATTTATAAAAATGCCAAAAAATGTACACTCTTGAAATATTCAATATAAAAAAAAATAAAATAACAAAAAACATTTCTTATGATAATGTTTGTGAATCATAAAAATGTTTGCTGGCAATTAGAATAATATATTTCAAGAAGTCATAGAAATATAAATGCATTTTAGAAAGATGCATTGGAGAAAACTTACTAAAATGAAAAAGCATACAAGGAAATACCTTACATCTAAAACATTCATTTATATTTATAAATTTATAAGGCATGGAAGGAAATACCTATTACCTAAAACATTCATTTATATTTATTTATTATATTTATCTAATTCATTAATAATGCCAGATAAATTAGATGTTACCACTTGCGATGATTACATTGGTTTTAATATTTTTCTTGTCATATTTATGGCTAAGGAATAATACCTTCTTAGAACACAGAATTGTTAGCCTTAGGAAAGTGGAAATGAGTTTTGAGAAAAGAAAAAGATTGAATGCATTTTCCTACACATACATTTCCATAATATGCTAACATAGCAGAGAAACATTTTCAAAGTAATAGAACAGGATCAAGTGAAAAAGATGTCTTACCAGCTCAGTACTTGCTCTATTCTCACCTATGTCCCTGAGGAATTGAGAAATGAATTAGCTCTACTGGTGATCAAATGCACAACTTCCAAATACAAAATAAAATAATGGAAAGGAGACCAAATAGTGCTTTCGAATAATCACTTGTTATATTAAGGAAGGGAGAGACAAATATTCCAATCTTGGGCAAGTTATGTTTCCATACAGTGATCAATGGGAACGTGTAACACTGAAAATAACAGAATCTCCTTATTTTTGTCACCCTGTTTCTATGACTAATATGATCCCTTCTTTAAAAAAAAAAGGGGGGAGGGGTTCTTAAAGATCAGAGGTTGGCAGAGGAGATAAATAGGGAGAGCACAGAGGATTTTTAGGGCCGTTAAAATATTCCGTGTGATACTATGACAGGAACATACCATTACACATGTGCCCAAATCCATAGCACCCCAACATCAACAATGAATTGTAACGTAAACTGCAGACTCTGGGTGATAACGATGTGTCAATATAGCTTCATCAGTCATAACAAATGTACCACTCTGGTGGGGGTGCTTGTGTCGGGGAGTTGGCACATGGAAGTCTTTATACCTTCCCCTCAATTTTGCTGTGATCCTGAAACTGCTCTAAAAAAAATCATCTTGAAAAAAATGTTCTCCAGCCTCTCAGGAGAACTCCTGTCACCCAAGCATATGCGAGTAATTAAACGCACCCCGTTTCCGTAATTGGGAAACTAGTGTCTATCCTGTGTTTGTGGAAGACTTTTGTTTGATAAGCACAGCCAAAAACATGTAAACATGCCTTCTCACCCTGCTTCACCCCTACTCAACCATACTGTTTGGAATAAAATAAAATATGCTCAATAGAGAAAATGTTATTTTAAAAAAAATCAGTAGACAAGAAATTTGATTGGATTCTTTAGGGATTAGCGCTAATGAGATTTATTTATATAAACTATCATAACAATAGAAGAGAGATGTTTTTCATAGCATTCAGTACCACCTATAAAGCATTATGAAAAAATGTTTTATTAGACCAAACACGATTTGAAACAAACTCTACTGTGATTTGGATTTCTTATCTCTGAAAAAAATATATTAGTAACTGCTTCTCAAATTTGTCATTTCCAGAATCTCTTGTATTAATTTTTACAGAGAATTCATGTTTTTTAAAAATGTATTAAACCATACTACAATTATATAGTATGTATGTTGTATGTATGTATGTTGTTTGTTGTTTGTTTGTTTATTTTTAATGAAAGCTCTTTTCCTTATAACACGTAAACTCTAAATCAGCAGTCTATTTCTGCTAGGCTTTTGAAACAGTGACCATCATAATTCCATGAACCTCCAATGGCGATGACTAATGCTAACGCTTGGGTTTGCATTAGTTTGAACTCAAGTGAGAAATATCATTATGTACACACCAGGCTGTGGGCATTCTTGGAGAAAGATTACATTCAGTGCAGAATGTCTTGAGGATTTACTTTTCATTAAAGACAGATAAACAGAGAGAATTTCTAGTTTTAGCAATAACTTGGATTGCTTTCCTTAATTCCTCTGTTAGATCTTTGTGGCAAATATTTTAAAAGGAAGGGAAAGAATACAGGTTGGGTGCAAGATGCTGTTTTCAGATATTACACAATATATCTAATTTAATCCTCACACTATGCCCATGGGGTATATAATCTTCAATTCAGAAACAAGGGTTTGGAGAGTCGAAAAGACTAACCAAGGTCATACAGTAAGTGAAGCATCTTGGACCCTCAGCTCTTTTTTGCCTACATGCTGCCCACAATTTTTAGGTATTAATGGAATGAAACAATACAGATGGCCTTTTTTAAAGAAGCCAATCTGTTCAGTTCAGCATATACTGACTTGATTATATTCCAAGGAATACATTAAATAATTGCTAAAATTTTGTTTACATTCCCAAATTTTACCTAATATCCTAAGAACAGGGCCAACACATTATAAACAAAATAATAAGCTCATTACAAAGTATCCTGCTTCCAAAAATAAACTGTGAGAAGAAACAGATTCTCTATGGGCTTCAACTGGCAACTTACAGAAATCAGACCAGTTATAAAACAGTCTTGCCGTCAATAGAGACAGAATGCCCACTTTGTATGGACAGAGCATCTACTATATACTGCCACTGTGTTAGTGATGGACAGAATAGATATCAAAATTATGACCAATGGAGAAACCAGAGGGATGGGTACGTGGGACAGCAAAAGTGTATACTGGAGATATGACCTAGTCAGAGAGTAAGAACAGGCTTCTTTGGTAAGGGTTGTCTGGAGATAAAAAGAAGGATTCATTTTATAATCTTAAAAATTTTAAATTGGGAGTTCCTCTAACTCAAACTCTCCCTTTTCCAGATAAATAAACTGAGAGCTGATCTACTCATCTTGGCCAGAGCCACTGAATAGATTAAATTCTCTGTGGCTTGTGGTGCCAGCCTCATTACAGATAGAAAGACAGATAGACAAATAGACAGAGGTGTATGTTAATGCATGTATGTGTGTTGTATGTATTTTCAAGGAATGTGTTTAAGTGTATGTGTTGGTATATAAATGTTCAGGTGTATTTCTAAAATATTTCCTTGAGTATTGCCAACTATGAGCCTGCCAAAAAACAGAAAAATTTAATGGTTCCATGAGGCCACTGAGATCATTAGAAGGAAGCCATAGAAAGAAATGTTAGTCTATTTCTCATACTGATGTGCCCATAAACTTCTCTGTTCCTGGTATGTATTTAAAAAGTACATAAGCATCATCTATAAACTGTTCATTTAAAACTTATGCTAAGTTGCTATTTCATATGAACATGCTTTTTTATATAACATCTGTGCAACAAATATGATTATTACTCTCTTTTTACAGAAGAACAAAAATATATAAGGTCGAGCTGTTTGCCCAAAGGAAGGCAGCTAGTACATAGGAAGCTAGTCAGATTAAGTATTTGAACCCAAGTCTAAATTTTCTGTGTTCTTAACTGTGACCCTCTTCTGCCTCTAAAACCATTTTCTATGGAACTTGAAGAAGAACTTCATTCCACATATGAGAACAATCCCTGAAAGCATAAATACAAATAGCAAAAAGGTTTGCATTTAAACCTAAAAACAAAATATACAAAGAATTCATATGACTCAATAACAACAATAACAACAACAAAAAAACAATTCAATCGAAAAATGGGCAGAGGACCTGAACAGACACTTTTCCCTAGAGGACATACAAATGGTCAACAAATATATGAAAAGATGCTCAACATCACTAGCTATTAGAGAAATGCGAATCAAAACCACAATGAGATACCATCTCACACCTGTGAGAATGCCTATAATCAACAGGACAAGTAATAACAAATGTTGGAGAGGATGCGGAGGAAAAGGAGCCCTCATACACTGCTGGTGGGACTGCAAATAGGTACGGCAACTATGGAAAAGCGGTATGGAGGTTCCTCAAAGAACTACCATATGATCCAGCAATCCCTCTACTGAGTATTTACCCCAAAGACTTGAAAACTCACATTCAAAAAGATATTTGTACACCGATGCTCATAGCAGCATTATTCACAGTGGCCAGGACATGGAAGCAACCAAAGCGTCCTACTATAGATGATTGGCTAAAGAAGCTGTGGTACATATACACAATGGAATATTATTCAGCCATAAGAAGAGATGAAATACTGCCATTTGCAACAACCTGGATGGACCTTGAAATAATCATACTAAGCGAAATAAGCCAGACAGAAAAGGTTGAAAATCACATGATATCATATATACAAGATATAAACCTAAAAGCAACGAACGAACAGAACAAACAAACAGAGACTCATGGACATGGACGATGGACTAGTGGTTACCAGAAGAGGGGTGGGAGGGAGGGAGAAAAATTTTTTTAAAAGACATTAAAAAAATTATGTATATATAATATGAAAAAAACTGGCATTAAATAATAAATAAAAAATAAACCTAATAAAACACTTTTCTGCATACAGCCTAAAATTTATCCCAATGTCAAACATCAAAAATATCACAGCCAGGAAAAAGTTTTCCTTGTAAGATTTGATTTCAAGTCTTTTAAAAAAGAAACTTTCATTTAAATACATCTATAGGTGCATAAAATATCTTTGAAAGGAAATACTCTTCTTAGAAGAGAGGACAGTGATACAAGTCAGATCTAAATGCCTAAGGAAAGCAGCTCTGGCCTCAGCTTGGAGATCCGTCCTTTTACAATCTACATCCGGGCTGGGAAAATGGAAGAATGAGTGTTGTCATGGGTCTCGGAAGCAGAGAAGAGAAAAAGGCAGAGATGAATGGTGTTTCGCTTCGAATACAGCAGTTCCTGGTATGTAGGCAGTACATTTCATTTGGTGTTTGCTGAAACCTTTCACAAATGTAATCTCTTCAATCCTATGAATTACCTTTGGAGGAAAAGGAATCTCAGTACTTGGTGTCCTGCTTTGGTGACTAGAATGTCTTTGGACATGTGAGTGCTGAGGGACGGGTGATTAAAGAGAGGCTGAACACAAGACGAGAGACGGTGTGGGTCAGCGGGTCCCTCTTTTCCTCCGCTGCTCAGCCTGGCCTCCTGGACAAGCACAGCTGTGCTCTGGGCAGCTGCCTGTCTTCCTCCCTCTCTGGATCCCACCGGGGCACCTGCAAAGGTTCAAGCTCTGAGCAAAACGATTAGGCCTGCTGTGATGAAGTCAGCAGGAATTTACTTTGGGGTTTTGTATTATGTTTAAAGACCAGCTATGCATCCCATATCCAAATGACCTTTAATGCATTGTTCCTACAATATATTGTTAGACTGGTGAGAGCAACAAGTAAAAGTAATATCAATGGTTTTTGAACATCTGATAAAAAAATTGAAGCATCAACTCCCACTGGTGATAAACAGATGTGTGTACCTTTAACAAGCTTCAAAAATGATCTTAGACACTAACCCCTTTGTAATGTCAAAGTGATCATTTTCAGTGACCACCACCTGTGTTTCTTTATGGCAGCTCTGCAGGCCAATGCTCACCATTATCTTCCTGAAACAGTATGCAAGTCCATGGAGTAAGAGCACCACAACATGATGAGCATATAAAATGTACAAAAATGCTATTTGGTGTTTCTGAAGCCCCAGCTGGTAGCCTGGCAAAGAGCCATTTATGATTCAGACAACACAGATCCAGCAGGTAAAGTTGTATACACACGTATACATACATGTATTTGTCAAACTACAAGTAGGTTAATTAAAAAGTTAGACACCATAGTTAGGCATCATGTATTTAGGGTTATAGGATCTGTTGGTGGATAACATGGATAATTCTGAATTATCCCTGTTGATAATCAAATTCCTCTGATACTCCCAAATTTCCATTTACCAGGATAAAACACCTGCCTGTATACAAAGCATAATACACATTAAGGATTTTTCAGCTCCTTCTCTTGCCTACCGCTCTGAACCGAACACACTATCCTGAAGAGTGGAGGAGGGTATTGATTCTATTTCATATATCCTTTGCATATAGTATATACACATGTTGCTGGATCAACATCTTCACAATGAGCATGTCTCGTGTTCCTGCTACTAGCCTCCTTTAAATTCCACGTTGGCTTCTGCTACCCGCTAGCCAGGTTATGTCATCTAGCTACTTCAAATTAGAAGGAGTGGGAGTTGCCAGTACACCTTCCTAATAGATATTTGAATGAAATTAAATCAAATTCCAGGATCACTGGGAACACAGGGGTAGAATTTTGAAAAGTTTGTGAAGCAGGCCATAAGTCTCTTCTAACCACACGTGGATGCTATTTCTGTGTCTCTTCCATCTATTTTTGTCACCATTTTTCCTAGTCTAAAATCTTTAAGGACAGATCATCAACTCCCCCACCCCCAATGTTACATTTAAATCCCGGCAGGAGTAATGTGGCATCCTGAGGAAGAAGACATGCTTATTTTATACTGAAAGTAAATTTCAAATAAAACTCTACTTGTCTGTGTATCTATCTATCTATCTATCTATCTATCTATCTATCTATCTAGAAAACTTGTAAAGTGTATACATAAGAATATTTCCAAAGATATTAATTTCAGTCTGAAATTATCTATGGTTATACATTCATGTATTTCATTCATAT
Organism: Eonycteris spelaea; assembly: GCA_003508835.1. Classification (NCBI taxonomy): domain Eukaryota; kingdom Metazoa; phylum Chordata; class Mammalia; order Chiroptera; family Pteropodidae; genus Eonycteris; species Eonycteris spelaea. The sequence goes on from PUFA01000196.1 coordinate 322,162, forward strand.
ACAAATTTTATTATTCTCTTACTCTACAAAAAAACAGTCCTTTTCCATTAGGGCCTTTTAAGCTGGTCAAGAAATAAAGAGTGTTCTCAAATAATTATAATGTGTGTAGCATGAGATGGAGCCACAAAAGAGGTAGAAACCGAAGGCTGTAAGATTTTGGAAAAAAAAATTCACTTTTAGAAAAAAGAGCAGGATGTCCTGGGGCCAGATGTGGCGGTCCATGAAGAAACAGAGGACAGGCAAGGTTCATGGATGTGGTTACATGTGAGTCAGCTGTTTATAGCCCTCAGTAAACAACCATAGAGGCAGGGCATTCCAGGTGGAGGAAAATAAACACGCAAAGCTGCAGGAGAGCAACGGCATGGGGTCGTGCACAGAGTGAGAAGGTAGTTCAAAGCAGGGCTGCAGCCAGGAAGGCAATAGACAAAGCACAGTTTCAAATAAGAGATGGACTCAGAGTCTGGACTCAGAGGATGGGGAAGGGTTAAGGATTCAAAGGCTTGAAGTCTCCATAGCTGAAATGGGGGCGATGCCCTTAAAAGAAACAGGCAAAGCAGGTTACACAGAACCTGATTTTTGGAAACCATGATGAATTCAGGTTGTATATCGTTGAATTTAGGGTACTGGGATAGCAACAGAAACTATCACAAGTAATAAGAATAACGTATATTGGCCTACATGAAAAGGACCTCAGGTGGCACATGTCATACTTAGTCTCATGCCACCGACGGCCCCTCCTCAAAGATGGCACAGCAAAGCACTGTTCCACTTTTCCTAAGGCACTATTGTCTTCTTTGCATTTTATATTTTGATATAAAATATCAACTATAAAATATCTTCTATCTGACTTGACTTACCCTACTACATGCTAAGCAATTTGAAGTAAAGATTTATACAAGATTTGTCATTATATTATTCATGGTGCTTAGCAAAACATCTTCTTTATGTAACAGCCACTTGAAAAACAAAAGTTTGAATAAATACAGAAAGGAAACAAGTTTGCCTGGAGAACCTAAATGAAATCGAGAGAAAAAGAACAGGGAGGCACTTTGATATATTCATAAAGGAAATTTTTTCCATTTGAGTAAAGACTATTGCATTACCTAAAGTAACTAAAGGATATGATATTTGAATACAGCCAATCTCTTTCAATTCTATACTGCTTTATTGAATTATCACTACATTTCAATTAATTTCTAGGTATTCTAAGCACCATAATGTTCAAAAAAAGCAATGTTTTGCTTTCATTTCTGGTCCAAAGTTCCAAAAAAAGGAAAGTGGATTTTTTTTTTTTCTACAAAGCAAAGCTAGATGTATCACTGGGCCTGAAATATTTTACACACATTTAAGGTGTGTATACCACAATATCCTTTTGCTGTTGCTGACAAATAACAAAAAACAAAAAATGTAGTTTTAAAACAAACAGTACAGCACCTCACTGTGTGTGAGACTCTATAGTCTCAAAGCCCTGTATTCCATTTCATCCCGAAAACATTCCAGTAAGAGAGGAATTCTTGTTTCATTTGCAAATGATGAAACTAAAGCTCAAGGTGACTTGTCTGAAGTCATGAAGTCATAAGTCAAAAAACTTGATAAGTAGCCCCAATCTCCTGACTTTTTTGCCTTGATTATCATTGTTCTTGTTATGTATTTGTTTAATTTTAATTGGTCACTCTCAGACGTTCAGCTTTCCTCTTTATTTCATATAAAAGCAAATCTTCCAATTGCATTCAATAACTACTGAATTCTAAGTGTGGCAGTACTGGACACTAATACCGCTACTAGGTTAATATAAAAATCGAAGGAATGAAGTTTTGTAATCTTTATTAAATTTACTTTATTAGTATTTACTAGAGCAAACTGTTTTCTATTTTCTGAGCCAATAAATAAAAATATATTTTATATATGGGGGGAATTATGAAGGAATTCCATGTTCTATCAAAATTTTATTTTCAGCAGTTCCTCGATTTTGAGAGCTAATTTGATTATATCCAAATCTATCCTCTTATTTCCCCTTGTTGTTACAGTTTTATTCTGTTGCTGTGTCTTCTAGAAATGAGTACCATATTTTCTATTACATAGCACACTGGTAAAGAGCTGATAGTTGAATTCTAGCTGAAAAAGAACTATTAGATTGTCCTATGAGATATCATTTCATGAGGACACAGACAAAGAAAAAGTCAAGCAAACTAAAATGTCTGACCCCACTTGAAGAATATTATTCTTTTATACAGTAGTTCTGTGAACTTGGGTTTGTCACTTCAAATCTCCGTGTCTCATTTCTTCTATCTGTGAATATCTTATGAGAATAAGATAAGAATTAAATGTGAATATGTTTTGAAAACTATATGCAATACACTAACATGAAAATCTTGGAGAATATTATTATATTGATTTTAACACAATTTTGCCAATGGTGATATTTTTTTACTCAGCTATCCATACTTTGTCCTGCACTATCAGGTGACATAAAAGTACTTAGTTTTCTCACACAGACATGCTGGGTGTTTTCACTCATTTATTTATAATGTTCAAAGTGTTCAGAGGATGGGCTCAATTCTTCTCCTGATGATATGCACATATCAAGTTTGAAAATTAATTTTGAATGGAAACCTTCATTTCCATGCAAACATCTAAATTTAAATGACTAGGCCACAAAAAGCAACTAGTTAATATTTCACTTAACAAATGTAACTTTTGGGATACAGTTATAAAAATGTATCTTTACTGATTTTCCAATTAGTTAAACAACATAGATATGATTATATCTCCGTATCTTAATAGGGCTATTGCCAAGAGATATTGCATTGATTTAGTGTTAGTGTTGGGCATCAGACTTGGTTCCACCCTGCTAAGCTGATATCATCTTGAAAACACATATATATTAAGGCACAGACATATAGGTAATATGAAGACATCGATGTATGATACATGTCTAGGAAACTACCAAATCCTTTCCCCTGCAAATAAAGAATTAAATAAAAGTGACTTCCTATCTTTACCAAAGCACTTATACAACAGATATGAGTTTGAAAGCAGTAAATATCAGACTGTTCCTACTGTATTTATTCATGGCCAGGTTTATTTTGCTGCTAAAGAGAGCTTTAACGCTATTAAGATTTATCTTACTTTTACTAACACTTCAACAATATTGAAAATCCATATATTTTACAAGAGTAGTAAAAGTTAAATTTATTTTTGTAAAATTGTAATAACTAAGTACGGCCTTTAGCCAAATAAGTGAATATTGACTTTAAGATTATTTTCTATCTTCAATTTTCAATAAAATCAATTGCATTTAATAATTTCGAAATTGCATGATGACTTCTATAATTACACACTTGTACTTAGAAGATTTTTTTATTTCATAATTTTAAAATAGAAAAATGGGAAAATTACTGAACTGAACCAGGGAAATCTGGATTGGAAGGATTCATTCATGCAAGTCTTTGTTTTTCAATCATTATGCCCTAATCTTGGTTCACTTCTGGTTGAAAATCAGATTCTCCAGCCATCACTAGCAAGTTGCTAGATAATCCAATCAATACAATCAATTTTAGGGGCAGCTCAAATTGTTTGATTAGTTTAATAGCTACCATTTCTTTTATTATATGACAATAAATACATAACAATAAACCAAATAATAAAATAATAAAAATATGTTCTTCATGAAAATCATATATATCTTATCTTTATTATATATTTAATACAATTTTTCATGGAGATAGATTTGCATATATAGCACTCCCAATAAATTAATATTGAACGGAAAGATGTTTCTGAAGTTCTGAAGAATGTACTGTGCTTATAAGAGAGCCTATAAACTATAAAATCCATTTTCCATTATGCCTATTACTGGTAGATTTTTCTTAGAGATGTTATCTTCTCTGTTTTCTGATTCTATAATCACAAGATAGATCGTATACACACATACATGTGCATATATATACACATATGATCGTGCTTCTATAAAAATTTAAGATAAATGCCAAATATTAAATGCAAATACTGTAGTAGTAATGATGATAAAGTGACTTGTTAGTGAAATATCAAAAATATCAAAGGTAATTCATTATTTTTTAGCGACAAAGGATCGTTAACCAATATCTCAATTCAGAAGAGAAAGGATTGATGAGAAGGGGAAACACAAATGTAGGTGGTAGATTTTTGTTTTCCAAAGTATAAGATTTCTACTTACTAGCTGTATCTGGAGCACAGTCTAGAATATGTTATATTTCCTGGAACTTCAATCCAATAATAATATGAAGAAGTCAAATGACAGATGATTCCTTATGCAAAGACAACAATTACAAATGTTAAACTAGCCAACTTAGCAAAGATTTATATGTATATACTTGCCAGATTGGCCTTGGCACACTAAAAAGAAAAAACTGTGAGAAAATTGTTTCATGTAAGTTCTTCTTACATATTTGTTTAATATAATTAATGAAATTGAAATGTATATTTGTTCTTGACCACTCTTTCAGTTGAAAATCGGTATTAACAATAATTCCCTCCTATGTAGTCTTTTATCTTCAAATGCATTTATCCTCACATCCAGGAAGGTGATCCAGGAAGGCGTGTGTCCATGTGTCCACGTGCTTGTGCACAGTCTCTGTGATGATATGCCAGAACTTGGGCATTTCCATCTCCTTAATTACAGTTTCCAGCCAATGAGCTACTAGTACTTATGTTTTCAACCTCTGTTAACTTGACTGAACATTGGATAGCCTAACAGAGAATATGGATTTTCTATGACAACATACTTACAAAAAGAATAAATAAATGCATACCTTTTAGATATTTCGCTCATTTATTTCTTCATTCAAAAAATAATTGTTGAGTTCTAGATTGGTGAAAGACTCTGGTACTAGATTCTGTGTATGCTAAAATGAATAAAACTGGACCCCTTTCCTCAACAAGTTTGCTCTGTAGTGGTTACCCATATAAATCAGTTTTTCCTTCACCTACACTGTGACTTTTCTTTCACAAAGCACAAAACCTAAGCATGACCTAATTGCACAAGTAATCAAAAAATGTGCCACAAGCTTTGTTTCTTTAACAAGTGATAATTCCAAACTCTATATTAACAAAATCAATAAAATGTAGAAATCATTCATTACAATGCAACTATTATTAAATATTAATAAACGTTTATATTTTAAGTTATCTGAAGCAGAATGAACATATGTTCTCCTTGGGGTGGTGTGTGAGAGGGGGTGGAATGCCTCATTTTCTTTCTAAGAAAGCCAATATGATTAATTATTGTAGTTATTACTAAAGATGGCTGCCCACTCACAGTCACTTCCTTTCTGTAAAAGGGGCTTTGGTGCTTGGTCCTAACGGTATATGTGTTCCCAAACCTTGCTCTGTGATCAGAGCTTACCAACTTGGGGTAAAGACCCCTGATTCAACCTGGAAGTCTCAGATTCTCTCTCCCAGGAACTTCACGTTTGCATGGAGAAGCCCAGTAATAGGAATTCACTGACAGCCAACTATTGTAAATGGCCAACAACTCCTACTGCATCCAGAATTATCTTTGTCTAAATCTTTCCTAGACATTCTGTTCAGTTCTTCCTTCAACTAAGCAACCATTCAGTCTTCTCAATAAATTCTCAAAACCAAATGAGCAAGGTCAATTCATATCACTTGTAAGACATATTTGATAGAATATATAAGCAATGGGTCGGGGAAATGGAGAAACAAAATAAAAGTACTTAGTCTCTGGTCCTGTGTTCATTGCAGATGATATTACCAAATGTGAGATGGCAATTATATTTTTAAAGAGCCTGGCTGTTCAGAAATTAGAAAATGCCAACAGGATTGAGAGCACTAATATGAAAAAGAAGCAAGGCACAACATGTCTTTCCTTTTTCTTTTTAACTTGACAAAAAGTAATGTAGATTCTCAGTCTACGTAATTTAAAACCTAAGGTTAAAAAAACTCACTTCAGTGAATTTTTTTTTTCATTTATATTAAAAGTTTAATCTATGACATAAAATAATCTAACATTCCTATATGAAATCCTTGTATAAATTTTACTTTACTACTTAGGTATTTAAAAAGAATCTTTCTCATTTAAGTCACATTTTGAGCCTTTGTTTAAGGAGCAACAGACTATCATAGAGAAAAATAAATGGCATATAAAATCAATGTATACCTAACTATAGAAGAAGAATATTGTGACTGACAGCAGGAGGGAGGTCTGGTAAGAAAGAGGAAAATATCTCTTATGAATATAAAAAAAGTTCCAGGTTTTGCATTGACAAACCTCTACTATATCTTCTTTCCATTACTATCATTTGTGGAGAAAGCCAGTAGAATTAGGTTAATTGAAAAGGCTAACTTACACGGTTTGTCATGCTGTAGGGACTGTTTGCGGGGGTGGGGGACAAATACATGTCCCAATAACCTGTGGAAAAATAAATCTTCCTGGATTTTTTGATACTGAGTAAGAAGTAAATTTAGAATAAATCACAGAAAAGGATTTTAAGACTGAGTTAGAATTCATGATAAATCCACAAAATTAATAATTAAATTTTGTTCACATATGTATCAAACTGCACCTTATTTTTTTAAAGCCTGCTCCAGAATATATACTTATTTGCTATTCTGTCTAAGGTTTATTGAACTTTAGATGCTTTAAGAATAGTTGCATTTTTATAGGCCCCATTCCTTCTCATGTATACAGACTATTCAAGAAGCCACTTCTTCAGTCTGTATCTGGTCTAACCTTTGTTACAGGACACTACAAACCAAAGTACTCATTTCTGTTGTTGTACTGAAGATTTCTTAGTGGCCTTGTCTGGGAGTCATACAGTAAGCATTACTGGTTTCGGTTCTGGTTTTGCTAGTAACCACTTTTATGCATTTGAGCATTTCATTAACCTGAAATACCTTTGTTTCACTCATTTATCATATACTTTTAATGAATTCATACTGGAAACAAGAGAATCCATTACAGTGAAATGTGCATAAATGTATGTAACAAGATTTCCACTCTCTTTCCTGATATAAAACTCTTGGTGGAGAATTAAGTTAACATCCCTGAGTGCATATTAAAAGTGTAGCAGGGCAAGAGGGTAGAAGGAGAGCTGGGCTACTTGGTCTTCAAGGTCATTTCTGGTATTGACATACTAAGCGCTCAATAAAACATTTTTCGTCGGTAAACAAATCAATGAAATAATATATATGTATATGTATTAAAAAGGCTTTAGCAAACCATTAAGTGGACATGAGCAGAAGCCTTCCTTCTTGAACAGTTTGTTTACCAGGAGCTGTGTCTCTAGGGTGGGCACTCAGGTCACTGCCTGCCCTGCCAGCCCTGACACCTGCTAGCTCAGTGACCTGAGGAAAGTTACCTGTGGATTGAGTTTCTTTATCTGTAAAAGGATTCAATAACAGTTCCCACCTCATCAAGCCATCAAGCCGTTGTGAAGAGTCAGTGAAACAATACATCAAGAGCACTTAGCACAGCACCTGGCACTTAGAGCGTGCTCAATAAGGATTAGTTGTTTTTAATGCATTATATCAGCTCACCTAAAGGGGAAGATCACCTCTTTGAGCTAGACCCTAATAGTGGCAGACTACAAATAAATGACTGCAAATGTCACATGCTACTGTGGCTGATGAGAGCTTTTAGGATATGTTTTTATAGAATCGTAGTATTCAAGACTGTATTCTTCATAAGGAAATGTACTATGGTGTGATCCAGCTTCCTGTCACCACCTAGACTTTTGCTTGGTGACCTCTTGCTCTGCTACTCTCCTCCAAACCCCACCCCAGGATGTTAAGTGAATCCCCCAACATCAAAGATTTGTATGTTAGAAAAGGGAGGAGAGATTTCCTTACACAGTGTTCCAGGCTTTAGAGGAGTAGGATTTTCCTCAGTGTTTTCCTAGTAACAAATAGGAAATTATCACAACTGAAAGCAGCCCATCCTGTGAGCACCTGGACCATAATTTACAGTCAGAGGCATCAATTCAAAGCAGCAGAGAGACGCTTCAGTAATTATGAAATCTTCTGAAAGTGAAATAGGCAATTAGTGAATTTCCATCTTATTTTTAAATTTTCATGGGAAACTCAAGTATATTCAATTCTTTCACTTGCAATTATAGGGCTAATTAACAGAATTGGTGGTGCTGTGTGTGCTAATGACACTTAGTTGTTGGCTGGAAAACCAATGAAGAATTGCAAATGAAATTAAATTCAATGAAAATAGGCCACATTAAGAGGTGCTGGCAACCTAAATACTCAATAGTTACACGCAATGTATGTTTATAGTTGCCTGGACATTTATGTGCCAAGTACCGTTTTTCATTGGGACAGTTAATTACAGACTGACAAACATTAAACTTTCACAAACCTAAACTATGGCTGAGATTTACTTTCTTAATAGTTCTAGATTATTTTGGAGAACATTAAAATCATTCAACCATGTTTTATTGTGATAGTCGCTTGGAATCCAAAAATGAATAAAAACAGTGTATGTCAGTGTATGCCTCTGATTTCACAAGTAAAAAACAAAAAAAGTGGCTATGCCAACATCCATAATCACTCATATTCTCTACCTGAACATTCCTGTCACCTCTGTGCTCTAACCTCTCTCCCATGAGGACACCACTTTCCCTGGAGCCTTCCTGAGGAGTGCCATTTCTCTCTTGAAACCTCAGTGCCATTAAGTATAGAAAGAAGTTCGGTAGATGTGTTAACTGCCACTGCACATATTCCTATTCTCCCTTCCATGAAAACACTCAGGTTTGAATTTCTTGTCATCAGATTATGTCTGCTATCCTTCCTTGTTGCAGTCCACTATGGCAATTCAGGACCACCATCCCTTAACTTGACAATTTTAGCTCCTCTAAATGTTTCACTGCTGTCATAATTCCTTGTAATATCAACATCCACAAAAAACAACCTCGCAATACTCTAACTTCTCAATACTTAACTTCACCTCTAATAATATAATGATCATATCACCCCTTTAATCACAGCTCTTCACTCTTAAGTCATACTCTCTTATTACCAATAAATGCAACCCATCTGTAATCTCAATTTCCATTATCTCATTCTACGACCATCATCAATCATTCCAACTCACTCTTTTAGTACCACCACAATTATTCAACCCCTCTATGACCAACTGATTGATCCAATTATTATTTTACTTATGCCCTCACTTCCTTTCTTCCTTAGCTTTAAATCCATGGCCCATTATAATAATCTTTAGAAGAATATACACCCTCAACGATTGCCACTCTCTCAGTTCACTCACTCGGTTTTTGAAAACACATATGTAAATACATCCAACTCTCCACCTGCACAGCTAAAAACGGAGAAAAAACTGCTTTCCACAACATCCTTCTCATCTCAATGGCAACCCTACCTTTCCAGTCTGTTGGGTGAAAATATGTGGAGTCATCTTTGATTCCTATCTCTCTCTCATCCTAATCAGTCGTGGACTTCCGGCCAAGTCACAACCTTCATGCTCCTTACTTCTCACCCACACATCCAATTCATCAGCAAATCCTGTTGACTCTAAAACATACCCAGCATCTAACCACTTCTTTCCACTTGCACTGCTGCCACCCTAATCCAAACCATCATCATGTCCTCCATGGATTAATGGATTCCTGCTTCCTGCTTAGTTCCACTATGGAATTTTCAGCAAATCATCTCCTATTACGCTCCTTCTTGCTCACTGCCTACTAATTATGCTAATCTTTTTGTTATTCTCAGAGTTGTCCAGGCATAAGTCAGGACCTCTGCACTGACTACTCCCTCTGCTTGAACTTCCCTTTCCTCAGAGAGCCACATGGTTCACACCTTCAGATTGGATGGCATTTATATCATCAGAATAAAGAAAACGGGACACAATAAACTATTTAGAAGAAAGACAGCAAGAACATAAGGATGGTCAATTTATCTAGGAGAAGTGAAAAGGTAAACTAAAAGCATCCAACATGGGGTTAGAAGCTATGGAGAAAAAAACAATCCAAGAAATAGAATGTCCTATTATACTCCTGTAAAGATCTCTCTAATTGGGAGGCATATCCTTGAAAATATGGTTGGATCTAGCAGAAAATAATCACATAGCAGAATGACACTATGAAATAATACATTTATTTTCACTTAGAATGTCACAATTTTTTCTGTTTGTGTTTTTGTTTTATTTTTTTGTTTTGGCATGGAAGATAACAGTGTTGAGGGAGAGCTCAGATCTAAAGAACATAACTTATATCAAATTGACACCTAAGAATAACAATGATTTCATGTAGTTACTCAAAGACATTGGTTTCCTTTCCATCTCCTTCCTAGTTCTATCCTATGAACAACTTTGACTCTTCTAAATAGACATTTCTACTCCCAAAAAGTCTGTTTAACAGAAATAGTCTAGAATCATGCTTTTGTTTTGCAGCTATTTGAGCAATTGGGAGAAAGAACAAAATTTCATCATCTCAGAGTCATCCAATGAGAAAATATTTGAATGCCCACTGGGTGCAAACCATTCTACTAAATTTGAAAAGGATATGCTAACTTTACGAATGACCTCTGCACTCAAAACATATTACAAATCAGAACAATAGCAACAGGTCTAATAAAAATGTAGGAAATGGCGTATTCGTGAGAAATTTACAAGATACTAAATGACTGTAAAACTTCAGAGGAAAAGAACTCTTTGGCTAGGGGAATTAGAGAAGACTTGAGAAGGGGACCTTTACTGTAATTAGAAAATCCCACTGGTAAGCTTTAGCAAATTATAATGTGAGAACTTTAGGAAATAACAGTTGCCATCCAAAGGCACTATGACTAGTGATGTACAAAATATATTTTAACACAATAAAAATGAAATGCAACTGAAGTTAACTGTAGTGTTAACTCACAAAATTCTAAAAGTACTGTTATGAAATTGGTTTTTTAGCAGGTCACCGAAGAGGAATGAGCACTAGGGCTGGCTGGCAGTAGTCCAGACCGGGGTCAAACAACACCCTTGCTGAAGTAGCCACCACATGCCTACATGGACTGTGGATCCTGAGCCAGTGTTGAGGAGTGTCAGAACTGTGAGGGTGCCCTGTGCTCACAGGCTAGCCTGTTTTTAGGCCTTTCCTCGGCCTGAAGGTAAGCCTGCACCCCCCACCACAGAGAAGGGGACTATTTTCTTCATGGAAAAGGGAATGTAATGAAAATCACCTAAAAAAGTCGAAATGCTTATGCGCGTTCAATACAAATTATAAAAACAAAAAACGAGACCAAGTAAATCTTTATCTACCTGGAGATTGGGTGAAATTCTTGGAGTCATGAGGAAAACTATGCTTCAGGTTTTTCTCACCTTCTTTTTGCAGGAGTCAAGGCTGACTATACTGAACCATGAGTCCCATTTCGTTTTGAGAGAAGAGCTGTACAAAATAACACTGAACTTACGGTAAGGGGTCCTGAGTTCAAATTTCAACTGTTACTAATTAGTCGTGGACCTCTGGCCAAGTCACTTAACCTTCATGCTCCTTACTTCTCTTCTTATTCAAAGTGAGGAAGGTTGACCAAGCAATTTCTGCAGCCCCATCCTGCTCTATCATTTTGGGGGCAGCGAACGGTGATACCCAGACTGTTCTGGAATGATATCCAGCAGAGCAGAGTGTGAAATCAGTAGGAACAGAGCTCAGTAGTTGCCTATACATCCTCAAGAATATGGCAAAAAAAAGAAAATATAAATAGAGATATTAAAAAAGAAGTAGTGATTAGCAGAAACCTCTCTGACAGAAGTGGTATAAAAAGCTGGTTTGAGGAAATATGTAGAAATGAGGGCAAAGATTCATGACTTTGTGTTGGCATCATCTCAGGACACGACGTGTCCAATTTTTAGTTTATTTTCCATGGCAGGAGCCAGGATGTGTTTGGGAACAATGAGTTAATTCGACACAACTGAAAGCACATTGGGAAGAGATCTTAGTATAATAGAAAGCAGCATGAACAAGGAAATTGTCTAGAATTAGGAAAATATGGGCCCTGAACCAATGTGACAAGGGAGGGTACCCTGTGTGAACCAGACATTTCAGTTTAGTGAGCTGGAATCTCACCAAGCTGAAAAAGTTGATGAATGGCTGTGATTAAAAGGATGTTAGACCATAAATTTAGGGACATATTAACAAACTGGATCACATATCAGACCAGAAGTCCATCTTCTCTGATCCTTTCACACTGTGGTGAAACAGCAGTGATAACATATATCTCACATTTAACCAGATTTTCTTGACTTATAAAGTCAATCAATAAGGGTTGTAGGGACAGTCTTTGGAGTGCGTAATCTCCAGCAGTTTCTGGGATCCACCCAAGAACAAGAAGCTGCCCCAGAGAAGAGAAGTCACATAAAGCAGGGGTTCCCAGACTCCGGGCTGCAGACCAGTCCATGGCCTGTTAGGAGATGAGAGGTGGGTGAACAAGTGAAGCTTCATCTGTATTTGCAGCCGCTCCCCAGCACTAGCATGACTGCCTCAGCTCCACCTCAGATCATCAGGCATAAAGGTTGAACCTTGGTGACTGCACACAACAAGCAACATTATTCTATATAAGTGCTTTAAAATCCCTGTAATTATAATTTTTTATGGAAAGGAACAGAAGTAGGGCCACTGACCAACATGGCTTGTTTTGTGTTTGTTTGTTCATTTGTTTGTTTGTGTTTTTATTAGCATTAGACAGAGCTGAGAGCTGCTACTAATTCTTCAATGAATATTCAAACAACCTTAAGAGAGAACTTTATAAGCCAGTTCTTAATGACAAAGTTGTTAGCAAGCAACAGCATCTACCTTCCTTCAAAGTAAATTTATTCTTTCTAAATAATGAACACTAAGTTTATATTTTGAAGGCAAACCCAAACAACCATCACACACACAAAAATCAGTTGTTCTGAAGCATTTGCATCTGTTAACTCAGTAGTAGCAAAATAATGGACTTCTTCCAGATGAATGAGTTACAAAAAGCAAGTTCTAATCACAGCATATGCAAGAAACCAGTGCATGCAGAATAAAAAAAAAAGAAACTGATCTAGCAAACTGATGTATGCAAAGCAGAATACATGGACTCCTGACTGTTCAAAATAAAAATATTCCCCTAAGGCAGCTACTCAGAGAGGTACTTCCTTAAATTTAACACAAAGGCAGCATCAGAAGAAGGGGAAAAACATCATGCTTCATATACAACACGGTTATTTGGTAAACTTTCCAGCTTTTTTCTTTTCTCGTGGTAAATTACTTTGTTTGGATTTAACTTTCTAGACCCTGCAAATTATTTGGAAAACTTCTGGGAGCAGCCCTTGCCCTTGGGAACACTCTCAGATTTGATTCTAGACAAAGATGTAGGCATCTACAGATTTAAATGTCAAAGATTCATTATGTAAAATGTGAAGTCAAGGAATAGCAGACAAGATTTTCATCTTTCCCAAATAAAGTAAAATTATTTGAACTGTTTCCTAAATTCTTAACATGTGTCACAGAAGTAGGTTTGCTTCTGAAACATGCCTAGAGCAAGTAAAGACCATTTCAAAACCACCTTCTTTATTCCAAACAAAACGATGGCCAATGAAGAATTAAAGCAATAAACAGACTTCACCTCCAGTCCTGGCTCAGCCACTGCATAATCTGTGTGCAAATTCCTTAACCTCTGTCAGCCTCGATTTCTCCATGTAAAATGGACCTTGCACCTACGTGACAGGACTGTTCTGGGGTCAGGAAAGAATATATATAAAAACCTGACACAAATATGTGTACCTAAAAACGACTGCTAATAAATTCTATTAGGAATACCTATCAGCTTGTGGGCTAATGACGGAAATATTTTTAAATGTAAAACTGTCTCCAGCTCAAATGCCAAGACAGTTGTTTTCAGTCCTTGTTAGCACATCTCCATGTTAATTTGCCACACCTCCTACGGTTCCTTTGTTAAGAGTCTGAATAGAGAGGCAAACTTAAGATTTCTTCCACAGTCACCTTTAAGAGCTTTGCTGTTAAGAACCTTCCTAATCAGTACTTGCTTCCCTAATTATCCAGGAAATGAAAATACTGATTTTACAAAAAGCTGGATACTCTCTTCAGATGTTTAATACAACAGTAATAATGATAGGCTCTCAAGAGAAATAAAGATGGAAATTTAGGAGAAAAAGAAGCGAGATCCAACACTACTACTACATGAACATATTCTCAAATGTCCCAACAACAATAAATCAGATAAAGAACATTTTGGTACAGTGGAAATTGTACTACAGAAACACACCCAAGTTTGTGGACCTTCTGACAATTGGTGCATAAGTGTAAACGAAAGCTGAGCTCCAAAGGCCTTTTAAAAATCATACAGCTTATTCATTTATGCTGAAAGTCCTTTCTTTTAAACATAATTTTTGGCTCTTCTCTCCACCCCCCAGATTGATTACCTGATGAAGATTCAGGCCACTAGACATTATTAACAAAATTATTGCTCAGATTAGTTGAATATAGTAAGAAAATATTTAAAATTTATGTTGTTTTGAAAAGGCGAGAAAATAAATTACAAGATAAAAACAAATAGAAACTCCTAGTTCAAAAATAATAAGGTCACGAGGATGTAATATGCAGCATGGTGACTATAGTTAGTAATACTGTATTGTATATTTGAAAGTTGCTGGGAGTATATATTAAAAGTCCTCACCACACACATAAAAAGAAAAAAAAAACCAGATATACACATTTAATATAGAAGATGAAGTTCTATTGTTGAATCTTACGAGTTTTTAAAATGTAAGAAAGAAAATTATGCTAAAAGAAGCTACATTCAACAAAATCCAGGAGCTATTTATTATCCACTGAATACAAAATTATTTTTAAGTGGAAATCTGCTTTTTGTTTGGGCACTGGCTTCTATCTGGAAAAAAAATTCCATATTTTCTCAACACGCTTAAAAAAAATTGGATAGGCAGAGGGAAGTTAGCATACGCCTTGAAAATACGGTCATCATTTATTTCAGCCTGATATATAAAGAACTTGAACAACTTATCAACCAGAAAACACTCTTCATAAACTCTGGCAAATTGGCAAATTAATAAAATAAATATAGTATGTGCTAATCTCTAGCCCCAATATTAGTTTTCTGGTTTGTAGAAAGATGGACTTCCTTTGTAAAATACTTATATTTCATCTTTTTTTTTAAGTGCAGTTCAGACTCTAGAATTAATTAAGAAATAGAGAAATATGCACAATTTCTAAAGTTAGAATTTACTACACTATTTTTAAATCCACCTTACAACATTCTTCTCATAAATTCCATCTGGTATACATATTCATTCTCTGATGTAAATAAAATTAATTTTGTGTTGATAATGCTTTGAGAATTCTTTTACCTCTTAAAAAACTTGGTAATGGTCTATAAGTACCCCTAAGATAGGATCAGAGATTCATAATTCACAGTATAGTGGTTGTAGCGGGCAAAAAAATGGCTCCCAAAAGATATTCTCATCAAGCTCCTGAAATTTACAAATGCTACTTTATTTGGATTAAGGGTATTGCAGATGAAATAAATTAAGCATTTGGAAGTGAAATCATCCTGGATAAGTTAAGCATTTGGAAGTGAAGCCAATCTGTATTAGTCATTAGTCAGAGTATTCCGGTGAACTAGAACCAACAGGATGGCAAATCCAAAATCTATATGGCAGTCTGGAAGTTAAGAGTTAATGCAACCTTGAATCTCAAATTTGTAGGGCAGGCCAGCAGCCTGGAAATCGAGGCAGGTTTCTTATATTATAGTCTTAAGGCAGAATTGCTTCTTCTTGCTTTTGAGGCTTTTGACTAATTGCATGAGGCCCAACACACATTACTAAGGATTATCTTAAGGTCAACCGACTGTAAATGTCAATCATATCTACAAAATACCTGCACAGGAACATCTGGACTAGCATTTGAGAAAATGGCTGAGCATCATAGCAAGGTTAACACATAAAATTAACCCGTGTCCTTAAAAGAGACACACAGAAAAGAACAGATACAGAGAAGAAGGCCACATGAAGATAAAGCAGAGAGATGTGGCCACAAGCCAAGGAAGCTGGCAACGACCAAAGCTAGAAGAGGCAAAGAACCTATCTCCTCCCGCTAGAGCCCCAGAGAGACTGCAGCCCTAACCCACACCCTGATTTTGGGAATCTGGCCTCCAGAACCATGAGAGAACAAGTTTCTGTTGTTCGAAGCACCCAGTTTGTGGACTGTATTATGAAAGCCACAGGAAACTAATTTAGTAACTGTAAATAGAAACTTAAGGACATTTGAGATCTTGTTCCAAGCATATGTCGGCAGTTTGTCTTAAATAAACTCTAATTAAAAAAAAAAAAGGAAATTAACATCTACCTCATCACAGACAATTACTTTTAGCCAATTAATCTAAGCTTCTCATATTATTTTATGATATAATGATATGACTTTTGTCATTACATGTCCATTTTTCATCTACCCACACCTAAAGAATAATTAACCAGTGCAACATTATATAAGTGATGAGCATCTTGCATCTGGATTTGCTAATAAAAACTAATTTTATCAACAAATACAGATTGTTAAATACAGTGTTAGTGGGAAAAAAAAGAAACTGAGGATTTTATCTTGAGCTATGACAGGTAGTGAAACAGGAGTATAAACAGCTATTTTAAATGAAGATCCACTCAGATTTAGTTGCCTGCTGAATGAATGAAATGAAGAGAAATTATGAATTGATCAAATCTTTAGGATTGGGTGATTAGGAAAACAAAGGTACATCTGACAAGGAAGGTGAGCAGAGATGTGCAGTGTGTGCTGTGATGAAGGCAGGGTAAGGGGAGGGTTGGATTAGAGGATAAGTAAAGAGAGAAGCAAGCATATATGATGAACATTTAAGTTTGGAGTATGTTAAATTTGAAGGGTTGAATAAACATCTTGGTATGAAAATTTTAATCAACAGAGTTAACGCTTATGAAGATGCAAAGAAAAAACAAGCCAAGAATTATAGACAACTCCAACATTAGTCTTTTTATATTTACATTAAAAGACACTGTCAGTTAACATATGCAAAAGTTTAATGTGATTTCTTGCCATCAGCTCTGAAAATGAATTAAAAAGCTATGAATAGTTATGATATTATTGAGCTATGCTATTAATGACAAATACTATTACTATGTGATTATTAATAACATTTTCCTTCTAAAAGCAGCATATCATGTTCTCTGCATTTTTTATACTGAGCCATCCAAAGGAAAGAAAAATGTTTTAATTTCAGGAAGCAATGATACAAAAAAGAACAATTATGTTAAATTATTATGCTCCCTAATCGTAATTGGGGAAGTTATTTGGCAATAATTTATGACACAAAATGTCATAAGCACAAAATTTTTTTACAAACAGCTTCAGAAATAATGTCATTTTATATTGTCTAAAAACTTAAACTTCCCATAATTTCAGATGGCTTCCTCTAAAGGAAATATTAATAGCAAACATATATATAGTGTTTCCACGTAGTGGGCATTGTTCTACATGCTTTTTGTGTATTGATTCACATAGTCCCACGTCGTCCTCTTAACAATCCTATTAAGCAGGTACAGTTATAATTCCTAGTTTATTCCTAGTTAACTGCACTGAGTCACAGTGCAGTTAAGCATCTTGCCCAATGGGGAGCTTGGGCACAATGCAATATACAGATGATACATTATTAAATTGTACACTTAAAACCAACTAACCAATGTCACCCCAGTAAATCTAATAAAAAAAAAAAAAAGAAGAGGAATCTTGCTCAAGACCACATGGCTAGTAGGTTAAGCCAGGATTTTACCCATGACCCTAATCACTAAGCTATAGTACTCTATGCAATGCTTGCTATAAAGGCTGATACTCGCTTTAGAAGAATGTGATAGGTGTATAGATTTAGTTTCTTTTTTTTTTTATTAAAGTGGGAACCAGCTGTAAAACAAAAAGATCAATTATGAAAGTCAAGCTTCCATTTACCCTTTGCTCTTAAACTGAGATCAGTGAAGATTTATCTTTGATTCCTTTTGAAATTGCTTTTCTTTCAAAGGAAAATTTGAAATTTCCTTTTTCTTACATTATGCCACAACTCAACTCTATTAAAGCTCTTTAAGCAAAAGAAAGACAAAAAAAAAAAAAAAGCCTAAAGATGGGAACCACAATAAATGAAATGCTTTCATTTTAACAAAAGGGCAGCACATGTTAAATCAATCTGAATACTGAGTGTCAAATGAATTGCTCAAATTTATTAGTTTTTTTTCTTCTTAACTTTTATTTCTGATGAACCAGAACTTTCTTCAACTGGCTGAGTCAGAGAGTTTGTGAAAGTGCCAAATCAATGCCACCAGATACTTTCTGGGTCAGTGAATTGCATCCAACCCAATGAAGTCAGGATGCAGAGGAAAGAAATTACAGTATGAGGTTTTCAAGGCATGCCACACAAACTTCAGTCCTTAGGGCATCAAAGGCATCCCCTTCTTCTACCAAGGAGAATCTTAATAAGCACCGAATTCTAGACAACATGAATACTCTAGAGTTCAAAAAGTAAAAAAAAAAAAAAAAAAAAAAAAATTAACACCAACTCTCATCGCCTATCCAAGTCTCTCTAATGGCATCATTTTTATCATATGTCATTTCTTGATGGTGGCGACCAGTTGCCACAAGGGCAGCTCTTCAGGGAAGGGATGAAAGTGCTGCTGCCATCACCACGAATGAGCTCAGACAACGAATACATCATCTCTTCAAAATGCCTGGCCTCACTGGCACCCTGCATGGAAAACTGAGCCCACGCCCATCACAGTGCTCCTGGCAGCTGCTGCTGTGCTACCGATGTCCTTTTCAAACTATCCTTTGGGATGTGGAGGAGACACACAGACATTGAGAGGGTACCTGTGTGCTCTCACTTTCTCATTCTCATTTTCTGTCCTTAAAGACATTATTCAAGTCCATGAAAAAAGGTGAGACAGCTCATCTCAGTCATAGCTGAAGACACCCTCTCATCTCTTCTAATATTTCATCAGTACCAAAAAAAGCCAAGGACTTAACATGTTTTCCAGTTGTTCCCAACTCTTCTTTCTAAATCTATTAGTAAAAACCTCAGCTCACAAGGAAAAATCTATATTCTGTGGTAATAACAGATTTACTTAGACACCACAGGCATATATCATAAGCTACAGAATGGAAACCAACATCTTATCTTTATAACACTTTTGTAGACGGCCATATCCATAGCTAAAAATGACCTTTTTGATAAGGGGCAAATACTAAGACCTATCAGGAAAGAAGGGGGCATATTAAAAATACACAATTGTTATATTCAAAATCATCGAGTATCTGTTCAAGATGGGGGAAGAGCACAGGCTGTACTTCACTCTCTTGTTAGAAATCCCTACAAATGACAGAATAACAGACTCACAGGAGACACACTCTCAATGGGTGAAGAGCAGTAACATCAGACTCGGGTAGCTTGGTAGTCTCCTGCCTCCACACACACACTTTGAGTTAGAAAGAGATGCCATGCTTTCCAACCCCCATCTCCAGACCCTACCCATTCCCTTGGAACAGTCAATGCGTCAGGTGGCTGACATTCAGCAGGAAGAGGAAGCCCCCACACCTAGAAGACAATCTACTGGCATACTTCCCCCAGCAGCACAACCTAACCATTCACCCAATCACTGGAGTCTGTCTGCAATAAAATGCTTTAGCAGTCCCATATTATTAATGGGTAGTTATTTATGAATAGTAAACACTTCGTTATTCTCATAACATTAAAATGTAATACTTACTGAGTGGTAGGGGCTGGATGTGTGCTAGGTTGCCTTCCAAAAGCTTTGTATATACTGATAATTTAAACTTCACAAAAACCCTGTGAGATAGGAGCTATAATTGCCTTTACTTTATAGGTGGGAAGCTGAAGCCATTAATCACATCCCAGGCTATGGAGCTCATACTCTTAACTACTACACTAGATTTTTTCTTGAGCTGACAGGGAATCTCTGTTACAAAGGTGGCATAAAGACATTTGAAGAAAGCCTGCACCATGAAAAACGTGATAAATATTAATACACATGGAAACAAATTAACAGAACAAATCCGCTCAGGAATTTAGATTGGGTATAATTAATATCACCAGGGAAATAAGAGGCTATAACACCCATAAGAATCAATTCATTTCCAGAAAAATGACAAAAATGATCACTGACATTTAAATCTCAGTAGATGAGCTGAGTAAGAGAACAGGCACAGCTGAAGAACAAACTAAAAGAAGGAGCCAAGGAATTCTCACAGAAGTGGTTAAAAATGCAGACATAGCAAGAATGAAGAAAAAGCCAAAGGATGTGGAGGACCAGTTCCAATATTTGACAACAAGCTTTCCAGAAAGAATGAACCAGAGAATAAAGCAAGAGGACGTGTAAATAGAACAAAATGTCCCCAAATTAAAGAAAGCTTTAAGTTTTCAGATGTAGACTTCCCAATGAATGCTGGGTAAAATGAGTAAAATAGATACTTCTTGAACAATATGATAAACTTCCCAGAGTTACTAAACATTTATATTTCTGTGCTTTTGGTCACCTCAAAGTTAACATAACTAAAACATATCTAAAACTGAGTTCACAATATCAAAACAGATTCATTTTAATTTTTAATTTTAATTTCCAAATTTCTATCATCCATATTAATATCCTTCCAATCATTCAGGCTCCGAATGCAATGCCTTCTTTAACTTTTCTCTATTATGACTGCTATGGGTTGAATTATGTCCCCTGAAAATTTATATGTTGAAGCCTAACCCCCGTGGAGCCTTTGGGAGGTGATTAGGGTCAGATGAGGTCACGAGGGTGGTGCCCTCATGATAGGATTTGTGCCCTTATAAGCAGAGACACCACAGGGCTTGCTCTCTCTCTCTCTCTACCACATGAGGATATAGTGAGAAGACAGTTGTTTGAAGAGAGTTCTCACCAGAACCTGACCATATTGGTATCCTGATCTCAGACTTTTAGCCTCCAGTACTGTGAGAAAACAAATGTTTGTTGTTTAAACCATCCAGTCTATGGTATTTTGTCATGGCAGCCGAGCTGACTAAGACACTGATCATACTAATTCATATTACTCTACAGCTCTTCCAGTTATAAAGAACAGGGACTCAGGCCAGTACAGGAGTCAATGAAAAGCTACACATGGTGTGATAATGGTGATGAAATCACATGAACATTGACAATGCAAAAACATCATAAGCTGGTCTCACAATTAGGAACTAGAAGATCTGGAACCAAGGTGGTAGCTACCAATCTGAAATTCATAAACAAGGAGGAATGATTGTCATTATTAACAGATACAATTCTACTCTATGGATTCTTCCTGTAGATCTGCCTACTTAGTATTTCCACCTATAATTTACTAATTCTAACCCTTCAGTTTCAGCACTTCTCTTTGATTATAGTTCTTGCTCCCTTACAATTTTGAGTTGCTGTGACCCATTTTGGTCCTGATTTTGTCACTGTCCCCAATATCTATATTATCCATTTGTTACTTAAAATCGATTACATCCTGGTTTTGGTTTTATTTACTAGATCTTCCTGTGATTCTATTCTCCTTAATGAAACTGAGTATATAAATAGCAGCTATTTTTCTTTTTATAACAAACTGTCTTAATTGCTCAACTTAGTGAGAATGACTCTATATGGAAATACGTAAATTATTGAGCATGTCCAATCTTAGGATATCACCTTCCTCCAATCTTATAATATTTATCATTATACAACTGAGTCACCAGTTAATCATGGGTTTGCTGTCCAATTCACCCCTTATTCACTGTCTATCATAGTTATTAAATTTTTATATTACTTACTTATCATGGTTCATAGCTTCTTTTCTCCTCCAGGTATTCTTTCTAGTATTGGAGCCTTTTCCAATATTTAATCTTATATTTTTATTGATTTGAGTCAATTTTTCTAAGTTTTATGAAGCTTAGAAAAATTTCAGTGCTTCAGCTTTTCCACTTTTAAAATAAGGGCCGAAAGGAGCAATCAAAGCCTGCAGGTATTAGCTGATTATTTAAACAATCTAAAGGTGCACAAAGACATGGCTAAAGACATAAGCTCTATCAGAAGACAAGAGAAAAAAAATTCCCAAGATTGGTTTCAGCACTTCTTGATTAAACAGAAATTTCAGTTTTTCTTTTGACTAAAAATCCTGCTTCTTTCCTCTCAAAGCAGAGGAGTCCATGAAATAAAAATTGTTATTATTGATGGTGAACTGGTGTGACCAGTGCCATGGACCAATGCTTTGTCACAGAATAAATTTCTTAGCAATATTTTTATTGATGATAGTTCCAAAAGGAAAATCTCCACAAGGGTTATTGCCTAATTAACAGTTATATGGAGTTAATAGATGGAGAAGGTATCCAGTTCACTACTCAACCCCCCACTTTCTCTCGGAACTGCATCCCCACACTGGAGTGAACTCACAGGAGTCATGACTGAACTGTGCAGCAGCTTGCTACTCCTCACTGGCTGATTATTGGATAGGTTCTAGAGATAAACTTGGCTAATCAAATTTATCACTCCCTGTAATGAGAGACTGGGTGAGAGGGAGTCAGTACCTCTGTCTACATGTGGCCACTTAATCAGAAATGGGAGCCATGGGAGTGACCGTGGGAGTGATCAACTACAGCGGGATGGACCGAGAGCCTGGGAAGATCATCTGTGGAGAAAAAGGGAAAGAATGACCCAGATACACCCAGAAAAGCAGAGAGGGGCCAAAGTATAGTTCTTGGTTTGCTCACCCTAACCGTTCAGTACTTTCCACTTTTGTTTTCAAATCTTAATGGACACAGCTGTCATTCTCCAATTCTACTTCCAATTTTGCTCTGTCATTTCAGTGTACTGCAACTATTTTTTTCCGAAGACTTGTCACCTCCTCTGGCAACTCTAATCCTACATCTGGTTTATAAACCCATTCACAATTTGCTGTCCCCCGCCCTTAGCATCCCCAAAACACTTCATCATTTTGCAATTCATCTGTCTTAATCTCTGTGCCCTGAATATGCCTTTAATGTTATTGCTAATCTTTGCCCATAAGTTTTGTCTCATTCAAATGCTGATTCTGCCTTACTGCTCCAGGTAGTCAAGCTTGCCCTCCTCACAGAAAATGACCCTGTCCCACCCCTTCTCCAGGTATATATGACATCCTAGGGTAGTTTCTAGGTCATTCTTTTGGAGCCCATTATTACATCCTTGAGGCGTCACTTTTCTTTTCTGCTATGCAACAACTTGATTGCGAGGGCTTCCGATCAGTGGACTCAGTAAGAAATGTTCACTTCTTCTCAAACACATATCTTTATAGGATTAAAAAAGGAAAGCAGGCAAGAAAGAATAAAAATTGTGTAGGATCCTGTAGCAAGATGTATAGTTTCTAAAGAACTTCAGATTCTTTTTAAAGAGTTCTTTAAACTTGTAATAATTAAACTTACTTTTTTGGTGATTTTCAATTATATTACTTATATTTTACCTACAGAAGCAACATATGAATATATCTTTACCATAAAAACAAATCCAAATAATACAGAATTGCACAGAATATAATATGAGGCCTCTAAACTTTTAATAATTAAACTTACTGTTTTTGGTGATTTTCAATTGTATTATTTATATTTTACCTACAGAAGCAACATATGAATATATCTTTACCATAAAACAAATCCAAATAATACAGAATTGCACAGAATATAATATGAGGCCTCCTTTCATGAAGCTTCCCACTCCCGCCCCCATCCATTCCTCTACACAGAGGTGATAGTTGTTAAGAGTTTGATATATACCGTCCCAGATCTTTTACTGAGAATTTATTTTATAATATATGAATGTTTTTTATTTTGTTAACAAAAATAAGATCATAATTTATAGTATGATCTAAAATCCTAAATATTTTTTTCTGTTTAAGAATAGATTTCATTCTATCATAATACATATAAATACACCATATTTTTTGTAATAGCTGCATTAATAGTCCAAAGAGGGTTGTGCGTTCAATTAATGCTACCATTAACTCACTGATGGGCATATGTTGCTATTATAATAATGTTACATGAAAAAAGATAAATAGATTGTGGTGATTTCATTGGTCAGCTGAGTTTTGGTGACAAAACTACTAATTGGTTTTCCTATGCCTTGACAGTCTTCCTGGCCTATCTGAGTGTTGTCAAAACAAAAAGAAAGAAAGAAAAGAAAAAAAATGAGTCTATGTACACAGGCCAAATCCGATTATCATTCTCTTTGTCAGTGAAGACAGGCCCTGTCTAGACTCTGATTCCAACTACGTGGGATTCTAGCCCCACATTTCTTTCATTTTATCAGGTTTCCGTTTTAAACATATTTTTTTGTTCCTAAATGTTAGTGCTTATTAAATCTTCTGTAAAGGGTAAAATTCTATATGCAACTAGCTATTGTGTAACAGTCATTAAAATTATTATTTTTTAAGAAATGCTGGTATTTCAACAAAGCAGTTCATTACATCAGACTTCCCACAATAAATTGGTATCCTGTGTGTGGAAATAGCACTATGTTTCCCTCTGGTTGGCAGATGGTATCATTTATAAATGCCTCCTTTTAACTATAATGTATTGTTTGAAGATACCACAAATAAAATTTGAATTATTTTTAAAGAGTAAAATGTAATAAATAGAAGTGAATTTGAACTGGTTTCATAAAATCTTTAACAAGAGATAATAGAAGATAATTGACATACAACAGGAAGTCTTTACGTAACACAGAAGGGACTGTACTAGCCAAAAGAGCACATGAAATACACTCCTGCTAGAGCTGCCCTGTGTGGGATTGCTGAGCAAAGTTCTGCAACATCAGGTTGCTTAATAGTAATATTTTGGTTCTTAGTGTTCAAATATTAAGGAGACACAGCTGACATATCTTAGCCATGAAAGGTTCTCTTCAGTATTTTTAAAGCATTGAAGAAACAGTCTTAAGATACAGTGTTCGATTTTAAACTCTCAACAAGGTATTCAAATAAATACAAACCACAGAAAAATGTTGCCATCCAACCTGACAACCAGTTTATTAACTCATCGTGCTGATGTTATGGAGCAGAACTTCACTTCCTCTCACCTGTAAGCTACTGATTAGTGGAAAAGGTATGGTTATTGACACCCTCAATTAAAGACATGGGAAGATATGAAGGGAATATTTTATCATTGATGGCTGGCCATGGAAGAGAACCATCCAACTGTACACTAATTACTGAGTTCATCAAACAGTATTTTATCATGACAGTCACAAAGCACAGCCTAGTGGAAGATCCTCATACTTTACCAGTTAAGAAAGCTCATGCTGTTATTAGAGTACTTTGACAGTTCCTCTTTCAATATATATATGTATGTGTATATTTATATATATGTGGTGTGTATATATGTGTGTATGTATTTGGTGTCAAATAAAACATCTTGAAAGGTTTTTCCCAGAAGCCTAGTTAGGACTCCCACACTTTGAGGAGCTGCCACATGGTGGCCTTTGGCTTTGGACAAGATGTAAGGGAACATCTGAGAATGATTTCTTGTTCTTTTTCATGGCATGTGCCAGCTATCTGTAGGCAAAATGTAAGGGAACACAGCTTTAACAAATTATTTTCTTTCATAAGAGAAGCCTTGTACTATTATGTAATCATGTTCCCAGCTGACATAAAGAGAAGCTCCAGTCTCTGGAAGAATTTTATATAGTATCTTCTTGGATTGATCATTTCTTCCCAATCATGGAAAACAAAATCCTGAAGTCTGACCACATGAATACCATATTTATCTTTTATTTAGAAACTCTACATGAAGTGGCCAATAAATTATTTATCTCAAATATTCTGGAAACTCCTTTTTTTCTATAATGTAGTATTTGACTTGTAACTAGTCAGGGTGTATTTGTAAGATCTGTGTGGCTGGAGGCTCCTGTTGGGTATATCTTGATGTCACACTCAGAACTCATATGGTACTTTATACAAAATAGGTGAAAAATAAATGTTTGTTGAATGAATAAATCATTACTAAAGTAGTTAAATCTTGAGAAATATCAGATAAAAGGTGAGGTGACCTAAAGTCATTTTAATGCATTCTTGAATATAAATACAGTTTATATCACTCAAAAACAAAGCTGAAAATAATTTTTCTTTTTTTGTGTGTTATCCCAAGGTTTTTGCAAAACTAGATCTTATAACGTCTCCAATATACTTTTAAATTTGAATTATTTATTTTTATTGTATTTACAGAAGATATAGGAATATATGCACCACTGAAACAGGATAGAAGAAATAATGTGATTCTTTAACATTTTAGTAAATTTTATAATTAATTTAATTTAATAATTAATTCATTAAAACTCTAATGTCTTCCAAACAGACACAGTGGAACTTATTTACAGTTAACTTGCTACCAATGATGAGGCCACAAAATGTCTGATTTTATAGACAGAATTTTAATAATAAAATTAAAAACCTGAAATTCTGATTTAATGCAAGAGTCTCTGTGAAAAATTTTTATTGATGTTTAGGTTCCCTGTCCTCCCAATGTAGGTGGTTAGGGTGCTGTAATGGCCAATTGACTATCTTTTATGAGATGGTGAGCTCCTTCAGGTCAGGAGCTATGTCATCTTTAATACTGTATCTGCAGGTATCTTTAAGATATTTTGGGAAATTACAAGACCAAATCCATTACCCTATAAGTTTAAGGTCACGGTGAAAATGTCAAGCATTGAAGCACCTTAATTGTCAGCTAGTTTTAGTTTTTCGTGATGATATCCCTCTCATCATTCCCTCAGATTTCAACCATTTATTTTTTCATACACTAAAAGGACAGCATAGCACACATGGCATTTAATTATTAACCAGTTTAATTTTTGTCATGGATAATGTAGTTCGCCTTCCTTTGTATGCTACATGGCTTCCTCAACTTCAAAAAGATTAGAGTGTAAGAAATCTAAGTCCCAAATGCAGTATCATTTCTACTTAAATGTAATGTGATAGTAATAAAGTGGCCCCCTTGGGCCAGTACTTTTTTCCCTTTAATGAGGTAGTTTTAAAGATGTTAGTATAATGACATGAGTTATAATAGTTGTTTCCCACTCTCCAGCCTTATGAGCCTTAGAAAGTGGAGACCGCTGCTTACCAAATGGGCAGAAAAGTGGGCTGAAGTTACAATAAACAAGACGTGGTTGTCCAGAGCCTGGCACAGCTAGATACTCAATAAAAGTTCATTCCCTTCACTGTTTGCCCTGCCACTGAGCACAGAGAACTCCATACAACAGCCAGGTGTGAAGCTCACCTTGGCAGGGTTGGTAACCTTTACTCACTCTGAGGGAGCACAGCATGTCCCTATTCGCTGATATAAGAGTGACACATTTTCGATCTCAGAAGACTCATCGGAAGTAGCAGGACCCAGACAGAGGCACATCAAAGGAGGAACACAGGCCTTCCCATCCTTAGCCAGTGACAGTAGGTCCAAGGCCATGGCATCACCACATACTCCCATGAAGAGAACCAAATCCTCTACATCAGATACATTTTCAGGCACACAGAACTGATTAGTCTTCCTTTCACCCTGCTGCTCTCAGGACTAATTTTATCTTACCCACACCTCTGGCCACCAGCAAAAACCTCTCAGATCACGTCATTCACTTTCACCCCTAGTTTATTCTTTGCATTTTCTAATTCTCCATGCCTCTACTCCCTTCTAAATACTTTAATGTGTCCTCACAAACCCCATGTCTGTGATCATTAAACTTTCCTTTATTTCCCTACCCTCATTCTCTTGGTAACTATTTCCTTCACTTTTCCATACCCAAATTTGAATGTACCCTGAGCATCCAGGGTTTTTTCTTTTTTTAAGCAGCTCTCCCAAGTGAATGCTTTTTAACTTTCATTTATAATTTATGTGTCTCAGAGCCAGAAGGTGGACATGAGGGTTCTTGACCTGTTTGCCCATTGACAATGCATTTAGTTCAATTAAAAACCGAATTCCTTCTGTCACTCAAATGCGCCATCCACCAGACTTTCTCGCTAGTGTGATTTATGAAACTCAGGTCATTCGTTGACAACACTGGTATCTCCTTCTCTGTCATCCCTCCAGATGACAACACCCTGTAAATGACCCTCCAATATTCTGATGTCTTTATACCTTGATGTAATCACCTCCAATAACCTTTTCCTATTCCCCTTCTCAGCTTCCTACTCCCATAATAATATCCCAGTCCTAGTTTTCACCTGGAAATATTCCAGCTCCTTCCTCTTGCATACTGGTATCTTACTCTGACTACATTCCCTTACCCTTTTCACTTATTCTAATACATAAATCATAAATTCTACTACCTCATAATGTCTTTTACTGACCCTTCCACTTTTTCTCTGCCCATCACCACTTATTTCCTTATATGGCTTTAATTCCATGGTCTGTCATTACAGGCAATGCCTTATAAATATTTCCAGCATCTTGGCCACCACAGGAAAATCCCGACTCAGTTTTAGCACAACGTTCTGTCATTATACATACATGTACACCTGAGCATCTAATATTGTTGAAACAATGAGCTGACTGGTTCCACATCTGATTCACAAAGATCACACGGCACTCAAAATCGCCAGTAAATTCTTTTATGTTTCTCAATAAACTCAATTTCCTAGTCTTCAAAACGATTATATAACATATTTTTTTCTCCCGTGAATTGGCCCAATTCCTTCTCCTGCTCATTCTTCCCTAATAATTATACCTTTTATTTTATTGAGAAAATAAAAGCTGTCAGATAAGGCACCCCCATTTTCCTACCACTGAATCTATAAATCTGCCTGTGTCTGTACGCATCCCCTTGTTCTCTGGATCCCACCTTGCCTTCTCTCCTCTGGATTTCACTCTTGCAAGATATTATCTTTGCCTTGTATAACGAATTCCTCCTTTCTATTAGGCAATTCTAATTATTATGCAAAAACATGGTTAAGAGTTTTATATCTTTAAAAAATATGTGTCTCCTTTGACTTCATATTCTCTCCAGCAACAATTTTTCTTCTCCTTGGTTCAAAACAAAAGCTTTAAAATATTTAATTTTCCTTTCTGTCCTCTTTTTCTCCTACAAATCATGCTTCAGTGCATCTGATGTCCGTCTACCATGCTTCTGAAACTTCTCATTAAGGTCAACTATAAAGACCCATGTTGCTAAATTCAGTGACATCTCTAGCTTCATTTTTCAGCCACAGCTGACATAGCTGACCTTCTCTCCCCTTCTCTAAACATTCTATTACGTTGGTCTCCGTGACACTACACTCTGCTGGTTTTTATCCTACTTTCTTAGTGACTCCTTGATATTTCCTTGTTCTTTCTCCTCTACTTGACCTCCAAATGATGAAGTTTATTGATAATCGGTCCTGGACTTTTCATAGTTTCTCAGTCTACATGGTCTTCTTCTAATAAACTTATCTGATCCTGGGTCCTTAATTGCCATCTGTACACACTGAAGATATTTCAGCATATGCATTTCTAACTCTGATCGATTGCCTAAGTTACACACTCAACTTAGCTGTGTACCTGACATCTCTACATTGAGTCTAATGTGAATTTCAACCGCAGCATGGCCACATCTAAAGTCTTGATTCCCATTTTGTTACTGCCTCCCTTTTGCCGCCCCAGACCTCTTCCTGGGCACAGGCTATTAAGGAACCACGTTTGACGTGTGGAGCCTGGGAATGGGGCTGTACAGCTTGGTCACTGAAACTCTGCCCTCCGAGAAAACAGACCTCTGGAAGCTGTGGCAACGGGTCCTGAACAGGCAATAGCAGCTGCTGTCGCATATCTCCATTAGATGCTAAAGGCTTGAAAAAACTGATGAGCCTCGAGTCCAGGGAAAGAAGTCTGACTGAAGTCACATGTAACCTGTGGCTGAACGAGGGCCAGGAGGAGGGGACTCAGGCTGCACAGTGAGCTGTCCTGTGAGACATGGACCCCTGATGGCCAGGAGAATGATGGACCTGGGGTTCGAGTGGGACCAGATCCAAGACCTACTGACGTCCAAGAAATATTACCGTACATGGCCACATGCCTTCTGCTGAGTGCCTAGGCTGTCTAGTCTCCACCTAGTCAACAGATGATAACACCATTCACTCAATTTACTCAAGTAAACACTTGAAGATCATCTTGATTATTCTCTTTCATCTTTCTTTCTAAATCTACTAGTTCTACCTCCAAAATGTATCAGTAAGCCATTGATTTTTATTTATCTCTACTGTTAATACCCTCATCTGCACGCATCTCAGTAACCTAACTGATCTCCCAGCTTCTGCCTTTGTCCTTTTTTCTACTTCTCCAGAGAAAGCCAGACAGATCTCCTCAAAACAGTAATTAGATTATATTGCTTTCCTGCTTTAAAAAAGGTTGTTCATACTTTCCACTCTTCTTACAAATAAAACTCTCACATCTGTGTATAAGACCTTGTGAGTTGTAGGCCCTGCCTACCTTCCTGCCCTTGTGCTCCAGGGCTCTCAGTATTGCTCGGTGGAGCACCAGTTAGCCCGGCCTTCTGGACTTTCCTCAAATACATGGGCCATCGCCCTTGGCCATGGTGGGGTCTTTACTAACCAACCTGCTTAAAGTAGCCTCCTCTCATTAACTCCTGTCATATTGCCTCATTAGCTCCCTTCGCTTCATTTTTAAGATTTATACTTATCTAGTTTGTTTTCCTGTTTGTTTGATTCCCCCAATAGGCCTTAAGTTTCACGAGGGCAGGGATCTGCTTTCCTGCTCACATTAACGTTCCCTGCACTCAGCACAGTGAAGAACAGAGTATGCACTCAATAAATATTTGCTTAATGAGCAAAATGAATGAGGAAATGCATGAGATCACCAAATTCCTGTTTAGAGTTCTCATTTATAGCACACTCATTTATCATAGAACCACAAAGCTGACAATAGAGGCCTTGGATGGTGAAATGGTGGTTTTCAACATAAAAAGACATTGAACTTAAATCTGCTTTTTTTATTTTTTATTTTTTTTAATCTAGAACTAAACTGTAACCACAACCAGAAGCCAATATTTCTCTACAAAGAAGTTTTAAAGATTGTTCTTTTCCCATGATCATAAGCACAATGATAAACATCGTAAAACTTGTGCATACTTCAGGTGCCTTCCTAACAATTTCTTATATTAATTCTGGTACATGACATCAAATACAATAAACGTATAACCAGCATTATATGTGACTTACTTCTAGGCTAGCAGGCAAAACACCATGCAGTCGTACTAGAAAGGATAATTATATTGTCAATGCCCCTCATTAAGTATTGTAGATGGCTAATATTTTAACACTTGATTTAGATAGGATATGTGCAAAAACATGTAATGCAAACAAACCCTTAGGGGCAAGACTGAAAGAGGAGAAATATCTCAAGTAGCCCGCTTCTTACCTCCGATTTCTAGGTACTCCCTTCTCCAGACATCCAAATCTATGAATAACCCTCCTTTTGATACCTTACCCCTTCATTAAAATCTATCCTCAGGAAAAGATATGATGAATCATCCACCTGGTATTACAAATTATAGGACAGCCAAATAGGTGACATCTCCTGAATTGAACATTTAACACAGTCTGAACATTTAACAACAAAGTTGCAACTCAGCAGAGCAAACAAAACAAAACAAATCTAAACTAGACTAACTTAAACAACAAAAAGTCAACTCCAACATGGGAGACGTTTGTATTTCTGACCTAGTTGGTGGAGGAAATCTTGAAGGCAAGAGGACTGCTTGTTAATATAAAATTTATGTCAAGACTGAGAAAAACGTCTCAGCTTGCTCATTGGGTCAGCATTAGTTTTATATAAGTTTCAGGTTTTGAGATAATTACCTGAGATCAGTTATTTAACTCCCTATAATCAAAGTTGGCTGCATGTATTCTCAAGGTGGAATTTTGTAAGTTACTCTCATGAGCCTGCTAAAGAACAAAAAAAAAATCAAACTTCTTTTCTGAATACATTTTAATGTTTCTACAAATGAGGGTTAAATAACATGTGTCATGATAACGAGCAGA
Source organism: Eonycteris spelaea (assembly GCA_003508835.1). Lineage (NCBI taxonomy): Eukaryota > Metazoa > Chordata > Mammalia > Chiroptera > Pteropodidae > Eonycteris > Eonycteris spelaea. The sequence goes on from PUFA01000196.1 coordinate 354,222, forward strand.
AAGTCCTCGAGAGTACCACAAGAAACAAAATAATGAACTCATGTTATTTGCTATAAGAAGAGTGAGGAAAATTAAAGACAGCAATGCACTACTTTGCCCATAACTCTATCCTACTAACTATAACTATTACATGTTTCCTACATGATAAGAAAGTAATTGATTTTATCTCTAAAGCATCATCATTTAAAATATCAAAAACAATTTTATAGATAACCTTTATCAAACTTAGAACACAAAAACTATATATCTTTAAAAAAAAAACAGATAAATACTGAAACCCTTTCTCATATCGGGTACTGATCAAACAAAATGATGAGCTTGGCTTTTTAAAACAGTAGACAAAAAGATCTATATTACAATGAGAATTTATCATTTTAAAATTGTAATAAGAGGTACAAATAATTCAAAATCAGAGTATATGAATATTTATTTTGCCTTGATCTAATTAAAGATTTGCCTGAATAATAACTGTCTGGAGGAAAATGCCTATTTGTTAGATGTTACGCTACAATAAATTTATATGCAAATTAAAATCTAGAAGGTAGTAATGATATCTGATAAAAAAAAAAAAGAGATTCCTAATTCGTAATTCCAAGCTTCCTTAAAATTTCTTAGAAAGCTTTTATCACTTCTACCACCATTACCCTTTCTGCCCTCTTCCCAGCATATAATTTGTCAAGACACGGGCATCCCTAGAGATGTAACAAATACTTTTACACTTCTTAAAATTCAGAATGCAGTGACTATGCATTTAATTTCCATCATGCACTGTTTCTTTATACCTGTATTAGAAATATAGCTTTATGATTTTTTTTGAAATAAGTAAAATTTTAAAATAATTATCAAAAAGGGAAAATTTAATGACCCATATCAGTATTTTAAAGTCACTCTCTGCACTCCTCTTTCATAGAACCTCATCTTTTCAGAATTAGGATACACTTTTTGAGAAAACTTATCCTTTTTATTATGCTTTCAGGTTAGTAAGATGACTGGAGCTAAGTGACAAATGCCTTTCTTGTCACTTCTGGCATCTCTTACATTTGACACTAGTAACGTAATAGTATAGCTGAAGAAATGCAGCGTTTACCTTTGTCTTGGGTTGGGTTGCCAGAGGCAGGTGCAGGAACACAAGTCTTACTGAGAGAGCACTCTCAGGAAAAGGCGGTGAGGGAAGCAGACAGTGCTGAGGGTGCTAAGTTCACTGCGGTCTAACTGCACCCTTGCTTCAGTCCGGTGGCGTGGGAACTGCACAGCAGAGTGTATCCCACCTTGAAGTAAAGGGGCCACACTCTATATCCTCTTATCAGTCAGTCACTGGATGGAAAAGGGAAACATAACCTCCGTGGAGGTAAGCTGACCGGAGTTGTGCCAAGGGCCATTCTCTAGAGCAGACAGCTTGAGCTATCAGCAGTCAACACTTAGAAGACATTGCTGACAGACTACTCATGGGCAAGACAGGTGGGGATCCAGGCCATGTCCAACAGCTGCGACAGCTACAATCTTCCGTAGTCATCATAGCTGTTCATCGGTACTTCCGAAAATTAATAGACCACTTGGTGTATTTATTCGTACAGGTGGCCTTCCAAAGTGATCTATATGGAATACACACTGGAGTTGTTTAGAAAGAGCTTAAAAGAACTACCTTTCCTCTTTTCTCAAGAAATACTGTCAACAGAGGGTGAAAACTGTCCATGTAGGTGTTTGTTGTAAGAATCAGTTTCACTGAAACCTGTTTGCTCCTTTTGAAGGCCCATAAAGTTTCAAATTATTTGCCTTTCTAATTTCCATCATCGTAGTGGCACGTTATGATTTACAGTTTTCCATGATACTATTTTGAAAACATTAGCGCCACAGACCATTGAGTAAATTCCCCACTGGTCTGAGACGTCCCATTTTCTCAAAATTAAATATGGGCAAAGAAAGGCAGTTTTGACAGTTCTAACCTTTTCACAGTCTCAAATATATATGATTACATGTCGAACAATTTGGGGGAGCAAATTTTAGAATGAAGATCTTGTCACACAATACAGAAATTGGTACTCTGGAACACTGATGACAATCCGATGCTGACAGCTGGACAAAGAGGGCTTTGGCTGAGACTTGATTTAACAGGGTATACTCTAAATGCAAGACAATCACTCGATGTTTCCATGAAAATGGTCACTGATTAGGGGTTGAAAATTCAATTTATTTTGAAAGCAGCTTTATCTCAGATTTAATGGAAAGACATCCAAAGGCCTTGTTAAGAGCTCATGTGCCAGGGCCTTCAAGTATCTAGACACTTAACAATAATCAGTGATGCAGGCAACAGGGCACAAAACTCTGGACTAAAGTTTAAAAGGTTAACAGTCACACTCTTCACTTTTTACATGGAAGAAATGGATTAATTTCACCTTAGCCAACCTCTCTGAACGTACAGTGTCAGTAGGAAAATGTGAACAACTTAGATAACATCCAGAATCTTTCAAAGAGAACCCTGGAAAAATCAAGTCTCATAAAGAGATTGGGGCACCAGAAAAGTTCTTACAGGGCAAATCCCTTCACCACAACTGCTATTTAGGAAAAAAAAAGAAAAAAGAAAAGATGTTTATACCAAGAGGAAAAATTCCAAATCTCAGACAACTGCAACAAAATTCTAGTATATGAAACAATTTTATAAAATTCTTTAGTATCCAATAACTTCAGGAATATTATAAAACAATAACTATCATCCCACCACACACACACTCACACACACATATCAAACTCTCATCTATTTTTATTCTATGAACTTTCCTATTGCTAGAACTGTATCCTGGTAGATACTCTAAATAACTTAATGTCCTAAAAGAAAACCTACCACAGAACTGCCATCTAGTTCTTGATGAGTCTTTAATTAGAGGTAAACGCAAATCAGAATAGTGTTTTGAAAATATTATAACTCTATTACTTTTTCAAAATTTTTTTCTCTTATTTCTAATAATATTTTATGAGCCATTATGTTGTAAAAATATTCATCTAAATCTTGGCATTTCTTTTATTGGTGCTTCTGTCTCTTTTTCCATCTGATAATTTCAAGTAAATATAGTAGGTGAAAAAAAGAGAAAAGACTAGTAAGTAAAGATAATCTGTGACTAATGCTTGCTTCTTCTTTTCTAATGACTTCTGTTACCATGCTACCAAAAACCATTCACTCTTAGCCAAGATAATGGTGCACACACTGTGTAGCACGGTGCAGAGAAACATCCCCACCCCAGCCCACAGCATGTTCACTGTCTTCTCTAGCAGATGTAGAGGAAACTAATCTTTTGGCAAAGGAAGAAAAGATGCAAATGGTCTAACAATGCATTCTGGAGAGGGAAGAAAGACAGTCCCAGCAAGGAATTCACTGCCAAATGGCACCACTGAGGCCTTCCATCTTGCCCAATCCCTGCATGTGGGGTATGAAACCATGCATGCACATGTGAAATCTCTCCATCACTTACTCTTTTTGGCTAAATACAAATTCATGGTCATACGTAACAAAGTTTATCAAGCCTTTTTAAAGTCATAATTATGACTAAAGACAGCATAGTCATTCTGTTAAGTTAAGAAGTATATTTGCAAGTTAAATAACTGTCTGCTGTAATAGAGTAATACTGCCTTCTAACTTTCCAAGTAGAGCCACATAAAGAGGTGCCTTTTTCATTATCACTGAGTTCTTTTCAGAAACTAATGTTCTGGGGACAGAAAGGAGAGAATAACCACACAATATTAATGGTCTGCCCTTTTCCTAGGCAGCAGTACCTAAAGTGATTTCCTACAGATAGTTAAATACAAAGCAAATGTAAATTTCAGCAAATCCCTCTGCAGGAGAAATTAGTCTGCTGAAACAGGTATCTTTTGAGTTCAGTAGCATTGTATATCACAGGGGCGAATGAAAGATCAAGCTCAGATTATTAATATTTATCACTTACATTTTCTCACAGACATTTTTTTAAGTCAAATAACACCACAAATTAAGAGCCAAGAGGATAAGTGATTCTAAAAATAAATATCTCATTACCAATACTAGTGACCCTTGGATTAAAAACCAGTCTGCATTCTTTTCCCTATAAATGATCAAAGAATGCTTTTAAGTGAAGGTAGGTTTGAAAAACTGAACTACTTCTGTCCCAAGGGACAGGTTCTCTCTCCCTAGGGGGTCAGGCTCTGGGATTCTAACTGTTACCTACTATGAACCCAGCACTGTGCTGGGCACTTTGGGGAATATCACCTTTCCCCCTTCATTTAAAAAACTTTAAATAAGAAAAGGGAGTAAGTCATACTCTTAGTAAAGAATTCAAACAAAACAGGAGATGAGAAACGAAAAGTTTCTTGTCCATCTCACTCTTGAAAGGCAGCCACTACTGTTTCCATTATATATAAAATCATAGAAGTGGGACTGTAAAAACATGCAAACTGCCTTTGTCTACCCTCCCCTAGTTCCACTGTCTTTTCTTGTAGATTTAAAAGCTAGAAAAAAACTTTTTTTAAAGAAATTGAGCCTTTTGCTGTTTTGTTTTACAAATAATGTTTCCAATTTGTCTTTTTCTTTTGATTTCACCAACTCTAGCAGCCTCTGCCCTGTGTGTACAACACAACTCAACTGCACCTTCCTTGGCAAGAAGCTGGTGAAGGTGGGAGGAGTGTGGGACTCCCAGTCTGGGTTCTCACACTGTTTTCAACTTTTTCAGCCATCTGTTGGCGGTTTAACAAGAACGTGATTTTTAAGCAATGAACAAATAAATCGACTTGATGTTTAAAAAGAAGAACATCTGCTTACTTTTGCTTCTGTTGCTTGTGCTTTCGTGTTCCCCCCCCCCCCCCCCCAGTTCTATGATTTCAGGTCTTACCTCTAAGTCTTGAATCCATTTCAAGTTAATTTTTGTGAGTGGTGTAAGATACGGGTCTAGTTTCATTCTTTTGCATGTGAATATTCAATTTTCTCAGCACCATTCATTGAAGAAACTGTCTTTTCTTCATTGAGCATTCTTGGCTCAAATACTAGTTGACCATATAGATGGGTTTACTTCTGAGCTACTCTGCTCCATTGGTCTATGTGTCTGTTTTCATAATCATTCTGTATCGTTTTGATGACTAAAGCTTTACAGTATAGATTGAAATCAGGAAGTAGGATGATGCCTCCAGCTCTGTTCTTCTCAGGATTTCTTTGGCTATTTGGGGTCTTTTGTGGTTCCACAGAAATTTTAGGATTGTAATTTCTACTTCTGTAGAAAATGCCATTGGAATCTTGATAGGGATCGCACTGAAGCTGTAGATGGCTTTTCGTAGTATTAACTTTTTTTTAAAAAAAAATAAGCTTTTTTATTTTGGAATAATTTTAGATTTACAGAGCAGTTTCAAAGATAGTACATAGTTTCGGGTTATTTTAATGTTATCATATTGCTGTGACATATTTGTCAAAACTAAGAAACCAACATTGGTACATTATTAATTAATTTCCAGACTTTGATCGTATTTTATCAGTTTTTCCATTAATTCCATTTTTCAATCCAGTACAACACATTGCATTTAGTTGTCATGTCTCCTTACTCTGCTCTGGTCTGTGACAGTTTCTTTCCTTGATGTTACTGACCTTGACAGTTTGAGGAGTACTAGTCAGGTATTTTTTGTAGAATGTCCTTTAACTTGTATTTATCTGATATTTTTATCATCATTGAACTAGGCTTATGAGTTTTTTGTTTTGCTTTATTAAATTTATTGGGGTGACATTGGTTAATAAAATTATACAGATTTCAAGTATATAATTCAATAATACATCATCTGAATAGTGCATCATGTGTTCACCACCCGAAGTCAAATCTTCTTAATACTCATTCTGCACAGCAAAGGAAACCATCAATGAAGTGAAAAAGCAACATATAAAATGAGAGAAAATATTTTCAAACCATATATCTGATAAGGCATTAATATTCAAAATATGTAAGGAACTCATACAACTCACTAGCAAAAAAACAATCCAATTAAATAGACATTTGTCCAGAATATATTCAATAGGTACAGAAAAACATGCTCAAAAACACTTATCAGAGCAATGAAAATCAAAACCATAATAAGACATTATCTCACACCTGTTAGAACGGCATTATCAAAAGGATAAGAGATAAAAGTGTTGGCCAGGATGTGGAGAAAAGAGAACCCCTGTACACTGTTAATGGGAATGTAAATTGGTGCAGCCAATATGGAGGTCCCCCCCCAAATTAAAAACAGAACTACCATATGATTCAGCAATTCCATTTCTGGTTATATAATCCAAAGAAATAAAATCACTGCCATCTTCATTGCAGCATTATTTATAATATCTAAGACATGAAAAAACTACCTAAATGTCCATCAATGAATGAATGGACATGGTATGTATAAAATGAAATGTTATTAATCCATAAAAAGAAGGAAATTTTGCCATTTGTGACAACATAAATGAATCCCAAGAGCATTATGCTAAGTGCAATAAGTCAGACAGAGAAAAATAAATGCTGTATGATCTCACTCATACGTGGAATCTAAAAAAAGCAAACTCAAGAAACAGAACAGATTGGTGGTTGCTAGAGGTGGGGGTGAGTGAAATGGGTGAGGGTGGTCTAAAGGTAACGTTCCAGTTATAAGACCAATAAGTTTTCGGGATGTAATATATAGTGTGGTGACTGTAGTTAACAATACTGTGTTGTATATTTTAAAGAGGCTAAAAGTAGATAGTAATAGTTCTCATTACAAGAAAAAAATTATGACTATGTGGGATGATGGATGTTATATAAACCTACTGTAGTAATCATTTTTCAATACATGTATTTGTCAAATCATTATGTTATATATCTTAAACTTATACAGTTATATATTAATTGTATTTCAAATAAACTGAAAAAAAAATACGAAAACATCTAACATGCCAAAAAAAAAGAACATTTACAGCATACCAACCCAAAGTTATAGTAAATAGTACCCATTTCAAAAGTAACCTTTGTACATCTTAGATACTTTTTATATGTGGTGTGCTGGATAAGTTATGATATGTAAGCAGAGAAATGGAAGAGAAATATTAGGAAAATAATACCTAGAGAATTTAAGAATGCACATAAATTTTGGTAATCTCAAAAAGACAAAATGAGAAGATACAGAACATATAATTAATTGACTGGTATGGGAAGGCTGTTGGCTCCTGGTTTTGGCTCAGTATATTCCCTAAAGAGTGTGTGCTTTGTGTGTATTATTTAATTCCCCATCATGTCCTGGAGATAATGCAAGAGAAGTGTGTACGAATTACTGCCGTGTTACATTAGAATGTGGGATGAACTGAGATGCTAAGTGCATCTTCCTACAATTTGTTAAGGCAGTCAGTGCTTCTGGAACCACAGCTACTCTCTGCACTGGCCAAACTGGGACAGTTTCATTTTGTACAACTTTTTACTTCAGGCTGATCATGCCTGACACAGTGATGCTCATGAACCACTGGCTAACCAACACTACGAGAACAGCTACATAGGTGATCCCACTCTGGAAGATGCTCTAGAATGACCCCGGGGAGGCCAGTATTCTGATCAACCACATGCCTTGTTCTTAATCTCAATGTCATAGCAATTAGTTTTACAGGTTTTAAGATGTCATTTGAGTTTTAAAAGAAAGGAATTTAGCTAGAAGCAGTTGTTTTCGAAGTGACTGAAGATCTGATCTATCAGATTTCTCATGAACAGAACTGATTACCTGCTTCACGCAGTAATTTTTACCCACTGTTACTGCCCTCGACTCATTTCCTGCTCCCTGTACGTTAAGATATGTGTGCCATATCATTCATTTCTACTCACTTTTTCAGCATTATGTACAGCCTGAAGTCATCTTTAGGCCTCATGTTGCTTTACTTTAACTATAGCCAATTTAGCTTGTTTTTCTTTCTCTTGCAAACAATACCTTGTACTGTGACTAATAAACACCATGAGCAAACATGATTTTTACTGGATTGTAGATATTCACATTCCGTGGTAACGATCTTCTTGGTTATTCAACCAAGAAAGCAGGCTGGACTCCTCTCTTTGTGCCATTCCCAATGTAAATCCATCAGAAAACCCGATTGGCTCTATCCTCAAAACCTATCTAGGAAACTGCCTCTTCAACCCCATCTCCTCTACTACTATGGGTAGCCCAGGTCACCATCATCTCTCACTTGGCTTCTTACCACAGACTTCTACCTAATCTCTTTGCTTCTTCCTTTGCTCTAATATAGTACATTTTCAATATATGTTGAAATGGAAGTCAGACCATTATCATTCCTATGATCAAAATACTTCCATGCATTCCCATTTCACTCAGCATGAACGTCCTAGTTCCTAAAATGACTTATAAGCCCTTACCTGCTATGTCCCTAGTACTTCTCTATCCTCATCTCTGATCACACCTCTGGCCACTCCATACTAGTTTTACTGGCCTCCCCACTCTTTCTCTAATATGAGGAGCAATTTCCTGTCTCAAGACTTTATACTTGCTGTCCTCCCTGCGTCCGATGACGTTCACTCTCTAGATGTCTGTCTGACTCATTTCCTTATTTGTCTGACCTCCATCAAGTCTTTACTCAAATGTTATTTTCTCAATGACAACTTCTCGATTTAAAATTGTGATGCACTGTTCACTCCCATCCCAACAGCATACATTTTGCTTCATTTTTCAACATAGCACTTATTACCAGCAGATATGCTAAATACTATTCTTGTTTGTTTTTAATTGTTATCTTGGTTTTCTAGAATATGAGCTCTGTGAAAGGAAGGGCTTTATCTGTTTTGTTCACAGTTTTATTCATAGCCCCTAGAACTGTGCCTGTACCATAAATATCTGTTGAATGGATCCTTTCCTGGTTTTGAAAGGAAACCAATTAAATGTCAATGATGAGAATGGTGGCAAATGCTCATAATAAAATGTTGCTAAAATTGTCAGCACTCATTTCTATTCTGGGAACTGAACCATTCTTTTAAAAAATGTAAAATGTACCTCTTATAAATATGGAAGAGATGAATTCTGAATAACTTAAGAAGCTAATAATGACAGTTTCACATAGGAGAACCATCCAAGACTAAAAGCTAAAACCTATTAGAATAGTCATCATAAAAGAAGTAAAATTTGCTTCCATTTCATGTATATTCTTTGTAAACAACAATAGCAAACAAACAGGTCTTGACTTCTGTATTATTCAAATATAAGAAAAAGTAGAACTAGCCACAATAAATGTATGTTCTATCTCAAGTGATAAACACCAAAACAATTTGCAAACAAGCATCTGGGACACCTTATTGTACAGCGATGCTTGAGCAACAGCCAAAGGCAAGATTTAGTTGAATGAGATCAGTTATTCTCCTCAGCAACTGCTTCTTCCCTAAAAAATTCACTCTTTTTGCAACTTGCTAAACTGTGTTTTCCTAAAGTAATAAATACACTTTTACACTTAAAACAACTATCTTCAAACATGCATGGAATTGCAAGTTGAGCTTCTTAAATTTGTTCTGAGATAGTTAATTGTATTTACTCATGATTTGTAATAACAGTAAGGCCAGTAATTGATTAATATAATCAAACTCTGGAGTTTTAGTAAGGTAAAAAAAATAAAATAAAATATAAATTAAAGAATGTACAAAACATTAAAAGTCTACTCTGCCTTTGGGCAGCCTTGGAACAAGAACTCTGGGCTCCTCAGACACCCACATTCCAGCTCCTTCATTTACCAGTGGGGTTTGTGTGTCATCTATAAAGATTAGCGTTAAGGATCAAAATTCAATAGGGTTTGTAAATAAAATGTTTAGTAGAGTGCCTGCCAAAGCAGCAGTAGTTATTATGGTTAATAAGAACACATCAAAAGTATCTAATGCCTTCATCATTCAATAAAGTTCCACTTTATTACAGTATAAAGTTTCATGAAAATCAGTACTTGCACATCTGTGGGTCAGGGAGACCCCAAAAGCATCTCTTCCTTCCACCAATGCCTCTCCTCTCTGGGTTTCAACTGGAAGGATGAGAAGCTACTGCTGGCAAGTGGGAAAAAGAAGAGTAGAAGAGCAAAGGGGAAAGAGTAGTCGAGGATGTGCTGGGGTAAGAGGAAGAAGGAAAACTTGGAAGAAAATGTAGAATTTTAGATGGTTACACTAGATTAGAAAATTTTTAATTATTTAAATGAGATTAAATGACTAAAGTACATGAAAGACTTTTGAAAAATTAGTTTATGAGTATTAAAGGAAATGCTAGGGGATTTAGTACAAATGAAGATGCTCCACCCAGATTCCCCTCCAAGAAAGCATTGGATGCTCATCTGTGATGAGTATGTGATCAGCGAACCATCTTCATCTGTTGGCTTCATCTGGGTCAGCCTCAGCTTTTAAGCCAATGGCACAGTCCTCCCAAGTCTGTGGTATGAGGGCTCGGCTATTTCCACCCAACATGAGACTCAAAGTGCACTCTGCTCAGAGCTCCCAATTGGGCTGGTAGAGGCTTTGCCAGGTCTACATGGCTGATTGACAATATGGCTCTTGGTCCAATCATCCCTGCCTCTCCCTTTTTCCTTTCAAAAGTGTTAACTCTGCAGTAAACCTTTTGCATTACTTCTACCTCAGTGTCTCCTTTCTGGCGAATCCAACCTGTGACAGGACTTGTTTGAGATTCATCTTGGGAAGCTCCAACAAACTTTGGGAGTGCGGCTTCATCTCAAAGCACTCACCTCTCTTTCACTTGTATTCAATTTTGTTTTCTTGGGCATGTCTCACTGAACTTTAGGGGACTCATTTTATGCCCTCAGAGTGGTCTCCTTAAATCTGCTTGCAACTGAAGGAGGTAGCACTCCTTGGAAGGTGGAGAATCAGAATGCACAGAAGAGTTCTCTCCAATAAATCTCCTTGACTCTGCCACCAGGCTTGGGGTAGGGGATGGCATCTTGCACTCCTCCTATTTTGGAAAGGGAGGGTGTTGAGTCACAGCAGTGTTCTTTCTGAGAGAAGCCTAAGTGAGATCTGCCTTAAGGTGTCTCAGCCAAAACTTCCATTTTAACACTCTGTTTTGTAAATATGCAATCTAACAAAATGTCGTTGCATTATTAGAAATATAATGTATATAAATATTATATATATAATATATAATATATAATTATAATATATATAATATATAATATATAATATATATATATAATATATAATATATAATTATACCTATATTACATATATAATATTATATTTAATATATATATAATATATATATAATATATATATATTATATATATTATTTATATAATATAATATTATATATGTAATATAGGTATAATTATATATTATATATATAATAGGTACTATAAATACTACCTTTCAAACAATAACTATTTATTTTAGGAGGGAAATACTCTTATTGCTTTAAGTTGTTACACATTTCTCTTGTATGGGGAAAAAATGATTTGCAAACGAACCATACGAGAGGTTATAACTACAGGGAATAGAACATACTACAGCCAGATGCAACGGACACATTCCAAACCTGTCCATATGTAATTCTAGAGTTGCATTAAGTAGTAGAGGAATAGGGGTCAATCATAAGTGAAATACAAGTTTCCTTTTGGAATTGGCTTAATGTTTCATTCTATTCTGATTTATCAAGTCTCAGATTTATCAAATTATAACTAAGTTGATGATCATTTCTTCCTCCTAAGAGTTTCTAGCCTGTCTCTGTGAAATATCAAAATATTTGGCTTGGGCATATTTCTGTTCAAACAAGTTTATCTCAATAGAGACAATTTATTTTTGAAATTGAAAACAGTAGATTATTACATATTTATTTACCCTAGTATTACATATTTATTTACCCCAGTATTACAAGGTGACACTTTGGGACGCTACCTAGCATGCGTCATGAAGGAAGATATTGTACCTACTTGGTTCACTTTTGGGTTCCTAGCATCTTATATAGTTTAGGTACATTGTTGAATTAATAAATTAACTTTTCAAACCATGCATAGTATTAAAATTATTGTACAGAACAAAGCACACAATACTCATATTTTATGTAAGATATGTACCCTGAAGACCTCAACCAATTCAAAACTTCTATAATTGACATGACTCCTGATGACCAACGGCAGTTTTATTGGTTTACTAGCCAAAGCAATGTTGCCACATAGAATATCATAACAAAGTATACAAATAACTTAGTCACCCATCTTTGAAATTTTGCAAACTTTTAACAATTAAAAAGTTAATTTGGGGTTTCACTCTATTAAAAACTATGTAATTTTAAAAATACTGTGTATACTGTCACACACAGTGAGACAATATTTTATATTACCCTATTTCAAATGGACATAATTCAAATTTGCATAAAATCCATTAAAGGATGGGCTAGCAGCAAACAAATAAGTATTTCTTGGACATAGAAACAATTAGAGCCTAATAATGTTAGTCCTTGAGCAGACCTTCAGCCCCCTCATGTGTCAGTAAAGATGCAGACGTTAACAACCCATCCAGATACAAATAAGGAACATCAAAGCCCAGGCATCCTTTATATTATCTGCCTGTTATCTTGAGTAAGTATTACTCAGTTTTTCAAAGGAAAATGAAAACCTGAGATTTCATTCTCCCAAACACATGCCTATATTCTAGCTATTAAAATTTAAAAGTAAAAATGATTCCATTTTGCTTCTGTAGTGCTTTGCAATTAGGTAAAAACCTTCTTTCATTTTTCTTGTAGCAAAATGTTTTAAAGAAACTAATATGCTAATGAGTTTTAACTACCTTTCCTCAGATGGGCTTCAAACCCTCAAAAGAAGGTTCAGAATCCCAAAAGACTGGGATCACAAGCACTTTAAGAAAGTGATTCCGGGGGGTAACCCTGGGTCCCCAATGACTGTGCATGATGACCCTGACTCGGTAAGAGCCTGCCCAGAGGGTGCTGTGGGATCATCTCAGGCAAGAGCTTAACTATTTCAAAAGTGGTTTTGGAAAGAATAATGCCATATTACTACTAATACAACACTCTGGAAAAACAGTATTTAAAAATCCCTATTGAATTAACAGATTATTTTCAGAAAACAAAATAACAATAATAAAGAATGGTATTAGAATCTTTCTATTTTTGAATAATGACCTAAGCACCAGCAATTATACCAGAGTTGTGACACAGGTTCTTTGGGGGGAATTAACCCTGAAATGGAGTTTTAACAATAAAAATAACTTTACTCAACTTCCTGATAAAGGGAAGTTAAACCATACTGCATCCATTTGCTAAAAGAAATTTTTAAAAACCTCTCATAAAAATGATAGAGGCAATAAAAAGATCAGTGGTTGCCAGTGGGGAAGGAACGAATAAGTGAGCACAGAGGATTTTTAAAAGGGCAGTGAAAATACTCTGAATGGTACTATAAGAGTGGATACATGTCATTATACATTTGTTTAAACCCAATAGTGACCCCTAACATAAACTATGGACAGGACAGTAGGTGATTGATGTGTCATTGTAGATTCGTCAGTTGTTACACATATACCACTCGGGTGGGGGTTACTGATCATGGGGGAGGCTGTACATGTGTAGGGGAAGGGGAGTAGTGGGAAATATCTGTGCTTTCCCCTTAATTTTGCTAAAAACATTGAACTACTTTAAAAATTAGTCTTACAAAAATACTCTTCTAAACTTATACTGCACAAAATTGTCTAAGTGTCACATAACTATTTAAGGCTTCCCCTTTCAATTCATTAGAACAAAATATCAGTGATGTTTTCAAAAAGAAAATTCAAGTTACTGTTAAAGTACACAAAATAATAATAAATACAGATCAACCTAGAGAATAAATTAGAGGTTCTCCTGATAGGAAATAGAAAAATGAGAACTAAAAATCAGAAAACTAATTTGGGGGGTGGGCAAAGAAAAAATGGTCCAGGACAGATCTAAATATTTGTGTCTGCCATAACTTTTATTTATAATATCCAAAGGTTTTTAAAGATGGCTAACCTACTACTCCTTATGTTTTTCAGCTGAACAACAAAGATATGATTTGCCATATTGTTGAGAGTGAGAAGTCTTTGAACTTCAACCCCCAATTTCTGAAGGAAAAGACGGGAGTGGGGCTGAGGACTGTGAGGATGGCCCACACCATCTCTGTGTGCACAGGGCAGGCAGCCAAGGCCAGTTCCTCCCTGATGGCAACAAGAGGCTATGTTACTGGGAGCTCTGGCCCATCTGAAACAATGCATTAAATAAAATTCCATGCACTGTTACAAAAACAAGAGGGAACTGGGAGGAACAGATAATGCTTAAATACAGTTAGAATATAGAGAAGATCAATGTAAAATTCATATTATTAGGACTAAACAGTATAAATAGCTAAATCAAACACCTCATTTTATAGATGAAGAAGACTGAGAGAATTTAAATTCCTTGTGAGTGTCAGGTGTGGAATAAGAGCATGGGGCTTAGGCCAGGCGGTCTATTTTCTAACGCCAGCTCAGTTGCTTACTGATATATCCTGGGCAAGATATTTAATTTTTAGAAACCTCCATTTCCTCATTTGTTGAATGGAGATAATATAGTTCTGAATTCTCAAAGATGTTAAAAGGATGTAAAAAGAATATAAAAATGTGTAGCACAGGGCCTATTATATAATGAATGTGTAATAAGCTACAGTGTTTATTACTATTACACACGATCCACTTTGAGCCCAATAAATTTGGGTGGGACAAAACTCCTGGCTCCAGATCCAGGCAAACACAGTGCTTCACTCACTCCTGATGGGATTGGGGTAAATGGGGGTTTTTTTGCTGCAAGTATGGAAGAAGTAGTATTCTCTTTTCTGTGAGATCACCAGCACTAATCTCCATACAAACTGTCAGAAGTCATCCTGACACCAGAGTCCGCCAAGAATTATAACCAACATAAAGGAAAGTATCAGGGGAGGGAGACAGGATAAGTGACGGGACAGAGATGAGGGACAGACCCAGAAAGGAGAGAAAGAGAAGAAACACAGGGCAAAGTGGAGATGGGAGAAGACGGGTGAGGGGAGAGACAGAAAAAAGAAAGAGACGCTAAGAGGTAAGAGAAGACAGGTAGCAAGATAGAGGCAGGAAGAAAGAGATAATGAAAGAGAAAGGGAGACATTTTAAAGAGGGATAAAAGATAGAGAGAAATGGGCAGAAACAGAAAAGCAGGAACAAAAACAGAGTCATAGAGACAGAATGGAGGGAAGGAGTAAGGGGTGGGGAGAAAGGGGGAGAGAGAGAGAGAGACTGATTTTTCCCAGCCTCCTCTCCAAATGAACCTGGATCTAGGACCACCCCTGGACATTTGAGTGATGTGTGACAGTTAAGTGCTCATTTTCACTATAGTAATTTAAGTCGGTTTCACTTCAACCAAAATAATTATTAAGCAGCTATTATGTACCAGACAGCACGTTGGGTGTTTGACCAAATAATACTACTACTACTACTAATAACAATAATAATAATAATAATAATAAATAATAATTAGAAGTCATGATTACTGAAAATTACTATGAATCTAGTATTTTGCTGAATGCATTTTAATTCAACCCTCTCAGTACCCGCTATCACATTTATCTTGTAGATAACACAAACACACAGAGAATCAGGAGCTCTCCGGGCCGGTATCATACTCATATGAAAGACCAGCTAACCACCAGCAGAACCATGGCTATTCTTCCAGCTATTTCTTCCTTCACAAAGTTGTCTAGGGTTTGGGCTTTCCTAGATGTCAAATGAGAGACTTGATCTTTTATCTACCGTACATCCATTAGACTCACATTATGAAATGTGCAAAATTCAATGCAAAGCAGTGTTTCTTGATACCAGTGTAAAACTCCTTGCCATGTCTCAGGAAGTACCAAGGAGCTGGAGAACCTAAAAAGTTGAATTTACCATGGTGTCTTAGGGCACATATTTAATTCCTGAAGGAGCTGCAAGGAGAAGTCACAAGTGGGAGTGACCCCTCAGTAATGAGGGCCATAATGAAGGCAGGAAAAGAGAGCACTAAGCATCCCGCTGTCCATTATTTTAAATTAGACTTAAACACACATGGTCTTTGGGAAAAATATTTTTTTTTCTCACAAATTACAATAAAAAAGTGAACTAGCCAGTATTTTTTAAAATGTGATAACAGAAAAAGATATTATAAATATTTTGGTTCACTGTATGTTGTGATTGAACTCAACTTTAGATTAATCTGCCAAACTTTGAGAAGGAAGGCAACTTTTTATTATAATTTGTTTAAAATAACTTTTAAAATACAACCTAATATAAAATGTCAAAAAAATAAGTTACTTATATTTTTAAAGGCAACAAAATCCCATTTTCTGGGAATTGGTTCAGGCTAGGTTATTAAACATGATTTCCCTGTAAGAATACAAATTAGCAAATTAGGCTCAGAAATTATATGACATAAATCCATTTATATCAATGCCACTAAAATGTATCACTGCTATTTATAGATTCTACTTATAGTCCATAATAACTTTTTTTGCTGAAGTGAAGCAATGAATTCTATTGAAGGATATCCTGTTTACCATTGTTTTCAGCAGGCCACTTATTTTAAAAAATAATTATTTTCCTTTACTATGGTATTTATTTATAGTGAAAACAGTTTATATTTTAATCACTTCATTACATATATTTTAACACTTTTCCAAGCAAAATGTGATTGTTTTTCAACATGTTGGATTGGTGATCAAGAGGGAATACTATGGAGAAACAGAAATTTCTATTTGTGAATACTATAGGAAATTGCTAAGGAAGTCTATAGTAAGGCAGAAACTTCAAGGAAAGGAAGGCTGGGCTGCAGAGATGAAAGATACCAGAGAAAAGAGATCAAGAGTAACCCCCCTTGGTTCAAGGCCACATGGGCCCCATGGGCCCCATGAGACTTCCTTCACAGCCATTCACTTCTCTTCCTTACTTGGAGCTACCGTAATTCCTCACCTGGACACCTGCAAGGTGCTTTGTTTGTTAGTGACACTGCTTCCTCTCTCCTCACTTTCCTCCTGGACCCTCTGTCCATTCTCAACATGGTGGTCCAAATGATCACAAATCAGATGATATCACTTTTCTCTTTCAAATAATTCCTAAACTTCTTTTGTTAAAAGACAAATCTTTCTGGTGACCCACCAAGGGCCCTCACAATCTGGCTCCTGTTGGCTCTCCAGCTGGTCGGAGTCTCCCCCTCTTCCTTGCTTTCTTTGCTCCAGCCACAATGGCCACCGAATTTCTTAGGCTGGTTCTCAGGACAGAGCCTTTTGCATCTTGTTCTTTTGACAGAACACCCCTCACTGCATTGTTCACATGGCTAACTCCTCCAGGTCTCTACCTAAAAGTTACTTCTTTAGAGAGTACTTCACTGATCACTCCACCAAATGCAAGTGAGGACCCTTCTGCTGCTATTTTTTTTTCTCATGAAAAGCCAAAGCAAGGGACCAGCCAACCAGGAAGACGCTCAGAGCACTAATCCAGAAAAGTCCCTACTATGACCCTGGGAGTGAGTTTAACTACACAGTGGGGAAAATGATCATTTATTAAAATCCTTCTCAAGAGGATTTTTTTTCACTGCCCAATCTGCTCCAGGCCATATATCAATCGCTTATCAAACACTTGCTGACTCAATTAATGACTATAGAGCTATAAAACAGAATTCAGTCTCATTGTTGTCATACTGGATTTTGATCGTGGAACTTTGAAACTCAGAGATTTGTAAAACTGGAATTAAAATAATAGCTGCCCCACCTATTTCATGGTGCTTCTCAAAAGATTAAGTGAGATGGTAAATGTGAAAAGGTGTCTTAACTCTGTAAAACACTGTCTAATATATGTCACCATTAACTTGGTGGATGGTTCGTTGCTATTGAGGTCTCCTGTATTTCCTTTTGCAGAGGGGATTGGGGTTAGACTTGGAGGGCCATTTCTGTGCTCAATAATATCAGTCACCTTTGGGGTTTCCCTATTCCTCACTTAAGTTGATACATAGTAATTGACAAAGCAATGGTAGGAATCAGTGAGAATGTGCCTGTCTCAAAGGGCAGGTTCTTTATGGGCACTGCCTCAATGTTTTGTCTAATTTTTTTCACGGTGTACATCGTTACAAAGAACTAATTTCGCCCCACTTCCCTAGGCAACTAGAATAAAATTAACTCTGGATATTGCAAATAAGAAATCGACAACTGTATTTTATGTAAAACTTAATTTGATTACGACTATCTTGTGTCCTTAATTGAGATTAAAACAGGGACTTGATGCTGCTGTGGGACATATATGCAGGAAGCCAGCTTCGGGGTACACACATCATTTTATTTCCTACAGATAAATCCTCACCAAATTAATCGTTTACAAATTCAAAGCACTCAAGACATCTTCCTTGTATTAATCAAGTAAAGACTTGATAAAAGAGACCACTGCAATGAACTTATATAAAAGATTTAGATGACCTATTGCCATTTTGGGATCTTACCAAACTCATTTAAATTGGATTCTATCTCTATTGGAAAAGCTGGGGGGAAAAAAACTCAAAGATATTTTATTCCTAATGTGGAAAGAATTTAAATCCCCCGGGGGGTGGGGAATACACAATTACGAGAGAGGGAAGGAGTGAGCCCTACATTGAGCAAGAGCAGTTTTTAGTGTCTTTGGGCCCTATAGCACAGGGAAGGACAGCGCTGGGTTAGTACGTAGAAGGTATAAGTAGGACCCAGGAGAAGCATCTATATTGATTATAGATTTTATGTGGGATAAACTGTTCGAAAACTTTGAGAGGTATTTACAATACCTGGTATTAGGAAAATGTGATACTATGAGTCATCACAGTAGTTCATGCCATAACACGCCTTTCCCTTAAAAGAACAATTTTGTTTTTTAAAAAAAGGTTTTGCTGTGTTACGTCTAAATAATGTGTACTTTAATTCTGCGTATTTAGGGAACATGTGTTTCCTCTTAGGTTAAATTTCCTGACTCATTTTCCCTATCTGCATACTTTATTAACAAAGGAGACCAGAAAAAAGAAAAAAGTGAGGGTGTTACATTAAGGCCGGGGTGTTACTTTCCAAAACACTATTCCCAGGATGATGGTTTTAGACTTTAATATCCTTTATTCACTGAGTATATACATTTTACTGAAAATTTATAAATTTGAACACAAAAAGCACAATGATTGGCTTTCACTTAACTGGGCTCTTTCCCTTTATGGGTTGAATATATTGGTTTTAATGGTTGAAGAAATTTTCATAAACACTGTTTATTTCAAAAACTTATTTCCTGTGACATTCTGCATATATTATTTTTGTTATTGCATTATATTTAGCTTCACGATAGCTATTGTGAGACACAATGGGAAACAGACCTCTAAAGAAGTGAAATGGTAGAACATTTAGAATCAAAGGCCAGATTATGGTCCCTTCTGCCTTGTATAATTTCTGTAGAAGAAATGTATACAAACAAAACAAAACGTCAATAACTACTAAATTCCCTGTAGTTGGTTTTACTAACATCAGTAACACCTACGACCTCCTTTGTTCCTGCAAAGGGTAGGGAAATGAAATTTCAAAAACCAAAATCTTAAAAAACTATGCATTTCATATGTAGACATTTTCCTATTTCTAAAGGAGGAGTCGAGGGTCTCATCTAAGCTTGTACCGCAGAAATTACTCTAACCTGGACATTCTAGAGGATATTATGAAGTCTTTCAAGAATTTTGAGATATATTATCTAGAAATATCCAGGGATGTTCTAGTTATTGTTTATGGTTCTCAATATCTCAAGTTTATGACTTCATCATAGTTTGACTTCAAAACTATCCTTTCCCCAAATTCAACTATAGAACATCTTTTTATACTTTAAATTTCAAATGAATTAAATTTTATAACTCTTAGAAGTTTCACAGGATCCTTCTACAAAAAAACTGAAAACAAAAACAAGATGAGAATCCTATTCTGTGCTTATGTTCTGTGAATATATTTATCGTTTGTTTTAATATATATTCTAAAGTAATATATGAGTTATAGAGGCAACATTTAAATAATGTAATTTGAACAAAGGACTATGCCTTGAATGTGAAATTATTCAATCTTATACAGAGATGTTTCCATTAAGTTTATCACTTCACTCTCTGTTCAAAATGCATTTAAAAAAATAAATTATGAATTATATTTGACTGATAAGGCATCTAAAATAAGGTAAGTTTCACTGACAGAGAGAACAATAGAATTGGTACTACTCTGAAAGACTTTCCTATATTTTCATTTTTGCTAGGAACAAATGCAAACTATATAATATTACTGTTAGTGGTGGTGGTGTTAACAGCATCAATTCAAACACAAGTGTACACGTGAAAACCAAAAGAGTTACTTAGCACAATTCATAATCATGACTACTTAAGATTACAGATAATGCTAACATAGGCCAAGAATGTCAATACACTGCAGAATGATGTGACTCACAGACACATGAAAATCAAAGTTAATATTAGCCCCAGTAAATCCAATTATTGACAATAATAAACTGGTACAGACGGAAATCAATATTCACTAAGCTCATAGAGTTAAATTATTTTCTACATTAATGCTATAAATCAAATTGTCAAATCAATCTAGTCCCCACTAGTGAGGAGGTGGGGGGTATTTCCAAAAGCAATTCCAACTTTTCAGAGGACAGAAGAAATTTAATCTACTTTTCCAACAAATGACCTAATTCATTCACACTAGTAAAGAATAATGCAGGTAATTACCTCTGTACTCCATGTGGCTGACCAGTTAAATGGACCCTTCCAACAAATGACACACAATTACATAAAACGCGTATTGGCAAGAAAATGAGAAATAAAAATTCTCTACTTCCTAATGCTATTGGAACCCAAGGAATTAGAGAGGTCAAGTCTTCATAATCCTGAGTTGTAGTACATTTTGAAAATGTGACACATTTGCTCCTTTCTTATTTTCTAAATATTTATCACACATATGAATTTAGACAGTGTTCACTCTTTTCTGAAAAGAAAAACATCACTGGGTAAGAAAAATTAACTGAAGCAGAAAAAAGAATTAAAATTTATTCTAGTTTTGACAAGATTTGACAGGACAAACTTGGGTGGTATATATTTGTTATGTATGTGAGTCTGTGTGTGTATGAATGTATGCATGTATTTGTGTGTGCATGTGTGTTGGGGAGAGGTGGTGGGAGAGAGAGAAAAAAACGGATTGTTTTCAGGTTTCTGTCAGCATTCTTTCCTGGTTAAACACATAGAAGGCTTGATTACCATGGAAACTGAGAAGAAAAGCAATTTTTTTTTCTTTTATTCTTGCCACATATTTAGCAAGATATGAAGAAAAAATCAGGTTTCACTGGTGTAGTTAGAACAGAAATTGAATTATGACTGAAAATAATAGTAATAAAAACTTTAACACTGCCAGTTAAGTATTATTACTACTTGGGCACATTATTGGTTGTGGTAGGAACAGTAGCATTACAACCACAAATGTAGGCATAGAAACAAAGAATTTCATACTACAGTACTTAGCCATGACCCCTTAGTTAACCTTATGTAGATAATGCTAACACATGCTTACTGGAGTTATGAATTAGGATGAGATTCTTGTGACTAAACCATCATCTTAAGTATGTAATGAATATAGGAGAGCAGATGCTACAAAAATATTGGCAATATAACAAATAAACAGAGGTCCCGCCTCCAAGGTTTACTTGGCAGATAGACTTTCATTCACTTATTGTCATGCACTGATCATGGACACTGGCTGTACACTAAATCCCGGGGACACAACACTGAATGAAATACAGCTCCTTCTCTTAGGAGTCTGCATAGAGTTGAGAAGAAAAAACATCTAAGTAACTACAAATACCATGGTATAGGGAGAAGTTAGATGAAGATCTGCACAAGGACAAATATGAGCACACTCTTGAAGTACCTTGATGTACCTTGAGTAGGGACAGGGAAAAGCCAACAGACTTCCCATGGGAACAGCACAAGCACTTCATTAGCCAAATCTAGTTACTGTTTAGGAGAAGGTCAGCAGATTCCATGTTTATGAGCAAGGGAACAGATTCGAAGGCCTCATTCCCAGAGCATCTGACTCTACCTGTGGGAGACAGTCTGGGAACTAGTATTTTTCATACACATCTCAGGTGATTCTGAGAACACGTGTGGTCCTGGGTAGAGAAAGGCCACCAGAGGGGCTGTGTGTAAAGTCATGGGGAATGACTTAAGGCATTCTCCAAGCAAGGCAGAGTATGAACTTTAATCAAAAGGACATGCGGGAGCTATAAAAAATTTTAATCTTGGAAATAGAATCAAATTTGTATTTTAGTAAGATCTCTAAGACAACAGTATGAAGAAAGCATATGAATCTCATTCTCAACATGAGTAACACATGAAAATAAGACGTTCTGATGTTCTTCAGAGAAATGCTAATTGGAGCTTATTTCACATTGTTTTAAGTGAAAAGAATTATAATGCATAAATCAGTCAAGACTCCTAACTTTTTTCTATAGCATAGCTAAAATATCTACCAGCTATCGTTTCTGGGTGAAATAATATGATCTCTATACCACAGAGCTTTATGAAGAGTAATGTGGCCTCCCATAGTACTGGTGATCTCAAATATACACAAACCTTTACTTGGCTTTCAAATTGATGCATTTTTTGCTAAATTAAAAATGTGTAAAATTTTCCAATACTAAGATCAAATACAAACATTCTATGAAGTTTTAGTTGTAGGAATCAAAAGTAGTTCTACCAGGAAAAGCAGGTTGTTATTCTGTGGGATACGTGTGGATAAGGACCAGCTAGTTCAGACACAGATTAATAAGGTGGAAATTGCAATAATCTAGATGAGAAGGGTTAAGGTTTTGAACTAAGGAGGAGGGGAGCCAAGTGGGAAGACAAGAATAGTGAGCAGGTAATGAAATTAGAGGTACTAAGAAGATAAGATCAACCAGATAACAGTTGTGGAGGAAGGAATGAGTACCCGGAAGGCAAAGGATTGCCAACGGTTTCTGGGCTGAGTGATGGGGGGTTGACATTGCTGTTCACAGAGGTAAAAAATACATGAGGAGAGAAAAGAAAAGA
This sequence comes from Eonycteris spelaea, assembly GCA_003508835.1. Taxonomy (NCBI): domain Eukaryota; kingdom Metazoa; phylum Chordata; class Mammalia; order Chiroptera; family Pteropodidae; genus Eonycteris; species Eonycteris spelaea. Next base: position 377,310 of record PUFA01000196.1, read on the forward strand.
AAGAGGACAATATGAGTTATTCTATAATGTATGTTAAGCTCTAATAACACTGCCATGTTAATGGTAATTATAAGAGCAATTACTCTTCAAACAAATACAAAAATTCTTATTTAAATGGGAATATAACAAATTTTAGAAAAATATTTTATATGAGATATACGAGGAAAGAGCCATAAAAGATAAATAAGGCTGACTAACTGTTATCAAATAAATTTGTAAATAACACAACTCCAAGAAATCTGTTTGACCTAATATAATCATCACAAAATCCTTTATAACAAGAAAATATTTGTTCAGAGGTACAAAGCTACAGCAGAATACACAAGCTTAAGTTGAACCAGAGAAAAGTACTACAAAAGTATTTATTACCTCAATTACTAGGACCATCTCATAGTTTATTTATTAAGTATGTTAGACAGTTGGAGATGTACAAATGTTTTTACTGTAAATAATAACATTTCTAGATACTTATTAAAACACCGGGAGAGATCTACCTGGGCAAGAGACATAGTAATTTATTTGGCAAATAAAGACTTACTGTATTTCCACTAAGTTAATATGACTTACTGAAATTATATTCGTATATGTGAATATGTACTTTTATATATTATAATATATAAAATATAAATCTATATAATACATTACAATATGTTCAATATATAACATATATTGAACATATGAATATATAATCATATTCAATATATGAGAATATATCAAGTTATATTGTCCCTTTAAAGAGAAAAACAAAAGAGTTAAACTAGGAAAACCTGTGTGAAGGAAATAGTAAATAAGCAAATATAAACATTGTTCAAGGCAAAGAAAGACAAAGTGAGATCCCCTTGAAAAAAGACTTTTTAAAAGCCTGCCAAGCTTCCTTGTTAGAGAAGACAGAGTAATAAGGACTTCTCAGGAGATCAGTTCAGCCAAGTAATGTTTTCTCTTCCCTTGCTCTCCACCGTCACCAGAATTAGGAAATTCATCCCCATGTCTGCAGAGGCAGCAGGGACGTTAATGACACAAGAAAGCCTGGGGCAATGGAGAGATGAGCTTGTTAGTGGGTCCCAAGTTCAAAGTGGAGAAAAACAAGCCACAATCTAAGTGTGGTGCAGCCACTAAGCTCCAGAATATCTGGAGGCAGGCGGCATCTTAAATACAGACTTCACGCGCTCAAACCTCCACACCTGCAGAGCAGCAGCAACATGCACAAACCAAGAAACCACCAGCATTACCCTTTTCCTCAGAGGACTTCAAAGCATGATAAAAAAACCAGTGAAAAAGTAAAACCTGTGTAAATCTGGCTTATAGCATCAGTATCTTTCAACACAGCTGTTGCCTCCATCCTGGTCTGTATCATGTCTGTATCACGGCTGTATCATACCCTTACCATATCACCTGCACTGTGCCCCATAGAGAGTCTACTGTATCTGTTGATCACCCTCCCTCTAGCAGTTATCGCCTTCCTAGTCTCCTCTAATATCTCAAAAGTGGTGCCACCATTTTTAATGGATAGTGCCCAATGCCAATTAAATGAAATCCAAGCAGAAATTCTAGGTCTACTCTGCCATTTTAACCTCATATCTGATTAATCCTCAACATGACCTCTATATTTCAGGCATCCTAGGGCCTTTCTTTTCCTAAACATTATTATTGCATTTCTACTCTAAAGGATTTAAAATTGTCAAAGTAGAATTATATCACTGACATCCAAATATATAAAAATCTTAAACACTACAAAATACAAACTTATTCAATGAAAGATACTGCACTATTTATTATTTGTCACTCAATAATCAACTTCAGACGCGTGGTTTAGACAAGAAAAAAATATAGTTTAATTTAAGAAAGTGGGTTAAATGGCCACTAGCAACTAACAAGAAACAAATTCTTTCCAACATTTTAGCATTTCAAGAGTTACAGTGTGAATAAATTAAAGCAAGCTTAAGGATTGCATAAACCCAGAGAATAATTCAATTTATCAATGGCTTCACAAGTTTCAGAACACAGTCCAGGTAGAGACCTCAAGTAAAGTTCTCAAAAAATAGCCAATTTTTTTTTGTATTTTTTTGTTTTTAAATAAATAAATATCTATGTTAGATGAGATATTTAGGACAATTATAAAATTTCAACAAATGGGGTTGGGAAAACTGCACAACCACATGCAGAAGAATGAAAGTGGACCCCTATCTTACATCATATAGAAAAACCAATTCAAAATGGATTAAAGACTCCAATTTAAGACCTAAAACTTTAAAACTCCTAGAAGAAAACATAGGGCATACTCTTGACATCAGTCTTGGCAATAATTTTTTACTCAAAAGCAACAACAAATAAACACGTGGAACTATATCAAACTATAGACCTTCTGCAAAGGAAACCAACAAAATGAAAAGGCAGACTATGGAATGGGAGAAATGATTGCAAATCATATATCTGATAAGGGGCTACTATTTAAACTATATAGAAAACACATATTAACTCAATAGCAGAAAAACAAACAATTCCATTAAAAAATGGGCAAAGCCTCTAAATCGATGTTTTTCCAAAGAAAACATACACATGGCCAACAGGTATATGAAAAAGTGGTCAGCATCACTAAACCTCAGAGAAATAAATGCAAATCAAACCCACAATGAGATATCACCTCACACCTGTTGGAATTATTATAATCAAAAAGACAAGAGATAAAAAATGTTGGTGAGGATGTAAGAATAGGGAACCCTTGTGTGCTGTTGGTGACAATGTAACTTGGTGCAGTCTGTGTAGAAGACAGCATGAAGAACTTAATTCCTTAAAGAATTAAAAACAGATCATCTCGAGATCCATCCATGTTGTCGCAAGCAGCAGTATTTCACCTTTACTTACAGCTGAGTAAAAACAAAATATCATATGACCCAGCAATTCCACTTCTGGGTATATATTCAAAGAAAATGAAAACAGGATTTCGAAGACATGCCTACTCCCCTCCCTGCCATGTTCACTGCAGCATTACTCACAACAGTGATGACATGGAAACAACGTAAGTGTCCAATGAAGAATAAGTAGATAAAGAAAACGTGCTGCGTATAAAATGGAATATATTCGGCCATAAATATTTCTGAATATTATTCAGAAAGGAGGACATCCTGCTATTTGAGATACCATGGATGGAACTTGAGGATGGAAAGTGAGATAAGTCAGACAGAGAAAGACACATACTACATAGTAAGTATCACTTACATGTGGAGTCTGAAAAAAAAAGTCAAATTCATTGGAAAGAGAGTAGAAAAGTGGTTTCCAGGGGCTGGGGGGGGGGAAATGAGAGGCTGGTCAAAGGGTATAAACTCAGATATAAGATGAATATAAGATGAATAGGGTCTAAGGATCTAATGTATAACATGGTGACTATAGTTGATAACACTGTGTATAACTGACATTTGCTGCGAGAGTAGAACTTAAATGATCTCGAATTTAAAAAAAGATAAATATCTGAAGGGATGGATGTGTTCATTAACTAGATGAAGGAAATCCTTTCACAATGTGTATGTATATCAAATCATCACAATGTAGACCTGAAATATCTTTCTATTTTATTTGTTCATTATACCTCAATAAAGCTGGAAAGCGAACAGCTCTTATTCACGTAAGAAATGTTCCATGCAATGTGGACCAAGAATAAGATATTTATAAAGTGTTCTGGTTGGCTTAAAAACTTACTGCATTTCCTATAAAAATTTTATTAAAGGAAGCAATTTCTTTGAATCTCAAATTTTAGCACTAAAAGGATGGGTAGTAATAGTTGTCAGCATCACTTTGAAATGGCCAGTTTTTGACAATGAGCATTAGTTATATAAATTCCTAGTAAAATTCTTGCTTCAATGCTTTTTTGATTTAAGCATGTAGTAAATATAGGATTTTATGAAAAGTTATCAAAAATACTAATGCTTTAATATCTGTTTTCCAAGTAAAAGCTAAATGACCCTTAAAAAGATATGATGAAAATTGATTCATGACATCTTGGAGGATGATTTTTCAAAAAAATCTGCATAAATCAGAATTAGCCTTTGAGGAATTTAAGGCACACAAGCTAGCTATGCAACCGTACATCTAATTTTCCTCTATAATATATAAAGTTCATATAAAATTGGACCTCAAGGTCTCAAATGCATAGGAAAGAACTTTAAAATTCTTTTCTTGGGGATGATTCTTCTGTTCCGCTTTCTTGTTTTTTAAATTAAGTATTGTTTAACCTGTCTGGTTGATTCCTCTCTGCCTTGCCTCCTTAGCACATAAGCACGAGTTAAGGACTCATGTGCTCATGTGCTAAAGACAGAAGGCAAACAGAATCCTCCCCTAGCTACCACTGTACCCTGGAGCACAAGGCCACCAACACTGTCTAGTGCCACCCTGCCCTGGCTTTCACTAAGTCTAACTTAGGCCACCATGAGGCCCCTGTGACAAGGCTTCAGATAATTTTTTTTTTTATTCCATTCACCACACAAGTCTGAAAGGGCATTCAGACAGCAATAAATCCCACAAAGAACCACAAAATATTACTTCTTGAAAGCCTCCCATCCATCCACAGGAAACAAAGACATTAAATATCCTTTTTACATACCAGCAAAGGGGATTACAACATGGCATTGTACCTCATGAAAAATCCATTACCTGAACAATAACGTTCCCAACCACATTACAGTTTTGAAAACAAGCACCCAAACTGTCAGCAATATCCTGTCTGGAGTCCTAACAATTTAATTAGCAATAACTCTATTAGCAACATTGACACACAGGACAAAGTTTCCGATAACATGCACGCCTGATCTTCAGCCGTTGAAGGACAGCTTAAAACAAATCAGTCTGAGTAAAAAGTTACCTGAGGAATCCTGATAACATTCCTGTGCAAAGTGACACAAGAAATATGGGGCTGGACACAGGAACTTTAAAAACAAGGCATACAGAAATAGTAATTCAAAAACAAAGAAATGAAAGCATTTATAAAACCATGAGAGAGCACAATAATGAGGTTAGAAATGTGGCTATGTGAATCAAAATAATGACCACTCTCCAACCACCAAAAGAAAGAAAGAAAGAGAGAGAGAGAGAGAGAGAGAGAGAAGAGAGAGAGAGAGAGAGAGAGAGAGAGAAAGAAAGAAAGAAAGAAAGAAAGAAAGAAAGAAAGAAAAGAAAGAAAGAAAGAAAGAAAGAAAGAAAGAAAGAAAGAAAGAAAGAAAGAGAAAGAAAGAAAGAAAGAAAGAAAGAAAGAAAGAAAGAAAGAAAGAAAGAAAGAAGAAAGAAAGAAAAAAGGAAAATACTTAAAATACATTTAGTGGGTCAGGTTGTAACTATTAAATGTTAGTTATGTCTCTTTAGATTCTAATCTTTCAGTGGCTCCTTCATCTAGGATGAGGATCGGGACTGTCCGGAAATGACTCGGGATATTCTGGTCACCTACACAGTAAGCTAGCTGGGATGGGGGCTGCTCTGTCTCTGACAGGAGGAGCCGTCCAGGCTTAACTTCCCATGACTTGCATCTACCCACAAAGGGAACTGTAACATCCCAGGGGTTCTAAGGTCTGTAAGTACTGGGCAGCTAGAATTTCCAGGCTTTTCAACAGCTGACATCAAGGCTTTGGGGCACTCATCAATCAGCCTGTGTATTACCACAGCAAGGACCAGAAGCACCCTAACCATGACATATTTCTCTATGGAATGATGGGAAAAGGAGAGGGACCCACATTGTCTCTTCTCTTGTTAAGTTTTGGCTATATACATTTTCCCAATAAAGCCTATTCCTTAAGTATGCATGCTTTGTGGAATCTGTCCTGAACCTGGGCCATAAAGGCAGAGATCCAGATGGCTTTCATAATAGACAACAGATAGAGACACAGAAGGAAGCCACCTTGCAACACCTTCATACATAAGCAACAAGATGTCATCTCTTGCTAAAGTCATAGGTTAAAAAGAATAGGACAAGGGCATAGAGAGTAATTGAAATGTAAATAGAAGCATTGGCTTACACATCACTAACCTAAAAGAAACCAGGCAGAATTTTAATTAACTGTTTTAGCTACTTCCCCCCTTCCTTTTTTGGTGACCTGAGATTATATTCATAAGTTAAATTTCTGAATGTCAGTTGCAGGGATATAGACATTTATATTCCCCTAATCTAGAAATATGGAAAGTTATTGGTGAGGGCATGTTCAGAAAGAGGGATGCTAATTTTTATGAGCTTAAGGATATTTTAAAAACAGTATGCTATTAATTTTTATGAAAGAACTGAAGAATAGCTAATACACAGACTTTTAAATTATACATATGATCCTGCTCCCTTCCTAGAAGCAACACTACATAAATCCTCAGGGTGCTCACTTAGTACTATTCTTGTGCAATAGAGAAAAGTGGGGAAGACACTCTCAATGAGGTCCTGCTTATCTTGGTTCCTATCCCAGGCCCTTCACTGGATCCTGGCACCAATCCCTGCCACAGGCACAAAATGACAATGTCTAATGTTTTATTGGCAACACTTCTACCATCTGGAAATTTCTTCAGTGACCTACTTACTCAATGGTCTTCAAAAAAATAAAAAATAAAAATAAAGGAGAATTTTAAAATATGAATTCCAGAGAGACCCATATTCTAAAACTTTTTCTGACTGTTTTCTGATAATCTTATCTTTCCTGTAAGAATGAATTCTACCTCCAAGGAACCTGAGGACTGAGAGGTAGAGCCCTTTGCCTAAAATCCTTAGCACACACATAAGAAAGAACCCACAAAGAGTACCTGGCTGTTACTAGAATCTGTGAAATAATTGTCAACTTGATGTTGAAAAAGAGAGAGCAGGGGAGAGAGAGAAGAAGGGAGAGGAAGTAAATACATAAAAAAGATATAATTAAAATGTAGTACAAATAATATCTGGATATAAATCTATATTAGAAAGATCTTTCAGCTTACATAAATTAGGTAGCTTTTTAAATAAAGTATAAATTTGGGTTGACTTGAAATTTAAAATCAGAGATAATTCTATCATTAACTCTTACATTACTGATAGTCATATAAAAAATTATGCATCCTCATTCTATCTATCTTGTTATATACCCCTGCTACCAAAAGTGTTATTTTTATAGCGAAGCCTGTCAAAATTTTATTCCAAAAGCCTAACATACTTTCAAATTAAGAGACAGAAAAACATACTTAGAATACCCTCATCTCTCATAAAAAGTAACAGAAGGTAAAATATATAGTATTCTTAACCATTTTCTTTAAAAACTAAGTGTCTATTCTTTTAAAAAGTCATGAGTTCTTTAAATATAGTGATCATTTTTATGAAAAATATTCTTTTCCCTATTCAAAGTTAGCTATTTCTGAGACAAAATGCTGAAATTCATTGCAAGTTTCATGGCATAAACAAGAGATTTTCACTTTCTGAATGAACAAAGTGATGCTGTATAAGAGAGAAATGACAACCAAATAGGTCACAGCCTCACAAAAATCAGCAGTTCTTAGAGCAAATACGAAATTACTTTTTATATAATCTTCAAATATTTGTATTGACATAAAAACTGGATTGAGGATCATTTTTTTAAAGATACATCTACATAGTACTGAGACTTGACCCTGTGATAAATGCACTCTCTGAACATAAATATTCACATTTAAGGTGAACGAATTACATCATCTCACTTATTACTTCCCTCCTTTATTCACTCAACAAACTTTTTTTAAAATTTAATTTTATTATTAGTTTCAAGTACACAGTACATCAGTTAAACATTTATATAGTTTATAAGTGATATCCTGATTACTCCTTCTCTCCTTTGGCTTTCCACCTAGCCATTACATTAATGCTAACTGCATTCCTTATGCCATGCCCCCATCTCCGTGACCATCTATCAACTACTAATTTGTACTTCTTTAACCCTTCACCCCTTTCTCCCAGTCTCCCAAACCCCTCCCCTCTGGCTGTCATCAGATTGTCCTCTATATTTGTGGGTCTCAATAAACATTTCTTCTTGATAGAAGGCAAGCACCATGTCACATGTTGGGCATAGCATAGGGAGTTACAGATAGGCAGTCCTGACCTTATGTAGTTTATAGTCTAGAGAGCAATACAGAAATTAGATGAAAAATCACACACAAAGATGGATTTATATTGTGCTAAGTGCTGTTAACAGGTGCCCTAAGAGACCATTTAGAATGGGAAATCAAAGCAGAAGCCTTAGAAAAGATTAATAACTATGCATTTAAAAAATTTGCATGAAAAATATGGTAAAGTTTTTCTTTTTTCTTTTTTAAAGGCCAAACAACGAACTGCAAAAGTAACTTTGCCATGCATGGCAGAGAACCAGTTTCTGTACTGAATCAAATGCTCCTACAAATCAGTAAGAAAAGTCAAAAATACAAAAGAAAAATGGGCAAAAAACAAAAACAAAATATATATATATATAAATGGATTTCAAATATATGAAAAGATCTTGAGCCTTCTAATTTTAAAATGCAAATTAAAATAGCTTTAAAAGTACCCTTCATTTTTCAGTAATTAGATTAACAAAATTCAAAAATGATCATAAACAATATTGGCGAGGAGCTGGCAGAAAAGGTGCTTTCACGGCCTCTTGTTAGGAATATAAATTATGGCACTCAACTTAGAGCAAAATTTGGCAAGACCTATTATCACTTAGAAAGCACAAACACTTTGACCCAACATTTTACTTCAAGAAGTCATCCTATAGATATTTTAAATGTGTACATAAAAAATACTTATAATAATATTTATTGTAGCATTTTTTAAATATTAAAAGGCTGAAAAAATATCTTAATGCTCAGTAATAGACTAATAATTCAATAAAACAGAATTATATCCACACAATAAAATATTTTGCAGCTGTTTTTAAAAAAATAAAATAAAAAGAAATCAGATCTTCATGTATTAATACAGAAAAATCTTTAAGATTCTTCCTTTTAAGTACAGAAAAATAACCAATGCGGTTAGAATAATGAATGTAGTTTTCATTTAAATATATAGCCACACATAGATGCTAGTTAGCATTGGGTAAGTTGTTTCTGAATATTTTACTGCTAAATTACTAAAAATTAAATAATTAGTTACTTCTGGGCAAGGGGTCTGAGGTGGAAAAGACACTTACTTGATTTCTTAAAACTATGAATGGATAGCTTTTTCTATGAAAAAGAACTAGCTTTTAAAAATTCAGATTAAACAATGAGTAGCATGGTTGAAGGAACTGAGAGAAGATGAGGCAGGTGTCACATATATTGGTTTTGACAAAGTAAGTGCAGACAGTAACTAGTCTGGTTTTCTTTCACGTGTTCAAAAACGTCATCCTCAAAAACGAAACCAAAGAGCTGGAAGTTTTAAAATATCATTTGAGTCATTTGAGAAATGTGTCCATTGGTTAGTAGACTTCAATCATCAGAAGTTTATGTAAAGATGATTCAAGAAGGAGGAAGAAGCTAACAAACAGTACGCAAGGTGCAGAGTTATGCGCTAGACAGTAAGTAGCACTATACATGGTTTCATCCATTAGCCAGAAAAAAAAAAAAAAGCCTCATATGAATTCAGGAACTGTGCCTTGCATGAGGGATATTGAAAACAAGTCAGATAATATTTCTATATTTATTGGTTTTTGTGCAAGACACATCACAAACAAGTAAACGATTAAATAAGGCAGTCACAGATATGATAAATGTTATAAAGAAAATAAAGGCAACGATGTAATAACATATGTGCATATGTGTGTGTCTGTATTGGGGATGGCAGACCTTAGAATTGCTATGTGTTTTCCATTAGAATAATAAGAAATTCTTTTTGAAACAACCTATCTGGTTTAGAAGTCTTCTTCGTCAAAAACTTCATCATATAACATGTATCCATGATATTCGTCAAGACAGAACTTGGCTGTGCATTTTTAAAACAGGTTCCTTCTAACAATTAACTAAGAAACCAAATCAAGAAATCCAGTATAATGGTTAGAAGACAGAAACTGTCACTGGCATTAACTTCTACAACATTTAAAAATGTTGCAGGAAGATGTAAAATAAACCCATCCACGCAGCCAAACAACTCTTGGGTTCCGAGAGGCAAACATGCCACCACGTTCCACTAGGCTTTCTGTGCAGCTTGTTAAGGCATTTGCAAATAGTGTATAAAATAACAGTTTCTCAAAAGATTGCATAAGCAATTAGCTAGATTTCATTAGCTAGAAAGAGATGACAAAGCAATGGAGCTGCACTGGCTGAGTGTACCAATGACGCTGACATTGAAAGTAAGGCTCCAATGTGACCTAAAATAATAATATGGGCCATAATAACAAACTTTAATCATAATAACAACAGCTACTGTGGTCAGGTACTTCCTATTCTAGACACAAAATCATTTAAACAGAAATTACTCTCACGAGGGTATTATTATTCCTTTTTAAGATGGGAAGTTCAGTAACTTTCTCAAAATAAGATGGTTGGCCAAAAAAAGAACCACTCTTTGAAATGACTTCTGTTTGCTTCTAAGCCCCATATTCTACATCTACAATGTGAGAGAAAAGACAGAAAGAAAGAGAGAAACAGAAAGTGGGGTGTAAAAGAGAAGATGAAGGAAGGGGGAAAGGGTAGGAAAAAAGAAGGGGAAAAAAAAATGCCCAAACACACAAATCCATGGTTTCCTGGCCCGTGAACTGAGGTTCCGAAAAGGGGTTACGAATGCAGCTGGAAACCTCTTCGTGCACATTCACTGTCTAAAAGAAAAATATGAACTACTTTTTAAAAAAATGTACACAGACACTTTGGAACCAGACCATTCTTAAAAGAGATAGAGGATAAATGGCACTGAAGTTGGAATGAACAATCAGCACTAGGATCTTGATTCTAACAGGTATTTATCTGCAATATAAACTTGAGCAAGGTCACTTAAACTTTCAGAGCTCAATTTCCTCATCTGGAACAGTATATAGTAGTACCCACTTCTTAAAGTTGAGATGAAAATTAAGTGACAATATTTCTAAAGCATTTACAACAGTGTTTTGAGCACCAAAACACTGAATAGAAGTGGTTATTCAAATACTTACAGCACAACTCAAACACTCAAGTACTCAAAACACTAAATAAAACTTTATTATCATTTTATCTATTACAATAATAATAATAATAATAATAATAATAATAATAATAATAATAATAATACATGTGAGAATTTAAACCTAGAAACCTAGAACTATTGCTTTAGGGCACAATTTGATATAACATGGCATGACTGGGGATTTACTAGGAAATTGCCTCAAATAGACCATCATGTTGCAATTAAAAATGGCTTGTTGGTTTTGAGCAAAATGTTTAGGCAGATCAGAGATTTAAAAGCCAAAGCCACAAAAAGGTTACAGCAATTAATGGTTGCTCTAGCCATAAATATTGGATATATTGACAGGACAGAACTTCTGGTCACAATCCATCTACTCTGCTTATAAACTGCCAATAACAGACATCAAGATTGCTTTCCTGCTCTACCAGGATGATAGAAAAAATATATGTCCCTTTTGTAAATCTAAAGACAATGGAATGTGTTCAAGAACTTAAGACAAAATCTTTAAGTGTCAAAGAATGCCAATTCTTTCCATTCCATATCTTACATTTTATTTGTAGTTTACTTCAGCACCTTTTTCTAAATAAAGATAGCAACTGGGCAACTTCTGCTTTTAAACTGAAAAGTCTATAGAAAACCAAATATTATAAAAAATAAATATGTATAGAGGAGATACCCTTATTCCTTCTGAAACCATATTGGCTTCACCAAGGAAATCATTTAGTTGAGATGCCAAGGTAATGTACTATTGAACTCCAGTCAGATTTTTAATTCACTTTTATTGTTGTTGTGACTAAAAGGTAAAGAAAGTGTATGCCTCAGCAAAAGTGTGTAACATTCTGGAAGAGAATGTTCGCAGGCCTCAGTGTCAGCTAGCCGCTTACACGGTCCCATGGCTGGTCTGAATTGCTGAAGTGGTGCCCAGAAGAAAAACATCAAAGAGATGCTACAAAACAACTTTCATTAACTAAAAGGTTCTTTCTTCATCCTTGATTGTCTATTTCTGTGCTTCTTGGACAGAACTGACTAGAGTAACAAAGAGTAGTTGGAATTATGGGATGAATCTATCCAAGCACTGTAAACAGAGAGAGTTATAAGAAGCAACTTCATTTCCCCTAAATGTACTGGGACAACATGATGCCTTGCATTACTTTTTAAACCTAAGGGCCAACAGTTATCTGCTCCCCCTATTCCCAATCCATAACAGGAACCCCTCTTCTTTCTCTCCTTTCTTCCTCCTACTCTTTTATCCAGTGGTAGATTGCCCATGCTATTTTTAATGTACTACCCATTGCTGCTTTCCACTTACATCACTTATAGGATCTGAATGTCATGATTGTAACAATGGCAATGGAACAGATTCGATTAGGGTAGAAAATGGTTAAGACGTGACTTTTTGAAAAATTCAGAAGCTTGTTGATAAGATCTCAATGCCTTATCTATTGTGGACCTTTATTACTATGATACTATCGAAAGTCCAAAATCTTGAACATATCAGCACTATCATTACTTTGTAAAAAGAGCACAAAGTAATGTATGATGCAATTTCACACTTGAGATGCCGAACATAAATTAGTATAAAGGAGAGCAAGAAATCTAGAAATCCTCTTGATTCCATCTATACTCTCATTTCTACTTAAATCTACCTTCAAATTTTTAAACTCTATCTCTTAAATTTTCCTTTAAAAGATCAAGCTGGCATCACCTCTCATATGGATTAGTACTACAACACTCTATTTGTTTCAAACTCCAGACTCATCTTCCCCCAGTTAACTCTGGGCCTGCCACGAGATTTTCTTCCTGAAGGGCAAATACAATCATGCTAGTCCTCAAATTAAATACTTTAGTCACATCCTTGTAATTATACAGATAAAGACCTGCAACCTCTCCATCCTGTTCTCATGTTACTCACCCTTAATGGTCTACTTGGTGTTCCCCTGTGATCTCACCTTGGTGTTCTATCTGTCTGAAATGCTTTTCCCACCACCTTAAATCTGCTAACAATAAGCCCTCCTCTAAGTCTCAGGTCTGGTGTCCTCACCATGAGAAGGCTAGATTATGTGCTCTTCCTCTGCACATTCCATCCTTCTGAGTGTCTTTCTGTGGTACCTTTGTCAACCATGATGCTATCACCTTACTGCTTCTCTATTGTCCTTAATCTACTGTAGATTTCTTAATCATTGGGACTGATTCTTTTTCATTTTGTTGCCCTCAAATCCTAAACTAGAGAAGGTGTTCAACAAATTGTTACTAAATGAGTTAATGATTAATGACTGAATAAACAAGTATAGAAATAAATGAATATAAGTGACAACCGCCACCACATAAACAAATGGAATTTGACTGGATTAATCCAACCTTGATATTAATAAGACTGGGGTAATATTTCCAGCATAAAATTAGTTACAACTAGATAGTAAAATTACAGTTCATAAAATCACAGGTTTGAGTTGATACTATATTACTTAGCCATCTTCAAATATTCACATTGCTTCATATTCGATTTGTGTTCAATCAAGAAGTAAAGATACTTTCTGAATCCAATCATACTTAAGATTGGTTGGTAGAAAAGCCAAAGGACCAGAAAGCAGGAAACACACACACACACACACACACACACACACACTCACTCACTCACTCACACACTCATACCATGTTAGCCACTCTTCTTGCTACCTCCTAGATTCTTGACTAATTCCATTATATCCTTTTAAAAATATTTTCTAATCATATCCTTTGATTAATTTGATATTTTCCTACCAGAAATTTTCAGACATATTTTTACATTAAAATCATCTTGTATTTTGTTAAAAAATTAATTTTCAAATATGCTATTTTTTTAGACATTAGAAAATTCTTATAATTAGTTAATTAATAGAAACTTCAAAAGGTGAAATAACGAATCATCTTGAAACTTGATTATACATTAAGCAAAATTTTAGACTAGGGATCAGCACACTATGATATGACTCTTGGACTGTATGTTTTAATAAATATATTTTTACTAGAACATAATGACATTCTTTCATTAGCGGATTACCTGTGCTCCTTACACACCACAACAGGAGTGGTGAATAGTTGCACAGGGGCTTGCAAACCTAAAATATTTACTAACTGTCCCTTGGCAGAAAAAATTTCCTGAATACTGTTCTAAGCACTTCACCTAGATTAAATCATTAAATTGCAAAAACAATCCTATGAGATCGACACTATAATTATTCCCATTTTATGGATGATAAACTGAGGTACGAAGAGGTTAAGTAATTTGCCCAATGTCACAAAGTCAGCAAGTGGCAGAGCTGGGATGAAGGCACTTTGTTCTTAACCATTGCAGGCCAAGCTAATTTAATAGAAAGGAACTAAACAAAGAACACTATTGAAAAATCTCTTTTATTGCTGTTGTTTCATCTGTATCTTATTTCCACTATAACACATCAGTTTTAAAAAACTTGATGTGGAGAAAAAAGACAATTTCTGCAAACTAGCAAATCTGGTTGTCATAGTGTTTTTATTCAAGTTAACCCAAACAGATTATTTAATAAATAGTTTGCTATTTTCAAAATTAACGATCATTCTCTAAATATTCAATAGTAATACATATCTCATAACAGTAATTACTTATATATAAAAACATACAGTAGTATCTTTCAGAGTCATGCTAAGTGTTCGGAAATCCAATAAAATCTACCTGAAATTATTGGTAATCTTGATACTTTCTTTCTTCAGTGATATACTTTTTTGCTTTGCTTCTAAAAGGTTAAGCTTTAGGGCCACATTGTTAGAAAGCATCAGGATTACCAATTATTTCAAGTAGAGTTTATTGAACTTCAGAATCTCTTAATGAGTACCTTCATTCATCTGGAGGCACCTCCCACTGGGGTGCAGCTGGGTGTGCCAGATGTGAAGTGGCATGGAGAAATGCCCCAAGCCGCCCATCCAGGTGGGCTAATGAGCCATCTGATGACACTGCTGTAGAAGTATAGCTTTTAAAGTCCTTCCCTTCTTCAAATTCTATAGCATGGATTTATACACTTCTAGTAAAAATACATTTTCTAAAACCTTGACTAGTGGTTAAAATTATTATTCTCTCCTAAAAAGTCAGTAGTAGTTCATTGGGCTAATCTTTGAGTCTTTTAGCCCAATGAGGAAATAAAAGTGAATTCACTTGCACAAGTGGTAGTTCTAACAGAATATACATAATGTATTTATTCATTCATTCAGTACTATTTACTGAGCATCTACTATGTGCTAGGCTTTGTTCTAGATACTGGGGATATAGCAGTGAGCAAACAAAATTGATTTATAAAAGATCCTACTTAGCCATCTTTAAAGTTTATCATAATTATACCACATAGTAGCTGTAAATAAAAAGCCCTGCTCTGGATATTAAAGAAAAGTGGGGGAAAGGGTGTATTTTTTCTTTCAAAATCAATACACAAAGAGGAGTAAAAATATTTTACTATTTGTGCTAAGCTGCAAGAAGATTCGTTCCTATGGGTATCACTTGTCATTCTGGTTTTATATGCCAGTCCCATTTGCAGATTTTTCCTTAGGAAATTTTACACATATTCTTAAAATGCTAATATTTAATCTTCCTCTTGTCAGAAAAGGACTTCTTCATGTGAAAGTTATGACTTGGGGAAGTAAAGGAACAGATGACATAACTTTTGTTCAACATCATTAAAGTAGAGTAAGTAACCAGTCCATTACTTATGCAGTCAAGTTACATACACATTCTGAGGACGTAGTACACAAAGCATGAGACATAGCAGTACAAAAAAGGCAGAGCCTATAGCAGTCCTTCTGCTTTCTAAAATATGCATGAATTCGAGTGCTCTGAAATGGCTGAGGCCAACACTGACTATCACCAATCACGGAAAAGAATATTTCTAGAAGATGCTATGAAAGCCAATGGGGCCTACTGGCTGTCCTTACCATGGTCTGATTCCTAAGTTTTTATAAACAGGTCTGCTTCTGAAAAGACACCTTGTAAGCAAGGGGAAATAATCATAACCTTTTAGATGAAGGTATGGCTTCTATTAAAAATGTTTTCATCCGGTGTACTCATCTCCTGAGTGATGAAACAGGACTAAAATAATCTAAGAGATATAGCTTCACTCAAAATGGTTTGGTGCTATTACTCATCCAAATTCAGGGAACAATATGTACACCATTATCCAGAGAGTAAATTTCCCCAGACAACAAGGACAGTAACCTGTTTTTACCCCTGAGTTCATATGTCATTTTGAAGCAAATGTCATTTTATGTCTATAAATTTATTTTATTGTACTCCTTGGTTCACTGCACATATGCACGCACACACACACACACACACACACACACACACACAGATTATTTCAGTTACCTAAAATTTTAAGTGCTATTTATAAATTTCACAGCACAGGCAAATATGAAAAAAAAATAATGCGGGGAGGATTTTGAGAATGATCTGAAACAGGCAGTCATGACATCTTCAGTTGATGTTAAAAGAAATGATGATAATTGCAGTTACACGAGTTAGTAACTTTTTCAACATATTTAACAGAACAGAAAAAAAATGGTCCAAATGTAAGAGCATTCTTCCCAAAATATTTGTTTATTTTTCTTCCTGGTCAGTTATTTTAATGTACAATATACAGTCAAATAATGTATAAAACAAATACGTCATGTTACACATTTGGCAAAGATAGAAAAACAAAGAACTTAGCTAACATGGCAGTCTTCTTTTTAGATGAACTAAAACCAAGCCACAGACAGCACCAAATCTCTAATGTCTGTGAATAAGAAAATTATTTCCCTTGAGAAGTCATTTCTTTAAACACAAGTGACATATATCTTTGCCAGAAATCCAGTATATTTTAATTAAGAGATCATCCCAAAAATATTGTGAAGGAGCTGAGATCATTAAGAAACATCTCTTGTTATCAATTACATGAAATCTGTCCTAACATCAATTAGTAAAGAATTCTAATAAAAATCATTTTGTAACCACTTCATATGACAAAGACAATATTTTGCATTTTCTAGCACATCATTAACTGGGATGAGTGTTTAATGTTAGTTTGTACTATGAGATCCCTCTATTTTTCAAATAGCTCTACTGGTAACATAATGTTGAATTCCCTGCATCCAGCCCATAAAATTTTATAAACAGACTGATGAACACAATTCCTCTCATCACAAGTTAGATTCTAGGATAGCGGTGAAATCTTTGTTTTCTGTAGTCTTTAATACTTTTATTTTGTTAAATATAAAAGTCTAATATAATCACTAACCTTTGCACACAAAAAAATGTACCTTTAATTAGAGGAAATTTTTAACAATTTAAATGATTATAAAATAATGAAAAAACATTGCTACAGTTTTTCATAGTATCTATTTTCTAGCTCTGTTCAACTTGTTTTTAATAAAAAAAATTCATTGATAAGAAAACTTTCTTTGAAATATAGAAAAATGGCAACAAACCACTCATGGTAGTATTTTAAAAACTCAGTAGTATATTGAGAATTAAAAGATAGTCTCAATCAAATAAAGTATAAATCCCTGATTAATAATGCTGCTTAAGAAATGAGATTCTGATGAACTTTGTAGTTTTCATCAAGCAGACAGCCCTCCTTGTTTACTACACTTATTTTTTTTTTCTTCTAGGATGCCTTAGAATGTTTTGCTTAACATTCAGGAAATTATCATGATCATAAGTGAATCTTTGCTGATGACTGAGGGTTTGGTGATAATTCACTGGGATAATTCTGAATATAATTATCATTCTACCTTCTAAAGAGTTGTTTGGGCTGAATTCATTTCCTGGAAGCTGGATTAGGTGCTTCTCCAACACTATTTCCCTAGCATTTTATGCATGAATTGTTCTTAACACTTAATAAACTACAGTGGAATGAATTTGTACGTGCCTGAGCATACGAAAGGCGATTTTCATGGCTTTATCATTAGCATTCACCCTACAACCACCCTGGATACAGTCAGTGCTCAATAAATGTGTGTTGGACTGAATCATTCATAGCCCACATCAGAGAAGAATGAAGACATCACCGTCCTCAGAGACCAAAGAATATTCAAGCTTAATCTAAGTGTATGACATGGGAAATATGCTAATGCGGTTCTAAAAATAGAACAAATAGTAAACATTTTATTTCATAATAAGTACTGTATTGCATTGCGTCCATTGATAATATTGAAAAATATGGCTCTAGGAAGACAAGGAATACGAAACCAAAAATAAAGTAGGTTTCATCGCACTGTCTCCGTGAGTATAAATTTAAAAGAATTATAACTTGTCCCAGCACTAAAGATATCTGAATGAGACACTGAAAGTCTGGAAACAAGTATAAGGGTGATTAATAAAGACAAGAGAGATGAGGCAAAGGCACAACTTGAAACATACAAAAGATGTCTATCTTACACTTTCGAAACTCGGGTATATAATACAGTGTTTTTCCAAGTATACCTTAAAAGTTCAATTTTTATTTTTAAAAAGGCATCATGCTTCAATATTGTATAGAAAGTTACAGACTGGTCAGTCATTATAAAAAATAAAATCCAAAGCCCAACCAGATAATTATAATGAACATTAACTATTACTAAAAGCTACCATTTACTGAGCATTTATTGTGTGCCAGGTACTGTGTTAGTCCTTTTACCTACATTGAGCCATTTAATTCTTAAAACTGCTTTGTGAAATACTTCTCATTTTCACTTCTATCAGATAAGGAAACGTTAAGAAGTGAAATAAACTTCAAGCTTAAATCAAAAACTAAAAGTATATACACTTCTAATGAAGTTTAATTCTATTAGTGTTTATATAACTTGCTGAGTGCTGCTTCTGGTACTTAGCTTTAATTAACTTAATATTAATTTTCTAAAGTATATAAATAGAATGTTTTATGTACAATTGACTTTGATGAGACTACTAAAATACATTGAGAAGAGTGAATGAAAGGTACTATATTAAATATAGTAATTGTTCTTCTCTCACTCCCTATTTAAACATAGTTCTGAATTGTCCAGAAGAAAACTAATATTGGGCTAATAATCCAAGACACAAATTTTAATCAAATTATATAACTTCTTTTAAGACATTGGTCTATGCTCTGAAGCAGAAAAGATGATCAAAGAAATTTGTTCACATCTATATAATAAATGGATCATAGAAACACTTTATTTGTCCTGTGTTTGAAAACATTTGTGATTATAAAGAACATGAAGCCAACTATTTTAGTGCAGAATTCATTGAGGGGTTGTTTCACATCAGAATATAGTTAAATATAGAAATATATGAAGAGAAGAATCATTGAAGACTCAATTATGATCACGTAAATGAAATAAATGAATAGTACATTATAAGGAACCTAAAAGAGAATTTATATAAGAAACTAAATTATGGGACCAGATTACTAAAAGGTAACACTTAACATTGGTCAAATTAGAAATATACATGGCACTCAAATCCTATTATAAGGACAAGGCCTTTATCTTACTCTAATTGAATCAGTTGTTATGAATTAGAAAGTTGAAATACCACACGACATCATCCAGTGAATGGGTTTATAATACATAAGACAGGTATAAACCTTAAGTCAACTTTTAAACCTCACTTTTGATTTTAAATTTTTAATATGTTTTCCATTAGATTTATTTCTGCTTTACATTGCTTACTACTAAATTAGTAGCAGTTTTTCTAATGATAGTATAATATTAATAAAAATTTCATAAATATATAAATAAATAAATACAGTTGTAGTTGGGAAGCTAACCATAATTTCAAGCTTAAAAAAATAAATTTTCAAACATACGCAGTGTTTTTTTTCCAGGTAGATTGGAACTATTTTTAAATATTTAGATAAACTAAGATATATTCACTGTAGAAAATTCATAAAAGCGCGTGCGCGCACACACACACACACACACACACACACACACACACATGAAATGCTCAGTGCTCAGAGACAAACCCTCAAAATTACAGGCTTATCTTAAGGACGATTTGTACACACAAATACATTTTCTATAAATAAAGAATTGTAAACATGCTTTTTCATAACCTGCATTTTTCCAATAACATATCAGGAAAAACCAAGATAATTACTATAGATGACAGACATTACACTTTTTACTGCCTAAAACATATTATATTTTAGCAATATACTATGATTTTTTAAACTATACACAGTAACAGTTTTTCTGCTATTATAAACATTGCTTTGAGAGATATCTTCATTTACATTTCCCCTAAAATTTGTTTAGTTTTCTCCTGAAAATAAATGTCAAGGAGTAGTATTTATGGATCATATGTGGGGGTCAAATATATGATGACAGAAAGAGACATGACTTTGGGTGGTGAACACACAATGCAATTATACATATGACATTTTCTTGAATTTATACTTGAAACCTACATATTTCTATTAATCAATGTCACCCCAATAAATGTAATTTAAAAAAGAGAAACTGGACTAATATCTGTGGGAATATAAAGATGAATCACTTCTGGTTCTTGTGTACAAGAACCTTTCAATACGCGTAACAAGAGAAAAATATAAATGAAACTACTAAAAAAACATAGCACAATTTCCACTGGTAAAATACTGTATATAAAATAACTTAGATGTGGCTAAAGTAAGTCTTTTACCGTAAATCTTAATGTAAGTCTTGGGATCAAAGACATACTATGAATATTTAGAATATTTCATTAAAGGTATAACTTTACCCATCTTTTTTCAAAAGCAAAAAACAATGAAAACCAACAAAATAATAAGAACCTCAAATTTGGAACTGAAGAAATATCTCAAAACAAATGACACTCATATTGAGTTCACAGCAATGTAAACTCCCATATGAGTCATTAACACATTTACTTTCTAGAAAGACAGAAAGTTGTTTTTAAAGTGGAAAACTGAGCACAACAGAAACCGAGAGAAAGAAAAGGACTGAGGAGATCTGGTGAGTTAGTTTTAGACACATTTCTTTCAGCACTGCCTTTTACAACTCCTGTTGAGAAACCTACCTCTGCTTTCTTTATTTTAATCCTTAAGTTATGCTTTGTTTTCTACTTATACATTTAATGGTGATTCTAAGCAAGCCAAAATCAAGGAAATGACTCGATATTTCCATAGATGCTGTTAAACATATTTCTTTAAAATTAAAATTGTAATACAGATAACCTCATCATTAACTTTAACTATTTTATGGTCATGATAAAATGATATTTTTCAATCTCTTATTTTCCCCCAAAGTAAAAGAATATTTAACTTACTTAAGGGGAATAATTACCATGGAAATGTAGACAGCTAGTTAGTTAAATGTTATTTTCATCGCATTCTTTTTTATATTTTGATGAATCATCTGCATATTTTACTTATTGTCTGCCTACATTGTTAAAACTGTCTTACTGATAACTTAAACCAGCTTTGGGTGACATTAGTACTTTAATTTATTTAACAAAGATACATCTAGTGCACAAAGAACTGCTTTGCTTTGAGCTGCCATAGCTGTGAGTGGTAAGGATTCCAAGGGCAGGTAGTCCTAAGTAATCTGTGGCCCCACAAAGCACTGTTCTTAAAAGCTGGCTTATCCTTCACCATTTTGCTGCTAATCAGTAGTTGAAAATATAATCTATCCTTGGAATTGCTTTCTTTCTCCAAATTCATTTCGTCCTTGGGATCCACAGTAGTACAATGAAAAAAGTGTGTGAACTTACGAACAAAGAGACGTGTTTGGACTGCAACAAAGCCATTTCCCACATGACCTTTGGAATATCCCTTTACCTAAAATTGTCTGAGCTTTGACTTTCTTGTAAGTAAAGCAGGGTTAATGATTTCTACCTTAAGTAGTTCTTTTGCGGATTAGAGGTGTATATATAATATACCTAGCAAGCAGTGCTTTCATAGTAGCTACTCAATTAAATTACATCAATTTAATTAAAATATATTATTAATATCTGAAACAAAACAAAGCAAAACTAAAATAAACAATAAAATCTCATGTACAGTTATATTTTCTATATATCTTATCTATAATAAGCAAGAAAGTTGCTTTCTCTTAACAAATTAAAGAACAAATTTTTTTACATTTTTTATGAATTGCTCAGGTGAACCCCCCCCCCCAGAGACTGTCATTAGAAAAAACAATATGATTTATTTAGCTTTCTTTTTAACAAATCTTTTTCAAGTCACTCTAGAGTTTTCTTCGTCATGAGATTAAAAACGCCGGAGTAGCCAGTTTCTAAAAATCTGCTACCATCTTCCCCCTACAACCCATTAACTACATAGCTTGAAATCTTAGCATTAAAAAAAATTGATGTGTGAAGTATTTCATGTACATTTAAGTTTTCCATCAGAAAGATTGATATGAAATATTGCTAAAGAAATACAATTTTCAAAAAAGTTAAGGTCCCCAGATATCCTTCATTCAGTCAACTTCTTTAATAACATTCGATTTTAATGTCCCCTCAAAATTTGCTGTCTTTAGGTGAATATCTATTATAGCAAATATCTGAGCACTGACTGGGATGTTAAATATGAAACCAGGATGGGAATGGTTATAGAGCTCAAATAGTCTTAATGAGTGTCTAAGTCATCTCTAAAGTAGAGAAAGAGATGGCCCTGATGCCTAATAGGTAAACGGGCAAATATTCGATAGGTGCTGAATTAATAAATTCCTTGTGCCTGTCACACAGAAGTGGCATTAAAGTGTAACTAAATCTTGGGGCAAACTGTATAGCAGAGACAACACTTGATTTGCAGAACTGAGGGTTTACTCCTAACTGGCTACTGATATGTGACCCTGGGAAGGCACATAGCAGTCACTTGGTCGGCCCACTCAGCAGTGTCTTAATTTACAAAAGGAAGGGCTTTGACAAACCTCTCAGTTCAGGTTACTAAACGGAACCCCCAGGTGTTGAAGAGATGCTGTGCAAATGGATCTAGCTTGTGCCCTGGTTTCAATCGGAGCAGTTCTCATTTTGTTTTGTTTTGTTTTGTTTTTTTTACACGCAGAATACAGAATTGGGTCAGACCAGCTGGGATGCAACTCTAATTACAGCCACTTACTACCCTGGGCAAGTTACTTCAGCTCTCCATGCTTTGATCTCCTTGCCAGTATAAAGAGGAGAATGATGCACCCACTTCAGAAACTATCTCATTTAATCCATGCAACAACCCTATACGAAATCATTAGAATGCTGACTCATATATAATATCAGGTCAATTTCACACAATAACTGTCATGTTGTCACCATCATCGCCATCATCATTTTCACTGAAGAGAAATCTCATAGAAAAGATAGTTTAGAAGTTATTACATCACACTGGTGCTTCATAATGCTGAGCACATGGAAAGCTTCAAAGGAAAATATTATGCACACATTCACAAAATGACTTACTATAATGAATGCAAAAATGCTTTATAAAATTTAAAAATCATCAAATAATCAGGTTAGAGAAAGTGCTTTCTATTTAAAATTTATATTTGACCATCACAGGTAAAGTTTCAAAGAATTTTTGTTACATATGAAGTAGTTAATAATTCATTATTGTAGTAAAATTCTCTTTTAACATTAAAGATCATAACATCCAGTTTATAATCAATGCTTTGTTTACATTCTTCAATTTGCTACTTCCTTTAGAAATTAAGGGTCATAAGTCATTTTGTCACATCGCAAATTATGAAGTAACCATTTTTAAGTAATAATTACACATCGTTTGAAAACTAAAGTTCTGAGTAGCTGCTTCTATATGAGAAACAATCAAAGTCGTAGTCTTACTAGATTTTAATATCACCACACCTGACATTACTTCTCTACACTATGTTTTATACCAATAACATATTTTCCAGTACAAATTAGGACTTTAGATTCTTTCTACAGAAAAAGCAAAGAACACTCACTCTGTGGTGGCCTGAAATCTGTGGGAGCAGCTCTGATTCTCTGACCGTCTGTGTGCTGCCCACCATGTCACCCAGGAAGGAGACCTGTGCCCAGCTTCCCATTCTCGGTGCATCCCTTCCAGCTATGCCATACAGTTTCTCTAGAATTCTGAAGGGTACCAAATATCCAACCACACTTATCAGCCCTGAAGAACCATAAGTACACAGGGGTCTTTGTGTTTATTCTCCACCATGGTACTTCTATTTCACCAGAGATAACTTAAAAGATTCTGGTATTTGTAAAATCCTGCTTTAACCCATTTCCTGTTTGCCCCCAGTAGACTAGCCGGCTGCACTTGAGGCTGTAGCATTTACCCCAAGATAACTTGTGGATTACAGTTCTGACATGACCCCCAAAGTTTGCCACATACTATCTCACTTTTATTATTATTTTTGCATCGCTCTAGTATATCAATAGTCTTTGGAAACAAATGACACCATTCTATTTACAGCATTCTGTTTTTAGGAGTGGTATTTCCATTTACAAAATATAGTAATTCTTGATCGCTGAAAATGTCAAATCCTAGAAAACATAGCACTCCTACGTGTGATGTTAACATTGTTTTTGAACAGTTGTTAGCCAAAGATTGACTTGTAACATCGTAACATTTCTGTTACATTAGGATTAGAGATAAATTCTTTTTAGAAATAACTCCAGGAACAGTTTTTATATTTTATTTTCACATTGAAAACCAGTCAGATTTGCTTTAGCCTCAAAAAGCATGTTTACTGAAATTAAATTAACACTGGCGGCGAGCTGCACATTTTTCTAAATGGGAAATGGGTTAAAGATGATCAACAGGAACTATCAAGAGCACTGGAGGGTCAGAGTGAGCATAAACACATTTTAAATATTTCAACTGGAATTATTGTTCCTCTGACTGGTCCAATTCTTATTAAAGGAAACAGCTTCACCAAACCAGAGTCAGTCCACATAAGGGCCAGTTCGTTCTTCCTTCCTGTGGTAATAATCTGCACACTCAGTCTGGCACATTCCATCCCCTAGTACATGATTCACAAGGAGGTCCAGGCAGGAGTATCACCAGATCAGTGTCAATGATCTCAGCAACTCAAAGGCATCCCTTCCAATGAGAGCTACTAAACAAAAGCTGTGAGCCAGGAAATCCCATTTGCTCCCAAATCGAGTTGATGAAATTCTAACATTTCATATCCAGTTACTTGGGCTAATAAGTTACTTTTACAACTATAAAAAGTTCAAGGGTGGTCAATCTACTAAGAATGCGGGGCAGATAAGAATTTGCCAAACAGACAAAATAAAAGCATTCCAGACTGAGGATCCAGCATATAAAAAGTCATGGGGTTGAAATAACCTATCATTCTAAGGGAAAGCACAAGTCGTTTGGATTTTAAAGGAAGCAGGGTAATTTTTATTGAGGATATGACCAAAGGCAGGCAGATCTTGCTGCAGAGTCTTTTTTTTTCCCCCAAAAAGGAGACATTGAAGAACCCTAAACATAAAAATGCTTCATCCAGAATGACGTGTTTTAGAAAGACTACTGCAGAAGCAATCATTTGAAGAGATGAACTATGAGGATGCCGCCTGTCGTTCCTCTAGGAGAGAGAACAAGGCCTTTCATCAAAGCGCTCCCTGTAAAAAACTGAGGAAAGTATAGACTTTACAAAATGACAGTACAGACTGCTGAAAATTTCAACAGAAATCACACCAAACAGCAGTGGGCTTTAGAAAGAGGGAAATAAAATCATTTTGAAATCCTGAAGGAACTAACTTGCACTTAAAATGATCCAAAAATTTTAACAAGTATTCAAAAAGAAACATTTATATTCATTTGAACAGGAACAAGAATTTTATACTCAGAAAATAGCTAAATTTAGAAGAATATAATTGAGATGTATAAAAACATGCAAAATTTGCTCAGTTCACTCGAATATGCAGTTAGAGGTAGCTAAGCTAGGACCAAAATAGGATTCTAGATTCTCTTTAAATTCTTCATGAAAAATACAATTAAATGAAAAGAAGGAATTAACTCTTTTTGGAAAGCACATGATCTTATCCTGAGTGATGCAAATCAACAATCATGGCTGATAAGTCCTAATAAGGCACGATTGGTGTAGGCAGGATCTATGGCACAAAAGCTTCATAAACGCCATTGCTAAAAGTTAGCTCACAAGAGAGACATTCAATGAAAGAACCATCAAGGGGGATTGAAAAGTAGGGAGCATCATGTGAGAGAGTTATAAGCACAATGTGAGAGCAACGGAAGGCATGAGACTCACTATGGAATGAGAAAGTATGAATGACCGATCACAAGACCCGGTCAGTGGGCTAAAGATCATGTAAGAAGGGACAGGGCATGGGAGAAAAGGGCAGAGCAGGCAAGGCAGGCCTGTGATAGAGATGAAGGCCACAAGAAGACACAGTCAGCTAGAGCACACAGGGAACAGAGAACACGCAATATCTAAGAACTGGACATTGGGAGAAAAATAAAGAGAACAGTTTCCCTGTTTCTTCCCTGCCTGTTACAGGCCTGGTTTTGAGTGCATGATGGGTAGGTGGGGAAAATATCCTTGAGTATCCAATTGTTGGGGATTTTTCTGTATACACACACACACACACACACACACACACGATTGCAGAAATAGGCCAGTAGCTGCCTCATGGTACAAATTTCCCAGAACGAAGCTTCTGAAACAGACATAAGAGTATTACTCAGCTAAGAAGGGCTACTCCCATCAAGAATTTTAGGTTACAAAAAAAATATCAGGATGCCTACTTCCATATATATACAGGCCGAGAGGACTAAACTGGGTTTGTTTCACCACATCCTGGAATACCAGAAATAGATAGTGGGAAGGGAAACATTCCAGAGACAAGGGTTAAAGTGTCCTCAAGTCATCCCCTTTCTCTTGCATGATTTTTCATCCTTTTATCTTTCTGGAACCCTGAAGTCTGTTTAGACACCAGATTTTCTTAGGATGCTTGGTATTGGTATAGCTAGAACTATTAATAAATTCTTAATTTAAATAAAAAAAATTTTTGTTTTTTTCAAAGTGAACATGCACTAAAATACTAAATGCAAATAAACAAACAAGCATAGGAGCACCACCACCACCACCTCCCTTTGAGAAAAGGTCTAGTGAATGGATTTCAGTCTAAACCACTCTCCTGGGCAATGGATGGTTAAAGGCCACTCCAAATGGAACAAGAGATCATAGGCACCTATCAGCAGAACACTATTTACCTTAGACACTGAGGAATGCTCCTCCCTAC
The DNA here is from genome assembly GCA_003508835.1 of Eonycteris spelaea. NCBI lineage: Eukaryota > Metazoa > Chordata > Mammalia > Chiroptera > Pteropodidae > Eonycteris > Eonycteris spelaea. The sequence continues at coordinate 404,561 of PUFA01000196.1, forward strand.
CTCCTATGCACCACTTAGCTTTAGTGGTTAATTCCTAAAGCTAAGTATTAGGTTAAATTTTAAAAAGTATTACTCTATGGTATAAATATTGCAGATGAATTTTGTTACTCAGATCATAAAAAGACTGGAAAAAGATGAATATATATTTCTACAAGTTTACAGATGGCATCCTGACAATGGGTTATTACAGGAAATTAGACACATTTAAACTTATTATCTAGTTAAAGGCAAAACAAAAACAAAAGCACACAGCTCACTGTTGGAAAGACAATTAGGATGAATGAAACGATATGACAGTTCACATGTTCCTAGTGACGATGTGATATGCACATTTTATGTTCAATAAGCTCTTAATGGATTTCAGCATAAAATTTCTCATTTTTAAGTAGAATCATTTATGCTTTCATGAATCTTCAAAATTTAAGTGTCAAACCAAGTAGAAATGCAAATTCTTTCATTGCAGATACCTTGCAACTAAAAATTTTGTGCCCATCTCACAGGTGATTGACAATGTAACAAGTAGGTATTTCTGCTTAGAATTTTGTCTTTATTCTCAAACATAAAATCTTTCTCTTCTGAAATACTCAGTGTTGAGGAATTAGTCCTAGTTTAATGAGGGGTGAACTTGAAAGAAGTTAAATAGCTATAGCTGATGGTCCCAGGAATTACAAGCCCTCATCTAGTAACTGAGTTTATTAACTGAACTTATGAACATTAAATGCCAGTTGTGGCTGTCATCCCAGCCAGGTGTTACAAAAACAAACAAACAGAACAAGTGTATGATATGATCCCTGACCATCAGCTGTTTACAATCCACCTGAAAATATAGTTACACATTGAAGAAAGAGATGAAAGAGCACACAAAAGGTTAGGGAACAAAAGAACTGTGAAACAATATGGGCTAATAGTGTTCCGGGATGGATGATTAATAGGAATGGAAACAGTTGAGAATGCCTTGCCAGGGAAGGTGACTTGAGCCAGACATGAAATACGAGTAAGATTTGCGAAAGCAGCAAAAAAACCCAAAAAACAAAACAAACAAACAAACAAAAAAAACGCTCCAAGCATAGAGAACTCTACAGCAAAGGATTAGTGTCAATAGACACCAGGGTAGATTTAGGGAATAAGGAGGCAAATCACTGGTTTTTGGGATTCAAGAGTTTAGACTGGTGGTCTAGAGACAATTTGGAATGTTTTTAGAAACTAATGATATATATATATTTAAGTTAATCTAAGTAATTTAGATTTATTTACTCCGTAGGTAAAAGGCAACACTAACATCCTTTGGTTCAAATTACCTACTTAAATCAGTCAAAATTCCAACCTGATTCATTAGGGAAAATCTGTCTCTTGCCAGAATTATTTAGTCATTGTCGGTTAAACGAGGCACACTGGGAGTGCTCTAGGGAAGGCAGCTCTCTCATGCTTTTGAACTAGCTAGAGATGAGGAGACGTGTAAAATAGTGTAACTGAATTCCTGGTGGAACCCAAGCATGTGCAGAAATTTGCAGCCACCAAAGATAGTCAGTCTCACTTTAAAAAACTAAGGTCCTTAGAGACAAAATTCAGGCATAATTTTAGACTATCTCAAATTTTCCATTCAGTGCCTCCTTATAAATGTTTGTAGACTAAGTGTGGAATACATAAACTTCATTAATAATGTCTTTGAATATTATTTTAATTGCTGAAGTTATTTTTTAGAAGCAATGTGATACAGCATAAGGAATTTGAGGTTTGAAAACAGATAAACTTGAGTCAGCAATTTTTTCGCAATAAGGCTTTATACCAATAACTTCTGTAAGCAACAATTTTCTCATTTGTAAAATGGAGGTAATATTACTAACTGCAGAGTTACTGTGAATATAGATATGTAAAAAAAATTGCCTAGCTCAGTGCCTGTTAATATAACATAATAACAATTCAACCTACGGTATATTAGTATTCTGATGCTAGTCTTTTATTAAACAATGATTGAAGATTTATGAAGCTAAATAAATAGCATGTAAAAATAAAATTAGAAACCAATCCCACATTTTTATTGTATTTTTGCATATCCTTATAATAGCATCTGTCTTAAGACAATTTATTATATTTGACTAATAAAATGATGTATTAAATATACTATCTTTCTCTGTAAAATGATGCCAAACCCAAAATGCACAGTCTCCTACCCTGTTAAATTAAAATACATGCAGAGCTATTGCCATCCATTATAAATAAGAGAACAAAATAATCTTAAAACTTCTCATTTTCAATCTCTTGGACCTGTTTAGTACATTCTTTTGAATTCTAAATATTCCATTTTCTTCCAAATGTTTTCATATAATTTTAAACAGAGCACCAAGGAATGTGCTAAGTACACATTTTATAGGTATATACCACAATAAACCTTAATTTTTGAGCTTCACAGAAAAGAGTTGTCAAGACCTTATATGTATCTGGCATAATAGAGGTATTTATACGGATATTTAACAATAATAACTTAGAGTCGTAGATGTCTTTTCCCCCAGTGCTATTCCATACATCATCAGGTTTAGACATTTACCAAATTCAAACCACAGTGTCTTCTGGCAGCATGGCTTTACAGCCTAGAGTAGCTGGTGGCCTTATTAATCAAATTATATCCACAAATCTTGCCTTTTCAAAAAGGAGAAAAAGTATATCCACAGTTATACAAAGAAAATCACATCTATAATATCGACCAAGTCACACAGAAGAGTGTGAATGAAGTACAGGATCTAAAAAAAAAATGACATAAGCCACAAATTGTTCCAATGTGATTAGTCTAATTCCACTCAAATGGTTTGCATAAATATAAAATTACTGAGGGTTTGTCTATTCCTCACCACTAATCAAATGCAAGTATTATTTAATATTAACCTGCCCTTTAATATATATCTCACTTAAACATTTTCAGCCCAAGAGCATCTATTTGTCTATCTGCCATTCCATCCTTCCTTCCTTCCTTCCTTCCTCCTTCCCTCCCTCCCTCCCTCCCTCCTTCTCTGGTCAAACAAATACATCTACTGAGTACCTTCCATGTGACAGTCATTCTACTAGGCTCTGATGACACAAATGTTTATAAGACAAACATTTTCTCTGATCTCAAATTGCTTACGGCCCAGTGGGAAAGATAGACAAGAAATGAGTCAACAGATAAATAAAACAATTACAAGTTGTAATAAGTCTTAAGAAAGAAGCAAACAAAAAGCTGATGCAAAGATCGACATTGTTAACAGAGTCAAATGAGGCCAATCCGAGAAGACAGACTTCAAGTTGGAATCTAAACAATGACAGGAGGCAAGTTTTCAGACTTGGGGGACCTCTTTACAGGCAGAGGCACAGTGTGTGCCAAGACCCTAAGGCAGGAACTCGCTTAGAGTGTTGGAGAAACTGAATGAAGTGCAGCATTAATTTTAGTCAACAAATAAATATATGCACAATGCTTCACTAGTCTTTGGCTGTGAATTTTTTTTTTTTTTTTTTTTTTGCCCCTTGACTTGACAGAAAGAAACTGCTTTAATAAATTAATTAAAGCAGAATACTGTGCTCGAGTTTATTATTTCTGGCTGACCTTCAACTATTGTAGAAATAGCACTTAAGAATATCTTACCAAAATGATTCCACTGCTGAATAAAAGATAAAAGAATTTAAAATTGGGGAGGAAGATATATTTTCTACTCCGAAGAACCTTGCAAATCCACTTACATTATGCTTTGAAATTGCCTGTCCTTTGTGTGAAGAGAAATGAATTAAATACTTTATGAGAAAGTTTGTATTCAGGCCTGAGTTTGGTCAGAGGCAAAGAAAAAATAACTGACAGTTGTTCCACAGTGTTTCAAATTAAATGTCTATAAAGAGCAGGAAAATGTGTTTAGCATGTAATCAGTATACTTGGTGGCTTACCTACAATTATCTAATGCTTGGTTGAAGAAAATATGCATCATAAAACATGATCTATTTAATTACATTAAGTAATGTTTAAGCATTAAACATTAATGAGTAAATCATTACCTTGAAAATAGAAATAGTATCAATTACTTTAAATATAGTATTTATAGTGACTCCAGAAATCTGGCCCCAAACTTGTACCAATTTATTTAACCCTAGCTACACCACCTCTTAGCTTCATGTGTGTGTTCATATGTGTATTTGCATATGGTACAAAGTAAATTTTTTTAAGGATCATTCTATAAGAAAATAGAAAAGGACTCTCACACAAAGGCAACAATTCACTTCCACTGACCCTCAGATGCCTCTTTTGAAAAATATAGTAATTCTGTAAAATATGTACAAATACATGACACCAATTTAACTGTGAAGTGGTGTCCATTAAGTGTAAACATTTTTACAGAAACAAAGCACTCACTATCCCAAATGCTAGAGAGAGAACTTAAATCTGTAGTTAAGAAATAATCAAAGAGTGGTTTAAATGCAGGTTCCCAGGCTTCACATCCACAGATTCTGACCCAGTTAAGTCTGATCTGGGGTCTAGAAATCTTCATTAACAAATACCCACATATTTCAGATGCAGGTAGACAATCAGCAGCCTGAACTTTGGGAAACGTTGGCCTTTACAGCCTGGAAAATCTCAACAAGAGTATTTAAATACACATGGTCCTATTTGCTCCAGGATTTTATTGTCACAGAATGTTTACCATTTAATAAAAATCTACAGTCAAAATTATTGGTTCCCATTTGTTTTCGCTCCATCAAAGTGTAATAAATATATGTCATTATAGACAATTATACTTGAACTCAAAAGGGACTAGTGAGAATCCAACTGCTTAGATCAGATGACTAAACACTCCATCCATTCCATGAGTGGAGTCAGAAATCCTCTCTTCTCTACCTTGCTTTTCCCAAAGTGTTAAAAGTTCCCAGTTTGACCGCCTGTCAAAACAGTTTGACCGCCTGTCAAACTGCCTGTCAATGCAGCACAGTACATTCTGCACTCAATATTCAACATAAGTTTGCCTAATTACAGTATTGAAAACTATATAAATTTTGCATACAAAAATTAGATGTAAGTGTTTGACTTTAAAAAGAGGCCAAACGTGAGAGCACATGGCCAAATTTCAAAAGCATTAGTGGCACAAATAAAACTGAAAACAGAGAGTTCACATAGAGTTTATTGCAAATTCATTTCAACCTATATTCCTATGTGGATATATAAAAAATCATTATGAGAAGATGTCTCTTTAATAGAAATGAAAGCCCAATGCCGATTTTCAGCACAGTCTACATTTCACAAAACACAGTCTACTTGCTGACATCTTAACCACAGGTGCAAGGATTGCCTCTTCTTGTATCTTTACCTATGGAAACATTTTATTTTAATTTGTAGTGGATTTTAGAAGAATACACCACCATAGTTTATGATGAGGAGAGAAACGTTGAGAGGAGAGATTTAATTCATAAAAACTGATCTGTAACTTCTCAGGATTTATTCCTATTACATCATATGCACCTTTCTTACCGCTGTAACCAACCGGTCATGCAAAGTCAAGAGAAATGACTGCATGGTAAATTAAATGAGAAAAACTGGACATTAATGTCACTTCTAGATGTGTCCTTTAAAACCCCTTACTATGTCTGACTCCAAACACTTAGGCAAATTAGCCTGTCAGATGAAGGGTATAACGCTGGAGGACACAGTCAGGTTTAAGCATGGTTTGCCTTTGAATGATCCTTTCTATTCACTCACCGTCTTCTGTATAATTAATAGCCACTCTCCCAAATCACATGCCAGTTAATGAGATGCAGATAAAGGCTTAAAGGTCTGTACTGGAATTCAGTCTTAATGAAAGTCAATATCCTTTTGCCAAGAAAGCTCAGATCACATTTGGCTTTCTCAGATAATTAGGAGGGTTTTTATGAAACCAAATAGCAGTGACTGATAAATAGTAGACCTTTTAAATAAATGCAATATTTAGCCAGAAAAAGAACATTTATAAGTTATTTTCCAATTTCTACAGAAATAACTTATTTAATTCTCTTCAAAAGGTATTTAAAAATTAACATGACATATATACATGTGCATATCTATAACTTATATGTCATATAAGTACTTTTAATCAAGTAGGACCAGTTGGAAGTCATCTTTATACACATTACTTGATTCTTCTTGGATCAAATGTTAACTCTTTAGACTGGAATTAAAAGGCCCTGCATTAACTGACATCTTCCCTCAAATTCCTATTCTCACCCTGTGTAAATGTAGACTGGGAATTTTAACATACTGTCCTACATAATCAACCTCATTCTCATCCATCTTAAACTCATACTTTTGAAGCACACCTTATGCCCTAAACAGCAATCCCCAACCTTTCTGGCACCAGGGACCAGTGCTCCCATGAGAATCTAATGCCTGATGATCTGAGGTGGAGCTGAGGCAGTGATGCTAGCACTGGGGAAGCAGCTGCAAATACAGATGATGCTTAGCTAGCCTGCCTGATGCTCACCTCCTGCTGTGCAGCTCAGGTCCTAATGGGCCACCAACTCTTATGAGTCCACGGCCTGGGGGTTGAGGACCCCTGACCTAAAATGTTCTTTTCTCCCTTCCTACATTAGAGGATAGGTTTTCACTTGGAGTTCTACCTGGAATTTGCTCTGTGCTCGGTCACCCCGCCTGGGCCAGACATCTACACACTTGACTGCAGTGTTAGCCCAGAATCATTTCCTAGCTCTGTCCGATATCCAGACATTATCCCACCGATTATGTTGAAAGACCTTTAGGAGCTCAGGTCCCTTTTGTGTCCTCCCTGAGCCACGGCCACCTGAGTCATGCAACTCTTTTACAGTAAATTTGATTTTATTCAGCCTGTCTCCTTTTGGTAAATAAAATTATCTGAAGAGAGAGACAATATTTCCAGTTTCCTCCCTCCTTTAATTAATGTTAAGAATACCATACCCATAATGGAGAAAGAGAAATGAGGGGAGTTCTAAGCGCAGTAAAATCCAAATTAAAATATCTATACAAAAAAAAAATCCTAGTTTTATGGCTCACCCATTTATCTTTTATCACTAAGCTTTTCAATTTCAATTCAACCTAAATCTAATCCTAATTTTGAGAATGACTGTAAATTATATTTTTAAAATTACTATGATGACAAATTTGAAAGATTCTATGCTGTTAAATATTTAAATTTTGAACAATTTTAACAAAGGATAATTGATTTTAAATTCTGAAAAATAAATAAAATTGAAATAAATCAATCTAGTAATTTCAAGTTACTTCCTATCCCCACATATACAGAAGAAACTTTTTGTTATACAAAAATGCTGATACACTATGGATCAGACCAACACCCAAATGACCACACCTGCGAATAAGTTTGTTAGCGTTTTAATGTTTCTCCTAACCAATGTCTGAATCAAGCTGACCTCAAATAATTGAATTAAGTTCAATATTTAAGTAACATATATGGAGTGTTTATTATATGTGAAGCACATAAAAACAAAGAATCTGTGAGAGAAATTTATCATTTAAATTTTATAGATGAGGACCCTGAGGGCAGTAGAGGAGTGAAGTCTGATTTTAAACATAAGGTCCTTTGATTACAAGATGAGTGTTTTTTCCACTACATCCCTGTCACTCTAAATTGGTTATATAAATAGAAGATGGTCAGAATCATTCATTTACTACCTTCTTAAATTGCTTTTGACACAAGTAACACTACACACGTTGAGACCCTACACAAGGAGTCCTTTGACTTTAAGTATAAAATTACTTACAGTGTGCTCAGTGTTAAGACAGGCAACTTGGTCACCAAGAGAAAAAAATGAAGTCTGGCATTGCCTCCCTTCTTATTGTTACTTTTCATTGCCTTTTTTATTTCCCTTTTCAAGGCCAGAGCTAAACACATGTGAAGACAACTTATCCTCAACAGGAGGTTAGAGTCTCTCCCTCAAGTAGCCACTGTATAAAACTGAAAAGTTTTGTGGAACTGAAAAAGCCCCTATTTAGGAAAGAAGCTGGGCTGAATTTGAAGGCTCTAGAGATTCTTGGATAAAAATTCCTGGATTTGATGGATATACCTTGGGAATCTTTCAGTTTGGGTTCCTCTAAAATGTGCTAAACCCAAAGTAAAAATATTTATTGTTCAAATTGTATTATTTCATTAACATCTTTTTTTTTAATTAGTTAGAGATTGTGGTAGCTCTTTTGGCAGCAGATGTGCTGGTGCTGGTGTGTAGCTTGGGTGTTTTTTGTTGAGTTTTAGATGTTCAGCTTATTGTTGTTTAAAGGAGAGAGATCTGGGGACATCTCTCACTCCGCCATGTTTCTGATGTCACTCATTAATATTTTATTGTGCAATTTAATGCTCATAGCAGCCCTCTGATGTGGGTCTTATGATTGCCTCATTTTCAGATAAGCACACAGAAGTTCAAGAGAGAAAAGGGTTATCAGCCAAACAGGATGGAGGGCTAGGATTCAAATTTATACAATGCAGCAAGTTTTACAGAGTGAACCGCCTACCTGTTGAGCTGCGCACTAAGAAACAAGATGTTGATTACTATATCATTTACCACACATAACGTCATTTTATATAGAAGGCAGTGGATAGCTTACAAATTTATTTGGATGAACAGATTAAATAGAAGAAAAATATTCCACAACTGAGCTTCCAGCTCACAACGTGCCTAGAAGTTTCAACGTGCAGCTGTTACTCTATAACCATTTGGTATTACTAATACTTTAAAGAGAAGTTTTCTTTAACCCATTTCCTGTTTGCCCAAGAATACTCGCTGGCAGCACTGTGGCCACAGCAGCATTTACCCCAAGATAACTCGCGAATTACGGTTCTAACTTGACCCCCAAAGTTTTCCATCAAATATCTCGCTTTTATTATTATTATCACATCACTCTAGTAATAGTGATAGTCTTTGGAAACGAATGATATCATTCTATTTACAGCTTTCTGTTTTTAGGAGTGGTATTTCCATTTACAAAATATAATAATTCTTGATCGCTGAAAATATCAAATCCTAGAAAACATAGCATTCCTACACATGATATTAACATTGTTCTTGAATAGTTGTTAGCTGAAGAGTGACTTGATGAATCCGATTAATGTATTAACATTTCTGTTACATTAGGATTACAGACACATTCTGTTTAGAAATAACTCCAAGAATAGTTTTTATATTTTATTTTCACATTGAAAACCAGTCAGATTTGCTTTAGTCTCAAAGAGCATGTTTTGGTAAAATTAAATTAACACTGGCAGCAAGCTACACTTTTTTTCTAAATGGGAAATGGGTTAATGGTCTACAATACAATTACAGGATGACATCTGGAATAAGGCATGTTGTCAAAAATGTGAGGATCACTCTTTATATCTCTTTTAAGGGTGTGCAGATCTCCCTTCATCAAAATATGTTTCTGATGGCTAGAATCCAGAATGCTTGGAATATGAGAAGAGTTAGTCAACTATTCCTCATCTAATAGCTTTTAAAACTAGAATTTAAGACTCTGATCTCACTAATTGAAATGTTTTTCAACCATTAAATTTTACAAGAGATAAATAGTTGGTGAACTAGTATTTTATAATATAAAACAAAATCTCTGGTGACCCAAAAGAGATATCTACCCTTCTTTCTTAGAGTTGCAAAAATAATTACTGAAGAAGAAAACCAACTGGCAAATGTGGAAAGACAAAAACTAACAATTATGTATTATAATTAGTAACCTCCCTACTTTTCCAGGTTCCTTTTTGAAGCCTGTCAGTTGTCTTGTTCAATTAAACAAGGTACAATGAAAACTTTTCTTCAACTGCGCTTGGGAGCACTGTATTAATACAGAGGGTGTTTAAATGGAACAATCTCAAGGCCCTCTATAGCACCAAAATAGCATATGATAACTAAAATTGGGGAGTCCACAAAAAGCAAGTGCATACAATGTTTTTTCAACTGTCATTAGTGACAGTTAAAGCAACATGTTGATGACCTGCATGTCAAATAAATTGCTCTACAGGTAAATCTAACTTGGAAATTCTTCAATGAAATGAAAGAACAAGTGATGGTGTCCAATTTTAAACTAGCTGTTATGGACTGAATGTTTGTATCACCCCAGATCCATATGTTAAAGCCTCAGTTTAATGGTGTGAGAACTATATTTAGGTCATGGAGTGGAGCCTTCATGATGGGACTAGTGCCCTAGGCTGTTGGCGAGCTAGGAATTCTCACTAGGAACCCACCTGGCTAGCACCTTGATCTTGGATTTCTAGCTTCCAGAATTGTGAGCAATGTATTTCTACTGCTGAAACTGCCAGTCTAAGGTGTTGTGTTATAAACAGCCCAAGCTGACCAGGATACTGACTGGCAAAGTCCTTGGAATACATCTAGCCAAGTTCTGCTCATTTTAAGATGACAAATCTGAGTATTAAAGAAGTAACATCATTTGCCCAAGGTCAAATGAAAATATTTAGCAGAAGTTGACCTGAAAACCAGATTCCTATGAAATAATATGTACCATAGCACTACTCAATATCTTGCCTCTTACTCCTGAAATGCAAACTCTTCTTAAACCCAAATCTTTGCTAACACACACACCCCCAGAGAATTCAAACTAATGTTGGAATTTAGAATAACAAAAAATTAAAAGAAAAAAATTTAAAATAAATTTCTGCTGGGCAGTTGGGGACACAGGACAGTGTTCTTTCTTACATAGCTCTCACTTTGTGCTAGCTCTGATTATAAGGATATCTTCCTGGGTATCATTAACTGCAGACATTAACTGTAACATTACTGCAGACACCATGGATATAAGATCAGGGGCTCCATGAGCCAATCACCACAGAGGTAATGGAGAAGGTCCCACTCTTTCTTCTTGATGATTCCAGAAAGCCCCACTGGCTTCCAAGGGCACTCAAAGGAAAAGCCATAAGCTAACAATGGATTCCAAGCCAGCAAGAGTCTGTTCCCCCCCAGTGTTTCACTGATCCCATACCACTATTTTTAGCCTTGCTCACTCCTCTCTCACCTCACTGGCCTTCTTGTTAAACCTATGAGTCCACCGAGCATGCTGTCACTACAAAGCCTTTGTTCTTTGTCTGCCTAGAACACTCTTTCTTTAGATATTCACAAGGATCATTACTAAACTTCCTTCAGGTCTCTGCTTATATACTACCTCAGAGAGGGCTTTTCTTGATTTTTTTGTAGCACTTGCCAGCACTATTCTATGGAATAATTTATTTGTTGGCTTGTTGTCTATCTTTCTAAATTAAAATATAAATCTAAGAGGGCTAGAATTTGGTTTCCTCATCTTAGAATCCCAACCACCTAAAACTTTCTTTGGCATATAATAGGCACTGAAAACTATGAACAAATAAGTTTAATATACAAGCTTTTGTTAATGCTCTTAATATATTTATGAAAACATCACACTGAAATTAAATTTTAGAAGACCATGACCTATATTAATTTGTGCTCTGGCTACCAAAGGATTAGTTTCAGAGTATTAATAATTGACCTGCCCCTTGAAAACCAGTTCATTCACTCACCCATTCACTCATTCAAAGTTATTTATTGAGTGCATACTATGTACCAGACAGATGAGAATGTAGCTGTTAAAGATACAGCAGTGAACAAAGCAGAATTTTTTTTAATCTCCTGTCATGAGCTTACATTCTCTAAATGGCTCCAAGAATATTCACAATCCCAGTCACTTAAATCTTTCATGAGATGAGAACTATTACTTTTAACTAAAAAGACACAGTTGTAACAGAAATAAATATCAGCAGAGATGGCTCCTGGCATGTGTGTGGCCTGGTCTCCTGACAGTTTCAAGTGCCCACCACCCACCCTCCAGCTCACCCTCCACACACTCATTCCTGTTGCCACTGTACATCCACCTACATTGACATCCATCTTTCAAACTACTACCACGAAAATACTCCAAGGATAGTGCCCTGAGGACAAAGTGAAAGGCCCTGATTCTGATGACAGGGACAATCATGGTTCCCTGTCTTTAGACTGGTGACAAGGGAGACACCAGCACAGCATTCTCAGAAACATGTAACAATGTTTTTCAAACTAAAAAATGTTAACAGTTTAAATTGGGAGAAATGAAAAGCTGTAAATGATGCAACATATACCTTTTGGTAGAAGACTAAACATGTGTCAAAAGAGGCATCCATGTTTGAATGATTGAAAATACATGGTGGGGAGCGAAAGATCAAGAACCCTTTACTTTTAGAGCTGTTCTGTCACAGTTCTAAAAGTATAAAAAGAAAAGTGTTTATTCTGTGAACAGCTTCACAGCCCAAGAGTTTATACAGGGTAGAATGAAGGCTCTTCATATTAATTTGAATTTTACACATACCAGAATTACTAATAACCTGTCTTATGTCAGTAATTAAGATTATTTCTAAAGTGATTAAAATACTGTACATACTATTTGCTATACACAAGGGAAAAAAATCATACTGAATAACTTACCCCAGACTATTAAGTAATAGCTGTTAAAATAAGGATAGTTGAAGACTGTGCACTGTTTTCAGCTGGGGATCCCAAACAGAAAAGAGGCACACAATACAGGTAGGAACGAATTGGAAGTGATCAGAATCTCTAAGCCGCACACAGATGTACGCTTGGGCTATGCTAGTCCCCAGCCTCCAGAGAAGTTATAATCACGCTCTTTCTTTCCAGACACTGCTTGTTCTACCCTCTCCCGCTAAGCTGGGCAAGAGCCTGACTGATGGGACAGGAGAGGCTATGACAGCAGTACTGGGAATTCCACCTTACCCAAGGACACACCTCCGCTCCTATACCAATGTACACATGTGGAGTCAAACCAGACCTGCAGTTAGTCACTCGGGATCTCATGACCAGCAGCCACAGCAGATTCTCTTCCCTGGAAGCAGCTACTGGCCCACGTGGAAGGCCTGGCTCCTGAGGGAGACGCTGAACTAGCATCTCATGCCCATCCAGCATAGACATCTTGCTACCCATGAGGTGGGCCTGATGTAGAAGTTACCACCTTATCTAATACTGACTAGCACACACATTCTGAGAGGCAAGGATGGAGAAACAGTACTACCATGAGTCAGAAATTTTCCAGCGCAAGTGAATTATAGGGGACACACACGCATGGTCAGGGGAAAGAGAAAAATTTCTTAGGGTTTTTCAGATTCTCAAAAAACAAAACAAAACAAAACAAAACCAAAAAAAACAACCTGACATTATATGAGACTCAAGATTGGCTGAACCAGAACTGTACAAGAAAATAAAAATGTGTGTTATCTGAGTCAGATAACATCAGAAACATTAAAATGATGACTAAGGGCAAGAAACACCATGCAGAAGGTTATAGACTCTGTTTAGTGCTGCTCTGGGCCTCATCCCAAACACGGCTAAAAATAGGCTGACTTAACTGCTGAATAGAGGGCTGCGTTGTGAAAACCAGCTGCAAATGAACTCCTCAGTGTCATCTGCTAGTTATTTCCTCACTTCATCACACTTCACTAATATGTTAATAGTACACACTGACCAGAGTGCTGCTAAATTTTATACCAACCCTACGAGGAGCAGCAGAGGAATGAGATGTGGCTATTCATGCTGGCTTTGAAACGCAAGCATCTTGGTGAAGTCATAACCTTTCTTTTAACTTCTTTATCTACACAAAAAGAATTTTAAAAAATAGTTGTTGTGCCTACCTTAAGAGCTATGTGAGGTATCAACCAAGGTAGTAGGTGAAAATAGTTTCATAAACATTAAAATGCTATAGAGATAATAAGGTACTTATAATAGCTATAATCCATTTCTGTGGTCTGTAAAATAAGGTCATACTTTTCTTTAACAATCAATAGAATTCTAAATTTTGGCTCAGCCGAGAGGTCATTTCTCTCCATCACACCACAGTCTTGCTGGACTGATATAAGTAATGGTCAATTCTGGTCATTCTGGCTTCACCATTGAAGCATGGCAGCCACCGTGAGTTTCCTACATACCGCCTTAAAGTTAGAACTCTGGCAGCAGAACACACATCACAAACCCCACCTGAAACGGGCCACCTGAGAAGGACTACCAGCACCCGAGGTGGCTGCAACCTAGTTTACAGCCCACGTGTTCTAACCTCTTGCAGAGTCAACTTACCCTTCTAGATAATTTAGATCGTTCTAGGTAACTCCTTTCTTTCTGCTGGAGTTTTCATTTGCATGTAATCCTTGGAACCAGAATTCTATCACTGAGTTAATATATGCAAAAACGAAACAAAACAAAAAACTAGAGTCCAAAAAGAGGAAGAAGCAGGATTTCTTTGCTTGATCAGAGAAAGAAGGCTGGTATGGCTGGGGAACGGGGAGGGGAAAGCGAGGCAGGCTGCAAACACAGGCAGGGGCCAGTCCACGTGGGATCTTACAGGCTATGGAAAGGAGTTTGGTTTCCCTTTTGCTTGTTATGGGAAGTGACTAAAGAGTGTTAAGCAGAGGAGTGAAGTCATATTTATAATCAGCAAAGATAAATACAGCTTCAAATTATAGAATAGTATTGACAAATTAGGAGGCTTTTGTAACCTCTCTGGTAACAGGTGATGCTAGCCTAGATGAGGGTGTGTCTGGAGGGGTTTTGGAAAGCAGATTTTTGGGGGACCTTTAGGAAGCAATGCTGACAAGACTTGGGGATAGACTGAATTCAGGGAGTGAGAGAAGGAGAGATCTCATGAATGACTCATGTCTTTACCTGCAATGGGCTTGGAATGATGCTAGTTACTGAGATCAGAGGCTCAAAGGCAGAGGATGGTGTTGAAGGTCATGCAATTGGTCATGGAGATGTGGAGTCTGAGTCTTGATTGGAGTGATTCCTTTGGGATGAAACATTGGTGTGGGAAAGAGAAGAGAGTAATTGATAATGGAAATGTTCTGAGAAAGCTGGGGATATAGCAAACAAAGCCCAGATGAAGGGATTGATATAATATCAGGCAGGACCCCCCTTATGCAACTGAGGAAAAACCGAAAGGGTGGCTGCAGATGTGGGCAGCTTTCTGGCTTGGGCTGACGGAAGCTGAGGTTCCATGTCTTTTGGGGGGAGTGGAAGAAACAGGGTCATCTGCAGAGAATGACATGGGAAATAAGTGTGAGAGTTGAGAAGGTTTAAAATAGTTATTGAACATTTATTTTAAAGTATGTCAACCAGAGAAATAAAGAATAGTGGTACCAGTTGACATTAGGTTGTGCTTTTATAAGAAGTTTGGGTTTCAAGGGAGCTAGGATATAAAGTGTTACAGAAATTGTTGTCCAGGGTATGGAGATACAAATATACCTAAGAAAGGAAGGGAAGCAAGAAGAGGGCTAATAGAGAAGTAGGAAATAGTTGAAAGGCTATGATGAAAGAAAAAAAAAAAGTTGTGATCAGAAAAGGGCCTATCCAAGGCAGAGTTTAAAATCAGGAATACACACACACATATACATACACACACAAATCAGGAACACAGAGGGATGATGAGTAAAATCCGCAGTGGTTTAGGGTTTTAAGTGTAAGAGAAAAATGTCAGGGCTAAGTGTCTATTGTATACAATATGCTCAGATATTAGATGAAGAGGTGATCACAATGACCATTGTTCCTTAAAAGGGGTGAGTCAGTGATCTAAAATCTAATTTCAAATGAAAGCATTCAACTTGGGCGGTTAAGACAACTTTAAGAAATAATTGTCTCAATTTTGCTATGGTTTCACCTAAAAGTATTGCCAGAGGTAACAGGCCACTGTGAACTCATTTGTTACTCTCTCTCAATTCAAACCTTTTTATCACTATGACACACTTTCCCTGCTTTTACTGACTTTACATGTTACAATTCGGAAAGTGCATTTTGAGCAACTTCAGTAATGTCAGAAGTATTAAATTTAAAGAGGGAAGGAAGGAAGCAATGACCCCTCTTGGTGTATTCCATGCACTAGCTGTCATTTCCATTGCCCATTTTCTGAAAATTCATGTCTGTACCATTTATGGTGAAAAGCAAGTCAGACTTGTTGCAATCGACCAAACATTCCAATTCAAGTCACTCTGGGAACAATTTCAACTCAGAACTTACTGCGGAAAATTTCTAATGGTTTAAGTATATCCACTGGTGGACAGAGTATTCAGAGGAGCTTAGAAAATAAATTGTAATTTGATAATTCAAAACACTAGACACAAAGTAAAATTATCACAAGGCGGTCTTTCAAAACATTCCTCCCTGTTCATGCTAACAGTGGGAGTAGGGTACACAAAAAATGTTTCATAAAAATCTGCTAAATAGATTTCAGAAAAAGTAAAAACTACTTTACTTCTTAAACAATAAAACAAATTATGTTAAAAAATAATAATTAGTGTATAAAGCAATTGATCTACTAAAACAATGCTGATATAAAGTTTCACACTTACCAAATTATCAGAGATTATCACATTGAGAATTTTAAAAAATTAAAATAAATCTAACTAAACCTAGAGTTGACGTTAAATTACCTTTTTAAATTTCCATTTTCTCATTTATTCAAATTAAATGCACGGATTCTTGTTCATCTCACTATAGCTGTTTTAAATAATGAAAACCATAAATTAATATAAGCCATTCCATTAAAAAATCAAGCCTTAAATTTTTTTACTTATTAAAAATGTACCAAGTAATAAAATCATAACAACAATGACCATTTTAAAGAGCATCAGGATATAAATATTCTGAAGACACATTTTTTTTTTTTACCATGTTATTTTTGGTCTAAAACCTTCAAAGATCCTCCAACGTTTGGGAAATAAAAATTCATTCATTCACTCATTCAAGCATTCTAGTGAATATCTCCTATATCTCAAACCCTAACCATCCTTCTGTGGACAAAGTCAAGTAGAGAAAGAGGCCTGTACAACCAACACAGGCAGCATATGGGCTGTGTTGGAAAGAAGTGCCAAGAACAGAAAGAAGCTGGGCATATTGCTTGCTGCCTGTAGGATGGGAAAATTGCACTGATGAGGTCCCAGAAAAGCCATTTTAACTGCATCAAACTGTCTTCTGTTGTCATAAAACCAACTAGCCTATTCAGAGTTCTCAGGATTAGGGATTTTCTAAGCTTTGTCTGACTAACCAAACCAGCACCAGAAATGCTTAAACACTCAACATGACTCAACTCTATGGCAATGAAATAATCAAAAAACATATCAGAAAAGTTTCAAAGTGATCTTAAGCTTAAAAACAGATACACTGTGCATCAATTACAATAACAGGAAAAGCAGTACTTCGAACTACCATTGTTCCCCTTATACATGGGAGGTATGTTCTAAGACCCCCAGTGGATGGCCAAAATCTCAAATAGTACTGAACTACATGTTTACTATGTTTATTATTATACATACATACCAATAACAAAGTTTAATTTATAAATCAGGCACAATAAGAGATTAACACGATAATAAATAGAACAATTATAACAATATCCTATAATAAGTTACGTGAATGCAGTGCTCTCTCTCTCTCCCTCGCCCTCTGCCTTAAAATCTATTATACTGTACTCACCTTTTCGCTTAAAGAAAGCACTTTACAGCTTTAGCATATCTGAATTGCCAGCATCACTACTCTTGTGTTTTGGGACCAAATGAAGTAAAATAAGGGTGGCTTGAACACCAGCAACACCACGGCAGTGGATCTGATAACCAAGATGGCTACTAAGGGACTAACGAGTAGGGAGCGTGTACAGCGTGGAGATGCCGGAAAATGGAATGAGTCACATCCTGGGTGGGACGGAGCAGGACTCACGAGATTTCATCACACTACTCAAAACAGTGCTCAATTTAAACCTTATAAATTGTTTATTTCTGGACTTTTCCATCTAATATTTTCGGACTGCAGTTGATTGCAGGTAACTAAAACCATGGAAAGCAAAACCAAGGATAAGGGGGAACTACTATATAACAAAAGGTATATAAAAAGTAAAATAATTGAAAAAAAATTCCAAATTTATTATCTCTCTCAGCATCTTTTCCATACTGATGACATAGAAATCTTAATGCAAATAAGTCTAAAAATGCTATCTATAGAAAGCACTTATATTTATAATCTTGCCTCTGTAGCTGCATATTCAAACTAAATAACAATGAGCTCAATATTTCACATCATAAATATCTTGTTATTTTCCCCTATTTAACAATATTGAAACTGACACATTTCAAATTGTTTTACAGGCAAATTAGGAGTTTCTCTGCTCTACTGAGTTATAATAAATGTGAATGTGAAAAAATAGAGAGGAGAGTATTTGTGTTCAAATTTTTTATTCATAACATCAAAATGCCAAGATTCAAACTACAATTCAAAGGTTTACAAACCCCCAAAAAGTAGCATCATGCAACATACCTCTTGCTAAATGACCCCAAGCCTGGCACTAGTAGCAGCCAGCCTCAGTTCACAGCTTAGCATCTTCCAGGCACGTCCAAGCCCAGCACAAGCGACAACCATCTATAAATCATTCTGTAGCTCATATCAAGTGGCCCTAGGCAAGGCAAAGGCAGCAGCTGAACTTGGCCTGCACCAGAGCCCCTCCCAATAGCCCCAGAACTAACATACCCGGTGGCCAGCTTTAGACCACACAAGAGCACCACCCAACCACCTCCACAAATGACACACCCAAAGGGCAGATTCAGCAAGCACCAGAGCCCTGCAAAAACAAATCCTGCTCCATAGAGTCGGCCCATGCACAACAGCTCCTCCACTGTAGTCAGGGGCAGTCTTCACAACCAATCAGCCTGAGCGTCAACCCCTCCCACTGAGAAGCAAACAGCAACCAAGGCTCAACTAAAAAGGGCACACACAACCCACCAAAGGACATACCTGGTACACTTGGCTCAGGTGCAGAGAGACTGCGCCACTGGGCCCCACAGGACATCTACTACTGAAGGCCACTCTACCAAGCCTGGGAGACATAAAGACCTTCAATACACAAAACCATAGGGAAGCAGCCAAAATGAGGAGAAAAAGAAATATGTCCTATATGAAAGAACAAAACAAAACCCCAGAAAAAGAACTAAACGACATAGAGACAAGCAATATACCAGATGCAGAGTTTGGAACATTTGTTACAAGGATGGTCAATGATCTCAGTGAGAACTCAACAAATAAATCAGAAACATAAAAATAGAGATAGAAAACATAAAAAAAGAACCAGTCAGAAATGAAGAATACAATAACTAAAAGGAAGACTACATTAGAGGGAATCAAGAGTAGATCATATGAAGCAGAAGATTAAATCAGCAATTTGGAAAATAAGGTAGCAGGAAACACCCAATCAGAATAGCAACAAGAAAAAAGAATCCAAAAAAATGAGGATAGTCTAAGGGGCCTCTGGGACAACATCTGCATGATAGGGATAGCAGAAGGAGAAGAGAGAGAACAAGGAATTAAAAACCTATTTGAGGAAATAATGACAGAAAACTTCTCTAACCTGGTGAAGGAAATAGACATACAAACCCAGGAAGCAGAGTCCCAAACCAGATGAACCCAAAGAGGCCCACACTAAAACACATCATAATTAAAATATCAAAGGTTAAAGACAAAGTAATAATCTTGAAAGCAGCAAGAAGAAAAGCAGTTAGTTATCTACAAGGGAGCTCCCATAAGACTGTCAGATAAATTCTCAACAGAAACTTTGCATGCCAGAAGGGACTGGCACAAAATATTCAAAGTGATGAAAAGCAAGGACCTACCACCAAGATTACTCTACCTGAAAGGCTATCATTTAGAATCAAAAGAGAGATAAAGAAAAGGCTAAAGAAGTTCATCACCACCAAACCAGTATTACAAGAAATGTTAAAGTGACTTCTTTAGAAACAGAAAAAAAAGAACAAAAATATGAATAATAAAATAGTAATAACTATATATCTATTACTTTATTTTAATAATTACTTTAAATGAAAATAGATTAAATGCTCCAAATCAAAAGATATACGGTGGCTGAATGGATAAGAAAACAACACATATGTATATATGTGTATATATATGTATGTAATATGTGTGTGTGTATGTGTGTGTGTGTGTGTGTGTGTGTGTGTGCATACTGCTGACAAGAGACCCACTTCAGATTGAAAGGCACACATAGACTTTAAAACAAAGGCTATAACAAGAGACAAAGAAGGACCCAGTAATTCCACTTCTGGGTATTTATCCAAGGAAACCCAAAATATTAATTAAAAATGATATATGCATCCATATGTTAATTGCAGCATTATTTATAATATCCAAGATATGGAAGCAACCTAAGTGTCCATTGATAGATGAATGGATAAAGAAGTGGCGCGTGTATATAATGAAATATTACTCAGTCATAAAAAAATGAAATATTGTCATCTGCAGCAACATGGATGGGCGTAGAGGGTAGCATCCTAAATAAGTCAGACAATGACAAATACCATATAATTTTAATTCTATGTCCATTTACTTACTCTAAAAATCTAAACACAAAATAAAATGAACAAACAAAACAGAAACAAGCTCACAGATACAGAGAGCATTTTGATGGTTGTCAGATAGAAGGAGGGTTGGAGGGTTGGGTGTAAAAGGGGAAGGAAGGGATTTGAGAAATACAAACTGGTATTTCAAAACAGTCATGGGGATGTAAAGTACAGCATAAGGAATACAGTCAATAACATCGTAATAACTATGTACAGTGTCAGATGGGTACTAGATTTATCAAAAAGGTCACTATGTGAGTTATATGAATGTATAATCACTATGTTGTACATCTGAAACTAATATTGCATGTCAACTGTAATTGAAAAATAAATTATTTTTAAAAAGATGAAAATCATAATTCAAAAAAGAAACTATAATCCCAGAGGCAAATTTAGGAAATATGAAGGGAAAACATCAATACATAATAAATTATTATTGGAAAACGAGAAGACTGGCATTGTTCCAATCATTTGCCCAATATAATTTATATATATACTAGGCAAAAATATCTAAGAAATATACAAAGATAATTAAAAATTAAAATCTTGTTCATAACAACATCGACCCCTAACACTCACTATAATATTAGCACACAAATTAGAATATGAAGCAAAATATGGTAAGTCTCACAAGAGAGAAATAAAGATGTGAGTAAGTAAATGGACTAAAGAGACATACCGTTGGGGTTTATGCAGGAAGACTTTATTAAAAGGGGCAAGATTCAAGATGACCTTTGAGTGATGAATAGGACTTTACTGTGTTTGACTAATAAACTAGAGAACGACTCATTTATTTAAGCTAGTAGAGAAATATTGAGTCCTGTGTTTTATTCTTTCAAAAATTAAACTTTACATACATTTTTGGCCATTCAAAAATAATTTTTTAAAAGAAATTAGTTCTCTATTTTCTTAAAAAGAAGGCAATGAACAGAGTTAAACTCAGAGATTGAATGACTAATTATTCATAGTGTATGGTTCCATCTTCTATTTACGTTTGATCTCCAGCAGAAAACTTACTGCTAACTATACTTCTTTTTTTCTTTTTCTTTTGTTCTATAGGTAAAGAAACAAGAAAGCAACCCCATTAGAAAAACAGGGAAATGTAAAAGTCAATGCAGGATAAGAAATAAAATTCGCAATTTTTCTTTTAGGTTTTGGTGACAGATACTTCGGACTTGCAGTGCCTTTTTTGTTTACTTTCAATTCTGTTTTGCAGGTTGAAAATACTTAACTTTTAATAAGCAGGATTTCTCTGAATGTAGAACCAACAGTAAAGTAAAATTTAATGAACAACAAAGCAATTCAACGAAAGTAAATAAATTACAAAAAAATTCAAATAACCTGGAGGACAGTTTTCTAATGCAGGCTTGAGTGTCGCCCACTTGGCATCTGCTTGTTTGCCCACTTGCTCTCAGCAGTACCTTCCATCCAGCTCATCTCTCCCACACCTACCCTGTCATGCCTGACACCAGAGGAAGGCCCAGCAGGAAACAGGCCTAGTGTACAACTTTAGAAGAAATTCACACTGCCTAATTAGAATAATCAACCAAAGCTTTCATTTAAATATGGGCAGATGACCAAAAGTCACAAGATTTTCTAGGAAAATGATCAACATGAGCAAAAAGAGGGAAAAAAATGCTAATTCAAGCTAGAAGGGAAACACACACACAAACTAATAACATTCAAATATTCAGAAAGGGTATCACATGTATAAAAACAACTGGATGTTCTGTAAAGAAGCAACCTGAGAACATTAAAAGCCTTCAGAAAGCTATGCAATTGTCAATTTAAAAACCAAGAGAAAGTCTGTAATATACATTTGAACATATCGCCCAGGATATAATTCTGAGAAAGAGGAACATATGAAAGAAAGACAAAAGAGAGAGAATTGATATAGCAAGT
Organism: Eonycteris spelaea; assembly: GCA_003508835.1. NCBI lineage: Eukaryota > Metazoa > Chordata > Mammalia > Chiroptera > Pteropodidae > Eonycteris > Eonycteris spelaea. The sequence goes on from PUFA01000196.1 coordinate 426,874, forward strand.
AAAAGATTTGACTAATGAGCATTAATTTCGGGAAAAAGAACTGAAAAAAAAAAAATGAAGTAGAGGAATGCAACAAAGAAATAATAGGGGAAAAAATCCCAAATCTGAAAGGCACAACACATTATAATTGAGTCTTGCCATGCAGTATCAAGATATTTATATCCATATTTACTTTCATTATCTGAGGCTAAGGGTAGCAGAAGACAGTCAGACGTAATAGAAACATAATTCATTAGCACCAAAAAGAAGATAAAAATGTTATCAGTGCACAGTATGAGAAGGACGGGTTTGCAGTAGTTCAGAGTGGATGACTAATTGTGTAGCTGTTATCATCTGCTGAAGATTATATAAAATTACTCTATCTGATCAAAGAAAATGGATGAGATTTAGAAATATTCTCAGAATACCTCTATGTATGCATCCTAGCTTAAGCATTCTCTTTTAAATTTGTTCTCTTTTTCAAGTACAGTTGGCATTCAACATTTATTAGTTTCAGGTGTACAACATAGTGATTAGACATTTATATAACTCACGAAGTGATCACATCAATAAGTCCAGTACCCGCTTGGCACCATAGAGAGTTAATATATTATTGACAACATTCCCTTTGCTATATTTTACATCCCTGTGATTATTTTGTAACTGACAACTTGTATTTCTTAATACCTTCACCTTTTTCACCCTTCCCTCCAACTCCACGTCCCATGTGGCTAGTTTAAGTATTCTTAAATAGAGGTACATTCTAAAAGTGATTCTCAAAGTTTCCATGGTACTCTAATATATCTGAAAATTAATTAAGCAGTATAGACTTCACTGTTTTCAATTTCTACTCTTATAATTGTTTCTCAGAAATGTTAGTCACAGTCAAAACCTTATATGTTATTTCTTGCACATTGAATTTATAGATTTGACAAAAATCTGAGAAATGATTTTAACTCTCAAAATGTGGAAAAGGCATTATAAAAAACTAAAAATATTATATTCATTCTCATACTACATTATCTTTTCTACCTCATCACATTTACATAGACATGTAATGCTTAAATATAATTACTCATATTAGTACCAATTATTAAAGAAAACCTTACACTAAGATGTTTCAGTATTTAATGGAACCCATATTTAATAGCAAATAGAAAATTTCATATATTTTGCTTAAATGTACATTTTTATAATTAAATATACACTCTTATAATTAAAAGAGTAGAGTATAGATTCATGTAAAATTATCTATGAATACTTACACAGTTTCAACCTAAAAAAGTTCACATTAATTTATAATTGTGCTTGGTTGTTAGGTTTAAAATATATATATATTTTTCTACTTTTAATCCTACAATCCTATATTTTACCTTGACCTAATTTGCATATGAATTTCCTCATCTGAAGAAATCCTTTCTGGAAAAATGCTTACTTCCAAAATCCCCTAACCTGTCCTCAAACTTATTCTTTAGGAAGCAGCTATGGAATGAGGAACAAAAAATTCTAGATACGTCTATTTTTTTAAAAAAACAAAAATTACTTCAACCATGCTACTAAACATCAGCCCACATACTTAAAGACAAAAGAAACAGCTGGTGAACAAAACAGCGACATTTATAAAGGTAAAGAATTCAGCCCAGCACCTCCATTGTACCTCACGGAATCAAGTTGTTTCCTTTTCTGATGCTATTTGAGTTACTGCTAAGTGTGGGAAGACTGTTAAAAATAAGTTTTGTGGCTTGAATAATATTTTTATAGCTTCACTTCTCTCAGTCTTGTTCTTTTTTTCTCTGAGAAAGTCAGAGTCTTTTACATCTACAGGATTTTAAAATAAATGTACCAGCCAGTTGAAAAGTTTTAAAGAAAACTTGCTGGCAAAGTTTGGGAGCTGGTGCTCAATAACCAGCACCATTTTTCTTTAATAAGAACAGAAATTGAATCAAAAACCCACAAGCATTTTTACATGCCCTACCATCTGTGAGGCATTATGTGAAACACTGTAAGGAATACAAAAATGAGTGCGAAACCCTCAATTTTTATCTTCCTGTCTCTTCACCCATACTGTCCAAAAAGAAAACTTCATGAGTCGCTTCTTTCTCTTTCTCTTTAACAAATAATAGTGCTTCTCAAATCTTCTCAAACAGAAGTACTCTTAAAGGCAAAGGAAATAAGACACATGCCCTCAGGGATTGATGGTATAAGCTCAATGCTTAAAAGAATTTTTGTTTTAGGTTAAAATTTTAAAATTCCTGTAAATTAGATTCTTAATTTTATTCCTTAACATATATTAATTTCCTTATAACTTTTTGCTCTCAAAACGTAAAGCAAAGCTGAGACTTCAGAAAACTGTAGCGTGTTTATTCTGTGGCTCTTCTTGGGGTGCCCAGGCCAATTTTAAAAGAACAGACTAGCAATTTTTGGTTTTTTGCTGCCTCCTGGCAGGCGCATGCGCTGTGCTCCACATTCCTCTCGTCCCACAGTCTCGGCTCTGAAGCTCATCAGGGCAGCAGCTCACATCCATGGGGATCTGTGGACTTTGGGTACTGAAGTGATCAGGTATTTAAACAGACGTCTGTTTTTACTGAAGCACAACAGGTACAACCTGTGGGCTCATTTTATTTTCATTTCCAATCCAGTTAATTTAGGTAGACAAATTCAAAGAAAAGAAAAGAATAAATGTCCTACCATGGAATGAATATTAGTGTACTAAAATTACCATTTGACCTCAGTATTTACTAAGAAAAATGACAAAATAATCCTGCTGTGTCATTCATTTTTTAATCAAAAAGCCATTGTTTGGTCGAAAATATGTACACACATATTTTAAAGAGCACGCATTACTTTCATTATTGAAAAGAAACTACAGAATTTGGAATTTTCATCTGTAAGCAGGATAAATTTGTTTTCATATACTTTCAAAAGTGTGTTGATCTAAAAAATTAGATCAAACATTTACAAATACATGCTCTAGTAAACAGTTCAAAATACTAAATCTATTTCATTGTCCCAGATGAATGACCTGAAGGCCCACAGGCAATTTATAAGGCCATCTTCACACGTAGCTCATAATTCTGTTTAAGCAAATTATAGCAAAGCTTTTTCTTGTTATCTCATACTACCAGGTAGAACTAGTCTCTACTCTCCTCCCCACCTCTACCAGCAAATCACATGGATATTAAGATGGGTCACTTATTTTAGTCCAAGAAAAGAGCCCTCTGGATTAGAGGTGCTGACTCTTCCTCAGATTACTTTCAGCTGGCTCTTTTCCGAGCACCACAGAAGAGGGAGACTGTAGACTTAGGACAGAAGCCCGCAGGAACACAATAGTTCTGTAACTAACACTTTCCAAGTGGAAACTCTAAGTTTTAGGAATCCTGAAGAGCCATCATTAGAAAAGAGATTTAGCATTGAATAGTGGAAAGATTCATAGAAAGCAATTTACTGCAACTCTCACACGTGTGTTCCTGGCTCTGTGCAACCTAGTGCAACGTGCCTAGCATTCACCTCATTTTGTGAGATTTCTAGTTAATGTCTTCCAAATTTTATGGTAATGTTTAATAGTTAACCCCCAAAATTTCATTCTTATAGTGGCAAACCGCAAACAAAGAAAACCATTAACATTTGAATTAACATTAATTTTAGCAATATTTTAGTGTGACAATTGTGGTTTTGCAATTTGTTTAGGGCACGGGTTCTTTTAAGTTCAGCATGCACATATATAATCACCATTTGATGAAGCAATTCCTCCAGCAGTTTACTCCTTTGAACGACTGTGAAACCTTTCTCATAGTGTGCACTGATTATATGTTAATCTTCATTCTGGTGCTCATATATTATGTCTATATTATGTCTGACTCTCTTCTGCTACCCTTCATTCATGATAATGAAAGAATCAGTCCTATTTGGCTCCAAAGAAAGAGTAAACACAGATATAAATATGCTGATACTGCGTGACAAGGCTCAATTATACTGGTGTCATCCAAACAATTTATAATCTGTTCATGTGTCATTATATATTATGTTATTGTCACAAAACAGAGAACTTGCAGACACATAAGAATGCAAATGTTGATTCCTTGAGGTCAAGAAAGGACCCCAGTGGAGGTTTCCTTTGGAGACAGGATAGACATAGGGGTGAAATGGAAATATCGGGTAAACTGTTATCCACTCAATTTGCAACATGCCATAAGTGAAGAAAACATTAAATGGAAGATCTATCTCCGAAATACATCATCAAGTAAAAGATAGTTTGAAAAAGTCAAACCAATGTGTGCACTACCTCCCTGATCTGGAGAGGAGAGTGCAATAAGCACAGGCTTTAAAGTCAGATTTCAACAAGATTATTTAACTCCCTCAAAGCTCAGTTTTCTCTGTCTGTAAAATAGAGATAAAACTACATACATTCAGGGTTATTGTAAAAACTTAAAAAGATAACATAGATCATGTTATGCATGGTGCCTTATTCAATAAATGTGAATACCTTCTTTTATTCTAGTTAAACGGGCCATCTCTTTTGGGAGTAAATCTTTTAAATAATAATTATTTAATTTTATTCTGATAACTGAAGAAAATCTATATTCAAGAATATGAAGTATATTTAGTTAATTTTATGAAAGTTATAGAAAGTTGATAATTTTGCAAATACATAATAGAAATTTTAGAGACTAACATAAGAGAATAATGGACTCTTTTAAATAAAACAAATTAACAGTATTCTTATAGTTTGATCAGTGTTACTCTCTGGTAATAGTCACCTATTAGATTTTTATGAGCTAGTTTTCATATTATGGGAATTTAAATGGTCCTTATTGTATTAAAAGTGATATAGTCAGGAAATAGTCAGAAGTTCAGGGAAGTTTCATTTATGCCAAGAAAAATCATATAAAAAATCATCAAGGCACTGGCATGAATCTATCTACTGTATGTGTGTGTGCATGCATATATATAATTATAGACATACATAGACATATCTATATTATTCAGGTAAATTACTATATATTATGCATAATATATACTATATATATCTCATCCACACAAATATACTCTCATATCTATATATCTGTAAATAGTATATATAGTATACACATAAACACACATAAGGATATGTGCTGAAGCATTTTATATCATTGAAATTTTTAAAGCAGAGTTTATAAAAAGAGAGACAAAGTCAATTTTATATAATTCTCCCCAAAATATGCCAAAAAAGCATATTCTTACATCTTTAAGAATCTATATAGAATTACTTATGTACGGATTTTTTCTGAGTGTATTTTATAAAAAAAAAATGTCTAAAAATTATATTCCTAAAATAAAATTTTTACAAAAGTCAAATGACGTATTTTTGACAACCACTTCTGAAAATTTTTAATTTCTGAATCACATACGAGTTATCACTAAAAATGCTAAGAATGAGTTCAGTCAACAAGAGTCCAAAGAAGACTCAGCACATCTTAAATCATTCAATGATCAGAAATGCATCTCACATCTGTAGTAAACAAAGATTCAGTTTGCTTTAAAAAAAAAAAAAAAGATGCCACCCCCATATTCCCTTAGATCTAGAAAAGAGATTTAAATTTCTGATACCTTGTACACAATATATGGTGAATGCATCATGCAGGCAATAAGAATATATTCCCTCACATCCTCAACGACCAAGGTAACCTAAACTAAAAAGGCATTTAGAACATTTCTACTTAATATCAAGCCTTTAAAGAACTCTTTCATGACATAATTTTATTAGCATAAACTACTTATAGTCTAAGATAATGTATCAAGATCATACTTTCTTTAATAGTTCTATAACTCAGATAACAGAAAATGGTCCCTAATGAATGAGAAAAAAATATGAAACAGAATAATCACAATTTGAGATGTTCGATCTTTATATCTTTATATCTCAAGCTTTAAGTTATCAACTCATCTTAAGGCAGTACTTATAAAAAGATTTCCCATGTTAATTACTATTCTAGGTTCTGCATGAAAAAGCTATGAGCATCTTGATTTTTAGCCCATCATTTTCAACACCAGTGAAGATTATTTATGTCCCAAATGTAAATCCAGACTCACTGAAATAAAGTTCACTACATGGTATAAATCAAAGCATCTTTCAGAGTAAGACTTTCCATATTCCAAGTCTTCATTTAGCAATATTCCAGGTTTGTGCTTTGTCTTCTATTTTTAATCTGAAAAATTCTGTGTATGATAGCTTACCAATATAATTGAATTTATATTTAGGCAAGCAGGTAGGCAGGCTTGGTTTTTAATCCAAAGCAATTTGCCCTAACATTATATTCCTAAAATAAAATTATTGAAGATAAAAATTCAAGGTGTGTAACTTTTAGGTTTGTTTTATTTTTCAAATTATGCATAGTGATAATACCTGAAGCTTTATGCAAAACAGTGTTTGGAGGAAATAAGTAAAAATGTAAATTTCCACTCAGATATTATAAAAATTAGAGTCTGTTGTTTTCTTTGTCATTTGTTTCCCAACTGATACAACCTTCAAAAGGCACAGGACAAAAATCCACATGAACATACTATCACTTTAGGTCCATCCAACGCAGGAACCCAAACTAAGTTTTTTTGGGTTTTTTTTATTGCTTTATTTACATTTTTTTAACTTCTGTTTTCAATTAGAGTTGACATTCAAGATTATTTATATCAGTTTCAAGTATACAGCAGAGGGGTAGATATTTATGTAATTTTTAAAGTGATTCCCTCGATTAGTCTAGCACCCACCTAGCACTCTATACAGTTATTACATTATCAATTATATTCTCTATGCTGTACTTTATAGTCCTGTGACTATTTTTGCACCTATCAATTTGTACTTCTTCAAGGTGAAAGGATTAAAACTAGAGTCTTATAGAGTCATACTGAAAACTCTTTTGACGAGAGGATGTGCCAGAGAATACAGCTTAATAATCAGTCTGACTTGAAGCCCCACAAAATGACTGAGGGATGGCACCTCATCTTGAGAGCATACATTCCGGTGGGGATGAGACAGAAACCAAAAAGGGGTAAGAATAAGAGCAAGAGCAAGAACTCTAAATGAAGGCAGATATCCCTCCTAAGAAAAAAAGGAACTTTGTGGGTGATGTGGTTCTTGGGGTAGCCCTTGAAAGGATAGTCTACATAAATGGAAGAGGGGAGAATTCCAAGCTTAGGGAACAAGATGAGCAAAACCAGTGTCAGCAAAGTATAGGGATGCTGAGGGATAACGAGGAGTCCATGGCCAGAATGCAGGGTATATGGGGCAACAGGAGGGTGAACAGAGTAAGCTCTGAAGCTGATAGTTTAAGACCTTGCATGCCACAGACATTTTAACTTATTCCTGGACTCTCATGATCTATACTCCATTCTTATGTTTGAGAAATTTTCTATCTTAAATCTGTTCAAGAAGCAAAAAAATGGAACATAGTCACATTCACAACCTTCCTTAGTACTAGGGTGCAAGACTTGACCTGGGGCTTCCCCACCAGCCCCACCTGATACTGGAAGCCAGTGACATGAAGAAGCATAAACAGTGCCTATGCTTGCCTGCATGGGTGGTGGCTGCTAAGGCAGGTACATCTGATTTCCTGTGGCTCCAGGGACAGTGTCTGGTGTATGCTTAGCCGCGGTAGCAGCTGACATCACACCCGATAGGGGCTGCAGCATAATTCTGGGCCCTGTCAATGGCAACCTAACCTCAACCTAGTTCTCAGAAACCTTTAATTAATCTCCTCTGTATAAATTAACCAGAGGTAGTACTTTGCTTTCGACCAAGAATCTTGACCTCTAAGCCATGCAAGAGTGCCTGACCTTATTTTGTAGGATATATAGAACCACAAGCCAATTAGAGGCAAATTAATTTTCTTCAAATATGGGTTTAATTTAGAAGTATTATTTCTTTTTATCCTCTAAAGAATTTTATAAAGTTGATCAAGTTTTCCCAAAATTTTACATAAGGACATATATAGTATTTAATTTATGGTTTAAAACAATATAAGTATAGATTGTCTTTTAATTAGTACTTTGCTGAAGCTTTGAAATCCTGACTTTTTCTTAACCGTTGAATTATTTTTTTTTGCCCCAAATTGTCTTCTGAATCAACAAATAAGAGGTTGTCCCCAGCCCTATTCCCAGGTCTGTCTAGTCAGAAACTGCTCTGCAGCAATCTGGTTTAAAAAAGCATTCAACAGGACACTTTCCTGCACCAACTTTGCAGATGAATGCTGTCTACACAGCGGCCAGTGATTTATGAGCTGTAGAGAGTCAACACCTAAATGTAGCAAACTCAGTTTAGAGTTTGAGAGCTGTGAATGTTGTGTTATAACACTTTAAAATGCAATATTTCCATGTGACTGACTCAGAATTTAGTAAAAAGTAAATAAATCGAAAGAGTATCCCCAACTCATTTCTAAGTACAGTTTTCAGTTTGCTTTTCCATCCATTCTTCCAATTTATTGAAGCAATTCTGTTCGTGAAAAAAATTCCCCTGATGCAGCTATTTGTTATCCTTGTTGTGAATGGATGAACTCTGAAAATGCGGACTGTGCCAAACGAATATTCTGTCCAAATGATAGATTGTTAAGAACCAATCTTTTAATCAGATGAATGACAGAGTGGCCTCAAGAGTGTCTGCCCTTTATTTGGCACAAGAAAATGAGTGTTCTGCAGTAAGGCTGTGTAGCGAGTCTAATTTAGGGACACTGCATAAAGATATGGACTGCCAAAAATGAACAAAAATTTTCTTTGATTGTCTTACTTCATAATTCATTTCTAGCTAATGTGACCACTAGGAGGAAAAATGATATGTAACAAGACAATTTCTTTCATGGTTGTTATCAGCAAGATAAACTATTTAAACATTAAAGGGACTGCCCGAAACAAAATATTTCAGAAAGTTTACCTCAGAAATGTAAATTTGAATACTTAATCTTTTCTCATACTAAAAAAAAAAGAGAGCAATAACTGCATAAGAGAAACCATGTTGTAACCAAGTAAATTTTATCTTCACTAAAAATGGACTTCTTAGCTTAGTAGTTAAAATAGCTCTTTTTAGTAGTTTGTCTCCTTTTTATAGCCCAGTTCTTAAGTGTTTCACTTAAAGTGAGGGTCTGATTCTTATTATGAGTAAGAATTCCCTTTAGTGTTCTAAGTGCTCCTCGGTCTGTGTGATTATGTTCCCGAGTAGGCAAACCCTTAGCAGTGAGGCTCCCTCCGATTATCAAAACCAAGTCTCTTAAAAGCAACCTGCTTCCCCATCACTTTTCTTTTTCTCAGACCTTATTCGTATCAGACCTCTATTGGAAATAAAAGATATCAGTGTTATTTTTTAAAACACAGTAAGATATCTAACTTTAATTTTATCTCCAAGAACCAACGCTGAGCCTTTTTTTTCACACTCGAGTACCAATAAATAACCTATCTTGAATGATAAACAAAAGCTTCCTAGCCACCTTTTCAAATCCAGTTACTCCTCCAGAATTTTCCATATGCTATACTTCAATCATCTTCCTAAAAGGCTATTGTAATCGTGGAACTTTACTACTAAAGAACATGTGATAGTACCTACTGCATCAAATTCAAATAAATTCTCCTATATTGACTATATGCCCATCATCTGGTGATAAACCCACCATGTTTGTTTGTTTGTTTCATTTCTCCACATAATAAAACACTCTTCATTAAACAGAGTACCCACAATATTTTATATATCAACATGTTCTTATCAAGAACCGTAAAATATACTGACCCAAAGTCCTAATTATACTGCAATAGGAAACATATATTGAATTGAGGTAATGCTGTACATTCCATTTTTATCCCATTCTTTTCACATAGCATATGTCATAAGTATTTTTCTATTTCATATAATAAACATAGGAAATCATTTTTAATGGCTATCTGTAATTCTGTCATACAAATACACAGTAGTTTAACCATTTCCATCATTTAAGTTGTCTCACATATTAAGTATTCCACACAAATCTAAAATCATCTCTACTTTCCTTGGGATAAATGACTGAAAGTGAAATTGCTAGGACAAAAGCTAGATCACATATGACCAGCACTAATAACCTGAAACAACTTTAAAATTTTAAGTGTCCATTTCATATGAATATCAAGAAAAAATGTTAACGGGCAGTACTTAAATTTCAAAATCAGTATTTTGAAAGAAATAAAATTGCTAGGTACACCTTATACATTTTATAAATAAGAAGTCGATGTAATATGTAAACATTAAAATCATTCTAAGACATTTAGGATTCTAGAAAAGAAAAGAAGTCGGAAATTAATGTTAAATGTAGTTAGGGTTATGAAAATCCCTTTTACCGGTATATTTATAATCAACTAATTTTGGAAGTTTAGCTGAGTTTGATATGCTTGAAATGATGACTTGCTGCATTAAGAAATTATTGATGACTTTTAGTTGTGCCTAATTATTTTACACACAAGTAAAATTACCTAAGATCACTTGAGACTATTTAGAGGCTGTTCTTAATAAATACAACATTAGGTAAGCTCTTCTGTTACACCTTTCTTTATTCAGTTTTTGAGAAAATTAATATTTAGCCCTAGAAGTTTGTCCTTAAAATGAAACTCTTTTAATTATATTTTTCTCAATATTAGTTAAATAACTGCTGTGTGTTTCCAAAGGAGAACAAGGCTTGGAACTGCTGCCATGCTGAGCGAACCTAACAGCCTGATGTTAATTTCAAAAAGTCCTCATTCTGCCAGGAAGTGGCCCTCTTGTCGCTTTCCGCTGACTCCCACTCATGAGAATGGTGTACATTTGAGGCCTCCAGCCTAAAGCTGGGCCTAGTTGCATGCTTTTGGCTATCTTTAGAATTTAGACAAGATCACTTCTGAGTCTACATCCAACTCTTTCCTTCATTTGAGAGTTCATCTGCCATGCCATCCTCCAATCGAAGAATTATAATGAGACATTTATCTTTATGTTCTAGTGTCTCTTTATGTATTTTTATCATCTGGGGTTTATAAAGCATTTTTTTTAGATCCGTTGTCTCATGTAACAGTCACAATCCAGTAGGAAAGGTAGAAGATCTATTATGAGTTCTCTTTTATAGGGGTTTGGAAAGATAAGGTGATGAGCTAGTTGATGTCAGAGATAATATAAAAACCTAGGTCCCCTCCAGGCCAGTAAACATTCCACTATCCCTCCTAGTATTCTCTGGTCCATTCAGGTAAAAGTAATCTCATTAGTTAAAAGATTATAAGTCATTTACCACCTTAGTACTAACTAAAAACCTACAAAATCTCAATGTATCTTTTTAAAAAATGCCTTTCCCTTGTTCAAATGGATATCAGTCACCATTTACTCTATTTCAGAATTAAAATGAGAACTTTCTGGAATACACAGAAAAATTATTACACTTAATATACAAACTATGATATGAATCAGATGTCCACCCACGGAAGCTGATACTGGACTTGAACATGCAAAAGTTCTAACATTGGTTATCATCAAACCTTAGTAAATAATGTAGGTATGATAGTTAATTTTATGTGTCAACTTAACTAGGTTATGGTGCCCAGCTGTTTGGTCAAACAACAGTCTAGATGTTGCCATGAAGGTATTTTTTAAGTGTGATTAACATTTAAATCAATAAACTTTGAGTAAAGCAAACTACCCTTCATAATGTGGTGGGCCTCGTCCAATCAGTTGAAGGTCTTAAGAGAAAAGAATGAGGTCCCTAGACTGCTTTTCAGATTTGAGCTGCAACATCAACTCCTGCCAGAATTTCCAGCCTGCCAGCCTTCCATGCAGATTTTAGATTTGCCAGCCCCTAAATCATGTGAACCAGTTCCTTAAAATCTCTCTCTCAATAGAAAACTATATAGGCAGATAGACAGACATAATCCTATTGGTTTGTTTCTCTAGAGAACCCTAATGCCATAGGTTAGCTTTAACATCTATTCCCAAGCTTCTTCTCCTTTACTTTCTTCTTGATGAAAGCTACAAGTACTCAATTTACCCATGTCTCTTGTAGCCACAGATGGCTATATGACACAGAAGTCCATGAGGAGAACTGCCATCCCTGAAAAAGAGACCTAAGTCATGCCAGTAGTAAGTCTTCCCCCTTCCGACCTGGGACTAGGATTAGATACTTAAAAGTGCCCGAAATCCATTAGCATGACAGAAACCAACACTCTAATCAAAGACAGAGCAAAAGGACAATAAAAGCATGGAATCCAGATGACATAATTTAGCATACACTTAGTCATGACCTACTCACCTATACATCTCTCTCCCATGGTGTCCAACCTGTGTGTCGGTACCTACCTGCGGTATTCAACCTCACTGCTGAAGTCAGAGAAGCTCTCTAACACATAATCCTTAGATACAGGACATGTGCAATAAAATTATTAAAAAGAGAGGCTTCCTGATTCCTTCTAGTTTCTTTGAGTCTATGTAAGTCATAGCATCACCCTGATGTTCCCCACAATTCATGCACCTTTCCTGGGCTCTGTGTAGTCATAGCCCTTCACCTAGTCATTGACCACAGATAACAACCTTCAAATCAGAGATGCTGAAGGAATCACCTTTACCTTTTCACTTCCATTTGCTCATGATAGTTCTTACTTCCAAACATACCAACAAGAAATTCCAACTGTTACATTCAAATGTAAATGAGACTAGTAAGATTGATCTATTAGATGTTTTATTGTATTTCAGTTCACTGAGTTCATTAAAGAAAGCCACATCAGGCCACTGGCCATAGTTCTTTCCTGCTCAACTACTTCCTTTCACTACACACCAACCCTCGTTCCCAGCAGGAACCAGAATCCGGGGCCTTCCAGACCAAACCTGCAAAAAACCCCGCCTTCTTCATTACCTAGATATTCCTCAACAAGTGACTGATTTCATGATACATACATTAAAACAAACAAACAAAAAAAAACTGGAAAACAGACAAAAACCACTGTGGCCTAGTTTTCTGCTTTCTTTAGTCAAATACTTTCTTATCTAACACAATAACTTATAAAATGGCTTTACACACATCTACCCAAATGTCTGTAGTGGTAACTAGTAACTATTTCTTTCCAGAAAAGATAGTAAAAAATATAATAATAATTTTTTAAAATACAAATTTTAAGAGCCCAGGTAATTTATTAAGCACCTAATGATTTTCTTAATTAAAATTTGGGACAGCAGTTAATGAATCTCTTCTTTTTAAAAGGCCTTCATTTCCAGCTATGCTGGAAGAAATCAGCTCTGCCAATCAATTGAGACCCATGAAGCAAGACAAAGAAGTCATGTTCTCCAATGGCATAAACAGTTGTAGAACAGCATTGTTAAATAAGAATATTATCACATTTTTAAGCTAGATATATTTTTCAATATCTATTGAAGAAATATATATATGTGTATGTGTGTGCGTGTGTATCTTATTTTGGAGAATGGCCTATCTAGTCTTCCAAGTTAAGATCAATTTCTCCATGAAACCCTCCTGCCCCCCTTCATAGCCCCCACAGTAAGCCCCTTTTAAACACCTATAGTGCTTGTCTACGTTCAACTCATCAATTCCATGCTCCCTTCCATGTACTAATATTCTCTTATAGCCATCCTTTTTCCTAGCTACACTCTCGGAACAATGCATGGAATCTTACATTTGGTGAGTGCTAGAATACACTCATTCAGATATGGTCTAATGTTCAGATAATTTCTACTTCATGACTTTACATTTTAACTCTGGAAATAGCTGTACCTTTCTAAACCTGTTATCTGAGGCACCATCTCTATTTTCATATTCTATTCTATAGCTAAGCATATGGCTGACCCTCAACACAAGCCAGCTTACTTATATAATCATTCTAATAAACATGGTAATAACCTCATTTATCTGTAGGAATTTTCACAAGAATCTATTAACAATATAAGTCTGTTAAAAATCAACCCTAGAAACAAATAATTATGAAACATACATTTAAAACTCTCTGAATAAGTGTTTCTACAAAGTTTTAGCTGTTTTTTAAAATACATATTTAACTATTCTTGAGAAATTTCTTCTATGTGTATTTCTGAGCAGTAAATGAGAAATCTTTAATGTAAACTAATTACAGATCAAGGAATATTTTTAAGATAAAATGATGAATTCTCAGGTATATCCAATAAGTGAAATTCTAGTGTGATATATATGCTCATGTGCACTTTGTTCCTAAATAGTACAGCTGAAAGAAAAACAATTTAGATAAAACTGATAGCCTACATTTTTGTTCTTGCCCTGAGGTAGAGTAAAATATACACTTTTCTGTTCCAATTGAAACAAAAACTTTATTCGTTAGGTATTGTTTCCTGTAAATCTGTATGCTAAGGACTAAGAGAGTAATAATTTTACTCCCTTTTATTCACTCTTCACAGATCTCTTCCAGAAAGATGAAAAGACTATCTCCAACAGGTAACAGCAGACAGTGAAGAGATTGCTAAAATTGATGGCAGCAGCTCTCCATTCTGGGTCTTTATTGTCTGACCTTTGTCACCTACTTCTTTTTTCCCCAATTTCCTCATATTGAATATACTTGAACTTGTCTACTCCAATCTGACATCGTAGTTTTAAAATAAAAATGAAATGTCATTCTTTGGATCCTTAGGTAGAATGCACATTTCGAGAAGAATATGGTCTTTGGAATCAAATAAACCAGAGTTCAAAGCAAGACTCTAATAGCTCTCTAGCTGTGTGACCTTGGCTGAGTCACTTACTGCTCTGAGCTTGTTGTCCACTTGCATAAGGCAAAGGAAACTGCATCTCACTTAAGCCCCCTTACAGCCCAGTTCAGTGCTTGGTATGTAACTACTGATCATTTATATATATAGCTATATATAAATATAAATCAATTCAAGGGTTATTATTATATACTCAGGAAGGTTAAAAAGCTTAGATTATTGTTCACCATAAGCATAATGAAATACTAGATGTTTCAGATAGTTCCTAGCATAGTGTTTACTCTTAATGAGCTAGAGCAGATATTAATAGAACCACACCAAGCTACAAATCAACATTTGATCAGGGTGCCTACACTGCTTTTTTACACTACAATAAGTCCTTGTTCTAGCTTCTATTTTCTTCATGGGCTATATCCCTTAACTGCTAAAATGAGGCAGAGACTCATCTAAATTTACGTCACTACAACATATAATATTCAAAAAGACGAGATCTGATTAAACAGCACTACAAAATGATGCCAGCATTACCTGCCAGTTTTTAAAAGAAAAGAAAATCTATTAGATCTAGATTAATTTAGCCAAGCTACATTAATTCTGTTCTACAGGAAAATATATGACAAAATATTTTTAACAAAAAAGTATTTTCAAAATTTTCTAATATTTCAAAATCTGTGATTAATAAATACATATATATATATAGGTCATAAGAAGCATATACTAGTAACATCATTCTTTTTTTTAAGATTTTTATTAAAATATAGCTAACATACAATAGTATATTAGTTTCAGGTATACACCATAGTTATTCAACATTTATATACTTAAAGAAGTGATCACCACAATAAGTCCAGCAACTATCTGACACCATATGATGCTATCACGATATTATTAACTATATTCTCTGTGCTGTATGTTAAATGACTTATTAGTTTTCTACCTGGAAATTTAAACCTCTTATTCCCCTTCATCTTTTTCCCCACTTTAAAAATTTTTTAAATTAAAGTTGACATTCAATATTATTTTATATTAATTTCAGGTGTACAGCACAGATATTTACATAATTTACAAATTAATCCCCCTGACTAGTCTAGTACCCACCTGGCACTACACATGGTTATTACTATTGTTGATTATATTCCCTATGTTTCACTTTACGTCCCCATGACTATTTTGAAACTACGACTTTGAACATATTTATCCCTTCACCTTTTCACCCTGCACCCCAAACCCCTTCCCATATGGCAACCATAAGCTTGTTCCCTGCATCTATGAGTCGTTTCTGTTCTGTTTGTTCAATTATTTTGTGCTTTAGATTCCACATATAAGTGAGATCATGGTATTTGTCTTCCTCTGTATGATTTATTTCACAGCATAATGCTTTCCAGGTCCCTCCATGTTGTCACGACTAACATCATTCTCGATTCAACCTACTTAGGGATTGCAGAGGTTGATTGGAAAATTTGATGTCGCATAAATTCATGCATATAAACTGGAATTTAACACTAGCATGAGGAAATAGAAAGCTAAACAAGGAAATTATCACTCGAATCCCCAAAAGTATTTCTACCATAGAGTTTTCAATCACAAATCTTCCTTTGGACAAAGAATAAGATAAAAGCAGGGATTCTTTAAGACATAAAAGCACAAAGATTTTACATAATCAGGAATTGTCAGGATCATATATACATACTTATAAACAAAACGGATCATTGCTTTACAATAATACCTGGAAAGCAATAATGGATCTTTCTCCCATTATTTCCAAACACATTTTTCAACTATCTCTGTCAAATTTGGTAAAATCAGTTTCACTCATTACCAACTCTTTCAAGCAATTCTTCATAATGTATTTGACTAAATAGAACATTGGTCTAATTCAAATGGAATAAGTTTTATAAGCCTTGGGTAGTTCAAGGGTGTTTACTAGGCCAGGTGCTACTTCTTGAACACAAAACACTACTTCATATGATCTTTTGTAAAAAGTGTCAAAATTTAAATATATTATCTGAGAATTTAGTTTTATAAGAAAAATGTGACGATCAAAATTCATAATGTGTCCAGAATAAAAGGCCAATGTGGCTGTATTTGTCGGATAAGAAATCATTTTAGAAATGGATTGAATAAAACCTGATAATAGCATTTGAACACGATGAGCACTAGAAAAAAATAGAATAAAGGGCAGAACATTAAAATTTACTTAAGATTAAGAAAATTAGAACTTAATTAAGAAAAAAAGACAGAAAATTCTAATTTATTTAAATTAGGGCCTTATAGGATCTCATGAAAAGATCTATACTCACGGGATTAGCCTTTCACTTTTTGTTTTATTATAGAAGTGTCATAATTATTTTAATCATAATTATGTATTTCAACTAATATATACCATTCATTATACTGTTTAGGTTTCAAAAATTAATTTATGGTATACTACTGTTAAATGCTCTTCAAATGGAAAAACAAATCAATGTTAATGGATTTGAAATTATTTTTAGAATTGATTAAGTGTTAGACAATCTATGGAGCATTTAGTGGATTGAATGTATAAATATTATGGTAACAAATGTTTATAATAACAAGACTAATCATCACTTACATGCTTATAACCAATGAAAATAAACATTCACAAACGTTACTATAAAAATACTGTCAGAAGAGCAAATAGTGATTAACAAAGGGTATTTGGTTGTGAGCCTTTCCATAGACTTTCCAAAGTCAAGGCATTCTTTCTGTAATGTGATCGACCACAACTTCATAAATCTTTAAGGTTATCGAATAAAAAAGGGAAACCAAGACAATATGAAGGTTAAATATGAGAAACGCAGAATTTTAAACAATAGGAGAAAGACATGAATCTTAATATAAGTAATTAAATGGGTAGAAAATCAGAAATTATAGATTTCCATGCTATGTAATTAAAGTTATCCTGCTCTAAATCTTATCTGCAGCTGAAGCACCTACAATTCAATTAATTAAGATACAAAACAGAACTATATGTTCATAAATCTAAAACTCCAGTATCACAAAGTATGATATGTACCTTAAGAGATTTGGAACACTAAACTAAAGCCATTTCAGACAAAAACTTCATAAAAAGAATTCTACATTATAAGAATAACCTCCAGGTATAACAAATAATGTCATGTAAATGTGCAATAAGTTACCTAACTAAAACTATCAACTAAATTTTCAAGGGAAATAAAAGAACTTTGGTCTATCGCCAAATAATATTGTGTGATAAAGTTCCATACTACATGTTTTAATGGCCCAAACTTTGTTTTGTAATCTTACTGCAGAGAACTATCCAGTGACATAAAATGACAATGACATAATACAAGATCTGATACATCACATATAATCAATGGAAGCCCAAACTTATAACTTGACATTTATTATGTTTTATACCCATTTTCCACTCACTGGTCATTTACTAGTAAAGTACTTTTGTGACTCCCTAGTAAATCTGTCCTTGCAAGCTCATACATTAATAAATGTCTTATGTATATATCCATATACATTTATACTAAATATGACAAACATAATTAACATGTATACTGTATATATAATATGTAATATAATATAGTAACTGTAATATAATATGTACTTATTTACACTAGGTACTTAAATATAAGTAATATTCAAGACATATAAAATGTGCTTTTGATATTATGATTTGCATCAAGATACCTTTTATGTTATGCAATACATATATAAAAAAATCAGATCATGATTTTACATGTTCAAATACAAATTATTTTTTAAAATACAAAAAAATGAACATAAAGTTAGAAATAAGTCATGACACTCAGCTCTTTAAAATCTTTATAGTCTTCTCATTCTCTTACTAAGCTTCTTTCCTGCCTTCTGGCTCTTGCCTGTCTGGAACCTCATCCTCATGCCTGTTGCTCCCTGGATGTGTATACGTCAACTACACTGGCCTTCAGTCAGTTCCACACACACCAGGGCCTTTGCACTGGCTATTTTCTTAGGCTGGCTATTCAACTCTTCCCAAATTCATTCTGATGCTTTGCCTCTGAGCTCACAAGTCGCCTCTACACTGATGCCTTCCCTGGCAAATTTTCTAAAGTGAACTCCATGTTTACTCTTTCCAACATCATCCTGTTCACTTATCATCAGAGTTTGTGATCACCTGTTTATCATCTATCTCCTTCAATGAGACCCTGAATTCCACAAACAGACAACAACTTACCTGTCCCCACACTCAACAAAGTATCAGATACCCAAGAAGTACCTAATAAATGTTTTTAGAATAAATGAATGATATATATTTTTAAAGGATAATCATTTGGAAGCCTGTTACGCTTTTTTAAAAATTTAGTAGTCGATAAAGGATAAGAATTTGCATATTATTTTGAGGCTGTTGTGCAGTCCATTTTCCTTTTGCTCTCATATAAGTGCATACACCTTTTCTTAAAATAAAAGTTCTATTGTTTTCAAATACTAGGCAGCATTAAAATTTTTTTAAATGAAGATGTTTTTGTTTCATGAGAATATGACTAACGAGAATGAGATACTGATATAAAAATATTCTTATTGACTATTCACTATTCTTATTTAATATTCTTTACTGAAAAGCTGTGCTCAAAACAGTATGTACAATATGTTACCTGTTGTGGCAAACAAAAATTGGGGCAGGAAGATGTATGTACACAGTTGTCTGACATGCAAGAGAAACTCTAGAAAAAAGGCTAGATAGTTGGTAGAGGGAGGGCCTCTGCAGGCAGATGGAGGACAGAATTTGGAAGAAAATTTTCCACTGTATATACAACCATTTTATAACATCACTGGTTTAAATCACTAAGTATAATTTGTATTTTAAATAAATTACTAATTTTAACAAGTTAAATTTTAAACTAACTAAACTTCATCCTCTGACCATGGTATGGTTTTCTTTTTTAATTCTAAACAATAACTGCTTCAAAATGCTTTTACGAAATGCATTGATGTAGTCTGATAACACCCACTATAGACTGATATCCTGCCTGCGTAATCCGGGAAAGGTGGACAAGCTATGCGGGCCTCCTTTTTCTACTAAAAATTAGTCTTTACAAAGGGCTGCACAGTTGTACATAATATCTGCCTCCATCTCTCACTTCTTTTCCTCTCTGACCTTACATTTTACAACTCTCCCAGCCTCTTACTCAACTCGTTTCTCTTGCTTTCTGGCTAGTGCTTGACTGGCCAAGTACATTCCTCTGGGGACTTGTTCACCTAATGTTTTTTGGCTGGGAAACTTCTCCTTCAGATACCTGCATGGCTCAAATATCATATTCCCAGGGCAGGCCCCCCTAACCACCCCCATTTAAATCTGTACTACCACCATCCTACATTCCTTATTTTCTCCCCTGCTTATTTATTGTTTTCCTCTCTAAAAATAAGGCAGGAACTTTTGTTTGTATGTGTGTGTGTGTGTGTGTTTTGTTCGGGTTTTTTTTTTTTTTCGAGTGCTGTAACCCCAGCACCTAAAAAAAAAAGTACCTGGAGTATTAGATACTCAATAAGTATTTGTTGAATAAATGGATAATAAATGAAACTCAATGTATCCAAATAGAACGCCTTTCTCCTCACCCATTCTCAAACACACCAATCAACCAACCTTCATCTTCTCCTTTTATTCCCTTTCTGTAGGAATATTCCTATATCCAAGGTGAACACCTGGGAGTCTACTTAAGTTTTCCCCCATTCTGCCTTTATGTCTAATTAATCATCTACTTCTGTCAATTCTCTCTTCTTGCTAGTTCTCAATTCCATCTCCACACCTCCATTTCAAATCTGACTTTGTCATCAAGACTCATCAGTCCCTTGGTCTGTGGCGGTAGCCTCCTAACTGTCTTGTGTCACTATCCCTAGGCACAAGAGCCTCCAATCCATCCTTCCATGCAACAGCCACACGTGGTGACCTGATAACAGTGCTCACCTATGAAGAACTCTTCCAAGCTCTCTGTTATCTATGGAACTGATATGTATTTTACTCTGAATGCTCCTTAGTATCCCTCAGGGAGATGTTTAATATACTATTCATGGGCTCTATCATAACTGGATATAAACCAATTTCATCACCCCTAGTAATAGAGTCACTGATCCACAAGGTATATTCTAAACCTTTGCAGATAATATACAAGGCATTTCATAATCAAGTTTTGCCACCAGCTTTTGCACCTCATTTTTGCGCCAGACAGGCTTGGACCGAACACAATTTGGTATCATGCCATTCTCGCACCTTTGCTTTCCCATCTATCTCCACTCAGCTTGCAACATCCGAATGCTTTACTCCTAATCTGGAGAAAGCACTGCATTTGCCTGTTCTCCTTGGAGATTTCTTCCCTTACACTCCTGTGTATCCAGTACTTCCCTCCACTGTAGCAGTTGGCTACAGCAGTGAGCATGGAAGTATTTGTTGAGAATGACTGGTTAAAATCAGTTACCTATTTAAATTTTTAAATAAGTTATGGTTTCTGCAGTCATCAAACAGATCACTCTCTTTTCTTTTTGAGTTACAGTTCAGTAAGTCGACGTTAAAGCAATTAAGTCAATGAAAACATCCCTCCTCTACAGGCACATACTAGAAATACTGGGCACTTGGTCCTAGACCACCACAATAAAGCGAGTTGTAATCTTTTAGCTGGTGGAGTGCCTTGTCTGTGATTTGTAAAGAACCTAACAATTATGAAGCACAATAAAGCAAAATGCAAAAAAAAAAAACCATGGTATGCCTGTATTTTAAGAACTCTATTAATTACTCAAATATAATAAATACAGTTATAAAGCCTTGAGGTTCACATCAATAAACAATATATTTTTCTAAGAAAGTTTTAAAATCCACCTTGAATTTTTCTTTAAAAAAGGAAGTGACACATGAAAATGAAAATACGTGAAAAACTAGACCATGAGAAAACATACTACAGTTTTGAGTGATGGCTTTCCATTCTGTCTTTGAACCAGTAACTAGCTCTTTGGAACAGATGAGCCAGAGATGTAGAAAGAAATGCAGAAGTGCTGATTCGATTCTTATGATTTTCCCAAATAGAAAATACAACAAAAAAGTAATTTTTAAAAAATGGTTAAAAAATAAACTGAATATCAGAAAACAGAAAATTAATAAAAGAATTCATGCAGTGTTCTAAACCCTGGAGCCATGTTAGAATCACTAACATGGGAAGTTTTAAATGCTACCAATGCCACCAAACTTACCTACGAGAGATTCTGATATAATGAGTCAGGGATGCGTTCCAGCACCAGAATTTTTCAAAGATTCCCAGGGATTCCATGGTGCAGTCAGGAAAGAGAGCCACTGAATCATCACCCTCCTTACCATGGCAAATCCTACCTTTCAAAAAGCAATTGCAATAAACTCTCCAATCCATGTTATACCTTTCCCATTGAGGGAAAAAAGAATATGAACATTGTTAACTGCAAATATTAATAACAGTTAACAGTTATACAGGAATTATTATGTGTCATGTAAGAGCTACTGATACAATGACCTTTTTATTCCTCACAATGCTTCTGTACATTGGCACTATTTTATGTCACTCTGCATCTGCAAAAATTGCTAAAATTTACAGAATGCTTAACACTGCCAGATATTATTCTGAGTGCTGCTATATACATTGACTCATTTAATCTTCATAAGAGTCCTGTGAAGTTAAGTACTGTTATTTTATTCATTTGATAGATGAGTAACCAAGGCAAAGAGAAAAATCGCTTGTCCAAGGCCATTCAGCTAGCGAATGGCAGAGCTGGGATTTGAAGCCAGGTAGTCTAGCTCCAGACTCAGTTTTTCAAAAATCCTAATGACCTGTACTATACAACAGGCACAAACTATATTAATATGCAATAAAATTACTAAACATGTCTTTATTTTTCTCCTCTTTGGAAAAAATAGTAATACAAACAAAGAGGAAGATGCTCACTTAAGAAAACTGAAATAAGGATCATCAATACAATTTTGGAGACAGGTACCACAATTGGATCCAACTGCAGCCTTTATGACTTATAACGAAAAAGAAGAACTAAGAAAGACAGGAGACAAGAGATCTAATTCTATATTAGTCGTGAAAGCAAGAGATGGGTTAGAAGCCTGACTCCTCCTCCCGGTGAGCCACATGAGGACAAGGAAGGTCTGTGTGTGTTCACTGCTGATAGAAAGGCTCAGTAAACATACTTGAGCAAATGAAATCTGTTGGCCACATAAGATCTAAGATGACAATTCTAAGGAACAATATTTTCAATTTACACTATTTCTTTCATATGTTAACATATTCACATGTATGTTAAATGTACTTATTTCATATAAAATTATTTCTGTATAATACATTACACTATAAAAATGTTTTTCATTAAAATGCTGATCTTTCAATATTTTAATTTGTACATGCGAATTTTACCTCAAATTAAATATATATTTATATAATAAATTTAATATGTAATTGTGATTATTTATATGATTCATATAATACTTATATAATACTACTTATATGACAAGTATAATTATTAAGTTTATGAAAACAGACATTTCTGTTTTAATCAGATATTTCTGTAATAATCAGCTCAACAGCTAGGTTATTGTTAACTCTAGGCAAAGGAATTCCCTTGAGCCTGACTCTGCTCCTCAGGTGGGATGGCCATCTGGCCTTTGATCTGGCTCGGTTCTTCCAGCTGGTGTCACTACCCTCCTCTTGATCAGCAAAGCGCAGCCATAGATCTGCTTTTAGCCAATGACACAGTAGCTATATCCAGGGTTCTCACCAGAGAATATGCATAAATCAAACTTCCTGTTGGCCAACCTGATATAAATCGTTCGAGTGAAAAGTAATATCCATAGCGGGCTCTCTGAAGAGTATCATAAATTTTAAAATAAATCAAGCAAGGTACCAAACAAGGGCGCAGTTGACCATGTAACTTCATTGGCTCCAAGGAGAATTCCTCCTGCAGAATTCCCTTTCTATGTTATAGTCCTGGTTTATACTGAGGGGACTTAAAAGAAACGTGCACACAAATCATGCTATTCCACTTATCATAGGAGTGGCGCTGAGCATGTGATCTCTCAGAGCCTTGTCTGCCTCATGGGGAAGATTTCTCTCAGCGCTCAGTATCACAATGAGTTAGGGTCCTCTTTAATGCCAGGAAAAGATGAGCCCAATTTATGTTTCCTTGTTCCCTTACTTCTTCACATTTTAATTTTATTTTATTGTACATGACTCTTATTCATATATATATATATAATATATATATATATAATATATATATATATATATATATATATATTTCTTTAAACCATCTCTTTTCAAGGTACCAGTACTCTATTAATAAACCAATCTACAATAAAAATAAATGAAACTGAAAAGGATAATGAAAAGTTCAGATACTAATGACTGCGAAGAATGAGGAACACAGCTTTCAAAATTATAAATGGTGAATAAAGATTTTAAAATCACACAAAATTAAGAAATCCATTTCATTCATTCGTTCATTCCCCAACAGTGCCTACTGAAATTTTAAGAATGGTATTTTGATTCAGTTAACTTAGAAACTTGTAACATACTTATTTTACTACAAATGTCCAACACCTTTGCGAGACAGGGTGACATTAAATGTTATGTCATGACTCAAACTGATTAATATGTGGTAAGCTTTAACTACACTATTGTTTAATAGGACAGTAAATGAAGAGAACATTAGAATTCTGAGGAACTACAAGCCCTCACTTTTCAGTTCACTTAGGTTCTCCTGTTGTTCATCAATATCAGATAATGTCTCATGACTTAGGACACTGATTATTTTTAATAGTTTAATAGTTTTTGTGCAAAAAAAAAAAACCCGTATGCTATAATTAAAGTAAAATGCAATATAGTTACATCATAGAACACGTTTCTATTTCTTTGTTGAGTACTAATTCACTAGATAGAAAAGAGATTGAAATAAATGTTTCTCAAAACAGCTTTTGGAAAACCAAGGCAAAAAAACTGGAAGTAGAACTTTGACTTGGAACTTTTTCAGGAAATTATAGCACTTATGCTTAATGAAAGAGGAAGAGTATCCAAAGTGTTTTTTTGTTTGTTTGTTTGTTTGTTTTTGCTTTTGCTTTAACTAACATGAGTGTTTATGTTATCACGGAGCATATTTCAAGTTGCATGGAAACGTCGTCCAAACTTAACATGTTCACACTGTTGGAAATCGCCTTCTTGGAAAGCATACATTGTCACGATTCAGGTGATAAGGCATCAGTCAACAGCGAAAATGAACTAGCTAAGACTACAAAATATGGAAAAACCATACCACATCCCTCCTTCAATTTGGAATGCAATTTTATTTTATACAATGAAGAAGATATGGCAGAAGAGAAATTAAAAAAAAAATCAAAGCATGATGATTTCATCTGACAAGTGGAATGGGTGTGGGAAAGTAGGTGTGAGGAGCTTACTGCCTTTAGCAAAGTTAAAAACTAAAATGACTGAATCAGAACCAAAAGATTTTTGAAAGACTGAATTTTAGATTTAAATTCCAGAGTTATACTTTTCCATAGATATTAATATACCTTTTGGGCATAAACCATAGTCATGATACAGTAAAATTAACATTACAGAAGAGGGAGACCCAAAAGTAATAGAGGAAGCTAAGAAGCATATGCAATAGCCCTATAAGAATGACAATCATATTTTAACCTTAATGGCTATGTTATGAAGAACTTATATGTAGTTTTTACAGTATAGCTCTCTGGTATTACAAGCCCAGGGAACACTTCCAGAACATATCCTTTTATGAAGTAATGGAATTTTCTAGGGTGTTTATAGCCTTTTGGGGGCCAAGATTAGACATAAGATATTCTGGCATGAACTTAACTCTTTAAGGGATCTAATAAAAATATGTTTAGTCATAAGAAATGGCTTTTTAAACCTACAGAGAGATATATTTTTATCAACACAAAACTATGTTTTCTTTGAAACATTTAATCAGATGAAATAAAGACATATATTCTTTGGCTCTATTTAACTATAAATATTGTGAAGATAAATTCAAATCATTCTGAAAATGACCCTTAGATGAAATGCAAAACTCCCTCACAGGGAGAAGAAGAATCATTGAAACTAAAATTATTTAAAAACTTGAATATAAGTGATCTTACTAAAACAAAAAAAAAAAACAGAAAAACAGAACTTCCTATTCTGCTAAAACACAGGCTGGCAATAAATTTTATAAAAAGTTTTTTAACAGTGGGGATTTTCTAGTCATTTAGTAAAAACATACCTATAACAAAGAAAGTATAACTAAATTATATAATACACAGTTCTAACAGCCAAGTTTAAAAAAAAAAATTCTTCCGGAAATTAAAGTATTTAAAATATACCTCTCATTCTCTCTGGAAAATTACTTCATTTTCTAGAGAATATTTTAATGAAATTTACAACATGTGGATTATCTAGTTCAAAATATCAAGAATCATATGCCTTCTTAGGCCAGTTAAAATAAAATAAATGTGCAAGGAGAATTAAACATTCATGGAGTTAAAATAAACATTAAACCAAAAATGCAAGGAGAACCTGGTGGATAGCAAAAGTATATGAAGGTGACCCAGACTGCCTGCCTTTGCTAACAGTATCAAAAAACCAAAACAAAAAACCTTAAAACACTCCATGTGCCAAACAATGTTTAGGAGCCATATGCGGCCTCCCAAGCTGCCAGATTGCAGCTCAGATAACTAGGAAAACAGTAGCCAAGACAGAGCTCAATCAAAAATATAAACTTAGCCAAGAGTAGATGTCATAAATTCTAACATGAAGTGAACAGAATAATTTTTCATGAACATGCCTGTTAGTAATCCTTACTGATAGAATTTGAGGTACAAATGAGTAAAACAGTAACCCGATAAGTCCGCTGGTTATTAACATCTGCCACATGTCCTTGAAAACTAGATGTTTCTATGTCAGGGTAGGGAAGGGAGAATCTTGATTCTGACTTCCCTCAGTGGTCCGGGGCACAGAGAACCAGTCTGTCTAAGACTCACCACCAGAAGCCAAAGGCCTCTTTATCTGGAAGCCATTCCTGGGCCCTAAATGTAATCTGGGTGCACATCCTGTCATCTCCTGGATATGAGGGTTGGCCTGTTATAAGCATATTAATTTATGGAGATCCTGATGAAAAACAGTGCATATCAACGTGCATTTATAATCTGTCTATCATTAAAGACAGAGGAAAAATGGAAAAGTGGGTGGAGATGACAGAGAAGGAAACAGACAGTGCAAGCGGTTACCTGGCAAGACATATTTTCCTGGACCACCAGGACCCGAAAGAACCGAAGCTATGTGTGCATCGTGTCCTGAAAACTCTGAGGTTTCAGCTGCCTTGAGAGACAAATTTCTGGATGGTTGTGTGAGTTGACTGCATAATAGGATACAATTGACTTACTTTCCTACTGAAACTTCTAGAGAAACAGAAAAATGGGCTATAGTTCTGGCAACTAATTTAGAATTCATACAGATAATAGATAACGTCTATTGACAATTACTCATGTGTCAGACACTATATTAAGGGCTTTACATAGATAATTTCCACATTTCACTTAATCTTCTCCAAAATCTATGAGGTAGACACTGCTTTAATCTTCACTTTCAGTTTAATTAAACAAGGTTCAGAGAAGTAACTTCCAAGACAGTGAAACTAACAGGTAGTAGAGCGGTGACTCAAACCCAAATTCAAGTTTATATTCATCCTTTCTTTCATTCTCATTCTCTCTCTCTCTCTCTCTCTCTCTCTCTCTCTCTCTCACACACACACACACACACACACACACGCGCGCGCGCATGCACACACGGCTGATTATACACACAACACAGAAAAAGTAAATTTCAACTCAGCAGTAAAGAATACTAGAAGATTTCTGTTTTATAAAAAATATAATTTATGTTCAAGAAAAGCTACACAATCTGTGTATTTTAATAATTTTGTCCAATCCTCCTCCTATAAGATCTGAAAGTTTGTTTGTCATTTTTAAAAGATACCATTCCATCATTATTGTCTCACCTATTCAAACTCAAAAATCGTGAACATGTGTCCATAATGGTGCTCCTAACTCCACAAGAATTTTTATTAGGAGGAAAAGCCAAACAAAACTCTGAAATCCATGAAAGACATAGATAAAATGAAATTCAAAATTTTAAGAAAGTTCTGTCTCAGATGGATCTTTTAAAAGAAATGTGAAAATGAAATTACTGATCGATTTTATAACGTATTCTATGACCAGATGTGAAATCTTACCTTTAAGCAGGATGCCAACCCAGAGTGGAATAAATTTTTCCATATAACATGAACACTAGCATAGATTCACATTTCAACTAACCTAAAATCCAAACAGGAAAGCCGTAGTCTGGCCATGCCCCACTTGGCCTACTCAGGTGTCTGGTGAAACCCAGAACACACCCTAATATTAAACTGCTTAGATACAATTCAATTGTATATTTATCTTTACTAAATTTATTAACAGATGCTGTTTATTATATTCCTTAGTAATTATATTTTCCATCTTTCTTTTAAATAAGATGTTGAGACTTTGTATTAGGATTAAATCAATGCCTCCTCTAAAATAGATATTGTTTAAATAGTTCCTTTAAAGACTGAAATTCCAAAACAAACTAAATTCAATGTAATTTTTTAGCAAAACATTATGTCAACATTCTGAAACAGTATTGCTTTAGAAAATAATACTTATTTTCTATTACTAGGAAAATGTAGAAATCTTTTTCACACAGATTCTGAAGTCAGTGATGGCCAAGTGTCAGTCTAAAACTCAAATGTATTGTGAAAAGTTAATGAAAATATAAAGATCATGAAGTTCTATCCTGCAAGACTTGGAGTCCCTTTTGTTTGTGTTGTATTTTATGTCAGTTAATGAAAAGATCTAAGATTCCACTCACTATAACAGAGAGGGTACACATCTATGATAATTCCCCTTCAGTTGAACCAGAACAAATGCCTATATTACAAATAAAATGTTAAATTAGTTCTTGAGCATGAAGGTCACTTGAGCATGTTTTACTCTTAGAACATGAATGGGTAGACTGCTATATGAGGATTGCATCTTTGTCGCAAAATCAATGAAAACAATGGGAGGGACATTTAAAGAAAAGGTTTGTTATAACTTTGTATGTGATGTTAAGGCAATAAGGTACCAAATAAAAATTATTTTCCATCTTTATTTTAGAATATGAATATTTTTTTCTCATCCATACAGAGTAAAAGTCTGCAAAATAATATCTTCATGTAAACAAAGCAACTGGATGTGTTTTCTGTATTAAGATTTTTTTTGCCTTCCAGTTAGTTTTATGTTAAATGAAGAAAGGTAAATCTTTTTCATTGAGTTTATTCTAAATTACCTATTTTTAAACAATAATGTGCTTGCATACATTTTTATTCTAAAACGTAGTTGCAAGATAGTTTTATAAAAAATTACTTTTTCTTATTAAAGGGAGTAAGATATGTAATAATCTTAAATTTGCATAGTACCTATTCTGAATAACTAGTTATCAAATAATTTTTACTTTCTGTAATAAATATAAGAACTATTTCCCAAAACTGTAAATATCCCAAAGTAGAAAAAAGAAAGCAAAATTAATAAAAGTGGGATTATACTTCTAAAAGAAAAATAAATGGAACTGGATAATCTTGAGGTATGAAGACATAACAGGGAACATATTTTGATAAAATATTTCTTCTATACTAAAGGACATGAAAATTTGAAAAAATAAGTAAATTAGTTAAATTATAATTTACAAAGGTGTGTACTGGGTAGCTAAAATATATTAAAGTCCAACCACTTGAAAACCAAACTATACGGAAACTTTTAATACACCATTTAACCATTAAGTCAATTTTCACTAAGATTATCTTTCAGGAAAACTATTTTAAATAAAATTGCATTTCATTTCAAACCCAATTTCTGAAAGAAAATATCTCAGAGTATTTCATAAAATTAATCACTGCAATCAAACCACATTTCCTAACTCAGATTATTTAAATAATCATTACTGTTCAGAAAAAAGGGAATGGGGCAGACATAAACAACTTTTAGGAAACCAGTCAAAATACCATGCAGTCACTTAACATCTTCAAAACTATTTCTGTTTTCCAGGTAATTCATTTCTTTTAAAATTTTGTGATAAATCTTTCATACATGATATGAATCAACTTTTCCTATGCTTTAAAAAAAATACATGTTAAAAAAAACATGTTAAATGTCCACATGAAAGTCTTTAAAGAAACTTCAGATTTTAACTATCTGAAAACAGAGATGCAATTACATGCCTAACCAAAACAACAAAAACAAGTACCAAATGCTGAAAACCACAGCCCAAGAATAGAATAAAATTAGTGCTCTTGTTAGTAACAGGAAATAGATACACATGTATATAAACACCAATAAAGCAAATAAAAGGGGATGGTATTTTTTAGAGATAAGGCCATATGTATAGGCTGCTGATGAAAGTTAAGGTGGTCATGCTAATAAGAAAACCTCTGCCAGGCCTTAGCTCTAATAAGGTATGTCCCATAATCAGTCTGTGTCCATAACCAGCCACTGCTCTCATTTTCAACTGAAGACAAAGATACAGAAAGAACAGAATCACTGCCCAAGACTGTAAACTGGCATGCACCTGTAATACGTGAACACTGTCATCACAGCTCAAGTCTTACCTCATAAGACCAGACACACTGCGTCCCACCAAAACGTCGAACACATCTTCCCACTTCCACATCCTCGTGCGTCGTGTACATTTCTCGGAGGCATTCACCAATGTGCGGCACCATCCTCCTGAGTACCTCTCGACTGAAGATCATGCCAGGTCCTCCCATACAGAAGTTCTCCCCAGGCTCCAGCCCCAGCTTTCCTAGTTCTTCAATGTTCCCCAGGCCAGTCTGGCCCAGGTAGAGGGGCTTGCTGCTATTCAGTGATCTAAGAAACTCTTCTAACTTGTCACCTACGAAGAGAAAGGCAACAATCACCCCTTTTCCTAATTCCATAATCATTTATTTATATGAGCAAAGAGACAGGACTTCGGATATTGTTTGTAAACTCCCCATAAGTCTTATACAGTTGCAAAGAAGAAAAACCTCTCTGAATCTTGCATTATTTAAAAAATAGTAATTTATAGTTTATTAATTAAATCATGATAAAATTTTTATCAGCCTTCTTTGGAAAGCACCCTTTTTTGAAAAAAATTGTTAAAAATTACAGGATATAATTGGTTTACTTATAGTTTTTAAGTTCATCAGGAAAAACAATTTAAACATTCTGTAGCGAACACTGTTAAAAAGCATTTCCTATTCTACAAAATCATACATTGGAATAAGTAGTCACCTTCTTTATATTCCCAATCAGCATCTTTATTATCATTTTTGATAAGCACGGCATCTGCAGTCATTATCTTGATCCTATGCCACGCCCCTTGGATCTCAATGAATTTCAGCTATTATTGGGTTCTTAACACAAAATACATTTTATTCTTAATAGAAATAGAAAGACTGGCATTTCAATGTTCTGAAGGGCAATCTTTCAAAGCATTAAGTGAAAAGGTTGTTGTGTTTGTTTGTTTGTTTGTTTGTTGCCTTGAGTCCTGTGAAAAGTACTATCACCTGGATCACGAGAAAGCGACGAGGCTACTCACAAGTCGAGAGGCAGAAACTAAGGAAGGCCTGCCCCCTTTGACCAAGAAGCTAGGAAATGTTGGAAGCCCAGGGAGACCTCGTTTCTACAGCCCTGCGTCCCTCTCCATCCCGCAATAAGCTGGATTGGAAAGATTGACTCCTGCGCTAAGAAACTTCTCTCCTCTGAGTTTAGAAATCGCTGGCCAGAACCACCCACACCCAGGGTGAAGGACCGCGCCTCTTTAAACGGCTGACAAAGTTTTCTCAGGCTCTGGGCTGCGCGTGGTTTGGGGGACTTCCAGCCTCTGCTTATCGCCGCAGCCACCAAAATGGACTGGAAAGGATCCATGCCAGTATGTGCTAGCACAGTCTGGAGCTCCCAGGGTCTGGATGATTCGCGGGCACGTCCCCTTCTTCCCCACCAGCAGTCCAGACAATATATCCATCGCCTGGGGGTTTTACTGAGGTGTGGCGCGAGGTGGGTGCGGCTTGGTGCTGCACTGTGGGTGCTGGAGGAGCTGCGCGCGGAGCGGTGGGGGTCCTCAAGGACTCCCAGTGCATGGCGCGCGTGATAAAGGAAAGGGAACGCACAGGGAAAGGTCTGGGGCAACGAAGACGATTCCTCAATCTCCCCTGTCCCGAAATTGCGCTAGATCCAGTGAAAACAAAAGGGTAGGGGAACAAAGCAAGAACATGGATCTCCAGTCTGGGACTCGCCCGCGTCCTGGGTCTCCCCTTCCTCCACCGAGGACACGCCCCTCTGAGCCGATTTGGGAACCTGCAACCACTCGGGTCTTTCAGAGCAGAGTGGGACTAGCCTTTCGTTGAACCCTAAGGTCCCTGTTCTCACCTTCCCAACACGGTAACGAGTACGCGCCACGCGCTGAGCGAAAACGAGGACAGCAAGTGTGAGGAAAGCGGATAAAGCCGGGCAGGTGTGAGGAGGGCCGAAGCCGCAGGAGGGGAGGAGGAGCGGACTGGCAACGGTGGGCGGAGGCGAGGGGTGGGGACGGCGGGCTGGGGGCTGCTGGAGCCCCGAGCACGTGCTGGCAGAGAAGCAGAGGGGCTGGGCAGGGGTTGGGGCTGGGAGCAGAGAAAGGAGGCGGGCAGGTGGGACAGCCGGCGCTGGGAGGTCACCTTTGATGTAGACATCGTCGTCTGCGCGCATGAACCACTCATACTTGTCCAGGTAGTGGTCGTGCATGTACTTGATCATCATGAAGGACTTTTTCTGGGGAGGTAGGAGTCGTCCACCCCCGGCAGCTCGATGACAGGCAGGGGTGGCGGGGGCTGGCCAAGCCCGGCGTGGGGTGGCTGCTGGCTGGAAAAGAACTCCACGCGGCCGGGAATGAAGCGCGCCCAGGTCCGCTGCGCCGCCAGCGCGCGGCTGCCCAGGTACTTCTGCGCGGTCATCACCCCCACGTACAGGAAATCCCGGGGTCGGGAGCTCGGGGCGGCGGCGCCCCCGTCCCCGCTGCCGTTGTGGCTACTCCCCGGCCGGCCACCTCTCCGCTGCCCAGCCGCGCCCCCGTCCTCCTCCTCAGGTTCCCCCTCGGCCACGGGGGCGCCGGGGAGCCCCGTCGTGCCTTCGGGCTCTCGTCCTCGCCGCCGCTGCTGCAGCGGAGGTGGCTGCTGCCAGGGGCTGCTCCGAAAGCTGGTCACCCCAGCCGCTGCCTCGGGCAGCTGCGGCCCCTGGAGCTCCTGGAGCGCGGGGGGCGGCGACTGCTCCAGGCGCGGCCGGGGCTGAGGGAGCGGCTGATGCGCGCCGGGGCCAGCGGCCGAGCGGCCGTAGTAGGAGCAGAGGCTGGAGCCGCGTCTCTTCCTCTCGCTCAGCTCGGCCACTCTGGGGGCGATGAGCCAGGACGCGGCGGTGAAGCCCAGCACCAGCCCCAGTGCCACGCTCATCCACGGGCGGCGGGAGCGCACGGCCATCGCGGCTGCCCCGGCGCCGACGCTAGCGGAGCGGCCGCGGCGCTGCGCGCGGATCGGCCGCCTCACAGCCGCCCCTCCTCCGCCCCAGCGCCCCCAGCCCCAGCCGCTGCCCACCGCCGAGGCGCCGACGCCGGCTCGGGCTCGCAGCGCTCCCCGCGCCCAGCCCGCGGGTTGCAGCCGCCGGCCGCGCGCCCCGCTCCGCTCTGGGTCGGGCTTCCAGGCGAGGGTTGGGAGTGAAACTTCTCCCGGCGGCGGCAGCAAGAGGAGCTGCAGGAGGAGGAGGAGCGGCGGCGGCGGCGGCGGCGGCAACGCGTCCGCTTCTCGGCTGCCACCCTGTCACAGGCGCGCCTGGTCCCTCCCTCCTCGCTCCTTCCCGAGCCCCCGCCCTCGCTCCCCGCCTCCCGCTCCCCCCGCCGCGGGGCTCCGGACGGGCCCGGAGGAGGAGCCACAGGCACCGCCGCTGCCAGCCGGGGCGAGCGCGCGTCGCGGTATTTCCCCGTCCCCCGCCCTGGGACGGCCCGCGTCTGTGCCTGGGTCCGGAGCTGGCCTCCCCTCCGGAAGGAAACGATCCCTGTCGGGCCGCCTCAGGCTCCCAGCGCCGACGCCCCCTCGTCCCTCCTCCCGCGGCCCTCGCTCTCCGTCCCATTTCCCGTCCCGTCCCGCCCCTCCGCCAGCCTCGCGGCGCCCGCGTCCAGGGGCTCCCCTGCCCTCCTCCCGGCGCGTCGGCTCTACTGACCTCATCGGCGGAGCTCGGGTCCCGAACCCCCGGCGGGCGCCCGCGGCTCGCCGGAATCCACAGCCCGTTACGTCCCGGCGTGACCCTTCCCCACCCGCCCCGCCCAGGCCCGCCGGCGCTCCCCTCGGTGCTGTCGGTCCCGTCCCGGTTTCTCTCGCGGCTGCAGCTCCGCGTCTTCTCTCGCCACTCGGTGTCCCGCTTGCAGCTCAGGAAACCATCCGTTCCGTCCTAGCACCTCTCCTCGAGCCTCACTCCCCAGTCCCTACTCGCATCCTTCACCACCTCTCCACCATTGTCACTCAGTGTCTCCCCTGAGAAAATCTCGGAGGGATTGGAAATACCTACCCTGAAAGGCTGGGGGAGATTATGGCGAGTGGGGGCCCAACCCTCAAAAGAACATAAAAATTCCCTGTTTCCTACCTGTTGAGTTCGGAAATGGTCTTCCTGCTGGTGCCCTCTTCAACTCGTCCACTGGTCTCCTCTAGAAGTGAGGACCATGAACTCTGGAAGACTGACTCAGTAGGACAGGAGAAATGTGAACAAATTTTAGGGCCAATGTCCAGAAGATTCAAACTGAGAAAATTCCTCTCCTTCCCTCGCTCCCGCCCCCCTCCATAAGTGAAGGTAATCTGAAAACAAAATAGAAAATATAATTTTTATTCTTGTCTATAAACCATTTTATTTTCTAAGGCAATGACAGGAAATGTTTTGCCTCTCCAATTAGGGAGGTAAAATCTCCAGTTAACTAAAAAAAAAAAAAAAAAGTTAAATTGTATTGGCTAAAATCATTGAATGTTACATTATGAAGAGATTACCTGAAGGTATATGACATTTTGAAGAAGGAGGCATTTAACAACTTTCTCTCTAGAAGCTGAGAATCTAACGATAGTCTGAGGTGCATTTGGCATCCCCATACACTCTGGTCTTCAAGTTTCAGTCTTCTGTTTTGTGCATCAAACGCAAAGGGATGGTATTGAATGGCATTAGACATAAGGCTCCATCAAACAGTAAGCCTGCCTGGAGGCGTGGTTCTTTCCACACCAGTCACTGGCTGTGCATGAGTACATCTGACTAAATGGTTCATCTGTGGACAATGAAGCTCCTTTTCCATCTCTAGGTCTTGCCCAGACCCTTGAGCGTACAGATTATTGAGCTCTTTCTCAACGTTTAATTTTAGTTAGAATACAAAACTAATCAAATAAACAGGCCTCTTTCGATTTAAAAATACATCTTGCCAAGGACATTTTAAACTTTCTAGAATAGTGCTGTTCAATAGAACTTTCCCTTAATGGAAATTTTCTTTATGTGTTCTGTCCAATAAGGGAATCACTAGCCAGACATGATTTGAGTGCTTGAAATGTAGCTAGTGTGATTGAAGAAATAAATTTTCAATTTTATTTAATTTTAATTAATTCTTATTTAAATAGCCTCATTTGACAAGGGGCTGCTATGTCTGACAGCATACTGTCAAAAGAAATCCATAGTCTCTGGTACCTATGATAAATTGTGAAGAACAAATAGTCTACCTACACACCAGCATGCTCAT
This sequence comes from Eonycteris spelaea, assembly GCA_003508835.1. Lineage (NCBI taxonomy): Eukaryota > Metazoa > Chordata > Mammalia > Chiroptera > Pteropodidae > Eonycteris > Eonycteris spelaea. Next base: position 462,397 of record PUFA01000196.1, read on the forward strand.
CCCTGCAATATCCTGCTGGGCTTCATTCTAATGGGTACCATTCATGTAGTCCCTATATAAAATCATTCATTCTCATGGGGCACAAATAACCCATTCATCAACTATTATCACATTTTGGGAGAAAATTAACTTCATTAATTTTTTTATTCAACAAATATGTGTCAGAGATTAAGCATTAGAAAAGGTGGATGGTTCTGGACATGGAAATGTGAATATTCATTGTCACCTGCCATGAAGTTTACAGTGCAGTGGAAAATAATGAATTACAGTGGTGACAAATGAAAATGTAGAGTACATACTCTGAAGCAGTATTTATACGACCATCTAATTTCATCTGGGAGTCAGGGAGGCACTTGGAGACATTGAAATAAAATGAAAAGTATTGGAATGATGTTCTATACTGGCTAAGTGACCTTGGGAAACTTATTTAAATTATCTGAGCCTTAGATTTTTATTCTGTAAATACATTTTTGTGAGGATTTATTCAGATATTATATGTGTTTGGTGCAATGCCTAGACCATTATAGGCACTCAGGAAATGTTAGTTCTTCCTTTATAATAAAATCTCTTAGATATCACCCTACTTATTTTTGTGATATTTCATCCTTTTATTTATGTAACATACTTATTTTAGTGTCTACCGTAAGCCAGGCAGTATTCTGGAGAAACGGCAGTAAACAAAACAGACAAAGCCCTTGACTTTATGGTTATATTCTACTAAGGAAAGATTACACACACACACAACACACACACACACACACACACACACACATGATGCTGGGTTTTGTTTTGAAAAAACAGAAAAAGATAGTGGGTATATACATGTGTTAGAGGTCATCTTAAAATAATTGCTCAGAGAGGTTCTTTCTGATAATTTTAGCAGAGAACAGAAGATAAATGAGGAAAGTAATCATGAGGATATCCAAAGGAAGACTTTACAAGCAGAGAGAAAAGCCAACACAAAGGCCTGAAATAGACAAAGTATATTGAGGACCAGCAAAGAGGCCCATGTGGGTTGAAAATGGGAAGGAGCTGATGACTTGCAGAGCATTTAGGCCAGTGCTGTTTACTAGAATTACAAGGTGAATCATCAATGCAAGACATGTAATTTAAATTTTTCTTGTAGACACATTTTGAAAAAGATGAAGTTTGCTAATGTATTTTATTCAACTCAATATATCCAAAATCTTACCATTCTAATAGGTAGTCAATAAAATAATTAATGAGAAAATTTGCATTCTTTTTATTGGTATTAAGTTTTCCAAACCTATGTGTAATTTACACTTATGGCACACCTCAGTTCAGACTAGCGACTTTTCAAATGTTGCATAGACATGTGTACCTAGTGTCTCATATTGGACGCTGCATATTTTAAGCTTTGAAGACATTTACAAAGATTTTGGCTTTTATTCTGAGTGACAGTGAAGGTGTTAAGTAGAGCGGTGATATGGATTTTGTTTTATAAGGACCACTCTAGCTCTTATAGGAAGAAAAACTAGATGAGGACAAGAGTGTCATCAGGAATGCATTTAAAACATTATTGAAGTGACCTCATTACTTTGGAATAGAAGAAAAAGACAATATCTTTTTTTTCTTCTGCCCACACAGTACCTTCACTTTCTCATTTGTAATAAGTAGAAGCATTCAGAAAGTTTTCTCTGTGAGTTTAATTTTATATTTATTGAGATTTCCTTAGCTATTTATTTGGTATTTCCCAAACTCAGTGAAGTAATTTTCTCATACTCACTTTAATTTTGAAGATACATGAATTTTAGGGTAGGTAATTTTCTGGGAAATTTCTACCAAGGACTAAGTTGTTTTAAAAAATAAAAAAGAATAAAGTGATACATTCTAGGAAATTAAGAAAAAAAATTATTTGAATAAGAAGGATGTAAAGGGACAAATATGTATGGAAACTCTTATCATTGAAGAAAGCATAATAAATGCATACTAAATTATAGCTCGATTTGTATACTAGACCGAAAGAGAGAAGGCAGAAATGTAGGTAATTCTAATATCATTGGCTAAAAATGTCTTATCTAAACAAGAATGTTTCAGTAGTTATCCTTTTGAATCACCTGATAAAATCTCTATGAAGCACTTTAGTAGATTTTGAAAAAACAATGAAATAAAAACTTCTTAAAACTATGCTTCCAGAAAAAAAGTGAAAAAGCTGATCCCCTGCCCTCTCTAAATCCTTTACCAACTTCAAATATGTCCATATTTTACTACCATAACACGAATCCTTTGCCACCTTCTCTGAGCTGAAGCTGTTAAAACATAGGAATCATCTGGATTCATAATGAGGCAAAGGCTCTTATAGGGCTTGTGTTCCTGGCTTTGGGATGGCATTAATGTCACCCACCCCAAAAACAAGTCTGACACACTGAGAGCCATTCAGCAGACTTGAGTGTTTGAACCGACTGGAAAGAATTAGCAATAACTTTAAAAATTACTGGAAAAGGTACAAATGAGTTTAAAAGGGAGATGTCATAGTTTGATCAATTATGAAAGTTAGACAAATATTTAAATATGTGGTTCAGCATATGCTTCTGTTACCAGGTGCAAGCAAATTTAGGCTAGTACTGACACTTCGATTCAGTATTTTACTGCGATATTTAGAATGTTATTTTTTCTTGACAAATCAAGGCTGAGTTGATTTCATTTGCGTGAAGCAACTGTGGCATCTAGTGGTTAATAATCATAATGTAATTCGGTTTGTTTCTAAGAGATAGATTGTGTTATAAAATATTTTAGACATTGCTAGAAAATTGTAATCATAGAGACATAATAAGATAACCACTTAATTATATATTTATTTCCTCAGACATAAGCACTTGAAGGGATGATAGAAGTTCATATACTGAACATGACAAGGTAATTATTTAGAGCACATTATAAGACTATGTCCATTTTAGAAGCCAATACTAATCTACTTAAGTTAACCAACATGAAAATGTAGTTAATTTTTTACACTGACTGGATATTTGATGCTACTAAGGAATTATTAATTTCTTTCATAGGTATAATAATGTATTGTGGCTATGTTTAAAAAAATAGTCCTAAAGAAGTCCTTATTTTTCAGAAATATATACCAAAATGTTTATAGATTAATTGATAATGATGTTTGAATTTAAGTAATACGGGATTGAGGGTGGTTCTAAGTGGATGGTGATGTGGATGGGGCCTGATGGCCCAGGTACTAAAGACTGTTGAGGCTGGGTGGTTATCCTTGGGCAGATTTGAAATTGTCTGTAATAAAAAGATTCAAAACTATATTGTTTGTTTAAGATCAGCACACATTCAATTTTTGTTTCTTATAGATTTATCTGACTATGAGAGAGTCCACATGTCCGAACCATCAATGCACTTTGCAAAGAAGAGAATGAGACTCCTGCTGTCACCTATGAAAGGATCAAGAGGTGATGACCATTCAGAATTAAAACTTCCAGCTCTTCTATTCCCCTAGACTCCAAAGATAGTCATTTTGACATAAGTGAAACACCCAGGCAAGCTTTTAGAAATAGAGAGGCACTATTTATGATGTGAGGATATAGATATATTAATAGCTATACTATCATTACAGAATAAGCATAAGAGGAGAGATTAGGAGATCTTTTTTTGTTATTAAGTTTTATTATTTTATTAAGTTTCAGGATATTTTACTACAAAGCAAGAGAGATTAGACATTACACCGCTGAACCCATTGTCATTATATCTTGAGTGAGTGAGGCAGGTACAGTTTATAATTTGTTTTAAGGCTGCTGCATCAATAGTGAGTTAATAATAACACGTCTTTCAATAGTCTTGAAAGTCAGATTTTATGGATTACATAAATACATTACATAAAAATATTAGCACTGGTAGTACACTCCACAATTTTTTTCTTGTTTTGGAAAATATACTTATGCTCTTATTTCTTCATGTTACTATATAATATGTTTGTTATTTCTATGTGAGTTAATAAATTATATTTAATGTTTTTCTGATTTTTAATTACTCATATAAAACTTTTAAGACTATAAATGGGTCCCAGGATCAAAACATTTGAGAACAGTGGTCTAAGGAAATTCCTTCATTCATTTATTCTTTTCTTCTCCTGGAAATAGCACAATTTCTTTAGGAGGGATAATCAAAAGTTAGGATGCCTTGCTCCTGATGGAACACTGACTCTAACTGTTGAGATGACATGAGAGTGGTTGTCCTCGAACCTGCATTGTTGAAACTCTGACATGTTTATAAGAATATTATTGGCTCTATGCTTTCAGTTTCATACCTTTTGCATTCTAGGAATCCAGATGCTTAACTTTTTTTTTTTTTTTTATTGCACGTGGTGCTATTAGAAGGGAATGACAGCAATGAATCTTCTGAGATAAATAGAGTTTAAATCATTCTGACATTTTAGATTCCAATTTGTATCTCATAACAAATTAGTATCTCTAACAAGTTTGGAGTATATTTTTCATTTCTACAGAAACAAACATCAGGACAATACATTATTATAGGGCTCCAGTCACTTTGTGTTATTGTACCAAAGAAATATTGTCTCAGTAAGTTAATTCTAGCACTGGAGTATCATAAAATTTAGTGAGGAACAAAGAAGATAACTTTGCCATACCCATACAGAAAGTGCAATTATTTGCTGTTTGAAGCCAATTAGAGCTCTAGGAACAGACAGAAAGCAAAATCCAAATAAAATTATGTGAACTAATTGAAAAAGGTAAATTGGGTCCTATAAAGGAAATGAGTGGTCATCACTTGGAAATAACTATAAAAATATTGTTCAAGATGGAAAATATGTGTGTGTATGTGTGTGGGGGGTGGTGATACATTTTTTTCATTGGGCCCTGTTGCCTTACCTCTGAATCTTCTTTAAGTAGAAAGAGGACTAGAAGACTAGTATCAAGAGAGGACTATGAGCAAATGTTAGCCTCATAGCTAAGTGATTTCTCATTAGTGCTTTCTGCTATTATCTTCCAACTGGACGCAAAAAGATTCAAAAGAAAGTATGGCCAAGGCACACCAAGAAAATAAGTGAGGGGTGGACACAGCATTCTTACAACCTTTGTTAGAGTTCTACTTACCATACACTCCATTCTACCCCATACTTTTTTTCCCCTACACTGCTTTCCCATGTCTCTACCTTTACAGAAAGTAGGCAGGAATAACAACAGTACCATTTGAATCGGATTAAAATTAAATTTAGATTTAGTTTTAGCAGCATAGAATTAGGACTCCAGGACATGATACAGCCAGCAGAATCAGATTGAGTCTTTTTATAGGCATATAGAACCCAACTGGCCATTGACAACTCACAAGTAATTAAAACTTTAGCACCTAGCTCAGTGTATTCTCAAAGTGGGATCCTCAGGACTCCTACTTAAGTATTTCTGGTGCCTTAATGTGCATAACTATTAATAGTAAATCTGGGTTTCTTCTGAATCAGAATCCCTGAGGGCAGGGGCAGGAATCCACATTTATAACAAGACACCTGAGTGATTCTTAAACATACTGAATGAAGTTTATACTATCTTGATAACTGGGATAATTCAAAGTCCTAAGAACATACATTAAACAAATTAACACACACACATACAAAACTATTATACCCTTCTACTGACATTTATCACCCTCAGAAAACATGGATAGGTAGCTAAAATTCTAGGTTCTCCAGCCTAAAATGATAGAAGAATCTTCATTCACTTGCTATTTGTAAATTGAATGTACATCCATTTCTCTTATGTCTTGGTTTGGGTTCCCAAAGAAGCAGACTGAGACAAAAATTTGAGAGCAAGTAGTTTATTTGGAATGTGATCCCAGGGGATACTGGCAAGAGAGTGGAGAAAAGAAAAGGAGACAGTAAGAGAAGGAAGGAGAGCAACGAAGAGTGAATTGTGAAGTCAGTCCCTGCAATAGGAAGCTGGAGTTTAATTCTACTTGGGAAGTTTTTGTCGACTTTGGGTCTCAGACTTAACTCATCAGAAGAGCAAAGAAGTTTTGGGTATTTACCTTCTCTCTGTCAATGATTAAGGGCTGCTCCTAGGGGACATAAATTGCCCAGCACTTCCAGCCTGCCCCTTGCACAGTCAGAAAAAGGCCTTCAGCAAACAGTTAAAGAAGCTGGTAACTGGAAGACACAGCACTGGCAAGCACTGAAGTGGGAAGGGTAAGGAGATGTGGGCAGGAGTCTGGCAGTCTCTGGTCTAACCCACAAGTTGGATTAATATTCACTCTCAAAGCCAGACTTTTGGACTTTCTATACTACAATAGATACAAACCATATGAGTAAGTAACCCTTAACATACCAAATCATACTTCAAAAATGTGTCCTGCAAATTTAGTTTCATTTCATTGAGGAATGTACCTTATAAAAACAATCTTCTGGGGCTATTAGAGCTGGCTGATGTTTTCCTGTTGCCATCTCCTGTCAAACTATCAGAAATCTTGGTAGGGGGCCACTGTGGCCATTTACATGCCTTGATTTGAGGGAATTCCCTTTGGCTATTTTTCTTTTAAACGTTTTGCTATGGAAATTTTCAAACATACACAAAGTATATGGACTAGAACTTCCTATACCCATCATCCAGCTTCAACACTTTTCAACTCCTGACCAATCTTGTCTGTCTAAATCCTCACCCACTTAGCTCCTGCTGGCTCATTTTAAAGCAAACCACAGACATCATTTACCCATAAATATTTTTATATATAACTCTAAAAGATAAGAACTTTTAAAATGCCATTACTGTATGAAAATTCAACAAGTATTCTTTAATATTATCAAATATCAAGTAATTGTTCAAACTAACAATTGTCGCATCAATTCCATATTTTTTACAATTATGTCATCAATACCATTTTTCCACTTTCACATTTTTTAATAATTAGTATTATTTTATATGTCTCTCAATCATTCTCCTAGATTCTGCGTCCATCTCTTATTTTCTTTATATTATATTTGGTTTTAAAAAATGGATTTTTTGCCTTATGGAGTTTCCCATAATCTGGATATACAGATTCCATTCCTGTGGTGTCATTTAACATGCTGTCTGTCTTCTGTGTGTCCTGTGAATTGGTAAATTGGTGGTAGGATCTAGAGAAAGACCAGATACAAGTTCAGTTTTTCTTTTTGAACAAAAGTACTTAATAGATGACACCGTATTCTTTTATTAGGAGGCACATAACGTTTGTCTCTGTTTCTGATGTAAACTGCTGTTGATAATAAATTCCTAGATTTGTTAATTCATTAGAAGTTCAAAGAATGATAATTCTAATTCTACCATTGTTTCTTCCTTTATTAACTAGAATATGTCTATGAAAAGTTATTATCTAGTGACACAATCTGCATCGTAAAAACAGCATACATGATTTAATCTTTAATTTTTGGTGACCAGGGATTTCTAAAAGATGGTCGATCAGTAAAGTTATCTATACCCAGTTTCTCAGAAGGGCTTGCTAGGTAAAACTTGTTGAAATAATCCAAAAATGGAAGTTGTTCTTACCAGAGCAATCTCATTTTCTGCTGTTTATCACGTCACTAATATTCTAATCTGCATATCAGGATATAATGTTGTGGGGAGGAGAAAAAGATGCTATATTTTCTATTTTTACTTTTTATTTACTTGCATTTATTGAACTTAAGAAATGTGGGAACAAATAGGTTGTGACAGTAATGTGGGAAGTTGAATAGATGATAGATGACACATAGATAGGTAGATAGATAGATGATATATATATATATAGAGAGAGAGAGAGAAGAGAAGAGAGAGAGAGAGATGTATCTATATATAGATATATATAGGTATATTTCCTAACCATCTGGAATTTCTGGTTTATTATATATGAAATTATATGTGAATGATAGGAAATTTTCCTTTGCATTCAAAAAGGGTTTAGTGGGGTTGAATATACTAAAGGAAAAAACTTGTAAATGTGGTTGTTTTATACAGTTAGCATTTATGTAGCTGTTTTCTATGTGGTTTTGCCTTCACTCATAGTTTGGGGTTTTCTGATGTTTGTATCTGGGCTTCTTAAGTTTTCATCAACAACCAGCAATGCTGGACATCAAGAGACAATCAGTTCATGCCCATCTCTCAGAGCTGCACAATATCCATGACCCTCCTACAGGAAATTCAGTCCCACTAAGTATTTCTTCAACTATAAAAAGACGGGTATTGGGCTAGAGCAGAGGTTAGAAAATACAGCCCATAGGCCAAATCCAGTCTACCACCTTTTTTTTTTTTTTTGGTGGCATCCAAATTAAGAAGGATTTTTACATTTTAAAATGGTTTTACACTAAAAATTGTCATATTTTAAATGTCATGTAGTATCTCCATAAAATCCTCACTTTTGCCTCACATCTTGGAAAACCTAAAATATTTAGTGTTTGGCCTTTTCAGAAAAAGTTCACCAACCCCTGGGCAACAACAGTGATTTTCAAACTATTTTCAGTAACAGAATGTTTTTTTTTTTTAAATCTTATCCTAAACCCCTTTGCTTAAAACAAACAAATGCATATTTATTTAAATATTTTTAAAATTGTTAATAATTGCTCACTAAAAAAATTCTAACAGACAATGAGACTGCTTTGATGAACGGAACAGACTAACAGAAGGAACAACAATTTCGACATTGGGGATTGTAGATGACAATTACAGTCTTAGAGAAGATCAGCCTACAATATATTGCTGTGATTTTTTTTTTTTTTGCTAGATGATTTCAAAACTAAAATCCTGTTTCAAGTAGATAAGTGGTTATAAATAGTAGCAATTTTTAACAGCTCACCTTGAAATCTCAGGACATTGAAATTAAACTAAACCAAATTCTTAAAAGAGAAGTAGGACATTTTAATTTTACTTACACATCAAAAAAAAAAAGAAGAAGCTCTCAATCAAAATATAGCAATCAGACAAGAAGTGCGAACAATTTTGAATAAGACATAAAGTTGTCTATACATTTGAATACTTTCGGTGTTTTCTTACATTGCACCACTGGCAACTGTGCTGTGAGGAGCAAGCACAGAGCAGATGAGTTTGCTGTGGCAATTTTGTAAGTGAACATAAGCAAGCTTGAATTTTAAAAAGAGTGGTGAAGAACAACCACCTTCTTGTTCCTGGATTCCTCAACAGAATGTTCAAGTGTGTGCGCAAATATGACAGTCGAAGCTTTATTCTGAAGTTCAAGCAGAAACAAGGTAACTTGAAATTACAATGAGATTCGAGTTAGTGAAAACTAAAGTTTCATAAGGTCAGAAAGTAAGCTGAAAATTGGGTTGAATAAAAATTACTCTTGAAAATCCCTTACTTGCCCATAAAATAGATTATACATGGTCGTGGATGTGTGGTATATTTTATGCCACTTACTTTTGAGGACTGCTGAACTAGGCTAAGAAAAAGAAGGTATTCAAATGTATGGACATTCTGCATTTAAGATACCATATCAAACCATCAAGTGACTAGAGAGTGGGGGAGGGGGGATTCTGAAATGCCCCTTGCTTTCAGGTAATTTTCTGCTGAAATACCTTCAATAGCTTTGATGGTGGTCATGTGAATCAAGTAAGTTAAACAAGATGAATACTCCAGGTAAGTTAAACAAGATGAACACTCCCAGCAGAAGGCCTGGAACACAGAGGGAATAATAAATATTTCTCATATTTGAATACAATTATTAAGTATATATGTATATATTTAAGCAAGCAATCAAATTCTTCTCTATAGATTTGTTGGGGGGCAGAAAGGAGGTGTACAATTTGCAATGAGATAAGGCTGTTTATATTTTCAACACTTTCAGTGTTAAAACATATACCCAAACACATATGAATCCATAAAGACAAATTTGATCACTTGCTCTGGTCTTTCCGTAGTAGCATTTGCTCTTTTTTTCCACTAATCATCTAGACCCCTATTCATTTATTCAACAAAAATTTAGTAAGCACCTTTTATGCTGTTCTAGTTTCTGGGGTTTCGTCATTAAATAAAGCAGACGAAATTGCCTTGACCTGGTCTCCAGGAGCTTACACACTAGCTGGGGGTAGCAGACAATAAAATGAAACACACAATCAATTGTGTAGTATGTAAGACGGTGAGACAAATCTATGAAAACATAAGTCAGGGAAGGGCGTTAGGGCCTTAGAGACAGGAAGACAATTTTTAAATAGGGCGATCAGGTAGGGTCTCATCAGAAGATGGTATAAGAGCAAATTCTTGAAGGAGGCGAGGAAGCAAAATACCGCAATGCCCGTGGAAAGAGCACTGAAGGCAGATAGGAGCAGCAAGGAGACAGGGACGGCTGAAGGGGAATAAGAGAGGGTAATGTGGTAGCAAATGAGGTCAGCAAGGTAAGGGACATGCCCAGTAGCACCTGTTGCCAGTGTAAGGTTCTCACCTGGAGCAGGATAGGTGGAAGCCATTGTAAACGCTGAGCAGAGGAGGGGCCTGACCTCACTTAAGTTTTAAACCACATTCCTCCAGAACAGGCCTCACAGAGTCACATCTCATGTGAAAATCAGGACCTCAATTTTAGTTTTAAGTTACACACCCACTGAGTATCCCTTTACAATAATCACACTTACAGGTTTACTTGCTGTTTTTCATTATAGCTTTAAAACTAGCTTAAAAACCCCCTATTTTTAAGTGGAAGTTCAATCAAATATTTCCTGAAAACTTCAAGCCCCTTCGTGGACCCACAGAACATAAGCTGATGACTTCCAAGTTCGATGCTTAAAGACTTTCCCAAGGTCAACATTCCCAATACCCCTCATTATCAGGAAACCAAATGAGTTGGCCTGGTTCCATTTTCCAGCTATAGGTATTTATGCTTGACCTTTTAAATTGGTTCTCCAGCAGTTTTTAAGTATTTCTGTATATCCCACTAATGGTACCTCCTCATAACCTCATTTGACTGCTGTGTAGGGATCCTACTGGCGCCACTTTGAATATCATCTCCAAATCAGTGGAGCTGAGATGTATGTGATGAATCACACTTCAAGATGCCCCTAGGTGATGGGATCTTCTGGCTACATGACATAGTTCAGAGATGACATGATGAAACTGTGATTCAAGTTGCAGATCCTGGTTATTTATTTACAGATCCTAGATATGTATCACAGGGCAATATTTTTAAGATAATAAATTGTGCTTGTCTTCTGTGTCTCTCCTTCCTCCTCTTATTCCAAGCTGGTAGCCAGGCCATTTGTATCTCCTTGCTCCTGGACTTTTTTGCAGAACTGGAAGTAGAATCATCTTGAAGAGGACAGCAGCCATTCCTACCTTTTGTAAAAGAATTAGCTCATGAGCGAGGTCTTTTTGGCTGTCCCAGTAGATAAGGAAAGAGGAGAGAAGAGAATAAGGCCTTTGAGGTTAAGTAGTAAGATGACATTTCTAGAACCTGTGAAGGGGACCAAGATTCGTGGGTCCCCTTGAGTCCCCCTAGGTAGTGGCCTCCAGGGAGCCTGGAACCCAGAGTGGTTTCAGCCTCTGCAGGGACCTAGAGCACCCAGTAGAAGAGAAGCAGAAAGCCACTAGACCTGAAGGGACCATGCTTGAGAGCTGATGGATGTATCAGCAGAAACCTGTGCAGACTCGTAACTTCAGCAGTGTCCTAGATACTTGATGCCACACACACCCTAAAGTTTTAGATAACCACAAGGGGCAGTGGGCATATCCCAGCAATGTCTTAGATTTAGTTTCTTACCGTCCACTCCAAGTGGAGGCCTGAAGATGAACTTAAGAAGGCTTAAAAAAAAAAAAAAAGGAAGAAAGAAAGAAAGAAAGAAAGAAAGAAAGAAAGAAGAAAGAAAGAAAGAAAGAAAGAAGAAAGAAATGTAACATGGCGTGTACACTGAGTATGTAGATTAAGATTTATACCATACACATTCCCCTCCCTTAGGCAATAATGGGCTTTAAACATGTTAAAAAATAAGTTCCTTTCCTAATGACACTTCTGTTATGCATAGAATGTTAATCAAATACTTGCTGTTGCTTCAAGTTCTTATAACTTCTGGACTCATTTCATTAAACATGGTTCTCAGCAATCGCATTTACTCAACTAAAGAATGTGAATAAATCGGACGTTCGCTCAATAGAAATTTTCCACTCTTTAATTTTATAACCTCAGGAAATTGCACCTAAGAGTTAGGATGCATAGAATGTTAGGATATTTTAAAAGATTATCAACAAACACTGAAAGACTAGATGAGATGAATGTCTAATTTCATCCATTTGAATATATTTAATCTTTAAAAAATTTATGCTAAACTTGCAGAGGCAGTCTGAGAAGGAGGAGAATGACGCCACAGGATGGCAAGAGGTAGACTCTGCTGTTCTTTAAGTATTTGAGTTCAGCAATGTTTAGAAGCCCACTCCTAGATTTTTCATGTACATGAGATATTTTATGCCATGTTTTATAAACTAGTTTATGATAAATTTCTGTCACTCACAATGAATAGAATTTTCATTAAAATATTGCTAAGTGTTCTGGGAAGTTAGGCCACATGTAATAACTTGCCAGATTTGTGACCTTGGACAAGTTACTTTAATCCTGTGTCTCACCTCTTCCTCTGTAATTAAAGCATAATAGTAACACCAACCTCCTGAAGTGGGAACAATTAACTGAGGTAGGTGTGTTTGTGTGTGTGTGTGTCTGTGTGTGTGTGTGTGTGTTGTATTATAGCATGGTCCCAGCACTTGACAAATGCTCAATTAATATAAGCTATTACTATCACATTAAGTAGTGGGCACACTGAAATAAAAATTACCTGGTTAAGAATAAATGCATTAGCACAACCAAGTAATACTAAGAAATTGAAAAACACTGAAGCAAAGCAAAGGTAGAGAAAATATAGTACACTGAAATTAAATGGAACTCAAAGCAAAGTGAAGAAATTCTTAGTAAAAACTAGGAACATAAAAAAAAAAAAGCAAAGGCATAAATTCTTGTATTTGATGACACCAGCAGCACAAAATCCATGAATCAAAAGTTGCCAACCAGCAGACTAGACATTCTACTTATTTTATTTTTTAAATGGAATCTTTGATTCTGGAACTAAAACAAAAACTCTATGGATAGCACCAACCAGCAGATATTCTAAACTGGCAGGATTTTTGTTAGCTATTTCAGTACTTTAGTTGTAAATTTTCCTTAATTTTTTTTTTCTGAGCTGTGTTAACAGAATTATATGAAACTTGAATATTAAGTTTCCAGTTTCCTATGAATTTTATACACATAGAGCAGACATTTCTACAGACATGTTGTAACAGATATTTAATAAAATGCAGTTCTAGTCTGAGGCTTTTAGTTAGTGTTTGAGGCAAGTAAAATGACAACACAGTAAAAATCAAATTATTCTATATTAAAATAAGAAAATAGATGGCAGCAATTATATTAAAATGATATATTTGTGTTAACATTTTATTGTTTCCTTTTAAATATAGCTAGTCAATCCCTAGACTTGAATCAAAAAGCAAAAAAGGAAACCGAATAAAAAATAATACAATGTAAGAAAATAGAACAAATCATCAAATTTTCTGACTATAAGGATTTTTTTATTGCTGCTAACTTATAAATGTATCCATCTATTCTATAATATTGAGCTTTTATAAATCTTAAGATAATTTTATTACCTTTTCTCTAAAATGAATCCAGTAAGAATGCTCTCAAATGCAAGTATAGCAAACTATCACAAAATACTGAAAGTTTTACGTATAATTTTACATAAAATACATGCGTAACCAATATAAATATTATTGTAATTGATCAATGTTTATTATATATTATCAACATTACCAAATAATTTAAAGAAGTATTCTAACTGTATTATCCCTACATTTCTCTGTTTGGAGTTTCATGTCCCCCAAATGCCTGTGATTTAGATTATATATAATTATGTGCACACAGATACTACATCAAACTCTTTCAAATCAATAGATAATTATTGCAGTCTTAAATTCACACATATACTACACAGATGTCCAAAGAACGCAAGGATCCTTTTCTAAGCTATCCATGGAGAGAGACAGGCACTGGAGGAGAATGTTAACAATAGCTCATTATCTTTTGTTTTAAATGGTGTCTTTCAATTTAGAAAATCTCTACTGCATTAATATTCTCTTAATCCAAAATTAAACTTCCTAGAGGACTTTTCCTTCCTTTCGCTTTGCTCTTTAAACTAAAGTCAGGGTACCAGGGAATCTTCACTGTCCTAAAGGCATGGGGCGAGGATTTCCCCAGTCTTGTGTAGTCCTTGTATGGGGAGCCAGGAAAGGTGCCTTCGATCTTTTTACTCACCTCTCTACCAATCCTGTTATTCCCCCTCATGATGAAGAGGGGGTCAGTCAACCTAGGGGTGGTCTACCAGGGTTCTTGGATAGAGAACAGGGTGAAAGCTATTCTGCTTTCTCCCAGAACATGTCTAATATACACCCCTATGACTTCTGGGGCACTAGCCTTGGAAAGGGGGAAAGGGGGAAGTCAGGACACAAGACACAGGACATAACTTCTTCTTTCATGATGTCTGTCCTCCTTTTCCCAATCCAAGGTCAGTTAGGATATTCTCTCTGTATCTGTCTCTCTGTCTGTCTCTGTCTCTGTCTCTGTCTCTGTCTCTGTCTCTCTCTCTCTCTCTCTCTCTCTCTCTGTCTGTCTGTCTGTCTCTCTCTCTCTCTCTCTCTCTCTCTCTCTCTCGATTCCAAAACCCCATGACAAAAACTGCCCTTACCTTATTCTGCTTTTGTTCTATTCTTGGCCTATGATAAAATTCTATGATCCAATGACAAATCTTGGCCCCAGACATGCTAACGAAGTCCTCTTTTCAACAAACCTTGGCTTTCCAGCCTATTTTCATGTTATTGACTCAAAAAATCCCATTCTGGGCATTGAATCCTAAAACACTGACTCCATCTTCCTCTGGGCATCCTTTCTGTAAATATCAAAATCTGTTCTGAGGAAACATCATGCTTGTAGAAGAATGAAGGAAGACGAGTAAAAGGAATCTTTAGGAGGACAAAAATACATGAATGTATTTTTAAATCTATTATTTACATTTCAATTAGAACAAGCCAATGCTTCCTTTATTCAGAGGTACTGCAAGGTCACACCTGCACTCTTATCATCAATGATAACATCAAGTTGAATATGCTTAGACATCATGAAAATTTGTGGAAGGTATGGAAAATAGAGAATGGCAATTATAATACAAATTTAAGCATATAAAAATAGAGAGGAGGACGAATATATTTGGAGAATGTAGGAGAGATGCTACAACAATCTGAAGACTTTGGAAATGTAACCATCTCTTTACACTCTAGAAAATATTAGACAAAATATACTGAACCATAACCCATTTTTTAAATATTAAGTTCAACACATGTAACAATCACATTTTAAAAATCTAAGGAAGATACTCAAATAGGGTATATGTTGCCTGCAAAATCAAAAAAGTATATCAAATAGTATGACTCTTTCGTAATAAGTGGTATAAAACGGTGCAGCTTACCTTTTCCTTTCGATTCTCCCTGTGCACCTTCTCCTCCTTCTCGTTAGTGTTTTATAAAAATTTATGTAAGAGTTGTCTTTAAGTAATACAATAGTCAGTTGGAACCATGACTGAATTTGAAGAAAAATTAACAGAAAGAGAAAGGGAGAGTGTTTCTGTCTACCAGAGGTGAATACTGTGGATGCAAAGGGGACCACATACTAAACCTGATAAGCTCAGAGGAGGCCAGCATGGTGGATCGTACAAACACAGAGAACACAAGTAACCACATAGATTGGTCTGAACATAAAAATTCCTAACTAAAAGAGGGTCAGGGTGGGTAGTCATATCTAGGCCTGTAGCTTCTTTGATAAAGGTCAGTCTTTAACTTAAGTGAGCCTATCTACTGTCTTTCTGCATCTAAAATCACATACCTTTGAAATGTCAGGGTAATCTCCTTTTCCAGACCCCTCAGGGCACAACCACCACCAGAGCAACAGGCCACAGAAGCCTCAGTGTTATCTTGTTCTGGGAATACCATCTCTAAGTGTGGTAAATGTTAATTATTAACTATCCTGTACCCACCAATATAAAAGAAGTTATGTGTCTCTGTATCTTACTTTTTATTCAGTCTCAGAGATCTCCCAGCTTTGCTGTCTCCCACCTCCCTAATCTACCACCAATGAATTTCATACAACTCTCTTCATGGCTCCTCCTTTGATCTAATGAATAAAATAAGCTGTAAAATTGCCATTGTTTGGAGCATTTTCTCAATCTCTTGGGATTCGGCTTCCTGGAAGTTGTCATTAGTTTGGCTCAAATAAACCCATAAAAATTCTCTACAGGTTAAAACTTTTCTTACGTCAACATTACAATGGCTATTGGAACTTTGCTTCTTTTGGGCAAAGAAAAGAAAATTTCCATTTTTATAAGGAATAGTTGCATTATGAAAGGTGGAAATATAAAATTTCAAATCTATATCTAAAGTCTTATATGGATACCGAGTAGTCAAATGTAGATTTGCTAGTTATTAAACTTTTCTATCTCAGCTCTAAATCCTCCTTCCATATTATTTTAAGATATTAGGAGCTGAAACTCTACAAATCACATTGCTGCTTTGGGCTGGCTCCTGTTGTTTCAGCAGATACCTAGTACTAAAAAGATAAACTCAAGGCTATGGCAGAAAAAAGAAGCTTCTTCTGTCCCGTTTGCCTTGTGTTTGCTTCCTTTGCTTCCTCCTCCTATGTGCATCAACTCACGTGTTTTTTAAAAGATATTTCCAATTGGGGAATAACTTCATAAATTATATAAATACCTAACCACCATGCTCTACGCCTGAAACTAATATAAAATAATACTGAATGTCAATTGTAATTTAAAAGCAAATGAATGAATGAATGAATAAAATATTTCCAGTAAAAAAAAAGCTGTGGTACGCTTGTGTTGCAAAGTTTAAATACATTTTATGTTTTTCCAACACTTTCAGAATCAGCTTTCAGAGGCCCTCATGCCAGCCAAATACAGCTAAGCCTTGAACAATACTGTTTGAACTGTCCACTTAGACATGGATTTTTTTTTCCTTTTGTAAACAGATGATGTAAATGTACAGTGCTGATAGAAACAGTACTATAAATGTATTTTCTATTCTGTATGATTTTCTATATAACATTTCCTTTTCTCTAACTTATTTTATTGTGAGAATGCATAATATTTATAACATACAAAAATTGCAGTAATCAACTGTTTATGTTTTCTATAAGGCTTCCAGTCAACAGTAGACTATTAGTAGTTAAGTTTTGGGGGAATCAAAAATGATATGAGGATTTTCAACTGTGGGGGGAAGGCAGTGTTGACACCTCAACTCCCTTGTTGTTCGAAGGTCAACTGTCTTGCTTCCTTCCTTGAAGAGCTGGGTGTCAGCTCTATTGGGCCCCCACTTCAAGCTTGAGTTTATATTAATATCCATCTCTTTCCTTTGTTTCCCCAAATCTAAGGAAGATAGCTGCTTCCCGCAGTTGCTACCCTTGTAATACTACAGTGTTCTTTTATCTTTTTAGTTAGCTAGATAAAAGTCACTTATATTAAATTATCTCTTTTAAAATAAAATCCTCTTTTGAAATACCAAACTGGTGTAAATGATAAATTTTTGTGAATGTTCTCTGTGTGCTGAAAAGTAAAATATTTTCTACCTTTTTGAGGTGTGGTGTTCTGTATAATATGTTTCAGACATTTTCTAAAGACATTATAGATATTAATTTAACTTAAAAAATAAGTAAAAAGAAAGAAAAGCAAGAAAAAAAAAAACTTGGGTAGTAGGTAGAGAATATTATTATGATTCCCATTTACAGACCAGAAAACTAAAGCATAGTAGAAATAATAATATAATAATAATAATAATAATAATAATAATAATAAATTCACCCAAGATCACAGCCATTAAGTGGCAGAGCTGGCATTCCAAACTCGAGACCTGTCAGAATACCACTCTCAGCTGCCACAGGTGATTCATGGGTATTGGAGCCAAGGTTATACCAACTAGAGTTCAGTTTGGGAAATAGATATTTCAAGCACCAAAGAATGAGAGAATTCGGTTTTTACAAACCTATTGGATGAACTAGAGGGCCAAAGGCTGTCAACGAATTTTTGAATTAAAAGTCACTCCCTGACATAATAATCCAGATTCTAGAAGACGATGGCTGCCATTCATAATTCTGGAGACTGTTGCTGTCACTATAACACTGTTGTTGACACAGCTCCTCTGCAGTAGGGACTTTACAATGGCATACCAATTTTTTCTTTTTCTTTTTCTTTTTTTTTTTTGTTTCATCTCATTCTTTCCATTTTTGTTGCCTACAGACCCACTACTAACATCAAATCTCTGCATGCTCCAGGTAGGGTGGACTGAATAGCAGTCCCAAAGATGCCTGCATTTCATTAAAAAGTGAACTGTTTGTTTTCTGGGATAGGAGAACATTTACAGGAATTGACTCTGGTGTAAATTTTCATTTGCTTATGTAGGGTGCCTGGCATTAGAGCCACCTCAGTATAATAGCATGGAAAAGGAATTTGCCACTCCTAAATATCTCTCTTAAGCAAAAGGATTATTTTGGGCTGATTATTTTTAAGAAATATCAGACTTAGGAAAAGCTCTGAAAACAGAGTAGAAGTTACCCTTTTATAAGAGTCATTTATGTTTATGAGAAAAATCTCCATTTGCATGGGTATCTTCCTCTCTGTACCAAGAAGAGTAGGGTAACTCTAAATCTCTAGAAACTCTTTTCAATGGAAAGGCAGAGACTTAAATATGCAAAACAACCTTATCCTTATTTATTATGCTTTTTACTGGTAACCTTCCATAGCCAGCTTCTCTCTCCACTCCCAACCCCTCTTTTGTCTTTACTTAGAGATCGTGTTTAAGATAGTGGTGTGGGCCATTTTGAGGTGTTAGTTTGCTGGGTATCTCTAATGTATGTAGGACATATACATGTTATTGAATTTCTGGGGTTTTTTTTTCTTGTTACTCTGTCTTTTATGACAAAGGTAGGGAGTGGGGTCTCAGTCAAGAACCTAGAAGGGTGAGGGAAAAGAATTTTTCCTCCCTACTGCCTCCTTGTAATGGACTATTTCTCCACCTGGGCATTAATAGAAGTGTGTTCTGCTTTTGTTTTTTCTTTTTTTTCCCCCAGAAAGAGGATTTATTATACAACAGTCTCTAGCCTGTTGCAAATAAGGTGTTTTTCTTCTGGTTTCCAGTAGGTGGCGTCTAAGCCTCTTGGCTCTCTTTATATAAAGTGTTAATAATGTCTTTTTTTTTTCTTACAGATATTTAATCATGCTCACTACCCTCAATCTCAGTTCCTGTCAGTGTTAGTGACAGTTTTGGTAGTGTTTGCTCAGATTCCCTGGGATTCCCCAGCGTTCTGTCTCAGAGGACGTGGGAGGAGGGGCCCTCTGGGTTAGGGGTTGGAGGCTGTGGCTGTAGGCGGAACACCTACAACTCAACAAAAACACCCAAACTGCACACCAGCACATCTGAGCATGGGGTCTGCGCATAAGAGCTACCACACGTCAGAACCCCGGGTGTTGGACAGTGGACTGGGAGAAACAAAGCAGCTGCCTCTTGCAACTGGAGCTCCCTGGAAGAGGAGGAGGAGGGAGAAGGTGCGGAGAGTTCCCTGAACAACCCTGCCTGAGAGAGCTGTGAGCTCCACATGACCAGCGGCAGTGCCCAGTCATCAGGGCAGAAGGCAGAGAAATAGGGACGGCAGAAACGTGGGAATGGCAGAGAAATAACAGTTGATTTTTACCAGCCGCAGTTGCAAAACTGAGGCAGAGCCACAGCCTCCAACCCCTAACCCAGAGGGCCCCTCCTCCCACATCCTCTGAGACAGAACGCTGGGGAATCCCAGGGGAATCTGAGCAAACACTACCAAAACTGTCACTAACACTGACAGGAACTGAGATTGAGGGTAGTGAGCATGATTAAATATCTATAAGGAAAAAAAAAACATTATTAACACTTTATATAAAGAGAGCCAAGAGGCTTAGACGCCACCTACTGGAAACCAGAAGAAAAACACCTTATTTGCAACAGGCTAGAGACTGTTATATAATAAATCTTCTTTCTGGGGGAAAAAAAAGGAAAAAAAAGCAGAACACACTTCTATTAATGCCCAGGTGGAGAAATAGTCCATTAAACACCATGAAAACCAAGATGACAAGGCATCTCAGAAAGAAAGAGAAAAATCTCCAGAAAATAAGCTGACAGACATAGAAATATGCGACTTAAATAACAGAATTCAGGATGGTACTTCTGAAAAAAACTCTTTGAGATCCAAAACGAATCATATCAACAATTTCAGGAATTGAAAAAAACAACTTGATGAGCAGAATGAGTTCTTTAGCAAGGAGATTGAAACCCTCAAAAAGATCGAATAAACCTTCTAGAGTTAAAGAGTGAGTTGAAAAATAAAATAGCAAACATGAAAAATAAAGTCGAACAAATGGAGGAAAGATCAGTGATCTCGAAGACAGAAATCTAGAAATAAATCAGAAAGAAGAGAGAAGCCGAAGAATGAAAAATACTGAAAGAGAAATACAAGAACTAGCTGTTACCATAGGAGAAGAAACAAAAATAAAGGGCATTCTCAAAGAGGAGGAGAAGGAGCAGAAATAAGAAAGGATTTTCAGACAAATAGATGACGAGAATTTCCCAAATCTAAGGAATGAGCTGGAGCTTGGAATTCAAGAAGTCAACAGAATACCCAGTTATTTCAACCCAAAAAGGTCTTCACCAAGATACATTGTATTAAAATTATCAATTTGCTTTATAGATGGCAAGCTTTACAAGAAGCTTTAAATATCCCATGGAACCAATCCATTCACAAAAAGCATTAGTGGTCAGTTAAGAATTTGCTGAAATTTTTATAGGTGAGATGGAGGAAAGCATTTAAATAAAAATCACTAACAAATAATTTGGTAAATTCTCAATAGATCTGGTCTTGTGAAAAAATCTTTCTTTAGCCACACTAACATTTAGCAACACTGAGCACCTTTCTACTTCCCTCCCCGACATTTTATTTGGCCTAGTCCTTTTTTCACCTAGGAACTTGGGAACTAACCTGAGATGCTTTTGTTCACCGTGATAACTTATCAAAATATTTTACTCAGTGAAGCTGTTTACCCTACACTTGAATTGTTGCACTAGCTGCTAAAAACATTTAAAAACCATATTTAACTTAAATGAGCAGAGATAGTTTTGTCTCAATTTATACACATAGGTGATTGTAGCTATATACTGGCTGATGTCTACTGGTTATACACAACTTTATTGCACTGAAATATTTACCTTTATTGCACTGAAATATTTAGCATACACTAATTGCCTTTTCAGACATTAATTTTTCTCTTCTTTTACCATTAATTCTCTATACTATTCACAATAATTTTTTTCCCAACTCTTTCCAAACCTCTGATTCTCTTCCTTCTGTGGCAAACTGAATATATTTCCATTAATTTTTCTAGATTTCTAATTACTTTGTGGTTTTATACGCAGCCCAAGATACCATAAGAATTTGCATTAAAAGAATATTGGGAAATTGTTCAATTCAGAGCCCTTGTTCCTGCAATCCGTGGGGTACATCTTCCTTCATCCCCAAATCTTCATATTTCCTCCATTTCACTAACTTGGTGTCTCACATCAACTCTCATTCCTGGTAGCTTTTTTATTTCTCCTTCAGTTAATGACAAGGAGCAGTGCATGGTAAAATGCCTGGTAAACACACACTATACTGTATACACCACACTCTACATTCACCTCAGCATTGCAAAATGGAAAGTGAGAACTAAGTGAATCATGCCGATGTAGACAACAAAAAAGATCTTGCAAGAAGGCAGGTTCACGGTTGACAGAAGCAGCATTTGTACTCCAAAGAAAGGGAAAAGCAAGAGCCTATGATAATAAAAATAATAAATGCAAGAAGTCGTAAGGATTAACATCCTTCTATTGAATGACTCTCACAGCAACAATTTTCTTAAAAGAAAATCTCTGAAATATTTGTGCTATAATTGCATTAAACAAAGTCGTGACTGTGAGTTATATGATTTTTAGTTTTGACATATAACACTACCCCAGAAACTTCTGGTAAATTTAGGTATCGCATTTCTCAAAGAATGTACAAATAAGCCCCAATTATCTACTACTTTCTCTTTTGTTCGATCGATCATTTCCTTTGGATTTTACTGTAGAGATCACAATAGCCACATATGAGATGCCTTTGCCTGCCTCATGAAATGCAGGTGAAACAATGTCCAAAGGTCATGTTTTTTAGCAGAACCTAAAAATAACCACAAGATTAGAGTATGGCAAAGACTGAATGAAAATGCAGGTAATAAAAGGTAGCAGGAGAACAGAGGCAATGTGAGCCACTGGCTCTTATATTTACCCTTGGGACGTTCTCCAACTTCCACCACAGCCACCTATGAATGGACGTTTTCTACCCAGAAACAGTCACCTGACACATATCCTCCATGACCACTTGCATACCTGCACAATCAATGGAGGGAGGTTGGGTTCCAAATCAGAACTTACTTTGATACTTGGTGAAAAAATGTTTGGGGTGATATTTCTTTAAATTTGTTATATCAATTAAGAAATAATTAAAATGAAATTGATATTTTTAAAGTGGAAGTTAATTTCAAATTAGGAAATACAGAATTCTGTAACAGTAGCTATATAGGAGAAACCAATAAAAGGGGAATAAAGTAATTGATCAATCCAGCAAAAGTGAAGAGAAAGAAAAAAAGGAAACATATTATGATAAATATAATTTTTTAAAACATAGAATACATTTATTTCCCCCAAATCTGCCATTGAATTGCTATCAATAATTTATCCATCCACATATATCCTTCTGCACTCCTCATACGTGGGGATAAAGTCCTTTTTGTTTTGTTGTTTTTAATTTTTATTTTATATTAGTTTCAAGAATATGATACACTGGTGAGATACTTATATAGCTTATGAAGTGATCCCTGATTACCCTAACACCTAACTGGCTCTTCACACAGCCATTACAACACTACTGACTATATTCCCTATGTTATATGTTATGGGGGATAAAGGTCTTAAGATGCCTCACGACACCAAGTCCAAAAGTCAATCTGCTTGGGTCCCAAAAGCTAGCTCTTAGATACTGCTTATCAGAGTAAGAACAGAAGGCTGAATTTGGGCCATAAAAATTAAATTTATTCTGCACCACAGTGAGAGCTGTAAGTAGAATATCTCCAACTTCCACCTCTTAATTGCCTTATTTCCTCCCTACGGCACCCATGGGTGATTTATCCCCTCCTCTTCCTTGATCCTCCTTTTTAGTAATGCTTCTGAGGCTGATTAGCTTCATCCTTATGTTTTGCTATGTTTATTATACAGAAAATGACTTCATTACTGTCTTTTTTCCTTCGCTTTGGTGATGCTGAACCAAATTTTCCCTGAGCTTTCTATTATGTTTTACCTATTTGATCTACCAGAAAGGGGCAGATAACTTAAAGTCAATTATGGACATCATAAATCTGTAAGGGCATGTAAGTCTCACATAGACCTTCCTTATGTGTGAATCTTACTAGAGTAGCAGTACTGAAGTTTAGCAGAGATGTTTAGCACTGAACAGAATTGATCAGGTGTCTGCTCCTCACTTGTGGTGGACCCAAACCTCTGGGTCTATGAGAATACTCTTGGCAGCCTTGGGCTCCGGACTTAAACTGAGTGACATAAGGCATAGGGGAGGAAGAAGTTTCTCTGCTGCTGGATCCATGGTTCTGTTCTTGCTGTTCTGTCAGTGAACAGAACAGGCAAACAATGTGGAGACCTTAACCGTGAGATTTGTACTTACTCCAGCGTGACCAAAGTCCATGGGAGAAGCAACAGGTAGGTGTGATCAGAAGCTTTCTAGGCATGCAGACATATAGATTAATGTCAACCCTTTAATAATTCATATTCTTTTCCTTTGCCCTGATTCTTCATCTGCATCAGAAACCCCAAATCCTCCCTAACCATCTGCAAATGCAAACGAGGTATATAGGCAGGTAAACCAAGTCTTAACCTGTCTTACAAGTACTTCATTTGCATGTGCTTGTTTTCTCATAATAATATCCTTAATATAAGGTAAATTTCCTCTTTTAGGGTATCCTGACCAGCTTTACTGAGGTATAATTTGATTTTTTACAGCTTTATTGAGGTAAAACTAACACAAAATAAATTGCACATATTCAGTGTACAATTTGACCTATTTGACACAAGTATATACCCATAAACCATCCCCTCAGTCCTGATAATAAACATATCTATAACCTCCAATAGTTTCCTTGTGCTCCTTGTAAAATATCCTTTCCTTCCATATTTCATTCTCAACCAACTGCTGATGTGCCTACTGTTATAACAGATTGTTTACATTTTCTAGAATTTCCTACAAATAAAATCATTTAGTATGTACTCCTTTTTGTCTGGCTTCTTTCACTCATCATGATTATTTTGATTTTCATCTATATTGTGCATGTTTTAATAGTTCATTCCTTTTCTTGCTGAGTAGTAGTCCATCACACTGACCACTATTTGTTTTTTGCTGATTCACCTGATGATAGACATTTATGCTGTTTCCAGGTTTTGGCTAATAAAAATAAAGCTGTTTGGAACACTTGTGTACAAGTCTTTGTATGGGAGTGTGCTTTCATTTTTCTTGAGTGAATACTTAGGAGTAGAATGACTGAGTCATATGGTAGGTATATATTTAACTTTTAAGCTATCAACCTGTTTACTACAAATGTTGTACCATTTTACAGTCAGTCCTACCAGTTCATTTATATCCTTAACAGAAGATATATAGTCCTTTTAATTTTAGCCATGTAATAGTATCCGAATGTGGTTTTAATTAGCATTTCTAAAATCGCTAATGATTTTAGAGCATCTTTACTACCTAATGTATCATTTTTAGTGAAGCACATGTTCAGGTCTTTTGTCTATGCTCTTCTACCAGTTGTTTTATTATTGAGTAGTAAGAGTCCTTTTATAGTCTAGAGTAAGAGTCTGTATAATAATTTTATATGATATAACTTTAAAATATATCATTTTCTCCTAATTTGGTTTACCTTATCATTTTTGTATCATGCCTTGTGAAGAGCAAATGTTTAAATTTTGATGAAGTCCAATTATTGACTTCTTCTTTTATATAGTTAATACTTTTATATCCTATTTAAGAAATATTTGCCAAGTTTAAGGTCACTAAGATTTTCTTACATGTTTTCTTCAGAAAGTTTTATGGTTTTAACTTACATTTAGGTCTTGAACCATGTTAATTTTTGCATAAGGAGTGGGTAGAGGGTTGATTCTCTCTTGCTTTTTTTTTTTTTTTTTTGCATATGGCTATCCAATTGTTCTTGCCCCTTTGTTGACAAGATTATTCTTTTCCACTGAATTGTCTTGACATCTTTGTCAAAAATCAATTAATTATACATATGATCAAATCTTAACATCTGCTACAGTTCTTCTCTTGTATCACTCAGATCAATCAACTCAAGATTCTCATTAAGTTTATTCCATTCTGTTACTTATTCTTCAAGGTGGTAGCCAGTCATAATTTTAAAGAAAAATACTTATAAGATGTGAGTTAGTAGAACTAACTATATTATTCCTGCTACAGTTAGTTCTAAGTAATATTCATTCTTTTTTTCTTCTACCACCCATTGTGTACCCTTTTCACCTTAGTTAACACCTCTACTAGTCCAGGCTGCATCTTTCTTGGGTCACCTAGAGCTTCATCTTTGAGGGTATGAACTGGTTTCATGCTCCTGTCAGGTGCTTATAATCATCACCAGGCATGGAAGGAACAAGTGCTTCCCCCGTGAAACCCCTTGAATCCCAAAACTACTCTGTCTTTCCCAATTATGTATCAACAGCCCTTACATCCTTGCGATGAGCAGGATCAGTATCCTTGCTGGTACAATGACTCCGTTCTTTGCCTGCTGGTCTACTGGTATGATAAATCTAAAATGACCAAGTTGAAGTCTTATCTTTAGGTTTAATGGAGCCCATATTTCTATCATATGATAGAAGTAATCCCATTTCCTTCCCAGAACCAGGGCTTCTAGTCCAGAAAACTTTTAAGTTACAGGAACAGCAAGCACAACATCCCCCAGTGGGTCATTTGGAAAGATGGAGAGGAGGGCTATTCTTGCTTATTCACCTTGATTCCTGGATGAATGTATTTTATCTACTGGGGATGCTGAACCATATAATGGCTGTTGGTTCAACATATATACTGCATCTTAAAGAATAACAACACAACCCCTTGAGGGTGTCATTCTTATGCTGATAACTTTAATTATGCTTTAAGAGGCCACTGTGATGTCCTACCAGGTTGGCAGCTTATGAATATGTGTTAGGACCAGTGGGCATGTGACGATATCACACCTGCTTCATCACAAAATGGGCCTCTTTCTCCAAGGTAATATTATGTGAGATTCCACAATAATAAATCAGAAATTCTGAGCCATCAGATAGAGGTGGTGGCCAAGGTACTATGGGAAAGGATGGGGGAAAACTTTCTCATACAGGTATCAATTCTTGTAAGCTCAAATTCTTATCCCCTCCAGGCTGAAAGAAGGCTGATTTATTCAACTTACCACCAAGTGGTTGTTTGTTTTTTCTAGGCATGGTGCCATGTTGAGAGCTTAATATCATTTTTTTTCTATTGATTGGTTGAAATTCAGCGCCAATGGTAATTATGAGCTACTGTGGCAGCCTTGAGTGCACGTGCAACCCTTTACCCTGACCCTTTGGCCACTCCATTTAAACGGCCACTCCATTTTCCAATCACTGTGCTGCCATGGATATAGCCACAGTGTCAGGGATAAAGGTTATGCTTACTTCATATCACTTCCCTTCCAAACCTACCTGATGGCCAAGTATAGCATCCAAAGCTCGGCCCACAGAAAGACTTTGTATTACTGCCACCTTTCGGCGACAACCTTGAGTGGGACTGTAGTGTAGCAGCAACACACTTTTGAATTTTACCAACGTGACAACCTGAGCCCATTGAATACCGTCAGCTGGTCATGAGTGTGAGCTGTGGGACTGGCATCAGTGCTGAGACACAGTGTCTCAGAGAGAAAATCTGGATCATTTTTAACCTTATCTCTTCCAAGGCCCCTTTGGCATGAACTGGAATGTGTCATTTCCATCCTATGTTTCACCATTCGATCTTATTACTTGGTGGGTCTGACAAAATCCAGATATTGATGGACATCACCATCAAATAGTCACTTGATATTCCAAAGTCAGATACCAAACTTGTATTAGAATCCAGTAGCATGCTAGGAGCTACATTTCAAATGACGAAGAGTTCTCTGCTACAGATGGTATTGTCTTGCTCCAGATGTGTAAAGTGTCACTGCTGTGATTCTTCTCTTGGGGCTTGCAGAAACGCATATGACACTCTAATCTAGAAACCTCTAGCACCTAGGAACTGCCGTGACGTATGGCCTAAGTTGCAGCAGTGACTGTAATGTAGCTTAAACTTACCAAAGAGCCCCATTCAAAATTGACAGCCTTCCAAGTTGACCAGTAAATGGATTTGTATCATCTACCATAACACATTTCACTTTTGCAGAGACCAGACTGGTAGGTTAAATGGGGATAGAATGGGAACTTGTATCCTTTTACATTTTTAGGGTAGCAATAATCCATGCAGTTCCACGCAGGATGACATATTGCTTCTGATTTATTAACTTGGCCAGTCAGCAAGTTCAAGAGCTTCTACTTGGCCTGTCCTTCCTTCTGGCTCTTGCTCCACAGGCCAGGAAACCAGAGTGAGGGTACTGCCAGCTACCAAGTATATCCCTACCAATTATGCACTCGGAGACCAAGAAAAAGACATATTGTCCCCATTGGGAGACAAACTTTGAGCCAAGACACTATTTGTCACCAGTCTCTGCGTTCTTACTGGGGAGACATAAAAATGGTCTTGTGCCCTGCAGCAGTCACCTCAGACCCTGTATCCAACTCCCTCTAAAAGGTCTGAATAGTCTCCTTTCCCAGTGAATGCACTTTACCTGGGGAAACAATCATAGGTCCCTAAAGAGGAGCTATATTAATAGCCTATTAGGAATGACTATAGGTGTCATTGCTAGGGCATTGAACCCTAAATCATAAGATATCCTCATCTAGTACTCAACATACTCTTTCAGTCTCTGCCAATACACATGAGCCAGGCCTAGAGGTGTTTCTGATATATAATCCATTTCCTGCCGAAGTGGGGCTAACACTTCCATGACTGGCCCATGTTGAGAGTGAACTGAGTTAGTGGTTTGGAAGCAGTGAGGGCAGCTAGGGCATATCTTGAGGAGGGCTAGAATCATCTTTCCAAGCATACACCTCACTTGAGGCCTTTAGATGGTCTCTAAGCAAGAAGAGGGTGCTACCTTAGAGCAAGGGGAGCAGGACACTTCTGCTGGATTAGAAGGACCCAGGTAACTCTGGGTGTCTGGGTCTCGAGCACAGCTGTCTGCACATTCTCATCCCGTATCTCAGGCTCTCACTCCTTTATCCGGGCTCTGATGTTAACACAGAAGACAGTGAGGGTTGTTCATCCAACAATCTTTGTAAACCTACTTGTAGAAAAACCAGTTCCTAGGACTGAACTTTAAAACAGTCTGCCCTGACTTCAGGAGATAAGGAGATTTTTAAATGCTACTACAGAGGCCTTTTGACTTTCATATGTTGACCTGAGTCGAGAGTTGACACGTCTGACACCGTCATTTTCTATCCTTGGTTCATAAGTGGCAAAATGCAGCCACTAATCAGCTCCACAGCCTTTCCCATCGCTCCATCATGTTCAAATGCCAGAGATACTTTATGAGTAGTGCGTTGTCCCCAGAGTCTCAGTATTGCATCCCTGAGGATATCACCAGCCCCATCCCACTCCACTGTTAATCAGGGTCTTACTGGCATCAATAGCTAAAGTGGGCTTCCTTTGGTGCCTCTGGACTGAATTTAATCCCCTCTCAAAATAAAATGCCAGATCCATCTCAATCCTTCTCCCCAATCCCCTGAGACAACCTCTTCTGATAAGGTTACCGCAAGACAGAAAGCAGATGAGACTGCAAAATACCCACAGGCAAAGAAAGCTCTTGAGGAAGAAGATACAGCTAAGAACGCATCTTCCTGCCAGCCTTCAGCTGCAGGGGAGGAGGAGTGCAGGGGGAGGGGGAGAAAAGAGAGAGCCTGAGGCAGAGGACGTAGACAGAGACAAAGAGAAACAGAGCATTGCCCTGAATGAGCACCCAAATTTTCCAGTCAGATAAATCCTGTCTGGGAAAGAACCCCCAAACATAAGCACGAGGGAGAAGTGAAGGAGAAGAAGAGAATATAAGGAGAAACTACCTTTTCTTGAAAGAAATAGCTTCATAGTAATTTGTTTTAAAGATCAATTTTTAAAAACCAGCCGTAGTATAACGGCTTACTAGATAATGATATATTTGAAAGAGTAATGCTCTTCTGAAATAATAAGCTAGAATCACTCAGTGAGGACACTATGTCCCAGGAATGAATGGGGCCTGACTGGAACACACAGGAACACGTTCAGGATTCTAGGAAATGGCTAAGAAGGACCTCTGTTATCTTGCAGAAACACTGGAAGAAACTGGCTTCTTTTTTAAGAAGAGTTTTAAAGGCAATAGGAAATAAAGACTACACCACTGAGTCACAATAATATTCCTAGCATACATCATTGCATGATGAATTTTTTTTACCTGCTGAGCTCATTCTCCCTTTCTGTAGGGTTTGGTGGTTTGGCCAGACAGTTGATTCTCTAAGACACATCTGGCTATGTCGTTAAGTTATTCCTGAATGTTTCGGCTATTGCCAAAGCAGTCTGCTGGTTTAAAAAAAAAATCCAGAGTGCCATCTTGGGAAATATTACTCTTGCAGACTGTTGTTTACAATCCAACTCAGTTATCCAGACAAAACTATTTTTTTAGCATCTTTTAAAATCCTTTAAGAGAAAATGCAGTGAAGAATTTGTCTTTTTTCATATTTAAAGTTAGTCACTTATTGATGTTCTTCCTTATTTATAATACACTGATCAGAGGTGTCAAAATGATCTTAAGTAAGAGGTTCTTCCAACATATTTCCAGCTTCGGGGAAATACAAAATATCTTCTCAGAGCCACTTCCTTCAAATTCCTAAAAAAAGGAAATCGGTGGAAGCCCTAGACATTCCTTTCATGTTTCCCCTTCTTTATTTTATCCTTTTGCTGCTCTTTGACTTTTTGGGTGTTCGAGTTGGTGAGAAAGTATTTCCAGTATGCAACTCATCTCCAGGTAGCAGCTAGAAAATGTTGAAACCCTGTACTTTTATTCTCACTCTAAATATATAGCCTTTTTTTTTTGGTAACAATTTTATTTTCAAAGTATTTAATGAACAACTGCATTCTGATCATTCACAAACTTAAAAGTTAATATATTGTTTTAATATGGTCTATATGCCAGACACTCTTCTAAACACCTCTGTTATAATATCCACGTCATCATCCTAAGACTCCATGAAACGGGTTCTATTTTTAGTCTTCATTTTGTAGGCAGAGAACTGAGGCACCAAGAAATTATGTAACTTGCCCAAGTAAGTGGTAGAATTGGAATGGAGACCAGGCACCCCCATGCCAGAGCCTGTGTTCCTACCCATTAAATTAAACTGCCTCTGTGAACTCTTTCCTCATTCACATCCGAGAGGAAACTGGATAGACTCCGTGATGGAACAGAGGAGGAAGAAACATTTCTTTCCTAGCCCCATTTCCATTCTCTTTTTTAGCATCTGCTTGAAGGTCCCATGTCAGAAGCCTTGCAGCATTTTCTCTTATTGTCTAAGGTGACACAATAAATGGTAGGATTTTAACGGATACACCTGGAACTTAGAGTTATTCCTGGCAAACTGTCTAGGGGCTGAACTTTGTTGTTAGTTCAACCAACAGCGCTTCTAAGAATTACCTTATTTTCTTCATTCAAAAAGGCAGAACGTGATCGTAAACCACATCCGTGTCAAAAGAGAAATCAAAATGAACTCGAAAGAATGCAAAATCGCAGCAAATCAGCCATCCGTTTCTAGCCCTCACTGCCGCTCTAGTTCAAGCCGCCAGTACCGCTCGCCTGGACCATGTCAGTCATCTCCAAGTCGGTGTCCTTGCTTGTGCTCTCGTTCTCACCGTAAGATCAGTTCCAACCTTAGTGAGGTCTCGTTGCAGCCTGAGAACCTCGGATCTCTTCAAAACCCTTCAAGTTCAGGCTTCTGGCTACTTCCCCAGTTTCTTCCTACTAAAAACAACTTGTCAGTCTCATTGCATTTCTAGAAGATTAAAAAAATATGCACTGTCCCTATGTTCCTGAGGATCTTGGCATCTGCTGTTGCCTGTCCTTTAAATGACACGTAAGACTCATTCCTACAATCACAAAAGTTTTAAATGTTATTTCCTCAAAGAGGCTTTCCCTTATTTCCATTCTCAATTCAATATTTTTGTTCTATGCTTTCTTTACCAATGTTAATATTCTTCTTTGAAAGTATTGCAGTTTGTTATAACATACTTATTTGTATCATTGTTTTATCTTTTTTTCTGTCTCTAATCTCCTGAATCCCCAGCACACATATCGCAGTATCTGTCAGTCTGTGTATTTGTCACACAGCATTCAACCACCAGGTGGCACCAAAGGTCAGCAGGGACCAGGGTGAGTCTGGATCCCAAGACAGACTTGTGGGCTCCAGGCTCCTCACAGTTATTCCACTAACCTGGTGATGTCACTGACCTGCACTGAATTTTTGCACCACCTCCCTTTCCAAATATATCAGAGTGAGGTTTCATAGTATTGTGTTCTGCTCTGATTCTATACTCTGGAAGAAGTTGATAGATGAGAGAATTAGAATATGTTTTTGATGAACTACACATGTCTTGGTTCTGAAGACCACAACTCAAAAGTCTGAGAGATACAGACTTATATCAAAATAAATGACTATTCTAATAATTAAAGTTATACTGAAACCTACTTTGGATGTAATGACAGAAGTCCCTACCACTTAAGTTGTTCAACAAGAGATAGATACTGTCTGTGTAAGAGACAGAAGCTTCCAGAGAAGGTTAGATTAGATGGTCCCAGAGAATTTCAGTCTTGAGAATCTATGCTTCGGGAATATGTGGTTCCCCATTACAGCCATAACATAGTCAGAAGTGCTGAGGTAATGGATTCTGACTGACCTGAATTAAAACCCCAATTCTGCCACTTTCTAGCTCTGTGATCTTAGATAAGCTATTTTTATCTTGGTTGCCTTGAAATAGAATAATAAAACCAAATTACTGAGTTATCATTAAGCTTCTATCAGGACAAAACCGTTAGGTAGCCCATTCCTTCATAAGGAAAATGATTAAAAACCAACAAATTGTCCATCACCACTACTAACCACAGAATCCAGAATTTCTCTTTTGCCAGTTCCAAAAATAAGGATTGTTTCTGACTCACTTTTAAATGGCAAATAATGCAGGAAGATTGACGTTAAAGAGATTTTCTACTTATTAAATCTATTTTAAAAATAGAAATAGTTTGGAAACTCTTTCCCCCTGTTCCAGTAGGGGCTGGGCACAATGCTCTTTTCTCTTGGTGTTCTATCCTCTGGATAATTAGGAAACAAGAGGGTTTAGTGCAAGAGAACATAGAAAAAACATATCTGCATCAACACGAGTGCAAGAGAGGCAAAAAGACCTATATTTTTATTAGCTTCAGCAGCTTAGTGGAATTAAAAAGATCACCCGTGGCTCATACAGTGAGAAGCAGTATTGAGCAGCCGAGAGACAAGTTGCAGGGGCTCTGGAAATAAGCCAGCCCAACTCTAGGGCTTAAGCTTCCTATGCTTAAACCCTGAAAATGACTGAGACACTAATCTAAGATTCAGGGTGGTTTATTCAAATATTCTGATCAATATCTGTACAAAAATTTAAAAACAATATGAGATATATTTCATTATATTTTTCTTCTAAAATGAATGTACAAATGTGGCAGGGAGCACAGAGAGCTGGATAATCATGTTGACCTTGCTTCTTACTTGGGGTGTGAGAATCTCTGGGTCTCACTGTAAGCCACTAAAACCTGGGCCTCAGTCCCCTCATGTGTGAAACTAGAAGGTTGAAACGTATGATCTCTTGACTCTCAACTTCCACTCAGACCTTAAATTCTCTAATCCTATGCATTAAATTGATTCATTTCTTCAGTCAGCAAGTCAATCAGTCATTAGCTGACAAAGTCATCGAGCACTTCGATATAATTTATTCAACAACAAATATTTAATGAGCTCTGACTATGTGCCAGGCCCTGTTCTTAGCTCTGAGGATACAGTAGTATAAAAAATGACAGAAGTTTTCACCTTTCTGTGCTTTATGCTCTAAAGGGGAAGTGGGTATCAAATAAGCAAATAAGTAAAATACATACTATGTTAGAGAGTGGTAAGTGCTACGGAAAACGCCAGGAGGAAATGTCAGGGGTTGAAATTTTGGGTCTGACAGATTACTTTTGATTAAAGATAGGAAGAACAAGAGGGAGTGAATCACGTGGATATTGGGGAAAGAAAATTTCCGAGCGAAAAAACAAAGGAGGTGCGCCTGACAGGTGAGCATCGGCACAGAGGCCAGTGTGGGTGGGACAGAATGCACAAAAGGCAGAGCAATAGGAGGTAAAGAATCCATTCAGATTCTGGATGGATGACTGGGCATTCCCACAGGATAACTGAGAATTTGATGAAGGAGGTATTTATAAAGGTCAGCAGAGCTAAGAAAAGCAAACAAAAG
The DNA here is from genome assembly GCA_003508835.1 of Eonycteris spelaea. NCBI lineage: Eukaryota > Metazoa > Chordata > Mammalia > Chiroptera > Pteropodidae > Eonycteris > Eonycteris spelaea. The sequence continues at coordinate 496,234 of PUFA01000196.1, forward strand.
ATGGTGAAAGCCCCAAGGAGGTCTTGGCTTAAATCAGTCGGAATGGCAAGGAGAGGTTACCAAACACAGAGGGAGCTGACACTGTGGGTGTAGGAGAGGGTGAGGGGCGCTGCCAAATGGGACCCGGTGAGGAGAGAGCTAGGTGCTTTTCTCCTGCTCCTCTCTCTCTTGACGGTGCTCCCCAGTGTCCAAACCCAACCAGAAGTCAGGGGAAAGGGACCTGTTGATCCCTTTGGCGCAGTCACAGGTCAGCTTCCTAGGGCACAGATCAGGGGGACGGGGGTGGATTAAAAAGAATATGCAGCTACGGGGTCAGAGGGGTGATGAGGGCCTAGACCACACAGCACCTCAGGAATGGCAGTGAGAAGTAAGGACTGTTCTGTAAGAGTATGAAGCCTGCAGAAAAGTTGCAAAAACAGTATAAAAACTCCTACATCCCCTCCATGTTAACATTTTTCCACATTTGCTCCATTGCCTTTTCTCTCTCTTTCTCTATGTGTACACACACACACACACACACACACACACCACACACACACACACACACTCCTTGCTTGGTTTATGCCTATCTCCCCTACGTAACCCAGTAATCCAGCCTGTGTGTCTCAAAAACAAGACTGCTCTCCTACAGAGTCACCATAGAAAACCTTTAATTAGAAAAAGAATACGGATGAAACACAATCTTCTAACTGTCTAACTTGCAGACCCTATCCAAATTTTGTCAACTGCTCCCAGTGGGATCCCCCCAAGAACCCGGGCTGCATTAGTTGTCACGTCCTATGAGTCTCCTTCAGTCTGGAACCGTCCCTCTCCTAGCCTTTCCCTGCCTTGCATCCCTTGGCAGTTTTAAAGCGTACAGACCTTTCCTTCCGTAGGATTCCATTGATCTGGGTTTCCCCCCATGCGGTCTCAGGCCATGCATTTTTTTTGCAGGAATGCCACAGAAACAATGCTGTGCCCATCACAGTACCTCATCTCGGAGACACACAAGGCCAACCCACTCCTCCTACTGGTGATTTTAACCTTACTCACCTGTCAATTCAGTTTCTGTTGTCAGATTTCAGCATTTTTACCAAAACATAGTCATTTTTTCCACTTTTGATTGTATTTAAATTCATGGGGAGATATCCACATATTATATAAATAGTCTACCCTTCATCAAAGCTACCCATTAGCCTTAGCATCCACTGATCACCTTTCTGGAATTGAAAACCACTATGATAGCTGGTTGCCAAATAGTGGCTATTTTCACCAGTCTTCTTGTGTACTGTATAAGTTGACCTTCTATAGTAAGATAAAGGTTTGCCTTCTCCTTCCTTTATTTATTCACAGATTTATTTTTATCAGTAAAATTATCACATATATACCACATACATATTTATATGTTTTTCTACAAAAAAGTTCCTATTTTATTCAATGTTTTGTAAGCTGGAATTCTTATCCTTATTTTGATGCTCTGTCACTAATTTGGCTAGAAAGTCTCTTCAAGTTGGCTCTTTGGTTTTTTGACATGTCACCACCATTCATTAAGCTTTTCCATTTCTCTCTGGCACAAAAAGATGTTCCAGGCCTCTCCTATAGTTTCCCTGCCCGAGTCTGGACTCAGCCACATCTCCAAGGAGCCTTAGTTTCTTTTAATGGAGGATAGTATTTAGAAACCAAAATCTGGATTTTTAGTATACCAACTGCTACAGAGGTGTTATTACTTCTGGGTTCTTTCAGCAGACAAAGCTAAGAAATATATGCCCATATATAGGTACACAAACACATTCACATATATACACAGGCATATATACATAGCTATTTCTGTATCTATGTTTATATATAAGTATGAATTCATACCAACACCTCTGGTCAGGTCAAATAAGATGAGGACTGAGCTTGCATTTAGCCGTGTGGAAGTTGCTTGGTGACTTTTCTAATATTTCCAGTGGAACAGTGGAGCCCATAATCTGTTTGAGTAGGTTTTAGTGAATAAGAGGAAACAATGTACAAGACAACACTTCAAAGATGTTTTGCTGTAAAGAGAAAGGGAGAAGCATAGTACTAACTGGATTTGTTATTAAGTTGTATGAAATAATAGCACAGTTATATACAGATACGAATGTTGCCAAAGAGAAGGAAAAAAAGGATTTTCCACATGCAGTAATAGGAGATTAAGGAGAGCATCTGATGCAGGTCAGAGGGCAAAGATGCAGGTAGATATGGTGGGAGCTTATTGAAGCTTTCCTCTGATTGAGAGAGAGCAGGAATTAGCCGTTTGGCAGAGTGGTCAAGTAAATGGAGATAAGGAACATAGTGTGAGTGCCAGGCAACTACAAGAGCCCACTTGAGGTTAGTGGTCATGTTTTTAGAGTGAGACAGGTTGGCATAGTTGTGTAATTTTCTTTAGTCTCATTTGACTGCAGAGAGTTAAAAATAACAAGGCTAGTGTTATGTATAATCAAGTGAGAGAGCTGAAGGAAGACAGAAGAATATTTGCTGGAAAGTGGTTATGACTGACAGTGGAATTTTAACTAGGAAGGGAAAGTTGAGCTGGTGATAGGATCAGTAATTTGAAAGGCCCAGTGATATTGCAGGGTAGATGCAGTGAGGTTATTAGGAGTGAGCTGGCAAGGTGTGAGGTCGAAGAGTAGCATCTTAGAAATTGAGATTATGAGGAGATTGCAGTTATTTATAGTGGCAAGGTCAAGGATATGACTAAGTGGTTGAGGTAAGATAGTGGGGAATATAAGAAGGATTAACAGGCTAGAGTATTGGACAGGTCATTTACATGGATATAGACATTCCTAAGAAGAAGGAGAGATTTACCCCAGCAGAGAAATAATATCATCGAGGAAAGAAGAAAGACACTTTGAAAGCTAGTAAGAACATTGGCAGCGATCTTGGAGGAATTAAAGCAGTGATTAAATGGTTGTTGAGACCTTCACTCTGAACTCTGATGCTAGCTCCCTCCTCTGTCTCCCTAAACAAATTTCAAGAACATTCTACCTTAGGTTTGTTATTTTTGTCATTGTTGCTGTTATTTTTATGATTAGGTATGACGATGTGAAAGCAGTCCTGTCCATGGAGGCTCAGGTACCAGCCTTCCTCCCTTATTTTTAGGCAGCCCCACTCTCCTTGGAGACAAACCACAGCTAACCTACACACCTAATAAGGCCTGACTGTCCAGTATGTGAATATTACCGTATTAGAATTACAGTGATACTGCTGAATATCCTGCTTCATGAATTTCAAACCCCAAAATAAAATACAATAAAATTGGAATGCTACATTTTCCTACATAAGTGTAAGCACTCCTGTGCTGTAAGCTCTAACCCTGGTCCCAGGTCTCTGATCCCATTGCTGTATCATGATGTCCAGCACAGAGGGGAAGCACGCAGGGCCGGGCATTGAAACACTCAGTTTCAAATCAGTCTCCATTTCTGAGCAGTCTTGAGTTACTGGGTTAGATTCTTCACTTGTAAAAATTTAGTGAATTATAGTACCTGCTAGAGTATGTAAATTCGTTAGCACAGTGCCCAACACAAAGCCCTTAATAAATGTTAGCTAGTATTAAAGTTAGAATAATTCCTGACTTTGGAGCATTCGATTCCCTACTTCTCATCAAGAAAAAGTTTCAATTAATTTGTAACTTATATTTACTTTTCAAAATCCAAAGATACTTTTAAACAAACACCTGGTGAAAGAATATATATTGATGGCTAAAAATTTTTTGGCTCATGTTTGTTTATTTGTTTGGTTTATCAGTAAGAAAACCAACATCTACTAACAATCATTCTTTCCTAAGGTGAATTTTTAAAGGATTAACATGTCAGAGAATTTTTTAACTAATATAAATTATGTTCCCTTTTTCTTCTTCCCAATCTATTATTCTAAACTCCTGTTAATGATGTCTTTCCACTGTTTTCACTAGTTTTTTAAGTTTTAAAAATACATATTATATTGTTGTCAAAATAACACTGTAAAAAATCTAATTGGCTTTTTTTTCTTTTTGGTTCATAGTATTTACAAGTAACATATCTATTGCTCCATTACTGAAGTATTCTTCTAATGTGGTAAGTTCATTCACAGTATGCCTACCAAAACACACACACACACACACACACACACACAGCGTGCGCACGCATATATACAGGACAACTTAATAGTAACTCATAAAACTATATTATTTTTAAATGGATTTAACTCTTCTCCCCTATATTTTGCATTATAATGCCTACTCTTTTAAAAATGTATTAATTACTACGTTCTGCTCCTGTGACTTATTTAGCGCCTGTTAGTTATTCACATTGATATTATTTCCCTGTTTTCATTTCCAGTCTTCTAATATCTGTTACCATAGTTGTAAAGTTGCACTAAACTCCAGTTAAATGCAACTCTACAATAAGGAATCACATATAAAATCATTCTCTAAGTCTCTTATTTTTTCTCTAGCTATTTCAGTTATTATGCATTTTTGTGGTTTTGGCACTTCTTAAAATTTTTCAAATTTTAATATTGATAAAATTTACAAATACTTATATTTCTTGATAAACAGCTACTACCCAATACCTATCGGTGTCACCATTTATAGGTAAAGGGGTTCGTTCTCATTTGAGAACTTCATGTCTGTGCCCTTGTCATTGGGATCATACAAAAATCTCACTTAGCTGAAGCTGGAAGGGAGGAGCCTAACTTTTTATGTATATCATCAATTAATCAATCAATAAGGAAGTAGAAAGGCAAGTAGAGGTATAGATAGGTATATAGACAGACAGAGATTGGTGACAGTATCATAAATGCATTCTATATTTGAATTACCAGAATCTCCAGGAAATCTTTCTTGGCAAAATATCCTAAAGCTACATCTTTAATTTCAAAACAAATACAGCTCCTCTAGCCTATTAGCTCACCACAAGTGTCTTCCTGGTTGATCTAAATGACTGCTCAGGTCTTTTGGTTTAATCTTTCCTTTGGAACATGAATAAATTGAGCTTGACTAGTCATCACTCTTGATGGTCCATCACAATGATGCAATTTACAATGAAGAAGCAAGCAAATGAACACTCTCACTCATGGTTAGTTAAGTAGGATTAGGTTTCAGTAACAAATTAGCCCAAACTCAAGATGGTTCAGTTTAATAGACGTTTAGTTCTTGCTATCTCTATAGTCCTGTCTGAGCCAACGAATGGGTGTGGTTGTTTATGGACCCCAGCAGGTGGAGACTGTCACTCTATCGGCTCTCGCGGTCTCCCCCTTAATAACTTTATGGCAGTTGAAAAGGTGGCAGTGAGATGAACCGAGAAAAACTTGAGTGGAGAGTCATTTTGGAACCAACTTACCGGAATGGTTTCCGTGTTAAATGGTTAGAAAGTTTGTAATTTGTTCTGAGATTTCACTTTTAACCTTGGAAAAGCATTTAACAGGGTTCCCTAATTGGTATAATATTATATAAGCTTTTGCAGCAACGAATCCTGGTTCTTATTTTATTAAATGACATTTCTGCCCAAGGCACAACTTTAGTAAGTGATCTGCTCTCTAAAATAGGCTATATTTACTTTTAATAATCCAAAGTGCTAGCAAATAAAACATAAGGGGCAAAAACATGCCATGATTATAGCATGAATATCTCCAAACTATAAAAGAAGTATTTATATATATTTATATCTACATCCCCAAGAATGAGCCTTATTATGGCAGTATTCTGTTAGAGATGGCTTACCTGATTCAGTTATTTCCTATTTTTGTATATTTATTTATTAATTACTTTGATTTTGGTAGCACACATACATGGTAAAAAAAAATAATAAGTTTCTGACATGGTGTGAAAAACTAAAAAGATGGAAGAAAAATTCTGCCTGCCAACTTCTATTACACCCATTTCACATTTATTTTCTGACACTTTAACATCATTAATAATTTCTCTCACCTTGGCCCAAAATTTAACTCAACACTGGACCTGCAAGATATTTTGGGAACTGGCGCTCCATCTTGGAGAAAAGCTTCAGAGAGAGCTGAATTGCTGTCCTTCAGTCACTATATTTCCTCTAGTGGATTCTGGTGTTTGCTCCTTGGAACGCGAGCTGGTGTAGAAGACTTGGGGAGAGTTTAGCATCTTCAGTATTTTTTAATTGCCCTGTGATTTTAAGCAAATTGTGAATGTCTCACCATTTCTTTTCTTCCTTGGATAAACATGATTAAGAGCACAGGTAACTTTCTCACACTCTTTTTCCTACCAGGCTTTCTGTAAGTATCTTTGATTTTGAACAATCCATTGTCATTCTTCCCCACCTTGCTCCTCTTGATGACAGTGATCGTGCAGGTGAAGGTTTTCCTTGGGGTGACAGGCCTGGCACATGATACTTCTAGAATCAGAAGGGGCCTCAAAGCAGCATGGGACCAAGGTCACATAATCAGTGCTCCATCTGCCACTGGGACTCAGACTTCTTGATCCTCATGTTCAGTCCAGCAGACTATGCTGTCTTTGTCTTTCTCTAGTGTTTTGTCTTCTGTGTGTTAAAGGACATTAGATACAGCCTGTTTTCCTGTTTCTTCTGCGTTAACCTGACACACAGGACAGATTTCAGAACAAGCTGCTCTCAGAGCTTTCTACTGCAAAATGGAAAAGAAGTTCCACAAATAGTGCTCTAGTTCATAGGCAGCTACTGCAGGTGAGGACGGATCAGATTCTCTCCCCAACCCACCCCCAGCCTGACATCATGAAGATATCATCCTGTGGAGTACAGAAATACCACTCACAGAGACACAAGTCTTTCCTGCCCATCATGAAGAAAATATTTCTGGCCAGACCTTCTCAGTGCTGCCACCTCAAGCCATGCAGCCCCAAGAGGTCACGAACTAGCCCCAGGAAGCTTTCTCTCATTCATTTTTATTGCAATTAGGATAAAAATCCAGATATTTATCTATAACAGAGTACCTGGTAGGTTCCTTTATCTCACAACTTTATGAAAGATACCTATGCCAAGTTTTTTACACAATTAGCACAAGTGTCTAAACCATATTAATCACATACAGCTGATTTCTAGTATACACTTCAGACTTCTTTGCAGAGTTCAGTTAAACACTATGCAAGTCCCTCAAGAATCCTCTTTATTCAATTCTGGGAGGTTCCTCTTCTTTCATCAGTCAGGTTGGCCTGGAAGGCTCATGTTTCTACCACCTGTTCTTGTCCTAAGATGCTCTGTTCAAAAGTGGCAACTGCTAGTAAGATTTTTATTGATTACATCTTCAAGAGATTGGTTTTCTCCACAAATATTGCCCATTTCTAGTGGGAAGAAATGTCTTTCTTTCATTTATAGTCTATTTACTTGCCTTGAATTTTTGCCTATCCAAATATGCCTACATTTTACATCTACCTAAAGGTTTCTTATGAGAATAAAATACATATCAATTTTAGGTTCTTTTACATTTTACATTATTTCATTCAGTTGTTAACAATTTTGTGATGAAGAGGGTGAATGTAATCCAAAATTTAGTAATGATGTATAAACTAAAGTTCATACTTTAGATTATTCCCTCCAAAGAAGATTAATCACTGAGTGAATGAAAACAATGGCTTAGCACCTAATCTTTCTAGGCAAGGCTAAACTAGGAAACCCAGTGTCTTCTGTCTTGAAGCTATGTCTATTTAGGGAGATTTTAATATTAATTATAGCACCACTTCTTATTAGCATATCACTCTAGGCTTGTTACTTATTGTCAGTGTTCTAATCAGGAAAATGGGGATAGTATTATCTACCTCATCAGCTTGTTGTAAGAACTGAATGAGGTTATTCATATTGAGAAGTTAATACATTGCTTTCTTTATACATAATGCAAGTTCAACACTTATTGTCAGTTATAATTGATTAGGACATAAAATCTGTGTTCCTTCACCTGTTTACTTTGATGTTTTTGACTTTTTCTGATATTGTAATGGCTGAAAAATGACTGCTAGAAATTTATTACTTGCAGGAAAATTACAGCTTGGCTATGCCCATGGGAACATGGCTATGTCCATGGGAACATAGGCTGTCACCCATAGGAACATAACATTCTAACAATAGGCTTTCTGATTCTGTACCCCCGCTTAAGCACCTGATCTGTGAGTTGACAGGTAATGAATAGAAGGATAGACCTTTGTTTTTAGGCAGAATGAAGAATGGGATTTGGGGCTTAAAAACCCTGTACCTCTACATTTCGGGGCTGCTTAATTTGTGTACCCCTGGCAGACCCAGCTGGCTGAATAAAGAGTGTTTCCTGTAATTCACTGAGTTCCAGTGGTCCGTGTGCCTTTCAGGGGCTGGAGGCTACAACAATATCAATTTTTTTTAACCTAATTTTCTTAAAAATTCCCTTGAAGAATGCCTACCTTTAAAATATGAGTTGAGAAGCCATGGAAAACGAACTGGTCTCAAGAAGCTATGATATTTGGACCTTGTAGATGTGCCCACTGTTACAGCGTTATAGAGTTAGTAGTTCCATTTCTATTTACAGAATGTTTGAAAAATCCAATTAAGGAGACTGAGTAAACTGGTGGGGGAGATTTGGGAATGAGTTTCGAAGACCCTATAGCTCCCATAATGGTCGATGGCCACTGGGTCTGTTCTGTTACGATTTCTTCTTTTCCTGTATCACAGAGGCCCTGCAGAAAACTCAAAGGGCACAAGTTGTGCTGTCATCCCAGAGATCCAGGGGATGGTCAGGCTTGATGTTAACACGGAGGACTGGTGTTAACACTTGTGAATGATGCTAAGGAGAAACTGGTGCTCCATGGAGAGTTCTTGGATCCTACTGCACATTTTACCATCAGTGTTTAGCTCTCTGCTAAATGAGAGAGCAAATGAAACAGGAACACGCTGACATGTGCATTAAAAGTCAAGAGATAAGAACTTGCATTTGCCACAGGCAAAGCGATAAAAATCAGTAGAGGAAACACATTTCATTTTTCAAATCTGTTAGCAGTGAGGAGAGATGAAAAATATCTGTAAAAATTACTCTGCATGCCCTTTTAAATGTAAGTCATCAAAAGGCAGCATACCTAATAGAGGACCACATATTGAGATAGAATACATGACTAAATTATAGCCTCTTACTAATGAAATAAATCAATTTAAAAGTCTTTTGAACGTTCAAGTCATGGATGCTGGTTTTAAATATTTGTCACTGATATTGATCGTCGTTTTGGTGGGTGAAGAATGGATTACAAACACAAGGCTACCTCACAGCTGACACCTTGGTTTCTACAAAGGTTTAGGTTCTACCTCCTGAAATGATTCTCAGGGGAAAATGACAGGATTCTGCCACTGAAACAGAACAGATCATGTAATGCAGACAACTGCTGAAGAAAATAAGGTAGAAGTTGGAAAGAGAAAATGCATTTCAACCTTACTAGTTATTAATATGTGTGAGTATGGCGCTACAGTTTTTTTTAATTCTCTTTAGCATATACATAGACACCTGGGATGAGAACAAGTGTATGCCCAGAGATAAAATGTAAAACATCATCTTTAATGAAATCTTTTAGGTATGTTTTAAAGCTCAGAATTTGAAAGGCAGTGCTATCGTCAAGGAGGAATTTAAATGTTGTTAACATGCATAAATATACATAGAAGACATTCATCAAAATTCCACTGAGAGACATATGCTTCTAAAATCAGTATTGCCAACTAGGTCTCTCATAATTTATTCTCAAACATCTATGCGAATACTTTAGCATATTCTTCTAAATTGGGAAATAAAGAAGTTTTATAAAACCAAAAATGTCACACAAAGCTATATTTCTCATTTTTAATGACCTCTTTTAAAGCGATTATATGATATAGTATTTTTCTTACTGGCATGCAAAAATGAGCAAAGCTAATATTTTAAAATGATCTTATGCCTTGTCATGGAGAAAAGGATTTAACATGCACACGGAATGATTCTTATAAGTACTTCCCATTATCTTTTAAACCAAAACTTTACCTGGGAAACATAGTCTCAAAGAAGATAGATAATACAGAAAAAACTAAGCAAGTCGTTACCTCCTAAAGGTTTTCTTCCTGGTATTTCATTAGAAACATGTGCACATCTGTGTCTGAGTGCTATGCATATATTAAAAACACTTATTAAAAACATACATAATCACAGAGAAGATGATCTTATAATTTTCATCAATTTCAGCCATAAAAATGTTACTACTTGTCTGATACACTCTGAAATATCACCTTTCTATTTCTATTTAACACTGTATTAAGTTATAGTTAACTGGGCTTTAAAATTGAGGTGCTACAATAGTCTTTAAAAAGAAATATGACCCATTTAAGAATGAAGCCTTTTCGAATCAAAGATTAAACCATAAAATGGTAGGAGACCAGAAAAATGATAGTAAAAATGTTCTAGCAACAGTCAAATACTGTTGGAGAGGTGAAGTCTTCTCTTTCAAATGGGAAGTTAATCCCTCCTGGGTGACAAAAGATCATCACAGATTCAGGAAACATATGGGAAACAATACAGACTCTATCTCTGAGAATGTACATGAGTAGAAACTTAAATAACAGGAGAAATAAACAGGGTTAATAGTGAAATGGGCAAGCTGAATATCAATGCTTATGACTAAAAATAACACCTAATCAATCAAATGCTTACAGAAAGACAAAGATCACCAGAGTTTTAATTCTTGGTGAAGTTAGTTGCCCAAATTATGAGTCTTCTCAAGAAAAATTAAGAAAAAAATTCAGGACATTATTCTACTCAAGTACTAGATTTTACAAAAAAAAATTAGATGGGACAGCTTTGTGGCTTTTGATTTGCCTTTCCTTAATAACTAATGATGTTGAGAATCTTTTCATGTGCTCCTTAACCATTCATATCTATTAAATCAGTTGCCCATTTTTCATTGAGTTATTTGCCTTTTTATTGTTGAATTACAAGAGTTCTTTATATTTTGGGGAAAATAAATATTGGCAAGGATATGGAGAAATTGGAACTTTCATACATTGCTGATGAGAATGAAAAATGGTGTTGCCTCTGTGGAAAATATTTGGGCATTTCCTCAAAAAGTTAAACATAGAGTTATATGACCCAGGAATTCCACCATTAGGTACATATCCAAGAAGATTAAAAACATATGTTCACACAAAAACTTGTTCATCACAGCACTATTCATAATAGCCCCTCCGAAACAGAAATAACCCAAATGCCCTTTAATGGATTAATGTATAAACAAAATGTGATACATTCACACAATGAAATATTTTTCAACAGTAAAAAAGAATAAAGCAGTGATTCATGTTACAACATGGATGAACCCTGAAAACATTATGCTAAGTGGAAGAAGCCAGACACAAAGGCTACATATTATATGATTTCATTCACATGAAACACACAGAGAAAGTAGATTAGTGGTTGTGAGCAAATGGGGAAATTGGCAGTGAGTGCTAACAGGTACAAGGTAGTCTGGGGGGTTGCAATGGAAATGTTTTGGAATTAGGTACGGTGATGACGGTACAATGTTGTAAAGAAACTTTAAAAAGCACTGAATTGCATACTTTAAAATGGTGTATTTTGTGCTATATAAATTATACCTCAATAAAAAATAAGCTAGAATTACGATAAGCAGAGACTGGTACCCAATTGGCAACTACCTGTATATAGGTTCATTCACAGATTGAGTGATACAGTTTGAGACTGAAAGTGAACTTAGCACGTCTCTCAGAGGTTGCCCATGAGAGTACAGCTCCTGCCCGATTTCGTTTCGAGAGAGACCCCTGTATTATCATCAGAGCCAGCTACTAAATGTAGAAATGAGTTCTAATATTTCTGACAATATTAATTGAGAATTTAGGTATAATTCTGCCAAAGACAAACAAACAAAAACAAATAAAACCTATCTTGCAAACTAGCTGTTGTTCCCCTTACAGAGCAGTGACTCCATAGGATATTCTTCTTATTAGTGATTTTCTAAATATACATAAATTCCTGTAGAATTTTTTTGATTCACAAGGTCCAGTTCAGTGTTTTGAATTTTTTTCCTTAAAAGCTGTGGGCAAGATTTCTTGGAAACTCAGGTTTTTTGGTGGTTTGTTTGTTTGTTTTTTGTTAGATACCATTTTCCTAACTGAGCACTCAGAATTGTTTCTCTGAAAAACGTCAATTGATAATCTGAAAAGTAGAAAAAAGTATGCATATTTGGAGAGTGGGGGCAATTCTGTGGCCAGGTAAACATGGGGGCCCTGCATAGTCTAACATTGTCTTGGAGAATCTTATAATCGCATTAAGATTTTGAGAAGTCCTGTTGTCAAAACTAAACACAATGCAAGACAAAAACAAGCTTTTGCTTAAGCAAGCATCCTAGGTTTATTTGTGATATTACCATTTTCAAGGAACACAATTAAAATCATACCAATGTTCCTTCGAACATAGTTTGATAAACAACTTGGTTAGAGTCTAGCTTGGCTATATTTGCAAGTCAGAGATAAACTTCTAATTTCAGTTGGATGTTTGAAAACATGTGCTGTTTTTTGATACTTCTTGTGATTATGGTGGTGCAACTTAGATTTATAATCAATTTATAATTCTTAGAGAAAAAATAATAAAGCTTCTGATCCCTGAACAGTAGCAGTGTGACATTTGCATACAAAAGAACAGTATTTTTTCAGAGTATGTGTGCTATATCAAGGAGGTGTGTTATTCTTGGGAAAAAAAAAAAAACTTTTAAATGGGGTTTTAAGAATATTTTTAGTAAAAATAAACTTTTTCAGTTCAATCTTACAATGTGAATTTGGTTTTTAAAAAAATAATCAAAACTTTGATACTTTAGAAAAAATGATCGATAAGAGAATTCAATCCTAATATAGTTTTGTTAGATCTATGGTTTTTTTTCCTCACAATATGTACATTTTGGGAGTTTCATTCACCGAAGGTTATGTTCTATTAATGACACTGAAAGTCTAATTTCATGAGAAATGGTATTTATTAATTTCCTAGAAAATATTTGGAACTTAACTTGAACAGAGAATTTTTTAGCCCAAATCTTCCTGGCCCAAATGAGTAAGTATTTTCATCAAGGTCAAATTTCTTGAGACACAGTAAGTGGGAAAATGGAATATCAAGTTCTAGCTTGAATTAGCTCAAAAATATAATCTAATTTATAAACTTTGCAAAATACTGCTAAGATTTCTACACTAATCACTACTTTTTTCCTACAAATATGTCTGACTACTCAAGTTCAGCTATTAACATTATGCTTTAGGCAGGCAAAGTTTAATGATGTGATACCTGCCCTCAAGTATCCAATAGTCTAGAGGAAAGAAAGGTGACTGAAGCTTTGATAATGGAACAGTATGTTTGATGCTATAATAACATTTTGCACTTCTAAAGCAGAAGTTTGGAAAGGCTTCCTGGGATAAGAGTTTTAAAGGATGGGTAAGATTTAAAAGAATGAAAAGGCAAAAGAACTTTCAGGCAAAGGCAATAACATGAAAAAGAGTGAAAGAAATGGAAAAATGCAAGACAAACTTGGTCAGTTACTAGCAGTTGTGCCATATGGTTGGGGGAGAGCACATAGCAGGGGTGGGCAAGGGAGAGTGAGAAAGATCTCGATCAATGGTGGGGAAGATGTGTTCTGTTTGCAGATGCATATATGGAAAGACAGGCTAGGGAGAAGAACAATTAAAAGGCTATTGGATTAATCTAAGAAAGAAATGAAAAAGTCCAAATGAATTAAGTAGCAAGGAGGATGGAGAAGATAAAGTGCATAATATTAAGGAACCAGAATCCCAGTATTGAGTGCTTGTTTAGACAGGGCTGAAATGGAAATCAACAGGGAAAGCAGCTAAGTACCTAACAGGCTCCTAGTTTGGACCTGTGTTGTTCTTCACTGAGAAAGAGAAGCCGGTTTGGAGGATAAAACATCTTCAGTATAGATCACACAGTATAAGGGGCCCATAAGCAAGGTATTCTGGCCAAATGATGTCAAAAAATAAGAATAATCAATACCTCATGAAATAGGTCAAGCGGGGAGCGGTAGACATTGAGGATTGGCTTGTCATTAGTTCCAGCTCCCTTCTCAAATGCTTTGCTGTGCTGCCAAGACTGGAAGCTTCATGCTGCATCTCCCTCTACTCTTGCAGTAAGGGTATTAGAAATGAATCTGATTTTGCCAATCGGATGTACTCATATGAGACTTGGATTCACAACCAGGTAAGAGAAGGAAAGGCCGGACTTGAGACTTGTGCTGATCCAGGGTGTGGCAGAGGTGGCAGTTTCTGAAAACACAGAAGTAGTGACAACTTCTGATTCTACAGCTTGTTGATCATAGCAGAGGTGGTAGGCTCTCTAATAGCACACATCTGAAATACTGCTTTGATATTTTTTTCCCTAGAAGTTTAGCCTAAAGTCTATGTCTTCCATTCTCCTAACAGTACTGGAAGAGTGGCAAAAATTTCCTTTTCCTCAGGGCTGGGCTAGCAGCTTCCTTGTTAGCCTAGGCTGGGGGGCTTAGGGGCTTCCTAGAAGCTCACCCTAGATTCCATTGCTTCAGCCCACCTAAACATCCTGGAAGCATTTAATCCTCTAAGATAAATCCCTTTCTGCCTAAAGCAGCTTGAGTGGATTAGAATATCTATAACCGAAAATTTGCCAATATTATGCACCACTAGCATTAGCTCTTTGTCAGTTAGTGTGAACTAGGAAGAACTGCATTAATACTTTACAAATATTATCCCATTTAATCCTAACAATCATTATGTATTATTATCATCCATCAAAAGTGATGCAATTGAGAGTCAAGGAGGTTAAGTAGCTAGTAATGGGGGTGTCAAGACGCAAACCCAAAGCTCTTCATCTATGCACTTCTCCTTTGAACTTGGGTGCTCAGTTTCATTATCCTTTTAGAGTGCAAGTGCCCAAAATATGGACTTAAGTTTTTCTGATAAAGATTCGAGTAGCTCAAAGCACCATTTAGAGCTTGATTTCCCCCTTTAATTTATGAGCCACAATGGTATATCAGTCAGAACACTTCGTTGTAAATATCAGAATCTGTTCCGGCTAGTTTAGTCAGAAAGGCATTGTATTGAAGAATGTCAGATGGTTAATAGATTCACTGGGATATTTTAGAAAAACAAAAACAAAAAACAAAATATAGACTCAAAACTAAGCTTCTAGCAACAATATTCCAAAACAGAATTGGACTATTGACGAAACTGTGGCCACTGCCTCTGTCGGGTGCAGACTACTAAAAATTTAACGTGACTGTCACAGCTGCATCAGGAACTCGGCCTCACAGGCCCTGGGAAGCTGTTGCTGTTCCTGCCCCTGCCTCCTGCAACCAGTTGCTCCCATTGCTCACTTCTGAATAACAGGCCCGGCAGGCATGTCTGACTACCGTGCTCAGGTCACATGCCTTCATCCTGTCTGCAAAGGAGGTTGAATACTGCCTTTTGAATTCCACAACGGAGAGGTAATGGCCACAAAGTAAACACTTCCCCTCTGACAGAAAGGCCATATGAAGATGACGGGGAAAGAAGACTGTGATCCATGTCCATTGCAAGGCTCGGTTTACTCTCTGCTCTGTTTCCCAACTGCACACTGAAAGAGTGAAGAGTTTACTAGTCCTAAGTGTTTTCCATCAGTAATTAGAGCTATTTGATAACATCCACTAATCCATTTCAAAAGCCTGCCATCAGCTTTGCACTGTTGAAAACAAGCTGCTAGTTTAGAAGAAAAATGTTTCTTTAATGAAAAATTATGGTGGAGAATATTTGCTTCACCAATTACCCATCTCACAAATGAATAAAACAAACGGTCGTTAGCATGATGCTGATTTCTCAGTTGTGCATAATTTCATTTTATTTTTGAGCCTATCCAGGCTCCTGTGTGTCTTGTGCTTGTAATGGCATTTTTAATCCACAGATGTTAGTGTAATCTCAAGAAAATAGTTGAAGAATTATGAATTGGACGTATAAATTTTAATCCCCATCTCTTTTAATTAAGCTCATTTTGTATTTCTTCCAAACATATCATTTTCTGTAATGGTTTCACTTCATCGATATTCATAGACCTTGAAAAGATCACTGTTAATACGATGATGTATATATAGGATTTCAAAGTTCCACTTACTAGATATACGTAGATGAACTGAGTGTATCTTCACCTCAGGCAAACATCAATTCCTTTCTCAGAGCCCCCCAGTTGGTAGCTCCCCCCACTGATGGCTTCTACCAGTTGGTGGTTCTCCTGCTGCCACTGAAATAGATGACTTGAAATAGATGTGGTTCATACACATCTTCTCTTCAGGGAGGAACAAGGAATGCATATTTGTTTGAGGGCTAAAAAGAATTTGTATTTTTATATATTTTTTAGAATGTTTTATGTTACTCTCTTGCCTCTATGGTATCAATTAGCCACCATAGCCTTATTAACATAAGGAATCTGAAGATTTCTTTCAAACGGGGTGATAGCTAGCTCTTTATTCCCATTGTTTATTAGAATTAAAAGCCTGCTTTATACTAAGAAGCAGTGAAAGAGGTAATTAATGAATTTGAACAAATACGTATGACATTCCTGTGATATGTCAGAGAAGTTGCAGATGTTGAGAATCAGAATGAGGTGTTAAACAGACCACTTGACTCGAGGTACTTGTAATTACACAAGACAGACAGACAGACACGTGGAGATAATTACATAGAATATTAAGCCACTTTGTGAGCTAGATATTAATATTCCCTGTTACAAAATCCTCAGCCATCCTGCATCCCCTCCCCTCACAACGGTTATCATAGCACCTCTCTTATTCCCTTTTAACTAAATTTCTTGTGAAAGTTCGTATCTCAAAATTTTCCTCTTCTTTATCTAACACTATTTACATGTGAATTCTACCAACCTCTTGCCATAAGGTCACCGAAACATCTCTCACCGAGGTCACCAAAGCCCTTTCTTACTTGACCCCTCAGCAGAATTTAACATTGTTGACCACTGTTCTTGTTTTTTAATTTTAACTTTTTCTTTATTGACCACTCTGTTCTTACTAAAACACTTGCCTCTTCATTTCCCTGACTCTCCACTCTCCTCCCTTCCTCTGTCTTTGGACATTTCATGTTGGCCTTCTTTGACTACTCTTCTTTTATGTCTATTTTTTCAGATTGCTGTTTCTTGAGAGTGGGTCCTACTTCTCTCACTCTGTACATTCCCTGGGATTTTTCAACCATATCTACTGCTGAAATGATTATTTACAAGCCAAAAACTCTCAAAGCTCCAACACATCTATGGCACTCATCTGTGTCCTGAGCGCCACACTCACTGTCCAGCCCCTATGGGGCATGATATCTGGACTTAGAAGCACTTGGGCACATACCCTCCCCAAAAGTTCACTAGCGATCTCATGTTTTATAATAGTGATATTCAAACATTTTGATCTCGGTCTTAGCAACTCTGGAACCTTCACAGAGCTTTTGTTTTTGTGCATTACATCCATAAATTTTTGCCACATAGCCTCTGAAAACTTTAAAACTTATTTATTTGATCATTTCAAAAAAATAATAAACCCACTATACATTAACCTATATAACATTTAAATGAAAAATGACTATATGTGGAAAGCAAAAACCCTGTGAGAAGAAGAGTATTGTTTTAAAATTTTGAAACTCTTTGTAACATATGGCAAAACACAACAGGTGGATTCTCCTACATGTTTCAGCATTCAATCTAGAAAACTCTGCTGTATATATTATTATCAAGACTAAATGGGAATTAAAAAGGCAAATAACATATTGGTATTATTAAGAAATTCATTTTAATCCTGCTTAGCCCAGGTAATTGAGACAGAGAATCAAAATAAATACATAGTACTAGTAAAAACGGGATGGAAATGAGTGAACCTGAGTCCAAACTTGGAAAGCAAGGAAAATAAGGCAGAGGCGAGGCCAAATTGAGGACAAAGCATACATAGGAAAGAGGGCCATGAGAACAGAGCTGAGATGGAAGGATCATTATGGAGAATCATTACTTAATGATGTCATGAGGTATTGCTGGGATGGAGGGACAATGCAAGACCAGGATAGTTACCGTGACTCAAGTGCCTGCACTAATTTGAGCTAAGGGGCCAAGGCACTTCGTGGACAGTAGCAAGAGAAATTGAGAGCTAGGAATGAGAATAAAGTACAGGGAGGTGGGGGCAGTCCAGGAAGCTACTTTTCTGCAAAAGGAGTAAACATCCTTTCAGAATATTCAATTTCAACTACATTCAGTAAGAGCCCAGCATCTTAAAAATGATAGAGCACATGAAATATTAGGAAAATGGAAGCATCTCAAGAGTTAGTACCAAAATGGCAAAAATCTCTCAACCAGTAAGATAGTGCAATTTTCTTCAGTAATCTAATGGATGTTCAAATACTGAATGACTCCAATTTGGACTTTTCTGTGGTCTTTTTTTCTGAACCTTCCAACCAGATGTCTCTAAAAGAAAGGTTTTCAGTTTTTCCAGTTTGTCTAAATTACTTTGAGAGGGGACCACAACAAGTAGCAATCAAATTCTGCATCTCACAAACACGCAGACCGTGAGGAGAGGGCCAACTGACATTCTGTTCTTGCTCTGCTTGTCAAGTTGGTCACCTGAGTGGTGGCTGTTGCTGAGAGTGGCTTTTCTAATTCCATTCCAGAAGAGGAGCATTTTTCTAATTTGTAACACTGTGTCTCAGGGGCAAGCTGTGGCCTGACGTGAGAAACATTTTCTTAATTGAACAGCATGATGGAGTTTCAGTGGCCAATGCCATTTCTTTCCCTATAGGAAAAAAAGTCCCCAAAGTTACTATGACAGAAAAATCTAATTCTTATGTGAACAAAACACATGAGGAGTTGGTGGTGGAAGAAATGCATTAGCCATAATCTACAAATGTTGTGTTGTATTTTGTCATATCAATGGATCCACATAGTTAAGAGATCGCCTAATTAGCAATTTGGCAGGACTGGCACTTTTGGTGGAATCTGAAGTAATATGTTGAGTGGTAAGATAACTACACAATCATAATTACCAGCTTCCTTCCTCATTTTTTTCAAACATTTTTATTAACAGATCCCTCTATCTCAGCCAAGGTGAGTGAGGCCCCACTTCCTGAAACAAGAGTGTATAGAATCTGTGCACTGGAAATAATTTACCCAGAGCTGTGATTATGGCAGGGGAGGTATAAGGTTGAACATTTACCATCATTTGAGGAATCTAAGTTCTTTCCCAGAATTGTCATGCAAATCAGTAAGAATTCTTGATTGTTTTACATGGGCTGTGGACAGTCTTTTAGGTCTGTACATATGTATGTCTGTATTTATATGCGTAGTTCTACCGGAATCTCTACTTTGAGAGGTGGAGTGGGATTCTTTCTTTCCTAATCTGTGTAATTTTGGAAGAATTATGGGGCCCAGTCTATTCCTCACCAACATAGAGGTGGGTCTGTGAGCCATGCAGCCATCACACTCTCCATCCTCAGAGTTCAATTATTACACAGAAACACCCAGAGGAGAAAAGAAAAAAATTGGAGGGATTGTCTGATTATAACGTTCTATGATAAATTTGCAAATCCCTACTGTTGTGGCATGATCAATTATAAGACCCACGGAGCGAATTGAGATGAATTATGAGCCTTTATTAGCCGGCTGGCAACGGACTCTCCACCATGCAGGATCAGAGAATAAGCCCCAAGCTCCCAGAAGAGGCAGTTTATAAAGCCTAGAACCACACCCTGGTTAACATCAGACAAGCAAGCAGATTAACCACACCCTGGTTAACATCAAATAAACAAGCAGATTACAAAAGCAGAAGTTGGCTCACCTGGAAATTTTCCACCCTTAACACTACTATTAAAATATCTAAAACTATTCCGATTTTAGTCTACTCTAAGATCATTTTTCAGTTTTTGCCTTGATTTTGTAAGCTACACATTTTTCTTCTGATACATTCTTTTTCCTCCCTTAAGTGAATCATAATTGGTCTTTGTTGGTTACAACCAAAAAAAATTGTTACGTTGGTACAACCAAAAAAAAGGTTCTAGGCAATAGACCCTCAGAAAGAATGTGTTATCTGGATTTGATTTCTGGATGAAAAGGAGTAAACACAGTAAGAGTCCTGAATGAGAAGACGGTTGCCCATGATCTATCATGGATAGAAGCAGGACTAATCAGCTGAGCAAGGCTGCTCACCTGGAGCCATGTGCCCACCCGAGAGGATGCCCTCAGGGACTGGGCATTAGTCCAAAAGGTTCCATTCAGGGGATAAGAAATGCCAGACAGTGGGGTGGAATATTTGATCCTGATGGTGTTGAATAACTTATAGCTAGAGAAAATGAGCTCACATGGCAAAATACTCACTCAAGACACAGAATAAAAGTATTAGCCTTCTTGACACAGAGCTAACAGAAACAAACAAACAAACAAACAAACAACCCCTTACTGACTAAAGCAGTTGGTCAGAGATTACTAAAAATCAAACTGGGAGATTGATTTTTTTTCCCCAGTGGCTGAATTACAGCAGCCTTTGGATTGATAACCTTACTAAGTCGTTTAAGTGAGAGTTAGAGCCTTGATCAAATAAGTGAGATTTTGATAACTGAAACAATGAAATCTGAGAAGACTTTGAAGGCTTTGAGAACCCTAGACTAATGAATCCAACTGAAAAATGTTTTGTTATTCCCCTCTTAGCTGAATAAGATATGCCTCCCTTGAAAGACAAAGCTAAAACTTCTACTTGTGCCTTACTGCTTCTAAATAAAGATTTTAAAAATCTCAACTCTGCTTAGGTGATGAAATATAAAATCAGAGTAAAAATTATTCAGGAACTCATAAATTTAGAGTGTCTGGGGAATAGATATATTCTAAGTGTTTAACCAAGGATGGTGAAATAATTTTGGATTAGGCAGAACTTCTTTATATGGGTGAACTTACTAGAGTTTATGTACTCAACATGGAGGCTCCATTTGGATCTAAACATTTTCTAGGCTCTCTAATACAACTTAAACTAAACATAGACCTTGTATAGCAAAACAACAACAACAACAACACAACAACAACAACAACAACAAAAAAACAACAAACACCAGAAAAATTTTGGCATAAATTCTAGATTGAATATCCTAAGCTTTCAGAAAAACCCTACTTCATTCCAGCCCCCACTCTCCCCCTAAATTCTCCACCAAAATAAAATAATCAGAAAGTCGATTAGATCTTACTAGAATTGTAAAAACCCCATATTTCAAGTCTGGTGAACAGAGGCCTGATTCGAGTCACAACAGTAGAAAGTTCCAGCCTCTAAACTAGGTCTCAGGCTTGAACCAAGTTAAGACTCCTGAGCACTTTGGATAAAGAAGAGGTGAGGTCCCATTAAGGGGAGTGTTCCAAATTTGTCAAATTAACACTTCTTAAGCAGAGCACAGGGGCCAGAGGGTGAACTGTTGTAGCTCAACAACACACCACAAGAGGCATTGAAGCAGAGAAGTTTATCACTTGCAGATCATGGAGGAAGTACTTGGCATACCTCCCAAAGGGTCAAATGGGGAGGTCAAGGCTGGACAGAGAGACAGGACCGGAGGCATATGTCTGCATTAAGGTCTGCGGCTGGAGTGCTTTGTTGTTCCCAGGTTGAAGTCAGATTGGTCAATTCAAACCTGAAGAGGAAGGTTTGGGTATGCTCCACAGTGGGGTCTTATCCAAGGGGCACACAAGAGGAAGGTATTAGGAGGAGGTTGACTGTTGATCACAAGAGTTTTTGGAGAGATCATATGGGGAACTTACATTTGCTTCTGCCTCTGCGGGCTGCTATCCAGGGCAGGCCCTTGCTTGAGGGGGCTAGCATCAGTTTAAGATCATTGCAGGATGCCTGGCCAAATAAAATGGATGCCAAGGCGGCAATACCATGTAGTGACAGAGACACACTGTGATAACACACACATGTGTCCCATTGTTCTACTCTTTCCTAAAGGAACCCTCAAGTGAGGAAGGACTGTTGGATGCTGACTGAGAAATGACATTAACTTCCGGAGGTCCAGGATTCCAGGTCAGCCAAGTAGTAGTATAGGACAATTCTTTAGTCTCTTCCTTCCTTCCAAACTAGGAAATTCAAAGTCAAATAATTTCACTATAGCAACTGCAAGATTGGTATCTACATTCTGATTACATCCTCATGAAATTCCACAGGTGGAGAGTTAAAAACATTGACAAGTCTTGGAGAATGGCAAACGGTTAATATAAAGCTAATCAGGTGATGGCTTGAATTGCTGTTTGTATTTCAGCAGTGGTTTTCCTCCTGAGGCAAATTAATGCAACTCCTGGCATATGGTAGGAAATGATGTCAACTTAATAGATTTGTCTGTTTTTATGAATAGCACAAATAGTTGCTTTAACTCAGCAGTACAGCAGTATACCCTCACCATCGAGACTCAGATTTATTTACTCTTCTGACAAATTCTGTGATCTAGTTTGCACTGAAATTCATCGGGACAATACATGGCAGCCTGGGACAGTGTGGTTTACACAGAGATAACCTCCTGCCTACAGACCTGAAGGACAGAGAGTGACAGGAACCCTAGACATCTTGTTTATTTCTGAGGGTGAAATTGTTTTGTCAGATTCCCCTATTTAGGTATGAAATCACTTCACACTTACCAACTTAATGATTTTTGTCTCTCAAAGAAAAAAAGGATTACATTAGCGAATGGTAAATTTTAAGCAAGTAAAATGTAGACTTTGAGAAAATTTAATTATTCATGCTGTAGCAAGTGGAACATATGACATTTCCTGAGTTCTGCTAAGAAATATACATCCCAAATAAGGCCAGTTTATATTAATGGCACTAATAAAGGAAGGACAAACCTGTACATTGAGCCTCCTTTTTACATGATAGTAAAATTTGGTAAAATCCACTCGTGAAACCGTCTGGGCCTGGTGCTTTGTGGGTAACTTTCTCTAATTCCTCTAGAGAAAATGGTCTATATAAGCTTTTTAACTCTAATAAGATTAAAGTTTATAATCTGTATTTCCATTTGGTCTAGATTTTCAAATTTATTTGCACAGAAGTCTGTAAAGCAGTATCTTATGATATAAAAAAAATTCTTCTGTTTCAAGGTTACTTCCCCCTTGGCACTTCATTTTGTATTTTTGTGCGTTTCCCTTTTCTCCTTCATCAAGTTAGCTATTTTGATTTATTTTGCTAATCTTTTCCAAAACACAGTCTTTTTATTTATTAATTAGATTTTCTAGTTTTCCTACCCTCTAACTCATTAATTTCTGTTCCCTTTCTGGGGTTTGTTTTTCCTTAAGTTCTGTCTTTTGCCACAACAATATCACATTAAAAAAGAAAATTTAGCAATATGAAGACTTCAAAAATACTGCCTTCCTGGCCACAGATGGTAGAGGCAATTAGAGCAACATGTTTTCTTTATTATAGTCTTGTGTCTTGTGCATTATAATGTGTTATTTGGTTCATTAAACATTTGTATTAACAAATTATATTTCAGAAGCCCTAGTCTGGATGTAGCATTATTAAATGGTAAATGGAATATATCACAAAAGGATTTTTTTTTCCTGAAAAGCATATTTATCTCAATAATTTAAAAAGCTTTATTCATCAATGACCAAAGAAGATTAATGGAAAATACATTTCACTGTTTTATATTTTATCCTTGTCAGAATATTTAACTTATGAAATATTTAACTTATTGAAAACGCAGATGTCAGGGTATCCTGTGAATCTTCTTCAGAAAAAGAGTAGGAAATTACATGAAATATATCGAAGGGATGGGAAAAGGAACATTTTTACTCTTTGGCTGATAATCTTAAAAAAGAAAACTCATTTGTCTTTTTTGCTCTTGTCTTTTTCTGAATGTAAAATGAGATGGTCCTGTTCCCTTCATCTCTCTTAATTGCACACTACTTAGGAGACAGCTGGAGTCATGGATTGTTAGCTAGAGCATATGAGTGTGTGTGTGCGTGTGTGTTACTTTTGATTTTCAATTTAGGCTATAAGTTCTAAAAGAACAGAGGTCTGTGTTCTCTTCTGGGCTCATCTGCCTGCCCCATGAAGAAGAAATGGTAGATTAAAAGTGGGAGAGATTAGATGATGCTGGGTCTCGGATCTGAGTCCCTGAAGGAGGAGAACAGCAGGGTCATTTTTGTGCTCTCTGCTGGCAATGAGTGTAGTAAATTGATGATAGATTTAACTGGCTAAAAGCTATAAAAGAAAATTGCTGGACATCAATTTGCTGTATGCCAAGGTCTCCTGAATGGCATATTTAACTTTTCAGAGCACTTTAATGTGAACTATATAATGCCATCCTCTTCAAGCTGTATGGGGATAATTATCAATGCAATTTGTCATCCTTGGACTTTGAATGTCTTTGTAGTCTGCAAACATGTACTCATAGAATGTTAGTGTTGGTAAGGGCTCTAAAAATCACCTAATACAAACCTTTTCATTTAAAAAGGAGAAAACTAATACCCAGAAAGGTTAAATGATTCACACAAGCCATACGGTGGATTAGCAGAAGAGCCATGACTACAAACCCAGTTTTTATTTGCAGTGATATAAATGTACAGGCTTTGGGTTTCAAATATTCTTTTCTCGACCCTGTCCCTCTCCTTTAATTTTCGACAGGAGCTAAGCTGGGGGAAGGGTTGTAGGGGAAGCAAATCAGAAAAAGAGTCTTTATTCATTAACTGCCACGCACTGGACTTTTAAAAACATTCCGACAAGAATCAGAGAAAGGCTTTTAGAGATTTTAGATGCTCTTGTGTGTCTTGTCTCTGCACTCTCAGGACCAGTTCTTCAGGGGTTGGGTGTGTGGGCCATTTAGAAACAGCTAAGTTTAGGAATTCAAGGGTAGAGGGCACCTTGGAAAAGCGGCAGCAGCTATGGAGCAGTTTCCGTACCTCCCGGATACTGGAGAAGTGAACCAGAACTGGCTGCAAAGATTTTGAGTCACAACAGACCTCAGATGGCTCCATCAAAATTTCTGAAGATCCAGAATGGCTTGGGACAGTTTCAGCTTCCCATTTTCCCCCCAGACGGTACAGGATTATGTGAGAGAGGGATGGCAGACCAGAAGACATCATTCAGCGAGAACGTGGAAGATACACGGAGCATGTAACAACGACCAAACTGGCATCTTATATGGAAAAGCCAAGAAAGGAAGACACCAGTCATATGGACCAGCCTTGGTGAGAGAATCTCAGCAGATATCAGAGTGCACAGAGCCAAGATCACAGAGCAGATCATTCATTCCACCTGAGCTCTCTAGAATTTAGATGATGCCACACAGGGAGAAAAAAACGGGAGAAATTCCAGAACCAAATTTATGCCCAAAGTGATCTAAGACTAAGTTTGTATTTTTCTGATTTCAGAAGAGTTGCATAGACTTGAAAAATAAGTAAAGATGAATGATACAATATTACATTACATATTTCACCCTCATGAGTTAGCTGGGCTTAGACAATTATAAGTAATTACTGATCTTGATCTCAAAAGTAGTATCTTATCATCTAAAACATGACATAATTTCTGTTAAAATGAGATTGTTTTCCGTGTGTAGATGTGTGTGGAGAGGAAGCACTGTCAACAAATTATTTGATGATTAAAAAAACAACAACACATTACAATCCACTGATTTTTCAAGAAAGTTTAGCATTTTTTCTTGTCATGATCTTGGATCGGAACCAGATTAAATGATGGGGTCAGGCTGGCAGTCGTCAAAGTAGCTGCCCACAAGAGATGCTGAAACATCATTGAAAGTGATTGATTAAAACCCAGAATAAAAACAGATCCAGTCCATTAACTGAGGTTGTTACTCAGGACTCTTTAGATAACCATAAAAAATGCAGTTTTGTCTCTCTCCTCTTTGAATAGAAAAAAATGTATTGTTTCGAATAGAAATACACAACACTATTAAATGTGTAAGCCCATTACCTCCTAAGGAAGATGGGCCCAGGTGCTGGGGAATCTTTCGTTTTCTCAGCATAATCAACATGTCTCTCCTCATCAAAATGGCCTTTGATATATTGAATCTATGTAGTAGTGCGTTAAGTCATACGGTTTGGAGAAAGAATCCGGGATAGAGCTGAATCGCTATACCTTGTAATAAACCAAGAGAGATTAGTGGTGGTTTTAGTGGTGGTAAATGGAGTGGTTTGTGGTAACTCAGAATAGAGGCAAGAATTATAGACTCAGAGGGAGGAAAAGGGATGGATGACACCTGATGGATATGAGCCCAGAAAGGGAAACTAGGAAGAGGGAAAATATAATGGATATTTTCTTTTTTTTTTATTTGTTTAATTTTTGTTTTCTATGTGTCTTTAACAAATTAAATGAATGTTATATACACTGTGAAATATAATCCCTTTCCATGTGACCTGTGTTCAATTTAATAAAATCACTATTACTTTTTAATGCCCCTTTGTGAAGAGAATTTTATTTGGGGAGAGATCAAAGGAAAAGGTCAGGTTACAAACTTAAAGAAAGAAGTGTATAATATATATATATTTTATCATTAGAAAATTATTTTCATAAAAAAGCCAACTGACAGAATCAGGAAAAAGAGACAAATAAACTACTATGGTCAGAAAATTCTAGCATATGCTGAGAAACAGGTAGGTAAAGATGACAAAGCATCACCAATATCAAAGCTGAATAATATAATTAACAATCTCAAACACATAGCTATAAATAAGCTTTGCATATAAAGAAGAGAGAATGCACATATTAAATAATCATTAAATTCACTTGAAATCATTTAATTTCCCTAACCTTTAGATAACTTTACAGTATACCAAACGTTTGGCACTTCAACTTAATTTAGTGTAAGCCATCTTTGGGTCCACATTTTGGACAAGTAACCAAGAAAACTGGTTGAGCTATTTCCTGTCCTTCCATTTTGAATATAGAATCTCTGATTAGTGAGCCATATAAATAAATTAATCCTGATCCAGCTTTATATTGCTTCCACCTTGAACCTACACTCTTAAAATACATCCCAATGTATGTTTCCCACATTTCTGGAAAAGTCATTATTTTTGTATATATCAGATTTCCTCACAGGTCATGGTTTGTGTTTCAACAGCTGGCCTACTGAGTCTCGAGTTTAGGTATCGTTTTAGAATCAAAATAGATGGTGGTGGCAGGTCCTAAAGTATATCAGTGACACCTTGCAAGACAGCTACCTCAGGGAACACTGGTACAGTTTCTTCAGGCAATGGGGAAACTACCCTGCTTAGGCAGAGGTTGAAGGGCTGCTTCTCAGGCCCTGAAGGCTTGGCATAATTGGGGACTTCAAAGTCTTGAGCTCCATTGGAATCTATCCTTCCTATTTTGGGGGGTACTATTCCAACTTCATCAACGCTCTAACTGTAACAATAGAGATTCTATGAAATTGGAAATTCAATTTGCATTTAAATCAACCACCCACAGGATCATACACTACATTTGGTTTTCAGAAATATGTTCTCCATGGCTACAAGAGACAACTTTCCTTTAGGAGAGTTATTGAGCCTTAAGGTCCCTTATGCAGATTTTAAGCTTATAATTTAAAGCTCTGAGCTCATTATTTTCTTTCCTTCATTTCTAGCATACCAACCCCATTACACTCCATCTTTGCATGAAAATATTCTAGGGCAGAACCACTAGACCACCCAGAGCTTTGGCTTTTTAAGCATTCGATAACAGTTATCTACAGGTGATACCTTGAGTGACCGTTTTGCCACTGTGTGCCATGGATGACCAACGTTCCCTTTACCTCTGGAAACAAGGTCATTAATGCCACACTTTTGCTTAGATCAGAGGATCCAGTCCAGAAAACTAAAAACCATTTCAGAGAACAGATACTAAAGATTCTGCTCCTCTAGAACCACTCTTCACATCAAATCCTACACCAAATTCAATCAGGCTTCAATTAGAGAAGCAGAACCATTAGGAGACATGGATGTACATAAGATGTAGATATAAATTAGATGTAGATGCAGCTACATAGACAGAGATACATAGATACAGATATAGACAAATTAAAGGATATGCCACACTGATTTGATCTTGTTAGTCCATGTCTGTCTTTGCATCTGATGCTGGAACTGAAGTCCGCAGGGCAGACAGGAAGGAAAAATAGGTGTCACACAGAGAAGAGCAGAGACAAGTTGTGACCCACACATAGGGGCTAGAACAGAAGAGGACGGATTGAAACACACATCAGTCCTGGCTTCCTCTAACCTGGATGGTATGAATGTCTTGCTAAAGAAGCTACTGCTACTGGCCTTCATCATAGGACTTGACACACACTTGGCTCAGGAGTTAGAGAAACAGAAGGAGGATCATGGGAAAGGGGAGGGTATTGGCTGCCCTTTTTCAACGAGATTAGCCAGCAGGTAAACAATAAGGTGTGAGCTGCGAAATGGCTGATTCTTCACTGTCTAATCTTACAGAGGAATGTCTCTTTCAATCCACCCTAACCAGAAATCTATAGGAAAGGGAATGCGAGGAATCTAGTCCAGATTGGCTGAACGGACACACTACAAAGCACCCTGATATTGCTATCCTTACTGATATACTCATTGTTCTGTCATTTCCTAAGAGAGGACTGTTGAAGTTTTCAACCATAATTGTGGATACATCTAGTTCTTCTTTAAGTCCTATCATTTTTGGCTCCTGTACATTGAAGATTTGTTATTAGGTGCATACGTATTTCAGATTATTTTTTTTCTGGAAATGAGCCTCTTTATCATTATATAATGTCCCTCTTTATCCTAATAATGTTGCTTCTTATTAAGTCTATTTTGTCTGATGTTATATTGAAAGAGGAGAGTAGGCATCTGAAAGTAAAAATAGATGCAAAGGAAAGGGCCTGAGAAATAACCAACTCAGCTGGTTGAAACTGCTCTCTCTTCCCCCATTCTGCCCTATGCCCTTCAGTTAACATGTTTTCCACAGCTGCATCCCCCACTTAGAGAATTCTCCAGCCCCTTCTCTTTCTTTGTAGCTGTGTATGAATGTCAAGCCTGTGGGGAACTGTTTGTTGTGTTAGAGCTCAGCCTTTGGCTAAAGAACCCTTTGAGCGGGCCTGACATCAAGAGTGCTGCTCCCTGTGTGTAAGCTAGGACTCCCATCTCTTTGTTCAAGAATCTGATAACGGTGCGATAACACCAAGGTGTCAGACTCTACAAAACAAACGACCTGTAAGACCAAGGGTCTGGAAATTCTTCTCCTCAGCCCCACCCAAAGTTCCCCCTTCCAGTCTGAGTAAAGAGGGACATGTAAAACCTCAGACAAATGAATCACACGCCCTTGCATGGACATTGAGAGGTATATAAGCTGTAAGAAATCTAACCAAGGGAAGATCGTGTTTTGGGTCTGTTGAATATCCCACGTTCTCCGCTGGCATTAAATTCTCCTTCATCTAACACAGTTGTCTAAGTCTGAATTCCTCGTTAGGTGTCGCTTCCTGCAACAATATATCTACTCCAGCTATCCTGTGGTTAGTGTTTGTTTGGTACAGCTTTTTCCATTCTTTTATTTTTAACCTATCTATATACCTTTATAATTCAAGTGGACATCACCAAATATCATCCAGTTTAGCTTTAAGTAAATGAACACTTTTTAAAGGATTGCTGCAAAGTTCTCTTTAGTTTGTTTTCTACAACTCAATTTTCAGTACTCGAAGGGCCACTACAAATTTGTTTTCAGAAGACCCAGTTAAAATACTTCTTGGGATGAAAGGCGTATCATAAGTTCATTATTAGTTATTGCATGAGTAGAAAGAAAATTCCCGAGGAACTGGAACCACTGTAGGTCAACTGTTGTATTTAGGCACATCTGAATTGGAAATGAAATGTGTGGTATGGCAGAGAGGTAAATGGATATGAGAGTGGGGGGTGGGGAGAAAGCAAGAAAGTCTAAAAATCAGCAAGGGCAAGAAAAAGAATTTCATGTTGGCTTTGAGAGTGAAGAAAGTAATTATTATTTTTTTTAAAGGCTTTACCTTTTTGTTTTTGTTTTTTTAGGGCCAGAACTAGATACTACCCTTAATCTCATTTCAGCTGGTTGAATTAGGATGTAAAACCACTCAGAGAGGGTGACAGAAATAAAAGAGGTTTAAGACATCATGAACTAACTCAGTTCCTGAGAAGAGTTCATTTGCAACTTAAAATTTTGACCTGTTCAATTCTAGATCATCCTCAAATTGCTTACTCTCATGAGTGGTTTCTCACTGCTTAGACTAAGTATGGGGCTACACTGTATTTTTAGTTCAGTTTTTTCTTCTGAGGAACCTGCTCTTCTTTTTTTTTTATGCCACATTCCTTTCATTTCTGTATTACTTAGGACACAAAGAACTTGTTCCATCACAGTTAGCTAAACGCCCAAAGCCCTGCTTATGTCATAGTACTTGTGCTACACTTATTCTTGGGCACAGACTGACTCCATAAATGTCACTATTCTATTTGACTTTGAATCATTTTACCTTAGTTAAAGTCTTTCTCAGCAAATAGAAAACGATACCTCCTTACAACAAACAGCAAAGGAACACAAAGGCACGATACCACTTTGGATTCCAGATAGGCCAGGAACATATGTCCTTCCCAGCAATCATTGCGAACGTTAACTATCAAAAATGCTGAGTAAAAAAAATGCAATTTTATACCATTACATATTTATATACGTTCACACGTTATGCTGCTGAGGCAGGCTGGGGGCAACAGAGAATAATAGAACAAAGCTAGCTTTCTTTGGCAGAGCACTTTATAGCTTACAAAAAGTTCTTGCTGTATGTTTACTCATTTGATCATTCCATTGTTGTGAGGGAGGCATGAAATGATTTATTATTTTTTTAATGGATGAAGAACTTTGGGCTGTGTGGGTGACTTGTCTGGGGTCACACCAGTAGTGACTGACTGGAACTGAATTCAAGGCTGCTGCCTCCTAACCCAGTATCTTTGCTGATTGATTTTGGGAGGAAAGAGACAAATCTGACAGACCTGCCTGGTGACAGGAGGCTGAGAACTCGGAAAACTGCCAAAGTTTATCCTGTAAATAAATCAAAGCCAGAGTTTTCACTTTTGCTTTAGTTATTTTATTTTTTGAGAATTTTTACAAAAGTTTATTTGAGACAGACAGAGGATACGCCTGGCAGCAAGATCTCAAGAGACTGAAAAAAATGCTTCCTTCTTATTAATTTTTTAGAGCATAGATCCACTTTCAGTTATTTTCTTAAGCCAAGAATATGTCTAAAGAGAATCAACATTTACCTGCTCAACACCTTCAGCAGCTGCCAAACTCCACTGTGACTAGCACGAATGGTTGGGTCTGACTCATTTTTATGGGCCTGGAAAGTACTTGCATTTATCTCTGCCTGCTAAAATGCTACCATTTCTTTCAGACCTACTTCAAATATCATTTCTGCCATGAAACCGCCGAAGCCCTCCACTAGGTACGAGCCCTCTTTCTTTTGAACAATCACTGTGATTTCCTTGGGCTCACCTATTGTTGTATAATACTTTCTATATGCTGTTAACATCTTTAAACAAGGGTGCTGTTCCAGCAAGACAACCCTAACACAGTGGCAGCCCACGTAAGCAAAACAAGATGGGAGCCTGTAAACGCTTTAAGATTATAAAAATCAAAACTCTAAGGACAACCAATCACAGTAAAGGAGGCTTTCGCTACAGCCAATCACTAATTTCCTTTCTCTGTTTCCGCCCTTTGTCTGTCTCCTGTGGGCAGAGCTCTGCGGACTGCGTCCTAAAACTGATCAGAATCGAACTGATTCTGACTTAGAAACTGACTAGGTCCAGTGTGAGGCCTTAGTTAAATAAAATTTTGTTTGAAGGCTGAACAAGTAGGTTACCGTCACCGGAGATAATCTTGAATTATAGTGGCCACACTGGAGAATTTTTAATCTAGAGAAGTTTATCATTGAAAAGATACCCTAGAGAAAAAGGGGTCTCAGGGAAGCACTCACAATGAGAAGTGGAGAGAAAATGATTTTTCCTCCTGTACTAAGATCAGACCCGCTGAGTCACCACACTGCAGAGAGAATTCTGGGAAAAGTGACAGAAACTGGCAAAGGGAAAGAAACTTTCTTATGAAAGTCAGCTCTCTCAGATGAAAATTGCATGTTGTCCCTTCTTTTCCAAATTCAGACAGGCAGAAAAAAAATTGTCAGAGTTATATCTTTGAGTTGTGACTTACTTTTGAGTACCCACTGGTTATTGATCCCTTCTCTCCCAGGGTCAGCTGTTGCCTTCTTGTTTGCGTCATATCGTTCCCAGAGCTTGGCTTGGCTCTCTGCCTGCTTGGGGCATGCCAGTTCTTGTGTGCAGGCAACTCAACTGTCAGGTTGGAGCCCCAAAATATGGCCAGACAGAAATGTAGGTTACACTCCATTTGCAGCTAGGGTCCTGCCAACTGTTGCCAGGTCTCAGGGCAATCGCTAAGTCTTTTGTTTGGTTATTTTAGGGGGTGGCTACGAATCTTGAAAGGGAAGTGTCTTTTGTACCCTCTTTGGGGCTACCTCTTGAGTCCATGGTATTGTTCACTACTGCCAGGAATATTTCCTGTTGTCCCTGCTGAAACCTGACAAGATATTTGAAAGATTTTTTTTTTTTTTAAGTAGCTCTATAGTCAGAAGTTGGCCAAATTGTAAAGTGATATTCAGAGGAACTTTTTCTTTTTTTGGGGGGGGGGGCGGGGGGGAGCGGAGAAGGATTGTTCCCTAAGTTAAAATGAAACTATGTACCCCAGAGGAAAGAAAAATATTCTGAAGCCTTTTGTGGAAACATTTACTAAAACATTCTAAGAACATACAACTCTAAATCTAGAATATAAGACTCTTTGATTTTCATCTTGGTCGAAGATCTCCCTCTTCTGATATAAAGAAGCAAATTGAAAATAATGTAGTTAAATGTCCCTTGATATCACTCAGGCTGCAACCCAATCCTTAGAGGAATTCAAAACGACTATACTTATCTTAGAAACTGAGTCTTTACAACATGGACAAAAAAGGGGTTCTAAGGAAAGGAACCCCACAGAGTGATCTGATCATAAATCCCTAACTGGGCAGGTCCTTGTGGGTATTCACACCCTAGGCATATAACTTATTTAGTAAAAGGTTTATCTTTGCCTTAGCAAGACCAGTCCATTATTTCTCTGCATCTAGGTTAACACACCGTGGAAATAAGTGTAACCGCCCTAAAAACACATAATCTTGTTAACGTGTAATCCAATCCCAAATCCCCCTGTTTTCACCCACCTTCGTCTTCCTACTTAATTCCAAATGCATTAAAGAAGCTGCAAACTGCCATTCTGGGAGGCATTTTCTCAGCTTGTTGAGATCTTGCTTCCAGGCGTATCCTGTTTAGCTCAAATAAATTTTTATAAAAATTCTCTACAGGTTTTGTTGTTTCTTACCTCCACAACAAGAACAGAAGAAATGCAGCTCTAAAAGCAACTTGAAGCCCACCTATCGTTTTTACAGTTCCAAACCCTCCCCTATTCATCTCAAAAGGTTTGTAGATATTGTAAAAGATCTGGATTTAAGAAAGAAAAGCCTTTGAAGAAACTTATATTCTTCTTCTGTATTTTTAAGTATAAATGTTCTACCTTCTTTAGGAACCCAGAGCCATATCTTGAAATGCAAACTTTAGGGAAGTAATTCTTATCAGGGCGGGGGTGGGGGGGGTGGGGTGGAGAGAGAAGCCATTTGGAAATTAGGTGAATGAAACATCTTAAATGTCTTTTCCACAAATGTTAGTAAAAAGCTTTAGCTATCAGAGCAGGTAATCCTGCCTTATTCTATCTACCAGAAACACAATTTGGATCCAAATATTCTCTTATAAACTACTGAGTTTTACATTATTGTACATTATGGTACCTGTCTTATGACTAAAATTTTTAAATGAAAGCTATAAGGTCTCTGTATCTGTATGTTTATGTATGTCTATAGATGTATTTTCTAGATGTGTGATATTTTTCTACCTCTGGATGGTATTGCGAAATAAGTACACTCTCAGGAATATAATAACTAACCCAAATGTTTTTCAAATTCACATGATCTAGGATAATCTTTGGTAAATAAAAGCTAGTTTAAGTTTGCTGGCTTGATTAAAATAGGCATATCTTCAGAGTTATCAGCTTTAAATACAATGTAGACATACAACTTTTTTCCTACCTGGGTGTTCTATTCATAAGTTCCTATATTACCTCCTACTAAATTTGTCAGTAAGAAAAATAACTTACAGGGATGGTTAGCTGTTTAAGGTCTCATAAAATTATCATGAATAAGCTAAACATAATTATTAAGAATTCATGGATATAAAAATTATAAATTAATTTTTCAACAATATTTGTTTCCAAAATCTTTTGGGGAACCCTAAACCTTAAAGTTATATGATGATATAAGTTAAGTTAAATTAAGTTAAATGATGGATATTCATTAAACATTTAGATCATTTCCAAAACAAGATAAAATACCAAAACGTTAATTACTGAACATAGGTTTATCTACTCTTGGCGAAGGAGAGCGTTTGCTCCAACTAAACAGGGAGATGGGCCACAACTATCTGCAGCCTTTCGGGGACCCTGCCTTTGGAGAGAATAGTGCTAAAGTCATGAGCTGTGACGTTACACTATTTCAGTTTGAATCCCAATTTCAAGGTAACGAGAAAGAGGACTTTAGAAAAGTTCTTAACCCTTCTGTGCTTCAGTGATAGTAATTCATCACAGAGATATTTTACGATTAAATGCAATAATTCTTTGTAATACTTATGCTGTAGCCACCAGCCACCGAAAGAAACACGGACCACTGGAACTCAGTAAAGTTATAGGAAACACTCTTTATTCAGCCAGCTGGATCTGCCAGGGGTAAGCAGACCCCAAATTAAGCAGCCCTGAAATGTAGAGGTACAGGGTTTTTAAGCCCAAAATCCCGTTCTTCATTCTGTCTATACACAAAGAGTTATCTTTCTTCTATTCACTACCTGTCAACTCACAGGTCAGGTGCGTAAGCAGGGTTACAGTAGCAGAAAGCTTGTTTAGAATGTTATGCTTTATGGGTAACAGCCTATGTTTCTACAGACATAGCCATGTTCTCATGGACCCAGCCAAGCAGTAATTTTCCTGCAAGTAATACATTTCTAGCAGTCATTTTTCAGCCATTGCACTCATAAAGCAATTACAACAATGTGTAGAATGTACTGTCAACTAAAATTAGCAGTTTCTAATTTTTCAATAGAAGTCATACACCCAAATATTTATGTAAAACCCCACTGTTATACATCAATACTTTGTCAAACTTCATTACAGCTGTGTATTTTAAAAATACTAAGAACACATCCATGGCCACCAGTATTCAATCTTTGTGAACCTCCTACTTTAGTGTTAATGTCATGCAATTAGTCAGTTAGTTAAACTGAGCACTGGGGCTACTGCAAGAGCCTCTTTGCTCTTGTGGTTTGTCCATTCTAGTGGCGGTGGCACTTGAAGCGAGCATGAGGGAGAGATGGGTAGGATGACAGACAATAAACAAACAAATAATGTTTGAGAGTGATAAGTTCTGTGGAGAAAATGCATTTGGGTAAGCGGAGATGGACACCTGGGGTGGGATAGGGGAAGACAGACTATTTGATAGAGAATAGTTAGAGAAGGACTCTGACAAAAACATATTAGAGCAGAGAATTAAAATAAATGAGTGGGCCAGCCATGAGGTCTTCTAGGAGAAGAGCTTTTCTGGTGACAGAAGAGTAAATGCAATGACCCAAAAGAAAAGCTGGGAACACACTTGGTGTTTTCAAGGAAAACTAGGAATGCAGTGTGACTTGAGTCTAATGAGGAAAGAGGAGAGGTCAGAGAAAGCGCAGGGAGCCAGGGCATGAGGAACCCATAGGTCACAGCACAGACTTCAATTTTTATTCTGAACAAGACAGGTGTCTTAAGCAGTTGGGGCTGCTATAACAGGATGCCATAGACTGAGTGGCTTATAAACAATAGAAAATAGAAACTGTTATTTCTCATGGTTCCGGAGGCCAGAAGTTTACGATCAGGGTGTTAGCATGGCTAAGAGCTCTCTTCTAGATGGTAGAAGAATCTTGTCTCATTGTATCCTCACATGGTGCAGAGGCAAGAGGGCTCTCTGGGGCCTTTTTTTAAGGGCACTAATCTCATTCATAAAGGCTCCATCGTCATGACATAGTCACCTCCCAAAGGCCCACCTCCTAACACCATCACATTGGGGGTTAGGATTTCAACACATGGATTTTGAGGCGATGCATTCAATCTGCAACAGCAGAAAAACTGTTGAAAGGTTTAGAGCAGAAGAATGATACGATCAAGTTACATCTTTAAAAGACTTTTCTAGCTGTTATGTTGAGATTAGACTGTAATTGGGCAAGCAAGGAAACAGGGTGACCAGTTAGGCAAACAGGTATCTTGATAACCCAAAAGAGTTCACCATAAATTTGAATACCAAGCAAACTTCTGATCTGCAAGATTGAGTAGGTAGTGGGATGTCCAAGTCTGGAGTTGAGAGGATAGCTCAGGCATTGGAATATTCAGAATTATCAGTGGCAGAACTTAAAGTCATGATGTTGTGTAAGATTATCACAGAAACGAAGGTAGATGAGAACCTGGGAAGATTCGGCAAAGACAGATGAAAAAGAGCAGCAGCCACTCAACATCACAAGACAGTAGATGTTCATCAATAGCTGAACAGATAAAGAAGACGTGAGATACATAATGGAATATTATTTTGCAATAAAAAAGAATGAAATATTGCCATTTGCGACAACATGATGGACCTAGAGGGAATTATGCTAAATGAAATAAGTCAGAGAAAGACAAATACCATATGATTTCACTTATGCGTGGAACCTGAAAGACTAAAGCAAATGAATAAACAACAACAACAAAAGAAACTCAGAAACACACACAGAGAACTAGTTGATGGTTGCCAAAGCAGAGGATAGGAACATGAGGGAAAAAGTGTTATATATAATTTCTTGCTACCCTTACCAGGAGACTCCTTGGTGCTATAAACTGCTATACTTGATTTGGTTCTGGCTGTTTGCCATGTTTTTACCATGCCATGTTTAAAAAAATTTTTTTTTAATGTCTTTATTTCCATGCTTTATGTAGTTCAAGCAAAAATCCTCTCTGTTCCCATTGGTTTCCTCCTCAATAAGAAAACATAAAACTCAAGTTAGAAATCACATTTTTATCAGAATTTTTAGTCTTTTTATTCAAACGTTAGTAATGCTCAATTCCAGAAGTATTTATAGTAGTGATTTAGCAAAAACGTGTCTACTTTTAAATTGCACTTGTTTAAAAGAATGGATATGAAGACATGGAATTCTGTTTCTGAGTGTCATGTGTAAGTGAACCTATATGTGTTCAATAAACATGTAAGTGAACTTATATGTGTTCAATAAACATATATAATGAATACACAGGATGCAATTTTAGAGCGTATTTTAGGTAAAATGATGAAAATTAATTATTTAAAAATTTTGAATGAAATTGAAAAGATTCCCAAAATATTAAATGTTAATAATAATGAAAAGAATAATTAATCTATAAGTTAGACATTGTGAGATTGTTTTTGTTATATTTTATAGAACTTAAGAAAACGCAAGAATATTTGCTTTACACATTCATTTGCAGATGGTAGAGCCAGGCTATTTCAGAAAACAAACACAACATGGATGCCTAAGATAATCTCAACTTCCATCTACTTTCTGAATGGCAGCTCATTTAAGTCTGCATAGAGAAGCTATTGGATACTGAACTATCTGAGAATAAGTTTTCATTTGTCATTCAAGGACGGATTAGACAGAGGGAGGGAGAGAGGGAGAGAAGGATGGCGAGAAAGAGAGAGAGAGAAAGAGAGAGAAGAGAGAGAGAGAGAGAGAGAGAGGAGAGAGAGAGAGAGAGAAGGAGGGAAACAGGCAGGCAAATAAACACAATAACACTGATACTTGGGTATGCATACTATAGATATGCGTATCTGCCATCAGAATCAGGATACAGAGCAATTCTGTGTTTTGACACCAAAGAATCAGTGTAGTCCCAAAACCCTTCGGGCAGCCCCTTTGCAGTGACACACTCAAACCACCCCAACTCTTGGCTACAGCTGATCTTTCTCCATGGCTAAACTGTTGCCTCTTGTCACATACATTTTACTCAGTGTTTCCCACAAGGGTTTCTACCACTCTGGGGAAATTCCAGAAATCTCTTACTGTCTGGGCAAAGGTGGCAATAGTAATCGCTTCTTTGGGCACATGTTCTGGGAGGAAATGTGTTGAAATAGATAAAGGGCTTAAATCGATGCCGTGATTCACCCTCCACGGGCACAAGTGCACATAGCAAGATGAAGGTGGAAGGCCATAGTCTAAATTATATAATTCAGTGATGCTGTTCTTATCACAAAATGAGACAGACTTGAAGGAGTGTAAGAGGTCAGACTGATTTTCTCACGCCTTGGAATGATTTTAAAGATTCAAGCTCTGGAAGGACACAGCTAAGGAATGTACTGTTTTAGATGGAGAGAAAACCAGAGAGTCTCACTTCCTCCCGGGGAAGGGGAAGAAAGGAAAAACAGAAAATAAGAGTGGGTCCCTTGAGAGCTACAGGGTTTCTGAGTGATGTGCAGGCGAATTTACCATTTACTGGATGCAGTGTAAGAGCAGAAACTTCAGAATGCCTCCCATACAATGAGTTCTGGAAAAGCGGTAGAGATGATTAAATGGCATATTTGGACAAGAGAAGAGCTCTGTCTTCTATGACATTCCCTGTGGCTTCAGAGTGGCACTGAAGGGGTGTTCCTCCCATGGCTCCAGGGTAAGTTGTGGAACTTAGCTTGTAGAGCGAGGGGACACTTACCCCCAGAGGCCACCTGGCCAAGAGAAAGTCATAGATTGAGGAGAAGCACATTACAGTGATGTATGTGGACCTTTGGATGGGAGCTGACGGCTGGGAGCTCCAGCACGTTGTACTTTGTTCGTGTATGGGTGACCACGCTTGTTAAACATGAAGGTTCTGATTTAGCCGTCCTGGGATTCTGCATTTTTAACAAGCACGAACCATACTGTCCCGTATAGCACTAGTGCCACAGAACAATGAAAGCAAAAGGAACCCAGGCCTCCCTGCCATGGGCATGTGGATGGTTATCTGAATGGACTCCTCCTTCCTAGCCTGGCATCCCCTTGAGAAGAGCCTAGGAAACTCGGACTTAAAACCAGGAGTTGATTGAGAACGAATTTTAGTAATCCTGATAAATGGCTGAGAGAACTGAATTTTCGCCAATCTTATTTTTCTGGAAGCAGATCAGCAATTCCTTTGCTTCTCGCTCAAGTTGGTGGCTGTGTAATTTAAACCTCTAACAGAAATTCAGGGTCAGAAGGATTGACTTTGTATCCCAGAAACCAGCTTCAGAGACCATGTGTGGTAGGAGTGCTAATCTCCAACTCACACAAAAATCCTCCCTTTACCCAAGAAATTCTTATTGTGTCATCCATGATGGCAGAGGCTTTCTTCAATCACAAAACACATTTCTAAGATTTCATTATAAATCATTCAAAATGCAGTACCAATCTCAGCTCAAACCTTTAAAACAGAAAGTACCTATTAAATAAAGACCAGTTTTTAAATATCTTAAGAATTAAGTTGCTCATGAATTTTGAATTACCGAGGAGAGTGAAAAGGTGGGGAAAGAGCCAGGACGAAAAGGTGACATATCTCCACATCTGCTTTTTTGATCCAGAGAGAAAAGCTACCAAGGAGACTGTCCCTTCACGGGAGCCTGAAGTGAGTGTTTTCAAATTCACAATACAACCTGGGAGCATCATGGGCTCCCTGGTCCTGAACCCTAGCTTCACGTTTGTTAAGGAGCCTACACCCTTCAAGATCTTTTCTCAAACTTAGGGGGGAAAAAAAAATCACCCAGGGAGCTTGTTAAACATGAAGGTTCTGATTTAGCCATCCTGGGATTCTGCATTTTTAACAAGCACGAACCATAATTTAAGCAAAGACGCCATAGAGGACTTGGTTAATGAGTTCTGTGCACACAGCTTGAACTTCCTTGGTCTGACGCCTTACCAGTATGGGACCCCAATTACTGTCACTTTCCTGCACTGATGCACACTCAGCGGTCTCGGCAGGCCCACTGCTCCCCACTCTAGGGCTTAATCAACACAGTTAATCACCTCTATTCTTTAGAAAGTTCTTCACTCCTTTGTCAGGATTTCCGTGTTTTGACACCAAAGAACTAGTCTAGTCCCCAAATTGTGAGAAATGGTTTCGCATCCTGGAGCACACCTGCCATCTGCTGGGGGAAGGTGAACTCCAAGCCATGGAAATGTAAGTGATCCTTCCCTTTCTGCTTTCTTTTTTCCCTTTCTGTCTTTTCTTCTTCTTTTTTTTTTTATTTTTTCCTTCATGATGGACAACTCCGATATAAAATTTAAAAGGTACTGCTGCCAAATGGTGCCTTACCTAGCAGGACTGGAGAGTGGGCGTTCGAGGCATCCGACCCAGCAATGCCTCTGATGCTCCCTTGGACCTGCAGGTTTGCAGGAGGCTCTATCTTCCCAGTGCCTTGGTGTCAGCGTCTCTGGAGCCAGGCTCTTGTCCGGCCTCCAGAC
Source organism: Eonycteris spelaea (assembly GCA_003508835.1). Classification (NCBI taxonomy): domain Eukaryota; kingdom Metazoa; phylum Chordata; class Mammalia; order Chiroptera; family Pteropodidae; genus Eonycteris; species Eonycteris spelaea. The sequence continues at coordinate 536,839 of PUFA01000196.1, forward strand.
GAGTGGGGGCTTCCTGGGGGCTGACATCTAATTTAGGAATGATCCAAGGCCAAGGTTGGAGAAATCAGATCCTGTACTCTGGAGCACTGTGATAGGGGAAAGACATTCTATCAACATTATTTACAAAGTAAGTAATTTATCCATGAATAGTCTTAATCATGGGATCTAGGGGTTACTTTTTGTCTTACAAAGAAGCCGCGTGAACCTATATTGACAAAATCGTGTAACCTAATGGCATTCAGGCTTACTGACATTCTGGGCACTCTGTCTGCACTTATTTAAATCACGCATTTTTTCAAATTCGTTCTTGGATATTGGGACTGGAAATGCACATGGCCGTGGGTGGAGGAGCGGAGAGATATAAACTCCAGTTTCTGTCAACATAGGGACTCTACTGAGCTCTCATTACAGTCACGAGAAAATAAAAACTAGGGTGAAAGAGCATCTAAGAGGGTTAGAAGATCTAGGCACTCCCATTTTTATTCAGACATGTTTTCTGATGGCCCTGAGGCTCCATCTATTTTCTTGTAAAATGCAGGTTTCATACTTAAGCTCACAGAGTTATAGTTGACATAAAATGAGATGATGGAGGCAGAAGAGTTTGGAAATTATGAAATGTAGAAAGTCTGATTATGTCTGTTGTGTTTATATCAGCCCGACATGGCTCAAATGAAGACCAGACAGAAAGGTTCAGGTGAGGGGTAGCACGTATGCGGTTGCAGGAGAGACATCTGTCCAAGGGCATCCCCTGGGAATCTTTCTGAATAACTCAAAAAATGACTCTAAAAGTTGTGAATTTATGTGTTTATGTAATAAGCAAAATAAAACTTAAAAAAAAAAACCTGTGTTTAGAATTAATGAAAGAGGTTTGTGACCCACATATTTAAAAAAAAAATGGCAGCAGAAACAGTGAAATTAGTGTCTTAAGTGCTGATTCTAAATGTATTAGCCTTGAAATATTATATTTTTAAAAAGAAGCTTGTTAACTGCTATTTCATTTATAGTGACTGATAAAGTTTTAAATCCAGCCTAGCCACTGTTTTATTATTCAGGTAATTAAAGTGTTTCGCCAACCTTGAAGCTAACTTAACTGTGAGGGATTTTAACACATTTCATACTTAGGAAAAACTAACAAGTTTAATTAAGAATTCTTACTTTCTTCTTTTTGTCAGGAACTTGATAATAAGTACAGAATAAGTAAAACTGTGTGAGTCTTGAATCTTTTTCCTTTTAGCCAAAGAAAGTTAGGGAACATTTTTCACTAAAAAAAAAAAAAAAACCCTGATTTTCTTATTTTAAGATATTTTTAATATCAAACTTTTCTTTTGAACGAGAGCCTTTTGTATTTGGTTCTTTTATACATAGGGATGCAGATATAATAAACACACACATATAATTATCTATACACTCTACCTCTATTCACTCTGTATCTTTTCAAGGAGTCTGAGGCATCGAGAAAAAAATAGAAGACGGTGAGATACCATATATTTGAGGCAGGGAGGAAGGTGAGGCAAAGGACAGATGAGATGGGGCTACGAATGAGGTGTAGGACAGGAAACGCACAGGAGGGAGGCCTATCCACTTCTTCAGAAGAGAGGGCCCCAACTTTGTCGTGAATTTTTCCAGCCGTCTGCACTAAGAGGGAAATTTAATCAGCTACATGAGTCACAGTGCCCATAAAAAGAGAGCAGAACAACTGCTCTGGCAGAAAGCTGAGCTCAGTTTCTGAAGCTGCTCACTCTGATTGGATATTCTCACCTCCAGCTGGGCGAGAGCCTGGCCTAAGTGATGATTTAGAAGGAATCAAAACGAGTTATCTTTCCTCTAAAGTACACAGTCCGATAGCCTCTGTGGGTGTGTAAGTACCAAAGATTGAATGGCCCTATCTAATGACAGTTTTCAAATTATTTCTCACGAATGATGAAATTACCTCTTCAGTTATGTGAATGGAGAATTTGACACTTGATAATAAACAATGGGTAGAGGAAAAATAAAAATAAAATATATTTAAAGACACTCTCAAGGGAGAGCTAAAACAAAGTGTAGAAATTCAGATCATACCATGTCTGAAACAAGCAGTAAATTATTAAATATTCCTAAAATCGTAAACAATTTGGGGAAGTTGGAATGGGCTATCTTTTAGAATAAATACTTCCACCTTTTGCTTTAGCATATTACGTGTAACAAGAATCAGAGTTTATGCTGAAGGATCTCAGCTCTGCCTTCAAGTGTCACATGACTCTAGTCCAGGCTGATCTTTTGTCGTGCAAGATGAGAGAGTATCAGAATTATTGGTTGCAAGAGGGGAGGTGGGCGTTGTTGCCCACGCAATCAAAGTGCTTAAAATCACAGAGGGATCCTTAGGCCTCCACCTGCAAAATGTCCCTTTGGTAAAATGCTTCTTTGTGGGCTGAGGGGCAGTATAATAAATATCACCACCAGGTGGCAGGAGTGCACTTTGGATAAATGGAGCAGTCAGGGACCTTTTATATATTTATTTTTTCCCATTCACTAAACTCTCCACTAGGCGACAGCAAAATGCATATAATTGGGATAGCCATTAATGGATTATATAACAATTTTATTTTAATTTTTTTTAATACAAGAGCAGCAGTTTAAGAATGTATCCAGAGTTGGATTTTTTTTTCCCCTCTAGAAAATAGCCATACCATTTGCTTTTGGGCTTCCCACACATTAACTTAATACAAAAACAAAACAACAAACCCAAAACTTTGTGGGGATTTACCTTCTGAAGAATGTGGGAAATAGTATTCTTTGAACCATTATTATTTAAGAATTTTTGGATCCCAGACTTTCTTATTCCAATTTAGAAAAAAAGTGACTAAAGTAAAAGTTACTTCTTTGAAGATAATAACAATTATGTATTGACCACCTATTATGTGCCAAGGATTGTATTCAAATGATTTAAAAACATTAGTTCACTGAATCTGGATCAGAGCTTTTGAAGAAAGCCCAGATTTTAACTGAAGTCTTTTTAGGGCCATCACCTCTGTATTTTCCATGACCTGATTATGCTTTTCCTGCTTGAACCATTTTCAAAACCCATACTGCAGGAGAAATCAGAACTGCTTTCACGATATGATTTTGAGTGCACACGAGGATGTATTCTATTTATGACTTTCCATCTCATTAATCGGTGAGGGACGATAACATATTTTGATTCTATAGTTACATTAAAGGCTAAACATGAAGAGTAGTTAGGGAGCAATAGCAGAGGAATAAACTCATTCATGTCGAAATGTGAATGACTGATAGATGAGAGCATAGCCGGGCTGGAGAAGGCAGAGGAGTGCTAGATACCTGACTGGACAGAAAGAAGAGGAATGAGATGGGGGGCCAGGGGCCAGTTCAAGTGAGCGGCTTCACACATCTACGGCTGGCCCTTGTGCAGTGCCTTTTGAGAGCCTTGCCTATCTATGGCGTTGGACAGTTCGAAGTCACCTGGTGTGGCACAAACACTTTCCAAGTGTAGTGGAGACCTGAACAGGAATTGAATCCCTTAGAGCAGTGGTCTCCAGCCTTTTTTGGCACCAGGAACTGGTGCTCCTATGAGAATCTAACACCTGATGATCTGAGGTGGAGCTGAGGCAGTGATGCTAGTGCTGGGGAGCAGCTACAAATACAGACGAAGCTTCGCTCGTCACTCACCTGCTGTGCAGCCGGTTCTAACAGGCCATAGAAGGTACTGGTTGGGTAGCTTTGGTGTTGGGGACCCCTGCTTTTGAAGAAATGTTGAGCAGTCAAGCTTCTAAAACAGAATACAGTTGACCCTTAAAGAGCATGAGTTTGAACTGTGCAGGTTACCTTCTAAGTGAATTTTTTTTTCTAGTAAATACAATTGGCCCTTCCTATCTACAATTTCGCATCTGCAGATTCAACCAACTGCAGATGAAAACAGTATTTTCGCATTCCCAGGTGCAGATTCCCCACCATGGAAAATACTGTTTCAACCTGAGGTTAGTTAAATCTGCAGATTCAAAGGGCCAACTAAAGAGTCAAAAGTAGTACATGGATTTTAGACTGTGCAAGGTTAAAGGGGTAACTGTGATAGCAAATGGTTGTCTGTGAGGTGTCCACAGTGAGACCAGGCCTGCCCTCAAGAAGTTCTCAAGACCTTCATCTCTCCTTAACTCAGTTCTAAATCAGACTAGGACAGGAGGAATAAGAGGTCTAAGACCACAAAGAGTCTTAAGACAATTTGTGTGCACAATGATTTTATTGTAAAGGTGCACTTTTAATGTACTTTATTTTAGTATCTTTAAGAGAAATACAACAACCTCAAAGGACAAAAAGCTGACTAATTCACAAGATAGTCTGGGCCTGGGGTAGGGGTGAGTCTTGAAAGAAGATAAAGGAGTGGAAATGAGGGACTTAAGGAAGGGTATTCTTGGAGGAGAAGGGAAGTGACTTTATGTTTCAAATGTGGCCAGAACCATGTCCTCAGGTATTTTCAGACAATGTAAGGCAACCCTGGGGTGCCAGTAAGCTAGCACAGAGTGGTAGTAATAACGGCCATGAACTATGCAACTATCTACTAGGAGCCAGGCATTGCTCTTATCTATGTCTCTTATTTAGCTCTTAGGCAGGCCCTACTGGAAGGTGATATTCTCCCTTCCTGGGAGAAAAAAAAAAAAAACCTTTACCAGGTTCCAAGACTTAGCAAAGGCACAGTTAGGATCAAACCCTTTTCTCTCAGTAGAATTCCTTCTGCTTTTCCAGGGCCTTCCTCCCAGGCCATGGCTGGTGATACTTACCGACTGCCACCAGGGGTCACACTAGCCAATTTGGATCAATTAGTAAGCGCAGCTGGATCTAAAGGTAATTAATTATATAACTACGGCCTGTCCAAGTTTAGTTCTACTAAATTTGCAACTTGAAACTGAGGCATTATAAAGGATTACTGGGAAAATAACAATACTTTTGAAGAGAGCCCCTCCTCCTCCCCCCTTTTTTTCTGGCTTAAACAGGAATAAAGGAAGATAAAAGAGCATGAATCCACCCCAATAGGCAGCACAACGAGAAGCTTTTATCCTGTGTGCCTGGAAGTTGGCCAAAAAAATGATCCACTCTGCTTTCCTAGTGAGGCCAGGAGAGTGGGTGGCAAGGTAACAGTGTTTTGAAAACAGGGTGAATATACTTTGAGTCTTAAGACAAACTGTCGACAATGGTTGGTGCTGTTTTGCTCTCTATCAAAGTGTTTACTCTTGGTTGTATACAGTAACTTTTCTGTGGTTTTGATCCACAGAATTCTTCTCCCCAAATGTCAAAGCTCAGGCTGGAATTCTTACACAGGTTTCAGAGAAAAAGTAGGGAAAGCGAGCAGATCTCAAGTAACATTTCCTACAAGACAATTACATTTTAACATGTACAATCGACAATACAGTTACACTGCATGAATGTGTTTTTCTGCAAATGTTTATTGGGAAAGATTTTTAAGAAAGTTCAAGTGGCTGGATCGTGGCAGTTTCTTTAGGTGAAAAAGGTGCTAATAGTCACTATGGAAACCAAGATGCAGGCAACAAGGAGCAAAATCAGACCTATACGACAGTATTTCGAATGCTTCTCTTGTTTCTCTTCCTTTTTCAGTAAGGTATCAAAACCAGGCGTGTACATGTCTCCCAACCAAAACCGTAGGTCATTAGGATTTTCCTAAAAAGAAATTACATGGAGAATAGGATCAGTCAGTGATCAATCAATGTCACGGACTAACCAAGATTGCAAGAGAAGATCCTGCCAGAAGTACTGAAGGGCCATATTCATAATCACCATGACCTGGGTGAGATATAAGTGTCCTGGCTCAAATACGAGAGAGGCTAGGCTTCCCTGAATGGCACAATCATGCAGGTATAGCCTCCTGGCTGACCAGGAGCCCTTGCAGCCCAATCAGCAGGTCTGCGTGAGAATTCGTGAGGAGACCTGCATGATTTATTGACAATATTGCTCACCTTGGAGGGTCAGAAACACCAGAGCGTTTCTGCCATGTTTTTGCCAATTTAGTGTCTCTTACACCTCATAAATAGTGTGTGTCAATCAGGTTAGTGAGTTGAAATAAAATTTAAATTCCTTGCTTTAGATGAGCCTTAGAGGTTTGATTTTTGTCAGCATGGTAAGGGGAAACATGTTTGGTGAATTTTTCAGTAAATCCAGAAGCTGACTTCCATGGAGATTAATGAGTAAAAGTTAAGGGTCCCTTCCATGCTTCTCAGCTGCTGGTTCCCCTTGTCGAGGGTAACAGCATGTCCAGTGTGCAGAGACTTTGGCACTGTCTGACCTCCTGAAAAAAGGATCCAATGTACCCCTTCCTACATCAGCCCCTGTCCCCTCCCATGCCTCTACTTCTTCAGAGGCCTCATCTTCCTTGCAGCCCTGCAGAACTGTCTTCAACTCCTTATGTTCAATAAATCACCTGCACACTACTGTTTGTACATATAAAAAAGGTTTTCTTATACTATCTCCTGCTATGTTTTAGTGTTAAAGATTCAGTGTCTGTGCCTGGGATCTAATAAGCATACAACAAATTTACGGTAAATGCTGAATCTCTGCTTTCACAAACCCACTTCAAGCATCGTTATTTCTCATCTGGATTATTGCAACAGCTTGCAGCTGGGCTGCCCACCCTGCCCCTGACTCTCTAGCCTCTGTGAAGTCAGCCCATTTCCATGGCCAGCCTCAGGGGACACTGAACTAGCTTCAGACTTACCAATGCACAGCTAAGCAGCCATGTACATGCCTGTAGGGAGCTGGGTGGATTCTGGTCATAGCAATATAATTCTTCTATCACATTATACTAGTTTCAATGTCCTCCTTTTTAGAAAAGCTAAAATACTAGAGTAAAAGTTGGATGACTTAAAAATCCTTGACTACTTGATTCTCAACCTTCATTTTGTGTCATTAGAGGCCTGCATGTTGTCTGCAAGTTTAATTCTTCTGTAACGGAGACCGCCTTCTCATCCATTCTGCTCAGAGCCTGCTTGGTAACTAAAAAGGGAACTTCTTTTCTGCCTTCTTGTTTATAAACTCTTAGCAATTTCAAAAAATGAGAGCAGTTGAAAGAACTTTGAACTTTTATAGCCCGTTAAGTGGTGAAAAGTTTTCAAAAGATAAGTTAGGGGCTCCACCCGCTAATTATGAGCTATAGATAGGGATGGTGATGAAAGAAGTTGAATTAATGAGGTACAGGAAGAAATTATCATGAAAATAAACATCTGACTTCCAGAAGCATCCGTCAAGAGAAGTCGGTACTGAAGAATAGCATCATGAGGTCTGTCAACAGGCCTGTGACCCGAGGGACCACTGCTTTGGTGTGAATGAACTGGAGAATGGGGGGAGGGAGCACACCTGGTTTCAGTGAAGCAATATATCCAGAATGGTCTCGTTTGATCTTCCTAAGCATAGCTCATGGAATTGTCCAACAACATTATTCCTCTCTGCCAATAATGTTCAATAGCCTTAGCCTCACATATGAACATTTTCTTTTAGAGTACTTTTTCACTTTATTTTGCCCTTTATTCTATGACTTAAACTGTAGCTCTGACAAAAGCAGACTGTTTATTGTTGTGACAAACTCTCTCACTTTCCCATATTTATGGCTTTTCTCTTGATCCTCCTGACAGAAGAACCTCCCCACTTGTACAAACCATCTCTACCTTTCGGAATTCTACACATCCTTCAAGCCAGCATGAGCTAACTTTTTCGTGAAGGCTTTGTAAATAATCCAATGTGATCTTGTCCTTCTCTGAATCCGTACATCACTCTCTACCGCCGTTGCCATCACCAGGCTATTCCTATAGCTTGTCATTTCCTGTCTTGTTCTATAGCTTTCGTTTGCTACTTTGCTCAGTTAGATGAACTTTTTGAGGACAGGGACAGTAACAGTCATCTTCATAGTCCCCTTGTAAACAACAAAGAGGGAGGGGCTCTAGGATACAGTCAAGAAATGTTTGTGAAATAAATGAAAACATTTTGCCCTCTTTGTAGAAGGCAACTTCTTAGAGGTCCTGAGCTTCAGACTCCTGATCCAAAAAACATGGTTATTGTTGCTATGGAGGGAGCATCTGGTATGGAAACTTCTCTAGAAAAGAGGCTGCATTATGGAAATACATTAAATATGCTAGTAGGTTAAGAACCTTCAAAGACACTGGACAACAAGTTATTTCAAGTAGTGCATATTTGAGCTTTTTAAAATGTAAGATTTTAAGGGAACATAATGCTGTCTCCTGCAAGAAAAATAGCCTCAGGTGCTTAAGGTAGGGGGCTCAGAACAGATACACATTGTTTAATGAAGGGTGCTTGGAATGCCAGGGCTTCCTGGCCCTGGGGTAGCAGAGGCTGAGCAGGAATCCAAGGCACTCAGAAAACGGGGGCATTCTCCCTGCTTTTCAGGTGTTTCTAGATCTTCTATGTGTTGGGTGACACCAGAAGGAAAAAAAAGAAAAAAAACTTAAGTCGGGTTTAAGCTGGGTGAATGAGTTCATTGCATACTTTTCCTGTGTTGAAATGCTTTTGTTTTGTTTTGTTACTGAGACACAGGAAAGAGTCCAAAATGTAAATCTGCAATCTTAAATCATTGAGTAGGCTTGAAACAAAATGATCTTAGATGAGAACTGCCTTGCACAGTGCCGAAGACAACATTTAATAAATATTGTTGAATAAATGCAGATTAAGGGATTCCTAAGTATCCACAAACATAAATGGTCATAAACTAGGGGAAAACATACATAACCTGGCAAATTAATTTTCTGTGTCATCGTTTTTTCTTCTGTACACTACACTGATGGCAGTAATTGCTTATGTTGTAAAACTCAAAACAAATTTAAAAACACAAATAATGACAAGGAATAATAAAGGGAAACCACAGGACAAAATGACCTGAAACCTGGAGATCTGGCACCTGGGGAAGAGTCACCTCAATACCCACATTTTTCAGAATTATTTAACTGATCTCCCTCATCAATTGAAGGAGCTGGTTCTTTGCCTCGAGTACCTTTAGATGCCCAGAAAGGTTTGTGTGCAGGGAGCGCCTGTCATATTCCTCGATGGTCCACGAAGGATTCTTCTTTCTTTCTTGCATAGCTTCCTCCAAACTTATGTCACCATATAGTGGGTTATTCCTCAGAACTGACGACAGGGGCGGTGGGGGGCTCTCTGCAGAGATGGCGCCCTCCGCACCGGACCCCCTCATTCGTTGAGCAGTCATATTCTTCTTTTCTCTCTATTAGGAGGCAGAGACAGGGCTCCTCTTACTAAGGGGTCACTGATGGCAGAGAACATCATGTGAAGTAATCGTACCTGAAATTTGTTGATTCTGCCTAGAAACCCACGAGATCAGGACAATGAATGAGGAAAGGAATCTAGAATCCAGTTTGACCTAGAATACTATCATTAATTGAATTCTTTCTTTCCTGTGATTTTGTGCAGCTTCAGTAATCATTCATTAAAATGCTATTTTATAACTACAAAGAAAGAATACTGTTTTTTAATTTAAACAGTAGAAGTCTGAACAAAGCCATTTTTTTCTGGCTCACTTGCATTGAAATTTAATGATGTTTTACTTCTTTCTCTTTGCCCATTCCATGACTGATAAGAATAACATTTAACATTGCTGTATGAATCCAGTGAAGTCAAGATTAAAAGGCATTTTATAGACAGGTCTCTTGGGACTCTTATTTCAGATAGCTTAGAGAACTGGACTAACTTAGCATCACACTCCTATATATGTCTACAGACCAGCTGGTTGTTAGATGGTTCTCAGATTTTTAAAAACTTTTTATTGAAGCATAATATACATGTAGAAAAGTGCACATATCAGAAATGGATAGCTCGATAAATTTTCACAAACCAAATCAACCTAAGAATCTACCAAGAAAGACTATCACCAGCACACCTCATGCTCCCTTCCGGTTACTATCACCTCCCCACCCAAGGATGACCAGCACCCCCAATTTAATGGCATAGCCCTGTTTGAACTCATTTTGTATTTTATGGAAATGCAATTATATTATGTGTGCTTTTCAGTGTCTAGTTTGACCTCAGATTTTTTACTTCACTGTTTTTTTTCTATGACTACAAAACTATCATGAAGGTAGAAAATTTTTTATATTAAAATTTGTTCACTGGCCAATGAAATTGAGAAGAAACAAAAGCTTATAGAGTAGTGCCTCATTTATCATGGGCCATCAATTCCACATAGTTAATTAAAAAAAAAAAAAAAACCTTAGGTTTAATCCTTAAAAACTGGTGACAAATTTTATTAATTTATAGCAATTTTCCAATAAATGTGTTTCAAGTATTTCAGTCTTCCTAAATGGAGAATGTTAGTATTCCTCTAAGTCATATTTACGATCATTAGTACATTGATTCCCTCAGCACCTATTGGGGCATGTAGGTCACATTAAATATGCATTTATATAAGCTAAGTTGTACATTAATATTACATATAGTTTCCTTCTGAAATGGCTGGTAGTCTAAAATCTCTGTATAAAACCATTCACATTCTCTTTGGCCTTAGGTTTCCCTAATTTTCTTATTCCATACATTTTTTTATATAATTGGAAATCAATTTGGAGATCTTCCCTGATTTTAGGTTGTTGGTCTCCTCAATATAAATTTATATTCTATAATACTGAATGAAGTTTACAATAAAATAATAAATCGTCTTGACTTCACATTTTTCTTTAAGATGGATGACCTCATAAAAAATGTTTCTGAATTGAGGAAAAACAATTTGATATGAAATTTAGATCATTTCAGATAGTATAACTCTGACTCAAGTTTTTTTCTTTGAGGCTAGACATCTTTGATCATCTTGGAAGAGGGATAATTCTTCTGACATTGATAAATTAGCTTTGTCAGGTTTTTTGCCTGCTAGACTATTCCTTGAGCTTCTTAAAAAAGAAAGATCTATAAATAAAAAACAGTTTCAGGAGTCAAGAAAAAATAATGTACTATATAACAATGTATAAAGACCTTGAAAAACTAATATACAAAAGATAGCAAAATAATCAGAGGTACATTCTAAAAAGAACATTCAAGCCCTTAATTCTAAATCACATTCTTGAAAGTCAGAGGTTTCTCCTAAAACACTTATTTTTGCATTGCAGGACAATTTCATGCCTGAAAGACATGTGAATAGAAAATTAATAGAATAACTTAATTAAAAATTTGATGGCTGGAGAAAAATACTAATTATGGTTGAAGTTCATTTTTATTTTGATAAATATTTTCAAGTAACTTGAGGGAAAAAAGCACATCTTTGATTCCAATCCTCATCTACATTTTAGATATTATATTTAGCAAAAGAAACTCAACAGTAATTTCATTATTTTAGTTATATGACTCTAAGATAATTTTTAATGGTAAATATTTATATAAGGAAATAATACTTTAAAGGTTACCTAGACTTTTTGGCATTAAATATTACTTAACTCATTTATTCTTTATACACTTTAATTATAGGTTAACCCATTTATTCTTTATACATTTTAATTATTACTTATACCATTTATGTATAAGGAAACTATCATTTAATAAAAAGAGTGAAATAGAAGACACATTCAGACAAACAAAAACTGAGAGTTCACAATTAATAAACCAGTAAAGAAAGAATCTCTAAAAAAAGGTAGTTGAGGCAGAAGAAAATTGATACAGGAAGAAAGATTAAGATGCAAAAATAAATAAATAAAAAAGAATACTGAGCAAGGAAAAAAAAAAACCCCGATAAATATGTGTATAAATCTAAGCAAGAATTAATTTCATGGTAAAATAAAAAATAATAATAATCACTAATTTGTGAATTTTAAAATAAGAGACACTAAAACACTGAACAAATACTTTTTGATGAGGACACTTTAAGAAATAATTTCAGTGAGAGGATATATTACTAAAAAGTAGAGGAAAATATATTGCTTAATTCAGAAGAGCAGTAGAAAAAAAGAAAAGGACACTGAAAACAAGACAAGAAATATGAAACAAAGTATATGGGGGGAGGAAACCTCAGAAAATAGAAAAATTTTAGAAATAATCACATTAAATGTAAGTAGACTAAACTCTCTTTTAAATGACAGAGATTAAACATTAAATTCAATTATATAATGTTTATAAGAGAAATCCCTAAAATATAAGGACTCAGAAAGAATGAATAAATGAATGTAAAAAAATATAACAGGCAAATATAAATAAATGAAGTCTGAGTGTTGTAGGGACTTGTTAAATGTTTTATCAGTTTTTTCTCTTCTTGAATATGTAGGGTAACTGTCTTTCCCAGGCTGCCTTAAATTTAAACTGGGATAGGGTCTTTTCTAATTGACATGTGGGCAAAAGCAACAGAGATCACTCACAAACCTGACCTTTGGGATCTCCCATAATATTTTTGGCTTCCTTTCCTTCTGTTGTGTCACTGTAACAAGGGTTCCAAGATGGCAGAGATACAAGAATAAAGAGCAGGAAGCCCGGGTTACTGCTTGGAAAAGAGCTGGCTGAAAACACATCTGCCATTCCTCAGACTTTTCATAAGCAAGAATTTTTTTCTTTATAGTTATTGATATTCTGTGGGGTATTTGTCATCATTGTTCAGCCTAGCCTTTCCTCCCTAAAGCAGGAAGTGGTATATTGAAATTCTATAAATGTGTGGCATTGGCTCAGCAGCAGTCAAGAAGTGGAAAGGGATCATGTGACCTCAGAAGCGGAATGATGGCTATTCACATCATACAATGAAACATATTTGGTTTAAGTATTATCTGTGGTCATTAGAATCTAATCACCTGTTGATCTAGGAGAAATATTTATAAATTATCAGAGCATTTATGTACATATAATGATATTACAAAAATTAGAGTATTGGAGTAATATAAGATAGAGGTGAGATTAAAGAAAGAACTGGACTGTTTGCAAAAAGAAAGAAAAGAGTAAAGAAGGTCTAGAAATGTGGTGCCTTCTATCGCTGAAAATCCATTTATAGACCCCAAACATTAAGATACGGATTTATTTATTTGTTTGTTTGTTTGTTTGTTTGTTTATTAAAAAGCATTGAGCCAACAAATCCCATTGAAATTTCTCAGCTAAATGAGGTAACTCAGGGTAAAGATCATATGAAGTGTGTGAGTTCATAACTATTATTCCTGACAGCTTTTAGGTGATAGTCATTGAGTCAAGGGTAGAGAAATGAAGGCAGAAAAGCAAGGCATGAAAGCCTACTTAAGAGCTATGCCTTCAAAGAACTTTAGATGTCCTTATTGACATCGAGAATTGACTTCGAGTATATAGATAAGATTACATTAATGCATAGCTTACTAATTTTTGCATGATATGTATTACTAAGGAACTTACACTCAAAAGCTATCGATTGCTTGAAATTAAGAAACAAAACAACACCACCACCCCAGGCCTCCAAATATCCATGAGTAGGAGTAAGCCTTGAAGCCTACACTGCCTTGAAGGACAGCCCACTTCTGACATGGCAAAAGATTATGAACAGGGTGATGTTTCCCAGAGGGTGGAACTAGGGACTCTAGAGGACGATGCAACAGAAGGTCTCCAAAAAAGCAGAATCGTGGTCTAATTAAGCTTCTCACCTTTTGAGGAAGGAGCCCACAACACACTATTCCCAGGTGGATCTCAGACTTACTTTGGAATAGTGACTGCTGTGTCTTTCATTTTTCCCATTCAGAAAGCAAGAATTATATACGTAATAATAATGTATGCATGTGTATACGTTAAACAGAATGATAGCCTGTGGCAGAGTGGAGGAGCCTGGCTGGGTACTCACTGAATCCGTACCTTCTTCATGGGCAGACAACATCCAAGTGAGTAAGGGTGATTAGGAAATAAACCCATTAAAGGACCTTGTCTAGAAGTCAAGAAAAGAATAGCCTCTTACCCTTGGCCTTTCACTCCGGCTCACAGGTTTAGTATGGAATGTTCCTGGGTTCTGAAATAGGCGTGATGGCAGCCAGGAAAAGATATAATAAAGAGATTAGTCAGAAAAGATTCTGAAGTCTAACTGCTAATCAGAAAAAAAAAAAGGCCCACCACAATATCTGAAAAATATTTTATCATTTAAATAAAATTTTAAAAATCAGCTTTTTCCTTTCATTACCTCATTTTGTAAAGGGATTGGCAGAAATATTTGGCATACAATTCCGAGGCCTTCATCAGGTACATGCCCCAAATAATATTTAACAACTAGAAACATTAGATTGTGGAGAAAGGTGGCTCAGCACTGAGATGAAATTTACTGTGAAGCTTCTTTATATCTCTAGTGAAAGAATCTAAGAAGGAGTTTAAATTTAGTAGAATCAAGAAATATTTGCTCATACTCTCTCTCTCTGCAAATATGGGTGACCTGTGTATCTGCACAGAAGGAAGCTGACAGTACCCAGGGCAGGAGGCACAGCTGAGGACAGCAGTGCCTACTTTTCTTTATGCACCATATTGCTTTGGTGCATGTAAAAATGGCATAGAGAATTTTCTCTGAAAGTGAGCTGTGAATTTTGAAATAGCTTAAATATAAATCATGGCTATAAATATGATCTGTATATTTAAGAAATCAACTTCATCTTTGGGATCTAGGGGATTTTCGTTTTAACTACATAGCGTCAATTTTGAAGGCCATGTTTATAGGCGAAGTCCTTTGACATACTATGAGATGGTCTGAGTCTCAAACACCATGCATCTGGGTGGTGTGGGACCAAAGGAGAAGTTAACACCACTCTGAAGTCTGTGTGGATTTCAAGTGAGTATAAAAGCTACTGCTTGAGTTAGTCACATAGCTTGATAGAGGTATTGAGTACATCCTCCAACACCACCATCTACACACACAGACCCTTCCATCCATAGTATAAATTTAAAAATGCAAGTTGATGTTATCTGCTGTTTTCCAAATTCTAATGAAAGAATAACTTCAACACACTTTGGAATATTGGCAAATGGTTAATAACAATACTACACAATTCTTGTACTCTTATAGGAAAAGAATTTTTTCTCAATTATGTTAACATCATTTTATTTGCTCTCACTTTTAAGGAAATATGTAAAATGAATATCATCCTACTTTTGCAAGTGGAAAACTGAGGCGTGGACTGAATAAGAGCCATGATAGATGATTCAAACTGTCTTACCCTGGATTTGACACAGAAACCAAGTTTCTGACCTCTTTATTCGATGTCGTTCCCATTCAGTTAATGTCTTCCTAACAGAGCGAGGGATGCAATTTGACGGCTGCCATGTTATATATCCCAATAATGCAGTACAAATGGCATCATTACAACTACTTAAAACTTTCATATGTCCATTTCTTTTAGATTTATTTATTATCCAATGAATACATCATTCTTATATTTCCAGATCCAGATGAGAGAAAAATTACTTATTGACACATTGCAATCTGAAGTAGTGAATGTAATTATTGTTACTCATAAGATATGCCACACCTACCCAACTATATGATTTTGTAATTGATCTAGTCCCCCTTCCATGTGTCATTTCAATAGTAAATTGGCCTTTATTCAGTCATTTAATGTCTCTTTTTAGGGTAAAAGGATAATGAAGTCAACTTTATCTGCAGTTTACAATTACCGATAACCTATTCAATGACATATGAAGCAGATTTTTACTCCTTGGCTTTTTCTCAAATAACTATTTCCACCCTTCAGAGCTTGTCAGAAAAAGATGTCTTTTAAAAATTTGCATTTCATTCAGGTTTAGGAACAACATTCAACAGAGCTTGAAACTGTGAAATTCCACAAGAAGGAAATAGGTCAACTCTGGCACCAAACAAAAGATGTTAGATCGACGTGTTCCAGCCTCAAAGGCATTTATTGGATGTTTTCTTAGACTAAACTTCATAGCATAGGATGGCCAAGGTTTTCTGAACTAATTTTTGAATCATGTTATTCCACGAAATAAACAGTAAGGACGAAAAAGTAGGAATTTCATTGCACTAGTTTAAAACTAAACAAAACATAAAAACAGCACGAAAAAGGTATGTATGGATGGACAGAAGGGTTTTGAGGGTTACACATGGGAAAGATGCAAAATTTTCAAAAATTCAGTTGTCATAATAGGCTGCCTTGCCATGGAGATAAATTAAAACCCTTATAGGTGGAGGAGACACTTACATAATCATTTGCGTGTACTTGATTTTGAATGACCTCATGATAAAGTCCCGAGGAGTCCACAAAATGCACCACAAAGGAGTCACTTTACACAAGGACTCATGAGTAGCAACTGTTTCTTGAAAGAAAAATTTCTGTTTGGGGAATTTGAACCACTCCAAAGAATTTAATGACTTGCAGGGGCTTGTAGGTCAGTCACATCTGTTCTGAAATAAAATGCTTCTTCCTGTTTCTAAACGCACTAACCCTTAACCCCATTAGCCCTCACATCTTAAAACAGAGATTATTCCTGTTTCATGAGCTATGCAACAGTCGGGGCCTTTATGTTTATTCCAGCACATGGAACTCATCAGGTTTTATTCTCTTCTGGTCAGCAAAAGGAGGGAAGATGCAAAGAAGAAATAAAGCAAGAAATAAAGTCTGCATTTGGGTCTGAAGGTTGGATTGGTATGTCCTGTCCACATGGACACGTGTGGAAAATACGAGAATCTAAAATTATAGCCAGCACCTTTCCAAAGTGGAGAGTTCCCTCTATATTCTCTCCCTCCATTGTTAAGTTTCCATTTTTTTTTTTTTTTTGCTGAGTCTTCTCTGCACGAAATGAAAGGGAGCCAGTCTAAACGAGCTGAGCCCCTGACTAACCTTCTGATGCTTTGGGCTTAGAATACACCAAAAGCTAAAGGAAGGTTTCACCCTGGACACTTCTTTGCTAATGTAACAATTGGTTTGGAAAATTCTAAAGGAAAGGAGTAAAATGAGGCCTAGGCAAACTCGAAAATGAGGATGCGCTGAGAAGCTAGTGCTTGGAGGGAAATAAATGGGGGGTGGGGAGAATTCACATATCTTACAGTGTGATCAGAGAAAGTCTCCTTATGTTAAGGAAGAGAGAAAGACATTTTCTCTAGGGCAAGCGCGAGCAGCTCCCTTGTTCTATGTGGTTCCCTGTAGCCTTCCTTATTGTACAAATGATGAAATGGCAGATAGCGAGGAAGACAGGGGCCCCCGCCCCACGTTTACGTGCTCCCAGGTCTCACCTGTGAGTAGACGATGTTTTGCCAGCATTGTGCCGCAGGGTAGCTGCCGCCCGGAAACCGTGCCAGGCTGGCCTGAAGAAGGGCCGAGCTCCTCATTAAAGACTTCACATCAAGCTGCAGGAATTTGTCAGGATGGTTGTTATTTGGCAAAACAGAGAGATCCATGTCTCCCTTTGTCTACAGTGGACAACAAAGGCAAGTGAGGCTGCCCCATCAGACTCGTCCATTATTCATGAGCCGGAGGATCCTCCAACTGGCATGAGACCAGGTCCCTCTGCTGTACTCAGATGCCACTCTCAAAATGACACATCAACACAAAGGAACAATGCAGCTCCCCTGCCTTCTCTTTCACTTTACACACACACACACACGCACACACACACACACACACACATTTGGGGTGCTTGAATGCAAAGATGGGCCTACACTTTAGGAAAGAGGAATTATTCTTTGGATAAAGGCTGCCAGAATCAGTGTCATCATCCTTAATTTGGAGCATATGAAATAGTCACCTGTAGAAAGACTTTTTTTTTTCTCCAAACACTACTGAGCACACACAGCTGACTTGGCCTTGCCTGCGCAGCTCACATGTGATATGCAGGATCTTGTTTCTTCTCCTGTTTTGACTCCCAGAGTCTCAGGCTCATGTGAAACCTGACTCCACTTAGGTTGTCAGCTTTGTTCTGAGGAGGGAAATGTCAAGAATTTGCTTTCTAGTTTGCTACAGTAATTTAGTGTCCCGACCTACTGCCTTGACCCATTCACTATCTGAGGTCCCTTTGATTCTCTTCCTAGCTGTATAAAGCCCTCCGATGTGTTTTGGTGTTCATACAGGACATTTGGAACCAAAAAGGAACGGGGCTGCTGGGATGGGTGACGTGCTGTCCTAAGTGAACCCATCTGCTGTTCAGGGAGCTGAGGCGAAAGTGAGGCTCTGGACGGTGTATCAAGGCAGGAAGTGACGATGACTTTAATGGAGATAAGCTCTCTCATTTGAAGCCATTCTGCCTTAGGCAACCCATATTTCTCACTGGGAAAGTCTGGATTTCCATCCAGAGAAAGAGGAAACCTTCCCACTTGTGAGAAGGCAAAGGATAGACACATCAGCAGTTTCTAACTGACCTAAGTTGTTTGTTATGTTTGCACCTCTGTAAACCCATCTGACTCAGCAGGAAGGCTTCTCTTCCAGGGGTAATGAGGTTACATGTGGAATGTATCAGCACCAGATTTCAGAAGAGTGCCATACAGCTTACAAGAATTGCAGCCAGGATGTTCTTGAATCAAGCAAGACACTGGAGAGTACTTATCTTCTTTATAGCAATAAGCATGAGGGTGTTAAAAAAAAACTGGATTAAAGAATCGACATTTTCTATAAGGATTTTTTGGACCCAAACTCTATCACTGTCTTACGATATTTGAAGTACATTTGGGTGGTTTTATTAACACATTTGCTGGAGAAAGTAAGAGGTACTTTATAATGACAGTTAATAACAAAACAGTTAAATCACAAGTATTTCAAGAATCAAGTGTATTATGTGCATGTGCATTTGCTTGGTATTTTCTGGATTTTTCTGGCTGTTGCCAGAATACATCTGATGAACAAATATTTCTCAGGCTGTTTGCTTTTCCTAAAAGATTCTTTGGGGAATAACAAACATCTTCAAGAAGAACCTTACTTCTCTTTGGCTCTTTTATATTGGCAAGTGAAGACACAGAACTTAGGTCCAAATATATTGATTAGGCCAGGCCTTTTCCTTAGCCAAAGTATGAAGTAGGTGAAATGATCCTTTAGTTTTCCTTAGGCGTCCTTCCTTTAGATTCCTCCGCCATGCTCTAGATGCCCAGAGGACTGTATTCTGTCTCTTTTCATTTATAAGTCAAGTTTAGCTTCAGACTCATCTTCTCCCACCATCCTTTGTCTAATCCTTACTCCCAAACCATCAGTTCTCATTCCTCACAACTATCCCTGTAGGTAGCCTACATAATTGACAATTAGGAAATCAAGCTTTCTCCTCCCTCCCCTGCGTCTGGCCATACCCCACCCCAGCACGCCCTCCGCCCCAGCTTCACCAAACCTGTGCCTCTGCTTATGCTGGTCTTTCTGCTGGAAGACGTTTCTTCCCAACTCAGGCTGCTGACCGCCTCTGTCATCTTCATGGGCCACTGCTAGTACCTAGGCTTTTTCATAAAATCTTCACATATTATCCTTAGTACAAAAGAATTTTCTCTCCTTTGAAATCTTAGATTGATTTGTTTATACTGTCATCATACTGTCTCTCGTTTATGTATTTCATCCTTTTCTGAGTCCTTACACTAGATGCTATGTTATAAAGAACGGCGCTGTGGGATGCTTCCTTCCACACATGAGTCATCTCTGTGGACCCGCAGAAAGCTTTTTGCTCAGTAACGACAGTTGTTGTCTCTTCCAGAGCCCTAAAAAGGGCCCTACTCTGGTCAGAAATTGATAATCCAATTAAATTCGATTTTTAAAAGTGGCTTCGTGCTCCGCTTTCCAATCGACTGTGCTCAATGAAAAAGGAATCGATGCCAAATATGTCTGTAATGTACTCTATATCGTCTTCTAGGATTCTCCAATGCACAGACTCACACCAAAGACTCTGAGAGTTCTGCTTTAACTCTAGCATTTTCCAAACTTACTGGATCACATAAAACCTATTTAATTGTTTCCCTTTTAACTCTTCAAATATTTACCTGAGAGTAATGAGATAAATATTGACTTAGGGTTTCTGTTTCTTTCCTGTCATTAATCTGTCCTTCTACAGTGACAAAGGGTATCAGTAAATATAGATTAAGAGCTATATTGCAGGAACAATCAGGTGGAAATGTGGAGATCTAGGACTTCTTAACCCTTATTATGCAGGTAATCATTTGCTTTCTTTCTTTACTGCAATTTTTAAATAAAAATATCATTTCCCCTTGGATTTGGACTCAGAATTATTTTTTGAACTATGAGAATTGTAAAAATAGAATTAAATATGGTTCACTAGGCAAAACTATTATTAATGAACTTTCATTACTTTTCTTTCTTCTCAGCCTCTCTCATCCTTCCTTCCTTCCTTCTTTCCTTCCTTCCTTCCTTCCTTCCTTCCTTCCTTCCTTCCTTCCTTCCTTCCTTCCTGTCTCTGTTTCTCCATTTCTCTTCTTTCTTTCTTTTCTTTCTCTCTAAATTGCATCAATAACCTACCAAAATATCTGAAAGTATTTCCAGCTAAAAAAAATTGCACAATGTCCAGGTGAGCAGTTGGGATTCATCAAATTACTGAGAGAATTTCAAATTTAGTCTGATAGTTTTGATGACAAAGAAAGCTTGAGATGAAGATATAAATCCTGGTGCATCTATTATAAAACATTTTCAAAATTGGTGAACAAAGGAAGCAATCCGGGGAACTGAGTGCACAGAATTTAAAGTCCTAGTGGATTTATTACATCCAAATAAATAGTGTGCTTGGGTAAGTTACTGAAACCTTCTGAGCCTCGGTTAGCTTAGCTATAATATGAAGGTATTAATAGTATCTTACAAGGTTGCTGTGAGATTTAATAGGTATAGTGGTTGACTTTGAAAGAAAGCAAACTAAAAAAAATTAAAGTCATAGTAGCCATCTAAAGCTAAAAAGCAAACTCCATTTCCCCAATTCCCCTTATCTGTGTGATTCTGGGTTAGATTTGACCAAAAGAGAATCCTGCATGAGATTTGAAAGGCAAAATGGAAGCAGCATCCATTAATCTGAAAGCCTTCTTGCAGTCAGATGCAGTGACAGACAGAGGCATAGGTGCCTGGCAGGTTCCAGGTTGCCTTGATTCTCTTCAGCTCCATGCCCATTTCTTCTTTTCAACTGTTGGTCCTGTTGACCGACAGCAAACTCAGATCCACTATCAGATGTCCAGCTGTGGACCTACAGAGGAGGAAGCTATCAGAGGCAACAGCACCCCATAGGCATCTTAACAAATTAAGCTTTCACAGTCATACTTGCCTGGCAGTGCCTGGTGGCTCAGATCGGTTGGTGACCCCTCCGATCCTCCAACTCCCATTATGAACCTTCCCCAGCTCCTCCTCCATTGTGTGAATTCAAATCTGTGATCCCACAACACTCCAATGCTCTTCTGCTTATGGAACCATGACAATTGCTGGTACAAGAACAGAATTTTAAAACTGGAATCTGGAATTAGTTCCCTGATCTGACTAGACTTAAAAGGCATTACTGACCCTGTTTCTAGTAATAAGTGGGACCATGGTCATCCATGGTATCGCAAAATGGTTATTTAAATTCTCACCTATAGAAAGCAAGGCTCTGAGTTACCAAGTGCCTGCTGCATTAGGACTTTTTCATAGAAACAAAGAAGATCATGTCTGTAGGGTTGATTCATTGCTTCTAAAAAGGCTGGTGAGCTTAGAGAAAGAGAATAAAGTCACAGTTCAAGGTCTAAGTTGGGACCCAGAAAACTTGCATCTTAAAAATGAAACCTTTTTAACACGACTGCTAATGTTCCACTATCTGTCATGTCCTCTAATTCTACATCCAGATTCGAGTCCCAGAAGGTTCAAGAGGACCAAGCAAAACATGTGACTTGGGGGGTAGTATCATACATGCCAAAGGAATTACAAGATTTCACTAATTCATATTTACTAAAACCCAAGGTATATGTTTCTTCAGAGTGTTATATTAGGGTGGAAGGAATACAATGTCAAATTACCCTAGATGTTTTTTATATGGATTCGCTAAGTAGAGATTCTGGATTAATAGTGTAGTTCATGTGGCTCAGAGTAATTCTAACAATTTATCTGAAAACCAGGTGCAATGGTGGCCTCTACTGAGTGAAGCTGGGATGCCCCAACCTTCTTGCTATAACGTAGTATAAAGATTTATAAGCATTTAGGGAGATTGGCTTTAAATGATAGATGGGCTCACCCGCCTGTTATACATTCCCAAAGAGCATCTAGAGGGCATTCCCTTCACCGAAGCTTTGAAAAATACATCGGTGAAGACAGCATTGGAGTCCTTAAAGAACTCTGTAGTAGCTATCCTCTTAACGTCATGAATAACATTGGGAAACCCTGCCATAGAACTCGGCTTCTTAAATTTAACGAGAATATAAAATTCTTTAAGGCCAGGAACCTAATGGCTGCATTTCACTTCCAGAGGCCAGGTGAGCGTGGTTACCATAAGGGGCAGTAGAGTCAAAGGGGTAAAGGGAAGGGTTTGACTTGCAAAGATTTTTGGTTTTGACTAATTGATCTGGAGTCCTAGAACTGAAATGGATGGGCATTCTAGCAAGTCTTACTTCATTGGTATAAGTATTAAATCTCTAGACTTAGTGGAGAGAAGTCTAATTTGACTCACCACAGCAGAATTGAATTTCTGGTCAAGTTTCCAAGATGAGAGCCGGTTTACAGATCCGGAGCTACTTGAATGAAGGGGAGGCTACAGCCATTGAGGAAGTTTCCTGCTACCCTGTCCAAAATTCAGATTGTTAATCTACCTTCTAGTCTTTCCTGATGGGAACTGTATATTGGGGAAAAAGAAATAATCAGACTTTTTGATGATTACTAGATTGCTGGCTCTAAACTAATTCCTGGTAATCCTACATTGCCATTGTGGTCCCATAGTCAGAACAAGAGCTTATGGAAGTCAGACAATTTAATCAGGCTTTCTGTCTCACAGTAGACCCAAGAGCCCCTGGAACCACCCCACCGCCATTTTCCTCATTCTGGAAGGTTTACTTGAAATAGATATACTCAGAAGACTCTGGGTAGTGAACACACAATAGAGGATACAGATGTCATATTATAAAGTTGTACACCTGAAATTTATATACTGTTATTAATCAACACTATCCCAATAAATTATTTAAAAAAAATACCCTAGAAACTGGCAAGACTCCCTCTCCCCCTTGTTGGTTCCATAATCTGCAGAATGCAGGCTTTTACAGTAGTCATGCCAGTGGAAGCCACTAGACATGAAGAAGGCCAGGTGACACCTGCACATGCAGTGGATTGTATAACAGGTAAGGACCCCAACTTAGGGAATCCAAAACTCCTATAAGGGGAAATGAGCATGTCTGCCCTTTGCTCCCAAGAGAGACACTAACTTTATCTTCCAAGGCTGTTCACTATACAAACATCCCTTAGAAGGTATTCCAGAACAAAAGCAGACAGCGCCAAGACGTGTGGAAATATGAGACCTATGAAGAATTGCCTCCCAACAGGAAATTTCACATATTTTATTGAAAAATCTAAGAAATCATGTGAATCATGTACAATATTTTCTCACAAGAAAAATTTAAGCTGGTTTTTTAACGTTTCACAGAATTGCAAAACTTTTTAATTTTTAAAAAGAAAAAACACAATGAAACTACCACAGTATTATCAGCTTTTTGTTTTTCCTTGTTTCTAGGGAAAAGGCTGAAAAATATTTAGTAAATTTTCTCATGATTCGCGAGGCTAAGAACTATACTCTTTTAAAATCTGCTAAAAAGATACAAGGAAATGGAGGAATCAATGCTTTCTTTGTTCAAACTATTTTTAAAAAGCTAAAATCTAATGACAACATGTTAAAATAATACACATTTTTGTAGGATGTTACCATTTCTATAACGGTTTCTCTACACTATATCAACAGTGCAATGGTGATTCAGTGTAAGTCATTACAGTGTTTCATTGTTACAATACTTGTGTTCAAGCACATTTTCATGAACATGATCAAAGTCTCTATTTTGACTTTTTCCTTTCCATTCTTAAAATAAGATTATAATTACAGTAGAATTTTTTCCTATGGATGTCTCTAAGTCTGAACCAAATTCATAATACATTCTCTAAAAACCTGTTCAGTACCACGAGGTTTGTTACATTTGCACATCTCCTGCAGATTACAGGAAATGGGCTAGTTCTGCATCAGGACATCAAAACACAAAAGTGATTTCTCTCCATAGACAGCTAATCTATTATGCTAAATCAATATACATTCTGTATAACTCAATAGTATTGGCGGGGAGAGAGTAGCACCTTAGAGAGAACCCTAACTTAAAAAAATTTTTAAGCCTAATGCTCTTAGGGTTTTTTTTCCTTTTTCTTTTTATTCTGGTAACTGGATCCAACTTATTCATATAAAATTACTTACGAAGCCATATAGTGTAAATCAAAATGTTTGTATTACCAAAACAAACACCATATTGGAGGTTTGATAGGCCTCAAAATAAATTAATTTGATTAAATTATATGTAATCTGATAATATTTGGTCTGAAAAACATGCTAGTGTGTGTGTTTATAAATAATGTAACAAAGAGCTGTGAGCCAGCCAGCCTGCTAGAGGTCAACTCTTCTGCTGAGCTTTTGGGCATAGAAGTCCCTGCACGTCTCACAGCAGCGCTGGTACCACCGCATGTCCTGACATAGGTTCTTCTCGCGGATCACTCGGCAGTACACAGGCCATTGATCTCCCAGGCACTTGAAAGTCAGAGCAGCTGTGAAGCAGAACAAAGAGAACTCAACACCTGTAGAGACCCCCGTGTCAGGAGCAGAAGCAAGGAGCAACTGTGTGAGTGGGGGATTTTGTACACTCACTTTGACTCGTTTATATTACCTTCTGGAACGTAAAGGACAGAGATTCACACACAGAGACACAAATACACAAACACATATATACCCTATGATAAAGGAATAAAGTGAATGATAACGTTCTCACTTCTGAGCTATTTTTAGACTTCTTAAAGACAGATTTCCCAAAGTCACAAAGTTACAGCAAATGGCTTTTAAGGCTCAATTTATGGCTTTCATTTTAGCATCTTTTGGATTTTTAGTTGACAAGATTAAAAAGAAAAAGAAATGTGCTCACTATATCTACCTTATGGGAACAGAAATGAGTAAGTATTGTTAGAATGAAAGTGGAAAAAAATATGCTCATACATTTCAGATCCCTCATTACCTAGTTGGCAGACATGTCTTAGGGGGATATCGGCATCATTAAAATCAAAGCTGATTATCACAAGTGAGTGACATTTATAGCAATATAGTGTTTGAAATGAGAACTTGATATAAAAACTTTGGCCATGTAAATTTGGCTTCAGGTTTTCTGAAGAAATAGCATGTTCTGGCATGTATATAAAGGTCAGTCCTGCTATAATTCTTTCTTTTGCCACTATTCTAATATGATTCATTATTTTACTTTTAACAGTCTTAGATTTTTCCAACCACTGTGCTTCTGTGTTTCGGGGTACACCTTCGAGAAGCAATAAACAGAGAAAATACAGTTTTAATTAAATTCTTCTTTTACTCCATTATTTTCTGCCATGTGATACTTCAAGAATGACTCCAAGTAATTGTTGGAGAAAGGGATTATGTTGTTTCTGAATACATGGATTCAATGCATCTGCTCTAGGATTGCTTAAAGTTTTGTCTTAACTAGTCTTAATTTTACTTGAACTGATTATTTCTTAGAAATGTTAATTATTTGGCTCAAAAAAGAATTTCTGTATTTCTATGAAGAACCAAACTTTTCCATGTGATTGAATCTGAAAAACAATCTATAACAATTTATGATTAAATTGTTCCCCTGGAGATTAAATGCACAAATTAAAACTGAAGGTGTTAAACATAAATTAACCCAGTACAGCCAGGTAGCAATGCTGTTTAAAGCCACTAATTTACACAGGAATAAAGGCTAATTCATTCGTGAATATTTGTTATGCTGGTGCAGGCTATATTTACTTAGAGTACATACTCTGCTCTTCCTGATGGATTAGACTGAATAACAGGAATTGAGAATATATATGAATACATTTTGTAACATAAAAAACTATGTAAATGGACATGTGACTAGTACTTATTTGTATTTAATATTATATCCTTAAATATGAAAAAAAAAGGTACCTGTTGTTGGTGGTATATACCCATGCACCCATTCTTCTTGAAAGCAATATTTTACTCTATGTCTCTCCAAAGAATAATTTGTACCCAGGATCACAAGGAAGGCTATTAACAGTGCAGAGATCTAAGATATATACTTCAACCTCACCTTTCCACTACACCCTACTTTAATTGATAGTTCTGCTACGGGACTGGTCAGAATCCAAAATACGGTTACAAGCCTTCAATCCTTTATAAGATGACCTTGAGTGGTGTGGCTTTCATAGGCCCAGAGCCTGGCTGCGTGTAGACAGTTTCAGGAATCAAAATAGTTTAGTCTTTAGCATTTTTTACCCAGCTGACCATTCAGACTAAAGCACAGTCAAATAGAGCCAATTTAGTCAGAACCAAATTAATTAGTATACTATAATAACTAAATTTTAAAGTGATATGCAAAATAAAAGAAGCCATGAGTATTTCCATATTTCTCAAAACCATCTCTTTTTATGGTCAACTTACCCAGCCTGGGTGATGTTATGGTATATTTACGTTAATCTTCTCATTGCAGGGTTGAAGGTGGCATGGCCTGTATGCTGCAGGTTTTTCTGAGGAAAAACATTCATTTCCATGCCTTCCTGTGATCTTATGCATGCACTGGATAACGCGGGACTGCATTCCTTTGCCACAGGTAATTGAGCACTAGGAGAGATACAAGATTTGTTAAAAGTTCTTTTTCTGATTTTTGTTTTCATTTTCATTTTTGTTTTTCTGGACTGCAAGCCACTGTCTCCCTTGATTTCTTCAAATTGAATGTGAGACACAACATCCAGAGTTGTCACAAAACAGGCGTTAGGAACATTGGTGTTCATAACTCAGGCACAGTGTTATCTGTGGCCTCTGGCTAACCTAAGGCAGAGCGCAGGGTGATGAAGGACAGAGGCAAGCAAAGATGGATAAAGAAAGCTGGAGAGTGTGACTTGGAGTGAAAAAGAGTGAATAAAACCAGGAAGCTGGGCAGACAGTTTTTAAAGTTCTAACATCCAGTTTGCAACAAATACTTGACTTGTTATTTTTTAATTTAGTCATTGATGCTCAAGAGTTAGCATTTGCCCAGCCATGGAGCTAGATATCTGTTAGTCTTTCAATCTAGCCATCCACTCCTTTTACTCTGGTCTTGAACTGTTTATCAACAATATCAACATGGCCTATCAACCTGATGTGTTATTGAAATAACTGCTATTTCTTGGCAGATTACATGACATCCAATATTGTGCTAATAAAAATATTTGATAATCTGGATTTTTCTAATAAAATACCCTTTTAATGGACTCTTTTTATTTCAGCTAAATGTAGTTTGTCTTCATTTGTAAGATATTTTGCAAAGATGAACATATTTAATGTACAATGGTCTTTTATTAGAAAAACCTCTTGTGTTCACACGTGTCACTAGATTTAATTTGTTACACAAATAAGGTGGTACTTCTTTGGCTGAGAAGATACAATGACTTTAAAGTATCACGACTACATGTGAGAGAGAGAATGTGCTTGTTTCTGAAAATAATAACTTATTTACTCATCATATTATTTTCTATATGGTTAGGATTTAGCCTTATTTGACTATTTTCTAAATTCTTTGGAACTATTTAAAAAGACGATCTCAGTGTATCCTAACTGAAAACTGGTGAATACTTTCTGATTGTTGCCTTTTAGACATACAGGCATAAAAGTTGTAACTTCCGGCCCCCTTCTTATGTTTTAATGTCATTATTATGATTGTACTCTTTGCTATCAGTTCTTCCTTTACTATTATCATGGGTCCCAGCTCTTTTCATTTTCATTTGCACAAGAAATGTTCTACACAGACCCTCATCCCCTCAAGCCTAGTCTACTACAGTAGTTTGTCTTTGGTTTCTAGCCTTCTAATCGATCTCACATATTAACACCGAATATGTATTCTTTCAAAGTTGCTTTACATCTATAATCTCCCTAGACAAAAGTGTTTGATTACTGAATCCATTGCCTACAAGAAAAAAGCCCAGTATCCCAGAGTCTCCAGGCTGGCATTTATCTACCTCCTTAACCTCATTTTCCACCCTTCGCTTTAGGAATAATTTGTTGTATTGTAAACTAATCATGCCCATGCGATTTCTAGTCCCACATCTACAATTGTGTTCATAATATTACTCCTTCTCAAATGCCTGGTCACTTTTCAAATCACAATCTCAAACCCACTGCCTCCATGAAGTGTTCCACAATTACCCCAACCACTTATGTGTATTTATGGTTTAAAACTATATATCCACATATCTAAGGCTATCCCTCAGAATCACCTGGAGATTTTTAATTAGAGTTAAGGCCTTAAAATTTCTAAGTCAATAAACTCAGGTAGGGTATGAAAACATGTATTTTTAAAAAAAGATATCTAGATGAGTCTGCTACACAGCCTGAGTTTAGAAACTACTGGTCAATAGTATGTGTTCTGTATTTAACATAGACCAATTTGGATTATTTCTTATTTTTGATTAATATTTTTTAATGTATCTAGTCTGTCTCTTGAAGTACATGGTACATTTCTTGAAATTAGGCTTATTGTCATGTCACGTGTAATAAAACCTACATGTCCAGTATGCAAATACTTTACAGAGAATAATGGAATTTTATGTACATGGCATTACCTGAATATAAGACATCATGCTTAGTAAGCAAGACCAAAAATATCTTCAGGAAAATTCAAAATAGTTGAACTCAAAATTTTTAAGGGGTTAAGTTAATATGGAAAAATATATTCTAGTATCTATTCCTAAAATTTCTGTAGATCTTAAAAGTAATCACAATATTTGAGAAACCAAAAAATAATAGAAGGTTTATAATAGATGAACTCATTCTGATGCAACAGTGAGGGTGCTTATCATGTATCAACAAAACCCAGAAATCAGTCACAGACTATGCCAAATACTTTTGATTAATCTTATATTAACTCCAAAGGATGTGAGCAAACCCAAGTAACACATCATTTTTCAGGACTATAAAAAATTAAGTAATTATAGACATAAAATAACTCAGAATACATTCTTTTAGCAGATAACGGCTGAATAGTATCTTCCATGAAAATTTGAAAAACTTAAGAAAAAAAAGTTAGTTATATTCCTTATGCAAGTTAAATTTTGTAACTTGTACTTGGGAATAACCTGGAAATAAAAACCGTATTCAGGAAATAAAGTTTTAGAATTTGCTTTGAAATTAGTACAATAAGCTTTATTATAAAACATTAACTAAATAGCCTAATAGCCTTAGAATCTAATTTTCATTAGAACACTTTAATAAGAAAAATATCAAGCTCTTTCTAGTAATTACTTTCTTTATGAGATATATTTTGTTAAAATTTTATTATAAATGTGTGAAAAATGAACAGATGTTTGAAATGAAACACTTGGAGTCCCAAGGTATCTTCTGAACTAGTTCTTACTTTATTATAGAAGATACTACTAACTATTTGGATATTTTCTCAAATCGCATCTCAATGATTAATAGACATTAAAAGAACAAGCCAAAATAATTCTGGCCTTAAAATGAGATCTGGGCTCTAACAATTGTCCCTAGCAACTAATTTACCTAGACTTATTTTTCATTTTTGGTAAGCAAGACACTAGAGTAGATCGTAACTACAATTTCAGGTCTAAATTACCATGAAAGTAAAAATCCAAAATATCTTATTAAATATTACTGTAGTCGGTAATTTTTAAGTAGTGAAGCTATGTAACATAAAAACTCTAATGTCATTATCTAATTATTCGCTGTACTACCCAACAATGGTATGACAGAAAATCTGTTAAATGAAGTCTCAAAATATAGTTTGCTTGAATGTTTCAGGATATTCAATCATTTATTGGTTTTTCAAATATTTATTGATCACTCATTATGTTTAAGATCTTGTGCAGAAAATAAAAATAGCAGAAATTATTAATACTACAAAGCTGGTACTTCATTCAATAAACTACTGCAAAACACAATGATATAAAATAGCACTATAGACTTCCACTAAAGGTCAAAATACTAAAATGTCAACATCAGTTTGCCAGCAATTGGTAAACAAACACAGAGTGTACCAGATAACTTGCCAATGATCTTTCTTTTACAAGGAAAATTTCCTGACTAGAGTATTTTTAAAAAAGAGACTTGAATTGTCTGACAAATATTCTGTTCTCCAAACCATTCATTATTGCCCCGAGGTCCTTTGAAACAAAGTACCCTATGAATCAGTTCCATGAACTAGAAGCCTTTAATTCTGAACTGCAAACATAATCTTGATTCCCAGCTTTAGAAGAGTAAAAAAG
This sequence comes from Eonycteris spelaea, assembly GCA_003508835.1. Lineage (NCBI taxonomy): Eukaryota > Metazoa > Chordata > Mammalia > Chiroptera > Pteropodidae > Eonycteris > Eonycteris spelaea. The sequence continues at coordinate 567,198 of PUFA01000196.1, forward strand.
AAACAGTAATCTTTGGAACAAACTTAAAAAGCTTAGAAAATTGCTCATACGATTTTGGAGTTCGAGACAGTTTTTTTTGTTCTGTTTTTTGTTGTTGTTGTTGTTGTTGTTTGACAGAGATAACAAGGCACAAGGAAAACTGATGTTGTTCATCCCTCTTTCCCACCAAAAAATGTACCCCTAGATCTTTTCAAATGAAATTCATTTTAGTGACTTAATGACATTCCTCATTTTAATCTACCTAAGGAAAGTATGACCTTTCCTGCACTTGGGTACACATGAGTTAATATTTTTAGATAACATTGCTGTATATTTCTCTTATGATGGGACAAATCCTCCCTTGACCTGAGACATTAATGACAATTTCTAAGGCTGTATTAAATTATATCTATGCTGTAGCTTGCATGTCAAACACTAAGCATGATAAAGGAAACTTTCTCAATAATTCAAACAGTTTGAAATGATTACTGAAACTATTTAAATGATTAGAGAAACAGTTTAGTAAATAAGAACCACGAATAAAAATAGTAGCAAATCAAAAAGAAAAAGGCTTTATCCTCTCTTAAAATAAGATATCTTATAGAACCTTATAATCATTTTCATTATCTAAAACTTTATTTTCCTTCTGTCATTCTTATGCCAGGTAATGAGAGCCAACTGACTTTATTTCACCTAAGAAAATTCACCTAAATAAACTAACTGTGAGGGAAATATCTGGTGAAGTGTAAGCAAAGTCCAAGTTGGTATACAATTGGCAATTTTATGGATTGGCCTAACTACAAACAAATGAGGGGGCAAAATGTAGAGGAAAAAAACACATTCAAAAATTCTTAATAAATTCATAACTGTGGCATTATTACCAAAACAAAGGGATGAAATGAACTCTGAATGGCTGTGCAGTCCATCTAAAGGACAAGCTAAGGTGTAGAATCCTTTCTTATATCACAAACAAGGGGTGAGTAATGAGGCACTGCCCAAAAGGGAAACTGCAGGAAGAAACTGATCATGGAAATTTCATTCCTGATATACCAGTATTTATGGCACTAATAGTGTTGCTAAAATCTTGGTTTAATACTTTGAAAAATATGTAAATACCTAATAGAAGATGTTCAAGCAGAGGGCATTTATCCTGAGACACGTAATTGATGTTATAATTTCAGTATGTTCAAAGGCAGTGAGTGTGTGCTTTTAAATAACTGTGCCCTGGTGAAATTAAGTTTTCAACTCTAATCTGATGCACTGAGGATAATTAGTTCCTAATTAGCACAATGATATAAATAAATTTTTGATGGATAGAATACTACATATATGAGTGTAGTCTGTTGCTAAATGTTCATTAGTTTATATAGAAATAGTGCTTTTATAATATTTTTGAATATATTTATCAAGAATCTGCATTAAAAAAAATAATCTACAAGTATCATTCCCCAAAGTTTCCATGAATGCTACTATGCTTACTGACATAAATCCATTAAATATTAGTGGATGACAGCAAGTACGCTCTATAATATATCGATATGAGTAAAATGTGTTTAATTCAAAGGAAAAGGGCTAGATGGGCACCAAGAAATAGTTATCTACAAACTTATCAAGTGTCAAAATGAGGGAGGAGAATTAGCCACCAAGATTTTAGCAGCTTCTCAAGGCTCGTCCATTGTACCACTTGACTCTACTTTAGCAAAGTATAAAAGTATTTTCCTGTCCTTGGAAATTCACAGTCTACCTAGTATCATGTCTCTATCAAGTTCACCAAAGAACATTCTTGTCCTTCATCTTTTTGTTCGAGAAGTAATAACCTATGTACTTTTGGACAACTTAATTTCACTTAAGAACGCTTTATAAGTGGGATATCCGTAAGTATCTCTAACTACTTTCCTATTGAGAGAGGAGATACTATTTCTTTCCACTGATCTCTGATTCTTCCTAGTGCTTCTGTGCTCCATGGGTTCTGAGATCAAGTAGGTTTATTCCAAATAGGTGATTTTGAACATGAAGCTAAAGACTTCTATATCTAGGCTTAGGTATTGGGATTTTGTGGTAAAATGCCAATCTTTAAAATTAGAGATTAAATGTGAGTTTCTACCTCTCTTTTCAAGACTTCAGAATTAACTATTGTCTATTCATAGACACTGTCTTGGTACTAATTAGTTAATTGTCACTCCGAATATTGATATAACTTAGTTTTGGGAACCAATTGAGACATTACGGTATATACATTTGTAGACTTCAGTTAAATAATCAACTAATTTGCCATTGAGTTTATGGAACTATTAATCTGTGCATGCTAAATTCTAATGTTCAATTGTAAAACTCTTCAAGCTGTAAGTCTTGTAAAATGTCCTCTTAAACATTACAAACCAAAGAGGCAGAAAATCTAATAGTAAAAATACACACTACTATAAGGTATTTATTTGAAGTTTTGTTGGTTAAGAAACAACTAAATTAATATTGGTCTGTTTTTTAATTTCTTTAAAAAAATTTCAGTGTATTTAGGGGTTAAAAATAATAATTCTCCCACTTGGCTAGCACAAATATTACCCGAGATTCCTTCCTTCTAGATTGTGCCAAAGATATATATTTTGGAGAGAATGTGTATTCTCCAGGCCAACAGCTAAGGAAGGCTCTGTAATGCTTTACTCATTTCCAGCTGGCCTCCGTAAGAAATAGGAATTCCTAAATTAAGAGAAAATTGTCACTGGCAAACAGAGTTCAAAAAAATTTTTTCTACCAATATAATAGACAATCTTACAGAACCTGATATAATCTGTAATGATAAGTGTCAATCTATAACAAGGTTAACAGTACAACTTGAATAATCTGTCTTTGGGAATTAATGGATTATTCCAAAGCAGTTTTAACAAGAGTGAAGTAGCATTCACAGTGGAGAATGGACCTCATAAGGAAACTAAATGATGACTTCTACTGGAAATTATTAGTGCGGCATTCCTATTCATTTATGTATATGTTTGGCAGTTCCATCTTTCAACTTTTTAATAAAGTGAGTGTGAAACAAACATACTAAGGAACAAAAGTTAGGTTTGTTTTTTAAGATTTGCTATTTATTTTGGTCAGTGTTTCAGCATCTTTTTAAAGTAGTTCATCTGCCTTAACACATGGGTATTTGGAATTGAACCTATTCCTAGAGGTCAGACATTTGAGGATTTTCTTTTCTTTCTTTCTTTTCTTTTCTTTTTTTTTTTTTTTTTTGCATATGTGTTTAATTGATTTGGCATTTGTTTCTACGGTTCAAACTATTTTTGTTTCTTTAAAGAAAACATTTGCATATAGTTATAACAAATCAAGAAAATGTGTGTGGCAAAATCAAGCAGATTGCTTATGAATGATCAGCAGAGAGCTGAATATGTTATGAAAGGGCTGCCAAATCATTTTTATATCAAAGTACACATCGATCACCAGAACGATGGAAGAAAAAGAGATATTTCACATTAAGAAGCAATTAATAAACAAAAAGTCTTGGGCATATGTGCAATTCTGCCAGAGGTCTGCCAGAATCACAGGGTGTTGAAGAGGAGAAAAAAAGACTATCAAGACAGTTCTTTTTTATCACTCTCCTTCCAGTGAAAGATCTTCTCACCAAAGAGAACTGTTGGGAATGATGATTACATTTGCTTTTCAAATAGAATACTTTCTAGGTCTAGTTCAGCAATTCTAGATCACAAAGGATTGGATCCCCCTGTAGCCATCTTGGAGAAGTGTGTATTTTCATTTTGCTTTGTTTTAATAAATAAAATCTTGATTTAAAATGGCACAGAGAACATTATATAGCTACCTTTCCCTTAGTCCAACCTGAAATGAAGAATATATTTGCCAGTTCACAGAGAAAAGTCCTAAGTGTGCTTTGCTTCCACTGCCTTCCCTCTGCAGTAGATAATTGCTGTCTAACCTGATGGCAGGTGTTCCAGCCCAATGGATTCACGAGAATGCAAAAGAAGTCTGCCAGCTTCCTTGAAGCTCAGCATTAAACACCTTTTTGGCTTCCACAGCATGTTATTCCAAAAAGGGTAGATTTGCTTTTTTTAAAAAAAAAAACAACAACACATTTTTAAGTAGTTTGAGTTACCATACAGGAAAATGTCAGGGGAGTCATGTGTTTACATAAAATTATATTTTTAGTTTAAAATATAATTAGTTTAATTTTCCTGGATAAAAATAAGCCCGTTACTAATTCTTTTGTAGTAAAATCTGAGAGACGTTGTTGTTATAGAATTAGATTGAGAAAAATCAAATGGACCAGAAGAAAGGAAATACAATGCTTAGTTAGATATATCACACATTTTTTTGTTTGTTTGTTTACTTGATGAAAAGCTTTAGCAGTCATATATTTAATAAATATCTCTACATGCAGTGCAATGTTCTGGCCATTCTTAGTGAAACAGCAATAATATAAGGCATTAAATAATTGAGAAAAAGTAATATAGTCAGTAAGTGCAAACAAATTCTGCCACTTACTGGGGAAGCCCTTTGAAAAATTAGGTGCTTGAGCTGGTCCTTGAAGGACCTAGATAGTTGGAAGAAACACTTTCCAGGCAAAGTGAACTGTATAAACACAGACATGAAGATTGTAGAAGCATAAACTGCTCAGGCCCGAGTTTTGGAGAGGTACTAAAGTAATGAGGATAATGAGACAGTTCTCAATAGGTAGGTTAAGACCAGCATACAGAAAGCTGTGAATGTCCGGGTGAGTATCTGCTAGTTGACAGTACAGCCACGGAGAATTCTCTGGAAGCATTTAGAGCCGTCACTGTGACTAAATAGATCTCAAATCAGAGGAGTACAGGGGTAAGAAAGCACCTTAGAAATCGTTACTCTGGTCCTGGTGAAAACACAAGGACAGCAAAATGATATTGGGAAGAAAAAGCAACTGAGGCAACAATCCTACCTGTGTATAGAAGGGCCAAGGATGACCTCTAGCCTGGGTAAATGGGAAGACTATATTGGCATTTTTCCAGGAGAAGGGAATTGGGAATAGGATATGGTTTGAGGAAATACAATGAGGAATTTCCTTTTAAATACACAAATTTGAGGAACTGTTGGAATGCCAATGACATACTCCTAAGGGCAGCTGAAGTTCGAGTTGAGAATAAGATCCAGGCTCCATGAACTCCCTTTAACTTGGTCCTGATCTCACGGAACACTCTTAACAATACTTTCTTCTCTTGTTTCTCCTGATTTCCCTCCTTCTCTTCTGCACGGCCCTTTCTCTGTTGCCTTTGCTAACAGCGCTTTTTCTCTCACATGCCTGTAAAGGGAGTTTTTTAAGGTTGTGTCTTTTCTTCTATACTCCCTCTCATGCATTCCTACACTGTAAAAAAGTAAACACCTTCTAAACGTCGATGACTTCAAAATTCATATTTTCATCCCATTCTTTTTCTCTCAGCTACTTATTAGACACAAGTGTGTAACTCTCTTATGGGCACAAGAAATATAGCCCAAAAGAGAATTCATATATTTCCCCTCCAACTTGATCCTTCTCTAGAGTTTCCTATCTCGTATCACAACTAGCATCCATACAAGTTGTTCGGACCAGAAAGCTAACTTCTTAACAACTAACACCTGCTCCTTTCTCACCGCCCCCCCCCCCCACAGGTAATCAACCCTAATCCTGTTCATTTTAACCTCACAACTATTTGTCAAAGCCAACCATTTCTCCCCATCTCTATTGACACGACAATACCAATAGCCAGCATTTATTTAGTTACTACATATCTGACACTATGAACTTTCTATGAATTATTTCATTTGGAGTCATTAATTTATTTGTATAGCTGATCCAGACTTCCAACCTAAGGTTGTATGACTTCATTCACTGAACTGTCTTACCTCTCAAAGTCCCAAATCCTCTCCCTCCCTAGAAATTCTGTAATAGTCTCTCAATACCTCTCTATATACACAGAATCAATCGTTTTTGAAATTGCAGCCTGAAAAAAATTATTAAAAATGTATGAGTTTTATTTTAATTTCAGAAAGAAACTGTCAGTTTATAAAATTAAAAGTATATGTGGATATGACAGGATTATAAGCACAGAAGACATTTCCCTCTCTGTTCTTTGTATATCTGTGCAGAAAATTTTTAGTGTGTATAAAAAATATGTGTAAATAACTGTAATTTACACTATCTAACTCTTCTGCATAACATTTACTTAATAGTAGGTCTTGGTAAAATTTTCTCTTCTCATCAGTATGTAGTTACAAATATATTTTTTAAAAACTATAGTATTCCACTGTTTGAACATCGTTTTACAATTATGTAACTAGTGAATGGATATATGGGTCATTTCCACATTTTTGTTGTTTCAACAAAACTGCAATGAGCATCTTCATACATACAGTTAGCAAATGGTTTGAGAGTGTGTGTAAGACAAATTTGGCAATAGAGTTGTGATAGAATGCATGCATTTCAAAATGAGATCTCATTTCTTTTTACTTATCAAATTGTTTTTTTAAAAAGTTTGATAATATCCAACATCAGAAGTAGCATGGGGAAACAGGTACACAGAAGCAAGTGGGCAGAACTGAGCAGAATCTACTCCATTTATATGGAGCTTTCTGGTTGCCCAACATCTCTCAATCCACTTCTCTCACATTGCCTCTCTGAGTCCTGAAGGTGTGTGTGTGTGTGTGTGTGTGTGTGTGTGTGTACTTCTAAACATTTTGTTGGTTTTATTTATCATACTACATGGACTTGTACATATTCTGTATACAGTATATACAAGGTTATAGACTCATATTTTTCTAATCCATTCTGCTATTTGTGTTTTGTCTTCTAAGTAGATCCTTTGTAAGATCAAAATACTTTTTTGTGGACTATGCACATCACTAACATTGGATTACTACTTTGATTTGCATAGTTAGAGCATTCTGAAGTTCTGAGAGACCTACAGATGCTTTGGCACATGCCACAGATGTGGGGGTAGAGGCTGGGGGCCTAAGAAACTAGTCCTCTGCATATGAGGTGGATGCTGGTTGTGCACCCTGGCTGTGCAAAGCTGGAGTGCCACCCGGCCATCTTAAAGCCAAACCAAAGATGTTTGTTAAAACAATTTCCCTTTCATTATATTTTGTATCTAAAGAAGCCATATAATGCCTTTTTAACTGGTCATTTGCAGATTTTTCTCACATTTTAAGAATGTCTTTCTCTGGTTGTCCTGGTGATCTTGTTATTCCTGTCTCTGGAAATGCTCTGGTATTGGATGAATATATGCTGCACTGTATCTCAGTAAAAAACGCTTGATGCTAAGACTACTGATTTTAATTGTATAATATTCTTATCAAATTTCGTTATAGTTTTCATTTGAAAAAATCCCCCCTCCATCACGTTCAATGTTCTCAAAATGAGCTTTGGCATGCTCCATCCCCTGTAGAGAACATTGAGAGTAATTTTTAACTCAATCACATTTATTTTCTGAATTACTCTCAGGTATTATATAGAAGGTGAAATTATAGATATCCTCTTATGCAGCATAAGAGCACTAATAGCATTATTTTAAGAGCCTAGCGATTTTTCAAAGATCTATTAAGACAGCATTATTAAGCCCTGGGGATTTAAAAAATTTGGCTTGCTTTTCCAATCCAAAGGATGTTAAACATATGTTCTTATCTCCGTATTTAAAATATAATTCTACATGTATTTGCATATGTAATATATACATTATATATACAAACATATATATATTCACATACACACATATATAAAGACAAAGAAAGAGAGATACTATTGTGATCCCTAAATTATAATTTTCTCTATATAGAAGATATATACACATAATACGTATGCCTCATTCTTTTAAAGCTAATATAGTCTATGTTCAATCATACCAGCCAAATGCATTTGACAACATCGAGTAATTCATCATAGTGAAAATTATATATGTAAAGCAGTGCAAAAAATGTCCCATTCTCTGGCCGTGCAAAGAGACAGAGGCAAAAAAAATTGATAACCAACAGTTTGGGGATTTTGTGGATGGTTTAGGAGAGCTATATACTCCATATAGAATGGTGAGTAGTAAGTTGTGTAAATGCTCAGTGATATATCAAAACAAAATAATTAAAAGTCTTCTTGAGGAAAAGGATCCTATTTATCATTAAGTAATTTCTTCAGTGTGAACAGCTTACTCACAGACAAGTGAGCTTTCAAATAAAAGTTCCTATAGTCCAAAACATCTCTTATTTAGGATAGCTTAGGATAGATTTCTTCAATGTCCAAATGTTTAGAGTTATTCCCACAATCTCTGATTTATATAATTCATTGACTGATCAAACTATGATACAATTTCAGTATGATATATTCATACTTGTTTATGAAGTAGCTGCTCAAATTTTCCTTTCTTATAAGATTATTTATAATTTTAAAAATGATAAGCAGTTATTTTTCCAAACACAAGATTTGTAGTCATAATTAGAATATAATTCTGAATAGAAATGATAATCTATGTCAAGAATAGTTTCTAGATTTTAGATAACTTCAGTTTGGTTTCAATCTACAGTTTTCTCTAGTTTGAAAAAAAAATTTACAAAACTTTGAAATTGGAATAATCTAATGTAAGCTTTCCCAAAGCATATTACACTAAATAACAAACTAGCTACATGCTCTGCAAAAGTGATCTTTAGTAAAACGAATAAAGGAGAAATGTTATTGTCTCTTTGCAATTTACCAAATACAGAAGAATGTTAAGGGATCTGAGAAGTCCTACAGTAAAAAGTATTTGTTTATCATTGTTTAACTACAGTATCTCATACATGGAGATCACATTCCAAGGAATGAGTTTTCCACGGGATATAATTTTGGGAATGCAAGCTTCAAAAATTCGTAAACTATCATGAATTTAGTCTAATAAAAGTGATGACATTCAGGTCTTTGGTATATACCAATTTTACAACTGTATCTATCTTTGACAATATACTTTCTCCATTATAGCAGTTCTCATCATGCTTTTGTTCTCTAGTTACAGCCGATACTTAAATTTTCTATTTTTACATTCTACTAGGGTATTTAACTTGATTATTTGCTGTTGTTGCTAATTATTTAATTTGAATGAGAAATCCTTCTAACAACTGATTGAGCTTCCCTCTACTGACTTGTAACAACACAGTTAGTTTTACTTTGATTAAAATCAGTGAGCTATATATATCAATGGGATTCTGGGTCTTCCCACAAGTTGATTTTAATTGGGTGGGGTATGCATCAGCGTTGGTGAGTGCAGATATGTAGGAAGTTAGAGTCCTAAGATCCTAATCTGGTCATCAGGAGACAAGAAATCCCTCCTTTGGATTTCTGGGTCTGGCTCCTTTTGATTTAATGCAAAAACTCTAGGCTGCAGAGGTACATGATTAAAAACACAGTGTTATCCAGTCGTTCAGTTTAAGATATTCTTGATTGCATTGATTGAGATTAGTTTCTTTCAACAGTTCACTGAGTTTTCTTTCAGTGGATAAGTCACAACTGCAAGAAGTCACAATTACCCGTCAATATTCATTTTATGAAGTGACAAGCTTGTATTCAGCAAATAAAAGGCAGATTATCAGGCCAAGGACCTTATGAGATTTGGGGGGTAGCCTATTATAGTATTAATGAATTCAGAGCTTCAAATTCACATAATTTATCATTCTAAGAATCTAAAGAATAAGAAATAAAATAAATTTTTTTCAGGGTTACGTGGAAAGGTGCAAACCAAGCCACATATATTGAATGTTGGTCAATCTGGACAAAGGTATGACAGGGTAATAAATCTCTTTGTCTTTCTAGACTTGTTTTAAGTATGTCAATAAGGAATTGTTTCTTTGATCTCACACTTTCCTGTTGAATTGTTTTAATTTAATAATTATACAATGAGAACACTTTAAGGTTATGCAAAGCTCCTTCAAGAGAGATCTGACATAATTTACTTGATTAATTTGAAAGTCTATTTCTGAGTTTCTTTTTAAAAATTAGAGTACTAAGTACTCAGGAAAAGGCACTCTTATTTTCCCGTAATTACTAGAGTCCTGGGACACTATAGTACACCAGATGGATTTCAGTGGTAAGACAATTAGTTTTACTAGAAATAATACAGATATATGCAGGTCCTTCTCAGTTACAAAAATAAACGATTACACAATCAATATATTCTGAGTTTCAGCCGTGACATTGTTTTCAGAGAAAATGCAAACAATTATTGTAAAACATCACTCTGGGATCTGTAATCACATAGAACTAGAAAATCTTCTCTATGAGAATGACTTCAGAAACAGTGGAATTCTTATTCACTAAATGCAGTTTTTATCGTCAGAAAGCATGTATTCAGTCTGATATATTTCTCCTATTCATTACGAAGAATTACCTTAGTTTTTGGATTCTTCTTCTATCTAGTCCTCTTCCATTCAACTGAATATACTGAATATAATTGTGGTTTCCTTTATCAGGAAAAGTTTTAAAATGCCTTGTTATACTGCAAGCTTTATATTCACCACTTCTAAACAAAGATATCCCATACTATCTGTAAAATTAAATCATCCAAAATGATTTACAGTGCTTCAGCATTATTTTGAATTATATCATCGAAAAAAGACTCAGTCTCTCATCCAAAAATCTGTTAACATGTCATGTGGCCAAAACTATTCATTTCCCAGAATTTTAAAGGACTAAGTTAAATTCAAATTGTAGAGTATGAATTTATTCTAAAAATAGACCAAAAATAATTATGTGCCATTCTAAGGTGTTTTGTTGTCATCATAATTCACCTGAATAAGTATAAACCACTTGTTAATACTGCACAGAAAAGTTAACTTTATAAAAGTTTCATGAAGGACCAAATTCTGTTTAACAGGTAGGTATATAAAGCAATATTCTTTTATTTGCTCCTCTACTGGCCTCCAATAATGAAAACAAGTTGTAGAAGTTCAAATAAAAGCAGAAAGGCCAAATTCTAGCAGAAAATATAGCATTTCATTAAACATAAGGGATTATGTTATTTTTAAAGTCAGTGTTCTATACTTAGGAGAGCTTAAATGAGTAAACACAGATTTATACTGTCAGGAAACATATGGTTTACTGTACACTCTCAGGAAAAACCCTAAAGCCATATCTCTATCAGAGATACAGTCAGAATGTGGCATATAACTGGATCAACGGTTAACCCCAGCCAGAGCAAAGTGACCACATTGTTTGTCTTCTATTTTTGCTAACTTCCTGGTCTCGATGAAATAAACACAGCACTGTTCAACAAAGACTGCATTACACCTACTTAGAAGTCAGAGGTAACACTTTTATGTCAGATTTTTCTCTTTGAGTATACCTGGATCTATATTTTTTCCTCTCAAGCTGAAGCAGTTTTTCCACTGTTTACAAACCACTAAAACATAAATGTTAGAAACCACAAGGCTGATACGAATGCAGTGAACACAGTTTGAGGCATAAAACCATATTCTTAGTAAGCCTCTCTCTAGCCAATATTACCTTAGCCAATAGTGGTCAATGACTTGTAGACAGTGATTCTTTAGTAATTCATCCATAGTAGCGAGGAAAAAGCAGGGTTTCAGAGCTAGACTTTATGGATAGTCCATTGAATATTCTAGCTTAAAGAATCCTAGGCTGAATTTTAAGTCCACTTATGCTTATCAACAGTTTAAATATATTAGTAGAATTTGAGTGAAACTAACAGACTAAGTGACCTCAGAAGAGCCCAGAAATCCACCCACAACTGCACACATATACTGCTATTCTTATTGCAGGGTCGAGATGATAAGAATAAGAGATCTACATGTTTCTTCTGTCCATTAATATTTTAATCATTGAAACTTAAAAATCACAGCATTATTTTTTTGTCTGTAATTATTTTGGGATGGTTTTCATTTTAACATGAAAGTGATCTCTTAGGAGGAAACAAGGAGAGGTGACATTCACATGGAACCACTGGCTTTAATATGTGCATGTCATTTGAGTCTGTAATGCCAAGATTTTAGTTACGAATGAAGGAGAAAACATCTTTAGGAGAAAAGCAGACTTATATAAAGAGGAAAAAAAATGCAACATACTGGATCTTCTAAACAAATAAAGAAACAAGCAGTCCAATAAAGGTAAAAAGTCACGGAATAAAGATAAGTATTTATTGTGGCTATCCATTTCTTTCCTTACAATGGTTATGTTCTAGCTGGGTAGCAATATAGTAATGCAACAAAATTAGTTTGAAGTAATTCAATCCAGGTATATTTAAAAATTACATCATTCACATAAATGTGGTAAAATTTTTAAATATATTTCTCAGGCTCAGCATGAAAAACCAAAGTTAACATTTTCTATGACCTTCCAGTTAATTTTGATTTTGCTTAGATTTAACCAGAGGCTACATAATAGGCACAATTTAACTAATAGTAATGGTATTTATCATACAAATAGAATTTGTTAGCATTAGCTGCAATGTAGGAGCTTACAGTTCTGTGTCATAAATTACAATAAAACCTGGATCTTCTACTTTTTGTAATTATAATTTTGTTTTTTTTTTTGTAGTTAACTGGAGGTTAACATTTATCACTTAGAATAGTTCTATTAATTAATAAAGTTGGAAAAATATAGCTTATCTATTCTAGTGATTTTGAAACTTGTCCTTAGAGCAGAATCATTTCATATAAGGAAAACATCCAGAATTTTACTAGCCAAAATAAATAAAAGCAGAGTTCTTACAACTGGAAGTGAGTAATATGTGACCTTCCCCACACCCTCCAACTCGCATTTTATTTTCTCATCCTATTTATACTTTTAGTATTGAATGAAGAGTTTATATATACATATAGTTTGAAAATAATAGTGATGTCTAGTTTCTTTATTTCATTCATACAGAAACAAAGACACAAAAGTATTCAAATTAACCAGTTTGGCCATCTGCACAATGAGGTTGTCCAAACTGTCCCCATGTCTACTGAGTTCCAAATCATTGTCTCTTCCTATTACCCACTCTATTTTTTTCTCTTTGAGTTAGAGAAACATAAACCCTTAACATAAAAAAAAAAAAAAAAAAAAAAGCTATCTGTGGTTAATTTAGAATTCTCTAAAAGTTGTTTTAGAGAAGTTGTTTACTGAAAGTTGTTTACTCGAAGGAAGAGTTTCCTTATATGATTCAGCAATTAAAAGCTGCATGGATTGGGCTAAACATTTCCCAATTCCATAATCAGGAATTAATTTACATAGTTTACTGACGCACCGTTTAAGAGTCCAATACGAACTCTGAATGCTGTCAATAGTGGGAAAAAAGTACAGTTTACTGAAAACTCAGATGCCATGTTAATATGTAAACTTTTGTCAGGGAGGTAAGGCATAAATAATCACAAGAAAATAGATTTTAAATGTTACAGATTTCTTCTGGGGCAACACTGGGCAAACTGGCTAAACACAGTACATTATATGATGAAAAGATTTCTTCTAGAATGTCTCTTAGTGTTATTGAATAGCCATCATACTCCCCACCATACCCAGGCAGCCCCCCTTTTTTGCATTTATACAATAAAAGGGAAGGAGAAAGGATTTATTATCTCTCTTCTAAGGCCTGGAATTTTATGATCCCATGACAACGGGAATATAATATCATAGCTAAATGTGGCGAGGCACTGGGGATCATTTGGTTAATACTTATATTTCTAAGAACTAGTATTTAAGAGCCATTTCACCTAGGTATGATCAGGATTTTATCTTAAACCATGAAATTTATTAATACTTTGTAGAGTGAACACGTGACTACTTTCTACAGCTCATTTATATATAACTTTACTTTATTCATAAATTTTAAGTAAGCATTATTATTATCATAATATTAAACTTACTGTTCAACTGCCAGAGAATGAATTGTGTCCACTTGATATGACCAAAGGCTTCAAGAATTGTGTTCCTTCCCTTCTTCTAAACACAACCCCAGTGTTGGTGGGTAAAAGAATGCCTTTTACCTACTATGATGGGAATTTCTTTGCTTGGTTCTGGCGATACTTTCTTTAGTTCTATTTTAAATTGACTTACTCAATAGTATTCTATTTATTAGGTAGGCTTTATGCAAAAATATTTCGACGAAGAACTATATCAAAAAGACTAGCAACAAAACAACAAAAATTGTATTTTTGAGAGCTTTCTTTGGGTTTTTTTGTTTGTTTTATTTGTTTGTTTTTAATTAATTAATTTTTTTATGGTGGCATTGGTTAACGAAATCCAGTAAGTTTCAGGTGTACTTTAACAGTAAGGCATGTATATATTTACACTGTGTTCACCTTCCATAGTTAGATTTCTTTCTGTCACTACATATTTGGCTCCCTTTACCCTGTCTACCAACCTCCTCTTTTGTATTCAAATTGTGTTAAGTGCTTTATATATTTTATCTTATTTAACCTTTAAGGCAGTTTTATAGACATCATGATCGCGACAGACAGGCAGGATTTGAACACATCCCACACCTTTATCTCTACTCTCCATCTCTCCTGAATGTCATACTTTATGGCTATGGTACCATGGCAATGCTGGCATTATTGAAACTAACACTAAGAATGTACAGAATGATTCTCACCTTAGACCAGTCACCCATTCGCCACACGTAGCATTTCGAGTAATCCTCACAGTCCTCAGCCTCCCTGGGTCTGGTGGAGAGGACACATTTCTTTCTAGGGTTAGTACACCTCACAGTCCGGTGACGGACACCTTTGCCACACTTGACCGAGCACTGGAAGATAACATCAGAGTTTGGATAAAGTCAATGACTAACAGTATAGTCGAATGAGGAAATTTTGTTAAGTATTGGTTCTAATCATCTCTCATAAGCCTATAACTCACATAAACGCCAAGTAAAGAATATAGAAATAAAGAATAAGGAGAATATGTACCAGTATCAGAGGGTAGATGGGGCTTAGGGTACAGCACTGGAGGTGAAAGAATTTTAGCAAAGCAGACCATTAGTACAGACCGTAATAAAACATAGGGATTATTTTTAACAGATAATATAAATGATCAAATGTAAATACTAAATTTGATTGAGATCAAATGTTTATATATAGTACATAAAAATCATCATTTTATTTTTACTAAGATTTACTCTGTTTTAGCCTTAAGAATGTTTGTAAAAAATGACAATTTTTTAAATTAAATTTTTGGAGTGACATTGGCTAATAAAATTACATAGGTTTCAAGTGTTCAATTCAATAATATGTATAATGCATTCTGTGTTCACCACCCAAAGTTAAATTTCCTTCCATCACTATGTATTCAATTCCTTTTACACTTATCTACCTTCTTTTGCCCCACTTTCCCCTGGTACCCATTGAACTGTTGTCTGTGTCTATGAGTTTTTATTTGTTCGTCTTTTCATTTGTTGCTTTCAATTTCTTATTGAATGTCATGTTTCACAAACTGTTCTCAAAGCTAAAACAGAGAAAATCTAAGCAAAAATGAACCAAGAATTCCTTTACATAATTGTATACCCCTAGAAATCATTCTAAATGCTGTATGAATTGAAATATAATATAACTTGGTTCAAAAATAGTTTACTCATAAATAATTGATGCTTGATTGACAATGATGACATAACAGATACAAATTGACAATGATGACATAAAGATACACATGTATATTCCACCAGTCTCTTAGGTGCAACTTACCCTGTCATTTACATTTAAGCTTCCATTATGGAATATGTATAAAGTTCTCAGTTTTACAATGGTACATATCATCACTGACTATCTACTATCTGGACACACGGACCAAAATGGCATTGATTGGGACAGGGGAGGGTGAGGGAAATGAGAGTAATGGCAAAACTTGAAAATCCAATTTATATTTGCATCTCAAAAAGGTCTAAAGAAAGAAGTGGAGGTAAACATTTAGCAATGATGGAGTATAGGAGTAGCCATGCAAATTCCAACAGATGTGTTCCTGAAAACTTGAGCATGGAATTAATGATACATTAAATGTACTGAATTTTGCACAAATAAGTAATTATCTCATAACTTAAGGCTTGTGTTTGAATATGTTGAGCTTTGAGTAGACTACATGTATGATTTGGCATTTTAATATTTATATTTTTATTTTTTGCAATTGAAACTAACCCTGACCCATAAAATCAATTTTAAATTAAATGAAAACAAGGGGACCATCTTTTAATTGGCATATTGCATTAGGACACATCATTTCAACCAGCTGGTGCCAAAATTTGTATAGTGGAATATTTCTGACCCATTTCCTCCTGAAGAGTTTGCCAAACATTATGGTTAGCCTGGAGGTGGGGTATTTTTGTTTCCCTGATGCTCATGTGAATCTTCTCTCCAGAATGAAATGACTCATACTGATTTAAAACTGAATAGTGCATTCATTCTCAAAAGTACACATTACACATGAAGAAGAATCTACCAAACAGCAAAGTATAGCTCAGAAAAGTAAGACAACAGAAAGTCACACTATTTGCTAATGTGCTTTTGGGGGCATTGGGTTCACTGAAGAATATTTACAAATCTTATTATGTAAGCTACTTTATCCTCATGTTCGAAAGAATGGGTACTTCCTGCAACCTAGCATTTCCTATTTGTCATTTTTATATCTTATGTAATATTCTGAAATTAAGCACATGGACAATTTGGCTCTGGGTATGCGTGTGCATTGATTTTTTTAACATGTGTATGAAATAGAAATGTGAGTATGTGTGCACGTGTGCATGCTCCCACATACTCACATAATACGTTTCAGAGCAGCCAGGAGATATGACTAGTGTTTATTATTATCTAAAGATATGAGCCATGAAACAGAAAACAAAGCATACAGTTTGGCACAGAATACACCCATATGCTACACGCTACAAGCTAGTGGGTGTGTGGTGCAGTAAGTTAGACAGCACCGGGTTCAAATACCAGCTCCACCACTTAGGTAGGCCTTTAGGTAAGCTATTTAATTCCTCTGAGTTATATTAGAAAATGATAAAGCTGTTAACTTTCTTGCATTGGTGATTGACTATAAACAATATACTAAATACGAAGTAAAAGCACAGTCCTTGCTCACAGAAAATGATTGTTAAATGTTAATTCTTTTCTTCTCCTTTCCCTTTTAAATATTCAAGGATAGATAATGAGTCAAATGTGTATTTTAATACGTGCCCACTTAAGAGTATATTCATGACATATAAATGAAAAAGTTAAATTCGAAAACATATAAAATATGCTCTTAATCACAGTACCATATTTACAGAATAAAGAATAAATAATTTTGTTCCTTCCTGTTTTCAAAATTATTCATAATGAGCACATAGATTTTTTATTATTATTATTATCAGCAAAATCAGTAGATGGCATTAAAAATATCAACTGTTGTGCAGAGAGATTCTGAACATGCTATGAAATGACCTTCTACAAGCCAAGAGTCAAAATAGAAAAAGGAAAATAAACGAGTGTGTACTGCACCTCTGACCACACTCCCGCCTCCCACACGGTCATGCAGTCCTGGCCCTCGCAGCGCTGGGCAGAGGCAGGCTTAGGCCCAGCGCAGTCCCTCTCCCGGGCCCTAACCAGAGTTCCATTGCTCAGTTGCTGGGTACACGCCACTTGTCTGCTCTGCATCCCTTTTCCACAAGTTCGTGAACACGGGGTCCATTCTGTCATCATCCATCTAAAATTAAATCAGAAGTCACTAAAACAAGTTAATGGATATCTACCATTTCTAATGAATTGGGATTTCCCCTCAGGACCAGGCATTTAAACAACACTCCAAATATATCAGGAAGAAAGTAAGGCCTATGCTGGAAGAGTGATTCGTATTTGAATGATTCCTGTCAATGAATCCCTCTCTGCATTTCCCATGATCTGGGCAACCTTATAGGGGGATCTGAATCCTCCACTACACCACCTGCACAATCCTGTTTCTGTACAGCACAGGGCAGTCAGAGCCTGAGCTAAATTCTGGGTTTCTTACGAGGTGCCCTTTCTTAAAACAATACATAACAGCTGGTTGAGTTTCCTCCTAGAAGGGCTTCTCCATCCAACCCCCAGGGACTGTATTCTACTCTGCCCTCTGTCACCTGGCTTGTGGCTCTCACATAACACTTATTAGATAGTCTCTAGGGATGTGAAGGAGCTCAAAGCTACCTATAGGACTTAACCTTTTCCTGATTATCAAATAAGGCCTTCAAAGGCAGAGATCAATGCCTTATTCATCTTTGCACCTATAAAACTTTTTATACAATAGCTTTGCATTAAACATTTCTTGAGATGGAATTTATATTTCTCTCCCTGTTTTCTAGAAATATCTCACTTTTTTCAAATTTACTTGAACCCATGTGTTCTTGGCAGTAAGCCAAAATTTGAGATGTTATACCCTCTGACAGCCTAGTTTTTTTGTCTGTACGATGGTTTAATTCTAAATAATGCTAAGCTTCTGTTACTGAAAATTTTTTAAAATTCATGATAACATCTGTACTGCAGTATTGTCTCTAGCAAGGTTCTCGTCTGCTGGTCTATCAAGTATGACGCAGACCTACTATTTTGCTTTGGAGTCCTCAAGTGAATTTTTCCTAAAGTGCACATTTATCTTCCAATTTCATTTAGCTTCTGCTCCATCTTTCTGCTTAAGGCTACCCATGCTATAAGCACAACACTTTAAACACATCTTTGGACTTTCTCCCCAACTACGTAATCCAGAAGACATTATTAAAAAGAAAAGTATCTGCAATTTCATGGAACCTCATATTTTTAAAATAAAATTAATTTTAGAGATTCTTCACATAATGATAAAATGTTACTTTTTTCCCATTCCTTGTGAAAACCACTCAAAAGTAAGAACTACTTGTAAAATGTATTATAATGAGAGAAAACATTTGTATTATAGAATTCATCTAACTTGGAATTATCCTATTTCTTTATCTTTAAGATTCCTTTTTACAAAGCTATTTGCTAGTGCATCTATATATTTCATATTTGGCACATAGAGTTCCATCAGACCAGTTGGTGACTTTTTCAATAAATGTAAACGAAAATTAGAATGAGTCTTACCAGGGTAGAGAAAAGAAGCATGAGAAATAAAGGTTGTGCGATACCAGTAAGCCTTGGAAAGCCTTCCTGCGATGACCCCTAAGAATCGCCCATGTTCATATCTTACTTGCCAAAATTTTGGTCAACCTCACTGACATTGCTTCTCGGTGGGTCACAATATACTGTCTCCTATTCCAAGAAGGAAAATACTAATAAAGACTTCTAGTCTCCAGCTGTAAAACTAATTCCTCACTCAGAAATGTACTGACCTTTTAAAACTATTCATTTTACCAAGTCATTATCGAGGCATTTTCTCCCACTATAACAGGTCGGTGAATGAACAGCAAATGGTCCGCACTGCACACTGCAACCCTTCACTGGCTGAGTGAGGGAGCGACAACCACACCTAGTCCTCCACTCCAGCTCATCCAAGATTCCTGATTTGTCACAAAAAGCCATCGCTCTTTCGTCCGTGTGGAAAAGTTATACGGTATATAAAACAAATGTTTTCTAATATTTTAATAAGTCACTTAACACAAGGGAAATTAGCATTTTAGTATCTATTAAAAGAAATAAAGAGAAGATAATTCTTAGAAATAATAATGACAAAAAGGATCTGGGTTCTTTAGCTGATAGGGCGAAGGCCAAAAACGCTGCTTCTTTATCTCTCCAGCACTAAATGCAAGTCAGGACCCAAGGACCTGACTGTAGGTAACAATAATTCCTTAAGTCACCTTTCTTGTTGATTACTACATAGCCTTCTAAAAAAGCTTAATTTGTTGACCTATTTATGGAGTTAGACTGAAAAGCATGGAGACAGGCAGGTGTATAACATTACTAAAAGTACTGTAATGAACTTTTATCTTTTGCACATTCTTTTATTTATAATTTTTCTGTCATATTCCTTAGAAGCATATTTTTGCCTGGGGGAAGGGTAGACTCATTAGAGCAGGAATGCAGAGAGAAGGAAAGGTTGGTAATCAGTTTTTTACACCTGAGACACATTGAATCTACAGAAAAGTAAGTCTCAAAATGTCAGCTTTGTAGAAAAAAAAGGATTTTCCAGATTCTTTTAAGCTCTCATTAACATTGCATGAACGAGACCTGAAGGGCTTCCTGAGTTTTGCAATAAGCAGAAATTGAGGAAACTCAGGATGCAGTGCTTTTTCAGATGGGGGTGGGGGGCGGGGGAAGGAAACCAGAACTGGGCGCTCATTCCCAAAGAGATTACTGAAGACAGAAAAGCCTAGAGTTAATTGGCAACTTTGTCCCTGTCCCTTTCACTGCCCATACTTATTCACTGTGATGCAGGGTCATGAAGATGCTATTAGTTAGAGATCTCTACAAAGCTCCAAATTCTTTGTATATCTGAGTTGCAGGATGTAAAACTTTAATGATTCCAATGCAGAAACTATTGTGAGAGGAGACTGATGCTCTGTTTGACTCCTAAGAACTCACAACTACACCCTAACTCATTGAGCTTCTACAAACCTCTGAGTGTCAGGATAGAAAGGTTCTATTCTCATATTCTGGAGGAATCAATCCAGCTTCATTCTTTTTGTTATTCCATCTCTAAAAGTTTTCAGGACTTTTGACACTGGGGCTTAGTCCCACTCAAGCTCAACATCAAGTTTTATCTTAAAGCATGTGGACTTTCAGGAGCCCTGTGATGAAGACCATTGTAAATGGCCTTGCTGCTAGACTGCTCTAAAATCATACTAAGGTTCCACTCTTTTGTCTCTGAAGGTTAGTAAAACATGGTTTCTTTCTACTCCACTTTCAGCTGCTCAGCACTGCTGTTTTTGTCCTCTACTCATGAGTTTCTTGCCTCCTTTGTTGCCTAATAGTCACTGGGGAAGTCACGGGGGACCAAAGCAACTAACTGTCCAGTAACTAGGATCCAGGTCAGAAATCTTGTGACAAGATTGGGAATTCTTGGAGAAGTAGGGGTCCAGCTGAGGAGCCAGAAGGACCACACTGCCCCGTGGTTAAGCAGGGGACTGGGTCCCAGCCAGTCCTGCTTTGGTTTATATCACCCTTGGCAAGTCCCAAAACACCATTTCAAAGAATTCAGGAATGAATAGCTCCATTCAACCCAATAACCAGATTTCTGAAGAGCTCACCAACAGGTTAACAAGTAATTTTAATGACTCTCCCTGATTTTCACACCGTGGAGAGCTCAGTTACAGGGAAGGCGAATCCAAGCCTGGAGGCACCAATATTCATTCCATCAATTGTTTCTTTCTGAGGCCTTGCTTACTTAAAATCTTATATTTTGGTACAGCTCCCTTGCATTGTTTTCACGAAACTGTGATTTCAATAATATTTTGAGTGTGTTTTACAGACCAGCAATGTCATGGCCAAACAAGGCTTAAAGAGTGGTGGGATAGGGTACCTAGTTTGGCATGGTTGCTCGTTGCACTTGCGAATCTGCGGCTCTGGCTTGGTCAAGTATTTGCATTTCTTGTTATCTACGATGCTGATGTTTTTGTTCATGATTTTTGTGCAGGACACTGTTGTCTTCCTTTCTCCTGAAAAAAGCAAATAAACATATAAATAAAAGTTACTATAAGGCCTTTGTCTAATGGATGTAGGAGGTGTTCACAAGCTTGTTATAATTTTCGTAGATATTTTAGACAAATTTTAGGTTAAATCAATGAAGATGATATTATTTACATAACGAAATGTATCTCTAGGCTTAAGGAAGACGAATGGTGATTTTTGCCTCGTTAGATATTAAATGGCAAGTTTTATATTATAAAAAGATTGTGGCACCATAAGTTGACAAGATAATAATTAAAGACTTGTTGTAAAAAGCTATGCCATCCTTTGGCATTAAGTGCTGAAAAGACGTATTTGCGTAACACCCATGTATCTTTATGAAAGCATATGAACACGCATGTAAACGTGCATTCACCTTTTTCATCTGGTTGTACGTCATCAGTGCTCTGTGGTAAGTTACAGGAAGCAAGCTTAATTTGAGTATATAAAGATCCCAAGAATTCCAGAAATCCTCATTCCCAAATGATTATAATGTTCTCTAAGAAAAACCATGGGACTCTTACCATTTTTCACCAGATTTCAGAAAACTGACTTTTCTACTTTCTCTGGTATGATAAAGTCTGACTACAGGAAGTAAAAATGACCATTTG
Organism: Eonycteris spelaea; assembly: GCA_003508835.1. NCBI lineage: Eukaryota > Metazoa > Chordata > Mammalia > Chiroptera > Pteropodidae > Eonycteris > Eonycteris spelaea. Next base: position 589,322 of record PUFA01000196.1, read on the forward strand.
TATGCTGTATTCATTTTTCATAAAGCCCTATACACACTTATTTACAACCTTTTATTATTTCATCTTACACTTTAAAAAGCCTACCAAATATGTGCTCATTCTGTTTCTCAGCAAAAGTCTAAATATCTATATAAGATTTAGTAATCTAATTTAACCTACAGTCTGACATTACAAAATAATTATATCAACCAACAATTTCTAAAGCCATACAGATCACGAAGGATTAAGAAATAAAATCACAAGTCTTCTGGACACTATTGAAAGGCCCATTAGTTAGGGTCCTGTGACTGCCTTGCCATGATATTCAGGAAGCTTAGAGTGTTCCTGCTGGTTATGCCAAATGGGACAGCCTGAGCTGCTGGCAGAAAGGTCATTCTGTTATTTAATTAACAGAAAGGGAAGGCTGGCATCAAGGGAGGAAAAAGACAGGATGAGAGGGAGAGAGAGAGAGAGAGGAGAGGAAGTGAGAGAGAGAAAGAGCAAGAGATACTTTAATAATTTTTGAATATCTTTTACTTTGACTTGAATGGGGGGTGGTGTGGAGAGAAAGGACGGGTAGCCAAGTAGAAGGCAAGAGACAAGTGTAGGGTCAGGATTGTCACCTGATTTTCCTCTCAACAATACTGAGCATAGCCTTGACAATTTGTAGTGCACAAACACAACTACATTTATATACATATGTGGATTAATTAATAATATATCTGTAGTTATTACATATCACATAATTGAAAACATTTAGATCTTCAGTTGTATCTTCTAGCATAGGCAGCACCATGTTGGCCAAATTATTCCTGTCTGGAGAATCCCAAGGTTCTGATGCAATGCAATTATTTTATGGGACGTCAAGCAGGTAAAAGGCCCTTACCCTTGAGTGAGAGAAGGTGTGCTTCCAACCAGGACCCCACAGCATTCTGTGACTGTGCACTACTGGGCCAATAAGGGGAAGGGCCAACCACAGAACAGGAAAAGGTGCCTCTTAGGACATACAGATTAGGAAAGAGTCATGCCCTCTGGCAGATGAATTAGCAAACGGTGTTCTTTTCTGCACAGAGAAGGGTGCACAGCTTGGCAAGTGACTTGCAGTCGGTAGGCCAAGGACTTTATAGGGGCCACAGCTATGTCTCAGAGGTCCTTTAGCCTGACCTGTGCTGCTCATGCAGCCAGGCAATCTTATGCTTACTTGTGGAAAAAAGCAACCTTTCATGCCCCAGGGGTACTCTTAGGGGCTGTCCAGACTATTTTGTCCTTGTTAAGTCAAGAAGGGTGGAGTGTGGCGTTAGACTTAATCATAGTAGTGTTTAATACCCACCAACTTTATATAATTTTCAAATAAACTGCTAGAAAAGCAGAAATGACTTATTATGTTCTTCTTTTCACAGAGAAAACTGGCCCCACAAGGCAGGAGCTATCTAAATATAATAATTTGGGACACATTTTTGGTCAAGTTCCTCTTAATTTTCAATGCATCAGGTGTTCCTCTATGACCTGATGCAGATATTAAATAGACATTATGCCAATTTTGCATAATGCTAGCATATGTAACTATTATTTTGACATTACAATGAAGCCAGCCTAAAAGTAGGATTAAAAAATATTACTTTTATAAAATACAAATGTTAGTTTTAAAATCTAATTTAAAGCCTTCACAGTCATAAGACACTCTTTTGCAAAATAGATGCAGTTGCCTAAGCTCATTTAAATAATGGCTTTTTGTCAACTACAACACAAAAAGATGACAGATATTATCCAGAAGGCTTTTGCTGAACATATATGTAGTCACGGAATAAATAACTCAGGGCTAATTATACCGCATTTATTTCCTATCTCAGAAAATATCTATCCTTAGCTATATTAGCCCAGAGCTAACATATTGAGCTTTTTGAAAAAAAGTCTTTTAAGTATTGATATATCAAAAAGGATAAAGCCATCAGCACCGTTTCAGGGAGTGCCTGAGTGGTGCTCTAAGAAAGCTTGAAGGCATGCAAGTATGAATTGGGACATTTTCCACAATGTAGCAAGGAAGCTCACATCATAAGTTTTTTGGCAGATAGAAGATGCTTAGCCTTTTTTTTCGTATTTTATTGAACAAAAACAATAGAATCAGGAAAAAAATCTCTATTGCTGAGCTACAGACACTTCATGCCTATGAAAATACAACTAAGATCATAAAGCCATATGGAAATGTTATTGTTTGAGTTTTTTTCTTTTATATATTTTATGTCCCAGCCAACACAGGAAATTTCCATTCTAGCATTTAATAGCAGTATTTATAATGCATCCAGTACTGTGGAACCTAGGGACGAACAGAAAGTGATGAAGTAACTGGCCTTCTGCCTGAACCATGAGTAGCTACAGGCTGTTGACAGTGTATTACTTGCTTTATGGCAATTTACTTCACCTCTGGGTCATTTCCATTAAATCGGTATTGGGAAAATCTGTTTTGATATGTTGAATACAATTATGAGTAAAATAAAATAACCATTATGCATTTGTCTCTATCAAATTTGGGCAAAATCTGAAAAGGTAAGGTAAATTTTATGTACTGACTCTTGCTTGGTTCTTCAAAGACACTTAACAAAGACTAGATATGACATTGTGCTCCTTCTTTCCCAGGCTTAGACATAAGCTGATACTTTTTTTCTATTCTCTGTATTTAACCCCTGAAATGGATATTTTTAATAAAACTATATTCTACCCACATAGATCACATTTCTACAACTTGCATCATAAATATAGAAACACGTTTTTGGGAATGGGTTTAGTGTTTCGATATGCACAGCTGAAATTCTCTTACTGGCCATTCTGAACTTTTAAATAAGATCGTGGAACTCTCTATAAGAGAGACAACATGTATTCATTTGTTTACACAATTTTCTTTTAAAATTTTAATATATTTATTTACTATTGAGCTAAGGCATCAAGCAAACGAATAAACCGTAAGTAAATACACTCAAGCAAACGAATAAACCGTAAGTAAATACACTTTCTAGAGATACCTAATATGTCGGCTATTTTTTATGCATACATTTTAAAACTTGAACAAGTTCCAAAATCATGTCATGCCACTTACTTCTTAGCAATTCCTTTTATATTTCTATAAGTTATTTTTTTCCTCAGGGTTTGGGCTTAATAATAAAATGACTGTTTTTTATTTTAGTAAAAACTTTTTTATTTTGCATTGTTCCCAACACCCAATATATAACCCAAACTGATCTTGTCTTTTCTATACACAAATATTTTAATGGGAACTCACAACTTCCAAGTTAAATATAACTTGAGGGCTAGCATACCGTTAAAGGACCTTCATGAACTAGCTTCTTTCTACTTTGCTGGTCAAATCATTTCTCATGGGTTGCTCCTCATATTTTGCCCCCTAGTAATAAACATTCCTACTAACCCCAGTGCCTTTGTACTTATGCATATCCCTGGAAGGCTTTCTACTTTTCCCCATATTACTCTGTGTAGTCGTTTTATCATCATTTGGCCACTACTAGATAGACAGTGAATTCTCTAAAAGCAGAAGGTATCATCTTTGTATTGTCCAGCAAAAGTGAGTACAGGGTCAGTATTGACAAAGAATCAATGAGTGAAATACAAGCATATTATTCAAACCCAAAGTGCTTTCTGAACAAAGAACTTCATCTTAACGATGTGTTTTCTAGAATGATAAAAAATCATCTGCAAACTAAATGACTACTAATTATGGGCAATAGTAATCTATAGCGTATCCAATTAATGGGCTAATATTTAGGTATTAAAATTCAAGTTTATAAAGAGTTTACATTAACACAAAAATGTTCCTATTAATTTAAGTAAAGGAAGTAGGATACAAAATTGTGTTAATATTATTGAAATAGAATAACATAAAGAAAAATATATTTTGGTCTATTTTCTTTGGCTAATAACATTTATTTGGGTACATGTAAAGTACCTTTAAAATGGAAAAACAGGAAAAATGTGCACCCTTAAAAAGATACAGACATTTGTATATGGAGATGTTTCCTCAACCAGAACCCAAAATCTTGGGTGCCTCCATAGAATCTGGTCATGGACAAGGAAAGCTGTGTCTAGGATATAACAATATAAGGATAAGAGCATGAGAGTCGTAAGCTAGGAGGATTTAACTAATGTGAGAATGTGGAATGTTGGCTTATATTTTTCCTCTTCAAATAGTACCTATGTATATTTCCTAAAAGCAGGTTCAACTCTTCATTTATTTCAAAAGAGTTATTGGATTTGGGGGTCCTCCCTCATTCCAGGTTTTATTTCATTCATTCATTCATTCATTCATCCACTGGATCACAATAAATCCTAATGTATAGCAGTTGCTGTATGCGGTATATGGATACTGATTCCACACACAACTCTCAGATAGGTACACCTCTAATGCCTCTAAAGACCAAGATCACTTAAAACAGTCTTTTATGTCAAAAGGAACTTTATGCAATGATCCACACTTTGGAGGTGCCAAAATAAATTTGAAACATTCCTTCAAAGTTTTTAGATGTTTCAGAATACCAAAGGCAAAGTAAATATTTGTTTCATGAATACATTTTCAGCTGTTTGAAAGTAAAAGAACTGATTTCAATGGTCAATGCTAAAATAAAAATGATATATTCATTCAAATTTTTCTAGAATTATCATTAGAAATAGAAAAAATGGTGATCAAAAGTATATCTATGTTAAACTTTAAAAATATTTACTTGAGATCACCAGCATTTGTTAGATATTTTTAAACAGTATTCCTTCTAAAAGAAGAGATTTTTATATCTTAGGATTTTCAGATCTGGTAATAACTGGTATTAATAAATTAATAGAAATGCATAATAAGTTAACTTTAATTTGGGTTATCATTTTAAAACTTAGTTGGAGATACTGATGTAAAAGATCATCACAATAAAAACTTAGCTACATGACACTAGGCATATTTTTAAAATTTCTTTTTCTTACTTATTGCTGGCAATCTAATGCCTTGCGATCAAATTCCTGTGAAGTAGAATAGTGCTATTACTCCCCTTTTCCGTTGAAGGTAAATTTTGTATGAATCTGTTTGCATTGTTCTGTGCTTTGTACTTCCTCTTATTTAATTCACAAATATGCTGAAAGATGACAAAGCTCTTTCTGGCTATAAAATCAACAATGAGAAGTCAGAAATAATAAGATCCCTGAGATCCTGTCCCTCCACTTCATCTATGAGCTGCAAAGGAAAATAATCCCCAAAGCCCAGAAATATTTTGGCTTTTCTGAAGTGATTATGTGCCCTATTAACATAGAGATAATTGAACACTGTTGACTGAACACAATGGAACAAATTTGAGAACGGTCTACTCATGCACAAATCATATAGAGGCTGTGTATAATCAGAAGGACTATTTTACAAAACAAGCTATTTAGAATAAAAATAAGAACATATCTAAATTCTATTTTTAAATTTCATTTTTTTATTAAATTTATTGGGGTGACATTGGTTAATAAGATTATATAAGTATCAAGTGTGCAATTCTATAGTACATCATCTGTAGATGGTGTGTGTGGTCACCACCCAAAGTCTAGTCTCCTTCCATCACCATATATTTGACCCTCTACCCTCTTTATCCTCTTCTTACCCTCCTCCCCTTGTGGTACCCACTATTTCGTTATCTGTGTCACTGAGGTTTTTTGTTTGTTTGTTTGTTTGTTGGCCTGTTGCTTTCTATTTTATATCCCACATATGAGTGAAATCATAGGTTCTTGTCTTTTTCTGACTTTAACAAGGTTATAGTAAAACACCTCTTTCAATCCAAAGAAACCCTACATAATCTCTAAGGGACATGCCCTATTTTGTGGGAATGACATTAAGCCTCCTGAGCTGCTCTTGAAAAAGGTATAAGGTGAGGAGGACAGGAGACTTGAACTCAGGAATCCTGGATTCTAATCCTGGCTCCTTCCTAGTGGGCACATGACCTTGGGAAGTCACTGTCTCTGCCCTTCAATTTTCTCATGTGAATACTTAAGACTATTAAAAAAGCCCTCTGACCTCAAAATTAAAAGAATTTATAGTGAATCTCTATTCCTCAGGATTTGACAATTGGCAAAACATATTCTAGGTGGGAATCAAGGTGTCTTGGGGAAAAAAAATTAACCCTAATACTTTGCTTATTCAAACAGAAGACTGATGAGTTCTGAATGTTTACTTCTGATGCAGCTTTTGTGAGACCACGATAACAGAAGAAAGAAAAAAAATAAGGATAACAAAATTCACTGGGCAAAGTTTTCCTGCCTAGAGTTTTAAATGTAAACAGATTTTAAAGATCGCCTGTCAATGCTCTAACAGAAACCATGAACCTTTTCATCGTTCCTTCCCCATAGCCCTCCACTGGATGGGGGCTGGCCATTCTTATCTGAGTTACATGGCAGAGAAAAATCTAACCATATAGATTTTCATTTCAAATGTGCTTGTTTCCGTTGGTGGTTTTGTTTTTTCTTTGGCTAGAGGATTGAAGTAGCATCCCTTAGGTGAAATGGACCCAAGCCTCAGTGAAGAGTGGGTGGGACCAAGGAACAAGACCTTGGGTATACACAGGACATAGGGTCAAGGTCCCCAGTCATGTGGCAATCACGGGACCCTGGGAAAAACATGGCCAATGAAAATTTTACCTTGGTGAGCATGACTGATAAAAATTTTTAAACTGCGAGAATGATTTGAAATGCCTTGGTTGTAATTATTCTATATCCTTGGGAGCAAAATGTGCTCTGTATCATCTCCTTCCCCTGCCCCAATGTTGCCTTTGCTCTGGTGGCCTCAGCCAGCCAGGTGCTCCAAGGGTCAGATGAGAACCCAGAGTTCTGAGCGCTCACTTCAACCTCCGTGCCTTTTTTTCTATCCCTTGAGGAGACTCTTCCTTGTTCTCCCTACAGCCTCCAGTGTCCATTTTAATGCTACTCCCATATACCCCAGGGTCTAGAGGCAGCATGTCCCTCATTGCCACTAAGAGTCCATTCTCCCTTTCTTCTTCCTACACCTTCAGCTTTGGATCTGACCAATTTTCCTTCTTGCTCTAGTCAAACATCAACCTCAGGGGTGCTCCCTCTCTATAATCTAAGATTTCAGCTGCTGCATTATTGCTATATTTGTTAACACCACTTCCAGCACAATTTTGGTGATTACCGTATCTATCTCAGTGATCGTAACACCAACGCCTCTCTGTTCCCGGCCCTCTCCTCTTCCCAGTGATATTGCCTTTCACTTTACTTAAGCCACTACCTCCCCTGGTCTTGTTATTACTGATAGCTAGAGCCCCTCCATAATCTTAGCTCGATTTTTTGTCACCATCCATCTCCCTTTGGTAGCCAAGTCTAAAAGTCTTTAACTCCATCAGGCCCTATAAGTCATAATCCTACCACCTCCCACTGTCTTTCAAGCCTTTCATACCTTTACTTTTCTCCTTATGCAACTAAATTCCAAGTCCAACCATTTTCAACTCCTTACGAACCACCTCAGGTAACTCACACCCTCCTTTTATTTTATTATACTCACCTGGCAATTCCCAGACTTATTGCACAAGTGCATCTACATACTGTACACAGCTGGAGGGTAACATAAATTATAATGATTGGAGTCAAACTAAATTCATGACCATTAACTTCAAGTGCTACTGCACAATTAAAATCCACATAATCACTCTAACAGGTGTGAGGTGATCTTTTATTGTGGTTTTGATTTGCATTTCCCTAATAGCTAGTGAAGTGAACATCTTTTCATAAGTCTGTTGACCATTTGTACATCTTCTTGAGAAAGTGCCTGTTCAGATCCTATGCCCATTTTTTCATCAAAGTTTGTTTTTTCGTTGTTGAATTACATGAGTTCTTTATATTTTCGATATTGGCCCTTAATTGGAGGCACTGTTCACTTGAAACCAACAAACTTTATTAACCAATGTCACTTCGATAAATTTGTTTAAAAATCTATGTACCCATTTCATTCATTCTCTCATTCTCTTAACTAGCCTCTTTTCAAAATTCGAATATCAACTTTTCCACCTTCCCTCTCAGCAAGATGGCCTTTGTTGATAAAATAGGTGCAACTGGAGGAGCAACACCGTAAGTTCACACACTGTCTTTTCTCCTGCTCCTAGCCATGAGCTGTCCATGTTCCTACCTAAAGCCATCTACCCCATTCCATCCCATCTTGTCAACTCCAAGATAACACTTGTAATTTTTCTCTCTCTTTTGCATCTCTTGTTTTCTGTTCTATTCTAGAAAATGCATACTGGCAATCATGTAATTTACCCTATTAAAAATGACAACTTCTTTGACTCATTCTCTTCCAACTACTGCCACATGATTCTGTTTTCTTCTTTCAGCAACATTTGCTGTGTTACCTTGAGTTCTTTCTCCGACTCATCACTTGCTATTTTCTCTTGAAACCACTCCACTTAGTCTTTTGAGCCAAATACTTCATTAAAATTAATTCTGGCAAGGTCATCACTGACTGACTCTTCATTTCAAGTATAATGAATATATTTTAAAATATAATAAATAGAATACATTTAGGTATAATAGTCAATTCTCAGTTCAAATTATTTTTGACTTATTAGCAGCTTTGATCCATTGTTCATTCCCTTCTTGTAATGCTTCTCACTTGCCTTATAGGAAAGCATTCTCATCTGCCTGTTTTTTCTCCTATGTTTGTTGGCCACTCATTTTAATCTACTTTGCTGGTTCCTTCTCACCTCTCTGAACTTGAAATGATACCGTGTCTCAACAATCAATCCTCTAACAGCTTCTCTCAAAAAACTTAGGTGAATCCATAACATTTAAAATATCATCCATATGTTGTATATCCTTAGCCTAATCGTCTCTCCTGACACCAGATTTATATATACAAGTGCTTACTTGACATCGTACTTAGGTATCCAATAGACATCTCAAATCTAGGGTGAAAATCATACTCTCTCCTAATTCTGCTATGCCACAGGCTTTCCTATGTAGGTCAATGGTTAACTTCATCCTGACAATTGAAGTTAAAATCGAAACAATCACAAGTTATCCATGACATCATTCTTTCTCTCATATTCCACATCTAGTCTATCAATATATTTTATTAGTTCTACTTTCAAAATATATACAGAACCTGGACACTTCCTCCTACCTCCACTGCTACCACCATGGTCAAACCACTATCATCTCTTTCTTGGATTACTGCAGTGACCCCTGATTGGTCTCTCTGCTTCCATCCTTTCCTTCATTCCATCCATTCTCAATGCAGAAACATAAATAACTTTTAAAAACATAAGCCAGAATAAGTTGTTTCTCTACCCAAATCCTCCAATGGCATCTCACATCACTCCGAGTAAAGGAAGGACATACTAGCATTCTTGCTAGTTATTGATCATGCCAGTTCCATTCCTGCCTCAGGGCCTTTGCCTGGAACGCTTTGTCCCCAGACACCCTCATTAGTGGTGATCTATTCACTTTATATTTTTTATTCACTGTGATCTCATTGAGGCCTTTTCTGACTACTCTCTTCTGCATTTACCCCCTCCCATCTTCACATCCCTTACTTATATTTCCCTCCTGTGTTTAATTTTCATCCAGAGTACTTATCAAAATTTGATACCATAATATATTACTTATTTCTGTGCATATTTTGTTTCCTTCTCCCCCAAACACTCTTTCACATGCCAGTCTCTTTGTGCACCTTCACCTGCTCCTTCTGCAGCAAATGTAGGCTAGTGTAGCAATAGTTTCTTTGACTAGAAAACAAAATTGATATTCTGCTTCTTTGCACAAATCAGTTTATATTACTTAGATAATTTACGTACATATTATACTTTCGTATAGTAGAATAAAATGTTTCCTTTTAGCCTTAGAAGGCATTTGTTACTAGAGAACAGATTTTAAGTGAAATCTGTGAGAAATTTAAGTGAAATGAGAACTGAAAATAAAATGCTGCTGATACACAGAGAAAATGGAAGTTGGGAATGTCAAGACTTGGGACCTAGCTATGGCCTTACCGCTAACTGGTTCTGTGAGTAACTGACAACCCATTTTAGCTTAGCTATGTCCTCAGTAGGATTACATGATTTCCTAGTTTCACATTTTATGTTGAAGTAATTTTGTTCTTTTGCCTCCTCAACTTCTAATATAAAAACAAAACTAAAAAAACTCTGAGTAAAATTTCAGGATACTTTTATATTTATTGAAAATAGTGACATACTCTAAAAGGAATCAAAATAAAGGAATTAGGGGAATGAAATTATTTTCTTCATATGCTTTATACATATTTAACTCAAGTATGCAGACAACACAGAAGCAAACTCAATACTACTCTTTCCTAGAATCTTGACATTCATATCAGGGCTATAATTCTTGTGGGAAGATGTACTTTGGTATTCAGAACTTTAAAGATTATATAAAAATAAAAAAGTAAAATATAAAAAGTAAATATAAAAGTACATATATGACATAACCAGTATGGTAGCTAAGGCAGCCCCTGTCAGCAAACACATGAATATTTATGCAAAGTTAATATTAAGTGAAATCTGTAACAATAGCCTTTCTTCAACTCACATCAGATTTTGTCACAAAATAGTTCAGTGTTTAGCTGCTAAATGTGCCACAGAAAACTTTCAGTCTCCAAGTCTTTCAAGATTTTGGAATTTCATCAGTGGCCAATCAGAAGTTAACTACTCTTTTTGAAAGATAACTACTGGAAAATCCTTTACCTCCTCCACAGGTGGCATCGCAATCTTCCCAGCCTGCGTGTGTCCACATGAACAGGGGTTCAGGCACTTTTGCACTCTGATTCTCTGGAGGAGGGTCTGATGGAATAGTGTACTCATAGTGAAGTCCGTAGTTCTGATCTTGAAACAGCAGCACCTACAATATAACACATTAAAATGATCAAGGCAGATGGGTCAAAGTACAGCGCGTTCAATGTGAAGCATAAAACTAAGGATATCAGTAGTCTAAATGCTTATTATATGTTGTACATGTTTCTTGAATATATCATAGAAATGTGACATTCTTACTTAAATGTTGACACTGTCATACTTCTGAAAAGACTGACGTTTTCATACCTTTGAGATGATGACATCATGAAGAAAAGACCACTTGAATGTGGTCAGAGATACTAGACCATTTTCTTTTAAATTGATGGACTAAACAGCTTCCCAAAGCATGATACACATATGAGATGACTTAAGTAGTGAGACAGGAATATGTGTCCTATCTAACACTAAGATACAACCTAATATCTATCTAATATCAATGCAGCCTTTCCATTCATACAAAACAGAAAGATGGATAGTAAGTCCCTGGATCAAAAGAGGAAGAGGATAGAAGACTTTGGCACGTATTTTACTCCGTAAGAGCAGAGAACTTCTAAGCCAACTGGAGGACAGGAATTTCATTCCATGTATGCATACAGTTAACTTTTAATTTTGGCAAGATTACTCATTTTCCATTTGTAGTAAAGATCACTTCCTTCAAAAAAGAATTTGTTAAAATGAATTTTTCAATAAATATTAACTTAATAATAGTACAGTTATGTACACATATGTAAACAGTGCAATAAACCATACAGGATAGATGAGAATGACTGAATTTGGGACAACACTAGACATAAGCAGGGTCCTGTTTGGTTCTCCCTTGGTATCCTGCGCCAAGCTCAAAATCGGTCATGATGGGCAATCACACATATTTAAATGAAAAACTAAATAAATATACCTAAAATATACTCATTTTAAGTATAAGAATGAGTAAGGATATATGTTTCTTTATGAACACATTTGCACAAAACATGTCAAACAATTCCAAGGGATATAGCATTCCTAGGAATCTGAGGATTTATGAAAGCAATCTCTGTAATACAAGGTGATGCACAAAAACATACATATTTAAACTTTAAATTATGTTAAGTTAGGGAACTTTGTTCCGTACTTAAACCGTGTCAAGTTACTTGTAATGATAGGTAATTCAGAGTTAACATTTCATGAGAAAATTTAAAGGAGCCCAAGGTTAACATTCTTTACTTCTTTTTTTCAAATGCTATTTAATATATCAACAAAAATACTAAAATATATTTTAATATGTGGACTGGGGAAACAGTATGATGGCATTAGAAATCAACTATGTCAATAATAAAAATAGTTTTTAAATTCACATATACATAACATACTGTGTACTAATTCTAAGTACATCACAGTGCTTATTTTTGCTTGAAATATCTCATTTGATGTTCCCAGTAATAAGTGATTCTCAACTAAATTAGGAGGGGTGGGGGAAGGGGAGAGAGAGGGAGAGAGAGAGAGAGAGAGAGAAAGAGAGAGAGAGAGAGAAAGAGAGACTGACTTACCTTGTTTATGGACACAACAGACTAACACATAGTTTTGAAACTGATGAAATGAACATATAAATAGTAGCATTTTGCAACTTATTTAATTAAATGAAGAAGTGTCTATTTTTCTTAAAAACTGCATTTTCATTGATAGAGCTTTAGATCATCCTTGAATAAATAATGCGTTTAAAATAGAGACATTGGCTACAAAATCATTAGCTCTTTTTGAAACCATTTGAGGTTGGCAGTGTGTTTTTGCAAGAAGGAAAGTGTGACCGTGTTACAGCTGAGGGCACAGACTGACGCATGGCAGCAGAAGGTATTGCCTTTCAAAGTGCAGTACTGGATTTCAGTCTGTAATAGTCATTAAAGAAAAATATCTGAGAAGTGCCGTTTCCCTTGGATTACTGAATAAATCCAGGTCACATAGATGCCTTCTTTTAGACATAGTTCACTGACTTTAATTATGCTTCATGCTTCCAGGAAAAACCTTGGTAATTACCAGTCAAATTAAGGATTCTGCAGCAAGGAAATTCCCCTCGCCCAAAACTGAGGTCTCACATAAACTTTTAAGATTTTGAATTAGAGGCTTAGTAAAAGAACTTCGGTCCTGTTCCATAAAAAACATGTAGGTTACACTCATATAAAACAGGCAACCTGATGGTATTTCCTGCAATCCAATCATTAAAAATGTTTGTTGTTGGGAACGGTGTTATTCTAAGTGACCACAGGTGAGCACTTTGTAAGGTATGTAAATATCTAATCACTCTGAAACTAATATAATGTCGTACATCAACTGTAAATGAAAAATAAATTTAAAACAATAAGTTGGGAATAGCTAGATATCGGTCATACGTTGTTTGTTTAGTCATTTTTTTCCCCTCTCTCCAGACAGCATGGGGCACAGAGTAGAGTTTCCAATTTGAATGAAATAATAGGATCCAAATGAATTATGAGGAGATGAACAAATATTCATGCAAATATACATACATTTATGATCCCGGGCTGTGTGATGCAAAAAGTTTAGATCTAAGCTTTATATCAGGAGAGACAGCATAGACCATTAACGCCTGATTTATTCACAGCTAAATTACATATTGGGAGATAACACTGTGCAAATTATCTGACCCTTCTCATACTTAGTTGTTGTTTATTACAATCAGCAAAATGGAGTAATAATAATACACATGACACAGCGTTATTATCAGTATTAAATGCTATAATGAACATAAAGCACTTTTGGATAGCATCTGACTCTTAGTGCTCAATGAATAGTGGTCATCATCATCACAACACTGTCATCATCATTATCAAGATTTGGAAGAGAAGGTCCCACTTACTCTCCTTATTTCCTTTATCTCTGTTGGTAAAACCTATCAGGTGCACTTCTAGAAAACATCGTTCTTTAAAACACAGTCCGTGGACCAGTAGTGGTGGCATCACCTGGGAGCTAGTTAGAAATGTGGACCTCAGGACCAAACGAATCAGAGTGTGCCTTTCAAAGAGAAACCCAGTGTTTCACAGGCACATCAAAGTAGGAAAAGCAAGTGGGCCAATGCATGATTTCAACCTCTGGCTCTTGGACTAGCAACACAGATGTCTCCAATTGAAGATAAATTCAACTTAAATTGTGTGCAGGTACTAAATAATGTGGCATACCACACTCCAAATAAAGAGTCAGTTGATCGTGTTTTAGAGTTGTTTTTATGTGTGGACTTAAAGAGGTGTTGAAGTGTCTGAATTTTAGACTTTGTCACTGGAATGGAAAACGCGCCAGCTGTGCAGTCAGTTCTCTGGCTTCTGTGCCGTTCGCGCTGACTGCAGTGATCAAGGTCAAAACGGGCATTTGAACCTGCCACCAGTTTGGGCACAGAGTCCCACTGTTCTGCTTCTTCCATTCCATACTCTGTCCTGCCTCATACCTAGTCTTTTATTACATGCTAAAAAAAAAAAAGAAAGAAAGAAAAACTTATCCCAAATATTCCAATTTTCATAGTTTTTTTTCCCCAGGAATTAATTAATCTAAAAAGAAAGCAGAATAGGATAATTGGAAGTACTGTTAGATATATTTACCAAATCTTTTCCCCAGAAATAGCAACCATTTTATCAGACATTTTATACAGATTCAGACTATGTCCACCTCATGGGTGTATAAAATGCTATGATTTATCATATTATAGTGCTCTCTTCACAGACATCAGCTCTGGTTAGTAAAATATGATTTTAGGAAAAAGAGGAGTTCCTCACTGCCTGTAATTCACCTCTACTTTGAGTCTGAGTCCTGTTCCTCTTGTAATAATTTCTATTGTTTGTGTATTTTTTTTCTTTTTTTAAATTCCATTTTTATATATTATGATTTAAAACACAGTTTTAAAAAACCCTAAAGAACCACCTCTTAAATCATTTGAATATCTACTTGACAATTCAAATTTGGAAAAAAGATTAGAGAAGGCATGGTGGGAATGGCCTTTGCCATAGGGAGCTGATTACTCAATGTCCCTGACTCATACCAGGAGGTGCAAAGGTGACGTGGTAGGACCTTTGGCAGAGAGCTTCTCCCAGAGGCCTCGTCTTACGTAATGAACAGTAGTCCCCGCTAAGTTGAATGCTCCAGAATGTTCAATCTTCCAGTCACTATTGATAGACTGTTTTCCAGTGTCGCGGAGAGCTATAAAGATGTTTAAAAATATTATGAGAATTAACAAGAAAGAAGCATTAATCCATATCCACATCACATGACTTCATTAAAAGGATTTTGTTTGTTTCTCAACTAATGGGTCAACTCCCTGACCTAAAACATGAGGCATGTTCTCGATGGGAAAGTCTGAAATCATAGCAAATTCCACAAACTCTCCTCTCCTGAAAATGTCCACAACTATGTGGCCATATTTATTTTGGACTCCTGCAAACTTCTTTGGACACTTGATGTCTATAATCCTTATTTTTGTCCTTAATCATATATTCCTCAACATATTCTTTTTTAAGGCTCAGTGTGTGTTTTTGTGTTGTCTATGCAATGACCCTACAAACAATGTGAGGACTAGCATGACATTTTTGACATGATCTGGATCTCCTATGCCACTCAGAAAAGTGTGTCATTAAAGACAAGTCATTAAATTGCATGTCCACTAACAGATCAAAATGACAGGTTCTATTCACTACAAAAAAATTCTAAAATATATGTTAGTCTTAAACACTAAACTCAGGACCTTTTCACACCTTTAGCTGTGTACAAAAAATGGAAGATAAATGCCAATTTTCACCCATCGACAGCATCATTTGTATAGAATTTTGCAAAACAGCATTGTTTACCTAAACTTTTTTCTCTATTTCTGTTTTGAATTGATCTGTTACTATTTAAATAAGATTCATGACATGAAAGTGAGATGTTATGATTACCATTTTAAATTAAAGATCCTTTTTATTTTTTTTGCAATTTGTTTAATTTTTTTTAATTTAAGTTTTTAAACTCTCCCATTTAACTGAATTATCTTCCAAAAAGTCATTTATGTGTTCATTGAAGGCTTTTATATGTTATAATTCTATAAAAATGTTTTGATAACTTAAGCCAATAAATCTTGCTAAATATTATTTTTAAGCTAATCTCTATTTATTGAATTCTTGAAGGTTTCCAAAAATTTTTTATTTATTGTATATAATGCTCAGATAAATATTACTGTATGCTAATTATGTATAAAACTCAATATTTCCCTTTGATAAGTTTCCAGATTTAGGATTACAGGGCCAAAGAAATTGAACACTTAGAGATTTTGAAAAATAATTTCAAATTGGCTTTCATAAAGGTTGCCTCAATTTATGCTTGCATGATAGTGACTAAAGTGTCTAATTCTGAACAACTTCTTGGAAGCACTTTTCTCTTGTATAATATTTAATCGAGACTAAATAATGATGTGTCAAATATCAGCTATAAAGCAGGCTATCCTCAAAGTCCTAGGAAATTCTAAAATGAACAATATAAATATATTCTCTGGCATCACAGAATTTATAATCTAGCTAGTGAATGAGAAATGAAACAAGTTATATAAATTACTAATTCTAATTATGCTGAAGCTCGTGTGGGGGAGTCAGGAAAGGCTTGCCTGAAGGATGCCATTTACTGGAGATGTTGGACAGGGGAAAAAGAGAAGCAGAGAAAGTTCATTCAAGACTGAGGAAACTACAGAAAGCTCAATGCAGCTTGGGGAGCATCGGAGACAAATGTGCATGATGCCGAACACACTGAAGTGAACCACAGAGATGAACCTGGAGAAGTAAGGAATGGGCAGACCTGGTGGGCCTTGTTAATATTTTGAGGTTTTGTTTTTTTTTTCCCCTAAGAAAAAAAATGTAAAGCTCTAAAAGATTTTGAAAAATATTGTGAAGAAAATGGACTGAGGTAGGGCAAATTTGGATAGAGAAGATAGGATATAACGTTAACTTAGTAGCCCAACTGAAAGTAATGGTGGCTTGGATTAAGGTGGTGGAGAAAAATATCAAGAGCAATTTAGGAGTGAAATTAATAAAATACAATGATGACTTGGTTGTCATGAAAGGAAGTGTCAGGTATGATACTAGGTTTCTAAGATGAGAAAACAGGTGAATTATGATGGCAAATAATGAAATGGGAAAGACTAGCAAGAGAAATGGGTGAGAAGAAATATCAGGCACTAAATTTTGAACAATCTAGATTTTTTAAATAAAAATTTCTTGTTTTATTGTTATGAAATTTATTATTCATTTACTTATCTATGCATGTTTCTTTAAATTAATCAAGTAAATTATTCATTATCCGTTGATGTTTTTCTGGTCCACTGGAATTTTTCTGGTGCTTATAATCACATTATTACAAGCAATGTACCAATAAAACTATTGAAATTTTACCTCATTAATCTTAATTTCTATCAATAATATCTTTAGCATGCACTGTATATAAAGTATTTTAGATAAAATATTAAGCACATATATTTTCAGATTTATGAAAAATATGTAAATATTAATTTTTACCTTGAATTTTAAACTTGAAAAGGGATATATTGACAGAAAACTCTCAACACTGCAAATATCATAATACCATTTACAAATGGATATGCTTCAAACAATACTAAACTGATTTTTAAATAATGATTTTGCCTAAAAGGTAAACTATTTCCTTGTATATCTCTTAAAGTCTATTAAATATTTTGAGAAACCTTTTTGGCCTAGATTTGTACCATAGCCAATATAATTCCATTCTCCTTACTCCTTGCTCCCATATTTCAATATATACTCAGGGCACAATCATAAAGAAATATTTTTTGAAAAATCTCTAATAAAAAATACCTGAAAAAAACTTCTTAAAAAATTCCAAACACCTAAATTATTTTTAAACTCCAGTCTTATAAATATTCTTTTAACTAGAGATCAAGTTTTTAAATGTTTGAGATTGCTGGTCTGTTTTGATTTGTTTATACCATCTTATTTTGTGCTTTCTGTTTTCCTGCTTGCTGTATATTTCTGTTATTTCTCTCCTATCTTGTTTTCTATTGATTTTTTAAAATTTCATTTAAAAAATTATATTTGGTTCTCTAAATATGTGTTTAGTTGATTCTACTTATTCTTGTAAATTTGTAAATTCCCCTTTTGTATATTTAAACATATTGACCATAATATTTTTATATTTTCTGCATATGTATCATATATGATACAGCTATATCTATGTCCGACTCTGCTCTCCCTTATTTTCACAGCTTTTGTTTGTAGCATCTATTTCCTTTGATGTTGTCTGAACTTTTTTTTACTATAAAATTTTATTCGTTGAACTTTATAGAATTCTTTCGAGGCTTGTTTTGAAGGTGCATTACTTCAAAAAATTTTTGGATTTGCATATGCCAGCCACCTCAAGAACATCATTAAAATAAATGTCTTGAAGGCTTTTGAGTTAGAATAAATTGGTGCCACAAATCCGTATGAACGTTTGCTTTTGTTTACAAATTTTCAGTGAAGTTAATTTTCTACCTCTGCCGAGTATCAGTGTTAATACAGCCACATTCCCTTTCTTTCTTCTTTTAGGTGCATGTGTATTTTTCTTTTTCACAGTGAGCTTGTAGCCCTTTGGGGTGCTGCTTTTAGAGGGGGCAGGGGCCTCTTATTAGAGTCTCTACTTTGCAAAGGTCTTAGGCTTTATTTTCTATATACAGCATCCCTTGGCTCTCGAAGTTTAAACTGGTTACCAGTGTTGCAGGAAGTGACATTCGATGGAGGAATTTGGAATTTCAGACAACTTTGTTAGCGGAAAGAGAATTTAATGCTGGCAGAGAGCGTGGGGCTTTCAACAGGCCCAAAGCATGAGCTCCCTTGGTTAGATTTCTTACAGCTTATATACCCTTGCAGTGTCCATGAAGGGGGGGGGGGGGTGATTCCTTTGTCTGATTCCTTTGCACTTTGTGACTCAGGATGGAGAGGAGGAGCTTTGAGTTGGGTGCTGCAAGGGAGGAGGAATTTCCAAACCACTGATCTTACCTATTTACAGGTCATTTTACCTTGTAGAACCTGCAACCTTGGCATTATGAACACTGTTATAGGATTCTTGGAGAGACGGGACACTAAGGCTATAAGCAGAAAGTAGCACTTATTGATACCAGCACCTGCTCAGCAGATTCCTATCCTAATGCTGAGCCCTGATCATAACATAGCAAGCAGTTTTATACAGTCTTATCATTCCTACACAGCTACGGAGATAAGGAAGGACATCAGTTGGTTGGCAAGCCATGAATCAAGATGTGAGCTGCAGAGTCCTGGAGGAGGGAGAAGGCAGTTAGGAATGAACTTTAACTGGCTGAGTTGGTCATTTCTACAAGCTCTTTCCTTTGCATTTTTTAGATGCCTCCTTTTCTCTCTTATCAGAATTAAGCATAAGTGGACTTCAGGCAGCCGAATACTCTGGCTTCCTATTCTGCTTTTCTTTATAGCATGTGAGTATTCATTAATTTCTTTTTGGTTCAGAGTTAAATTTTTAAAATGTTCTTTTTTCCTCCTTTTGTGTTTTGCTCAACACTTTTAATTGTTTTTAGTGAGAAGTTTTTCCATAGTGGTTGCATGCAAAACGGCAAGCAAGGTTAGATGACCCATGTGATCTTTTTTAGGTTTTTAAAAATCATAAGCTATAGTGATGTTATAAAGATATATATGATCTCTCTGACCTACTTTACTCTCCATTTTAGGCTTTTCGATAAATTACTAAATTATTAACCAAATAATAAAGTCACAATCTTCAGAAAAACAGATAATAATTGCATATGGGACTATAATTCAAAGAGAATAATGAAAAAGAATAATTGTATTGGGTGGAAATTAAATGTCTCCCATGAGATAATATATAGTTTTATGTAGACAAGTTAATTTGTTACAGAATGATTAGTTTGCCAGGGTATGATCTATTTTCCTTTCTTTTTGCTAATGCTTTTTTAGATGAGGATTTTCAGTGACTTCCTTCTAATGCCCAAAGGAGCCTTTAGGAAATGTGATTTATGACATGTATATTCTGCCATTCTTTAGGCAGACAATACATATTGAAATCTAGGATTTCAATACCGTGTTACTTTTTTTTTTTTTCCCAAATTTACCCCTCATCCATGTGCTCTAGCCATCATTATGTGCCCAGTTATTTTAAGCCAGAAACCTAGAAGTCATCTCTGAATCTTCATCTTCTATCAATATTCACATACATTCTTCAACAAGTTTCAACAGTTCAACTTCTTCAAAGTCTCTAGAAACCACTGGGGTTTTCCTGTTCTCTTGATTGGATTATGCAGCTGGTCTCTTCATTTTCATGCTTGCTTACTTGCTTAAGCAAGTAAGGAAACTTAGTGGGTTCTTGAATAAACATGGTAACATACTAGTATTTTCAACCTTTATTTAACCTCGGACTAGTATTCAGGATGTTTAGGGGCACTGATTCTATTTCCTTATGCAGGAAAAGAACGTGGCAACTCAGGTCTAAGCCTAATACTAAGCACAAGGAAAACTGACATTAATAAGGCCACACACTTAACGTGTTTCCATATTTAAGTTGAATGGTCTTTTAATAGCAAAAAGCTATTGGAGATTTATGTTTACAGATCTGCATCAGGGAAAGAAAATGGGATCTGGCAGACTTGGAGGTAGTGATTAGAGAAGAAAACTGTCATTTCATGATTTGTGTCCTCTGAATTAATTCTATACACCAATTGACACCAGTTAACAGAAGGAGAAAAGAGAGAATTCGGAGGAAATTCAAAGACAATGTGTTCACATATGACATGTACTTTAAAATCACAAATGTTGCATGGAAGGCAATGATTAAAAAGAAAAAGTGAAAGGGAGACAATAGGAACCAGACACTGTGGACACACCGCTTGGGTTTAAATCCAGGGTCACAGCTTTGTTATATGTGTGATCTTGGAAAAGAAACTTAAACCCCTGTTCTTCTACTACCTGATTTTAAAAATTAGCAGCACATATTTCAGAGTTGTTGTGAGGATTTATTTAACGGATATATTTAATGCGCTGGCTCAGACTAATCACTACACAAATGCGAACCATCTTTTCTTAATTAAGTTTCACTCAGAAAGTCTTTAGTATTTCCTGTGTGTCAGACTCTGTTTTATTTACTGCAGATATAGCTCTGAGGAAAAGGATCCCTGCCTTTAAGAATTAACAATGGTGATAGAGACTATAAAAGCATACATGTAAGCAAATAAGAAAATTCAGACAGTGATAAATACTATAAAGGAAATAAAGCAGGACAATGTAATAGAGAGTAGCTTGGTTAGGGGGTCACAGTGGACATAAAAAGAGAGTGACAGATTTGAATAACTGACAGGATTTGCTGATATATTAAAGTGATGAAGAGAATTATCAAGGGAAATCCTAGCTTTAGTATAATCTACTGGGTAGAAATTAGTGACTGTGATAAATAATGCCCCCTCCGAGATATCCATGTCCGACAAGGTAGATATTATACAAAGTATCTTCTCTGAGCATAATGAGGTGAAGTTAAAAGTCAATAACAGAAGGAAAACTGGAAAACACACAAATTTATGGAAATGAAACGACACAAACAATGAATGACTCAAAGAAGAAATCATAAGGGAAATTAGAAAATATTTTGAGACAAATGGAAATTAAAACATGACATTCCAAAACTGATGGGACACAGTGAAAGCAGCTCTAAAGGGGAAATTTATAGTTACAAAAGCTTACATTAAAAAAGAAGATGAACAATCTAACTTTACACTTAAGAAATTACAAAAAGAATAAACTAAACTGAAAGCTACCAGAAGGAAGGAAATAATAAAGATTAGAGCAGAGATAAGTGAAATAAAGAATGGAAAAATAATTGATAAAAATGAACAAAACCAGAAGCTGGTTCTTTGAAAAGATCAGCTAAATCGACAAACCTTTAGCTAGCTTGACTACAAAAGAAAAAAAGAGAGACAACTAAAAAAACAGAAATGAAAGTGGAAACATTTTGATCGATGTTACGGTAACAAAGAATAATAAAGTACTATGAACCACTGAATGCTAACAAACTGGATAACCTAAGTGAAATAAAAAAATTCCTGTAGACACAAAACCTACCAAGACTGAATCGCAAGGAAACAGGAATCCTAAATATACCTATAACTAGTAAGCACACTGAATCAATAATAAAAATTATCACAAGAAAAGTCCTGGACTTTATGGCTTCATTGGCAAATTCTACCAAACATTTCAAAAAGAACTAACACCAATCCTTAGATTTTCTAAAGAACTAAGGTGGAGGGAAGACTTCCTCACTTATTCAATGAGGCCAGCACTTTCCTGATAACAAAGCTAGACAAAAATGCTGCAAAGAAACAGAACAAACGAACGAAATAAAACTACAGACCAATTTCCATTATGAATATTATTGTAAAATTCCTCAGCAAAATACTAGCAAACCAAATTCAGGAGCGCAAAAGGCATCCAAATCAAAAAGGAAGAAGTAAAATTATTTCTCTTCACAGATGATATAATCTTATACATAGAAAACCCTGAAAATTTTACAAAAAATAAACCGTTAGAACTAATAAATGGATTCAACAAAGAAGCAAGATAAAAAGTCAACACTCAAAAAGTAGTTGCATTTCTATGTACTAACAATAAAGGTCAGAAAATGAAATTAAGAAAATAATTCTATTTACAATAAATAGCATCAAAAAGAATAAAATCCTTGGGAATTAACCAAGAAGATGAAAGGCTTATACAGTGAAAACTGAAAACATTGTTGAAAGAAATTAAAGAAGATATAAATGGAACCACATTCCAGGTTCATGGATTGGAAGACTTAATACTATTAAGTTGTTAACGTTATCCAAAATAACCTACAAACTCAATGCAACCCCTATCAAAATCCCAGCGGCTTTTTTTTTTTTTTTGCAGAAATAAAAAATTCTATCCTAAAGTTTGTATGAAATCTCAAGTGACCCCAAGTAGCCAAAACAATTTTGAAAAAGAAGAACAAAGCTGGAGACTCACACTTCCTGATTTCAAAACTTACTAGAAAGCGACAGTAATCAAAACAGTGTACTACTGGCATAAAAACAGACATGCAGACCAATGGAATAGAATACAGATCCCAGAAATAAACCTTCTATTTAGCCAAATTATTTTTGAAAAGGGTGCCAAATCATTCAGTAGAGAAAGGACGGTTTTTCAACCAGTGGCGCAGGGAAAACTGAGTAACTACATGCAGAAAAATGAAGTTGAATCCTTAACTAACACCATATACAAAAATTAACTCACAGTGGATCAAAGATCTAAATGTAAGACCTAAGAACTCTTAGAAGAAAACATAAGGCAAAAGCTTCACGACGCTAAATTTGGCAGTGATTTCTTGGATGTGGCACCAAAGGCACAGGTAATAAAAGAAAACAGACAAACTGAATTTCGTGAAAATTAAAAATAATTGCATATACATAAACTTTTGTGCAGCAAAAGATACTTTTAACAGAATAAAAACCCACAAATTGAGAAAATACTTATATATCATATATCTGTAGGGGATTAATATCTAGACTATATAGAGAACTCCTAAAATTTATCAACAAAGAAAAACAAACAACCTAATTCAAAAATGGGCAAAGGACTAGAATGGAGATTTCGCCAAAGAAGATATACAAATGACCAATAAGCACACAAAAAGATGCTTCAGCACCAGTAATCCTTAGGGAAATGCAAATCAAAAACCACATTGAGATATTACCTCAAACCCATTAGGATGATTGCTATTAAAATAAACAGAAAACAACAAGTGTTGGTGAGGATATAGAGAAACTGGAACATTGCACACTGTTGGTGGGAATAAAAAATGTTATGTGGCAGTTTCTCAAAAAAGTTAAAAATAGAATTACCATATGATTCAGCAATTCTACTTCTAAGTATATGCTCAAAAGAATGAAAAGCAGGGTCTTGAAGAAATATTTGTACACCATTTTCACAGAAGCATTATTCACAACAATTAAAACATAGAAGCGTCCATGGATGAAGGAATGGATGAAGAAATGTAATGTATACAAAAAAATGGAGTATTACTCAGCCTTAAAAAGGAAGAAAATTCTGACACTGCTACAGTGCGGATAAATCTTGAGGACATTATTCTAAGTGATATAAGACAATCACAAAACAATAGTTACTGTATAATTTCACATCCATGAAGTATGCAGAGTAGTCGAATCCGTGAAGATAGAAAGCATAATAGTGATTATTGGTTAATGGATATAAAGTTTCAGTTTTGCAAGATGAAAAGACTTCTGGAGATGATAGTGGTAGTAGTTACAAACAAGCTGAATATCCTCAATGTCAATGAACTGGACACTTCACATAGTTCAGATGGTAAATTTTATGTGTATTTTACCACAATAAAAAAAAAGTATTATTAAGGGAAAAAGGAAAAAAAAGATATCCATGTCCAAATCCCTGGAACCTGGAATGCTACCTTACATGGTAAACAAACAAACAAACAAAAAAATAAATAACTTTGCAGATAAATTAAATTAAGGATCTTGAGATGGGGAGATTATCCTGGATTATCCCAGTGGGCCTGAAATACAAATCAAAATGTTCCCTTGTGAAAGGTAGGAAGAAGGAGGTTTGAATACAGAAAAAGAGAAGACAATGACACCAGGGAGACAGATACTGGAATGATGGGGCCACAAGCAAAAGAATGCTGGCAGCCATCAGAATGGATGTTCCCGTAGAGTCCTCAGAGAGAGCATGGCTTTGCAGACATCTTGATTTTTGGTCCATTAAAATTGATTATAGCCTCCAGAACTGCGAGAGAATACATTTCCGCTATTTTAAAACCACCAAGTTTGTTGTAATTGTTACAGTCTTAGGCCACTAATACGGTGACATTCACTGTAATGGGAAATGCTAAAGGAGAATGAGGTTTCTGCATGTGACAGAAATAAAATTTTGGACTTAGACTTATTATTTTTCTGAGGTACATATGAGACATTTGATCATTTGCATCAGATAAATGGGGACAGCAATGAAGCTCTGAGAAGCCAAAAGAGAAAGTATTTAAGGAGCTGAGGGAAGGGCAACAATTTTAGACACTATTTATAGTGCAAATAACACGTGATCGTTGAGTTGTCAGTATGGAGGGCATTTGCTGACCTTGACAAAGGCAGTTACAGTAGAGGGAAGACAGAAACAAGAATGGATTGGTTGAGGAGTCTGAGAAATAAGGAATTAGAGAGAGTATGGAGACTTCCATTTATAAAACTGACTTGTTTACTTAGCCACATTTTTTAGGTTACTAAAAATCATAGTACAATGTAGACTTTTGAAGAATTTGAGAAAACTCCATTTGAGACATCTATATTCTTTTCCAGCTTGGGGGAAAAAAAATTCCCCAGTAACAGCCAAATGTCTGCTAGTGAATGAGTGCATTGAAATTGTTTAGAGTTAGCATAGTGTCTCCAAAAACTGGGTATTGGAGCTTTAATATGAATTTGGACATCTGGGATGATTTACTTGCACTCAAAATGCATTTGAAAACCATATTAGGTAAAAACAGATAAATTTAAATATTAGTAACAAACTAATGAGTGTGCCACATGACGAAGGGTTTATTTTCCTGTCCCCTTTTCTCAAATGTTCCTGCTCCTAGAAAGCAAATTCTAATGAGAAAAATAATTCGATTCAAATGTAGACTATTCCCAATACTGCAGAGTAAAAACAATCCTGTAATATTGGATTTTTTTACCATCTACAAAGCATTTCCCAACTGGGACACTATTTCTTATTTGAGAAAGAATGAGAACATTATTTTTGTTACAAAGGAAAAAAGCATGAAGGTTTTCTTTAAAGATATAAATATAAAGTTTAAATCTTGGGGAAATATTAAGTCTTATGCCAGACCTGATCACATTAGATCTCTCTATTTTGGACTTAAAAGGACTTTTATTAGATCTCTCATTAGTTTGAAATTTTAATATACAAAACAATATGTACTTTGACAACTTAGTATTTTGTTCCATATATTTAAACATCATTAATTGGCCTAATTAAAATAGCTGATACAATTCTTTCCACAATAATAATTAAAAATCAAAAATACCTTCATCATAGGTGAGTGAACCTGAAGTGAGGTAAGAGAGAGTGTGTTTCCCATTAACAGATTAAGGTCCTTTTAGTATGTAGAAAAAAATTTAAGAACTTTACGAGATTTCCTAATTCTAAAGCAATTATTATATATACACACACAAGTATATGCATTTACATATGCAATGAATTTCAATGCGTGTATTTGTAGGTGTGTATATATGACATAAATATATTTATGAAATATGTTTATATAAATGTATATATATGAAATAAAACATACCCAAATCCTCCAATGACTGTTTTCTTTTTTTAATATGGACTAACATGTGGAAGCAATTTACACCCCCCTAAAACACATAGACAGCCAAATTGCTTTTGCTCCTGGGAAGTCCCTGGGAGAGAAGGAAAGAAATTTCTACTTGATATGACAAGAGATGCTTCCTGGGAAATTCAAACACATAACTAGAAACAGACTGACATCCTCGTCATCACAGAACTCTCAGGGCCTAGAGTGGGGCTCGTGTGTGAATGGGCTCTGGGTCTGTAACACAGGTTACCTAAGTAGCTATGTGCCGGCTTTTCCTCCACAACTTTGATCCTTCTTGCTCCAGTAGGTATCACCAGCACTTCCACATAACCTGCAAGAGTCAATAAAACATGAAAAAAATCTCGAGTTCTTATACAATCTATATTCTTAATTGACTTGCCCTTCTTTTTTGGATTTTGAGTTTTGCTATGATATTTCAATACTTACGGAAAGAAAAAATTTCACATACAAAAGTTATCATAATTTCAGGGGGACAAGTTGTTTGGAAAGATGTTAAGTCCATAGCACCATCGAGCGCAGTCAAGTTTATTTTATGTAAAAAATTCAGTGATATTTTATGAGTGGTGAGTCCAGAGAAAACACAATGGGACAGCCCAGTTAGAAACATGTGGGTCTTGGAACAGAGCAATGACCTCAGATTTTGCTCAAGGAACTCCTTTAACTTAAGAAGTGTGTGGAAGAAGAAGATGCAACTGGAGAGAAAACAGCCAGAAGGGACGAGGTCCTTGGAGTAGCTGAGCTGGAACAAGAGAAACTAAGCCCTTCCTGAGGGGACTGAAGCTGCGGCTGAGACAAGTAAATGTAAGGCCATGCAAAACAATCTCGTGACACCTAGGAAGGTATCAGACAGGCAGAACACAATTAGCTATTTCTCAGGAAAGGTTTTTCAGCAGTTTAGGAATGCTCACTGTAAGATAAGATAAAGTGGGATAGAAGTAGTGCTCATTATAAGATAAAGTGGGGTAGAAGAGAAGATGTACAGAAAAAGTCAAAATCAAGACTTCGTTTAGTGTAGTCAGTATAGAGTAGATGCCTACTTTTGGCTGAATAGTTATGCTTTCAAAATATATTGAAAAAATATTTAATATTCTAGTATGTCTGTATAGCTCCATATATATGATAAAAGTCTAATTTCAAAATTACTTTTAAAAAGGCACAATAGATAATCCCAGAGTTGTTGACTGCTGATTAATTATTCGAATTCCTGAAACTGTTTCAATTATTTGTCTATATCAAAAGGTAGCATACACCCCACCTGGTGGCAGTGGCTGGAATTAGAGGCATGTGATTTTTGAATCATAATTTCCATTAGTGAACACTGCTTATTCAATTCAACCATTTTTAGTAATAGTAAACCATACAAGCACTATCCTTTCGTTACTTGAATAAATAGGCAGCAATGAAAATAGGAACAAATGCTTGCTGCCTGTTTATACTCAGAAGTAAGGTAAGAAATCCTCTGCACCCAATGAGCTTATAATTGAATTGGAAAAACAAGGCAGAAATACCTTATAAAAATATGAGTCAAATAAAACTTCACAAATTAAGTTTAAAAGATAATTCGCAAAATGATATGGTTACCTTCCTTACTAAAGAACATAAACCATGTTGTTTGAACTGCCCCTTGCTCTGCTCACATCACCACTCAAAAGGTTTACTGCTATTTTTAACTTACAGAAATGGGATTTATTTTTCCTTTTTCTCTTTCAAATGGCAATATACATTACTCATGTTTAAGAAACACTGACATCAACCAGAATCACTATGATTCAGAGAAGAGAACATTTCTAAAGCCAAGGAAAGCTTCACAAAGGAGTAAACAGACAGACTGTCTTTGAATAATGAATAGGATAAGGATATAAAAAAGGATGAGTTCACTAGGTATAAATAGAAGTGAGGAAGTAAGTGGTATCCTTAGTAGCATGTGAATAAAATAATTCTGACAGAGTAAGTAGGTATAAGAAGATGGCCCTACTAATGAGAGTTTAAATGTATGCCTGCAACAATGAATTTATCCATTTGCAGCTACTGAACATTCTAAAGCAAGGAACTTGGTAATCAGATACTAATTCAAGAGGCTTTATCTGACAGCAGGTTGCAGAATGACCAGCAATGTAGTTGTAAATAACGATGTTGGGAGTCTAGTGTAAAAACCCAGGCTGGTAAAGGCACCACAAAGTGGGGGGAGGGGGGCAGGGAAATCATTCTGAACTTGAGAACCAATAGAAAGTGGGAGCCTAAACATTGAACACAGCATTTTATTATTACTTATGTGAGAATGGGGCCATTATTTACCGGAATATGGAAGTCGAATTGTAGGGATAATCTGATAAACTCAGCTTTGGGATTTGTGTTTAACAAAATGGTGTAACACACAAGTAAAAATATCCAGTAAGAACTCTGGAACATCAAAAACTCCAGAACAAGGTCAGGCTATTGTCCCTCTGGGAGCCATCTTTGCAGAGCAGTCACTGAAACCATAAAAGTAAGGAGAAAACATAGAGAGAGAAATCAGGGACTCCACCTTGGTGACAGTCATTAACAAAGATTAAAAATAAATCAGAAAAGAATACAGAGAAGGAACAATCCTGAGTAGGGGGAGATCTGCCCATTTTGGTGCAGTGGGGTCCTATGGATTGGAACATTTTAAGAGGAGTTGTTGGAAAACTGTGTCATAAGCTGTAGAGACATGAAAGAGAAAGGTGACTAAGGAGATGGTGACTGGATGTCACAATCAAGAGGTGACTGTTAATCTCTGAGCAAATAAATTTAGCAAAGTGTTTGGGGATATTAAATTTCAGTATGCTAAAAAAGAGAAGCAGAGGACAGTAGAGATAGTAACTGTAAATTCCTGCTTGAGCTCAGCTGGAAACTCAGGTACATTGTACATCAGGGTAGTAGTTACACCTAAGTTTATAGTTATATCTAGAACAATTTTCTATCATTCAATTGGAATTGCTTGGAGGATAGGTGAATTAAACCAATTTAACTAAAGGAGAAAAAGAGGAAGAAAGGTATTAAGCAAAGACATTTGAAGAAAGATAGCCAATAACTGGGGGCCTTGATATTTTCCAGTAAATAAGCCATCTAGCACAATTGAGAATGCACGTTTTTTAAAGAAGTGAATATTAGAGAAGCTACTGTCAAGCTTAAAAGTTGGAAAAGGGCTGTGAGGTTGATGTTATAAATTTTACTCTCATGTTGTGACAGTTTGCTTTGTATATAGGAACATCTTATCCTACTTCATAACCGATTCCCATTATTAATCAGCCATCTTAAAACGCCAATAACAATCACATTCATGATAGTTACAATGAAAACCACCACATTTGAAACAAATGCTATGTGCTAGTCACAATTATAGGTAATTTACATAAAATTATTACATTTAATCAAAATGATAGCATCCAAGGTAGATATTGCATTTCTCACTTAATAGGTAAGAAAATTAAGGTAGAAAAAAATACATTTTTCATGACTGCATTGTAAGTAATGAGCTGACCCAAGCTTTGAACTCTTACAGCTATGACCCACTGATATTATTTTATAAAATGAATACATGAATGAATAAAATGAATAAAATGAATACCACTATGACTCTCCTACAGCTGTGGTGAACATACAAACAAGAATGTATTTGTGTTCCTTACATAGAATCAGTATCATTGTCTCTTATACCAAGAATAACACATTTTATGCCCATTTTCTTTTTAGTGTATGTCGAGAACTATACAGTTCCACAACTGGCTAAGTACACAGTTTACCTTTAAAAATTCCTTTAAAAAATTACCCCTGGCTAGGCAAATTACAATGAAAAACATGATAAACGTACTAAAATAAAATCCTCTTAAGTTTATTTTCTAGCTCCAACAAAAATGATTTAGCAAACTCTAAATAGAGCACGGGGACCAAAAACATCCACATGTGTCTGCACATGTGTTACTTATACAATATATACAGTGCGCAGGGCCAACTAGACCAAATAAGGCTGCAATTTCTTCAAGAAATTCTAGGAAGTCCATAAACTACAAGGATAAAATTATCTCAAGAGAAATGAACACAACATTCCTAAAGCCACAAGTGGAGAAGCCCATGATATAATTAAGGACTCATGCAGATTTTTGTTTTTTAAAGTTCTTAACAACATAATGTTTCATTGTTAATTAAATTAACAAATATTAATGGATCACACACTATGCTGGTCATTGAGGATATGATACTGAACAGAAATAGCCATGATATTTTTCCTCACCGATCTTAAAGTCCAGTGGGGAGATAAAACCAATGAGTGTTCAATTAGAAATGTGATTAGAGCTGCACCGTACGGATACCAACATGGTACACATCACTAAACTAGTTGCTAGTGATAGGAGGTGGAGGTTGTTCAGGAAACACTTTGCTGAGTAAGTGACCTATAAACTAAGATCTAAGCGTATCTAAGGATTAACTAGGCAAAACTAAGAGAAAGCTAACAGAACAGCATTCACGGTCAGTTGGAGCATCTATTAAGAAGTCGGTGGCTAAAGCTTAGAGAAGGAAAGGAACCACAGTGTGAGATGATGTCGGAGAGACAGAGAGGGACAACAACATCATGTAGGACCTTCTTTTTATGGTTCAAGGTAAGAATTCTGTGTGAAACTAGCACAGAATTTAAGGAAGAAAATAATATTATTAGTTCTGATACTCTTAATATCTTAGGCATTGCAGACATATTCCAAATATAACATGCCATTTGTATAACCTATCCATGGCAAACAAACAAATGAACAAAAGTAGAAATTAAGGTGCAATAAAAACAAAGGAGGTTTGAGGAGGAATCTGAAGAAAATGTATCCACATAACTACAGTCAGAATGACAAGCATCACTGATTTGTTAACTGTTATTTCTGTTTTCTACTCTTGGAAAAATCAAGTGTTATTATAATTAAATAAAAATATCAGTGCTGAATGTGCACCAATATTATTCAATGAACTATTACCACGCATATTAAATAACTAGGCAAGAATATGCTTCAAAAATTCTAGTATCTTTAAATCTTTAGTCTTTCAGTCTTTATTTGAACTTATGCACTACAAATACCTCTCCCATAACAATCAGGCTGAAAAGCTCATTATAATTGCACTTCTTAGTTGAAAGTCTGGGAACCTGTTACAGTGACATATAAATTTTCTAAATGAGTTCTGGCAGATTTTGACTTGTAGGACTTGTCACCTTTTACACAGCTTTGGAGACTGAGATTTTGATCTGTAATTTACCCTGGACCTTTGTTACTTTTGGTTCTCAAAATCTTCAAGCTCACTTATCTTTTATTCCCTGGGCCCTAGCCATGGTTATATTCAACTTTAGAGGCTTAGGTCTAATTTTCTTTTCTGAAGGACTCTTATCTAGAATGAACTGTTTTCTTGATTATTCAAACATAAATGGTTTGTTCTTTGTACTCAGACTGTAACAGATATTTTAGTCTCAGGTTTTTTTGTTTTTTTTTGAATAAGAAAGGAATTTAAAATAGGAAGAAGTTGATATATGTAATATAACTATATGGCAGATGATGAAAATATCATCACAAACACTAAGATAGTTCAATAGATAAATGTTCAGTCAAGACACTAACATAAATGCCAAAATGTTTGCTTCCTCCCAGTAAGCTTGAGGACCTGAATATAAAGCATTTTCTATATGTAAAGTATATTTGTGGGTCATTGTATTTCAGGATAGATAGTATTATTTTTTGCTGTAGATCACTTTAAACCTCATTCTATGTAGATCACTCATCGTCATTTCATCCTCATATCCCTGAGTAGTAGCATACATAGATGAGGAGACAAAATAACAGATGACTTGCCATTATTAGCATACCTGGAACATCATCCCCAATTTCTGATTTCCCCTGTTATTGTTTTCACCATGCTACATTGCTACAGACTTTCTGTTTCCAAAAATTTGTTCCCTTCAAATTTAGTAAAACATTAAGAAAAAATAAAGAAAACGAAAAACTGAAAACCTTAAGACTAATATTCTCAGTCGTTGCTTCAGGCTGTCACTAATCACTGTTCTCTGTTAGACATCACACTTTACATTGGAGAATAAGGTCTGTAGAAACCTGATAACATATGCCAATGAAAATTAGATTATTCCCTTGCTGCTCCAATTAATTAAATGCACAAAAGATGATTTCATATTTTCATTATTGGGAAATGGTCTTGTTAGAATTTCTGGCTCATATCATATGTATTGTATATCATCATGAAAAATAATTCAATACCCATTACAAAAGTCTTCAATAGAATTTGAACTGTGATTTCTAAATCAAGTTCTATGTAATCTCTCTCCCCAAGATGTTTGGATTATTAATTTTGAAAACAATTAAAAATAATTACCTGCTCCTCTGGTATGATTAAAATCTCCTTTAATTATTTTGCATGATTTTCCATTGCCATTGCATACACCACAATGATCTTCCCTTGCAAGAGACCCTAATAAACCATCGCAGCCAACTTTCTGTAACAAGAGAATGACAGTACGTCGTAAAGTGAGATATTTTCTTTTTATTTTTTAACCACTAATTTAGGACAAGCCTAGTCTCTACAAACTAGAAATATTTAATTAAAAAACTACTAAAATGTCATATTCTCTGGTACAAATTAATACAGCAGCTCATGTCAAATAATATCATCTGTAAAGTGACCACATAGCAGGACAGTGATGAGAGTACTTTTCTTATATTAAAATGAAGTGATATCCTAAAGCAATTTGGAAAATATTACTGAGATGGCTGCAATTTACATAAGTCACAAAGGAAATCACATTTCTATTAAATACAGCATAATCTAATGCATTCTACTCAACACAGAACAGATAACGGATTAGTCATTATATGGATGGCTTCGCTTCTACAGTGGTTGTAAAGCAAATACTGAATATTAAATATTAACTTTGTGAAAACCAAACTCAAATGTTTATTTTCACTACAGTTCACAAATAAAACTTCTATGCCCATCTTCTTTGGCACCCAGCACACAAATGTGAGTAAGAAATGCTCAAACCCCATGTATGCTATAAGAAAATATAAACAATGGGAGAATTAATTTTCATAAATTTCAGAAAAATTATGTATACAAAAATCTTCTGAGATTAAATCATTGACTCTTTCCTAGTGAATAATGTTGGTCTCCCATTGATGTTCAGGAAATACGATCCTTTTTGCCAAGTCGTGTGTACTCAAAGGGCTGAATCTCATATGTCGATACTGTCAGAAATCAATGATAGGATCACACAATTACCTCTAAATAGAAGGATCTGCAAGAGAGACTAATGATATTTCCATTTATCACAAGTAAAAACTATTTTAGAGGAATATTTAAAATATTAAATAAAACAGAAACAAAACTGGGGTCTTTTTTCCTGTGGATGGTGTTGTGATGGGGGAAGCAGGAATATGATAACACACAGCTGCAGGACAAATGTCCTGAGAGAACAAAAATCACATGAAACCTGCATAATACAGCATCATTTCCTTTTGTCACGGGGAATGTATCGGTGTCAAGAGGTAGACAAAGCAATGCATTAGCGGGAGAATTCTGACCAGCAATTCAAAGCATATCCAGGGCGAAATAAAGAGAACGTTTGGTGAAAGAGGTGGCCACCACAGAAAATTCGCAAAATACAAAAACAGTATGAGAAATGTTCACTAAGCAGCAGCCATGAAAATACCCGGAAGTCTTGGGGTGGAGAAAAAAAACTTTTCCTTCATGTACAAATGAAGAAAAAATTTAAAGTCCAGAGTGGTTTTGAAATGATAAAAGCATGTTTATTACTCTATCCCTAGCATCCAGCTTGTTTCTTGGCAAATATAATAAATCCAGTAAAAAGTAGTTAAATGACTGAATAAATGAGTGCTTAGTAGTCTCTTGGTTTTTTCTATCCCTTGTAACTGTGATATTACAAGTCTGTAAATCTAAAATAAAAGTCAAGGATAAACATAATGCCATGGCTTGATAATCATGCATTTTTAATATAAGAATCAAAGATTTTGTATTTTGTAATGGATAGTCTCAAATATCCATACTTATCAAAATATGCTCACATAACTCCAAAAGTTGAGGATGGACAACTTTGAAAAGGCAATACTTTTTAGCTGGTGGCAGGCACCTTGAGGTACCACTGGAGTGCTAGAGATAGAAGGATAAGGTGATAACACAGAGCAGAGCTTTCCCTGTCCTTTCCCATGATGGAAATACTGCAGAGCCAAATTGGGTCACCAGAAGAAAGCTACTTCTTTTTAACAACCTTCTTGGTCCACGCACCACACTTAGAATTCTACATTCAGCTTGGGTGCTATGTATTTTGTGATAAAAGAAAACACTCAAGCCAAATCCAATACATACAAGGCCATCAGGGGAAAAAAGCATGTTTTAATTATATCGAAAGACTGAATGAAGTGTTTTAGTTAAAAACCAGAATTTTGAAGTATTCCCATTCATAGAATTTTAATGATAATCATCGAATTCATATAGCACTTATACATAATTTTTGTTGTTGTTATAATTTTAATGTTTAGCTAAGGATCTGGATTACAGAACACTACTGTTAAATGAAAAGCATAGCAATTGAGGCTATTGTACAGTAGAAAAATATATAGTTAGAAAAATAATTTATTTTGAAAAATAAGTCATTTAAGACATATTAATCTGCCAGATTTACATATAATGACAAAATAAAGTTAAAAGCTTTCATTGCACAACATGTAGTTCTGAAAAAAATGTAGAGGCATATACCTGCAATGATTTTTTTAACGGACAAATGAAAAATTACATTTCAGATTACTGCCATATTCAGTTAAAGAATATAGGAAATTAATATGTAATTATAAGGCTGTTTCTTATGCCAATGATATCACATGACTCTGTGCTTTAAGCTGGATAGACTGCTGGAAAAACACAGAACCTTAGAGCTGGTGAAGCATCTAAGTTTCATGTTTTCAAGTTTTTAGCAGAAGTCCATAGACCTCTGTAGGACCACAGACTGATCCATCCATAGCTTGCAATTGTTTTCAAATCTTGGTGTGTGCATGGGCGGGGTTGGGTGATGGTATCAGGTGTGCATTTTTCTGGGGGTGGAAGGGAAGCAAACGTTTCATCAAATCCTCAAAGGAGTGTATTGCGCACAAAAAAGTCAATGACCCTTGGTCCAACAACTTCATTTTACAGATTAGTTAATGGACACATCCATATTTTAAGTGATTTTCCTAAGAACACAGTTTCCTAGTGGCTGTCATGGATTCAATGCTGTTCCACTCAGATACTCTTTCACAATTAAAGGATTTATTTCCCTCCCATGCCTGGAAAATTTATCAACTGATCGTTCTCAGCCATGAACTTTTTTCGGAAATTGCCTAGCCTGCAGAAACTGCCTTTCCCAGGTCACATCTCCTTCTCAGGCAACTTGCATCCAAATGCTCCTAGAGGCTGGGGGTAAAAAAGGCTGTTTTTCTCACCCCAAAAGGGACAATTCTGAAAGCCATCCCTGTTTCAATGTTCCCCACAGGGTCATTTGAGGTCTTGTGACTGCACTACAGCTTAACCTCCCCCTGTGCCCAATCCTGCCTCCTTCCCCTCCCCACACAGATGTTGATCATCAATGAAAATACTTGGCATTAAACCCCTGCACATTATTAATCTTCCAGGAAAGCCAACCTAAGACAGTGGCAGAGCTATAACCACGTTCTAGCCTTTGATCTTTCCACTATGCTCTTCGTCCTCACTTTAACAGAATTTCTGCCTTTCTGGAATATGTGAAGAGCACACAAATGCACGTAAGTAGGTGAAGATTATTTTTAAAAAGGAAGAGGAAAAGAAATGAACTGTTTAAAAATTCTAAGAAAACTGAATATACATTAAAAATCAGTTGATTCAAGTATGTTGAAATGCTTTAAGATTAAATGAGTAATAGGACTGATTTTATAGTTTTTTTTTTTACCACATGGCTCAGTCTTGGACACAAAACGCGGAGAACTGGAGTGCTTACATTTTTGGTACAGAATGTTTTGACATAAAATGCCTCAAGTGTTACAATTTTAGACCTGCAATATGTACATAACAAAATTAAACTCTCAGATTCTTTCAGCTAGTTATGAATATTATAGATTATCTAGTCCAAACCCTACACTATACAAAGCAGATAAGACCTAGTCAAGATCACGGTGAGTCAGGAATACATCCTCATCTTCTGAACCTGGTGCAGAGTTCTCCACCATACTATGCAGCTGCTTCATGGTCTCACAGTCCTGCCCCAACACACACATTCTCCCTCTTAGACTGGCTTACCTGACACCTGCCATTTGCACAGATATCCAATCCTGATATCCACATGAAGTTCCATCCATCACTTTTTCTGACAGAAGAACAGGCTGTTCTTTTCCAACAGGAGAGCAAAACAAGGCACATGGTTTTTCTACATACAGAGTGGATAAAAAGAAGTGAGCAAAAGTGACTCCATAAATATTTTTATCTCAAGCTTTATTTTTCAGCACAGAGATGAGTAAAAAATGTAGTTTCATGTGAATTGGGTAATATAATACTAGAGCAGATAATACTAGATTATTATGAATAGTAAATAAGATGATACCTGAGAAAAAACAGGTATCCAATGAACATTAACCTCTCTGTTAAGAAATATGTCTTTAAGTTACTTATTACTTTCTGGCACTAAATCTCGACCAATCATTCTTCCTGAAAACCCAAGCCAATCATTCTTTCTGAAAAATGTTTTTGTCAACCCCCAATTTTGCTCATATCTGTTGAAATGAATTCCGCTTTACCTTTAGTACACATCAGAGTTCTGCCTTTTTAAGATTTATGTTATTCATGAAACCTCTCTTGACATCTCATTTAAATTCCAATACACTAATTTTCAATCCTTTGCATCTGGTATTTTCTAATTAAAAATTACTAAAGGGGGGGGGGAAGAACTTCTAAGTTGAGTGATTCCCATGAGATTTTCCATTACGAGGATGTTTAGAAATGCAATACAACCCCATGGGAACATCCCTTGGTATGCGCAGTTGCTGAAGTGTTGGCTGGGAATCAACCCCCTTTACTGCTTAGTCAAAAAACATGTCAGTATATAAGCACATCTAGATTGAGAACCACTGATCTAGGTAAAGAATTCTTGAATGCCTGGCCATCTTCTTCAGTGCTTTGTTAAATAACACGGTGGGTGATTAGAGTTAAAACATTTGCCTATTACTCTCAGTCAAAAAATGCTAAAAAAAAAAGAAAAGAAAAGAAAAGAAAAAGTGTTGTTTCTATTTCTAGGCATCCTATGCAAAAGAGCTGTAGTATTTGGTAACACCAGTAGTAGGATTATCCAAATCTGAAACTTCAGAGCAATTTCCATGCTACATTACTACTCTATTGGCTTAACACCAGTCAGGCCCTTTACTGTTTATTAAGCTCATATAAATAGAATGGAAAATAGTTTACAGTCTCTGACACTGATCTTCGCTTATGTCTTCAGTAAGATTCCACGTATGCTGATGGGGTTCTATAAATACCAAATAATAGCCAGAGGCATGGAACAGGGTATCACTTTGCAGAGAGAAGACAGACAGTTAAATGAGCCTTTAGAATTGAACATTTCAAA
This sequence comes from Eonycteris spelaea, assembly GCA_003508835.1. NCBI lineage: Eukaryota > Metazoa > Chordata > Mammalia > Chiroptera > Pteropodidae > Eonycteris > Eonycteris spelaea. The sequence goes on from PUFA01000196.1 coordinate 627,200, forward strand.
CAGTTTTCACATGTGGCTTCTGAATACTGTTTGAACAATTTTGAGGAGTTGGAACAAGGCCTTCAATGTGCATGGTTTTGAAATTTTCCTTTAAGATGCCATTATAAGCTGCAATAAAGCATTTCGGTGTGCTCTCACACCTCAAAGTAGGTTGTGTTTATTCAAAGGCTGCTTACTATGTCATATCTTTGGACTTAAAAACAGCTGCTATAGTTGTAACACTTTAAAAGTGATATGTGTACACATGTATAATTCTCTTTCTGGAGTTTTCATTGAAAAGAGGAGCAAACCAGATATATGAATAATGCTGACAGGAGTTAGCCTAAAAAATTTCACTCACATTCCAAGCAAGACCTCAGATAAAAATCTTTGTATTTCTCCTTTACGACGCACTGTCAATTCGCTGTGCTTACTTAAGCTTTATAGACGACATAAACATTTGATACCAATCTTCCTTCCTGGAGTGTACCCTGGAGACTGTGACATTACAGTGATCCATTTAACATGCCAGTACTTGGCAGGCAGGCTCTGTCTTGATTTAAGAGACCAATCCTTTCCAAGATATGCATTAAACATGGATTTCAGCCAAATTGCAGTACAGATTATACGAAATATCTGAATGTTAAAGCCATGCATCTTTTTTTCTCTAAAAATAATTTTCACTACTGCATTGATACCCTACATTTAATTACCCCAACCATAGATTCATGTATTACATAAGAATAACAGAAACAGCCACTTGTGTGTTAAGCTATCATATGCTATTAAGACTTAGGATTTTAAAAAGAATTGTATATTTTAAGTTCGCCCATAGTGCTATAATACATACAGACTATTTTGCTGTGTATTTTGTTCATCGTACAAACTGATGGATTGATATACGTTACAAAAATCACTTTCCAAAAATGTTAACCTGCTAATTATATAAATATCTATTAAGGGTTATTCTGATGACAAATGTCACTTTATAAGAGTTAGAAACTTAATTGTGATTTCCGATATCTTTAATATTTTAAATTGATCCCCATCTAATCCCGATTTTCTTTTAACCTGAAGGGAACCCATTCCCTGGCTCTTATTTTACATCTGAGTAAACAGGTTTCAAATGAATCTAATATTATCAAATTGCACAGCCAGTTAGAGGCAGATTTAGGATCAACCCTCAAGTGGTCAGATGACAATTTTCATGATCTGAAGTCATCTCGATTATTTTACAATGAAAAGATATTGTTTCTATATTTCAAATTTATGCAACAAATATTCATCAAAAGTTTAATAATTGCCAGACTTAACACAAGACACAGACAACAGAGAGAATGCAGACATATTAAAATCTGTTTTAACAGGGTGCTTGTGGGTACTTGGAAGAGGAACATACCCAGTTTGGAGGATTAAGGGGATTTTTTTTTTCTAGAGGACTTGAAATAAACTGAGTTCCAATTATCAGAAGTTTCAAGGTAAATACATGGAGAGAGAGAGATCAAAGCTTGAGGGGGGGAAAGGGTATTATGCCAAGAAACTAGCATGTCTACAGGCCCAGAAATATGAGAGTGAGATGTATGTGAGGGAGGGAATGGAATGGCCTAACTGTGCTGGAGACAACAGAAGGTAAGGAGAGAAGTTAAAGGGGTAGGCCACAAGGATGGCTTTATGAACCAGGTAGCAAAGTTTGAGACTGGTCCTGAGAGCAACGGGACTCGGGGAAGGGTATTAGGGTATTAGTTGGTGCAGAGACAAGCAGATCTGGCCTTTAAAAAGGCCACCCTGGCTGAAATAAGCAGTAGGGGCTGGAGGAGGGTGAGGCTGTAGCCAGAGAGATGATGAAGAAGCTGATCGGGGAATCCACGTTAGAGATGGTACAATTATGAACGAAGATGCTGGCAGTAGAAAAGTTTGAACAAATAGGGTTTGTTAACTGATTACAGATGACTGGAGATTGAGGAAGAAGGATTCTGGCTTAGTTTGGTCATGAGGTTGGTGATGATGCCATCTCACTGCGAAAGAGCACAGTGAGAAAAGCAGAAGGAGCAGGGGGCGTGTTGAACTTAGAGTATGCCGAGTTAGCGATGAATGGGATGTTGGATGGAGATGTCCATGCAGCAGATGAGTAACAGCTAAGGAGCTCAATATCTGGTGATAAGTATGTGTTTCTTTAACTTATAGATGATAAATAAAACCTAGTGGATAAATAAGATTATCCTAAGGGAAATGGTTAGTGAAAAGACAATTGGGGCCAAGACAGATCACTATAAAATTCCCATTAGACATACCATTCATTCACCTAATATTTATTCGGTGCCTACTCTGTTCAAGAACTGTTTATAGTGCTTAAAGATAAAGCAATACACAAAATCTGATAAGCCTGCTCTTACAACTGTCATGGGGGGGTGGTAAATAATAAACAAATAAGACATAAAAGTATCATGGCAGATGATAAGCTATGTGAAAAAAGAAAAAAAGAAGGGAAAGGCTTTGAGTTGACATTGAAGGAAAGATTTGGAGGAGGCAAGAGTATAAATCATACTGATATCTGGGGAAAGTGTTTCCTCAGGGAAGACAACTTCCAAGACAATGAGATAGGAAGATACCTGACTTATTCTAGGAAGAGCAAGGGAGCCAGTGTGGGTAGAAGGGTGTAATGAGGAAACAGCAGAGATGAGATTGGAGGGTAACAGGAGGCTAGATAGTGGAGGTCCTTATAGGCCATTAGAAGAATCATGGACTTTATTTAACCCTTAGTGATTTGTAAAGATATTGAAGAGTTTTGAATGGAAGAATAACATGATATGACTGACATTTTAAATGTGTCACTCTAGCTGGTATGTTAAGAATGAAGGCCAGGTAAGGACAGAGGCGTAACAATCAGAAGGCTACTGCCAGGGTGGCAGTTCTGGAGATGTTAGGAAATGATCAGATTCTGGACATATTTTAAAGCTAGGGCTAATGTGACTTTATTGATGTTTTAAACATGTAACAGAAGAGAAAAAAAAGGAAAAATGATGACTCCAAGGTTTTTGGTATAAGCATCTGGAAAGACAGAATTACTACTTATTAAGATGCTTATGTAAATAAAAGATTGTGCTTTAATTTCTTCTCAACTGAGGAAACAGTATGTTTGGAGGCCATATAGGGGAAGAGAACATGACAGGTTTGAGACAGTAATACCAATATCTGGAGTGCAGTGTGAAAAAGAGTGAAGTTTTAGATGAAGCAGGAGATAAGAGAAGAGAGAAGAAAGAGGATCATGTTGTGCATATCATGTGGTATAATTGGGTCTTGCCCTAATGAGTTATGGAAGCCTCTGAAAGGCTTTAAGTGGGAGATTGAAATGATCAGACTTGCATTTTGCATAAAGATCTCTAGGCTGCTCTATGAAGAGTGAACTGAGGCAGGAATAGTGTGAAAGCAGAAAGACTATAACAGCCCAAGCAAGAGAGAGAGTCTGGAAACAGAAGTTAGGAATAATGAGAGTAGAGATGGAGTGAACAGATATTCAGGTAGTAAAACAGATAAGATATGGTAAGGGATTGAAAATGTGGGGATTGAAAATGTAGGGAAAGAAGATGGAAATGTGACAATGACACATCTCTGGCTTGTGCAACTGAAAAGCTGGTATAACCTTCCCTGAGGTAGGAGACACTAAACAGGATCGAATGGACATGGATTAGAAGGGTTAAAACCATGAATTTAGTCTTAAAATTATAGATAGTCAAGTAGAAATATCAAGGAGGAGGTTATAATACAAGCTCAAATAAAAAATCTGGATGAAGATATAAATTCATGAGTTATTTGCCTGTTTGAAGCCATGGGAATAGATGAGATCACCTAAGAAAATTAGAGTGAAAACTGAATAGCATCTGGGATAGGCAGAGAACACACAGACATAGAGGAGGAACGGCAGGACGGCGTCACGTCATGGAAATAAAGGCACATAAGCATTTCAAGAACCAAGGGTGGCCAACCATTTGAATGTATTTGAGAGGTCAGGTATAGACTGAAGATCATTCATTAGGTTTAATTTCTATGACAGTCTTTGATGACATAATAAGATTCATGCTGGCGAAAACCAAGTTGAAAGTAAGGAAACAGAGGGCTCTTTTGAGAAGTCTGCCTAGGAGGGGGAAGACTATAAATGCACCAGCTGGAGGTGGCAATGAGCTTTAAGGAAGGTTTGTTATTCGTTTGTGGAAGAGTCCTAAACACACTTAAAAATCAAAAGTCAAAAATCACAGAGGGTAGATTAAGTGTATAAAACAAAGTAGAGATAATCAATAAGCTAGCTGAAAAGATTAGATGAGGATGACATTGAGGGCACAGTTGGGAAAACTGTTTTAGAAAGGAGGAATGAAAATTTTGCTAAATGCCAGAAAGCAGATGGAATGTCTGCAGATATAGTTAGGCCATGTGTTTGATAGCAAGATGAGGAGGTAATCATCTGATGGCTGCTTCCCCCCATACACCATTATGTAGTAAAATAATTTGTCCTAATTTTTGGCTATTCCTATTAGGGCTTGTTTGCTCAGATGTTTCCATGGAAAGAAGGGTTTTGTCAGATGGGTGCACTGAAACTGACAAAGGAATTTAGGCTATTAACAGGAGTGCTATTGAAATGATGAAAAGCACGGTCCAAGTCGACTAAGGGAGCGGGGATAAGGAGAGACTAGGATGTGATAGTCAATTAAGACAGAGAATTCACCACCACTTTTGGTAACTGCAACTCAAACCCACAACACACTGACCAGAGGCAAACTATTATCATTCTCAAGTAATACGGCAACAATTGCCTCTATTTAACCGTTCAGCAACTTAGAATCTTTTTGGTTATTTCTGGTTTGAAAATAAAGCTACTATGAACACATGTGTACAGGATTTTTTATGATTGTAAATTTTCATTTTTTTTCAGGTACAAATGCACAGGACTGCATTTTCTAAATTTTCTAAACTATATGGTAGGTGTATCTTTACTTATTTCAGAAAATGCCAAGCTTTCTTTCAGAGTGGCTGTGGGCACCATTTTACATTCCTACCAGCAATGTATGAGAGACCCCGTGTCTCCTCATCCTCACCAGCATTTGGTATTATCATTTTTTTTAAATTTCAATTGATCTAATAGGTACACGCCAATCTCTATATTTTTAAATATACTTTTAGTCAGCTTCTGTGGTCGTTATATGTCAGTAAAAGTAGAAAAAAGTTGAGTTCTGAAATACTCAGAATATAATCTGTAAAATAACATTTACTGCTGCAAACCTAGAAAGCTACTTAATTAAGATGGTGGTGATCAGCTAGTCATACCTTCATCCATGACAGCTTGCCACTGAAGTGCATGCTTTGGGTACGAAGTTCTAACACTATAGGCCTGACATTGCCAGTCTCTGAATCCAGGCAAACCTGCAGGACAAGGTGGATGCTCACATAGTCTGTATTGTTTTCTGGGACCATTACAATCCCTTGCTTCAGAACCTAGCCTAGAAAAGATAGTATACAAATAATCAATTTTATCTTTTTTTTTTACGTTAGCAACTCATTGTTTTAAAAAATAAAATAAAATAGTTAAGGTATACTCTTTTATATTAAATCTACTTTTGAAAATGCAGACTCATTAAATAATTGGTACTATTAGAAAATCCATAAAACTATGTATTTTCCCCAATCCTTAATCAATTTAACTTCCAAAATACATGAGAAATAAAAGCCAACTTGCCACAAAAAACAAAGAGAAGAGTAAAGGGATGCGGCTGAGGGCAAAACTAGAAAGCCTGCCATTCCGATGAAGGAGTTGGCCCTAAGAATTATTAAGGAGACGCTTCTAGCGTTTTTATATAAATTCTTTAAAATTGATTGTGAAGCAGTTGGGCCACTGAGCCCACACTAGGAGCTGAAGTGACTTTCTCACACACTTTCCTAGGATCACACTCCCAGATCTTGTCACGCTCCCTGTCTGTAAATTGATAAGCATGTTTTCATTTCTTTTCATTCTCATGCTCTCTCTTTCTTAAGTCCTCTCACCTTCTTGTTCTTCTCATGGTTCCTCTAAATTCTGACTGACTTTTTCTAATACATGTCTCCCTGCTTATTTAAACACATTTCATTTGATTTAATCAAGAAACCTGGGTAGCAGGTTTTATTATTTTTTCTTAAAGGGAGTTACTATAGAAAATAAATAAATTGAGGACTTTTCTGCTTCTCAAAATGGTGTAGGGCTTGAGGGTCTCCTTTTGCTTTCCAACATGCTTTATCGGTAAAAGTTTTGCATTTCAAAACCCAAGAAAAACCTGCCCTCCCCCAGTCCAGGAACTTTGCATTTACCCAGGACATTTGCGTTCTCGACTGCTGATCCCAGAACTGCAGGTGCGGCTGCAGGGGCTCCACACACTCCATTCTCCGGTCACGTGTCCAGCTGCTGAGGTCCTGCTGGTACATTCTCCAGCCTTACACCACTATTCCAAAAGTTATGTCTTAGGTGAACAAATCAGGGCACAACAGAAAATCATTCACTGGCCTATAGAGTCACTGGAATTGCAATTAAATCTAGGGTCTATGAGAGCCCCAAACATGTGGAATTGAAAAAGGGCAGCGATAATAAGTCACAGTGATTATTGCCACAGGAATAGAATGGTCCTGTTTTCTCAGTTCTCATGTCAGATAGTATAATCTTGTCCCGAAAACAGTACAGATATTTGTACTACAGCTCAGGATTCAGTACTACGACAGAGATAGGGTGGAGAGGAAATGTGAGGTTGCGTGGGCCAGGAAAAAAAACTTAATACACTCTAAGAAACAAAACAATCTAAAAGAGACCAACAACAACAACAAAAAAGCAGAGTCATACATAAGAATGGGAAATAAGACATAAATGTCCTTCTATATATAACCAAGGTGAAAGCAGACATTTTAGCAAATTTGGCAATTTTGATTTCAAATGTCAGTGATTCAGGGCACTCTCCTTATAATTAAATAATAAGTATTATTTCATTTTAGCACTTTCTTTCATACTTTTTTCTTTCTTTTTTCTGAATTCAAGCTTTAACATTATAGCAAATTTTCTTCTAAAAGCCATTTATTTGAAAGACTTAGGCAATTAGACTCTTGGAATGAAATTCTGTCATTTCATTCCAATTTTTCTACAGCTTATTTGGTATCTATTCAGAAAGAAGAAGAGAAAGGAGTGTGGTCCTTCTCTTTTTTATATTTATTTTTTCATTAAACAAAACAAAAGCAGTGAAAGAGGATGTTTCGGTGGTGACCAAGGAATGGCTGCCAGGCTTGATGGACAGATTATTATCATTCTTGGAAAATCAGATATGTGATGGTCATGGGCAAACATGTTCAAGATACAAATTAATTAAAGAAAAGCATGTTGATAACAATAAGTAAAGATTAGGAAAATTTAGATTAAAAATTGCATAATGACAGGGGTTGAGCAAGCTGATCCTTTCGGTTCTAAACAATCTTCTGCACCTAAGGGCAACCTGGTTTATAAGGAATTTGGAGGAAATTACAGAAACACTCTGACCCTCAGTTTTCCCACTTCAAAATGTGAATAATAATCATAGTTACCTAATAGACTTTTTGCAGGATTTGAATGAAGTGCTAAGCACAATGCATAGCCCATACTAAAGATTTAATAAAACTCAACAATAATAATATATTATATGTATTATTATATTACTGTTGTCAATAAAGTTCCAGAAATCTAACAAAAATTCTATTCATTCTGACCCTTAATGACTTATGTTTCCTTAAAAATTTATTTTGAGAATGTTTTTAATGCTATTTTTAGAAGAAAGAACTTAGAAACTATACTACATAGTTTTGTTTAAGCCCAGTTAATGCTTTTGTATGCAATAAAATAATTAGTCCCCACAGATTTTCTCTAATAATGTCAAATTTTAAATTTGACCTCTTTTAGATTCAAGAAGTTTTAAATCCAGCCTTAAAAAAAAAAATAAACCTCAACAACTCAGAATGTATTGTTATGCTAAGTTGGTCACTGAATAAATTGAGATCCTGTATGAAGAGTCAGTCTAAAAGTTTCAAGAGGGCGGGGAAAACATACCTATGAAAACTTTTAAACAGCTAACTGGTTTTAAGGATTTAACAATATTAAGGTATTCATGGAAAAAAAAAATCCAAGGTGGAAGTTGTCAAACTTCAATTGGTCAAATTGTTTTGGCCTACTTGAAAAGTGTTTTTTTCCCCAGACTGAATGTCATAGCTCCTTGCCCATTTAGCAGCAAACTGGCATTAAAAGACCAGTCTAGAGTTCACAGCTAACTAAAAATATTCTGGGAAAGATAAGGATCTAGACTTGCACACCATTTGAACTAGACCACATCTTGCAAATAAAGAGAGATGAAAATTGATATGCAAGCCAAATTTGCATAGCTAATCAGTTGCAATATATAGAAAGCATAGTATAATGAAGTGTGTCACCTTGCCTATAAGCAGATCTCTGTACAAAACTATGGAGAACCTGTTTTTGTGTCTTTTAGGGGGTGCTGTGCCTCAACACTGAGGCAAGTGTTAAATGTGTTCTCTAAATTATTACACAACATATATACATATTAGATTTGTATATAAAATGATCCTAATGGTGTTTCTCATAAAATTTCTAGCAGCATGCTTTGTTTCATTTGTATTTTTTAGCCTCAAAAAAAGATATTATATATGGTTTACAAAAGTCAAAATTTGTAATATCTACTAATTCAGTTGATTTATGAAAATGCTTAGAGAATATATAATATAGACCGTTTCTGGGACAGTACATGGCCTAAAAATATAGGTTACATTTCTCTTCTCTCAAATTTTGAAGCAGACATGACTAGGAAGTTCCTGAAAACACCTGATAAAAAGAAGTCCACAAAGACATGAAAGGAAACATCATTTTCTAATCAACTCTTGTACATAGATTGTTGGATGAGAGAAGAGGAGAGGGAGAAAGAAGGCAACAAACTCTGTACACATGCAAATTTGTGATTTTTTCAATAAAGAATAATCATGGCAACTTTAAGAACCTCAAACTAAGAAAGTAAATAAAATATATTATATTTATTTAGAACGCTACAGAATAGTTTAAAATTCTGGGGAATTGGTATAGCACTTTCCTTTTTTCCCCCAATTCCTAGCAAATATGGTAAGTAAAAAACATATATTTCTTGTTTTTTTTTAACCAAGTCATTTATCAACTCTTTAACCTCTGTTCAATATAAATGTAAACACAGACGACAGTATTATAAAGAGAAAAGAAGAAAATAGGCTGCTTTTAATTTGGAAAATGCTGTGTATAAATAGTAGATAAATTCCTATTTTCACAACCAATTTGAATCATAAAATTCTGCAGGCATCTTCTTAGACTTAACTATATACTCCTAGGTGAATTAGTTATACGGCTAAATTAACATCACTAGGGTGTAACACATAACAAAATTCCCAGCTTTGTTTCTTGGTTTGCGACATATTGAGTGTTTAGTGTGAGGTTCCAAACTTTCAAATATTTTAGCACTAGAGCACTCAAGTGCAGAGTGTTGGAAACTATTTTCGTGATGGCTCCTTCAACAGCTGGAACAGATAGATAATGTGAAGAAGCCCACATAGCCTAAAGAACTAAGAAGTTCGTTTGTTATTTTAATACACAAAGCATTACAGAATCACTAAAAGAATATCATTAGCACAATTACACAGAAATAAAGCATTTTACTTTTAATAAGTAGTTATAGTTTTGATTGCTGAAAGAATAAGTTCATTTTAGAGACCTTGGGAATGCAAATTATTCTCACAAATATCGGGAAAAGTAGAAAAAATATTTAGATAACAGATTACAAAAAGAAAGATTTTATAATACTAAAGAAGAACTAAGTAAGGTGAATGGGTTGTGTGATGTTTGAAGAAATATGGTCATTATTTGGTTATCTTTGTTTATTAGGGCTTTGTGCTTCAAGGGTAATGAAAATTATTGCTGGTGCAGATTTTTATGATTCAAGCAATAAATTACTCAACAAAGTACCATAAGTATTGCCCAACAGACACACATTATTGTACTTTCATGTATAATTTAAAAAATAAAGCAAACCTAAATTCTGCCTCTTCATATAAGCTCATAGAAAAACATTTGGCACAGTATGCGAACAACTGACTAATATTTCAGTTGTTCCCTTTTAAGAAACTGTTTTCTTATTGATTGTATCTAGTGTTAAAACATTTCCAGCCTTTTAAAAAATATTTTGGACTTAAACAACTTGTAGGTTTTTCTTTTTTAATTATAGAAATGATAGAAGTAACAAATAACTATGTGCTTATGTCAAACAATCCAGAAATGTCTGGAGAAAAGTTATATTCACCCTCATCTCACATTGCTTTACTTCCATCCATCAATCCCACTTTCCTCCCAAGAGCTAACTCTAATTTCAGTTTAGAGTTTATATTTTCAAACAGTTTTCTATGAGTCTAAAAATATATACTATGTGCGTTTGTGTATGTATGTGTGTTTACACACCAACAGGACTATCTGCACACATGTGTAAATATTTCCTTAGGACAAAACTTTGTCCATTTTTTCAAACCAAAGTGTTTCTAAACTAGCACTCTACGACTCGATTTTTTTCACTAAGTGTCCACCCCAAATAATCGTCATGGTGTTGTTTCTTTTCAAATGCAATAAAAGTTCAATGTTCTTCAGAGGCAAAGTTTCTGACCTTTTATCTAGAGTAAAGTGATAACCGTTCTACTTTTCCTTCATAGAATAAACATTTAAAAATTATGTCAACTATTGAACTTTTGATTAATTACACATTTATATGGGGTCTATCTCCTTCATATTCTTCAAAAGAAAATTTTTTCAACAGTATTTTGATGGAAACATATACTAGTAAATTTCTAAAGCCTTATGAAATATATTAAACTATTTAGCCAAATATGTACATAAGCCCAATGTCAATTAGAATATTTTATTTGTGAGACTTGAAATGACAAGAAAAATTAACTGAGTGGGTCTCCTTAGACAATATTTTATGCCTGAGAGTATTCAAGAAGTTTCACTATGTATGCTATTATTTGTGATTATTTTACTTATGTTCAAATAGTAAAAAAAATATATTCTTTTTTTGTTAAAGTAATATGTATATCTGACTCTCGAAATTCTCATAACCAACAACAATAAAATAATTGCATGAATATTAACGAAACAACCATGAATTGAAAAAAATATAAAAGTTAAAATTAAAAATAGATGAAATGCTGAAACTTTTATATATACTGGAATAATTCCACTAGTGTTAAGACGGACGCATACATAATTGGCAAGAGAGAAAATACAAGTTTCCTAAGTTTCATTTAATATGCTAATGAACTTTAAACAACACAAACAACTTACCTTACCAGCGTCACAATCAGTTCCATCCATTGGAGGATCAAGTTTGGTTCTGCATTCTTTCTCACCTTCTACCTTGCACCATAACCCTGTGCAAATAACATGCTGAAAACAAGGGCATAATAATAAGGGGAAGGTATCACATTTTTTAGGGTAAGTTGATAATTTTCGAGAAAGCTACTTAGATAGAACAACAGAAATTATTTGAAAAAAAATATGTTTTGATACCTTTAATACTGGATTTATGACTGAAATGGTATTGACTTATTTATAGTAATGAGAAGACTGATACATAAAAACAGAAAATATGGTTAATAAATTTAAATATCTTTAAATTTCTTTAAATAAAACACATGTGATTATGCAACATTAAGTAGAAACAACAGAAAAATGTAAGCTGAAAATCATTATTTATACCATGATATGAACCAGGCTGAAAGAATTAAAGTGATGTGCTTTAGCATATAAATTTCGTGTCTCCTGTCCTAAAGCCTGTCCTCACTTATGCTGTTTAATGCTTAAATGCCATGGCTACTACTTCATGATTCCATTTTATAGCCTTGGCTGTTGACATAATATAGAGACTCTCAGTGGGTGTTTCTGTGAATTACCAGATATTTTACCTTGGTATGAATGAATTCTAGATCTCCAGGACACAATGAACTTTTTCTAAGGAAAAGTTAAAAAGGAATTTTGAGAAAGCACTGGGATAAAGCAGCAAACACATAGCAACAATGAACGAAGAAAGCTCTGAGGAAATGCAGGTGGGAAGACAGAAACCCAAGCTACAGCTGAGGTTTTGGCCTGCCCAGAGACACAAATAAAAAGGCACAACTGACATATTCTTAAGGACTTTCTATTTCTCTAAGATGGTTAAAGTTTTTTAGACAGAAGCCTATTATTAACAAATTGAATAGAAGTATGAAACCCATGAGGAATACGTAAAGGTGATTAGAGCAATCTACAGTGAAGAGGATTGTGTTACTACCTATCCAGACACTTGTAGAAGAGGGCGGAAGCGAACAAGTCAATAAAGAACAAGTAGACAGCAATGTGCAAGACACAGTTAAGAAAGGCGGAGATGGTCAGTGTCATGAGAGGGGGCATGTAACAGAGGGGAGCCCTGAACAAGATTTTAAAGATAGAAGAGCCAGATCTTGAAGGCCAGGAAGGACTAGGGACTGCATATTTGGAGGGAAGACACTTAGCAGTTGACCAGCAGGTTGATAACATAAAAAGGCTATTTTAGGAGGTTCACTCTGACAGTGGTGTTCAAAACAGACTAAAAATCACTGCCAAGTTCAAATTAACTCATGACCCAAATCTATTAAATACTTTGGGAAAGATATATTTAAACTAAAGTTTTGAACAGGTCTGGTACAACTCTAATGCTGGATTTGTCACAACACCAAAATAGTATTTCTTATTCTTTTTTTATTTAAAGATTTAGATTTCTGAAATGTTTGTAAGCTGTTAAAAATTCAATAGTCTATGCAAGAGTGTGATGTATTTTATTTACATTATTTTATCTGCTGTGACAGTTTTTCTTCTTCAAAATATTTCTTACAAGTATATCTTAATATATTTAAGAAGATTTTGCTTAATTTGTGTGCTTTTATTTGTACACATCATTTACAAAAATCTATACAGAAATTTATTTTTTAAAATGCCTAAATCAAATTGATTCTCTATAATATTTTAGACTCTTGAAAATAAACAAAGATGTTATTTGTGGACACATTTATCTTTGAATGAAAGGATCTCTAACCCCAGAATTTTAGCTCCTAAAAGTACCCTGCAACCCTCCCAAGCCCTTTATGTTAAGGATGTTTTATAATCATGGGCCCAAATGCTGAATTTTCCACCAAGGAAGAATTTTGCTTTATTTATACTCAATAAAACTTAGTTGTGTGATAACATGAATTATATCAGTCAAGTTCATTAGTTAACCAAAACATATTGAACTAAAAAGCCAATCTTCTATGATGGTTTTAGAATAAACTGGCTTGTTGAACACTGTTGGTGGTCTGAATTCTGACCTTCCACCATTATCTGCTATTCAAAACAGCAGGTACTTTAATTGATTTCCACTTGAGGCACTGAGAGCATAAAAGCAAACTTGGCAGCTTTTCAAGGTAAGCACAGTCATGTAGAATAAATCTCTCACAGAGGAGATCTCTTTGCCCTTTATATTCTGCTAGGAATCTTATGGTAAATCACAGCCTCATTCTTAAAAATAACTCAGACTCAGAATTTCAGATCAATCTGTCAAAAGTAGAACAAGAAAATGCTGAAGAAATGGTATGGGCTGTTTTTACCTTGAGAAGTGGAGTATCTCAGATATGTGCTATTAGAACTATGTAATATTGAGCCCATGTTTAAGATAATGCAGGCCACAGTTGGGTATTTTGTTAAAACCAAACCTTTCCATATGTTATAAGGTCAGAGCAGAATTTTTTTTTAACTTAATTGCTGAAACCACTTAATATGTCAGTCAAGAATACATTAAAACTTAAAATGCTTTGCATAGGAATTCGGGACAGAAATGCACAATTCAGCATTTCATAGCAAACTAATAAAAATAATACAATATCCCTTTTTTATTCTTCTATAATAAAAGATCATTAGAAGCATATAAAATGAATTTGGATGTTTATCTCAAGTAGGCTTTTTAAATGTTTACATGAAAATACTATATATTTTCAATTGAATAATTTAAATGGAAGATTAACTGTCCACATATAAATATTATAAATTTATCTTCAAAGATAACCTGTACCATTGTCTGTCTTTATAGCATATACTTCTATTAGGATGTTCTGAAATTTATGTTAAAATAAAAAACATAAGTGCATATACATGGAAGTAATTATTAAATCTTGAACATGTAATTCTTTGTTCTTCCATACATTATCTTCCAAAATACAATTTCAATAACTTAACATTTGATTGCAAATGTAATTCGGTATGGGGTAATATTTTTGAAAACACTCCTCTCTATCATAGGATGTTCACCTTAGTATTATTAAGAAAGGGAGAAGAAGAAAGATGGTATTAAAAATAGAAACAGATTCAAAAGAAATAATAAAAAGCTGAATCTAGTTCTTTGTAAATATTGAAAAAAATGAAAACTATCAAGAAAAAAGAGAAGGCAAAAATAAACACTATTAAGAATAAAAAGGAAGGTATAACCACAGACCATGGAAAGTTTAAACAGAAATAGGAAGACATTATAAACTTTATGCCAATAAACTGGAAAACTTATGTAAAATAGAAAAATATTTTTAAAAACAGTAAAGTTGCTAAAATAAATCCAAAAAGAATTAGAAAAGGTAAACTATTCAGTAACCATAGAATAGTTAAAATTGATTGTTGAAAATCTTCCCACAAAGAATACATTTGGTTCAAAAATGAATAACCTTTCAAGAAACTTAGATTCTCAATTTACACAAACTCTCTAGAGAAGAGAAAAAGAGGGAACACTTCTAAACACACTTTATGATTCCCAAACCAGACAGGGATTTTAAAACAAAGTGAAAATAGTGATATACCTCATTTATCAACTTGAATTTAAATCTGCTAAATACAAGACTAAACCAAGCAAGCAGTGCATAAAAAATGCAATGCATAATGACTGAGTTGTGTTTCCCTTCAGAATACAAGGTTAGTGCAATATTAAAGATTTGGCTAATGTAATCAAGAACATAAGTAAATTTAAAATATATGATTCTTATATCTATGGATACAAAGCATGTGATGCAATTCAACAGCCATTAAAACATTCATTAAAAAAGAAAAATCTCAGCAAACTAGCCACTGAAGGAAATGTCTTCACAATTAATGGTCATCTATGAAAATCTACAGCAAACCTCAGAAAAAAAAAAACAGTGAAATGTTGAAAGTTTTCTTTCAAGATTAGGAAAATGGCAAAGATGGCATCTTGGCACCAAAATAAGGAAGTGAATACGTGATGTATTCAAAGTGGCAAGAGGAAAAATAAACTGTCAATCTAGACTCCTAAACTTAGCTGAAATGTTATTCAAGGCTGAAGGTTAAATAAAGATTCTCAAAAAAAAAACACTGAGTGTTTACCACCAATATCTCTGCCCAAAAGGAACACTGAAATGATATACTACAAAGAATATGATCTGATAGCAAAGGACTTAAAAGCAATAACAAACAAAGAGACTGATAAAAACGAGGATAAATCTAAATACATGTTGACTACATACAGCAACAATAATTGGATTTTAGCCATTATTTTAAATCTTCATTTTAGTTGGAGAAATTCTAGAAGTCTAGCTCATTTATATTTCAAAACTTTTTTCTTTAGCAAAGATTTGGCCACTAACAGTTAAATAGTTTTATATCTTCCCTTTTACCTCCCAGAATACACATATTTTGAGATTGCTAGCAGCGGAAGTTAAACAACAGACATAGAGAGGAAAATGCAGTCTATGCTTCGCCAACAACTGAAACCACAAGCTGCAAAGGACTCCTCAGTGGAACACATCAGAAAGTGTTAAAGAAAGCCAAGGAATAAGAGAAATTTAGAGAAAGGAAAACTGTCAATGCCTAGTTCATGAAGCCCCAAAGGGGAAAAAAATGAATAGTGGGACGAAACCATTTGAAATATTTTTACAAAATGATACCGAATTCCTTAGTATGAAAGAGCAATATAAGATCAAAAGATTCCCTTTTTGGAACAACAGAGTAAATTCCCAGAAGACCAACCCTCCTGTAGATAACAATCATAAACTGTAGACAGAACACAAAAACAACTTTCTGGTGGTTCTGGAGAATAAACAAAGGCAGGTAAATATTTTAGGGAGCTGAAGGGATTGGCTCAAGTTGAGTTCACCATCTTTGCAGCTTTGACCTAATGGCATGACATTGGGTGGTTTAGAACAGTGAAAAATATGCCATCTTTTTAGACTCGTGAAGACAGAAATCATGGTGGTCAAAACAGCTAGAAACTGAAGGGAATATTCCAAAAGGAAAATCGTTAGAGAAGCCTAAGTCTTTAGCTGGCACCTGACCCATACATACATGATACACATTCCAAATAGCTGAGATAAGGGAAGAGTGAATTGATCCAAGATATGAATTGCTATACACAGTCTTCAGTTTGAATATAACAAACAATTGCCCGTGAAAACAACAACAACAACAACAACAATAATAATAATAAACATACTTTGGAAGAATATAACAGATTCCAGAGTTTCTGCAACAGGGGTCAGCAAATTTTTCTATGCAGTGCCAAATAGGATATATTTTAGCTTGTGGCTATGTGGACTCTATTGTAACTATTCAACATTGCCATTGCAGCTTGAAGGCAGCCAAAGAGAATACGTGGACGAATGAGGGTGACTGTATTCCAATAAAATTTTATTTACAAAAACAAGCAGCTAGTCTCTATGCCATAGCTTGTAAGAAATTCATCTATTAATACTATATTAATGTATTAATATTAAGAATAAAAATGGGTCCACACGATCATTTGCAAATGTTCAAAGTAGCCTCACTCACAACAGCTAGCATCCCAGATTTACTAAGAGACGAACTGATAAACAAAATAGTTTATCTACCAGTGGAATACTATTCAACAAGAAAAAAAAGGACCAATTACCAGTATGCATAAAATCATATAGAGAATGTATGACTTTGCAGAGAAAATTTGATTTCTCCATTGAAAAATAGATAGGAGAAAAAGAGAAAAAAGTAGAGCATAAAAATGAAACACAAACACAAAATAGGTTGAAGAAAAAACTTTTTAATAAAAAAAAACAAAAAAAAAAATGTAAAAATGTTAAACTAGCTGTTGAAAATACAAAAAAAAAACAACAACACTGTGACATTGGTTTAAACAGAAAAATGTAAAATCTATCAATTAGTTTTCTCCAGTAATCATTTCTAATTATCTATTATCCATGTACATATTTATATTTATATAGAAAAAGCTGAAGATAAAGGTACGGCAATATAGCCAGTATAGTGCTTTTAATGCCAGACAAAACGTGTTTTAAGGCATAAATCATTAAGAAATGGAAAAGGAAAAACAGATCAAGCAGATGAAAATCCATAAACATGTGTGTACCTTGTTATATAACTCAACATTATATAAGATAAAAACTGACAAAAATTAAAGGGAGAAATAAATAAATTAATAGAGTTCGGTATTTCAGCACGTGCCTGTCAGTTACTGATAGATCAATCAAACCAAAATAAGCAAAGAGATACTTTTTATCAAGAAAATTTAAAAATTTTATTTGAAATGTGGAAAATAGAATACTTTTTTTCATTTGTACATGTAAACTTTATTTTTTTTTAAGTTTATTGGGGTAACATTGGTTAATGCAATTATATAATTATTGGGTGTACATTATAATTTGACATCTATATATTCTATTGTGTGATTACCACCCAGAGTCCAGTTTCCTTCAGCTACCATATATTTGATCCCCTTTACCCACTTCACCATCCCAAGCCTCCCTATATTTGACCCCTTTACCCTATCTACCTTTTCACTCCCCAATCCTCTATTCTCTGGTAACACTAGTCCATTGTTCATGTCCATGAGTCTCTGTTTGTCCTGTTCATTTGTTGCTTTTAGGTTTTATCCCACATATAAGTGATAGCATGTGATTTTCAACTTTTTCAGTCTGGCTTATTTCGCTTAGCATGATTATCTCGAGGTCCATCCAGTTGTTGCAAACGGCAGTATTTCATCTCTTTTATGGCTGAGTAATATTCCATTGTATATATGTACCACAGCTTCTTTAGCCAATCATCTACTATAGGACACTTCGGTTGCTTCCATGTCCTGGCCACTGTGAATAATGCTGCTATGAACATTGGTGTGCAAATATCTTTTCAGATATGGGTTTTCAAGTCTTTAGGATAAATACCAGTAGAGATTGCTGGATCATATGGTAGATCAATTCTTATTTTTTGAGGAACCTCCATACTTTTCAATAGTGGCTGTACCAATATGCAGTCCCACCAGCAGTGTAGGAGGGTTCCTTTTTCTCCGCATCCTCTCCAACATTTGTTATTAGTTGTCCTGTTGATTATAGCTATTCTAATAGATGTGAGATGGTATCTCACTGTGGTTTTGATTTGCTTTTCCCTAAAGCTAGTGATGTTGAGCATCCTTCATATATTTGTTGGCCATTTATATGTCCTCTAGGGAGAAGTGTCTGTTCAGGTCCTCTGCCCATTTTTTCATTGGATTATTTGTTTTTTGGTTACTAAGTCGTATGAGTTCTTCGTATATTTTGGATATTAGGCCCTTATTGGAGGTGTTGCTTGCAAATATATTTTCTCATACAGATGGTTCTCTCTTTACCTTGCAGAAAGTTTCTTTTGCTGAGCAGAAGCATTTTAGTTTGATGTAGTCCCATTCATTTATTTTTGCTTTTATTTCCCTTGCCTTTGAGGTCAAATTCATAAAATCCTCTTTAAGTCCAAGGTCCTTGAGTTTAGTTCCTATGTTTTCTTCTATGCATTTTATTGTTTCAGGTCTTATATTCAGGTCCTTAATCCATTTTGAGTTAATTTTGGTGTGTGGTGATAGACAACAGTCTAGTTTCATTCTTTTGCAGGTGGCTTTCCAGTTTTCCCAGCACCATTTATTGAAGAGGCTTTCCTTTCTCCACTGTATGTTTTTGGTTTTTGTGAAAATTATTTGCCCATATAAATATGGGTTTACTTCTGGACTCTCGATTCTGTTCCACTGTTCGTGTGTCTCTTGCTGCCAATACCATCACTTTATACTATAATTCGAAATTGGCAGAGTGATGTCTCCAGCCTTGTTCTTTTTCTCAGGATGGCTTTAGAGATTCGGGGTCTTTTGTGCTTCCATGCAGATCTGATGTTTTTGTTCTATTTCTTTAAAAAAAATGCCAATGGGATTTTGATGGGGATTGCATTAAATCTGTATAATGCTTTAGGTAATATGGTCATTTAACTATGTTGATTCTTCAATCCAAGAACACAGAATATCTTTCTTATTTCTTTGTGTCTTCTTCGATTTCTTTTAATAGATCTTGTAGTTTTCATTATATAGGTCCTTCACATGTTTCTTAAATTTTATTCCTAGGTATTTTATTCTTTTTGTTGCAATTGCAAAAGGAATTTTTTCCACTTCTTTTCTGACTCTTCATTATTAGAGTATGGAAGCTATGGATTTTTGAACATTGATTTTGTATCCAGAACTTTACTGTATTTGCTTATTGTTTCTAGTAGTGTTCTTGTGGAGTCTTTAGGGTTTTCTATAGAGAATCATGTCATCACAAATAGTGACAGTTTGACTTCTTCATTTCCTATTTGGATGCCTTTTATATCTTTCTCTTGCCTGATTGCACTTGCTAGGACTCCAATGTTATATTGAATAACAGTGGCAATAGTAGACAGCCTTGCCTTGTTCCTGATCTTAGAGGGAAGGTTTTTAGTTTTTCACCATTAAGTATAATGTTGGCTGAGGGTTTGTCATATAGGCCTTTATTATGTTAAGGGTACTTTCCTTCTATACCAATTTTTTAAGTGTTTTGATCATAAATGGATGCTGTATCTTGTCAAAGGCTTTTTCTGCATCTATTGATATGATCATATGATTCTTATTTTTAATTTGTTTATGTGGTGTATCACATTAATCAATTTGTATATGTTGAACCATCCTGTGCCTCTGGGATGAAGCCCACTTGATCGTGGTGTATAATCTTTTTAATATGTTGCTGTATTCGTTTGCTAGTATCTTATTTAGGATTTTTGCATCTGTGTTCATGAGAGATAGTAGTTTTCTTTTTTTGTTTATCTTTACCAGGTTTTGGTATCAGAGTAATATTGGCCTCATAAAATGAGTTGGGAAGTATTGCCTCCTCTTTGATTTTTTGGAAGAGTTTGAGGAGAATAGGTATTAAATCTTTGAATGTTTGGTAGAATTCACTGGTGAAGCCATCTGGTCCTGGACTTTTACTTTTTGGTAGGTTTTTGATGATTGTTTCAATTTCCATACTGCTGATCAGTCTATTTAGATTTTCCAGATCTTCTTGATTCAGTCTAGGAAGATTGTATTTTTCTAAGTACTGGTCCATTTCTTCTAGGTTATTAAATTTGTTATTATATACTTTTATAATATTTTGCATGATCTTTGTATTTCTGCAATGTCAGTCTTAATTTCCCCTCTTTCATCCCTGATTTTTGTTATTTGTGTCTTTTCTTTTCTCTTTAGTGAGTCTAGCCAGGTTTGTCAATTTTATTAATCTTTCTCAAAGAACCAACTCCTTGTTGCCATTTATTTTTTCTATTTTGTTTGTTTGTTTTAAATTTCATTTATTTCTGCTTTAATTTTGACAGTATCTTCCCCTTCTGCTAACTTTAGCCTTCATTTGTTCTTCCTTTTCTAGTTTTTTAAGATGAAGTGTTAGGCTGTTTTATTTGGGCCTCATTCTTGTTTTTGATGAGATTAGGCCTTTAACGATATGAACTTTTATGACCATGTTTGCCCTGTTCCCAAAAGTTTTGATATGTTGTACTATCAATTATCTTTCATTTCTAGTATCTCTTGATCTCTCCTTTAATTTCTTCCCTGACCCATTATTCTTCAGTAGATGTTATTTAATTCCATGTATTTGTGGTTCTTCCTCATTTCTTTTTCCAGTTGATCTCTAATTTCAAAGCATTATGGATCGCAGAATATAGTTTGACATGATTTCATCTCTCTTATATTTGTGAGGCTATTTCTGTGCTTCCCAGTATGTGGTCAATTCTGAGAAGTTCCATGTGCACTAGAGAAGAATGTATAAGCAGCTGTTTGGAGATGGAAGGCTCTGTAAATGTCAATTATGTCCAGTTGGTTAATGTGTCATTTAAGGTGTTATTTCCTTATTGATTTTCTGTTTGGATGATCTGTCCATATCTGACAGTGGAGTATTTAGGTCCCCTACTACAATAGTGTTATGGTCTGTTTCTCCTTTAGTTCTGTTAGTAATTGCTTTACATATTTGGGACTCCCTGATTGGGAGCATAGATATTAATAAGTGTTATCTTCTTGGTGCATGATTCCCTTTATCATTATGAAGTGTCCCTCAGTAACTTTCTTTTGCCTTTTTTATTTTGAAGTCTATTTCGTCTAATATTAGTACTGCTACTCCTGCTTTTCTCTGAGTGCCATTTGCTTGAAATATCATTTTCCATCCTTTCACTTTGAGTCCATATTTGTCTTTGGAGCTGGATGTGTCCTCTGGAGGCAGCATGGTTGGTTTGTTTTTTGTTTTTGTGATCCATTCTGCAACTCTGTGCCTTTTAATTGGTGAGTTCAGTCCATTACATTTAGGGTGATTATTGAAATATGAGGTCTTCTTATAGACATTTTATCTTTTACTTTTGGTAGCTCAGTGTTTCCATTGCTTCCTTGTGTTGTGTTTCTGTTCTTTATTTTGGTTGGCTTTTGTGGATTTTGCCCTGTTTCTTCTTGTTTTTATGTTACATACTTCAGTTCTAAATCTTTGGTGTGTGGTTACCATTATGAAATATGAAAATGATAGTTATTATATATATATATATGTATGTAATATAAAAGATATATGTGTACACACACACACACACACACACACACAACACACACACACACACACACATGGGCCTTATCTCTTTTTTCCCTTTTGTGAATTTGAATCTTTGAATCCTCCCCTTTTCAGTCATTGTTAATTCAGTGTGTCCCTATGTATGCGGAATGTTCATTACTATTCTTGCTATAGCAATTCTTCTTATTATTATTTAAGCTTATAATAGCCATGTTCTTAGTAAGGGTTGCACTCCTCTGCTTCTATTTGTCTGATAGTCACTTTACTCCTAATTATGTATTTTGTTTTGTTCGTTTTGTTATTTTTTTTAGATGAGCTGACACCTTTCGGTATTTCCTGTCATAGTGCAGGCTTGTAGGGAAGAATTCCCTCTATTTTTGTATGTCTGGAAAAGTTCTAATTTCTCCTTCATATCTCAAGGAGAGCTTAGCTAGTTACATTATTCTGGAGCTGGTAGTTTCTTTTACTTATTTAGTTTAAATATTTGGTTCCATTTCTTTTTGGTTTATAAGGTTTTGCACTGAGAAGCTCCAATGAAATCTAATGAGTTTTTCTTCATAAGTTAACATTCTTCCTTTCCCTGGCTGCCCTGAGAATTCTGTCTTTGTCATTGATTTTTGATAAACTTTAACACACTTGTGTCTTGGTGAAGGCTTTTTCGGGTTGAGATATTGGGTTTTCTGTTGACTACTTGAATTCCAAGCTCCAGTCATTCCTTAGATTTGGGAAATTCTCATCCGCATTTGCCTGAAATGCTTTCTAGTCTGCTCCTTTCTCACCTTCGATAATGCCCATTATTCTTATGTTTCCTCTCCTGATGATGATTCAGCTAGGTCTTGAATTCTTTTCATTTTTTTTATTCCTCAGTTTCTCTCTTCTTCCTTCTGATTTATTTCTAGATTTCTGTCTTAGATATCACTGAATCTTTCTTCATTGGTCGACTCTATTTCCCAAGCTTACCACTTAATTTTTCAACTTTTGGCAGTGTGTTATTCATCTCCAGAAGTTATCTATGATTCCTTTTGAGGGTTTCAATCTCCTTGCTTCTGCTCAACCAGATTGTTTTTCAATTCCTGAAATGTTGATTTGAGTTGTTTGGATCTCATTGAGTTTTTTTCAAAAGTGCCATCCTGAATTCTTTGGTCATTTAAATCACATATTTCTATGTAATAAGCTTATTTTTCTGGAGATTTTTCTTTCTTTCTGAGATGTCTTTCACCTTAGTTGTTCATGTGTTTATGAACTATTTCTGCGCCTGGGCATTAATGGATGTTTATTCTGTTTGTTTTCCAAAAGAAAAAAAAAAAAAAGATTATTATATAAAGTCTCTCTTTAGCCTGCTGCAAAGAAGGTGCTTTTTCTTTTGGTTTCCAGTAGGTGGTGTCTAAGCCTCTTGATCCCTGCTTTATATAAAGCCTAAATGTCTTCTTTATTTTCTTGTAGACATTTAAGTACACTTACATTCTCAGTTTCAGTCCCTGTCAGTGTTAGTTAACGGTTTTGGTAGCATTTGTTTAGATTTCCCTGGAGCTCCTCAGTGTTGGGGGTATGGGAGAGGGGCCCTCTGTGTTAGGAGTGGGACTGTGGCTCAGCCTTGATTTCTCCAACTGGGGCCAGTAAAAATCCACTGTCTGTTTCTCTGCTGTCCCACCCCACCCCTGCTTTCTTACAGCACTGATAACTGGGCCCTGTCACTGGCTGCTAGAAGGTTTCTGGGCACTTCCAGGCAGACTGATCAGGGAAATCGCTGGCAACTTCACCCTCCCTCTCCTTTCCTGCGAAGGAGCTCCTATGAGAGGCAGCTTCTTTGTTTCTCTCCGCATCTACCACCCAACACCCAGGGTTCTGACCTGTTCGTAGCTCTTATGCACAGATCCATGCTCAACATGCTGGTTGTGGCAGTTGGGTGTTTTTTGTACTTTTAAATTTCAGCCTTATTGTTGTTTCAGGGGCAGAGATCTGAGGACGTCTTCTCACTCGCCATGTTTCAATAGATTTTGAATAATATTAATGATTCTTCTAAGATCTAGTGACAGATATGAACTTTAAATAACACACACATTCTTTCATGTAACGCAGAGGACAATACTAAAATGTATGTTGTACTATATTCAAACAAGAAACTTCAATAAATTGTAAATTATGGCATTGTATAGACTACTTCATCTATATTGTAGTAACAAATAAAAGTCAGTATAAACAAAGTTATCTTTTAAAACAGTCTTTCATTAATAAATTTTTAAAAATTCAAAATATCTCTGGCACTAAAGAAATAGTGAAGCTGAAAGAAAATGAAAGTACTATATATAAGAATTTAATTCCAAGAGTAGGGAAGAATTTGTATAAGAATGAAAAGAAAACAAAACAACATGTCAATAAGAAATCAACTAAAAAAAAATTAGTTCTCCAAAAAGAAGTTAAGGAACTAGATAATCCAGTCAAATAAGCTCGTGTATTCATCAAAAACTAATGTACTCGTAGACTGTATAGCATTAAGACTCAAAGGATAGATGCAGCTTTGATTAGATGGCAAAACAGAGAGAATCAGTTCCTGGTAGTTTGTACCACCCATAACTTTATAGACTTTATAGAAGGAAGGACTTTATAAATCTACAACTTCACCAGTCTCAACAACATGATTATCAATGATGCTTGCTGTGACTGCCGAAACAACCATTATCCATCAAGGGCTATTTCATGTAAGCCTTTTTAAGTACAAATTCCTATTGCCTCTGGATTTCACAATGCCAAATCACAGAGACTCAGTCTTCTAGAATTCTTCATAGAGGTACCATAATTCAATGTCAGCCTGTTCATTGGATCAAATGAGAGATTTTAGAAGCCCAACAATTTTGATATATCAAGTCGATATAGAAAATGTAAACTGGAACTTTCTATGCCTTTCTATGTAACTTTTAAAAGTCGCCATGTGATTCAATTACACTATGAAGTTTTCTATACAATATGATATGTATGCAGTTCATAGTGTGCTTAATCCAAAACCAACGACAGAGCCTTAAGTTTCCTGGAGGTCTTCAATTTTTTTTTTAGCACTCTTCCTTCTTACTCAAAAGAACATAACTCTTGTGTGGCCACTTCTTACTGACTCTAGGGAACCACCCACACCGCTGTGTCTTAGCCAGGCTAAGAATTTTAGGCAGTTACTACAATGATTTCATGCAGTCAGAGCTGGCTCCACCACGAGATGCCAGATGGCCTTAGAGGCACCAATGGCTTAGGACTGAGGAACGAAGACAGCCAAGAAGTTAGCATATTCATGCAGAAAAGTGAGTTGTTTATTGCTGAGGGCCAAGATGTTTCACAAGCACCTCTATAGCTATGCCTTTAAACATTTTTACAGATGTAGGTTTGCCTATCCTAAGGGTAAATTTATATCATAAATTAGATCAGCATGTCTGTAATGTTGAAGTCTCTAGTGCTTGTTGTACAAATACCTGTTTACAAGTATGGAAGAGCAATAGCTAATTCAATACTATAGACCAACTGCCATTGTCTCTAAGATTCTACCAGAAACACACATGTTGAAAAGTTGCTATGAATCTCCACTCATGCAGCTTGATAGTTATTTATAATTGACTGGAGATGGAATGGTCACAGGGTCACCTGATTAACTCACATATAAA
Source organism: Eonycteris spelaea (assembly GCA_003508835.1). Taxonomy (NCBI): domain Eukaryota; kingdom Metazoa; phylum Chordata; class Mammalia; order Chiroptera; family Pteropodidae; genus Eonycteris; species Eonycteris spelaea. Next base: position 652,801 of record PUFA01000196.1, read on the forward strand.
TTGGTGAAACAAGCTATCTGCCCTTATTTGTTGGTGTTTATGTAGTCATAACTTAATTTTATTGAATTAATGAATCATTGACTTTAATGAAATAATTAATCTGGTTAAATTAACATTTTATAAGGTTATCTTCATGTTATCTTGACATGTGACATACAGGCAGACCTCAAAGTTATTGCAGGTTCAGTTCCAGATCACTACAATAAAGCAAATATTACAATAAAGTGAGTCACACAAGTTTTTTGGTTTCCCAGTGCATATAAAATGTGTTTATACTATACTGTTGTCTATTAAGTATGTACTAGCATTATATCTAAAAAAACAATGTACATACCTTAATTAAAAAGTCTTCAGTACTAAAAAATGTTAACCATCATCTGAGCCTAGTGGGAAAATGGCACTGATAACTTGCTCAACGCAGGATTGGCACAAACTTCAATTTTTAAAAAAACACGATATCACAAAGCACAATAAAATGAAGTATGCCTGTTCTAAGAATCAACTATTCATATGAGTGAAAATTTAGAATCATTATTTCATCATTCAACTGATTCACTTATTCACTGAACCAGTATTTATTGAGCAGCACTCATTTAGGTGTTGGAGGTATAGAGGTAAAAAAGTCTAACAACTCATTCGATGTTACAGAGCTTGCCTTCTAGAGATCAATTTTGTATAAAGTGTCGACAGCAGATTAGGAGATGTAGTGATTCCATGTGTTACCTACTTGAAGGTGTATGTGTGTGGCTTAACAAGCAGAACTATCCAATCTTCTATACTTATAACTATTTCCTCTTGTATTTTTAAGTTATACCACCTGATATTATTGATACTTACATGTCTACTTCGATGTCTAATGAACATCTTAAACTTAAAACATGACCAAACTCCATTCCAGGGCATTTTGTTTTCTATTTCTTCTTGCTATATCATCGCAAGATAAATGCATGTCTTGCTATCACAATTTCTTCAGATCTCTAAACAAATACCACCTTCTACAGGAAGACTTCCTAGATCACCCTATATAAAAGAGCACTTTCCCATTCCTGGTTGTATTCCCTATCCTTCTTACCTAAGTTTCTACTTCTCCAAGACACTTATCCCCAACTGATATATTATATATGTATTTGTTTATTGTCTGCTTCCCCCAACTAAAATGCATGCTCCATGAAGATGAGGGTCTTTGTTTCCTGCTGCATTATTAGTGCATAGGGCAGTTCCTGGAAAGTAGTTGGAACTCAATAAACATTTGTCAAATCAGAGACTGAATTTGTAACTTATCTCTTCAATGGCTTGCTCGCTCGCTCGCTCACTCACTCACTCACTCTATCTATCTATCTATCTATCTATCTATCTATCTATCTATCTATCTATCTAGTTCCTACACTTTGCACACCCCACTAATTTGGGATCAAAACAATGATTTTCGAGGGGTGTATCAGATTATGATTTTGGAATCAGAGAAGTCCAGTCTCTTAGCTCTAAGAGACTCTAAAGGATGATGTAGTACCACTTCTCATTCTATAGACAGTGGCTTAGAACGAAAAAGAGCTTTGACTGCGGTTAACACCTAATCAGAGGCAGAACCACGATTAGAGCTCAAGCTTCATGCCTCGCCAAGGCAGTGATCTCCAATCAAACCCTCACTCAGAGGCATTGCTTTTCCTTGTCTGCCCACAGCAGCCCAATCCTTCTTAGGATTATTTTTAAGTTGTCCTTGATTAAGATTACTCACAGGTAAAACTAGAGGAAAACTGATTTTATAAATAAAATGTTTCCATACATACAATGGGGGGGGGGACATTTCTGATACCTAAAACCTAAAACTTAATTTTATTTGCAAAGTATTTAGTTTAAAAAAGACAGCATCCTAGGATATAGAGAAACATAGATTTAAAACCCTCTAAAACAGTTATACTTTCAGAGATGGGGAGAAAAAAAAGCCTATACAGGTAGGTCAGTGAGAAATAACCATATAAATAGAACAAAAAGCCTAGAAAAATAAGATAAATCAATTAAGATATTTTTAATCCCAATGGTATAGATGCTATAACAGAGAAAATGGATTCAGTTGAAACACAGGATATAATCTAAGGTTTTTCCCATACCAAAGACAATATGTAAAGGAGTTAAATGCCATAAGAAGTAGTAAACCATAGTGTTTACAATGTGCTCTATTCTTTGGATTTGCATATATCACTTCCTCTTAATAAGTGTAAGAACTTAATTGTGCTATTTAACTTCTACAGGCTTCAGATTGTTGATCTGTAAAATAGAAGTGAATAAGAACTATGGCATATAATTGTTTTAAGAATCAAAATAAATCATAAATGTAAATAACACACTATGGAATATATTTTAGCATTTAAAATATTGTAGAATGGCACAAGTAAAATTTAACTAATATGATATTGCAATATATTTCATTAAAAATAATTTCAAAAAGCTTTCAAAAATAAATTTTATAAAAAAATTATCTAAAATGTACCAAAATCATGTTAGTAGTTGATCACTGGCTGAGTTTTTCTAACACTTGGGATACTTCATAAAACATCAAAAATTTCCATTTATCAGTTCTAACAATTCTCTATACTGCAGTAAAAGAAACTATCTCCTACACAATACTGCAACAGCAACCACACATGGCCTGCTCTGTTTTCCAAAACAATAAAACTTTCAGCATGTAGAAGTATCTACCCACAAAACCAATCCTGTGCTCCTCAAAACATTTGTTTTACCATGAAGATTTAGGAAAGAAGATTGTGACTCAATTTTTGACAATCTAACGGCCCTGAGGTAACAGTGGTATGAACAGGAAGATTGGTAGATGAGAACAGAGAGGCATCAGGGATAGGTCACATAGAGCCAACCTGGCTACAGTTGTCATTATTGCACCTGATGCTACGTTCCATGGATCCATGACTCTGCCACATGTAAACCTTCGGGCATCAGGTCACAATCACTCACCTAGACCAGTTCCTTTTGAGCTCCACTGCTGCCAGATGAGTGTTAGAGCCTACACATCCATTCACACATCACATTTAATGCATCTCCAACTCCTTTATACCTTTATTTATTCTAATTGTAAGTCAAATATTCACCGAGTGCCTACCATGTGCCAGCCACCGGGCTAGACGCTGAGGAAACATTCTCTGCCCTCATGCAGCTCACACACAAGTGTGGGTAATGAAGAAGAGGAAAATAATAAACAAGTGAACAACTGTTTTGATAAGAACTAAAAAGCAGAGAGAGCAGAAAATATGTCATAATGCCATATACTCTTTTTCTTATAATGGATTTTAATTATGTCACCAGTAATCCAAACCGGTATTATCTTCAACAAAGCCAAATTCCTTTGAAGCAATCATAGAAACTTAGGAAGAGTGAAATACAGCTACCAATTCACCCTAACTGTGACTATAGTTTATTCCTGAAATAGAAAGAGAGAGAGAGAGAGAGAGAGAGAGAGAGAGAGAGAGAGAGAGAGAGAGAGAGTTGGGAAGAGGTGGGCACAGCAGGAAGAGAGAAAGAAAATAGAAGGGTAAATAGAGCTAAAATTCTTACATCGATTAAGAAGGTCATTTTGCTCAAGCCTTCAGACTTCAGATTTCTAGACTGGTACAACTGGATCTCTAATTAGTGACTATTTGAATACTCACAGACACTGCTTAGTTTACCATCATACATTTACTCCTTTCCTCTAGTTGAACTATTTAAAAATGTACTCTCTAATTTTTGTTCTTATGGAACATATCTTTAACATTTTCAGGGGTTAAAGATATAACTCTTCCTCCTCAATTACATACTCTTATATTGTTTTTATTACATTTTCACCCAGTTTCCTACCATTTAAGAAAGTAAGAGATTTAAAATAGAAGCTTTAAAATAGCATAATGCAAATATTTCCCTTACTTCTGTGCATTTCAAAGGAAAAATTCTTCGATCATTCCTCACTAATTAAACACCTACACCTTCTTTTTATCACTTTCAAAGTGCCAGGAGGAAAAATGCAAAAATCTTTTCTTAGAAAATTTCTTCTTTCCAAAATTGGAGTGATTTTGAGCCACAAACTCTAAAATAAAGTCATTGTCCCCTTCTCCAATCAATTGCTAAACAATGGATGTGAACATACATTTTAAAACTCTCACCTGGACACAACCCTTACCTGCATCTCCTGGCAAAAGGAAGCCAGTGGCCCGAAGAGAATCTGGCACTGCTCATGAGCTGTGTATGTCATCCCTGGCAACTTGGAGGGAACCATCACAGAATTGACACTCTGGGGATTTGTTTGTAGCAAGCAGTTACTGGCCTTTGACCTGGCGATATGCAGATAGGTGTAAAATTTTGAATTTAGTGATGTAAAAAGTTGTTACCATTAGCATGCAATAGAAACATTTCATAATGTTAAAAATATGTTCTCACTTTTATTTATAAGCTCATAAAAATCATTTCATATATGAGGATCATTTATTTACACGTATTTAAGATAATCCTAATAAGAATCGTTTTCAACTTAACAGAACTTTTTGGTTTATAAAGGTATTTCATATGGATTAACTTAGCTAATCTACATAATAAAGTGAAGTGCTTGCTATTTTACACATTTGTTAGGTGAAGAAGCTCAGGCTCATAAATTAATTTGCCCAAAAGTAACGTGTGAAGGTAAGAAATCAACAACATTCAGGGATTTAAAGAATCTATGGGAAAGCATTCTCTAGTGACTAGTCCTTGTATGAATATGTTTGTACTTGACATTGTAAACAACTTCCATTTATGAGAAGACGTTTAATTTTATCATAGTTCTGATCTACATGAAGGCAGCCAAACAGTATTATACCTGTTCCTTGGGAATGCATTTGGCCTACTGAAGGGCTGCTGATCCAGTGAGGTGGTGTGTTCAAACCACAAGATGCTCTGAGCATTGTCGTATACACTATCATGACAAAGAACGTGCATGGAATATATGGCACATATTTCAGAGCAGGGTTATGGTAATGTCATAAATATTATATTTAGTAGATTTTAATATTAATTTAGCAGAAAAATAGGCTCATCAACTTAAACGACATGGAAAAATGAATATAATTGATCTGTGCAGTGACTTTAGCTAGCTAGGTGTTCCTATATTTCTTAGACTTTAGGATACTTTAAGCAACTCTCACTCACTCACTCACTAGTTTGTAATACCACCTACTGTTTCAGCTGCTCCTTCTATTACCAAAGTAATAAGTCAAGAACAAGGCCTTTGAAATGAAAATTAGAACAATAATAATATTTTTCATTTCTTTTCCCAGCCAGGCAGAAGCTAAGCATCACTGCTCTTGAAGGCAGAAAAGAACAGAGCACTACTCATAGTGATGAAAACTGCAGCAATGAAACAGATACAGAGTTTAAAAGTATCACATGGAAAGGTGGAGCTTTTGTTAAACAGGTTCTTTGTGATAACAACAGCTTTGCTAAAGACTGAGCAATGAGAATGTTTCCACTGGGAGATTTGACATGGCAATTAAATACTGTGATAGATTTTATCATTATGGTAAATTTTTAACTTTACAAATCATGTTGCCCAACCTTTTATTTGAAAATGTGGAAATTAAGAAGCAGACGAGTTAAATAATATGTCCCAGTTCATAGTATGAGTCAATAGAAGAGCCATACGTGGAACCAAGTGCCTTGATCCCTAACCTGCCGTCCTTTCTGCTCTGCTCTGCCATGTCCCCAGTGCACAGAGGAAGCAGGCACATACACACATTCATGATGTGACAATGGTAAGTGACCTCAGTACCTTAGGAATCTTTCCAAATCTTCCTTGCTACATCGGGACCATGAAACATCACCAAGATTTTGTCCTTTAATCCATTCACCAGACATGATATGCAGGCCATCAGCACATGATGGGTGGTCATTGTCATGATTAATGCCCATGCTGATTTGGAATATAATCGAAAATTTAAAAATTAGGTAATTTTTTTTAGTTTTTTATAACCGTACTTAAATAACAGCTAAATACTTAAAATAATGGGAGAGAAATTAGTCTTAATAGTCAAAATAATAGATTTCCAATTGTTCAATTTTTTAAATTTTGTTATTTAGTAAAAAAACATTTCCCCAATCAATGTAGCAAATGTTTTATAGGTATAGTTTTTAACACAGTAGTAGGTATGAAACACACAGAAATAATTTCTATTTGACAACGAGATTCTTGTTCTTGTTTACTCATTCCTTTTATCAAATATAAAACCACATTAAACTATTATTTTCCCCATCTGCTTCACTGGACTATCTTCTTCCACTCATCAGATAACACACATTGTCCCTGGGAAACCACATTCCTGGCCATCTTTAACTTTTCTATTAAATCTGCTCATTTAAGTCAGAATTCCATTCTAAAAATCTGACAAGATGTACTAAAAGAATGTTAAATGTCTAAAAACTGTTCTCATTATTTTCTCTTTTTACTCCTCTATTTTCTTCCTCTCTCATTTGGGAGATGTGTGTGTGTGTGTGTGTGTGTGTGTGTGTGTGTGTGTGTGTGTGCGCGCCGCGCGCGCGCGCGCCGCCCCTGCTGCCACCCAATCTTCCAGACCAAGAATCTTCAGATCATAATTTATTCCTTCCTCTCCCAGGCTATTTTATTTACTAAGTGTTAGGAGCAAGTCCTACCAATTCTACTTTTTAAGTACTTCTCTCAACTGTCCTCTCCTTTCAATTCCTTTTGTTACCATTGAAGAGGATATAAAAGTTTTAGTTTTGACAATTACTACGGCATTCTAACAGGGTTGTGCGCCTCTACTCTCTGCCAACATTCTCTCTTCTCCTCTCCCTCCCCTAACCAGGCAATGCCTGTTTAAAGCACAGTTGGACTGCCCTTCCTCTGCTCTCCCAGTACCTATATAATAATTCCCAGCTCTTTAACACAGTGCATTGCCTCTTCATCTTCCTCAAGCCATTTTTTACATTTTCTTCTCAGCAATACTGAATGATTTCTTGTTTCCCAAACATTATGTTGTTTCTTATTCTCTTGTAGTTAATAGTTATTTAGCATTTTCTATTGTCTGACACCATACAAAATTTCTAAGTTTGAGTTAAACAATTCTATGATGCAGGAACTATTATAATACCCACTTTGTGATGAGAAGTAACTTTCCCAAGATCATACAGTGAGAAAGAAAGTGATAATGTATGAACTAAGGTGTTGTGACTATTATCTATTTGACGTCTATTAATTTCATCCCCTGTCCCACCCTGTCCAAGGTGCCTTTCCTTCAATGTCTGCCATCTTGAAGATAATCAAATTTATCTCCAAGATGTATATAGGTTACCTTCAGAAGGTTTTTATTGTTGCTGTTTTTGTTTTTTTGTTTTGTTTTGTTTTAATAACTCTCACCTCACCTATGTGTACTCTCTCTTTTTCCTACCATAGGATCTTGTGAATATTGTGATAGTGTTCTCTACAATGTATTATACATTTTTACTTTTGGTTTTCTCTGCAATTACTTGAGGATGGGGACTTATTCATCTCCCTAAGATCCTGGCATATTGTAGTGTTTTTCTATAAACCATGCCCAACAGCAAGACCAATTCCTCATCTGAAATCACACCTATTTCAGTAAAAATTTTATATAATCTCCTATGAATTCTCATAATAAGGCCATTAAAATAATTGTTTGTAAGTCAGAGTTAATAATGAAGAAGAAAGAGGAAAATTCATTTTTGTGCATCCTAAGTAGGAGAGCTAGGAATCTCATTTTCTCACCGTGTAATGATCTAGATGATAAATAAAAGTCTTTCATAATGAAAAACTGTAAATAACAAGAATATTTACATTATACTTGAAACACTGATAGAAAAATTATTATAAAAGTTGCTAAGGAAAACCACAACTAGATTACAGTTTTTCAAATTAAAAAAAAAAGACTATCAAACTACATTTTTGTTTAAATTAAGATTTTTAAATCAAAACTGTTATACTTAACATATTTGAAAGAAGAAAATTAAATAGATGAAATAAATTAATGAATAAGAATAATGAAGGAAAGGTTCACTATGTTTGCTAACTTTGAAGAGTATGAAAACTAAGGTCTAAATAAAACTAAAAGCACATTATTGAATATCATTTTTAACTTTTAGTGTTAGAAAAATTCAGCTATATGATGAATTACATTACTCTTTCCTTAATGTCTTTAAGTAGGGTTTGTATCAATACACATTACTGGCATGATTTAAAGAGAGAATAAGATGTATGTTTTTCATACTTTGAAGATAAAGAGGAAAAATAAGAGATACGCGTAAATATGAGCCAGTTCAGTTGCTGGGGGTAGAGTGAAAAATGTTCGAGTTAGAAAAAGATTTGAATTATGTCTCTCCTTACTTATGTGAACAGAGGCAAGCTAAATAATAACAAAGAGATAAACGTGCCTCAGTTTCTTCACTTGTTTACTTTCCTTACAGGCGATGAAGAATACATGAGGGTTATGTAAAATGCCTGGCACAGTGCTGGAAAATAGTAGAAACTCATAGCTATTCTTTTTATTGGGGCAGTAAATCAGGAAATTTTATTATTCAAATTTGTCAAAAAAAAAAACACAGACACACAAAGAGATAAATATCATTAATTTACTGTTTGCCAACTTGGATGAAAATTGTGGACTTAAGGAGAACCCAGTACACAATAATGGCAAGACGTGACTTTGGATGTGAAATTAAAATAAGAAAGTATAAATGTAGCGCAATGGATAAGATGCCTTAACTCATTTCTAACTGTACGGTTCTGATGCCGCCCCTGCCAGCCTCACTGTCTCACCTCCACCTGAGTTTCTGGCCACAGCGCACACCGCTGGGTGACTCTGTAATAACAGCAGCCACTTGCCATGTGGAGCACGCTCAACACTGCCATCTGTGGTGTGCAGTCTTTCAAACCATAAACAAATGCTATTATTTTTGAAAGGCAACTGGTCTTTTTCAGAAATAATAAAACTTCTTAAACAATGTGTTCATTTGAGAGAAGAGGGATTGTTTCCAAGGTTTAACAATTTGGACATTTTCCCAAAGTAGCGTAATGTGATTTCCCAAATTGGGAAGATTATAACTTCTCATCCAGATAATCATTTTCCTTTTGGGATCCTGGTTCTCATATAAGAAATTAACTACAGCCATGAAGAGCTCTGGTGATTCAAGGCATTGTTTACCATTAGTTAAATTTTCCTAAAGCTATTTAACTTGTAACAGAAAAGATTATCGTTAAATTGGGACAGGGTTGCTCTTTTTTTTTTTTTTTCTTTTTCTTTTTTAACCACGCATCTGGAACTATCATCAAGGGACATTACTTAGTCTTGATTCTACAGATTTAAAATAAAATAATTAATTGTGAACCTCTTCCAGTCACTATATTAATCATTACACTGATGATATCATCATTCACTCCTCAAGATAAACTCCAAAATGTTTCTATGATCATGGCTTTGCTTTTACAGATGAGGAAGGTGCCGAGGTTAACGGCAAAACTGTGACTCAGCTCCAGGCAACCTGATAGCCAAGCAGAGAGACCTCTAAACCACCAAACTACAGTGCTTCTCCTTCTGGGTCAAAACTCTCCCCTCATGCAAATTATTTATTGCTTTCTGAGTAATTTTAAATGTCTTCTCTCAGCAGAAATTTATCTGTACATATATAGTCCCATAACCAAGTTGCATGCATTGTATGGAAAACATTCTCAAAGTTAAGATATTAGCAGCACCTTCCTCTTACTGTGCAACAGAGCTGTATTTTAATAATCTCAGTTCAAATTCATTTTGACAAAGAGCCTTGGGCAAATAAACTCTCCACTAACATTGTACATGGTTGTCAAGTCAACTGAAAAAATATTTTTATCTTATAAAACTTCTCAACTTGTTTAAAAGTCCCTGCCAGGAAGTTTTGTGATATCCTGCAGAAAGCTGGAGAAGCATTCGGATTTTGAAGATGGTCCCTTTTGATGTTTAAAGAGTTAGAGAAGAGAACATTTATGAATTCACTCACATTTTTTGGATAATTTGGAAAAGACCAGATTTGTTAACAGTAATACTTTAAAAGTAAGGGTTTTTTGGTGCTGAATATATTAAACATCTTATCATGACATGTTATGTCCCACTAAAAGCCACATATAATACAGAAAAAAATCCATTAAAAAAACAAACTATCACAATATCTAATGAACGTGGATAATATTTCCACAAAACAACACTTCATTTCATGCAATTCAATGGCTATATCTGCTTTGATGTAACTCCATTGCTGTGTGCTTATGAAAAAAAAAAGCCCAACATTAAAACAAAATATTCTCATTACATTTTATATTTTAAATAATTTAATTTGCACAAAACAATTAAATACATACTTCTATTGGCAAGTCAAAAAACAATATAAAGCAAGTCAGCAACAAGGTAAAAAATTACAGGTTAAAGAAAAAGTAGAGGTGCAAAAAGATTCTTTTTGACTTTACTATGCATTAAATAACAGATGTATCTAGCAATGCAACAAACACCTGCTAAGAACGCACTATATTCTGGGTACTTCGCTGAGCTGGGGTGTATAAATGAATAAGGTCCAGTTCCTACCTTCAGGAAGTTTATTGTCTACTGGGGTTGGAACACCATCCTTTGCCCTCATGTGGCTAATAAGTGCCTAGATCTTGTTAGTTCTATCTTCCTTAAAACTCTCCTGCCTACACTATCCTTCCCACTCCCGCGGCTGTCAACCAAGACAAGTGCTGATTCTCTTTCCCTTCTGAATTGGTGTAATGTCTGCCCAAGCGACCTCCTGACCCTTAACGCTTTGCCTTAATAAACCATACTTTAATTACTTTCGTTTCTTATGAATACATTAATATAAAAACACTCATTTCCTATGTAAAAGTCTTTTAATTTTTCCTGGCAAAAAAAATATAATACCGAAAACATGAACCAGGGGCAGAATTGGAGGGCACGATAATGTCGGGTTAGTAAAAATGTAGAGTCCTGGGCCGTGCCCCAACCAAGTAAAGAAAATATTTAGAGATGAAGCCTAAGTAACTGCATTTTAACTCATTTCCTAGATAATTCTTACTCACTTAAAATTCTGAGAACCGGTAACCTACAGGATAAAATCCAAACTTCTTATCCTGTTTTTTTCAAACGATCCATCACATGACTTCAATGTAATTTTCACTAGGACAGTTCAGTCTGGCCAACCCTTCTCTGTAGTCCTTTCCTACCGGAATGCCTTTCCCAGCTGATGTGCATTTACAAATACAACTCAAATTTTAAGACTTTATTCCTGTATAAGAGCCTCTTCAATATATCCTAGCATATATTTCTCATGATCCTTAACTTCTGTGCCCTTCAAATATATAGCATATAAGACATATCAGAGCTACCTCTATTTCTGGTGAATTTTAAGTAATACATATAAATTATCACCACCTGGAATTTAAGTGTTCAGAGAACAAGGACTATCATATTTTATTTTTAATTCCTTTAATCATTTAGTTCAATACTTTATCAAAATGTCTACAGGTTAATAAACTGGTAGAGAATCACAGAAGCAATTAAATATTCTGTAAATTTGATGGAAAGGTGAAATGAACATGGCCTCTTACTGACTCAGAGAAAGCGGAGCCTGAAAAGTCTATAAATACTCTGCTCAAGCAAGGTTGCTTGCCTCACTAGAACATACATTTGCCAAGATACGTTAGAGAAATGCAAACAGAATGCCAATTCATCTAAGGCCATTCATTAGCTGGGTGATTTTCCCCCTCTTTTACCTACTCACTACGACATCTAAACCTAGATTTGGAGAGAAACTGGTGCGGGAGTGCTGCCACATCTATACCACATCTATACTGGCTGAAGTCCCACTATTATGATCAACTTGGACAAACCCCGTATTAATCTAACCAGTATCATTGTCTAAATAAAGTATCAAATACAAAATCCATGTCAGTGGTCTACAAGACTTCCTGCCAATCTAGTAAGAATTTGGAAGGATATGAAATCACTTCTTGAATGAACTGAGAGAAGTACAGCCATTGCATGCTGAAAATCTCCTTTTTTTACATTAAAGCCTTCATTTAAAAAACCATTATAATACTCCTAATTATCATAATTATTATTCATTCACTCTGTATTATGAGTCAACCATTGCGCTATGCAATTAGGGCATCACCAATCTAATAAGGAACCTTGAAAAGAAAACTTATCCAAATTTTAGAGATGAAGAAAATTAGTTCAGACAGATTGACTTGTCTAAAGTTCATTCAGTGAGTAGCTGGCATGACAAGAATTCAGGTCCAAGTCTGTGTTTCTTTAATACACTTTTCTCTCTCATCTGCCCACTCTGTAGTTTCTAATCTTCATCAAGAAGGCATCTGTGTTAGAGGAAGATACTTGTGACTTTTGCTATAGGAAATTCTAAAAGTACATTGTAGGGACAGGAAATTTACATGTAGCTATTACCAATTTTAGTGGTTAAGGAGAATTATTAACAGAATAATTAATTTTGAACATTTTAAAGAGCAATGGATTTCTAGATGTAGGTAAGAGTGTATTTATTTTTTGTCTATTATAGCAATCCATTATCTCATGTATTTCCCATCTTAGCAGTCCTAGATGATGATGTATTGTCTTTATCTTCATTTCTGATTTACTCTTTACTGTGTCTACTCTCCCTTTAGAGTATGTCCTCTGTTTCTTATAGTAGATATACTGCTGACATCACTGCAGAATGAAAGACAAACTGAGAGGCTAGCCAAATTTATGTTTGACAGGTCCCTCCAGGGGCATATGCTAGCTTCTTATCAAGTCAGCAGAATTTTAGATTAAATAGTCCTATTGCTAAAACTGCTGGATTTGGCCTTTCCAAGTTCATGACTTCAGGTTTGCATGAAATAGTTTGATAGGCTTGTAACCAGACTTCAAATTAGACTCATGGCAAATGATACATAATTTAACTATTATATTTCTACAGAGTTTATTTTAGGTAGGATTCCGAAACATCATGTACCAAAAAAGGAAAAATATTTTGCCATATTTATATTTGTATAGTCATAAAAACATATTTTCTTTTACCAGTCAAGAAAAATTGCATTCTTTGACCCAAACTAATTTCTCTTCTCTACTTTTGGAACTCAATTGTCTTCTACTCTGTATCACAAGATGACTGCCCAACAGATGAGTATTTGTATAACAAATGCTTATTCATTCACAGCAAACATTTATGTACAATGCACTCAACACTGCTGTGGGAGAAAAAATGTATTAGCTAGTAATCCTAGAGACTGTTTTGTAGAGATTGTTGTCCAGTAGGGGGTGTGTGCTTGTGTGTGCAGTGCATCTGTGTATGTAAATATCAGAATAAATCAGTACATATTAGAAATTAAGTGACAAGTGGCATTTACAATAAACAGAACAAGGGAGTTATAATATGAAACACATTTCCAGCTGGACTTTCAGGTCTAATTTCCCAAAAGTGATAGCATTTGTCTTGGCCATTAATGGAGAAGTAAAATTGGAAGAGGTATAAATCAGTGGGCTAGGAGTTGGGTTAAAAAAAAAAAGCATTAATAAAAACATGAAGTTTGAAAAGTGTGGACTATTTGCATTCATGAAATAGAGTAGTGGATTATAAAGTTTGAAAGGCAGATTGAGACTACTCTATAAATTCATAAATCTAAGGCTAGGGAATTTGGAGTTGATTCATTAGGTGGTAAAGGGCAATCAAGATTTCTAAACTGAAGATCAGGACCATGATCCGGGAAGTAGGATCTGACTAATGTGTGAGATATATTAGAAAGATGAGATGTTAAGGCAAGGAGATATTGCAATAGTTGAAGTCTGGAGGAATAATGAGAGAAAATGGATAGATGAGACAGCTATCTCAGATGAAGAATGAATAGAATTTGCAACCAATAATGGGAAGAGCTAAGAGGAGAAATAGATAAAGATGTTTCGGATGTCTCGACTAAAGAACTGATAATAATATTGATGCCAATAACAGACATGCAGATGTCTGAAGAAGAGGGCTTATAACCTGGCCCTGCACTTGGTCTTATCCAGGCACAATTTCCAGCAGAGTATGTAAACAAATGTCATTAATTTCAAAGGTTTATTAGTCATGGGCATCTGTATTATTGGCACTATCGTAATACTTAAAACTTTTGCAGGTGCCCCAAATATTTACTGCCTTCAAGGAGTTAACTTTGTGTATTTATTGCCTTATTAGACTCTCAGTTTTGAAGAAACTCCTGAATTTCTAACTTAGTGGAAAAGCCATATCTCCATGCCAAAGTTTAGTAATATATATTAGTCTTTTCCTCCTGGTTCAAAGAGCAAACCAAAAACCAAAAACACATAAGCATTTTTCATCATATAAAAATATTCTATGTTTTTAAAATGACATGATTTATAAGTAATTTCCTCCAATTTATGTAATTTTATCCACTCAACATTTCTATGAAGTAGGAAATCTAATTACCATGTGAAATTCTTAATCAGTGAATAAAATTGTGTAGTTTAATGCAGTTTCTTTTAACTTATAAAAATATATAACTCTGCTAGAGCTTTTTTATTTTCTGACACTATTGATTACAAGTATAAATTCTCATAAATGTGCTAAAGTCAAATTACAAAACTGTAGCATATACTGATTTCAAGACAATTTTGTCTACAAAATTATGGTCACAGAATTATTTCAAGAATACAACATATCTTAAAAGGTTCCCCTTTGATAATTAGAAAAGGAAAGTTCAGAGCTATCAGATACTAAATAGTCAAAAAATAAATAATGGTTTTTAATGTAAAACAGTAACTATTTTTAAGTTCTTATGATTATTTTTATTGACTACATATTTTTACATAAGAGGGCTAAATTTAGCAAGCTAGAAAAAGATGAGATGTTCAACCATTCTAGTAAACAAAGCCACACAAATACAAATTAAATTATAATTTAAAATATGCTATACTCAAGCTGGCAAAATGAGCTGAAACTGTATTCTAAAGCACTCCTCGATTTAAATTTGGATAAATATTACCATATGGCGTCCAATAATAGTGCACTACTCTCAAAAATGTATAAGAATATTTGTTTTCCCACACATTCCAACACTTGTCATTCAATTCACAATGTTACCAAAACATCATTTAACAACATTTATTGAGCACATATGAAAGGTGTTAGAGATACAATGTTAAATGACAGCAACAATAAATAACGCACACACACGCACACCCACACTCAAGATACAGCCTCTGTCTTGAGGAAGCACAATCTAATTAGATATCAAATAATCACATAAATAATGTAAACCAGCAATTGTGAAAAAATTAGAAATGAAAACTAAATAGAACCTGTAAGAGCATATATTAAAGGATTTAACTTACCCATGAGTATTTTGCTGAAGAAATGATCTGAAGAAGAGTAACAGAAAATGAGAGAAGAAGGCAGGAAGAGTTTTCTTGCCAAGGGAAATAAATGGTCCTTATAGTAGGAGTAAATGTGGACTCATCTGTGTAGATTTGTGTAATCTGATAGGTGAAAGTAGAATTGCTTTGTGGTCTGAATTGGCATTCTATGAATGATACTAAAATTATTTTATATAAGCTGTGGATACATCATTATGAGTGTGTGGTTATATCCTTTGCCATTTTTCTAACAGGCCTTTGGTCATTTTGTATATCGATTTGTAAGAGCTTTTTTTATATTAAGGAAAATATTACTTTGTCATATATATTGCAAATAGTTTTACTAATTGTAGTTTATCTTTTCATTGTACTTTTTCTTTGAGTTGATATTTAATTTTTTAAAATTAATTAATTAATTTTTTATGGTGACATTGGTTAACGAAATCCAATGTTTCAGCTGTACACTTTAACAGTACGGCATATATATATTTACATTGTGTGTTCACCTCCTACAGTTAGATTCTTTCTGTCACCACATATTTGACCCCCTTTACCCCATCTCCCCTCTCCTCCTACTCTCTGGTAACCACTAGTCTATTGTCCATGTCCATGAGTCTCTATTTGTTTGTCCTGTTCATTTGTTGCTTTTAGATTTATACCCCACATATAAGTGATGTCATGTGATTTTCCTTTTTTGGGGGGCGGGGAGGGTCTGGTTTATTTCCCTTAGCATGATTATCTCGAGATCCATCCATGTTGGATATTTAATTTCAAGTCATTAATTTTATGTGACTTGCCCTTACATATTTATAGATTTCATATTTAGAATCATAGACTTTCCCTATTAAAAAACTAAAAATGAGGAAAAATGCTGACAAAACAAAACAAAATAATCTCAAAAGACAGAATCATTTTGGTGTGTTCTGATGTAATTTCTAAGATACAGAATCAGGTTCCTATTATTTTGTTACCAAACGATTCATTTCCTTCCACCAAGTGTAGCTTTTAGTATATGCTACATTTCCACATCATTTCCTGCTTACAAAGGGAATTCTATTTACTCTCTCTTCCTTTGACTTGTCTGCCTATCAAGCAGCAGCACAAACTGCTTTATCGACTATGAAATGTATTAATATATGATAGCATTCACTCTCATCCTCCCCTCCATTTTTTTAACAAGAAATTTCTTATATTGATTTTTCCATATGGACTCTATAATCAGTATGTCTAATAAAAAAAAAGGAAAGAAAAAAATTCTATTGCATTTTGGGGCAGATCACTTTATATTTATATATAGATAATTGTCATTTTATAATATTGACTGTTCCTATTCCAAACCAGGAAATGTTTTTCCATTTATTTAAACCACTTTTATGACCCTCTGTGTGGTTATAAATTCTTCTTTTTATAAGTCTTGTACATTCCTTTGTAAGTATATTCTTAGATATTTTATCTTTTAAATTTGTATTTTATTTAATTTTTTGCTATCATCAATATATACTGATTTTTCTCTTTCTTAATAGTTTGCAAGTGGTTGTTGTTTATGCATAGGAAAGCAAAAATTTTTATATAGTTTCATAACGGGCCAATAAAAATTCTTTTATTGTTATAATAGGTTTTTTTGATTGTCTTCAGTTTTCCAATTACACAAATAGTATTCATTTGCCACTCTTTTCTAGGTTGATTTTCATTTATAATTGTAAAATATTTTCATAAAAACAAATATATGCTATGTGTTTACACATACCAAATATGTACATGTGTCTTTATGTGTGTTATATAGACTAATATAACAAATATTAAAGGAAACATCACACACATAAGAAATTTGAACAAGACCAATTCTAAGATCCTTGTCAGTTTTATAAGATCTCATGCATCTGCCTTCAAAAACAAGGCATTCAAAAATTCAAAAATCATTTCAACCCCAAAGTCCTAAAGACAGTCTCATATATTTTCTCTTAAGAGTCTTATCTGTGATCTATCAATCTTTATCTAAAATTGAATTTTAGAAACAAATGATGAAGCTATTTAATTTAATTTTTATATGTGTGGAAAACCAAATGCACCCATCACATTCTTCTGAACAGTCAACCCTCTCTACTGATCTGCAATGACACATGGTAGTAGCTGGCACATGGTCAGACATCAGGTTTTCATGTAGGCATGGACCTGTTGGTGACCCCATATTTTATTCTTTTGGTCTAACTGTCTATATCTGTATAAATGTCAAAATGTCTTAGTTACTCTAGTTTGGAATCAGCAATAGCCTCACATTACTCTCCTCCTCATCTTCCTCTGTCTTTGCCTCCGCCTTCATCTATTCCTTTTCCATGAATAGTTTGGCCATTTTTGGCAATTTGTATTTATATATAAACATAGGAAATATTTTGCCAACTTCCATAAGAAAAGTTGTGATGGCACGTTTATTAGAATTTCTATGAACCTCTAAATCACTTATAGCAGAATTGACATCTGTAAGATATTACATTTATTCACAAACATGGTATATTTTCATTGATAAAGGTTTAATTTAATCAATGTTAATAGGAGTATATACTTTCCTATATTTCGTTGGACTTATTCCAATAAAATAGAGTACGGTGTGTTTTCTATTGCTACAGTAAAAAATATTATTAAAAATATTTTATATTTTTGTGTTGACATTTGGTTTTTGTATATTTGCCTTATACCAATAATCTTACTAAACTCACCAATTAATTCCATATTTTATTTGTACAGTCTATCATGTTTTTAATACCATTTGCAAATATCATTTCTTCTATTCTCCTCCCTACACCTTTTATTTAATTTTCCGCCATACTTAACTTGTTTATACTCCCAGTATATATATAGAAGCATGTGTGGTGAGACCTTTGTTGTTCTCTTAATTTTGAAGAGGATGTTTCTAATATTTCACCATAAACAATGATGCTTCCCATTGTTTTTGGTAAATATACATGAGTGCATTTTTTTTTTTTTGGATTTTTATCTTTAATGTTGATGTGAGGTCAACATTAATAAATTTTCATTGATGTTTCATTTTTAAATGATAAATGACCTTTGCTATCTTGATAGAAGTCCAACTCTTTTCCTTTGTATTACCTTTGTTTAGACATTGCTGCTTTATTTTGAAAATGTTACCTTGTCACTTCTGTATCAATGTCAGATAAAAATGACTGCAACTTTCCTCCTTGTAATTGTAATTTTCTGATTTTTGTATCATATTAATACTAGCCTAAAATAACAAGTTGGAAACTGTTCCTTCATTTTTCTAGAAAAATAAGATTAATAGCATCTATTCTTTGAACCTATACCTATGTCGAACTGGTGTTTTCTTTGGGAAGATTTTAAAGTGCTGATTCAATTTCTTTAAATGGTTATAGATCTTTATGATCTTCTTATATTTTCTTAGAATTTTTCAATATCATCTGTTTTTAATTATTTGCCATGAAAGTATTAAGTTCACTAGTATATTTTTAATATCTTTGGCATCTATGTTATGTCTCCTTTTCTCATTTCTAATACTGTTGAATTGTGCCTTTTTTTCTTGATCAATCTTATATTTGTCAACCTTATTTGTATTTTAATAGATTTAATTTTGACTTTGTTGTTCATTTTTATTGCATTTTTCCATTTTATTATTTCCTAGTCTTTATGATTTCTTCCTAATTGCTTTTAATTTATTATTATTTTATAATTTCTTAATTTGAAACCTTAGGTCATTAATTTCCCCATTTAATTTTTATATATGTATTTAAAGCTAATCCTTTCCCTCTATTGATGCTTTATCTGCATGTTATAAACTTGCTAAATAGTATGTTCGTTATTGTTTAAACCTGAGAATATTCTAATTTTCCTAATAATTTTTTCTTTGACCTCTGTGTTTTTCAAAAGTATGCTTATAATACTAAATGTATTTCTCTAATAAATTTTCATTGATGTTCATGAACAAGAATATTTTACTATAATTACTATATTAAAGAATTCACTTATTTAATCCATATTTATTGAATGCCTACTATGTACTGAGCATTATCAAATGCATTAGAAATCCTATGATAATCAAATATAGACATGGTTCCTTACCTCTTGGGGCTTACAGCCTGTGGGTTATATTTCTAATAGATGAATAATGTACATTTATAAAGAAACAGTGCTATTAAGTATTTAATACAGAGATTGACCTATAGAGAGTACGTCCTATAGGAAGTGGTTATTGATACGATATATGAATTATAATCAGCAGTAGATAATTGCTCAAAGATAGAAAGTAAGTATTCTAGACAGAGGGAGTAGCATGTGACGATGTTTTGCAGTGTGAAGAGCCATGGTACATTAGAAATGCTGTAAAAACTCTCATGCTGAGAATGAGAGGAAACACAGTCTAAAGTATGAACAAAGAAGTAAGAAGGAACGAATAATACAGAGCAGCCCAGAAGTAAGCTGAGTAAAGTTCAGTTAGAAGGACTCTTCAGCACTTCTGGCATAGCACAATAATTAATAACGTGGACTTTAGAGTTGGGCAGACTTTGAACATCCACTCAGGCACTTATTAGCTGTGTGAGCTTTGGCAATCATCATCTCTACAATAAAGCTAATATTCTTGCCTTCCTTCTTCGGGTGGGAGCAGAAGTCTTTGGCCTAAATGTGCTATGCTGGTGCAAAGTTTCACTGTCCAACAAATGTCCAGATTTAGCAAGGTCAGAAAAATACTCACAGGATTAAATTATTAACAATTATTTTAAAAACTATATTTCCTTGATAATTTACATATTTTAATATATGTAAGACCTGGAACTAAATTTTAGTAAAACCTTATCCAATATTAAAGGGGTTATTTTATATATTCTGGTTGGAATTCACAAAAAGGACTGAAGAAAAAAAGGATGCTATATGTATAATACATATAATAAATATATAAAAAATATAAATATATGCCATATATAGATATATAGGTGTATATTTAGATTTACCTTACATAGCAATCTAAAACACCACCAATTACTTGTACAAAAGAACAACTGTTATTATTTGAAAGGATTGCATCCAGGATTTATGTCTAAAAGTACTTCACAAATATATGAGGACAGAGATGTATGATTCACTTTTCAGACTAAAATAAAAAGAATGCTCTCTAGCAATTCAAAGGAGACTTCCTAGGCAACACTGACTTAGAGTTAAAAAGTGTTATGTGACAGGTCTACTCAGAGTGCGGTCTGTGGCCTGGCTGCCAGTAGGTAAACTTTTTTTTGCAGATTTTGCAGATAAGTAGCTGGCACTAGAATTTAAATCAACCATATCACTAAGCATACAACTTAGTTCAGCTACCTTTTTTTTTTCCATTTCAATTTTTCAATGAAGCAAGAAATGTCCTATATATATTCTGGCATTGCTCCTTATCTTATCACTGATGACATTTTGAATAGTAAGGTCATTTATTGAGCAGTCAATGAGAAAAATCAAGTTTAATAGAGAGAATTTTACTCTATATACTAAAGTAGATTTATTTTAGATGGCCTTCCAGTGTTAAGTGGTGAGAGAGAGATAGAGAGAGAGAGAGAAAGAGAGAGAGAGAGAGAGAAGAGAGAGAGAGAGAGAGAGAGAGAGAGAGAGAAAGAAGAGAAGAGAAGAGAAGAGAAGAGAAGAGAAGAGAAGAGAAGAGAAGAGAAGAGAAGAGAAGAAAATATAAAACAACTGGATGAAAATGTGTTTCCCTAATTTTAGAATAAGGAAGCATTTTTTAACTGCAAAAACTATAGAAGAAATAAAGAAAATATGAGATTTGACTACTAAAAATGTCTGCAGGTTGAAAACATTAAAAACTAAGATTTCATTAACTAAAACAATATATTCAATACATTGATCAAAAAAGTATGCCCTTAATATCAAAAGATCCCTGAAAAATTAATCTCTATTAACTTGTTTCCTCCTCCTCTGAAAAGACAATAATAACAACACTTAGCTCAAGATTCTTGTGAGACTGGACTGGACATGAATGCACAGTATCTGGTGCAATGGCTGCTGATAAACAAAGACATTACTTTTGCTAGATAGCTTAGCAACCTAATAAAAATATATTTTCAGACTTTAAAAATATTGTGTAATTGTGCAGTAAAGAGTTAACTCCACAAGTTCTGGTGGTCTGGTTCCTGCCCAGCTTCTGAGAGGCCACCTCTAGGCTGCTGGAATCTCCTGCCTAATGAAAGTATATTTGTTTACCTGGTGTCCTGGGGCATGTCAGCGAGTTGATATTAACAATGTGTTTTGCGATGGGGGAACTTGCACCAGCTAGATCTCTGAAGGGGCTGGAGATTGAAGGTCAGCTATACCTATAGGACCAAACTCCAATAAAACCCCTGGATACCAAGGCTCAGGTTAGCTTTTCTGGTTGGCAAAACTCTGTGTGTTTTCACACATTATTGTTGAGACAATTAAGTACCATCTGCACAGCTCCAGTAGGGAGGACAAGTGGAAGCTTGTGTCAGGTATCTCCTGGACCCTCTCCTCTGTGCCTTTTAATTTATATCTTTCCACCGTAATGGACTGTCATTGTGGGTAAAACAGCTTTGCCAAGTTTTGTGAGTCCTTTAGTGAATCACTGAACCTGAGGTTGATCTTAGGGATACTCTCCCCGCCCAACATTAATATATCAAGAATAAATTATGGATTGAAATCAAAGTAAAATCTCTTACTCCAACAAACTGCTATTTATAAAGCTCATATAAAATATATAAAATGTAGTGAATATGTGTGTATATATACATACTCAACAAACCCTGTCAAATTCATGAATATTTTTATTTATTAAAAAAGTTTTAGCCTTTGTCACAATAAATTATAAAGATCTCATTTGTGTTCCATAAGTATAGAAATACTCAATATCAATAGAAATTTCATTCTTGTAATATTTTGCTTATAAGAAAAATAATCACTCCCCTACTGTTTAAAAAGAAAAATAATTTTGAAAGGGAAATATAAAATGTTGGTATAAATCATTTCTCCTTTCTTGCTATGAATTATAACTTATGTATATAATGACATAGAAGATTTTTTAAATTGGTAATTTCCCAAAGGAAAAATTCAATATATTTTTGCCAACATTATTTAAGATTCCTTTGTAATAGTAAAAGCAGGGTTTGTTTTTGTTTTGATTTGGGTTTGGGTTTTGGTTTTGGTTTTGGTTGTTCTCTTTAATTACTTAAATTCTCACCCTGAGTCATTTTTTATTACTTGGCCCATACTGATTTTTCCAGTTATATGTGGTGTTGCTCTGGGAATTTCTAAAAATCAATCAAGGCAACAAACATAAGAACACTCATCCCAAATCAGTTTAGAAACATTTCATGTGTGATTATAAAGGTATCCTTGAATTGACTAATTTAAATGGAATCATTCTGCCTCTCTAAAATTGTGGGTTGCAGAATTATATGATCCATTTTCTCCCTGTTTTAACAACTATCTGGGAAGAAGTTATAACCTACGAGAGAGAGAGAGAGAGAGAGAGAGAGAGAAGAGAGAGAGAGAGAGAAAGGAAGAAGATGAAGAAAAGAAGAAGAGAATGAAATCCAAAAAAAAACAATAAAAATTTAATAGTTTTACTTAAATGGCTGACTCTCAATTATACTTCTAATTAAAAGAGTTCTCATAGGATCCATAGGTATAATTATCAAATATCTATGAAAACTTTCCTTATTTGAGAGGCTATGTATATATGCCCATTTAGAAAATTTCCTCTTCCTATATTTCTCTTTCATTGTGCTTTATGTCTTACACTGGATGATGATGACCTAATTTATAAAGATAAGCTCCCTCCTGTTTATTTGTTCTTTATAAAGACACTATTATTCTCACTGCTAGTATCTCCCACTCTCTAGCATCAAAAAAACACTAACCTCTACTTTTAAACAAATATTGCTTACTAGAAGGGAGAACTTTGAGCAACTAAGTAGTTCAACATATATCACATGTGCTGGTCTTAATATATCAAGCATTACACATACCTTTGGCACATCTATATTGATTTTGGGTACAGTTCTATAAGTCAAATTAAATATTATTTTACTACCATTTTAGCCATTCCAACCCAAGTTCCTGGTCATAAACCAATGTTTCTACTACATAAAGCTCAAGTGGTCTTTCCTTAAATCACATCATTTAGTTTTTTAAGTAGTTGTAGGTTCTTCATCAAGCCTTTACTTGTTGACAAAGTAACATGTATTGTGGTTGGTTTATTTAATTGGTGCTTTTCCTACTTTTTAGAATACAACAAGATTGAAGAAAGTAATTTTACTTATCTGTTTTTAAAAAGTAAAATAACTTTTTTAAAGTGAACCCTCTACTATTCAGGATACTTAAAGTTATTTAATGGCTTTGTCATAAAAAATATTCAGATTGCTTGTATATCAAGCTGTTAATGCCTAGCTAAAGAGTGAAAATTATTATTACTCAGAAACTAACATTTAATTTATAAGACATTTATGACTGATTTGCATTTGTTGTCTTAAAATTTACCAGTAATAACTTTTCTTGGCTTTAAACATTATTCTCAACATTTTTCATTCAAATGATGCAAATGGTTCTTCCTAGTATGATTAAATTAAAATATCTTTAAATTATAAAAAATCGTATTGGAGTTAAGATTCCAAGCCCCATCATTTCTGTGGTGCAATTTTGAATGAGGTTGCATTGCATATTTTCCCTAAAGAATAATGACTTTAAAGTGTATTTATCTTTGTTTCTCAGTTTCTTTTTTGAATAACAAACTTATATTCTAGAGCACTCAACTGAAAATTCAAAGCCTGCATGGGAGAAAATGAAAGTATATCTACACATTTAAAAAGTAACATCAAAAATCAATTAGTGTTGATAATGTTCTAATTCTTGGACTAGGTTTTGGGTACATGGGTATATTCAATTTTTTTTTTTAACTCATTGATCATTTTCCTATACTTTAGCTTACTTAAATATAAAGGATTTTTTAAAAATCAAACTATTATGTCCTATATAAATTACCTTCGAAGCTTTCTTATATCAATCAAATTTCACTGCCAACTTAATTTTACTCAATTGTCTACAGAGGCCAGGCATATAATGAAAGTAAATGAGCTGGGTGTGTGATAACTAGAAAGTTGTAGCCTGAGATAAGCTGGGAAAGATGAGTCCAGTCCACAGGGTACAGACGCTACTCAACTCCAAAGAATGGTTGTCATATGGGACTGTGAGTCTAGTGTTGCCAGTTCTGGAAATTTGAATTTTTATGTCAAACTTATACTTTTTAATGTTGGCAATTGATTCAATTTTTAAAACAATGTCAGCCAAACTAAATATGTCTTTGACTAAAGAAGCTTCCATAGAGATCACCTCTCTGAGAAGGACTTCACTAAACCCAAGTCCAATTAAAATGCTTTTCATTTGTACTGCTGATACTGCTACCTCGTAGGGAAGCCTACAGTCAACATTAAGTCTGATTCCCTAACCCACACTATTTCTACTATATGATACTGTCTGAAAATATGTGCATAGTCCTTATGTAATTTGAATCCCAAACTAACCTCATTACACAGGTATAATCCCCAATTTACTGATGAGGGTTCTAAGGTCTAAAGGTAGCAGATAACTTAATGAATAAAATCAAAATAATAGGACCTGAGTTAGATGACTTGAGTTCAAACCCTTCTTCCAATACTTATTATTTTTATAACTTTGGAAGGGTAAATTAACTTCTCTATACTTCAGTTTTCTCCCCTGTAAGATGGGTTCTCGAATAACGGTACGTCACAAGAATGTTGTGAGGATATATAAAGCATGTAGAAAGGTGCCTGGCACATAGTAAGTGCTATATAAGTGTTGCTATTACTAATTATTAATGCTATTATTATTATCTGTAAAATGAGATCCTTGCTTTTGTAAGTTTGAAATAAACCAAGCTACACAAGTGCTTAGGTTATGCCTGAGACAAAAATTAATGTTCATTATATATTAACTGTGTGTTCAGTTTCTCTTTCAAATCCATTACTCCTAAACCATGCAGATTAATTGCTTTATTCTGCATCGGGTAATAACAAGCATAGGCTGAAAGTAATTTCACTTGACAAAGTGTTTTCTTTGGATGTTTAAATAATACATAGTTTCATCATGATTATTGCAATGTTTATCTCACTTGAAAATGTGTAGTGAAATCAATCATGTACCATGTGATTACTGTCCTGGTGAGGATTTTAATAATGTAATAAAATGTTATTCAAACTATCAGGAATGGTTACAACATTCAGAAGATACTCTTTAAATTTAGATGATCTTCTCTACCTCTTCTTATTTCCCTAATTTTTCAAAAACTTGAGCCCAAATTAAAAAATCAAAAGATATGCAAGTAATGCAATAACTCAAATTATATAGTTATATGCATAGCCAGAACTTTTACTTACTTGTGACCCATTTCATGAGCAATTGTAAATGCCAGATTCAGGCCATTGTCTTCAGCAATAATACATTTTCTCTTTTCACTACACATTCCACTCAAGTAAGCTATGCCTAGAAAACACAAACACTAATTATCATATGTTAGAATTAAAATGTATATATTTACATTAGGTATTAATGGAGGAAACAAAAAGTGAAGAAACAAAAAAATGTCAATGTTAAAATATGATATCTAGCCATTACAAATGGAATTTTAGGAGAAAATACATATATATATATATAAGTCACTCAATAAATTGTTAATATTCTTTTCAATTTCCTATTTTAGATGAAATGATTTTATCAATTACCCAGTTCTCAAAAGGCACACTGTAAGAATACATTTTATAAATATCACTTTTCATTGCCATTTAAGATAAATGAATAGTTGTAGCTTAGAAGTATAAATAAAAAAGCAATGATTATGTTAAATGCTTTTAAATTCTTGTGAAGAACCTAGTTTCAAAGAAATACCCTAAAATAAAATAAATTACATTCAGGACACTCTTGAACTTATACTTAAATTTTGAGTTAATAAAATTTTGAAATTTGATTTTGTCAAATGGCCATTTTAACTAATAAGACATAAAAACTATCTGTGATATATAGAAAATTGAAAACGTTTCCTCTGAAAGTTTCTTGGTTAATAATAGGGTCTGACTGCAAAGTATATATGCTGAAATATTATTTAAGATAAAACTTTCAGCAAGATATTTGTTCTTTTGGTTGAAATTATCAATAAAGATGATATCTGAAATCATTGCTACTATTTAGTTAAAGATTTATGTACTATCTACCAATTAAGATAAATCCTTGAATAAATATCATATAACACAAGAAATCATAATCTTCTAAATGTGTTTAATTCATTTTCTAATAACAAAAGTTACTAAAATTACATCTAGTATTTATTGAATTCATTGTATTTTCTCTAATTCTCATATCTTTATAAACTACATTTAATCTTATTTTATGAATATATTAAGGCCTAGACAGGCAAAATGATTTACCAAAGATCACATCATTACTAAATATAATAGAATGGTGGTGGGGTGAGGAGGAAGCAGGACTGAACCCAACTTTGAATTCCTATACCAGGCAATGTTTATTTTGCTTCTGATAACAATTTAGTGCAGAGTTGCTAGTTAGCTTACTGCTTGTGAGTTTTCTTATCTTTCCAGAAACTTAAAAAATAATGGTAAGGAACAATTAAATTCAAATAAAAGAATAAATCACCTTTCCCGTGTTTGGGAAAGATAGAAGATCTACGAAGGTATATGAAAGTAAAGCCACAGCCACAGCCACAGAAGTAAAGCCACAGCCAAAATGACAAGAGACAAGGATTTTATGAGTGTGGTAGAACCCCAGAGAGTCTCAAGACTGAGGCACACAGGATTTGAGACATTGCTGGAGCATTGAAAATGAAGATTAGTTGAAAGTATATGTGAAATCCCCAACTATTTATTCAAATTTTGATGGAGAATGTCAAGGCCTGGTATTCACTGGCCTATCAGGAAAATGCGATATATTCTTTAACTAAAATGTAATATAAACATTATTTTTAAAATATAACTACAGGAAGAAACTGCTAAGAGATAAAATACACACATCAATGTTATTTTCTCTGCATATTTAGAAATCAAGATTTTATAGAACTTAAATCTACATAGATGAAATGACTTCTCTATGTATGGATATGTGGATGGATGAATAATGGATGAACAGACAGATGATTAGCCCTACTACTTCATTTGGCTTATTAAGGCAATTAAAATGAAATCAGGGTTAAATCTATCAAGTATGAAAAAAAGGTGAAGGTAGAGATAAAAAAATAAAAGAGGGGGTTGGGGAAGGGAGAAGAGGAAGAGGAGAAAAACATTCCCCTGACCACTATATTCTCTAGAACTATTTTATCTAGTTTCATTAAACAACAAATGAAATAAAAATAATAAAACTTTTAAATTCTTAAACATAATATGAATTTTAAGAGAGATAAGTCAGATACTTATTAATAGAACAAAAATGGAAAATAAAGATTTGGGAACTAATCGAATTTGTGTCATAATTGAAGAAAAGAAGGAAGGAGGAAGGAAAGGAAGGTGAAAGAGAAGTATCTTCCATAAATAGAGTATTAAAATTCTCTTAAGTATTAAAAAAAAAACTAAAGATATAATTTAAGATTAAATGTCCCACAAAAATACTAAATTAAGCTCTACTATAATTAACGTGCCAATGACCACTCTTCAGGACAAAATTTCCCTTAGGATGCCTACATATGGCACCACTTCCTTCACCACAACTAAAATAATCCCATCACCATATACGGATTTAAAATGCAGTTACTGCGGCTTGTCATCATTTCATATATCTCTTTGCTCCATGGACCAGTACATATCAAATTTACTCTCTTTAATAAGTTTTACATTTCTTCTCCTGTATCCCTTCAAATATATTGTCCCCAAATAAAAATAGTATTGTCACTTGTTTCCAACGCTTATATCTTCTATATTATTCTTTCTCTTCTTTATTTTTTTCTATATTTTTCTATAATTTTACTACACTGGCTAGGATTTCCAACATGCTGTCGAAATGTCTGTGTGGTACTGAGCTCCTTGTTTTTCCTGCTAACTTGAATAGGAAAGTTTCATTTTACCACAGATTGTGTGCTGCAAGGCTTTCATAGATATAGCTTGTTAAGGAAATTATTTTCTTATATTCTTGTATGTCTAAGTGGAAAAGGAGGCAACATTATCTGATGTATGGGTCAAAGGTGGATAGGAGTTAGTATTTTTTGGAAAAGAAACAAAAGCTTAGAATAGTAACTGAGAGAAATGGAAAAGACAGCCAAGTAAGCACTAGTGGAATATTTCATGTAAATGGGTCAGAAAACACATGGTTTAGCTGGCGATGGAGAACATGAGCCTAGAGCAGCACAATACGCCCGGGTGAGTGGTATCCAATCTAATGGCTGAAACAGAGAAAAGTAATATTTGGATGAAATGTGGGTTGAGGTTTTGTAGATTAGGTAGAAAGGAAGAATCAAGGAGTTGGCAGTAAAACTAAGAGTGAAAAGAAGTGGTAGGGCTCTATGCTCGATAAATAGAGAAGTAAAGTCAAAAGAAACCTGGTAATTTGGAGAATAGAACTTAGTGGGTAGAGGATTAGAATCC
This sequence comes from Eonycteris spelaea, assembly GCA_003508835.1. Lineage (NCBI taxonomy): Eukaryota > Metazoa > Chordata > Mammalia > Chiroptera > Pteropodidae > Eonycteris > Eonycteris spelaea. The sequence continues at coordinate 681,845 of PUFA01000196.1, forward strand.
AGTGGAGAAAATACATTTGTCAAATGAGGAAAAAGAAGAGAAATTTCCCCCAAAATTATTGAAGACTGTGATAAGAGGATGAGATTTAGGGATTTAAGATTCCGAAGGTGAAGTTTCGTGACTTAATTAGGTACTGCCACAAGAGTAGAGAAGAGTAGAAGTAGAGGTCACTAAGACTGAGGTCACAGAATTATTAAGTTGTGTTGAGTGGACTAATTATATGAACATGAAACTGCATATCATCGCAATAAACTCAGGAAGGTGAGAAAGGTGGCCAGGAGTGAAAATTAAGAAGATAAATTAATCAGTGACAGTGAGGGATAAAAGCTTGTAAAGCTGAAGAGCTTCAGCTTCAAATGAAGAGGTTTTATATGAGGCCAGGAGAGATTCTGACTTAGACGTAGTAGTAGGAAGCAAGGGGAAGGCAACAGACACCTCTGGTGTCTGTCTGGCACCAGCTGTGACATACAGGAGAAAAGAATGAACAGCAACCTCCCCCAGGGCCCCAGAGTCCTCACCCGGTTATGTGAAATCAATGACTATTGTGCACTCATGCAAAAAATTATAGTGATATTGACTCATTTATAATATATAAGATATATATGTACACTATAAAATATGAAATATAATTTAAAAACTCATGAGCACTTATTGGCGTAAAGGTACGAATGAGTACAACTAAGTATTAAAAAATTGATACCACCATATTTTCATAGGACAATAAAAATATGCTAACTTGCTATAGCAATTGTATTGTGTGGAGAGATAATGGGTGATTTTCTTTCTCTTTTCCCATTTTCCAAATTCATATGTGTTTATAAGGAAAAAATTAAAAACATGAATATAATAATCATATCTGAAATTCAAAGGGTAATTAATAGAGTCTCTTAAAGACCAGCTGTCATTTAACAACCCAAAATGACCCTCTATGCCTACTCTTCTTTTATTTAAGCATAAAGTCTGAATCTTTAACTAAGACTCTGATAAGTATGAATTTCATTGTTCTTACATTTGGCGCACCAAGAAGATTTTCTTTGACTTGAAAGTTATAGAGAATGATTGTAACCATGACTAATTTAAATGACTTTCATTATTCTGTTTAAAAGCCCAAACTTTTCAGTTCCTTTCCAAAACCCACATGTTTCTTATTATAATAAGGGGTAGAGGTTAGAAGGAGAAAGGATTTAATACAGCTGTTATTTAAAGATAAATGTAATACAGACCCTTTTTAAAGCATTCTTTTAATATAAAAATTCTGGAAATACAAAGGAAACCAAAATAACTTCTAATTTTTACCTAAAAATGAATCAAATCACACACCAGAAGTCAACAGAATCTCTTATCTGAAAACAAAACACAGTATTCTAGGACATGATATGATATACCTTATCAAGATGATCAGAGACCACCTAAGCCATAGAGGATTCATGTTACAATAATAGACTAATTGGAAAATCAGAGTTTTTTTGTGTTCAGGTACATGTATCCTAACAAAAGTAAGTTGTCCAGCTCCAGAATTGTTGCTTATAACCATGAGCTAGACTACCTGAGTTCAAAATCCTTGCTCTCCTAGCACAAAATCCTGGCACAGTCCTATTTATCCTGTAATTACACCCTATGAGTTATTTGCCTATGGTTCTACTATTACTTGAAGCGTAAGGGAACAAGTAACATAATATGTGACAAGTACCAAAGGTACAAAGATGAATCTACACTGAGAGTGTCTTCAGGAGCATGAGCCACACAAACACTCATTTTAACATGTGATCATTAAGGCATAAAGACATACAGAGGATATTATGAGAATGAAAAACATATATATCAGATAAGGAATAAAATCAAAGCAGGAAAGGCTTTTAGAGAAGGAAACAGCTTGGTGGTATCACTGAGTGGGCAGAGGTTAGCCCAGAGAACAGTAGTAGAAATTGGTGTTGGGGGCTTGGCTCCTCAACAAAGGATTGAGCAGGAAAAAGAGTAAGGAGATGTCTGTGAGAGCCAGTGTCACTCACAGAGGGTAGCTGAGGTTCTTTAAGGGTGCAGGCCATGTACATCTCTGTACCAACACTGTATTTAGCATATCCTCAATAAGGGGGCTGTTTAAGGAATTACATAGATGAAATTCCCTGAAAGATTAATATAAAATGTGATTCACTCAGGCCTTAAATAAAAATGTAACTTTGTAGAATCAAAATGTATTTCATCCACTAATTAGAAAAAAATAGGTAGAATGATTTAATGATGGTATGCTGATCATATGAAACTACATAATTACATTCAAATTGGGCTTTGAACATATTTTAAAACAATAACTTGTCTTACTAGTTCACTAAGTATCTGTTCCATTAAAGGGCAAAACAACAATTACATAAGTTATGAGTTTAATATCAGCATAGTTATAAATGTATTTTTAAAATAGGCTTCCAAATTCTCTTAAATGTTTAAATAATCTACAACATTCTTAACAGTACATTTTTATGAATATTAAGAAAAAAGTAACTTCTAACAAAAAGAAAGGATATTCATTTAATAAAATATACAGTGAACCTCTATAGTCAAATAAGGCAGATATTGTTTATACTAGTATAAAGAAGTGTCGAAGAAATTTCTTCAAGCAGAAAGAAAAATCCCAGATGAAAACATGGAAATGAAGGAGATAAAGAACACCAGAAAGAGTAAGTAAATGGAGAACTATAAACAAATATTGGATACACATAACGCTAATTTTAATGACTTCAAAATTTAAAATATACAGAACCAAAATACATGTAACCATATATAATTGGAGATAAATAGAGTTCAAGTGTTCAAAGGTCCTAGCAATATCAGGAGGGTGATAAAGAGGTATATGTCATAATATATACAGTAATTGCAAAAGAATAGTAAAATAATACATAACCAACAAATATATAGATAGAAAATGGCATACAAATATTGGATTTATCTATTTAAAAGTGAAAAAAAAAGGAAAAACATGAAACAATGTCAAATAGGAAACAAATAAAAAGATAGCATTTCCTACCAAAAATTTCATTAAATAAAAAAGACTTTGATAAATAAAAACTAAGATTATAAGACTGAATAAAAATCAGAAACCCCAACTCCACTCTGCTTAGAAGAGATACACTTTAAGTAAAAGGACAGAGATGGGTTAAAAGTATAAGAATAGAAAAAGATAATATTCAAACATAACCAAAACATGCAAGGGTGACAATATAAATATTACAAATATACAAAATTAGAGAAATTTAGTTATCTAATAAAAAATAGATATTTTTGTGATAAAAGGATCATGCCAATAAGAAGACACCACAATTCTTCATCCATATTTACATAACAACTAAGCTTCAAAATGTATAAAGCAAAAATGAATAGAATTAAGAAGAGAAATAGACAAATCTGCAATTAAATTGGAAGACTTTAACATGCTTCTTTTAATAATTGATAGAACTTCCATAAAAAATTCACTAAGGACCTAAAGATCTGAACAAAAATTTAGCAAGTATGTCTTAATTGACATAATAGAACATTTCACTCGATGTCAAAATTCACATTCTTTTTCTTAAGGTTAAAATTGATATATAACTTTATATACATTTGTACAGTTGTACATTATAATTCAACATCTGTATATACTACAAAGCAATTACCAAAGAAAGCCTAGTTACCATCCATCCCCATATAGCTGATCCCTTCACCCATTTAGCCCAACCCCCACCCCTTTTACCCTGTGGTAACCACCGTTCTGTTCTCTGTATCTATGTGTTGGTTATTCTTTTGCTTGTTCCTTTCTTTTGTTTGTTTTTTTCTGAGTTTCACATATGAGTGGAATAGCTGTCTTGCTCTGTCTGACTTATTTCACTTAGCATAATACCCTCAAGGACTATTCAAGTTGCCACAAATGGCAAGATATCATTATTTTTTATGGCTGAGTGCATTTCATTGTGTGAGTGTGTGTGTATGTGTATCACATTTTCTTTATCCATTCACCCATCGATGGGCACTTAGGTTGCTTCCTTATCTTAGTTATTGTAAATAATGCTGTAATAAACATAGTGGTGCATATATCTTTTCAAACTAGTGTTCTTGTATTCTTTGGATAAATATCCAGAAGGGGAATGGCTGGATCATATGGTAATTCTATTTGTAATTTTCCAAGGAATCCGCATACTGCTTTCTTTTTAAGTGTATGAAATACATTTATAAAAACTGACCATATACTGAAGTGAAAAAAATCTCAACAAATTTCAAAAGTAGAAACCATCCAAAGTATGTACACCAGCCACAAGGGAAATAATTAAGAAATTAAGAACCAAAAGATAACTGGAAAAACCCGAACTGTCTAGACATGGGATGATATACTTCAAATAGTTTGCAAGTGAAAAAGGAAATTACCATAGAAATTAGAAAAGATTTCAACATAATCATAAAAATAGAATACATCAAAAATGTATGGACTGAAGCAACAGTGCTTAGGGAAATTCATAGCGTATATTAGAAAAAATTAAAAAGACTGAAAATAAATGGTTAAACTTCTTTCCAGGAGCTGGGAAAAGAAGAGAGCTTCAAAGCTTAAGAAAATAGAAGAAAATAAATAATAAAGAAGAAAATCAATGAACAGTAAAACAAATGTAAAAGAAAATTGGCAAAAATTAATAATTCCCTAGTAAACTGTCTAGAATAAGACAAGAGACAAATACAAATTATCAGCATCAACATGAGTAAGAAAATATCTCAGCAATTCCTAAAAACATCAAGATAATATTTTAAAAGTGTACCAAAAAATTTTACAATTTACCAAAGCTGTCAAAAGAAATACAAAATCTGAAATTTCCTATAATTATCTCTTTTATTCATTCTACTGCAGCTATATTGCTTTTTTTTTTTTTTGTCATTTCTCAGATGGCCAAGGATGTTTTCCACCTCAAGACTTCTTCACTCATTTTTCATTCTATCTAGAACATTCTCTCCCCAAATATTGCTTCCCAGATCTTCAAATCTTTTTAAAATGTCACTGTTTTCACTGAGGCATTTCTTGATCACCAAATTTAAAACCATAAATACCCTTCTCCCTACCCAGAAACTCCCAGATTATCTCTTACTTCTACTAATTTTTTCTATGCCAGTTTAAATTTTTAATACCCAATTAATTTAATTATGTATTGTGGATATTGACCATCTCTCTATCAGACTGACTGTAAGCACCACGAGGACAAGAAAGTACTGAGAAACCAATCTGTTCACTCTCGATGTGTTTGTCTAGTACGGTCATAATAAATTCTGAGTGTATTAACATGCATTTCTATTTGTATTGCCAGGTAGTGTTATGTCTTCCTGGTCACCTGAAGGCAGATGGGAATGAATAAGGATTAGTGGTAAACTTTTAGAATTCAGGGAGACAGTGGATTAAAAATCCCCAGGCCAATGTGGATGGCTCAAGTAGAGAATGAAACCACCATGCCTAGGCAGAGACAAGGACTGAGCCTACTTTGAGTCTCACTGCCCTGGAGGCCAGAGGGGTGGGCAGTTTAACAAAAGTGACACAGGAATGATATGGCTGAAATCCAGCAGTGTCTTCAGCAGTACAGCTGAAAGGGTAAGGTTTGGGGTGGGAAGGAAGATAAAGAATGTGGTGGAGCGAGCTAAATAGGAAGGTCACAGGGCCTTGAGCAAGTCAATATTCTTGACTGGAACCTGCCAGCTATATTCATGGCAGCCAAGCTCAGCAGTGTGCTCTGAAACCGTGTTGACTAAAGAATTCATTTCAAGATGCAAAGACTAGAGGTCTCTTTCCGAGGGTTGTGAAAGAATTGTGATGTCTGATCTATAGCCCATGACCCTCGCTACTTGGAAAGAGTCAAATGAGAGGTTAGGGGGGCTATTTAGGAAAAAATGAGCATAAGCTAAAACAAAGCCAAAATAAAAACAAGGTATAGGAATAAAGTCACCTAGAGGAAAAATAATATCAATTGACACGTTTAAGTTTTCATTTTCTTGGAATCAAGTGAGGTAGGAATTGGTGAGAGAAAGATTTAACACACTATAGAAAGCTAGATACATTTTCTTTACCTAATATAGTGTAATTTTTGACCTTGGTAAATGTATTGAGACAAAATTAGGTACAGATGGGAATGCACACATTTAAAAAGCGTGTGATTCTTAATGGGTTTCTAAAGGAAAATAAAACAGTGAATAATCACTCATTTTATTTTATTATCCTAAGGCCTGATGGAGGTATCTAAGATAAGTGAACTACTAGACTAAATAGCATATATATGCCACTTGTAAATCTGGCAAGCTTTCATATGGAATACTAATGTTGTGCAGGAAGAAGAAGGTGAAAGATGGTTCAAGTTAAATGTTTAGGAAAAACAGTGAAAGAAAGGGAGTTCAGAGGGAGAGTGATATATAGGGTAAGTAGAGGTGGCCAACTCTTAAATTCTGCTCTTCTGAGAGATGGAGAGGATGTTGTGATAAAGGATGCATTCCAAAACAGATTTTGTTCTTGCTTTCATTGTTTTTACACTTCCTTTAAGCTTTATAATAAACCACATCACTAAGCCCACCCACCTCCTCCCCCCATTAAGATAATGAAAGAGTGCTTTTGTATGGAAGGAAGAATAATTAAGAAAATTTACGCCTGTGGGGTAGTTTTGTGCTCCGCTATTGTATTCTAGATTTATTCTACTTAACATTCATTTTTTATCTCTCTTCAGAAAATTTAAGGGCAGGATACTGGATGGTTTTAGGAGTTAAATGCTCAAATCCTTGGAGAGTTTAAATTAAGCCAGAATCCAATGTACATTATTGTGATTTTGATATATCATTAATACATCATTAATACTATATACCAGTTGAAATCCTTAATTTTAGATTTCAGTGCAACACTAGAAAACGTAATTCTTGTGGCACATTGAAAAAGCCACATATGGTCAATTATACATCTAACTCTTGTAAATCAGTAATGAGAATGTTACTGCACATGCACAATCTATCACAACATGGCTGGATATTAGTATTCTCATCACTATGTTGATATAAAAAAAGATAAATCAGAGTTCTTAGGCTTTCTATATTACTTGCTCACAAGCAAAAAAAATGAATTAAGTTTAATGATTTCATCTGCCTTGGAGATTAAAACTCTCATGACTTTAAAAAATAGGTAAGATAAATCACCATTAAAGATTTTCTTGAAGTAAGTTTTAGAATACAGCTGGAAAAATTTTTAAGTGTTCTGATTGCATGTAAATCAGAAATTATGGCTAACTCATTTTTATAATATTATAACGTAATCATATCCTGAAGGCATTAAACAGGGACAATTAAAACTAAAAATATCATGCTAATAAAAAGCTGTATAAATTGCTTTTTTAGTATACTAGTAAAAACATTGAAGGCATGCATTTATAACTACAAACCAATTCAGTGTGCAAAATAGTTTGACACAACGTTCCTTTTTCACATGCCAATTTTTAATCATTTTGTTATTCATAATTTGCTTTCTATTTAGTATGATCATTTTTATTCAAGTAAAGAAATAATTCTATAAACTGGAGAAATCTAAAGAATATAATTATAATTACAATACAATTAAATATATGATGTTCTTAAATCTCAACTACTAATATTTAAAATACTAAGTTTGACATAATTTGTTAAGTAAAATATATGTTTACTTAAGCACAAGTGATTTCAACTCTAGATGCATTTTTAAGATCTCAGTTTTTTTAGATCTCTACACAGAAGTAGTTAATAGTAAATTGGTTAAATTTTTTCTTCAAAATAATTGATACTTTCTAAAACCCTGAAGGGAATTCAATAATTTTTCATAACCTGTTTTCTACATTAATCATTAAAAAATGGCAAAATGCAAAGGAGAAAATTTTAAGAATTTATTCTCTAGTGTGAAATATTCTACAGTTTGATCCCAGCCTCAATTCTTAGCTTTCTGACCATAAAAAAGTTAATTCTATTTTCTGAGCCTCAGTTTCCCCAACATGAAAATTGGGAAATTGATCATTTCTTAGGAATGTCTTAGGAATGATAATCAATTTAGATAACGTATTTCAAGCATATGTTGACATATCTGAAACTCGGTAGTCATTAAAATAAAGGTAACAGTCCCTTATGACAAAGAACTTTTGAAGGGTTAAAGGAGATGATATATCTAAAAACCCAGAGTGAATACTTAACAAGTATTATTGTTCACTGACAACACCGTGTGTGTGTGTGTGTGTGTGTGTGTGTGTGTGTGTGTGTGTGGTGAACACAAAGCTATACTTATAATAATAACAGTAAAAGCTACAAGGAAGACCTCAGGGAGTTTTCTAAATTAAGATGGTCTTTGCTTCCAAGAGTATACTCAGCATGTTTTAATATTCATATGGTTCTTAACAGCACCATTAAAACATTTTCTAATATAAAGAAAATTCTATAATTAAAATCAATCTCTAACAATAAAAGATCTTGAGAAGAGAATAACCACTTTTCATAGTAATTCCTAAGAATTATGTATCCAAGTCGTATCCCGGCAACATCTTGCCAAAATAGAAATATAAAGTGTCTGATTTATGTTCTAGCCAGTGCCTAATAAGATAGACAGACACCAGCGGCCAAGAATTAAACAAGATAAATTCAGCTTTGCTTTTATTGTAAACCATAGGAAAAAAAAATTGTTATTTTCTTATTAGGAATTCATTTCTATTCAGAAATACAAATACCGAGCATCTGCTCAATTGCTGTGCTACGTGCCAAGGACACAGAGCATTGAACAGGACCTGACCACAGAGAAATTAGAAGGGGAGGTAGTGAATGGAAGGCAAGTTATAAGAAAGGTATACAGATGTCTGCCAAGTTCATGTATGGTAGGCTGAGAGACAATTCGGGAAGTCTAAAAGTGGAAATTAATCAGGGCTCTGAAGAAGGGTAGAACATAAACAGGAATAAAGGGGGGAAAGGACTAAAGAAATAGCATTCCATTTAGAATTCTAAAACAATACATTTGAATACACACTAAAATCTACAAAAATAACTGGTCCTTAATGGGGCCTCAGAAGAGTGCATTAGTGTGAATTAAAGAGGCAAAGAAAGCAACAAACAAACAAAATAAACAAAAAACTCATAGACATAGATAATAGTATGGTGGTTACCAGAGGAGAAGGCAGGTGGGAGGTAGGAGATGGTAAAGGAGGTCAAATATATGGTAACTGAAGGAGCTTTGACTTTGGGTAGTTAACATACAATTTGATATACAGATGCTGTATAATAAAATTGTACAGTGGACACATATATAACCTTATTAACCAATGTCACACCAATAGATTTAATAAAATGTTTAAAGGCACAACACTGGCAAGGCAGACAGTTTTTTGGAAAGTTTACCCCGGTGAATGAAAGGAGTAGAAAAAGAGTCTGATGGGTGAAGACCGGGAAACATTCCTCTCCCTTAGGCCCTGTGTAGATCAGGACACACCCAGCAGGAAATTTTGTGGAATCCTCTGTTGTGATGCTAAAAGCAAATCTAATGACCATACAATTTCTTTCTCTGCTCTGTTTTGATTTTTTAAGTCATATACAGTGACATTTTCTTTTTCTTGTGCAGTTCTATGAATTTGAACAGCTGTATTGATCTGTGTAACCACCACCATTTTGTGTCAATCTCTACAGTTATACCTTCCCCAGCCGTAAGCAATAGTGACCTTTGATCTAATCATCATAGGTTTGTCTTAGAGAGTATCATCAAATGTAATCATACAGTATGTACCCTTTTGAAACCGGCTTCTTTCACTCAACATAATGCTTTGTAATTCCATCAAACTGTTGGATGAACAGGTCATTCCTCTTTGTATCTAAATAGCATTTCATAGTATAACTGTACCATGGACTGTTTATCCCTTCACCTGTTGGAGAACATTTGGAGTGTCTCCAGTTTATAGCAATTTAAACATTCATGAATAGGTTTTGGCTGACCACAGGTTTTTCATTTTCTTGAAGTATATACTTAGGAATGGAATTGCTAGGTCATGTGGTATGTGAATATTTATCTATATTAAAAACTGCCAAACTGTTTTCCCAAATGGGCTGTAAAATTTTGCTTCCCAGCAGCAAGGTATGAGAGTTAAAATTGATCCACATTCTTGTCAGCCCTTGGTATTGTCAGTATTTGTATTTTACTCCTATAATAAGTATATCTCATTGTGGTTTTAATCTGCATATCCTCATGACAAATGATATTGAACATCTTTTCATGTGTTATTTACCATCCTTATAGCTTTTATGTGGACTGTCAAGTCTTTTGCACATTTTTAAGTTGATTGTTTTCTTAGCGTCGAGCTTTGAGAGTTCTTTATATGTTTGTATACAAGTCCTTGTACCTGGATATGTGATATATAAATATTTTTTCCTGGTCCCTAACTTGATTTCTAATCTCTTAACAGAACAAAAAATATTTTCATTGTTGCTGTTGTTTTAGTATTGATTAAATGCAGTTTATTCATTTTTCCTTTCATGTCTCATGTATTTGTTGTCATATCTAAGAGCTCTATCTAATTCAAGATCGCAAAGACTTTCTCTTATGGTTCCTTCTAAGTTTCTATAGTTTTACATTTTACATCTAGATCAATAATCCACTGTGTATTAACTTTTGTATAAAGTTCATTATTTTGCATGCTGATGTTCAAATTTTTCAAGACCATTTGTTGAAAAATTATTTTCTTCACTGAATAGAGTTTGGACCAGAAAAACAATTGGCCATAATTTCTGAAAATTCTATTTGATCTATTGACCTATGTACTTATTCCTTAACCAATACCACACTGTCTGGTTACTAAAACTTTGCAGTAAGTCTTAAAATCAAGTAGTTACAATTCCTCTAAAATTATTTTTCTTTTCAAAAGCGTTTTGGCTATTATCATTTGTTTTTTCATATACATTTGAAATCATCTTGTCTATATCTACCAAAAAGTTCCCACATTTTGATTGGAATTGTGTTAAATCTATAGATCAATTTGAGAAGAATTTGCATCTGTGCTATGCTGTCTTCTAATCTATGAATACAGTATGTATCTCCATTTATTTAGGTTTTTTATTGCTCTGATCAGCATTTTGTGGTTTTTAGTAAACAGAATCTCTACATTTGTTTAAATTTATACCTAGATATTTCTTTTTTGAGCTATGATAAATTTTACATATATATACACACATTAAAATTAGATTTTATATTATTATATATGTATAGATGTAGTTTATATATTTGTGTATACATGCACACACACACACATACACTGTATATTTAAAATTTCAGTTTCCAACTGTTCAATTCTAAAATACATTGGATTTTTGTTTGTTGACTTCATATTCTGTGACCCTGCTAAACTCACTTAGCTTTAGTTGTTTTTTCACATATTCCTTGTTATTTTCTATGTAAACAATCATGTTTTCTGCAAAGAAGAGTAGTTTTATTTCTTACTTCAAATTAGTTATGCTTTTCATTTATTTTTCTTACCTTAGTCTACTTGTAGCACTTCTGTAGGAAGAATGGAATGAACAGCCTTCCCCTTGCCTAGTTACGGTCTGAGTGGAAAAGCATTCATTCTGTCACCATTACATGTGATGTTAATTGTCTCTGCCTCTGTCTCTGTCTGTCTCTGTCTGTCTCTGTCTGTCTCTCTGACTCTCTCTCTGTCTCTCTGTCTCTCTTTCTGTCTCTCTCTCTCTCTCTTTCTGTAGCCACTATTAGACTAAGGCAATGCCCTTCTAGTTCTATGTTTTTGAGTTTTTATTGTGAATAGATGTTGAATTTTGTCACATGCTATTTCTGCATCTGTTGTGATGATCATGTGTCTCTTATGTAGACCTTAAATATGATTAATTTTCAAATATTGAGATAAGACCTATTTGGTTCTGTTCTATATTCTTATATCTGGGTTCAATTTGCTAATATGTGTCTATGATCATGAGAAACATGTCTGTAGTTTGTTCTCCACCCTCCCCCGCCACCGCACCCCCCCCACCGCACCCCCCCACACACACACACCTGCCTTCTTCTTCTTGGTATAGTTTTAATTTTAGAGTAATGCTAGTCTCATAAAATGATTTGGGAAGTGTCCTAACCATTCTGTTTTCCTAAAGTGATAATGTAGAATTGGTATTATTTCTTTTCTGAAAGAATTCACCAATGAAACTTTCTGGGCCTGGAGATTTCATTTTTGGAGGGCTTTAACCTATAAATTCAACTTCTTTAACATGTATAGGATATCTGAGGCTATTTTATCTTGAGTAAGTTTTGTTAGTTTGTGGTTCTCAGTGAATTGGTCCATTTCATCTAAGTTGTAAATGTATGTGCATAGAGGTGTTTGTATTATTCCCTAATGATTGTCTTAATGTCTGAGTAGTTTGCAATGATAGCTCTCCTTTCATTGCTGATATGAGCAAAATGTTCCTACCTTCTATTTTCTTCAAGAATTTACTAGAGGTTTAAAATTGTATTGACATTTTCAAAACACCAGGTTTGCTTCCCTTGGTTTTTACTATTATTTTTGTTTTCGTTTCACTGATTTATGCTCTTATCTTTATTATTCCTTTTCTTCTGTTTGACATAAGCATGTTTGTTTTGCTTTGCTTGCTCTTCTATTTTAGTTTATTTAGGTAGAAACTTAGATTATTGACTTCAGACCTTTCCTCTTAAAAAAAAAAAGAATTTAATTATATAAATTTTCCTTTAAGCATTGTCTTATCTGCATTCCATAATTTATATGTTGTCGTTTTTCCAGTTTGAATCACTTTAATTTTCCTTGAAATATCCTCTTTAACTCATAAATTATTTAGAATTACATTATTTTCCAAATATTTTGGAGAATATTTTCTTATCTTTATTGGTTTTTTTTTTTTCTTTTGGATCAGCTACTTTTTTTTTTAATTTTTATTTTATTAGTTTCAAGTATATAGTACATTGGTTAGACATTTGTATAGTTTATACAATGATCCCCTAATTACTCTTTCTTTCCTCTGGCTCTCCACTTAGCCAATATATTAATGCTAATTGCATTCCCTATCCCGTGCTCCCCATCCCCGTGACCATCTATCAACTACTTATTTGTACTTCTTTAACCCTTCACATCACTCTCCCAGACCCTCATATTGATTTCTTGTACAATCTGAAACTGTACATGAAAAATAAATTTTAAATATATGATTGATTTCTAGTCTAATTCCATTATGTTCAAGAAAATGCATTGTATGATTTCAATTCTTTTAGATTTGAAAGTTTGTTGTATAACCTATAAAATATTCTTTCTTGGAAAAATTTCTATTGCTTGAAAAGCCAGTGTATTTTGTTATGCTGGGTAGAGCACTATTAAATATTAGTTAATAGTTTTATTCAATTCTTTTATATGCTTGCTGATTTTCTGTTGGCTTATTTTGTCAATTACTAAAAAAGAAATGTTGACATCTTCCAAATATAATTGTGCATTTCTCTATTTTTCCTTTTACTTCTGTCAGTTTTTGTTTCATAAATTGTAAAGCACTATTGTTATAGGTCCCAAAACATTTAAGGTTATTAGATCTTCTTAGTGAATTAACCTTTTTATTATTATATACTGTCCCTCTTAGTTCTTGGCAATTTTCTGAAATCTAATTGTTATGAAATCTAAATTATCTGATATTAATATAGCCATTTGAGTGTTTCCAATTTTTCATGGTGTATAGTTTTCATACTTTTACTCTTAATTTACCTATTATATTTGAAATGAGTTTCTTATGACAGCAGACTTGTATCTTTATTTTTTAAATTCATTCTGGTCATCTCTTTCTTTTAATGGTGAGTTTTAGATTATTGATATTTAATGTAATTACTGGTATGTTGGGACTTAGGTCTACCATTTTGTTATTTGTTTTTTGTTGTTGATTTTGTTTGTACCCTCTGTTTTCCTTTCTTCTGTTTCCCTTTCTTGCCTTCTTTTTGCTCTTTTGAATGAACATCTTTGAAAGGAGGAAAGGTTTCAAATTTTTTAGTATTCCATTTTAATTTATTTATTATGTTTTTAACTACATCTTCCTATATACTTGTTTAGTGGTTGCTTATGATAGGTTTAACATTACACCTATTCAACTTTCAAAATCTGATCAGGATCAATATTTTGCCACTTCAAGTGAAGTGTAGAAAGTTTAATACCATGTAGTCCCTTTACCCTCCATGTATGTTGTAACTGTCTAACATATCACAGCCACGTAACATCACAAATGTTTCCTTTCAACTATCTAACATATTTAAAATACTTAAGATGAGAAAATGCCTACGTATTGTATTTAACCCAGATACTAACCATTTTTCTTTCTTCATTCCTAATGTTCTAAGCTCCCTTTAAGTATAATTCCTCTTCTGGCAGAATTATTTACTTTGGCAATTTTTTTAAAGTAGCTCTTTTAGTTATTGATTCTCTTAGTTTTCCTTCATATAGAATACTCTATTTCAACTTCATCTACATTGACAATCCTTTCTTTCAGTATTTTAAAAACGGTGAGCCACCCTTTTGGCCTTCATGGTCTGTCATGAGAGATTTGCTATCATTAGTATCACTATCCCCAAAAAATAACAATTTGTTTTTTTTGTATCATTTTTCCTTTGTCTTTAACTTTCATAGTTGGATTATTTTGTGCCTGTGTATTTCTCCAGGTATTTCTTGTTTGGAGTTTACTTGGCTTCTTGAATTCGATGGTTTAAATTTTGCTAAAGTTGAGAAGTTATATTTCTTCCCTCCTTCTGGGTCCTTCTGAGGTCCATGACTACTACTTGTGATATTTCCCACAAATCCCTGAGACTCTATTCATATATTTTTTTGAATATTCTTTTTTTCTCTGGTGCTCAGATTGGATAATTTCTTCTGATCTATCATTATGTTTACCAGCTCTTTTCTCCATGGTCTACATCCTACTATTCAGTACATACATAGAGATTTTTATTTTGTTATTATTTTCTTATTTCTAATGTTTCCATTTGGTTTATATTTAAATAGTCTATTTATTTGCTGAGGCTTTATATCCTTCCATTCGTTTCAAGAATATTTGCCCTTACTTGTTGGAACATCTTCATAATAGTTTAGTCTTTGTCAGGTATTCCAAAATTTGTGCTATTTCAGAGTTGGCATCTGTTGAGTGTCCTTTCCTGAGCAAATTAAGATTTTCTTAATTTCTTTATAGGCAGTGCAATTTGGATTGTATCCTGGAATTCTGAATTTATATTATGAGATTGTCAGTCTTAATTAAATCCTATGAAGAATGCTGATACATTTCAATTTTTTAGCATAAAATCACCTAGTTAGATTCAGGATGTAAGTTCCAAAATTCCAAAGTTTCTATGGGTTTTAGTTTATCAAATTTTCATCATCAATTTTCAAAGCCTTTTCATTGCTATTCAAATCTATTCTATGTTTGTCACCTAGTGATCAGTCTGGAAACTAGGTGGCTCAATAGCTTAATAGCTCATTTCTAAAAGGAATTTTAGGGTCATAGTCACACATGCAAAGCTTGGAGGTGAGCAAAGAAGATGCTGAACAACTTTATGGGGTTACTTTCCCCCAGGTTCTCTGTCTCCACTATCTCCCTAGCACCTTCCATGTCCCTGGGGGTCTCATTTCAGTCCTGCTTCTAGAAAGTTTGGCCTTAAGGGCCCCATTCTGCCATGAACTTTTCATTCTTGTGTCTGTTTCTAGGTTCGAGGAAAAGGAGGACAGAGACAAAAAGCAATGGAGTTCACCCTGTCCTCTTGGAATAAAAGCTCTCAGAGAGGAAGGTTCATCTCAGGTTTTTATGACAGCTACTGCCGCCACTGTTGCTGTCCTCATTGCCAATATGACAGGATTTCTTGACACATGGGGCAAGAGAGAATGTAGACAATTTTTTAAAGGAGGGATCACCCCTACTTTCTCTGAACATTAGGGGACATCCCTGGTCCTTGATCCAAACTAGAGGGATCCTGAGAGCTTTTTCTATACCTGCTCTGATGGCCACTTCCAAGTGCATTGAGTCCACGAGAGAGGGGATAAATAATAAATTTTCTGCTGGTTTTGTGGTACTATAAATTCTCGTCTACTTCCCAGTTTGCATGCTACTATTCACTTTCTAAAATCGTCAAATAGCTGTCCCATTCTCTCACATTTTACAGCTGCATTCAGTGAAAGAGAAGGGTGAAGTGTGTTTACTCCAGCTTCCTTAAACTGGACTCAGATAGTTCCTTCTCTGCAAAAAGACAATAAAAACCAGTGTCTTGTAATTTAAAGAAAATTGCCTATGGAATTTTATTACTTCTACAGTGCAAGAAAAGCATCTCAATAATCTCAATATTCTCTAGAGTTATTACTATTTTCCTTAAGGACCGGAACTGGGAAGACTACGGCAAATGCAACCACCACTAGATTATTTAGGTATTAAAGACACAAATCATTGCAATACCTGAACAAGCTTATAGTTTCTGCATTTTCAGCCATGTAACAATGAATAATGTTCTATACACCATAATAGAACTGACCTTCTAAACATTCACATTGAAATAATATAGGTTATATCAATATTATTACACACTAATAATTAAAAGAAAGCAAAAATAATTTATAAACTATCAATATTCTCCAATACACTTACATAAATGATATAGAAAAAATTTTACTATGTCAAGACAGAATTGTTTCATAATAACAAGATTATGAAAATTTGATGATAGATGATATCCAGATTTAAAAAAAAAAAATACTAAGGTTTCTTGATACTTAAGAGATGTTCCTAAATTTATTTATGCATGGAAGCCATGGCAGTATAATTATGGAGAGAAAGTTGGCTCACAGTAATAGGAAGACAAATAGGAGAATTTTTTGAGTCCCCTAGGCAATAATAACAAAAGGAAAGCAAGATGGGAAAGATTTAAAAATATGTGCAAACAGTTTCATTTTAGTCACCACACTGTCTCTAACACCTAGCACCTAATATGCTTTTGGACACAGAGTAGGTGCTCGAAAGTATTAGCAGCAAATTGAATAAATGAACAAAAACAGAGAGGTAAAGATCCAGAGAAGTGAAAAAAATCATCTGAAATGAAAGAACCAATAAATACTGAGGAATAAGAACAAATAAAGAAGCACAGTTCATATTACCTTCTAAGTATATTTCCAGGCCTGTCAGATATCAGAATTTAGAACATGTTGAGAATAATTATCCTTTTTATTCCTGACATATCTGAGACTCAGACCATTAGAATGTACCAATAGCCAATGCTCTGTGGCCACCTGGATTAAAGGAAAGCAAGGTTGAGAGAAATGAGGAGAAACCAGCATCCAACACATGCAACAATAATGCTTATGTGTTGATTCTTAGTGAGTTTAATCATTATTATTGAGGGATTAAATAAGATATCTATATTATAAAAATAATGTTATGGCTTAATACTTCTGAAATAAGTAATCAGTGTATTATTTACAGTTCTGATCAATATGTAAAAGTATGTCTCAAACAAGTTCATTAATGATAGAGTGACCATACAGCTAGTTTCCCTGGGGCAACCCACTTTATAATTACTAATTACTTCTTTCAACTTTTCAAAGGGTCTTAGTATGAATTATAGATCGTATGATCTCCTTATCAAAAGGTGAACATCACAGGCCTTTTGTTGCAAAGCTACAGTCGAGCCCCAGCTTAGTCTGGCACCCTCGGGTTTTCTTGTTTTCTTTCTTCGGAGGCCCATAGAGTGATGTATTTTCCTATATTCTCAGTTGGTGCCACTCAGTTCCCCGCCTTTGACACAGTTTTTCCACCGCTTTCCTTTCTTCCCCACAAGGCAAGTGTTCAGACTCATTTCATTTAAGTGTGCTTCTGTTCATCACAGATGAAACAAAAGAAATATTAAATATGGAGAAATTGCAAGGACTGTAGGAAAATCCTCCTAAAATCCTTTCACTGTTCTCTTGTCCCATCAGGTGCCATAAGTGGAAATCTCTTAGAATTTCTCCCTTAACTTTTATTCCTTAACAAACATTTTCATTTGTTTTTTTTTTTACTCTTCTTTCTCAGAGGCCCAGGTACTATACTTTCATCCAAGATGGCCTGCTCTCCTCCAGTATTTAAAACCCAAATCGATGTATAATAATATGCATCCTTTAGTCTGAACGTGTCAGTTTCCAAATTACTATAAATGAAGTGGCTTAAAGTAACATCCATTTATTATTGCACAGTTTCATAGGTCAGAGTCTGGGACAGCTTATCTAGGTTGTCTGCTTATGATCTCATAAGGCCAAAATCAAGGTGCCATCCAGGCTGAGCTCTTATCTTAAGGCTCTGGGGAAGTACCAGCTTCCAAATTCATTTAGGTTGTTGGCATCATTCAGTTCCTTGTCTCTGCTTTAAAGGACAAATAAGGTTAATTCTCAGTATTTTAAGATTAATTGAAGGATTGTAATTACATTTGCAAAATCCTTCATGGCAGGACCTAGATTAGCATTAGACTGAATAACCAGATAAGAAATCTTAGGGGTCATCTTCAGAATTCTGTCAACCACACTGAATATATTCCATTTGCATTTTGAGCAACTCTTCACAGCAACATATCTCACAAAAAATACAACAACTTCTGGTTATTTCATACCTGACCCTAGTTAATGTAAAATTATCCACATTTAATGCTTCTAATATGTTCGATAATCTCTTTTGCTAAAATGTATATCCCAAAGTCATTGTTGAATCCATTACAGAGCTTGGAGTGGAAATGTGAATATAATAAATACCCAACAAATGTACTTGAACTCCCTCAAAGACTTATTTACACTATTGATTCACTTTAAAAAAGCAAAATTTATAAGAAAAAATTAATTTCATTCTTTGCCAAGTCCAAACGATTATAAATTTCAAAATACTAAATATTAAACTGACATGGTTTAATATTTTAACCAAAAGCACATTCAAGTAGAGAGATGATCTCAGTAATTTCTTTAAGCATTTTCACTCTCTGAAATTCTCTGTGTTTTAGGTGCCACAACGCTAGAAGAAATGCCACAACTGCTATTTAATGAAAATTATGCTACTTTTAAAAATTGGCTTGACCTCTTCTTCTCACCCAATAAAAATGATTACTTCTGCTGAAATGTGGTTTGAAGAACGTATTGGTGTTTGGAAAGGGAAGTGTCTGGAGATTCTCACATGCACAGTGTCAACATAAAAGGGTGATTTAAGTATGTTTTAGTCTCAGAATATGTTTCTTTTTGGCGGTTACTTCCCAGGTGGTCTGTATGCCTGTTTGACAATCTGCAAGTACATAAAATCAGAATTCTTCAGAAGCGTACAGAAGAATAAACTATCATTTCAACCTGCTTGAAAAGCAGGAGAAGAAAGTTTATTAGTAATATTGATGCATTGAAGTC
Source organism: Eonycteris spelaea (assembly GCA_003508835.1). Classification (NCBI taxonomy): domain Eukaryota; kingdom Metazoa; phylum Chordata; class Mammalia; order Chiroptera; family Pteropodidae; genus Eonycteris; species Eonycteris spelaea. The sequence goes on from PUFA01000196.1 coordinate 701,242, forward strand.
TTGGCAATGGAATGCAGGGAGGGTCAAAACACGTCCGACTGGAAATCTGGTGGTAAAGGACGCACAGCCTCTCTCATCAATGAGAATTAGAAAAATATTCATAGCTGCAAACTCATGGGTCAATATGTACCTTTGCCAGATCTAAGTATTTGTTGATTTTCTATACTTAAAATCTTTAAAAGGTTTCATGAAACACACACACACACGATCACTATCACCATTGATTATCAATCGGTTATGGCAAATTTCTCAAAGAGTGTTCTACAGAATCCTGGGCTTCCATTGTATCTTTTCAGTAGGTCCCCTAAGATCTTTTCAAGGGCTCCATAAGGTTAAAACTGTCAACATTTGCAATGATGATAATGCAAAAGCAATGGTACATAAAATTGCCTACCACAAATCAAGGCAGTGGCACCGAACTTCACTGTCGGTCATTTTATTTTTGACTGGCACTCACTCCCAGGGGGAACATGCCAGCTCTACTTTAAAACATCCTATGTGAAGCAGGAAAATTGATTAATTTTATTAAATCAGAACCCTTGAGTGTATCCACTTTTTAATATTTTGTGTAACAAAAAGGAAGTATTGCTAAAGCATTTCTGCTGCAGACTAAAAGATGATGTTGTGTCTGGGAAAAGTACTGTGAGATTGTACAATTTGTGAGCTAAAGTAAGTGTATTTCATCAAATAGCATTTGTACTTAGAAGAATGTCTGACGGACAAACACAGTTATTCAGACTTGTGAGTTTGGTTGACTTTTACCCAAAAATGAACAAAAGGAACCTGTTACTCCAAGGAAACCAACTGACGGTATTTTTTTTTTTAACCAATGATAAAATTTGAGGTTTCAAGTGAAATTAGACTATTGGAAAACTTGTATCTGTCATTTGAGCTTGACAGCTTCCCAACACTTAAAGACTTTTCTAATGAGATCTATGGTAATATTGACAAATAAGTTTTTTTTTTTTTTTTTACCATATACTGTATAGTGATTATGGTATCAGTGATAGAAACTTTAAATATTAATATAGTTGAGTTCACCAAGCATTTCCTTTATGATTAGCATTTGGAGTCCGTTTTAAGAATTCTGTCTCTACCTCAAAAATATAAAATTATTTTTCTATATTTTCTTTTCTAAACTTAAAAAAATTTAAACCATATGGAATTCATTTTAATTTTTTTCCATGTGAACAATTAATCATCTTAATACCATGTACCTCCTCTCCCAGTGTTCTGCCTTATTTATCAATTTCCCAAATATATATAATGGCCTTGTCCTATTTATTACATACTATATCTTGACATCTGATAGAGTAGATTCCCCCTGCATATTCTTCACCAGCTCCTGGCAATTCTTAGGCCTATGATCCTACATATAACCTTTTAGTAATCAGCCTATCTATTTTCCTCCAAAACACCTCTTAGAATTTTTATGGAAATACATCATATCAATAGATCATTGTGAGAAAAATGGACATTTGTATGATCTTTAGTCTTTTAGACCATGAGCAAAGTTTAGCTCTTCACTGAATTATATCTTCTTTATTAAATTGCAAGATAGCTCAATAATTTTCTCCATATGTCTTATGTTTGTTATCAGATGTATTCCAAAGAATTTAATTTTTTCACATACTTAATAGAATTTTTAATTAAATGTCTCACTGCCAGTTGCTGGTATATAAAATACAATTCATTGAATATGATTTGATATCTAACCACCTATCTTGTCGATTTTAATAATTTAATTCCATATTCTCTATGTTTTTTAAAAATGTAGACAATCAAAACATCTACTTTATTTTCAGACCTAAAATTTCTAATGCATTGTTGAATAGAAAGAGTAATAGTAAAATCCACTTCTTGTTTCTAATTTTAAAAGGAATGCTTTTAATGCTTTGGTTTTTTTTTTTTTTTTTAAGATTCTTATGTATTTTTTTTGTAAATCTCTTTAACTGGGTTACTAAAGTCCCTACTTTGTCCTATTTTGTTAGTAGTTTTTACCATCAATTTGTTTTGAATCGTATAAAAGACTTTGTTTTATGTGTTCTGATGATCATATGATTTTTTATCTTTAATTGAATTACATAGTTACATGTTAAGATTTTCTAATGTTAAACTATCCCTGCATTTCTGGAATAAATCTTGAATAAGATAATCCTTATTTTAAAAATACATTGAGAGATAATATCTGCTAATATTTAATTTAGAATTCTTTCATTTATTTCCTGAGAAAGAATAGCTTATTTTTTTCTTTCTTACATTGTCCTCCTTAAGATTTAGTAAGAAATTTACATGGTTTTAATGCACCCTTTTTTATTCTCTAAAATAGTTTGTATAATATTGGAATGGTCTGTTTCCTGGAATTTTAGTAGAAATTATCTGTAAATCATCAGGCTTGGTATTTTCATAGAAAGATTTTTTTAATTTATTAGATTTCTTTTATTGTTAGTGGATGATATAGATCATTTTTTGCTCTAATTGCTCAGCTAGAAATGGTCAACTATAATTAACAGTATTTGTTAGCATAGACCCAGTTGGTTGCTCTTTATATATCATGATGCAAATTTATATTTTTAAATCTAATCTCAAATTCTTCACCAATTCCTAAATCTAACTATAAAGCCAGAATTATTGACCCCACAATCTAAAGATCTGAGAGTACCATATTTCTTTATTCTTTCTTTATAAGTAATTAGAGGTGGGTAATTAGGTATTAGAACATACATGTTCTTATACAGCTGCTGTAACAAATTATCACAAATTGAGTGACTTAAAACACCCAAATTTAGTATCTTAAAATTCTCTAAGTTAAAAGTTTGACAAGAGCTCACTAGCTAAAATCAAGTGGTCACACAGTTGTACATGCCCCCTTCTGAAGGCTCTAGGCGAGAATCCTTTTCTTGCTTTTCCCAAGTTCTAAAGCCAATGTTATTTGGGGACCCCTTCTTCCACCTTCACTATTAGTACTGACGAGTTGAATCTGTCTCACATCACATCTTTCTGCCTTTCTTCAACAATCACATCTCCCTCTGACTCTGAGCTCTTCCACTTTTAAGAATCCTTGTTATTAGCTTGGGCACACCAGGTTGGCCCAGGGTAATTTCTCCATTTTATGGTCAGTTGATTGGTAGCCAGAATTTCATCTGCAACCTTCATTTCCCTTTGCTATGTAACCTAACATATTCTCAGGGCCCAGGACCATTATTTGGGGACTATTATTCCACCTCCCAAAGAGGTAAGGCAACTTCACTAAGTAAATAAATAGTTGCCACTTGCATCCTGAAATATGAGGATATCATCATACATCATAGTTTATCCAATTAAGATTTTAAAAACTTTGAATTAAACTATGACAGTTCTAGTAGGCCATTGATTACAAAATAAATCTCAATTTCAGGAATGTTAAAAGGTGAACATACATGTTTTAGAATTGACATTTTGTTGATTAAAATATTTAATAGGTTTTTTTTCTTCCACTATTTACATGACTACCTACCAATCTATCAAACTCTCTACCTAACTAAAACAATAGGAAAAAAATGTGATTCGGGGGTGTTAAACACCTTTTACTTTTTACCCACTAAATAGTTTTTCATTTTTTATTAAATATATTGGGGTGACATTGGTTCATAAAATTATATAGGTTTGAGTGTATAATTCAATAATACGTCATCTGTATATTGCATTGTGTGTTCACCGCTCAAAGTCAAATCTTCCATCACCATATATTTGACTCCCTTTACCCTTTCAAATATAAGCTTAATAAATAAACATAACATAAAGTGAAGCATTCATTTATAATATCCCATAACATTGCTATTGCCAGTTCATTTAAAATGCACTTATCATCTGCATCAGCAAATGAACAAAATATCCTATCATTTCGACATTAAAATGCAAGCAAATAAAAGTAATTTCCAAGTTTATATTGCCATTTCTTTGTATTTTAATTTACACAATTTCATTCTATCACTTCATTCAAAGACATTTTTCTCACCTTCAGTGTTCTAGTAGTATTGTCCTCTATTATACAAACACATTGACTTATAAAGGAAAGCTGACTCTGATTACAGCCAGAAGATCTGAGGCAGAGCCAGCACCACCATTTACTGATGCTGGACACACTTTTAACCTCTCTGCAGGAAATAACAGGATACCAAGTGCCGATTGAAAAGTTAGCTGCATTTGCACGTGTCAGAGCTTCACAACATTCTGTGAAGTCAATAATATAGCTCCTATCTTAAAGGTGAGGAAACAAACTTCCAGGTGTTAGGTAATATGCCCACATTTACCAGCAGAGTGCTGATTTAAATCTAGATGTCTGACTTGAAAATCCATCCTCTGTTCTATTTCAGAGTTTTCTTCATCTATAAAGTAATAATGGGAATAAAACTAGAGAGCTAGATTTTAGAGGAATTAAATGAAATAATGTCTGTAAAAGTGTGGCTCCAATTACAATGTACAACATAAATCTTACACTGCTTTTAAAATCCAGGCATTCCTATAGGAAATATAGACTATATGATTGTAATAGCTATGTCTGGTGCCAGATGGGTACAAGACTGATCACTGTAAGGTATATCAATGTCTAACCACTATGTTGTACACTTGAAACTAGTGTAATATTGTATGCCAACTATAATTGAAAAATAAAATTTTTTAAAGATGTTGTATATATACACAATGAAATATTATTCAGTCATGAGGCAGGAGAAATCTTGCCATTTGCAACAACATGGATGGCCCTTGAGCACATTATACTAAGTGATATAGTCAGAGAAAGACAAGTACTGTATAATATTACTTATATGTGGAATCCAAAAAAAAAAAAAATCGAACAAGTAAAATAGAAGAGAGAGAGAATAAAATAGCAGTTACCAGAGGATAGGGGGTGAAGGGATAAGACCAATGGTGTTTAAGAGTACAAACTTATAATGAGCACTAAACAAGCCAAAGAGATCTAATGTACAATAGATTGAATATAGACAATAATATCATACTAATAAATAGTAATGTGATATTGTTATGATACCCACAGTACGATGTATAAATATCAAAGTAATACATTGTATACCTTAAATGTACACAGTTATTTGTCAAATTCATCCAACAAAAAATTCTCTTCTCCAATAAATAAATTTTTTAAACTGGCATTCCTCTCCATTTAGAACTCAAGTTAATAATATATATTTCAAGCTTTTACTACTGTCCTTCCTCTCTCACTATATACCCAGCAGCGTTAGGGGAAAAAATTGTCATGTTAAAGGTACCATTCAGGCTCCCATATTATCCAAAACTAATAAATGCTGAACCCACTTTTTCCCTTTCCTCTTCCTCTCTTTCAGAATTTTCATTATAGAATCTGAAATAAAATGGGATGACTTCACATCAGTAATAGATAAAGGAAGAAAGACGGTACATGTTGACTTAAGAAAAACACCTGACAAAAATACAACTCGTACTATTACATAAGGAGATTTAAAAATGTGTGTCAATAAACATTTTATTGATTTAAGCCCTAAATCTCTTTTGCTTTGTTAGAGATTAAAAGCTGTTAAGATGATCAATAAGCTATACATGTTTGTTTAATTCTTGAAACTAGTCACAGAGCAAGTTAACAGTACCCTTTTAATAACAGTGGAAATTATTAATATCACCTCATATTCTTTTCTTGTAAATGCATATATGAGTGTCAGGGAAGATCTATGCCTTAGGCTACAAATTACAGAATTAAATATCATAAATTTGGCTTAAAAATAAGGATATTTATTGGCTTACTCATTCCAAAGCCAAGAGGTTAGACTGGGCCCAAGGTTGAAGAACTAGTGATTCAACAGAGTCATCAGGGAAAAAGGCACCTTTCCCTCTCTCTATCCTGCTGTGTCTGAGCTCAGATTATAGTGATCAGGGTTGCATCCTTCCTTGTTCACATCCAGTGGGGACCTATATGAACAAGCTTCAAACATGAAAAATGTTTCTTTCTTCAGCTTAATGAGGCAAGCATAGGTGACAGGCCCATGTCCCAACCATGCAGTCCCATCTGCTGACTGGGTTAGGCTGAGGTCCTGAAACGGTCCCCTGGATAGGCCTAGACTAATCATGACAGTGGCTAGAGGAGTGACCTCTCCTACATGGCACTGTGGCTGCACCACATAGATACACGAAGGCTGGGGTGGCCCTTGTAATATCTATTTCTCACAGATGTCTTTATAAACCCCGTCAATGTACGTGTCTCTAGGCATAAGGATAGTTAAGGTAATAAGGAGATTTTTTGTAGGGGCAGGGATTGTACGAAGAGACTCACTTGTTCAGGCTTTCATTTTCTTTCTTCTGAAGAAATATTTCAGATTTTTATCCTGCTCAAGACTAAATAAGAGGAAAGATCCTTGTCTCATATTTGAGCTGAGAAAAAGAACTGCCCTAAGATACAGAGAGGAAAACTAGGATTTAGTGATGCCAGAGGGGACCCCAAGAATCTAAGCACTCAGAAATCCAGAGAGATCTCAGGAAGGACACTGGACTTCCCTCACCCTGTGCTGCGATATACTCTTAATGGGCAGGACCGGTAGAGCTGGGGCTGATTATATCACTTTCCTGCCAAAAAGACCAAGGACCTTCATTATTCAAATGACAACACAGCTGTTTAAGAGGAGAAGGTCATTATTTTGAGACAAGCTTTATTGGTAATTGAAAGCTTCCATGCTTAGGTATTAAAACCATATCAAGATTTAATTTCTAGAGATTCAGGCAAGAAGAGAAGAAAACTGCAGACAGCAGGTAAGTGAGTTAACATTACAAAGATCATCCCTAAATCAGGTCAGCTTTCCTTAGGTGTCCAGCTCTTTTCATGTTTAAAGTCCCTTCTAAACCAAACAGTCCTTTGAGTCCATCATCGTCTGCTTTGTTCTGTTCTATTTTCTCTTTATTACCCAGATTTTAATCATCTGAGGAAGCTGATGAGAACTTAAGTTAATAGAACTAGTTAGATTATTTTTTAAATACCAAAACCCTTTATTCTGTTTTTACCCTTTTTTTTTATTGTTCATCTTACAAAGAACAAATGAACCCCATATATGTCAAAACACCAGATTATGACTCTTAAATATGCCTTGCCAATAGTATTTTATTACACACAGCTATATGATTTTAAATTATATATATATATATAGCTATATAGTTTATATCTATATATAGTTCTATATGTATTTGGATAGGCAAATTTATATGATGAATTTATATTAGCATATATGTAGTCATTCTCTCAAAATTAAAAATTAGGGTTTCATGAATTCTATTGGCCATATAGTTATATTTTAGGGGTTTTAGGTATCCAGGACAAAATATAGAAAATATAGAAAATATGTACAGAAAATCATCATTAGTCATGCAAATTAGATGAACTTTCTTTGACTGGAAAGAACTTTAAGCATATATAACTTTAAAACAAATCTGTTAGCCTTAAGAAGGTCAATTACACTGTCATTAATATATTTTTCCTTGGTTTATCAATAATAATAGAATTTTATTGAACTCATGTGTATACCTCTGGGAAAATAACAAAAAAGAATTCATGATATTCTTAAAGCGTTGTTTAAAATTTTTTGCAAAATATGGTGCATATTACATGTCTTTAAGCTGTTCTATTAATAACTGAAGTGTTGAAAAATGATTAAACATATAGGTTGAAAATATATATCTCTGACAATCTATAATATTCCATTAAAAGTAGCACTCCCCAATAATTTCCTATATTTAAACAAATGATGTGTTTAGTGTCCCCAGAACTCTTCAAAAGTATAAAAATTTTGATGTGCACTCACCAACAGTATCACATGGTTCATCTTTGTGGACACAGAAATCTTTCCTAGAAAAAAAAATAGAAAATTAAAGTAAAGATACATTTTTTCACAAATAATAGGGTATGTGACTCATTTTTAATAGTTACATGAATAATTGAACCACAACCTTAATCTACCTCCAAGAATTTAATAAAACTAAAATTAGATTAACTAATCTTAAGTCTAAGAAACAGAAGAATAATTATATTTTTTGATACATTTTTACCTTATATAATCCTGAAACATGTTGTCCTATTTCACAGGCAGTATTTCCAAAAGTAAAATTCCATCTCATTTGAATTTTACAGGATTTCATTTTCATTACCAGAAAAATAGAATCTAGTATTAGGGTATGGCTTTCTGTTTGCAAAATATTGTAGGATCTCTACTTCACATGATACAGAATTAATTTCCTGATTGAAGATTTAAAGGTAAGAAATAAAATTTAAAACATAGTACTTTGTATCATAAGTTTGGCAAAATTTTTAAAAGATAATAATAATCATTTTTATTAGAGCATGAAGAAATTAGTGTTTTTACATAGGTGGAATATGAATAATTTCCATAATTTGCTCTTTATTTGACTGCCATATCTCAGAGAGCATTCCCTAATAAATTATGATTTCAGAGGCAAACCATATGAAAACAAAACTTTTTATCTACCTTTTACTACCTAGGTGACCTTAGACAACTTAACCTCTTGTGCCTCATCATCTACAAAATAGGGGTAATAATGATATCTACCTACCACATAGGTTTACTGAATAGGTTAGATGATTTAAAAATATAAAACATTTAAAATATAGATTTCATAGGTGAGTTTAATGAGTTAACACACACAGAACGTTTAAAACAATGCCAGGCACATAGTAAGCTCTCAAAAGTTAGTTGATATATTTGTTGTTTGTTGTTGTTGCTGCTATTCATGTACCATAATTTAAACTATCTTTTTCTTATCGATTTCCTATTGATGAGCATTTAGGTTCTATAAAAATTTACTATTACCACAATACCACAGTTAGTCCTTGCATGTATGTGAGGGAGAAATTTCAAAAAAAAAAAAAACCTTTTTAAAAAAAACTTGCCCTCTCTGTTATAGCCATCTGAATGCCACTCCTAAATAAAAAATAACTTTTAAAAATTAAGGGCAGCACTCTTGTCAATTTCACCAATGACATCTACATTGATAATTACAGTGGCTAATTTTCCATTCACATCTTGCTGGGGTCATCGGCAGCATTCCTGATTTGATATCTTTGCACAGTTTTGTAATGTTCCATGTATGTTTAAAATGTATATTCTCTAATTGTTTGGATCTAGCTATAACAAGCTCTGATACACATTTGCTCAAAAGAATGAGAATTTTGAACTTGTTTTTACATCCGTTTCTGAGGTAGAGTTGTTAAAATTTAATATGGTTATAATGTGTTGATGTTTCCTTATGATTCTGCTAATTTCTGCTCTGTTTATGTTGAAGATAAGTTATCACTAAATTGTTCAAATTTATTTTGAATTATTGTTTTTAGTATTGGGTAAACACCCTACTTATCCCTTTTAATGTCTTCTTGTTAAAGTCTATCGTGTTTGATGTAACAAATATTAATATATTAGTAATACAGTAGTATTTGCTTGGCATATCTTTTTTTCTTTGTTTCACTTTCGACTTTCTTTTTCTCTATTTTACATAGCATATGGTTAAATTGTGAAACCTAGTTATATAAATCTTTATAAGTGAATTTAATGTTTTATTATGGATATACCTGGATTCTTTATTATTTAAGATTTTATTTACCAAGTTATTTATCTTTGTTCTTTTCTTCTTTGTTTTTCTCCTTCTTCCTTTCTAGTTTTATCTTCCTCTCTCTCTCTCTCTCTCTCTCTCTCTCTCTTCTCTCTCTCTCTCTCTCTCTCTCTCTTTTTTTTTTTTTTGGTTACTGTTTTAAAAAGTAACTTTAGACCATGTTCAATTTATGGTTTCTTTTACATTTTAAAGTACACTCTGTTACTTTCCTTTTGCTGCTGTAACAAATCCACAAGTTTAGTGTCTTAATATGCAATTTAAGTCAGGAGTCTGAAATGAATTTCAATGGGCTAAAATCAAGGCGTCAGTCAGTAGCACTGTGTTCCTTCTGGAAGCTCTAGGTGAGAATTCGTTCTCTTGCCTTTTCAAGTTTCTAGAGTCCTCCTGAATTTCGTGGCTCATGGTACCTTTCCATCTTCAAAGGCAGCAATTGCAGAGCTTTGACCCATTTCCATCATTTTCTGACTCTTGCCTCTGTTTTCCTCATACCTGGTGATTACATTTAGCTTCTCCCTCTCAAAACCTTAAGATAATCACATCTGCAAAGTTCCTGTTGCCATATAAGATAACTTAGTCACAGGGTCTGCGGATTAGAACACGGACATTATTATTCTGCCTCCTACATTCATTCGAAATGTCTAAAGTTAAAAATATCTTCAGTCTCCTCCTGAAAAAGGCAAGAATATCAAAGGATTTTAATACAATCTCTTCCTTTAATTTTTCATGTTATTTTTATATGACATTATAATTCCATCTCAATTTTCCAAATAGACAGTTTTTTCCAAACCATTAGTGTTTATTTAGATTTCCCTGTATATTTAACGATTAGAAGTCTGCAACCACTTTGCCCTTCTTTCATGCATTTGGTTTCTAGTTAATTTTTTATTGAAACATAATTGGTATATAACATGATCTGGTTAATGCCAAGATTTCTTTTTGTCTTTGTAGTTCTGCAGTCCCACCAGGATATGTTGAGGTACTGATTTCACTTTTATTTATCCTCTTTGGTACTCAATATGTTTTTCAATTTGAGGATCCATGTGAACACAAAAATTCGTACCATTATGTTTAGCTAATTCCTCTCACATTCTTTCTACTCTCTTCTCCAGGAACTCCTTTGAGTGAATCTTTGTTCTTCTCATTTTGATGTCTGTACTCTCAAGCACTCTTTTATCTTTCCATCACTTAATCATTCTATGCAGCCTTCTGGGAGAATCCCTCAGATCACCTAATTCACTAGTGCTCTCTTCAGCTGCATCTACTCTGATCTTCAATTCAGAAATTGAGATTTTAAGTATAAATACATTTCTTTTATAGATGTTTTCTTTTCCTTAATTTTCAAATCAACCATTTTTTTCAAAACACTTTATTTTCATATTTTGATTGTTTTTGTGTTTTAAATCATGCGAACATGCATTAATAATCCCTGTCGGCTCTTTAAATTATTCTTTAATTGTGACTTGGCTTTTGTAGGAAGATGATATCATTTTGTGCTTCAGAATTCTATTGTAAACTCATTATTTGTACTTTATTTGTGATTGCCTTATGTGGTGTAAGTTGAAAGAGGGCCTCTTCAGAGCAGTTTCGTAAATGCTTCAATGTTAGAATCATATTCATGATAATGAATACCCAGAGGAGCTGTTTTTTTCCTAACCTGAGGTCATGGTTGGGATAGAATGCTTCCTGCTGACAAGCTATACTTGTTTGCAGAGCTCTTATCAGATCAATCACACTTTTATTAAAGGTGTAGGCATCTAAGAGTTCTGGCTATATGCCATCATTTCAGTTCCACTTCCCCACTTTGCAAAGCTCAATGGCTTTTCTTCATGTGAGAGTTAATCCCAGCAACCTAGGTTTTTAAATCCAACAAACTCCTCCCAGGAAGCTATCACATTACTTCAGAAACAGACTAAATTTTTTTTTTTTTTTTTCCAGAGCCCTCTTTGTTTTTGGTTCATTTTTGCACGTGAAAGCCTGTTTTTGTTTTGTTTTGTTTTGTTTCACTTTTTTTTCCTACAATTACTAGATGTCTATAATGGCCACACTTTCTGATTACCTAGTCAGCCAGATTATCACATAATGAGAGGAAATGAACACACTCTGTAACCTACCACAGAGTAATTAAGCATAGTGAAACATATTTGTTAATTGTTAATGTTATATCTTAATATACACAGAAACTAGCCATATAGGCCTTATTGTATTAGTGTTTTATGTATCTACTTTTACCAAACTCTCTAAATGACTGAAAAACTGCCTCAATTGTAAAAATCAGTGACCTCCACAATATTGTTATTTTCTTCTATAAGTTTGGAGACTGGAAAAAAAAAAAGTGTGCATAGCTATGGGTATGAATGAACTAGGGAATGAAATATTTTAATATCAACTATTAATTATTATAATTTCTTACTATTCCTTCTGGTAAATTTCTGACAGAGATGATTTTTATGAAACAGATATAGAATCAACTCTTGATTATTAGAGTAATGGGAAGAAGTGTAGAGACAAGATAAAGAAGATAAAATATAATTTTAAATCATACATTTTCAACACAAGGTACAAAATGGACTTAACATAAACTTGATCCATTTAAATTACATTTAACCTACATTTTGGAATATAGTTATCGTTCTGCAATTATAAGTAACAAAAATAGTATGAGTATGATAGTTTATCACATAAATTGCTTCATAAATAATCACTTAAAAATTATTTTTCCTGTGGATCACTTAACTGAGAACACTTCTCCAATATTTCACAAGGAAGGTAAGTGTCCCGCTCTCCTGAACATTATCTCTTTTCCTTTCCTTTCCTCACTTGATTAACTCCACCCTTAATAGTTCACTTTGGTTTGTTTCAGTGGCCATGCTCTCTCCCACCTCTGCCTCTATAATGAATGTCAAAGATACCTTTGCTCTAAAAAGGGCTTACTGCAAAGACCCCTCGTCTGACGGGCAAGCGTGTGGGTAACCCCCAAAATGCAGTAGACACAACGCAGTATTATGATGTGCTGCCTACTGATTGCTGTGCATCTCCAAACAATAGGAACAATACAGCATGTTTTCATTAATTTGTAAAATTTTAATGTCTTTCTCAAATATGCTATTATTTTTTAGTCTTATAAATCTATAAATTAGTTCATCTATCCTGGATAATTGAAAGTTGACTATTAAGTTGGTACATTAATCTTCACTCTGCACAAATCTCTTATATATGGAAGATATAAACCTAACAGTATTACTTACATATGCCTTAAAAATCTACTGTTCCAACCAAAAGAAAGTTGCAAAGTAGATTAATTTTTGTTAATTGTTAAAAAGCAAATAGCAAAGAAAAAGAAATTTTAATTAAATAATCAGATTGTCCATCAGGGGTCTTAATACTTACGCCTTTTTCTGTAAAAAGTGATCTTTCTGAAAATACATGCCAAAGTTAGAAAGACAACTCTAGATAAATAAGGGAAGACAAACTAGAATTTTATACTATATGAGGTGACCAGTAAAACTCCCCTACCCTAAGTTACACTAGTGGGCAATATCCCCTTCAATCATCAAGGTACAAAACTGAAACCCTTATAAATCTGGACAAAACAAGACTGCTCAATTGGAATACTTGTTCCCAGGGTTGTCATCAAAAGTTTTTAAAAGGCTGAGTGATTCCTGGGCAGCCTCTAAGGCAAACCCTCACCATGCCCAACCCTGGCATCTTTCTCCTCTAGAAAGCCACCTTTGAATACATCATAATTTCTGGTTACCAGCTTCTAATCACAGAATTCCCACGCCCCTGGCTCAAACCCATTTTTCAGAGGATCTAAAGTGGATGATATAGGATGAGAATGTAAATGTCCCTGGATCATCCAAACCCAGTGGTTGAGATTTCCAAATTTCCTTCTTCACTGTCTTTTTAGTTTTTGACCACCCTCACCCCTGCCCGCCTTTACTGTCTTTCTTCATGCCTGGTCCCTCAGTTCTTCCTTTGATTCTATGTTCTACACAGAATCTTCTCCAGCTGTCAAGAGAAATACAGAAAGACAACTCTTTTGGCATTCATCTGGGACAATGTCAATCCCTGTGGTGCAAAACCAACACCAAATGCCATAGGAAAACATATCCCCCCATGTTGTTACGTATTCAGTGTCTGAATATAATTATAGGTAAAGAGGAATGGGAAAAGTCTGCTGATAGTTTTGTGTTTGTTTTGTTTTTGTTTTTGTTTTTTTGACAAGTAAATAACCAGATACATTTAGCCTTTTTCTGCATCAGATGATACAGAAATCAAATTTACCACAGGGACACCATGCCTAGTTGTACAGGTTGTGTACTGTTTAATTCCTGGGGTACATTTACATATACAACAATGTAAATGGCTCCCTCTGCTGTTGTGTAGTGAATGGCCTACCTACAGAACTGGATAGCTTCTCATATGGAGAGCACTGGATAAGGAGAAGAATACAAAGGGAAATAAATAAGCTTCTACTCTGAAGGCAAAGGAGAGAATGAACACAATCACTTCTGTAATGTGATAAGAGCCCAGGATCAGAGAGGAAGAGGCCTGGGGAATTGTATTAAATAATGGATAGTTCTATTTTGCAATTGCCTTTGTCAGCAAATGGAGAGAGAAACACCCAAAACAGATGATATCGAATAATATGGCAAAGCAGAAAATTAAAGAACCACATAAAATCAAATCTTCACCTTAGGGCCAAGAATCACTGAGTGTAAAGTATATTCAGATGTAGGGGGAAAGGGATTTTATGTGCTTTTTCTAAACACACAATATAATATATCATATCAATGCATGAGGCTGCAACATGACTATTTGATTTACATAATGTGAAACAAGGGACTTCATCTGTAACTAAACAACATGGTAAAACTATGACAAATGCACTGCTTATTGTCAAGGGCACTTAGAATCCTTCACACAGCCAATTTCTGTTCACTTAGCAAACAAATGAATAAAGCACATTATTTCAAAAACACAAGGTCTTTTATACAAAGGCACTAGAAGTTCCTCTCAGTGCAACTGAAGAATAAATTGTCAGCAGTGTTTTAAAACCTCAGATCAGACTATAATTCTTAATCTTCAACTTCTTTCCAGAGGACCAAAATAACATAGTCTTAATTTCACAATATTCAAAGATTTATTAGGGGGCTAAGGGGTTTGTTTGCCTAGACCTGTGATCATGTGGATTCAAATTCTCTCATTTTTGGCTCATGCTGGCTCAGTGCGCCTGAAGTCTACATCATAGAGTTTCATTATGTGAGTTTATGGAAATGATACCGTTAGACTTTGGCAACTGGGAAGGCTAATAAATTCTGCTTAAGTTCTGATTTATAGTGAAAAAAATGAAATGTAGCCTTTAATTTCCAAGAATGAAGATGCATCTGAGAATAAGTCTCATTGTAGTTTTATAGTGCCCTGGGATATACCTATAAATGACTCATTCAAATATTATTCTATGATTTGTATTAAATTAATATATTCCTGCCATTTCTATATTTTATTAAATTTTCTATTTTACTTGCCAATGGTATTAGTTTGAAACTAACTTTCAGAAGTACTGTACATAAATCAAAATCATTTAAGTAAATAGGAAAAGCAAAACTATCATCAATAAAATTAAATTCGAAATTAAAGAGTGTTTTCAAGAGACAGAGACTTATGTTTTCTCCATGATTTTAAAGAAAAATGTGAAAAATACAATAAGAAATAACAGAGTTGATAGTTGGGATATGATGTTTTGTGTTTTTGTTACTATGAGCCCACAAACACTAGGTCAGCTTTAAACTATTCATTTCATTTTTTCACACAGGACAATTTAACAAATATATTACAGCAGATAGGTTTGGATTACAAAACATTATTCATTTTAGCTGAAATCAAAATTAATAGCTGAGTTAAAATTTCTTCCTACTAATGTACTCACAACATTTAATAATTAAGATGAGCATTCACTAGAAATTAAGCCGGTTATGAGTTTAGTTTGTCAAATATGAATAAGAACATGAAATCTATAGAGATTAAAATTTTTATTTTATTTCCACTTGCAAAGCTAAACTTCCTTGCAAAGCTAAAGATCTGTTTATCTTTACATTTCTACTAACAGCAACAACAAAAAAGGATTCTTATTTAATTACTCAAACTATTCGTTTAGACTTTCCTGATCAAGTGGTACCAGGTCACTTAGCAATAAAACGTTCCCTTAAGTGGGCAGTTTTCACTGCACTGAGAACAGTGACCCTCCTCATAAACCTTAGCTCCATAGGGAAGTGAAAGGAGAACTATTGGTCAGTATCTATCAATATCAATATTTTATATGTGTATAGCCTTTGACAGATTTTTTTTTCTTCTTTTCAACTACAGATTTTTATTTCATTGCTTACCAAAAAACGAACAAGCAAACAGAAAACAGAAGCAATCTGTTTAGTCCTATTCTAAGTCCTAGTTATGAGGGTGCAAAAATTGAAGTCAATATTTCCGCTAAAGCGTTGAGGAAGTGTATAAAGATCTTTTTTTCTTCCATGAAACATGAAGTAGCTTAGCAAAACTATAATAAATTTTACCCCCAAAGAAAGACTTTTGAGAAGTCCCATTTAGACAGTGAAGCTTTGTTTTTCTATCCATAACTAAAAGATAGGCCTTATCTTGTCTTATCTTTGAAAAATATAATTTGGGCATACAGCGTATATATTTAGTCCTGTGGTAGTAGTTCAAGTTTTAAAATCTGAGGATGAATAATTATTTTATCAATTGATCTGATACAGTGGATTGAAATTATAAATAACGTTTATTGTGTGTTTTGCTGGAGAATATTATCTATAATAGTCTCACGAATCCTATATATATTATTACCTTCAGTTCATTAATAATATATTATATATATATTATTACCTTCAGTTCATTCCCTTAATATAGTATCCTAGCCTAAGGCTAAACATGCAATTTGATTGCATTTCATGAGCATTTGACAATAAGGAAGAAGATATTTCTAAACACAGAAGTAAGTCCTATTTAATCACCTTAAATAAATATGTTTATAACCACATATAAAGACATTTATACATTTTTCTCAAAATGTGAAAAATCAGAAAGTTGTACAAATATGGAGTGGTTATTTAAATTAAGATACTTATATGCAGTAAAATAATGTCTGCTCCTCCCACCAAATGATACAAACCATTATGAGTGTATCGGTTTCCTATTGCTATAACGAATTACCACAAACTTAGTGACTTAAACAACAGAAACGTATTATCTTACAGTTCCAGAGGTCTGAAGGCAAATATAGGTCTTGCTGGGTTAAAACCATGGTGTCATCAGGGCTGCATTCCTCCTAAAGCTCTAAGGTAGAATCTGCTTTCTTGCCTTGTCCAGCTTCTAGAGACAGCCTGAACCCTTTGGCTTGTGGCCCCTTCCTGCATCTTCAAAGCCAGCAGCAAAACCTCTTCCAGCCTCTCTGACTCTGACCTTCTGCTCTGTTTTCCACCTTTTAAAATTCCTGTGATTACACTGGACACATTCAGATAATCTGGGATAATCACCCCATCTCACCATCCTTTATCATATCTGCAAACTTGGGTTTTTGTTTGTTTTGGGGTTTTTGCCATGTAAGGGAACATAATCACAGGTTCTGGGGATTAGGGTGTGGACATCTTTGAGGCAAATTATTCTACCTTCCACAATGAATTACATGAAAAGACTTGCAGGACACAGTGTAAAGTGGAAAAAAATAAAAAGAGAGAAAGCTGTATAACATGAAACGATGTTCTTTAGAATACATACCAACTGAACTTTGGTTACCTTGGGCAACTCATACCCTAAGAACATGTTCGCGCATTAGTTGGCGGGGCGGGGGGCGCGGGGGGAGGTGGCATGAAGGATGAAGAGAGTTATGCTCTAGAGTTTCCTAAAGAGGTATTTAATAAAAATATGGAAATGTTTGAACTAGATTTTTAAGGGAAAATATGTATTACAAAACAGTATATAAAATGAGGGCTTCAACTTCATGGGTAACATTCTGTTTTTTAAATAGAGAAGCGGACAGGCAGTTGCTAATTTTATTATTCTTTATATTTTATTAACCAATGAAATACATAACACAACTCTTCAAAGGAAATAACTTGTTACATTGCTACTGAATGCTAACAATGGGAGGAAGGGAGGTCATGACGAAGAGTAGTTAGTTAAAAGCATGGCTTTTACAGCTTTGTAACAGAAGAAAAAAAATTGATGCAGGAGATACTTTTTTCAGAGATTTGAAGAGAAAAATGGCAATAGAAATAAGGAATGGAACTCATGTCACACTATTGGTGGAGCAAAATGAAATTTGCATGTAGATTATGACCCCAATATTATAAATACATGTTTTAGTTACAAAGATACATAGGATATAAAACTGTAGAAATACACTTAAAAATGTTACCTATAATTAGTCCTAAGTAATGGAATTATAGGCTAATATTTTATCTTTATCTTTGTATTTCTCAAATTTCTATAATAAATGCATTACATTTTTAATAAGGGAAAAAGATGAATTGTTCATCAAATCATGATAATCATTCTCTTTAGTCTCAGAAGCAACAGCTCTAAAATCTATAACTATTCAGAGAAGGAAGACAGAGTTTATCAATTGAGAAATAAATACATAAAAACCACTCAAACCACTATGGTTAATGCATTCTGGAAATTTAATTTCTCTATATCAGAGTGGTGGTTAATACAGGTTTGAGGTTCAAATTAACCACACACAATAACTTATGTGATCATAAATAATACTATGGATTGTATATGGTGCTATAAATTCTTTTTCAGAAATATAATATTTAGTACTAAATAAAATAAAATATATTTAAGAAACTTGTCATGCAAAATTATTATAAAATATAACATAAAAATAAGGGCAATATGTTCCCTGGTAATCCTAATCATCTTCATTAACAGCAATATTTGCTATTCTATTATTTTTACAAAAGCAATTCATTAAAAAAATTTTGGTAAAGTAAACTTTAATATTTGTTAATCTTATTCAAATTAAAAAATGCTTAAAGTCATAAATAAGATAAATTTTAGTATAAGCTGATTTCTTAGTGGACCACAAAAATACAGTGATTTACAATGCCTGTACATTTAATTACAGGATCTTTCTAAATCTACTCTGTCACTTTGAAATACATTAAGGGGACCTCCACCACAGAAAAGATGCATATTTTCAGAACACATTTTAAAAATCCTAACAATAAAATTTAAATAAAAATAAATAATATAATTTAATAACCCTAATAGTATAATTTAAATTTTTTTAATTTAAATATATTTCAAACAAACAAATCTGTAAAAATTTAGCAGAGAATTGAGAAAATTATGAGATAAAAGAATTAAATCTTGGTTAGTTGTTGAATAACTTGAAATGCACTTAGACATTTACTTTGCCTATAATCTTATAAAACAACAACATATTTTTTATAAAACTATAAAGTATGATGTTAATCCTTGGTTATGTGTGTGTAAATACCCTTTCAAGATTAATAAAGTACACTTAAAAATGCATTAAGAATTTTTTTGATAGGGTTTTTTTCCTATACATAAGAGATATTTAATGAAAATGAAAATATTTAATGAAAAAACAGTGGTCTTTTGAACTCATTTTTCTCATGGGAAGTCAGTCATCCATCTTATCATTATTTTCCCCATATAACGTATCTCTTCTCTTGGGCCAATTCAAAATTCCTTTTCTGTATCTTTAGTTTTCACCAATTTTTCTAGGCAATGCCTAGGTCTATAAGTTGTTATTTATCAAATTGGGGGGGGGAGAGAATTGTCATTATCATTCAAATAATTTTTCTTACCTATTCTCATTCTCTTCTTTGGAGATCCCAATTACAATTATATTAATTGGTATATCTAAAATCAAAGCTATCTCAGGGTCAGTTTCTATTGATTACTTTTCTTTTACCGGGGGTCACACTTTCATGTTGCTTTGCTTAGCTAATTTTTGTTATGTTTTAGACATTGTGAACATTATATTTTATGGAGATACAGGATTCCGTTACCTTCCTCTGAAGAGTATTAACTTTGTTTTAGGAAGCAGTTCAATGACTGGCTGAGCACTCTAAACTTAGGTTGGTTTGAGTTTATTCTTTAGTAGGGAGGATGTATCAAAAGCGTGAAATGATTCCCAAGCCTCTGTAAATTGGTGGGACTCAACCTCCAAACTCTGTCTCCTGTAAAGATCCTGCTGGGGCTGGTTTCAGGCTTTGTTAGAGCAGGTCAAGAGCAGGCATTTCTCTGGATCATGACCCCTTCTGTGAAGGTACAGCCTTCTGCTTTCTCAGCTAAATGCCAGGAGTCATAATAAGGTATTAACAAGGTTGCTCCACTCCTGTGGTACCAGTCAAAAAATTGTTGTCAGGTGAAAAGCTGGACTGACTATGGGGCTCGGTTAATAAGTGTTCCTCCTTTCGGAGTTGCAGTCTTGCATTGTTCATTCTCCAGTGACTGGAAGTAGTTGCCAAATAAGTATTTCCCAGTTTTATGGTTTGCTGCAGAAGTCCAGTATCAGGTACACCTGACTGTAGAAGTCTAATTGTGTTCTTTCATAGAGTTCTCTTCATCTTTATGAATGATTTATAACTAGAATACCTTTTGTATCTTCAACAACAAGAGCTATCATGTATTCAATAGCTTCATTAAGAAAATCATGTTTAAATGTTACTGTGTGTTATGTGACAGAATCAGAAACTTTGTCAATTCTTGAATTTAACATAGTAGGTCCCTCTATATGGTGAAAACTGGGAAAACATACAGTGCAGGTTCATAATTTCGAAGTTTTGCCCAAATTCACCGTAGTTTTCACTTATCATTACCAATGACTTATGTCTTCACATTCAAAATTAAGGGTAACTTTTTAAAATTCACTAACCAAATGTTTTGTCAAGATGCCATCCAATAAATGGCTGTTCAAAAACAGTTACTATGAATCAAAGGGAATGAAGATCATTATGCCAAAAGTGTTTTGGAACTCAAAACCTGGAATAAAAGCATTCTGTGAAGTGACTAATAGGATTAGCAGCATGGTCATAGAATTAGGAATGGCATTTAATTGGCTTTGGAAAACTGACCTTGTTATAAGGATAGCTGCGTCCGCAGGAGTCATGTCCTCTCCCCAGCTTGTCGACATCTCTAAGTGTATGTCATTCTTTTTGCCAAATTCTTCATGTTGCCACTTACAAAAACTCTCTAGCATTTTCTCTCATGATGCCCAATATATAGATCTGCCTGCGAAAGAAGAGATTTCACTTCAAGGCAAATTATTCTCAGATATACCAATAATAATAATAATAATAGTAATAATAATAATAGTAATAACAACAACAACAACAACAACAACAACAACAACAGCTAAAATTGAGGGGGCTTTTGAATTGCTAAAACAAAATGCTGACCATAACATTAATTAGAACCTGGAAGACATTCAGAGTTCACTTAGCCTAACCTAAAAATCTTAAAACTTTGTGAAGTTACAATAATTACAAAATCCTTTTAATGTTATTCAGAAAAAGGACAGAAGTGCAACTGAATATTGAGAATGTGGAACTTTTACTTGAGTAACCAATTATTTCTATAATTTAAGAAGAAAAGTTACAAAGTACAGTCAAACAGTATGATAAAGTGATGTCACAGAATACCCTTCATTTAAAATGAATTACAGCTAAGAAAAGGCTTTAAAAGCATGTTTCAAAAAAGAAAATAAAACTGTCATTAAGTATGACTTTTTAAAATTACTTTTAGAAAGTTAAAGTTTGTGGTCAGGATCCTTGGAAACTAAGAACATTCCATTTTTAGAATAAAATTGAGGTACTAACCAAAGCTACAGCCCAGTTTATGTATACTCTAAGTGATTCAGTGGATATTTCCGGATTTTTCAGTCAATAAAAAGTACATCCCTTTACTTAAAAGTACCTGACATTCCCTAACATTCCCTTTACTTAAAAGTACCTGAACAAAACTTCTCACCCACTTAATTGAACAAAAAAACTCAAGACTTTCTTACTGGAGTTTCATGGAGCAGAATAAGCTTTATCACACGAAGATTGACCTGCACACCGAAACTCTTGTGTTGGAAAAGGTTAAAAACCTAAAAACAAATAAAAATAAAAATCCTAAAATAAAACTGAAAAACATCTTAATTTTTCTTAAAGCTCAGACATGGCAGAAGTCTCAATTTAGTTGAGAAATCTTATATATTTTAAATTTTTTTAAATATTTAAAAATTAGCATAATAAGCAATAATAACTTAGCTATTCATTCTAGATACCAAGAAATTTAGACCTAGCATTCTGAGATCTTTACAGCAGGCCGGATAGTCTAGGCATTTCAATGGGGTGCAAAGAGAAAGTAGAGCTTTTCGTAATACTGAAGAGAAGAATTTTAGTGACTAAACCCTAGAATTTTTCTTACTTCTTAATTAATATAATGCCAGTGTCCTCCTTTCTTCTGAGAAGGGTCCTGAAAACCCAGCCTGCTTTAGGCCCCCTCCAACTTATTCCTTAGAGTCTTTTTTCTTTCCCAGGCCAAATATCAACAGAGTTTTCAAAGCTCCCCTTCCGATGCTACCCAGGAAGACAAGCTTGTAGGCCATTGTTGCTTCAATTGTTTCAGATCACCATTATAACAGGTTTTCTCAGAACACTGTGGATGTAGTAATGTGAATTTCTGGAAAGCATGGTGAATTTTTTATGTGGGACCTTGAGTTTTTGTAAAATTTAGCATTTATTTAATTTGTAATAGAAAATACAATACTGGCACAAGAAACCCATGCTTTCAGAGATAGCACTACTTGGAAAAGACGGATGCTGGTCGGCTGTGTTAGTCTGCCCTGTACAGAAAGCTGGTGGAGTGTTCAGGGGGTAGCTGAACTACACAGGAGTGACTGAAGTGTGGGGAAATCTGTTCACTGGAAAAACAAGCCAAATGATAGCAAAAAACTGTAAAAAAGAATTTTACAAAGACATATTTACCCTTGAGTTAGTGGTGCTTACCGTCTGTAGTTATGTGTTAACTGTAATTTAAAATGAACATTTGTCTTTAGCTTTTATTTACATTTATTTTCCCCTTAGTACCATCCTTCACTACAACCTCCTAATTCTGCCTTGAAGGAGGTTTAGCCAACACCATAGGCATTAAGTCAAAGGATTCATTGGATAGTGAGCATCCCTAAGATGCTAGGTACAAACTAGATTTATGCAGTCCAGAAATTGTCAACTGAAGTTCGCTACATGTGATTCAGCTGGTTAAATTTTAGGTATTAGCTATTAGGTTTTACTCATCAATTAGTAGTACATCTGAAATCCAATATTACACACCTGTATAAGAGCTCAATGTATTACCAATCTCCATTTTTGTTCCACCTCATAATCTAGAGTACTTTGGGCGGGCCATGAATATGAACAAACATAACATTTCTGCTAATTTCTACAGGTGGCCTTAGAAATGAGAATGAAAAGAAAAGCACACAAAAAAAAGAGAGGAAATAATAATAGTTTTGCCACATCAAAATGAACAATACGTTTTTTTTCTTTTTACTAGAAGATGTGAATCATTATTTTGATATCTCTTTTGAGATGATTTGGTAAACCTAAAGAATTTTTTTACTGACGTCAATAAAAGAAAGAAGTAGTATTGAGTTAATTTTTAAAGAACTTCATTATACTCACACATTTCTTCCTTAGAGTTTTCTTGAAAAAATTCCAAGCGCACTTTAAAGTTTGCCTACCATATTTAAGATGGTTAGAATGAATCTCCTGGCTGCATCTGCTCCATGATAGGAAACCATTGCTGGGTCTGCAACCACTACAGTCTCTATGTTGTATTCTTGAGGTAATTTGTATGAATACCGTTTCCCTCTTCCACTTTCTGTTATTTTTTTAGATCTAGGTCTTCCTTTATCTGCAACAGAGAAATGAATTTTCAAATGTGCCTCCATCTTGGCAAAGTGAATATCAACATGTAAAATATGTCAAGCAAAACCAAAGAAGCTCCCTTCACACATGGAAATGTGTGAAGGAAATGTGTGAAATGAAAAGGGCATTTGGCTTTGGATATGACTTTGGAATCAGACCAAATGGGCTTCTACTATTTATTAGTTCTGCCATGTGGGCAACTAACCTCACTAGGTCAGCCTGTGTCCTTATCCATAAAATGAAGAATACTGACACCTACTTTCTAGAGTTGTTGATGGCTTATAATAAATCACATGAGTAAAATTCTAGCATAGAGATTCATATGAAAATAACTCAGTAAATAAAAGATACCATGACTTTCCCTCTGAAATCAGTGACAAAATAAAGGTCTACTTGCAAGAAGTCCCTAAAGTGACTTCCCCACGCACCTTAAGTTCAGGCAAGTTTCCCTAATTACTAAAATATTATGCACAGATTACCAAGGATTTGGTTCTGCCTTCCATCAGGCTCATATAGAAGTTATGACCTTAGGGTAATATATATTCCTCAAATAGGGCCAAATAAAAGTAGTAATCACAAATAAATATATTTATGAATTTAACTACATAAAAATGTAATTTTTTTGTTTATTAAAGCATGCCACTATCACAATGAAAAGCATGCCAACTGGGAGAAGATATTTACAACGCTTTTCCATAATAAAGAAATAAAAGCCACTCTCAATCAATGACAGATAACCTAATTGAAAAATTGGCAAAAGAAAAACAGCAATTTCTCACAAAGGATATCCAAATGGCTAAGGAGAAGCATATGAGAAGGTTCTCAATCTTACTAGTCTGCAGGGAAATACAAATTAAAACTACAATCAGTTAATTAAGATCCCTGGAATGGCTAAAATAAAGAGATGATTATCTCAAGTGTAGACAAGAACGTGGGGACAACTGGAAGTACCAAACACACACACACACTGGGTTTCAATTAGGATAAACACTGAAAAAGTGATCGGCAGTATTCACTAAAGTTGAACATTTACATATCCAATGACCAAAGATCTAAAATATATACTCATCAAAAATGCACGCAAATCACATGTACAAATTATTTAGAGCAGTACTATTCTTAATAGTTCAAATAACCAACAATAGCATAATGGATAAAGAAATAAGGCTGAGCATAAGAAGCCAATTACAAAAGGGTAGGTAGGGCATGATTCCATTTATAGAAACATCAAAAACTAGGAAGACATGATGCTAGATGTCAGAATAGTGAATATCTTGGGGTAAGAAAAAGTTGTGCTTAAAGTAGGCACAAAGAGAACGTCTTTGGTGCTGAAACTTTCTATTTCTGATCAGAATGGTGGTTACATGGTTATATTCATTTTGGAAAACTTCAGCAGCTGGACACATCATTCTGCAACTTCCTCTATGCATGTGGTTCTTCAATAATGAATTTGTTATTTTAACAGCTTTATTGGTGTGTAGTTTATGTGTAGATAACATGCAGTCATTTAAGCGTACAGTTCAGTTTTAATGAATTTCTATAGTTATGCAACATCTCCACGATCCATTGTTAAATCAGCTATCACCTATTCTTGACGTTTATCGAAATTCTTTTAATGTCACTTGCTGCTATTGTCTCCTTTCTCAAACTTGTACTTTTGAGCAAACATCTTTTGTATTTCTTTACTACAATTTTAGTGGAGTCCCTGAAAGTAAATATGTGTTAGTGGAGTCCCATGGAGATAAACATACGTGTTCAATTAGTCATGTTTCCCCGGGTACCTCTAACTTTGTTTTGAATTTGGAGATATAGATTCTCAGAGTTCTAGTCAATTGTCTTGGTTTCTGATAAATTCTTTCTCTGCAGTCTTGTTCCAGGAGATGTGGCTGGCTAATTCTATTCAATTTTTTTTATTCTATTTTACTAACTACTTATTCCACCTTTCTTGGCCTCTGACATCTTTTCATGGTGCCAGGATTAATTCAATTCTTGATTCTTAAACTACTGGTTCTCTTCTATGGCAGACTTCCAGGGCTGACTGAGTTAGCTCTGATATCTAACATGAACTGGATCTCTCCACCATTACTGGAAATTTCTCTGGTCTCAGATATCTCCATGATTTATGGGTTTCCCTTTTTCTGGCAGTGACGCAGATTGAAAATCTATTTAATGAACAGTGTACCCAAAGATCAAGCAGGGTCAGATAACTAAGTTAATCAAACTGTTATAAAAATAAATGCAAAGGCTCCTTATTTAAGGAACATCATTATATCATGAAACAAGATGATGCAAAAGGACAAAAATGACAGTAGCCTTCTGCAACAGAATCACTATAGTTAAAAGTAAACTCCATGAATTCATATGCAGTTACCAGCAGTTAATGCCAAAGACCTTGATAAAGGACAACATAAGAAATTGTTTTTTTGTATCTTAAGATCTATGGCAGCTAGGAATGAATATTTTAGTTTTTCTAATCATAATCTCAATCCTATCTAGTTATATATTAGTGTATTGTTATATAAACTTATAATATTTAGGAAGGGGACATTCCTACAAGCATATGAAAAGACTCATCTTAGTAGGGACAATACCTAATAAACTGATTATGGAAAAAAGGATAGATAAATAGATAGACAGACAGGCAGGTAGACAGACAGACAGATATAGATAATAGCTATATAGGGAGTAGACTCAACATAAGTAAAATTAATCAGATTTAAGGGGAAACGGGGAAGGTGGTTAGAATTACTCTTTCATGTTGCTATTGTTTGTTTTGGTTTGTGCATGGGGGGCGTTGTTTAGGTTCTATTTTTGAGTGACTATGTCGATGGGAAATATCAACAGAGTTTGGGAGGAAAGATGATGGTTTCAGCTTTAGATTAAGTCTGAGGTGCCTGAGAGACATCTGAGTAGAAGTTACTACACACTTGACAGTAAGGAGAAAGGTTAAAATGGAGATTGATTTTGGAGCTAATCGATGTGTAAATGAAGCTGAACCCACAGATTTGGATTCTATCACCCCAGGAAAAGCATATGGAGTGAGAAATAGAAAGAAAAGGAGGAAATCCTAGGAAATGCCTCATTTAGGGAGTATACATGTGGAAGAAGACATGCCCATGAAGGAACAGAGATGTAAGAAAAATAAAAGGAGAGCAAAAATGAAACCAAGGGCATAGTTATAAAATGAGGAGATTCTGAACTGTACCAAGAGTGGTAAATAGACCATGTAAGAGAGAGAAAAACGTTTGTTTCCTTTCTTGCCCCAGCTAGTGACAGCTGTATTGTGGCCCCAAACTGTCAGAGTGTGGCATCCAGATTTGCATGTTGTATTTAAATAGGCAGGTTGCAACCTTCTAGATTTCTGAAGAATCTCAACTTTGTGTGAGACACCATCACAGGTGTTAGCCACTGTGTGCGAAAATCATTCCTATTGAAGTAATCTTTTATTAGGTTGCTTCCTTTGAAGTCTTCATTGTTTACATCAACATTGCTGAGTGCATTCTTCATCTCATGAATCTCGAGGGCATTTTCTGCCCATATGTGTGTATGAAAACAACTTAATCGATGCCGCACACTTCCAGTTAGAGGAGACATTTTAATAAGCATATCCACTAGTGCTCAATGTAGGATCTCCATAACATTGTCCGTATACTGACAATAATCTCCACAGCAGTTATAGATGGTGTGTGGAAACAATTTCAGTAGCCATCTGAGTCCTAGACATATGCATAAGTTGATACTAAAATGTGAAGAAATATATATTGATAATGTCATTTGCCTGCTTAAAACCTTCAAAGACCATATTTTGCCTTCGAGATAAAGCACTTCTCATGACATACAAATCCCTTCATTATCCAGTCGACAACTACCTTTCAGGTTGTATCCCACGACCATCCTGTAAACATTCGGCCTCAGCTCCCTGAGATGCTTTTTCCTGCCTCATTTCTACATGTACTTTTCCTTTGCCTGATCGGTTCTTTCCCTGACTAACAACATGCACTAAGGATTTCACATACATTTTTCATTTGCACACATTTCATTTAATTCGACAATAGCCCTGAGCCTCAGGTATCATTATCCCCATTTTTCATATTGTAAATGGAGTTTTTGAGAGACGAAGTTTTCCAAAGTCACACAGCAGGAAGAAACAGCACAAGATTGCGAACACAGGCAGTATGACCCCAAAACCCGTTATCTGCTCCCCAAACTTACCCACACTGTCTCCTTTTCTCCTTGTAGTGTAGGTAAGTTTTACTTGATCTTTGAGGCTCAGGCTTGTGTACTGAGTCTGTCACAGTTCTTATCACATGACAGTATAATTACTCATTTACCAGTTGGTCTAAAATAATACATTGGTTACCTCTTAAGAATAAGGGCTGTGTCATTTACCTCTACATCCCTGTGAGGTGACAGGTCATGCTTATAATACAAATAAACTAAAGTTCAAAAGCGTAAGGAAATTGAATAAGAGTACCTCGTTGGAGTGAGGATGCACGTATGCTTTGAACCTGGGGCCTCTCACTCAACCTCATGTGCCTTCCCCTCCTCCATATAATCATTTAACAAAAGAATACAACATAGTCATTCTAAAGTAAGAAGGTCCCTGTTTTGGAAAAATATTCATGTAACAAATATATATAAACATGATATACTTAAGGCATTAAATGATGAAGGGGAATAGTGTGACGACCAAGCTGAATACAAGTAAACTTTATGATTCCGTTGTGCAAGGGCAAGTACCGCAATATTATTCAAATTTGAATCATATGTTTAATATGCTACTATCTCAGCCTGAAGTAAGAAGGAAAGTGCTACAATTAGACATATTGGTATAAGTAAATCAATAGTTTATTTCATGGATTATTGATTTTAAAATGATTTTTTAAATTCTAGACTCTTAAAAAGCAACTGAAAGCAGATAAGCTCAATAAATTATCCGAATGATGACAGCTTAGCACTCCTGGTATGCAAGTGCTTGATCCAAATAGGTCAATTAATATATAATAGTTATGTCTAACAAAAAAAATAATTAAAGCTTTATGAGAAATGTTTGCCATATAAGAACCATGTATTTATGCTTTATGAATCTATTAAAATTAAGAATTTTCTAGAAACTGTTCCTCCATGCATAATGGAACACAAAGCCTGCTTTGTGTCATCCATGTACATGAGTAATTAGAACAGCTGGAACTTGCTATGATTCAAAAGTTGCACAGTTCAGATTTTCGGTATACCTCATACAAGGCTATCTACTTAAATGGACTAAATCCAAGTCATTGTTGTTGTTATTGTTTCTCGATCTAAAAGCCTTTCTTTTGCTTGTCCACAATGTTATGGCTTTCGTTCAGCTGTTAAAACTCTCTTGTGTCTATGGTTCTTCAAATAGAGAAGGGAAGGTGTCTTATTTAAGTTGATCATAGACACTGACTAGTGTGACACGGAGAGAGATTTGCTTAACCACTTTTGAAAGTGATTCCCATACAGACTGAATTCATAAGCTTTCAGAAAAGAGCAATCACAGATCAATTTGAGATGAATATACCTGAAGAAAATATGTTGTATTTCTTTCTGAATCCAAACACCCTAGACAAATGATGATATGAACATCCTGTGGCCTCTGCAAATGTTTCTATCATCACAATTCATATATCTAGACTGGCTTCGAGTATCATAACCAGCTTTAGAATTAATATCGTGGCACTAGTTACATTAGCACCTAATTTTACACGGCAAGTCAAATTTTAAAGTCTTTACACTGAAAATTCTTTAATAAATTCATATTTCCTCCAATTCTAACTAGAAATATTTCTCAGAATATTCACTGAGATGCCTGGTTTAGATGTCTTAAAAATTTTTTCTTGGGAAAATTCTAGTGATTTTCTGAATGTTGGCTATGATCTTCAGGTCCTACTTAAGTAACAGAATCATTCATTCTTCTTACCATTCTTGCTAATGTCTTAGATCTCTGCCAAAGGAAGTAGGGAGGGCGGTACACAAAACAGTCACCATTTTACTTCTGAAAAGAACTGGCAGACAGAGATAAGGATTTGACGATTGGCAACACGTATGTGCCTCTGAAACTGCCAGATTTAAGGTATTCTGATACCAAGAATACAATCCAAAGAAATAAATTGTTACTCTTCTTCATAGTCCTCTGATAATTTTAACTTCCAAGATGATTTTTACTTGGGTCAAATGAAAAGAGAAAAAATGAGTATCTGGTCAAAGGAAGGAGATCGCTCTGATGGTCTCACAGCAGTGAGCTAAACGAAGCCATGAGCTCACAGTACCAGTCTCAGGAGAGCTGGAGTTCTCTCGGTGTCATTTCTATCTGGTGAAGTGTCCTGTATCCCATGACAACACTTAACAAGTCAGAAGAAATATAGGGCATGCTATATATTAATCTCTGAAGTCCTTTTGAGTTTCTATTTGTTGATATTAAAATGTGGTACTTTATAGAAAATGAAAAGGTAAGTTTAAGATAAGTATATTTAATTGTCATTAACCAAAAGAGAGTCCACGTTATAAAAAAAAAAAAAAAAAGAACAAGCTAGTGGGTAGATGGATGGATGGTGGATGGATGGGTAGGTGGGTGGGTGGATGGGTAGATGGGTGGATGGGTAAATGGGTGGGTGGGTAGATGGATGCATGGGTAGAATTTTTTTGAAAGGATTCATCTCACATTGCGTATTTAGTTAAATCCTTCATGAGAAAGCATTACCTGAAATGATACCACAGTAATGACTGTGAGGAGTTGACTTCTCTGTGACTTTCTCCTCCATGGACCTTTTCTGCCTATATACACGGTGTGGGTGACCCGTTATGGCCATTGTATCATTGAGTGGTTCAATAAATATGAAGTCTTCATTGAGCTGTATAAATCCCATCTGGAATATATAACATTAAAAAGATGTGTAAGAAATACCATTTGAATAAATTATTTTCTAGGTTCTCCTACTCACACACACTCTATTTTCTTTCACATACGTGTATACATTCTTCTAGTGAAGCTATTTTAGCAACCGCATAATAAAGTAACTGTCTTCCCATTTTATTACTTCATCTTTATGTACTTTATTGCACTAGCATAAACTTCATTTAGTTAGTCTTAGCCTGTGTGGGTGGGAGGCTAGATGCCAGCAACAGATGCACAGTAAAAATTCTGGAATGTTAAAGGCTCACTTTGGGAGACCCATGGGGTCACTTACATGCAAACCATGTACAGAAGAGCAATAGAGTTTT
Source organism: Eonycteris spelaea (assembly GCA_003508835.1). Classification (NCBI taxonomy): domain Eukaryota; kingdom Metazoa; phylum Chordata; class Mammalia; order Chiroptera; family Pteropodidae; genus Eonycteris; species Eonycteris spelaea. The sequence goes on from PUFA01000196.1 coordinate 732,084, forward strand.
TAATTGCAAAAACCACAGGTCCAACTTTTGACAATCGTTGTTTAATAAAGTCAGTCATGTAACATATCAAAGCAAACATAGGAGATATAGCATTGAAGTTATTATATAAAATATTCTTAAAGTTTTCTATTAAACATTTTGAAAACCTTTGAACAATAAATTACAGAAAAATGAAGCATCATTTACATAAACAAGTTTCATTTCTTATAATGCCATGTTTTTAAAGTTCACCAATTAAGGACAAAAGGTTCAAAACTGTAAAATATGATTATGATCAATAAGAACTTATAAGTAGGTATCCTTTTATTATACTGAAGCTAAGCCTAGTCATTTCTTTCCTTCCTATTTTAGAATATAAATTTGCATTATAACTAGGAAAATATTCTACATGGAAGAACATATGACTTAATCTTTTAATTTTTATTATTTTACTCTACTGTAATATATATATAAATGTATATATTTAACTGTTGTTAACTCTTTAGCAAATACTTGTGAAGAAATAATCCCTTAGAACATGCATTATTTATATTGAATCTACTAATATCAAAGTTCTTAATTTTGTTTTGTATTAATTATATGAAAATTATGTATAGCTTATTTTAATCTGATCCACAGGTACCTAGTATAATAATAACTACTTCTACAGATATAGTAATTCTCCCAAACTGAATATTAAGAAAAAAATAAATCTATGCTAAAAAAATGGATGTTTTCCTTAAAAGTATAGGTTTTTTCTTCTATTTTAATTATTAAAGTGTACTGTATCTTTTATACAGAAAGACCATGTGATTGCCAATATGCTACCTCATTTTATTCTGTAAAAATTGGCGTTACATGGATCTTAAGAATAAATCTAAAAATCCTCATCAATTTCATTTTATTAAAATTTTTATATCTCTAATAAAATTCTCAAGTACTGGGATAACAGTTCCACCATTCCATCTGTCCCCTTCTTCTCTCTCTCTCTCTCTCTCTCTCTCTCTCTCTATATATATCTCTCTATCTATATTTTTCCCCTCCGTTTTCCTCTCTCCCTCTCTCTCTGTCTCTCTGTCTCTCTCTTTCTGTTTCTCCCTCTCCCTCTCTCTCTGTCTCTCACACACACACACATGCTTGTACATGTGCATAGATCATTTGGGAGTGGAGATAATGCAAAGATTTATTGTAATGATTCTTTTAAAATATTATTCTTTTAAAATGTGTATACATTTGGCCATTTTTTGAGTAATTTTAATGACTTCCAATGAGTTATTTTTCATACTGTTTTCATTCTCTCAAATATGAAACTAGCCTGAATTTTAAAGTAATTCTGTGAAATTCAAAAAGTTTTCCCTGGAGCCTAATTTGATGGGGAAAAGGAGAATAAGAAATATTTACAAATTGAAATAATAATCATTAAAGACACTCTCCCTAGAGGACATACAAATGGCCAAAAAACATATGAAAAGATACTCAACATGGCTAGCTATTAAGGAAATGCAAATCAAAACCACAATGAGATACCATCTCACACCTGTTAGAATAGCTATAATCAACAGGACAAGTAACAAAAAATGGAGAGGATGCGGAGAAAAAGGAACCCTCATACACTGCTGGTGGTACAGCCACTCTGGAAAACAGTATGCAGATTCCTCAAAAAACTAAGAATTGATCTACCATATGATCTAGCAATCCGTCTACTGGGTATTTACTCTTAAGATTTGAAAACTCATATTTGAAAAGATATTTGCAAAACAATGTTCATAGCAGCATTATTCATAGTGGCCAGGACATGGGAGCAACTAAAGTGACCTACGATAGATGATTGGATTAAAATGCTGTGGTACATATATATAATGGAATATTACTCAACCATAAGAAGAGATGAAATCCTGCCATTTACGACAACATGGATAGAACTCAAGATAATCATGCTAAGCGAAATAAGCCAAACAGAAAAAGTTGAAAACCACATAATATCACTTATATGTGGGATATAAACCTAAAAGTAACAAACAGGACAAACAAACAGAGACTCATGGAGATAGACAATAACTAGTGGTTACCAGGGAGTAGGGAGAAGGGAGAGGGGGAAGTAAATGAGGTAAAAGGGGTCAAATAGGTGATGACAGAAAGAAATCTAACTATGGGCAGTGAACACACAAATATATATATGCCTTAGTGCTACATTGTACACCTGAAACTTACTGGATTTCGTTAACCAATAATTTTTTTAAGTTAAAAGAAATAAGGAAATAATTTTTTTTAAAAAAAAGATGTGTTATATCTAGATGTGGATTGAAGATAGGTAGTGTTGTCACATTATATAATATTGATCCTGACTGTGAAAATATGGATATATGTTAATCTTGTCTTATTTATTAGTGCGATACTAAGGTTCAATCAGTATTCAAAGTCATTAATAAAACTGACAGTGTGGCTGATGATTAAAATAATAATTGTTATGATGTGTAGTTAGAACATCTCAGATAGATATGCTCAGTTTCCCTAAGTCATCAATTTGCAATCTGATACAGTCTTTTAATAGGTTATAAGTGTGGTTAGATTTATAACAATAAACCCTATAAAATTTAATTGCATACTATCATATAAAATTTAATGACTCCAAGAACAGATTCTGGATTTAAGATTATTTGAGTTCATAACTTACTACTGGCCATGTAACTCTGAGAAAGTTACAACACTGTTATCTACACAACAGCTTCATAGGGCTATTTGGAAGAATCAGTTTTTAAAAGTACATGTAATGCTCTTATCACTGAATCTTTTAGTAGGTAAACACTCATTAAATGTTCACCATAATTTTTATTTTATTAATAAGAACAACCATAATGAATATAAAAATTCGAACATTTGAGTAAGGACTCAAGAGTTCAGAACCCAAAGAAACAAAATTCATTCCTCTTCATATCTACTTATTAGCATATTAAATATTGTCTGAAATAAATGTGTTTTTTTTTTAAATTTAGGATTTGGAAACCTCTTCATAACACAGAATTATCTGTTGTGTTAGGATGTTATCTATAGACATTTTTAAAAATGAGAAGGCCACTTTTAAACAGGAAAAATAACATTGGAATAATTATAAATGGTGACTCATTTGATATATATCTATTCTCTGACCACAGAGTGCCAGGCTCAGTTCACTCTGGGGCACATGCAGCCCCAAGTGCTCAGTGTTCTCTCTCCAGGAAAGAGTTTTCTGTCTGAGACAGAGTATTATGCTGCAGCACAAGAAGAGTTCTAGCTTACATAGGTATCGTTCAAGATAATGACTTGTATTAAAGCAGAACTGCAGAACATCTTGAGGTTTTCTCTCTCCACAAAGAGCTCGCTTTTTTCCCACTAAAGAAACAGATTTTTTTTCTCTATACTGATCTTATAGGCTATGGAAAAACACAACTCCGTATTAATCTCTCTGCTCAAGGGCCACTGCATTTGACAATCCACAGCTAGGTAGCATTCGCTTTATCACAAATATTGTCCTTTCAATATTAGGAGACAAGAAAAAATTATGTGAATTAATATGACACAATTAATTATCTAAAATAAATGCAAACTATGTAAGCATTTTTCTCCCAGATGGCCCTATTTTAAGACATTTTATTAAAATATTTGGAAATGAAATTAAGTTTTACATTGATTCCCTACCTTATTTCTGTCATCACATACATTTCCTTATATGGTGGCATCTGTTCTTTTTTCATGGAATGTTATTCTTTGGTTTGACAATTTAGCAAAAATTTCAGTATTTTGCAAATTTACCATCACTTATGTGAAAATAAGTTGCCAGCCATTTCTTTTCTTACTGGTTCTCATCTTTTATTTTTCTATTTAGATTCCTCTGTGCTTTCTAAAATAACTATTAACACCGATCTCATGAAGGTATAGTGAGACTGCCACCAATTTCTAACCACAACATGAAATTTGATTTGTGCAATGTATGTCAATTTTTACATATTGTTGCTTCAATTTGCCAAATATAAATATTTTACTTGTTCAAATTTAAATTAATTATGGCCTATCGAATACATAAACAGATTCTAAAGCTCTAAAGTAAGCAGAACTAAAAAATACCTAAAAATTTAGAAAGCAACATGGCATTCTCCATTTTCATTCTCACTCCCACTAGGCTGACTTCCCATTCACTGCCTTACTTCCTGTTCACTCACAGAGCAAAAGCACTACTGTGGTCACCTCAAGTGTCCTCATCATTTTCCACACTCCTTTCTGGAAATTTCCTTTATTTACCAGAACCTTGGTTTTCTAGCTAACCTTTCACTAGCTGAAGATATTTATCTGTGGCTCAAACTATATATTGTCAGAGTCTGGCTGAAGATATTTATCTGTGGCTCAAACTATATATTGTCAGAGTCTTTGATAATATCTTATTTTTTAAGATATATAGTATATCAAGAACTAAATACCATAAGTGCTGAAAGACATGAGGAAAGTGGTAGATTACTATAGCTTCAGGATGCAAGAAGAGTCTAGAGGGAGAGCAAGATTTGGATAAGACTGGGGCAAGGTTGTTCCCTAGAACAGGAGGCATTGGGAGCAAGGGCAAAGAAGGTGTTGAGTCTAGAAAGTGGTTCAAAGAGGAAGCCTTGCTTGAGTAGAGAATTGGGGAAATGCAGCCAAAAAATGAAATGAACTCGTGAAATTGAAAATAGATACAAAGTTCTTGAGAGGAACATATAAGTCAATGTTCTGAAGTTCTGAGGATTATAAGTCTCTTGCCCAACTCTAAGATATATTAGAGAATTAGTGAGATATTGGAAGTAGCACAAGTGTTCTATTTCTAACAATAGTAACAGAAATTGCTGAAAAGCTCTGGCATCAGCATATGCTTGTAAAAACATTTCAGACAAATGTCTGATGCTGTACATGATATGAGTTTCTATATAAGTTTGGCTTTATTTTCTGAAGTATTTTCTTGTTTAGTAATGTTAGAATGTTTATCTCATTAAATAAAAAAGCATTATATAGTTTGAAATATAAGCATATTATAGCTTGACATAAATTATACTATGTTTATATTACACTTTATTCAGAAAATGTCATTTCCAATATACTGTAAATGGTTTTTCATGCATTTGTGTATTCTACACATGAATCTATACGAAAATACAGTCTGACACCACATCTATCGTTTTATCATCCTAAAATACTCTTTTTGACTTGACGATTTTGATGTTTCCTCTTTATACCCACAGGGAGAAACTCCAAACCCTTGATGAAGACAGATAAGATTTAAAGTCATGACGAACTCTTGACTACCACTCTAGCTTTATTTTTGTTTAAACTTCATAGATAACCTTAACAAATAATTTTAATTGTGTGAACAAACTTTCAATTTTAATATGTTTCAGAATAACTTCTAGTTGTTGCATGACCACATCTTGGTACTTGCACACTCTGCTTTCTTCCCAGAAAGTCACTGTCAGTGTGGAAAGTTATTTCTTCAAAATTAAGCCTGTCCTGTCCTGTCCAAAGTAACCACTGCCTCCCCTCTCCACTTCTACACTGGACCTTTTGCATTACTACCCAATAAACCTGCTTTGGTGGTTGTTTTTGTCTCTCTGATGAGCTATCTGAGGAGAGGCTTTGGCCCCAATGCTCATCTTCATGCTTTCAAGACACAAGATCAGCCCAATTGCAGGTATCCAAGGTTTTTGCTTTTAACTCAACGTCTTCTTCCTTTTTGAGGTAAAAGATAACATATTCGTTCACTGCTCTAAAGAGCATCTAATCACTCCACCTGGGACTCCATCAGCAGAAAATTACGATTTGATTTCTCTCTGGCATGTCCAGTGTTGGTTTCCTTGTGCGCCCAGGTTCTGTCTTTATGAAAAGCTCTCCAGTGACCATGCTGTCAATATCATTCTGCTTTCTATCTCTTACAAAGGGCTTCAAAACGGATCATGAAACTACAAGGGCAGAAGGAAATTTAGAAATCATCTGGCCATCACTGGAGTTTTAAAAATCAAGGGAGCCAAGACTTAGAAATGTTGCATGACTTGCATAACATCACACAAGAGTTCATGTGAAAGTCAAGACTAGAATTTCAGCCTCCCAATTCCCAAACTGATTTGGGGTTTTAATCCATCACTCTAAATTTGCTTGCTACCTACATTCTACTTAAATTTTTACCTGCATTCTCATTTGTCTCACTGAACTCCAGAAATTGTTCTGGGCCACCCACAATTTCCTTTCCTTTACTCTCCTCTCTAAGGCATTTGACCTTGGATCACTTTTCTCTTCCACGAATATTATCTTGCTCTAGTTTTCTCCTTTTCTAGCAACTGTTTCTGTTTCCTTAAATAGGTCAATTTCCTTCACTCCAACATGAGTCTTTGGTCAGAAATTATTCTCTACACTTGTCACTCCCAATGGTTTTATAATCCCCTCAGTAAAGATGATTCCCAAATTCCCCTCACAGCCCACTGCTTCCACCTGAGATCCACTCTCTGTGTCTGTCACTTGTCATCTGTGGTGAAACAGGAATCAAACCAAAAACTGCTGCCTTTGTGAAGCTATCAGGAAAGAGCTAGGCCTGCCCTATGACCGTTATTCCAAATAACTCTCATCTTTAAAAAATTTTGCACTAAGGATTTGACGTCAAGCACAACATAGATGGTTGAAGTCCAAAATTTGATATCAAGAGCAAGGCCAAGCCCCATCCCTCACAAATCAGAAGACAAAACTATGGCATTAGGGTCTGAACTTTATCTTAAGTAGACTGTTTTATGTGACCAGACTTATAAGTTGCCAAAAGCAGACTGTTTTTCTGAGTGGTCTGAGGGTTCCTTCTCCAGGTCTCTGCCAATGCTGAATACCCGATAATGTTCCCATGGAAGATCTGGCGAATATTTCCATATTTCAGTTTTCTTTCCTGCGTCCTTTCTTCAATTATTTTTCATTTTCTTTCTTAAAGTGTGATCATAAAAACCTGAGCTTTTTAATAACAGAATTTTTCAAATATATAGTTAAAGAAAGAAAATAATTATCCCAAATTCCATCATGGAATAACTATAACGTATGTATATTTCTTTCTAGTCTATTAACATACACACACATAAGTATATATGTGTATGTATCAGTGTGTGTGCACGTGTGTGCATGTGTGCCTATACACATACATGCATAATGTGTTAAAGTTTTTTATTTTACTTCATTTTCCCATTTAAGAATAGATTCACAGCTATTTCGTTTCTTAATATTAAATAATCTTTATAAGCCTGGTTTTAATTGCTGAATAATTGTTTATCCTCTAAATGTACATAGTTTTATTAGTTATTTATTCATTTGACCCTCTAGTCAATAAAATGCATAAGTAGCAGCTTTGTGCAGCGAGAGTTCAGGGTACAGGTCAGGCAAGACCCTCCCAAACTTATATACTTTAGGAGCGGAGAAAATGTGCTATTTATTCGACTGGGTCAAAGTTACACACAATTGCTCCATAATCATTGTCAATAAACTTTACATTGATAGGTTACACACTTTTTAATGTCTGTGTTCTATTCACAATATTAAGCAAGGTTAAAATGTAGCCGGAAAGTATCCCCCGAGACACCTAAGGGCCTTGGCAGGAGCTGAAAGGGACCGTCCAGAGCTGAATTAACCTCTTTGAGGCACAAGTGTGAGACCTCAGAGCCTGAGGGACATCTGTGAAGATGACACCCTCCCAAGAACCCACAGATGTGAGAGAAGAGAGAAAGAGACTGTTCACTTTAAGCAGCTATCAAACACAGCACTCAGAGATACATTCTATGACACTGTCAGACACTTAAGACTCTCCTCACCGCCCTTACAGCTTCAGTCCTAGAGGAGGCAGAGGAAGCCAGTGCACGCAGCAGGAGAAACGACATCTAGGTGGGGAAATAACGAGGACTCTGACTTCACCCCCTTCTTTTCCACGTGTGATTGGTTTTAAGTAAACCTGGATGCAGAGGGCATGTAGCAGAGTATTTTAACTTTCTGTGAATTTGGACTGTCTGATGATTATATCATAAATAATTAATTACCCAACAGAGACTTTGTGTGCTTAAATTTACTCGGGGACTTCCCACAACCTAAGACTGAACACTGCCAGAAGGAAGACCAAAAACAAAACGAAACAAAACACACTTGTTTTATTGTGACATCTGTCCAGTCCTGTTTACTCAATGAAAAGTTATATATGTATAATATGAATTCAGGTGCCAAGTATTTTGAAGGGGTTAGAGAGCTATGTGCAGATGGCCTTTCGGGTAAGGTGACATCGAGCAAAGCCTAGAGTTTCAGCGATGGCCATGCCAAGCATAGGGGGAGAACATTCTAGGCGGAGGGAGAAACAGAACCCCGAAATAACAGACTCTTAGCTTGTTTAAGGAAAAGCAAGGCTGGTGCAGTCAGAGCAGAGAGATATGGGAGCAGAGTGATATGCGAGAAATAGTCATTAGGAACACCGGGGCTACTGATCCATAGCAGTGTCTCTTATTAGACTTACATCATGATAAATCCTGATGAAATCCTCCTTTGGTTTTCAGATCACCTCTCTTTTCGTGGACACTGGTTACAGACTTCACTGTAGGATGTTTCATGATGGCCCCCTGGGTCTGTGTCCTTTCAACACAGTCTTATTTTATCTACGTAATAATTACACAGGAATAGATTTCACCCCTACAAGTGAAAAAAATATGCTTTCTCTTCCATTTTCTTGAAAACTATTGCTCTCTTCTAACTTTCCTCAACATTTGACAGAGATATGGATTTAAAAACAATTTCAAAATGTTTGTTTTTAACTACACTACTGATATACCACACCACAAGTATGATAATAAACAGAAGCTGTTCTATGTTGAAGAAGTGGAAAAGAAGAGGCAAAAACTGGTAAAACAGAAAATAAATGCTCCATCATAACATTTAGTTATCCAAAATGATTGATTTTTTGTCATTATGATGGTTATCTCATTTCTCATTGTACAGTCTAATTTTTGCTCATATCAAGAAATCTTTAATTTTTATATACTTTCTCATATCCATTCACTTTACTGTAACCTCTTGTTGTTTATGATTTTTTAATTAATCCCTTAGATGTCTATAGATTCTTTAAATATGCAAAAAGCAAGTTGAGAAATAGAAAGCAAATGCAGTTTTAAACCTACTTCTAAGTTTATCAACCAGTTTATCCAACAGCCATTACATTCCACTGCATCTTCTTTGTGATGGTTTAGTGTTCATTACAAATGTACCCACTGAATACCTAACATACGGCAGTATGCAAGACACTAATGACTCAAAGATGAAAACAGATTTAATCTCTATCACCATGAACCTTATACATTAGAGGGAAAGACAGAGAAAATCAGGTATTCAGATAAATATACTTAAGAAATTATAAAGTGTGGGAAGTATCATTAAAGAAATAATGATTCGAGAGAAATAAAACAGAGGCCGAGATGCTAGACAGTGTGGCCCAATAAGACCTTCTAAAGAAGTAGTATTTGAGACCTAAAAAAGAAGCCGGTCACATGAAAAAGAACATAATTGAGGGAGAGTGGTGAATTAGGTGCCGGATGACATCTACCAAGGCTACGACCCTAGAAGATATATGGGAGAAACTCAGTATATCAACTTTGAGCTTACAAAAGTGTACATTTTTTCATTATTATTTATAACAGCATGGGTTTGTGCAAGATCATGGTAGCTAGACCAATGAAGCAACACACAGTGGCTGACCTGGGGATGTAGAGAAAAGGAAGTACATTTAAGATTAATTTTGGATTTTCATACACACCAGAGGGCAACCACCCAAATTTGTCAATGGTTTAGACATTGAGACATAGAAGGACAGTAACACAGAGAATTAAAGATGACTCCAGCATTTCTGGCTTCAGTACTCAAGAAGGGGAGATAGATGTCTGTGATTAAGCTATCAATGTCTGACACTGAGGATGAAACAGATTTTGGGAACAGAGAATCAAAGTTTCTGATAGTACCTTATGAGGTTTGATACAAAGTGAAACATTCAAGTGAAGAACTCAAGTAAATGATTGGGGTGTGGAGCTTAGTGAAGAGTTTTGAGACAAAAACTTGCATCTGAGAGCTGCCAACATAATTTTTCAATCCATGGGAATGAGTGATGGTATCTGGAAAGGGAACATAAAGAAAGAAGAGAAAAGACCTAACCCTGAGGAAACCCTAACGCTGAGAAGTGGAAAAGGAATTAGCAAAGGAAACTGAGGAGGAAGGACTGGTGAGGTTAAAGGAAAGGTAGGAGCTTGTAGAGTTGACTTTTTTAATCTCAGAATTAATTCTTTCTGGAACTGACTTTAAAGAAAAGATGAATAAGATCTCATTCGTTTTACCCTGAAAAAATGTATTTTCCTGTCTAGCACATATTGCTCAGGTTAAAAATTTACCAGTCCTATGCAAGATGATCAAACACATGTGCCCATGCTGCTGCTAAATTCAACACCAAAAATTGAGCAAAGAGAACTGCCCTGTCTAGATCAATCAGAGTTCTCAAACGTCATAACATGGCCAACTTTAGTTCCATTCCGTGGAGACATGAGAAGAATTTAAACTTATTAACTAACTTTGCTTGACCTATCTATTTTTTTAAATGATGGCTTCCAACTTGCCACCCACTCTAGCACTTAATGAGTCGGTGCACACTCGGTTGTGCATCTAGTTGTTAAACGGTTAGTCACTCAGTGGTTTTTCAGAGCCACTCACCATGGCGATGAGCACTTGCGGCACTTATCTCATGCAATCCCAGCCCAGTTATGCGCTTTAAGTGGACTGAACGAGACCACTGAGAGAGCTGTGCAGCTGCAACTTGGGGAAGTACTCATGACTGCCAGGTCTTTCTGGTGACCTCACAATTAACAGAGATGTTGCCAACCTCCTACATACCCCTAGAGAGTAGATGCAAATTCATTTTACCATGGAAACAAGATTAGTGGAGCAAACTACTCAAGGACCGTAGCCCTGGTACTCAGAGGCACGGAAAATGTGCTGCGACTTATTTTCCAGATTCAATTAAAGGTCAAATAAATACAATAATTAATTGATTCAACAATATTTACTGAGTGCAAAGCATGTGTAAGCTAATGTGCTAGATGCAAGAAATACACCAGTGTACAAAACAGACAGTTTTTAAGTCTGTTTCAAAACAATCTTAAGTGTCTTTTAGAATAACTAGGGAGTTTATTTATTGTAGATTTTAAGTCTTCTGTCTCATTTGTACCCACATTAGTAAAATATGTTGTTCTTGTTCTTGTTTTCCATTTAGGACCTTTGGATAATTCAACTATTCCTCCTACCCCCATTCTGAGTGGCATTAAGTGATATCTAATAAATTATATTGGTGTTTTTCGTCTTTAAAGGGAGTGATAAATCTTGTATTAACAAAGTTCTTTCTCCTGTGGCCTGTTTCCTAACTACAAGATCTCCCAAAACAAACGTGTGACCAGGGAGAGCTATGTGACCTTTTTTCCTCCCCATCTTTCTTGAGTCTCTTTCATAAACGTCCCATCAGTACAGAGGCTCAAAAAGCTAAGATAATCTCAGCTGACTTATTCGAGATCACCCTAGGAGGTCACACACACGCAAGAGCTGAAATTATTTGGTATAAGGCAGGAAACCCAATGCACTCTGCATATTCCAGACAACATCAGGAATACTACATCCATGCATCACGTTTTAAGAAAGACATTTATAAACAAGAGCCTATCCAAACAAGAATTTAGGAGTCAGTTTATTACAAATACCACCCAGAGAAGAAATCATTCATCGACATCTCTGATAAATATTTAATATTCTGTTTATTCATTTCAATCACTAATAGAGAATAATCACTCTGAAGTGATCTAGGCCTTTACTGGACAGTGGTAATTCTCAGGAAGATTCTTATAAAAGGTCCTGAAGGTTCTCCATCGCAACTATAAAGCATAAGTCCTGATCCTGCATCCTAAGCAGCTTCTCACATTTCAAATATATGACAAACACTCTCCTGACTTCTCTGTACATGCCTAGTTACTATAACTATTCCTGATATGAAATGAGTTCCCTTGGACGTTCTCTAGTTTTCATTTCACTTGGACGTTCTCTAGTTTATAAGCGTCATTCTTAGGTATGATGGTCCTTGATTTTAAAGTATGAAGGTGAGTATTAAGTGAAAATGTCTTTAGTACATAGAATAAGTTGAAATGTGTAAGAAAAGTTACACATTAAGAACCTACAGACTGATATAGGATAATAAAATGAAAAGTGTTTTCATTTATTATTTTTTATCATTCGGTATTAGGAAATATTTCAAACTTTCAGAAATACACAGGATAATAGAGTACCTAGTGATCCACTCCTCATATTTTAAAATTGTTAACATTTATTTGCTGTAGAGCATTTTTTAAAAAAATATATAACGATTTATTGATTCAGTTGAATGGACCTGCACAGCCTCCCAAAACCAAGTCCCAGACTTTATTGCTCAAAGGTAACTACTATATTAAAGGTGTGTATAGCTTTTGCGTTCATGTTTTAAATGTCCACTATGTATGTCTTTAGTACATAGTGTGTCTCACTATTATAAACATTGCAGTGAACACACTTAGACTTATTTAAAAGGGTTCACAGTGGCGGCTCCACTCAGGACAGACTACAGAGAGGGAAAGACTAGATAAGAAGTGATTGATGGCTCAGGCCAGGGTAGTATTAATGGTAATGGAACTGGTCAGATTCAGGATAAGTTTGAAGATACAGCAAACAGAACATATGATGTTTATGTTTGAAAGAAAGAGAGGGATTCAGAACCACAACATGATTTTTGGCCCTTGTCAAATGTTCAGTTCACCATCAATGAGATGAAGAATAATGTGAGGAGAATGGAATGGGGGATGATCAGTTCAGTTTGGAATACACTAAGTTTGATATATCTGTTAGACCTCATGTTAAAATATCAGGTAGATAGCTCGAACTTGGAGCTCAACATGTGAACTTGGAGCTCAACAGAGACATCTGAACTAGAATTACAGATTTTGGAGTCATTGGCATATAGCTGGCATTTAGGCCTTGAGACTAGTGTAGGTAGAGGAGAAAAGAAGGCCCATGGCTGAGCACTAGGTAACAACAGTTTAAATAAAGAAGGTGCAGAGAAGAGGAATAATCAACAAATCAGACTGAGAGAGAGCAATTAGAGAGGGGTCGAGTCCTGACAGCGAGTGATAAAAACATTCATCAAGAAGGTGGAGAGCTTATCAGTTGTTCCCAATGCTGCTAATGGTAAAGTAGGATGAGGACTCCAAGTCAGTAGCTCCAAGTGAATACTTTGCTCTGTCAGCAACACAGCCTCTATCCTTTGCAATTAACTATTCTGTAATATTGACACTTATTTGTTCACAATTCAAATAAAAAAATAGATACTGCTACCATTAGATTCTTTATTTCATTAATGATAAATGCTGTATAAATTTCAATATATGAATTTTGCAACTTTAATATTAATGAGTGGCATCTCTGTGGTTTGGAAGGAAAATAAAATATTAGGAAAAATAAAATATTTGAGAGCAATTCATAATGAATAAACAGAAAAGTTACTGGGGTTTGATTCTTGTGAAGTAGATAATACATGGGTAATTTTCAATTCTGTCTTCTATACCAGTGGCAATAAAGAATGAGTTAACTATTCCATCTAGAGTTTTATTTAAAATAATTGTAGACTTCTTCTTTATAACACTATTTTTTAGATATTGACTCCATTATCCAACAAATTAGGAACTACTTACAGATTCTTAGCTTTGGTGAATTGAACTAGAATCATATTAGTGTTCTTATCTAAGAGAATGATTAAAATCATTGAACAGGAAGAGTCAAAGATGGAATCATGATGTTTCCTATAAATCTTTCCCATTTGATATAAGGATTTTTAGGATAGCTTCAATTAAAGAGTTAGAAATCTACCTAAATATTCTTATCCCAAGTAATTAATTACTTTAGAAAGAAAATAACTACAAAGCATTTTACTTACTAAAAAAAAGAGGTTATTCAAAACTCTGAAAGGAGGACTTTAGCTAAGATTCAACTGAAAAAGCAAAATGAATTGAGAAAACATTTGGAATAAATATGATTATATAACATTTGTTATGTAAATGACAATCACAAACCCTAAAAGCCAAGTGGGTAAATTGACAAAGGAGGAAAACAAGCAGTTTAACAGGAATGGAATTGTAGTCATTCCTGGATAGAAATTAAAAGATATAAATTCCAACAGTAGACCCAATTTCACTGTTTCGAATAGCAATTAAAAATAAGCATATATGTTCCAGTCAAGATGGCAGATTAGGTAAACACTGTATTTGCCTTCTTCACAAACACATCAAAATTACAACTCAACTACAGAATAACCATCATGGATAATCACCTGAAATTTAGCTGAACAGAAGTCCTAAAACTGGGACCACACAGAGGAAGCCACCTTGATACTGGTAGGAGGGGCGGAGATGCAGAGCGGGCTGGTCCTGCGCCCATGTGTGGCAGTTGAGAATCCAGAGGAAATCTCGGCTGTGAAGAACTCCCAGGAGGAGCGAAGGGTGCCAATCCCACACCAGGCTCCCCAACCCAGGGTTCCAGTGCTCAGAAGAGAAACCCTCACAACTTCTGGCTGTGAAAACCAGCTGAGATTGTGGCTAAGTGAGATTGAGGGCTGCCTCTTTGGGGACTCGCACACTGACTTACTCACTGAGGAACTCACTCGCTCTGAGCTCCAGTGCTGGGGCAGCAGTGCAAAAGGCACCAGGGACATACTGGCAGGAACTCAGGTGTCTGGCTTCAGGGCAAGGACTGGAGGGGCCGCTTTCTCCCAGCCAGAGTACTGGCAGAGGGCACTGTTCCTTTGTTGAGTCCTCCCCCACTAAGTGTGAAGATCCACATGGCTGACATATCTGAGTCTCTAGCATTCAGGCTGACACTGATCTCAGCCAGGGGATTCCCTGAGACCCCGCCTCTCCCAACTTGAGGCTACCCAAGCCGCCTCCAGTGGCTTTTCCATTTAAACGGTCTGTCTCCGCTCATGCAGCAGACTTTTCTAAAATTTCTCAAAGGTTTACAAAACCTAAACAAGCAGCATCTGGCCTCAGCATGTCCCATACCTCTTGCTGAGCATCCCTATGCTGGCATTAGCAACAGCCAGCTTTGGTTCTCAGCCTGGCCTCTCAAGGCACCTCCAAGCCCAGCATAAGTGGTGGGCATCTGCAGATTGCTTGGTGGCTCATGCCAGGTGACCCCAAGCAAGCCAAGGAGGCTCAGGCCTGCATGCTCAGTAGCCAGCTTCAGTCTGAGCTAGAGCATCACCAGGGCCACATCCATGGACAATACACCCAAAGGGCATACTGGGGAGGCATCAGCACCCTGCTAACGTGAATCTTACTCCATAACAGTTCCTTCACTGTAGTCACAGTCCTCACCATCCTCACCGAGGGTCAATCTCTCCTATTGACAGCAACCAAGGCTCAACTACAACAGGAGGACAAACACCACCCATACAAGGGACACACCTGGAGCACCTGGCTCAGGGGACCAAAGAGACTACACCACTGCGCTTCATAGAACCTACTATGTAAGGCCACTCTACTAAGACTGAGAGACATTAACAACCCTACCTAATACATAGACACAAATGCAGGGAGGCAGCCATAATGGGGAGGCAAAGAAACATGTTCCAAATGAAGAAAAAGAACAAAGCTCCAGAAAAAGAACTGAACACAATGGAGACAAGCAATCTACCAGATGCAGAGTTCAAAACAGTGGTGATAAGAATGTTCAATGAATTTAGGGGAAGAGTAGATGAACTCAATGGGAGCTTTAACAAAGAGATTAAAAAAAAACATAAAAATAGAGTTAGGAAACAAAAACGAACCAGTCAAAAATGAAGGCTACGATCGAAATGTACTACCTCTTACACTAAAATGTGCATATGCAACGCCTCAACAATGTCACCAAAAATAAATACTGGCACACACGTAGAAGGAAAAGAGCCAGTACGAGATTAGCAGGGCAAATTGTTTCTCATCGTTAAAGAAGAAAAAGGAAAAGGAAACAAGCTAAATGCCGTCTATGTGGACCAATCTAAAAGAATGATGTGACTATAAAATAAATGCTTTTAAAAGATAAGTGGCAGTGGTTCAGTGTTTACTCTGCAAGTTCTCTCAGTAACCTGGGATGAAAGGGCACATCTGCACCAGAATCCACAGCTTTATTTGAAGAATTAGAGGTTCTCTTATTTTATTACCTACCTAGACTTCAATTCCACTTGGCCAGTATTTATTCTATTTTTCGAAAGCTTTAAATTAAGTATTGTCATAATTTTTAATTGATTCAATAGAGTCAACATAGGATTAGAGTGCTTCATTTACTTTTCATACGTTATCATGCATTTACTCTTACCTCATAAAGCACTTAGTCCCTAGCAGGCTACCAATGCACATCCTCTCCTCCCTTCTGTTTGCTACACATTCTTCTGAAATTTTTGGAGGCTATATAGGAAACTGAAGGCTGCAGAAAAACAAGCAAATCAACTCATCATCTCTGTGGGTGTGCATTTTATAGTTACTTTGATCACTTGGCCACAGGAAGTCACTATGTCATTTATCTGTACTTGAAAGGGGAACTTTCGGAGTTGTTTTGGAGATAGTTTCCAGATGGCATTTTAGCACAAAAAATTCAAAAGGAATTTTGGTGAAAGAACATTGGTAAGAAAATTTCATTCAATCGCTCAATCAACCAATAGATATTTCCTGAATGCAAGGGGTGATTGGTTTTATGCATTTACTCAAACCTATTTAAACAATTTCTACACAATGCAATATATATAGCCTTACTGTTAAATTATACACCTGAAACTTACTGGCTTTCGTTAATCAATGTCACTCAAAAAAAATTTTTTAAATAAATAAAATAAACAATTTGTACATTTAAATTAATGTACAAACCGCACATGGGTAAACTGTTACTATGTTAACCTAATTTAATATTCTACATTCATTTAATTAATTTCAAAATTTCTAATAGATAGCATTTTGAAAGATTTAGAAAATTATTTAATGCATTGACCAAAACATATTCTATATCTATTTCTCACCTTCATTTTATTTAAAAAATACATTTATAGTCCTTACAGTAGTGCTAGATACTAATGTAAGTAACTTAGTGAATCTTAAAGGTGAAGATACGGCAGCACTGAGAGGTTACGTAAGGTCACGCAGCTAGCAGAGTAGTAACAGGAGAGAATGGATTCAAACCCACACACTTTGGCTCCTGAGTCCATGCTCTTAATTTAAAGAACAAAGAGTACTCCCAAACCAAGCTTGTTTGCCCTGGCATTTCATTTTCAAACATTAATGACTAAAGTTATTCCCCCCTCAAACCTAGTATTGAACTTTTAAAAAATTATTCAGTTTTAGCTGCATATAAAATGAGCTTTTCTTAAACGGAGTTTGCTTGGTTGGAGTTTTTTTTTTTTTTTAGGTTGTAGCATATGAAATTCCTTTCTATTGTAGGTCAAATCGACACTTTTATACAATTCAACCTAACCAAAAGAACTATATTAAGCATAAAGGAAAGGCAAAGGATATGGCACTGGAAGACTGAACTCAGTGTTTGCTCCATCACATGGGTCCTATGAGACTTTAGACAGGTAATGTAACCTCATGGGTCTTATTTTTCTCATTGTTGATGTGGGAATATTAAGATTTGTTAATCATGGCTACTGAAAATAAGCTGTTAATCTGTAAAAAGTTCTCATTGACCTCAGTGTTCAAAATAAACACTAGCTATACTATTCTAAATAAGAGTGCCAACGCCCTATTTGCAAAAGATGGAAACTTCCAATGTATTTCATAGTTTAAATTATGCTTCCTAGAAAATATAAAAACAAGCAAACTCAGGAAAATTGCAATTGAATTGTTTTCCACCCAGAAAACTAAGAGCCCAGAGTCTAATCAGATTCTTATAAAAGATAAAATGGAAGATTTGAGATCAAAGAATAAAGAAAGGAAAGGTTAAGTGTCCAACAGTCCTATTTGAAAAATGACGTGGCCACAGGCCAGTAGATATTGAACATGGGCTTCTTTAGAATGACTTAACTGAGCATCCACCCCATGCTACTGAGATGGGATCACCTTGATAACCAGAAGGATCATATAGACTAACAAAGTCTAAATCAGAGAGACGAATACAAGAAATCATATACAAAACAGACTCTCAAAGGAACCCCTTCCCCTTCAACAGGTACTATTTCCTCTCACTTCTGCCAAGTCACTTTTCTTTTTCTTCTGATAAGAAGCTTTAAGAAGCGAAAAGAAACAAATTGTTTTAATTAAGTGTATAAATCACACTTTACTTTTCATAATGGGCACCCAATATATGTTGTCTTTAATAATAATGACACCAGAATTACTAGCCACTGACTTGGGTGTGGGTACTACACCAAAACTTTGAAATAAAGCTCAGCAGGCTCCACCATAACATTAAAAGCAAATCTTCGCAAACTAGTGAGGCTCTGTAACATTTTAAAATAAATTCTATTCTTTGGATTAATTTCTTTAAATTTCACCCACTGATGTAAAGGAGCACTGATACAAACTCAGTTCACTTTTCAGCCTAAGGAACTAGGCTAATGCCTGGCAGATATAAAGGGGAGTGAGTGTCTGTGTAAAGCTGAGAACAAAGGCAACATTAAGAGTGAAATTAAAGCAAGCCTTTCCTATCTTACAAATAAGTTTCTTGTCCGTTAAATGAAATGAAAGGACTTGATACAATTCTAAATCTATATAGAAATTAAACTATTCCTGTGCCCTACTTGACCAAGTCCTAAGTACCTGATCTCTAGATAATTCTAGTCTATATTTTCGATTCAACCTAAATGCCTGATATCTTTCTTCGGTTATGTCGATAACAATAGGGTCTCTTACAGAAAGTAAGTAAATCCAGAGGGCTAAAAATCATAACACCACACAATACAGAGTTATGACATTGCCTCATGCTTCTTTTGCTCTTGCAATTTCTCTGTGACATTTATTCAACGTAATCCAACTTGTAGACTTCAAAACCAGATATAGGTATGAATTCCTTCCAGTTTAATTCAACAGCTATCCAAAAGAATACAGATGAATGAGAGTTCTCTCTAATTCAGTATGTGCCTTAGTAAATTGCTTTGAAAAGTTGAAGACACGTGTTTTCCTGACTTAGACTCTTAATTAATAAGGACACAGACTAGTCCTATTGACAAACTGGAATTAATTATTTCAACAAAGTGAGATTAATAATTTCAAACTGAAAAAAGTTCATCTAGAAAATGTTATAGTATTTGGAATTCAGTACGTGTGTCAAGAAAAAAAATCCATGTATTTTTATTACCTTATGTACATAAAAGGAAAACGCAAAACTTTAAAATCCAGTTACATTAATATATGTATACTAATATATATATTATGATCTATGAATGGAAATCTGACAAGTAGATCAAGACACTATGCAAGATGGTGAACCAGACCTATCCTAATGTTATTATAAACTATACATATATATTTATTATAAAACACTTTCATTAAATTTAAAAACAGCCCTCAAAAACCATAAAACTAATAGAAATACTTTTATTTAATTACTATAGTTTTTAAACAACTTTATTAATTTAGGTAAGTTTTAATTTTATCATCGAAATGCACTGTTATTCTAACAACAAATTAGCATTTTATGTTGAAAAAATGCCATCTTGCTATTTAAGCCCTGATTCGTTTTCTTCTCTGCATCTGTACAGTACCCAACTATCTCTTTAAAGAAAACAATCTTAAAACTCTTTAGGATTAAAAAAATGACTAGGCTATATAGTTATCTAAGAAAGAAGTTATTGTGTTTTAATTACCTCAAATTTTATACTCTGATTAGTAACAGCAAACATTGGAGTTTTTCGTGAATTGGTATTGTATCTTGTGTCCCTGCTAAACTCGCTCATTAATTTTAGCAGTTATTTGAATAGACTCTTTAGGATTTTCTACATATATGATCCTGTTGTCTGCAAATCAAGACAATGTTACTTCTTGTTCTACCTACATGCCTCTAGTTCTTTATTTTTTAATTATTATTTATTTTCGCTTATTGTGCTAAGATTCCCAGTGCAATGTTGACTAAAACTGGTCAGAATGGACATTCTTGTCTTATTCCTGATAATAGATGGGAAATGCAGTCTTCCACAATTAAAAATTACATTAACCAAGGTTTTATAGTAGAACTGCACTAACAGGTTGCAGTACATACATTTTTTTCATAGGTGACAGAATTATCAGAAAAAGAATGTTGAATCTTGTCAAATTATTTCTCTGCATTTATTGCTGTTATCACATAATTTTACTCTTTCATATGTATCCAATTTGATTTGCTAATATTTGTTGAAGAGTTTAGTGTCTTTATGTGGAATTAGACTGTAGCTTTTTTTTCCGCCTTGCAACATCATTATCTGTTTTTGACACCAGGACCATGCTTGTTTCATAAGTATTTGTAGTATCTCGTCCTTAGATGTTTGACAAAATGCACCAATGAAGTCATCTGGGACTGGAATTTTCTCCGTGACAGAAATTTTAACTATAAATTCAATTCTAGTACATTTAGGGCTCCACAGATATTCTACATTATTTTCTTATGTCAGTTTACTAACATCTGTATCTTTTAAGGAATTGGTCCCTTTCATCTAATGTTGTAAACTTTTTGACATAAAGTGGTTCATATTTCCTTAACATTTTAATTCCAAAGAAATTGTAATGATGTCTCCCTAATATTGATAATTTGTGTTTTACCTCTTTGATCAATCTAGGCAGAGATATATCAATTTTGTTATTCTTTCCAGAAATTTTATTTTTCTCCACTCTTTTTCTGCTTTTTTTTAAACTTTATTGATCTCTGCCCTTATACATATTCTTTTGTTCTCTATATTTTTGATTACTTTGTCTTCTTATCCTAATTTAGAATTGTCCTTCTTTCCTAACATAAGTATTTAATGCTATGTTAAATGTTCCCATAAGTATTGCTTTAGCTGCATTCCACATTTTTTTATATATTTGTTCTCATTTTCATTCATTCAAAGTTCTGTTGTGGTTTCTTCTTTGACCTATGTATCATTTAGTGGTATGTTATTTCATTTGCAAATTTATGCTAAACTCAGATCTTTTTGTTGTTGATTTCCATTAAATCCACTGTTAGAGAACACATGAGTGTGCTTTCAGCTATTTTAAATATAGTATATAGCAGTAAAATTTTGGCTTGTGGAGCTCCAAGTCTTCATATTTATTAAATATTATCAAATTGGTCTTCATGGTATTATAATTCTTCATCCTCTTTCCAGTTGTGTATTTTCCCACAATTAAATATATAATTTAAACTAAAATTTAACAGCCCAGTGTATGATTTATCTTGATGACTTCCATGTGCATTAGATACAAAATATTCTGTGTCAATTCAGTCAAATCGATTGATGGTATTTTCCATTCTTTCCATATATTTTTTCTTTCTATTCATTCTACCAATTACTGAGATGTGAGTAAAGATTAGAAGAAAAAATAACAGTCTGAGAATACCAGGAGTGTGTTGATATGAACGTGGGAAAATACACAGCCGGCATTCACCTTCTACTCCAAACGCTTCCCTTCACTTCATTTTACCCCAAAACTTGAAACACGCCGTTTCAGGACTGTATAGTTCTGCAGAACCCAGTCTTCGAACCACTTCTATGAAGAATATTGGCTTTGAAATCAAACAGAGCTGATTTGATTTCCAACTTGCTTCCTTGGCAACCTTAGGCAAATTATGGTTGGCCCTCCCTACCCATAGGTTCTGAATCAAAATAAATTCAGCCAACGGCAGCTCAAGAACATTTGGAAAAACAGAACTTACACTATTGCTGACTGTACTGTGTAGTTAGGCCTATGATGGTTGTAACAGATGGGTACAAAGTAATCACTTTGTAAGGCATATAAATGTCTAACCACTACGCTGTACACCTAAAATTAATATAATATTGTATGTCAACTATAGTGAAAGAATTAATTTTTTAAAAAATCAGTAATTTCTACTATGTTCAATTCTACTCCTACATCTATTCCATTTCAATTCCTACTCCATACCTTGGATCAAAAAATTAAAATGATGTGAATGTGTTATGTACTGCTAATAAATAAAACGGAAGTAAAAAACTATTTTCATCACATAGACACACACACGCGCACGCGCACACACGCACACACACACACAGAGCTTTGAATTTCACCTCCAGGCCTTACCAGCTGCCTGATATGAGTGATCTATTCAGTCCCTATGAGCTTCCGCATCCTTATAAAACTGAGTGAGAGCATATATCTTAGTGGGTTTCTATAAAAATTAGCTATACTGATGGTAGTATGAGTATGGCATATAGCAGGATTCTGGGCCTCAATTCTTTATTTAAAATTAATGAAAACAGAAACAGCAGCATTTCTATTCACTAAATTTTTTTCTACTGATTTAACAAAGAAAAAGGTGGAGCGTCACTAGCTTCCTGCCCTTGTAGCTATGATTAGTGGAAGATTCTAGCACTTTTTCTATTTCTTGCAGGTATGTTTCTTATCATTTACTACTACCACTACCATGGCATAGAAAGCTATTCTTATTTTTTAAATGTAAAGTTTATGAACACTTTCAAAATATGTTGAGAGTATCCTAAATTTTTACACGGCATTTCCCAACCAGATTTGTGCTAAGAAAGAATACTAAATTAATCGAGGTATTATTATTTATTTAGAAAAAATTCCAATAACTTTCCCTTACATAACTACATCCTCTAGGGCCCTTAACCTATAATTTAGTTTATAAAAACTAGATTTATACATAAGCATTTGTTTGAGCTGGTCAATTATTTTCTAAAAATGTGTAGCTATATTACAACCAAAAGATTTTGATAAATGCAGGTTATAAACTATGAAGTACTTTAAAAACCTATGTTATTATCATAGTTATAACCATTTATATTATTATGGTAGCCCTTCCACTGTTTTCTCTTTCACTTATATTGTATTATTTTTTAACTCTCCAAGACTAATTAATTGAAATCCATTTAGAATTACTGGAATAGGAGGAGATAGAAGCACTGAACACAGAACTGAATGTGTCTTCTAGAATAGGTAATGGAAAGAAATGAGAGAAGGATTAAGTATACAGTTGATTATGCAGTTCTAATATAGAGTCTGATGTATTCTCTTACAAGCCTATGGTGAGTTATTAATAGGTTCAGAACACGTAAGACCATGTGACCAAGAACCCCAAAATTGGACACTGTACACTTGTCGAGACTCCACCGCCAAAGGCAAGAGCAGCCAAGTTATTAGAACACTTTCTAAAATACTACAACTGAGCTAACTATAGGCAAATGCTTCGGAGACCTTTTAAACCATATTAATGTGCAGTGTTGGGCTGTCCCCAAGGATGCTTTAATATGTTATTCCAAAAACATTTCAAAGAGAAATAAGAGGTTTCCATATTCTTAAGCTTAAAACATACTATAAATATGCATCAGTGAGTTTACTTCTCTTTTATCTTTCTACTTTCATCGCTCTACCTCCTTCATAGGAAGGTCATGTTAATTCATACAGATCATGCCAACTCTCAGGGCCTGACAAAGAGAATGAACTATAGAAACTGCAAATCAGTGATAAACAATCATGAGAATTAAATAGTAATCAAATACATTTCTTTAATTTACCATTCTACCAGTTGAGATGTGGACCTAACTTTCAAGTGATAGTTGTACATATGTCGTGTCTATTTTCCTCTGACCAATCCAAAACATCTCTTCTGATAGAATTCTTGGACCATCATTTTATCCCTTAAAGCTCAGATTTAATATAAGATTTACAGGGATGAAAATTTGGTTTAATCCTGAAATCCAGAAAATTTTTAAGCACATTAAAAAAAAACTACAAAGCTTTTCTGTATTTATCCCTATACATTATTATTCAAAATCAGAGATTTAAATAGACTCATTCTGGTATCATTCCCTGTTACTTACTGAGCCAAGTTTTTCCAGAACGGTTGCAACTAGACCTTCATAAACGTTCATTTCCTAAAATGACACCAAGTCCATATTTGCTTTCATATCAAATGTCATCAAGTCTAAGATGCCGTCCGCATTATGAAATACCCCTAGGTGAGAACTGCTAAAATTTGAAAAGTTATCGATTGTAATTAACTAAATACAACATTCCTATCCTTTACTAGGCTTCTTTATATCATTATTAAATAAATGCCTAACAGATTAACTATCTTAGGGCCTTTATTTCCCTAACATTTCCTTAATCATGATTCCTATTATCAGAGAGAGTATATTGTTTTAGCTTTTAGTAGAGGCACTGTACTGGAATTCTTGGTACTATTTGAATAAACACCAAAAATAATGTGGATAGAGGTTTATATTTACAGAATAACTTTGAATGTTTACAACTAAAATCTGCTTCTTGAAAATGTTGATTTGGATTTTGTTGGTTTATTTGCATTTATTTGTTTACTTGATTTGAACCCTGATACTAACGACTTTGATCTTTTTCACAGAAGTGGTTTATATGAAACAATAATTAAGTCTGATACCTGGATTCACGTCCCAATCCTGTAAAGACACTACTTCTATAACTTCCTATTTTATATACCTTATTTGTATACCTCCAAAAGAATGGCTTTGATTATTTGTTTTCATAAATCCTTTAAAAATTTTAAATCTTTGTCCATTTTAAACATTATAATATGAGCTATCAGTAGCTAATTGTATTCCTTATTAGTCAATGGGGTGTCCATGAACATCCTCTAATGGTTTCTCTAGAAATAATCATGTCCAGTTAGAAAAAAAATAAATAAAGGCTTGTGTATTGTTTAAGATGAAAACTCTCCCAGAACTGACCTTTAAACACAATCCTTATCAAAGTTCCAGCAGACTCTTTGAAGATATTGACCATCTGATCCTAAAGTTATATAGAAATGCAAAGTATCCAGAAAAGCTAAAACAGTTTTGAAAAAGGAAATCAAAATTGAAAGATTTACACTTTCTGCATTTAAAAAAGAGATTAACAAGTACAGATTGGCAAGTTATGAAATAGTCATGGGGATATGAAGTACAACATAAGGAATACAGTCAATAATTTTTTAATAGCTATGTGTATAGTGCTAGGTGGATACTAGACTAATTGGGAATCACTTTGTAAATTATACAAATGTCTAACCACTATGCTATATATCTGAAATTAATATTTTAAAAACTGAATGTCAACTCTAATTGAAAAATAAAAATAAATAAATAAATAACTTGGTGGGATCTAAATGAAATTGAGCTAAAGGAAAAGAAATATATTTAACTATAAGCCAAGATTCATTAGAATAAAAAAAAAACAGCATAAAGTGACATAAATCAAGACAGCATGGTATTGACATAAAGATGAACATATCAATCAAAAGAACACTATTAATAATTCAAATGTAAGCTTACATTTATGGTTAATTAACTTTTGAATTAACTTTTGACAAGGTTCCATGGCATTTCATGAGGAAAGGATGGTCTTTTCCACAAATAGTACTGACAGAAAATTGGAGATATATATTTAGATCCTTACCTCATACCATATGCAAAAGCTAACAAAATGAATCATAGGCCTAAATGTAAAAACAGAAATTACAGAAGAAAACATAGGAGAAAGTCTCTATGACTTTGAGTTACACACAAAGTTCTTAGACACAATACCAAAAGTACATTCTGTATAAGAAATAATAATAATAATAATAATAATAATAATAATAAATTGGATTTTTAAAAATTGGCTTTAAAAGACACCATTCAGAAAATGAATAGACATCCATAGGCTGGAAGAAAACATTAGCAAATCATATGTGTGACAAAGAATTTACATCCAGAGTATATAAGAACTCTAACACTAAATGGTGGAAAGACAAAAAGCCTAATTGAAAATAAGCAAAAGATTTGAATAGACTTTCCACCAAAGATGGTATATGAGTGGCTATGAAATGGCAAATGAAAAGATGCTCCACATTAGTCACTAGAGAAATGTGAATTATAGTTATCAAAAAGACACAATAACAAGTGTTGTTGAGGATGTGGGGAAACTGAAATCCTAACGCATTTAAAATGGTGTAGTACTTCGGAAAAGAATTTGGCAATTTCTTAAATATTAAACATAATTTTACCAATTTTACCATAATGACCAAGTAACTCTACTCCTAGGTGTCTACCCAAGAAAAATGAAAATATATATCTACACAAAGACTTGTGCACAATCCAAATACCCATCAACTAAATGAACGGGTAAACAAAACATGGTATATTCATACAATGAAATATTATTCAGCTGTAAAAAGGAATGAGTACTGATACATGTTACCACATGGATGAACCTCAAAAACACTACCCTAAGTTTAAGAAGCCATACACACAAAAGACCGAATTTTATATAACTTCATTTATACAAAATGCAAAGGCAAATCTATATAAACAAAGAGATTAATGGTTAATCGAGACTGGGGGTAGGAATAGAGTGAATGCAAATGAGTATGAGGGATCCCTTTGGGGTGATGGAGATATTTTAAAAGTGGATTGTGGTGATGGTTGCTCAATTCTGAAAACGTACTCGAATCACTGAATTGTACCTTTGCATGAATTTTATGGTATATGAATCATGCCAGAAGAAAGATATTAGAAAGAAAAGCATTCACAATATCTTTTTCAATTTGTTACATTGAAAAATCAGCTGGACATATCCATGAATCTATCTTACTAATGAGAAATAATTAGGTTCAACCTAGAAGTTTCTACTTTTCGTCTTCAAATACCAATTCAATACATTTTAAAACATTGCTAATTACAACCACCTCTAATTAGAGAGTTACAGAGATATAGGAAATATCCATGTTAATAAAGAAAATGGGGCACTAAACAATTAAATTTATAAAACGACAAATATTCCCACAATAAATTATTCAGACATAATGCTTGGTTAATTATATTTATACATAATTGTTACTTTCATAATAAATTACTCAAACTTTCTATTTTGTTGTAATAAAATTCCGAAGTTACAAGTTACATTATTTGCAAGCACACAAGCAGAACCAGACAACACAAAGACCCTATGCTAATTACACTTAAGTTCCTTTATCCGTGAACTGCATACACTAAAATATTTACTGGTAATATAATACTTTCACAATGAAGATACATCTATCACATTTTAGTTGCTATTACATACATTTAAATTATCATGGAGGCAGGCAGACCACCCATACTAATCAGATTAGCTAATGTAATTATTTGCCTGGCCACTCCTCTTGTTTAATTTTTGACTTTTAACTCTAATTATTTTTATGGAACTCTTGACATTCGAATTCTTAGAATGTGAGTGAGTAGATAAAACTTGTTAATTTATTTCTGCCTTTGGATAGCTTAGTGTTTAATTCTTATGCATCTCCAAAATCCTCTTAACCTGACCATGATGCACCGGCAGTCAGTGTAGATAATCTCTCACAAAGAGTATATTTTTCTCACTGATGTTCTAGTAATCCTCTCCAATGGGCCTCAGTCTTCATTTATCCACATTTGAACTTTCTTCATGTCTGACCAATTTTATTTTATTACAGTAACTATTATGAAACATCTGGAGTAAGTCTCCTGCTACATTACCAATAAAACTGTTGATAACAGTTTAAAATAATTTGCTCTATATACTTGCAAATTCTAGAATAGGAAACAAGTTTTAACCTTTGAATATTTTTTCACCTGAAGATTGGAAAAACATTCAGTGGCATTAAGATCCCATTATATTATCTCCCAGCTAGTTCATATGTATAGCCTATTGAATAATCATTTGAAATCCATAAAATCCTTTCCAGCTTAATGGAATCTAAGTGGGTTCTTGGGAGGATGTTAAAGGTAAAGACAGAAGGTTAAAAAAATAAATTAAAGAGTATTAAAATTCGTTCGCAACCTATGGTATAAGATTGGGCAAGTGCAAACCTAGTCGTTACAGATCACGACGTCTGCTGTTTTCAGAGCTAGAGAAGTGACTGCTCTCAAATTTTAGCTTACACAGGAATTACCCTGGATTCTTTTTAAATACAGTTTTTAAATTTGAGGCTCAATCTGAGACTCTGGTTTTACAAGGGGAATCCCCCACTTCCTGTATCACCCCCACCGCCATGAGTTTCATAAGGTGTCTGCACACCAGACTTGAAGGAACAGGGGGCATCCAGAAACATGAGCAAATAGCTGATGGTGTGGGCTCTCTGTAGCAAATAGTCATATAGGTTAGGTAAGAGGGCTGAAAAAAAATCCGTGGCAAAACATCTTTATGTGCTTGTAAAGAAAAAAAATATATGATTAGATTTAAAAAAAAAAAAAAAATGGGAACCAACAGGCAAGCAGAAGCTGTTTAATAATGCCAAAATTGGCCAGGGCTCACCAACTCCATCCCCCTGATCATCATTATTAGCCTAAATAGCTAATAATTTATTGCAGATATACGCACATTAATTATGAAATGAAATCAAGTCTCTCTTGCTAGAAAAGACAAATCCTCAGCTATCTCATCCCCAAGGGATTTCCCAACACCACCATGCAATATTTCTGTTCAAATATCTGGAAGCATGGAAATGGCTGAGTTCCCATTTTCTCACTTCTCTCAGTCAAGGGCTTGGCATTAGAACAAAGATGAGATGGAGACAAGATGATGCGCTCACCATGGCTGCACCCTAAATGCACTCTGCATCAAATTATGGCCCTCGCTTGGCTAAGGGAATCTTAAGACCGCCTTTCAGGAAACACTCCCAACCCAAATCCAAGAAGGACCACTAATTCTTCCACTGCCACAGGATACGTCAAGATTATGGGCCTAATTTAATACACTTCCCACCTATCAAGAACCTGGAACTCCTCTGATTATTCTTTATTTTGCACACACAAAGCCATAAAACCATCTGGGGTAAAAATGTAATTGCAATTAAACATTCGATTCTGTGTGAGCTAAGTAAAAATGTTCTGTTTTAGTGTTGCATAAAAAAAATTAAGACTCCTAAAAAGAATTGCCTGAATTTAAAAAGTACACTATACTTATAATTCAGCAAAAAAACTTCAAATAAATATATAATATTAATATTAATAAATATTATGAAATAAACAAAAGTTTTTCTCACAAAATTGGTCCATGCCTGAACTCTCTCAGGTCACTAAGACAAATACATGAGTAATTATGTATAATGTTGCTTATTCTATCAGAATGCTGATTCTTTTTATTAGAATTCCTTCTGTTGCTTTCTTATATAAGAGTATGGTATCTGCATATCACCTCACTCCAAATACAGAAACTCCTCCCAGGTATCACTGTCACCAGGACCATGATCATCTGTGTCATTCTAAGTTTTAAACTGGAAAACCATAGGATTCCTTCAAGAGACGTGCACTTAAAGTTAAAGAGGAGACATTCAACACTTACTAAATCAAAGGACTGTGATGAACACAGGGATAACAAGAAGTTGAGGCAAAGAAATGATTCCTTGAGGACTGTAAATACTTTGAAGCAAGAAACTATTCTTTTAATCTTTTTTTCTCTGAGCATTCAACACAATATATGATGTAACTAGCCCACTATTGATGAATATTTACTGTTCTGTTCTGACAAACAGCTGCAACAAATAGGCTCACACATAAATCTTTTGCACTTATATGAATATTCCTGTAATGTTGATACCTATAAAAGAATCACTAAAATGAAGGGTAGACACATTTAAAAATTTAAATATATACCACACAAAAGCCTCTACCAATTTATTCTCCTATAATGTATAAAATTAAGTGCTCCCCAGGCATGCCCACTGGATATTATTGATATGCATAATTTGTGCCAATATTATGAACCAAAAATAATGTTTGAGAATATTTGCTTTTCCTGGCTTGCCAGTAAATTTTTTTAATGTGACTATTT
This sequence comes from Eonycteris spelaea, assembly GCA_003508835.1. Taxonomy (NCBI): domain Eukaryota; kingdom Metazoa; phylum Chordata; class Mammalia; order Chiroptera; family Pteropodidae; genus Eonycteris; species Eonycteris spelaea. The sequence goes on from PUFA01000196.1 coordinate 762,122, forward strand.
GATACTTATATTTCCTTTTAAGCATATCCATTAAAAAGTTAACAGTGGTTATCTATGAATTAGGTGAGATTACAGATGACGTATTTTACATATTTTTCTAAACTTTCTACTCTCAGCTATTAATATTTACCATTTTAAAATACTAATATAAAAAGAGCTCTAGAATTAGAAATGAAAAAGACCAAAACCTAATTTAAAAAATGAGTAGACAATATGAATGGAAAGTTTACAGAAAAGGAAATGGAGCAAAAATACGAAAAGATCTCAACCTCAGCGTAGTACCAAAAAAAAGTAAATTAAAACTACATTGAGAGAACATTTTTTGCTTATTAGATTTCATGAAGATCAACACTTTTAATAACACCCATATTGGTAATGGCACACAAAACACATTTTTACATTCTGGCATAAGTGTCAAGTGACACCACCTTATGGGGTACGATCAGTTAATATCTCCCCAAATTACCTGTACAAATGCCCTTTGCCACAGATATTCATCATGTAGGCAAAATGGCGTATCTACAGAGTCCTATTTATTTAGCAGTGTCCATAATAGGGAAATACTGGAATCAAACATACATTAACACCAAACTGATTATGTAGATTATGGCACATATTTGCAGATAAAATGGCTTACAAAAAAAAAAAGGGAAAGGGGTTAATGCATTCATATGTGATAATCTCATGAGTATGTAAATAATGAGGGTTTAAAAAGCCATAAATTTATATTTACACATTTATTTGTTTATGAATCAATTACTTCTAGAAACTAATAACCCTTACTACCCCTAGGAAAGAACACTGAGTAATAACCAGAGGGAGTAGGGGAAGGGTGGTAGAGGGAGACTTTTCACTGCATACTTTTTCAGAGGTTCTGTGTGGTAAAGTTTGAGTTCTTATAAATTGGAAATTATTTTAATTTGCCTTTAAGTTTAAATGGTAATTTGGCTGAATTCAGGATTCAAAATCATATTTCCTCAGAACCCTGAAGCTATCAAAACATTACCCTCTAGCATCCATTATTACTGATTTAATCTCTAATGTCAGTCTGACACTCATTCCATTGTAGATAATCTCCCCTTTTTAAATTTGTAGAATTTTCTCTTTATCTCTGATTTTCTAATATTCTGCCACAGCGTGGCCTGGTTTGGGTCTCTCTTTACCTATGCGACTCTAATTTTAGTGGTTGGTCCTTAAGTTTGAAGGTATGTGTCTTCCTTTATCTATGGCAAATTTGATTTTGATACGAAGAAAACTCTCTTAATCTCTACCTAATATTGATTATAACAGCCAATGCAATTCATATCGTTGAATTAACACTCTACACACAATCCAGAAAATATGATGGCTGCATGCTGAATGCTCTCAGCTAGTAGATTCCTCCCTTGTCTTAATGTAAACAATTATTTCTACCACTAGGCCTGTATGTTTAACAACAATCAACTGTATTTGTTTAAGCACTAGTAAGCACAACATTTTGTAATAACATAATTTTTAAAAAACTAAATACTATATAGCCAGTGAACTATGAGTGCAAAAGATGTCTTTGTTCCCATGAAGATTTTGGAAAAACTTGAGAAAGGTAAGTCATTAAAAAAATAAAAAATAAATTGCTCTAATTTTATTTGGGATGAAACAGCTGTAAAAAAATTCAAAAATTGTTTTAAACACTTGTTCATAAAGATCTATGTATCCTTACATTCATTACAACATCATTCACAATAGCCAAGACATGAAAACAACCTAAGTGTCCTTCAACAGAAGATGTGGTACATAAATACAGTGGAATACTACTCAGTCATAAAAAAGATAAAATATTGCTATTTGTGACAACATAGATGGATCTTTAGAATATTATCCTACGTGATGGAAAAGAACAAGAACAGTGTGATATCACTCATAGGTTCAATATAAAACAAAAAGCAACAAATGAACAAACAAAACAAAAAACAAACTCATAGGTTCAGACAAGAGAATGGTGGTTATAAGAAGGAAAGGGGTGTAGCAGGAGAGGAAAAAGATTAAAGGGGATGAAATATATGGCGACAGAAGAAAACTAAGCTTTGGGTGGTGAGCGCACAGTATACAGATGTCGTACTAGAAAGTTGTACACTTAAAATTTATATAATGTTAACCAATGTTACCCTAATAAATGTAATACAAAATGTATAAAAATATTTGAAAATTTTTAGAGTCCAAGATTCTACACATAAATTGCCTTACACTTGTCTTTAATTTTTATTCCAAGTATAGAAGCCTATATTGGAAATTGGTTTTGGTGCAATGTTGAGTAACACTCACCTGAAACACCAGTCATCTGACCTACACTCAAAGGAGTAAGTAAAATCTGGCCTTACATCTAAGAGTTAGCTGATGAATATATAGTTTGGTGATTTAAATTAGAATCAAATGTTTAGGGTGCGTTGCATGCATTTTAAATTTCCATCCTATAACTTATTTTTAAAATTAACTCCTACTAGAGAAATTTGGACCATCTAGATCTATGATTTATGGCTGACAATTTTCTTTCATATTTTACATCCACTTGTCTTTTATATTACGTTCTGGGATAATTTTCAAGTTTGATCAAGGCCACAAATTTACTGATCTATGTTGTTTTTATAATTCTAGAGATCAAAAAATTTTTGTTCCATTTTATCTAATCACCTTTTCTGAACAGAAGCTCTTCCTATATTTTTTAATTTATTCTTTCCATGCATATACATCCACCCTATTTTTCTGCTGAAGTATTCTATTTATTCTATTAACTTTTTTGCTTTGTGTATTAATTAATCAGAGTTTGATGAGTCTCTTTTATATGGTTCATTTTCTTAAAAGATATCCGCGGGCATCAGCTCATCACTTTTTGGTTTCCCTGCTTACCTATCTGTTGACTAGTTCAGTTACCCTGCTCTTCTTCAGTTATTTGGAGAGACAAGTAGGACCTCCTACTCGATGCAGGGAGATAACAATTCATCTTTTGAAGGTGGAAGGCTCTCTGTCCTCTGGTATCACCAAAATGCCCAGGAAAGTTCTGTCTCCATTCCCTCGACTCCTGCCTTAGGGACATGCATTTGGCCTCTACTGGTTCTCATAACTGGACAACAGAAAAAGTCAGTGATGCTGTTGCTCTAGGGCCTCCCCTGCCCGATGCATCCTCTTTCCTTTTCAAGTGCAGCAAGGCAGCTCCTCTGGCATAGCTCCCACCATACACAGATGTTTTCTAAAGTCTATATGTTTTCCATTAATCCAGTCCAAACTGTTTTCAGGCTTTCAGGAGATATTCAAAATGTCTGATGCACTGATAGCATTCTCTTATAATACTGTTTTGGATTTATTTAAAATATCTTTTCTGTCATTCCTAAGACTTGGCATGAACAAAGAAGGTAGAGATACGAGGTTAGTCTGCAATCTTACTTCTTCCATTTGGATGTTGATTCCACTTCTACCCCAATTCTTCTAGATATGAACTACCCTTCCCCTCCCCCTGCACTGACATCCTCCTCTCCTGCTTTCCTACTCATATTTGATAAAGTACCTTGTCCGAAATAGGTAACCCTAAATATTTAAGTGTTCAACACTTATTAAGGACATCCAATACTTTAATTCAAGTAAAGGAGCAAATTGGGGGAAAAAAAAAACTTTGACTTTACACCAACCTGCAGATTCTGTATCAAGAGCTGATAAAATGACTACTATATAGAACTCTAAATTTAAGTAAAGTTGTAGGAGTCATTCTTTATCACTCTGAGAAAACAATCTAAATATTACTGATAGCCATTACAACAGTCCATCTAAAGAAAACCAAAGGCAAGGTATGTGCTGATGTAGTTTACCTTGGCTCAGGGCTTGGGGGTGTGTGTGTGTGTGTGTGTGTGTGTGTGTGTGTGTGTGTGTAAGTGTTTTGTTACTTTTAAGCAACCATAATTGCACTCTTTAGTGGAATTTAATTTTGGCTTTTTGTATTTCAATTTTTTAGAGATTATTTAAAACATAATAAAATGCTGCGTGCTTTGTATTTTATTCAGTGATTTTTATTGAGTGCCTACTAAAATCTGGACATCCTACAATATAATGGAAATTAAAAGAGGTGAACAAGATAGTACCATCATAGCACTTAGGGCATATCTATATTTGTACATATCTATAATAATATTTCCAAGTTTACATTTGTGACTGTTAGGCCAGGCTGGGAACTCCTTGAAAACTGTCAAGGCTTTTTCATCTTATTTGTGCTTCTATAGAAGCTCAAATGAATTGTTCAATAAATGTTTACTTGCTTAGTATTATATGTGTGTGCCTATTAGGTCAAATATATGGCTCAACTGAGATTATTATTCAATATCAAAGACTAAAGGGGGGAAACAGAAATAGAACACTTCATCAATCACTAGATATACAATACAATTTGTACATTTTGTAAATAGGGTGAGATCCAGAAAGATTAAATATTTTGAGAAGGCAGCACTTGATCCTTTACCCCAAATCCCCATTCTAGCATGTTTCTCTTCACAGCACAAGTTAGACTAAAATCTGAAGAATTAAGTGGCTAATCTCATAAGTGTTCAACACTTTGCAAAACTTCCTTTGAAAGAGACTTTTGGATCCTTTCAAATATATAATAATCCAAAAGGTGTTGAGGGATTCAGGTACCAGTAGGCATAGCTACTGAGAGAGGGTAAGCAAAGGTATACACAGAGATCCACTCTTTTCCGTGCAACTGACAATCAAAAAGCTTTTACTAACTGAGAAGAAAAAACTGTTGCAAACTAAGGCAGTTGCATTTATAAATAATTCACCCTCATATAAAGACATCATGATTCCTCACGTTAGAATTACAGGATCAAAGAATTCTAGAAATATAGAGGAGCAAAAATGTCGTCCTGTGATAATCAACACTTAGCCAGAAGAAAAGCCCATACTCCAGCACAAAGGCTTTTGAGGTTTGATCTCACCAAGTATTTGGGGTCATTTTCCTATTGCACCTACTGGACAAGTCGTGGGAGACTTTTTTTTCATTCCCTTGATACATTCTGAACTTCCACGTCTCCACTCAGTCTCTTTGCTCCCTCTAAAACGCTCTTCAACTCTTTTCATCCAAGAGAAAGTCTCCCCACACTTATACATCCAATTAAACTCTATCTGCTTTGGGCAGCCCCCTTCAATTCCCCAAGCAGGAGTTGACCGTGGGCATAACATTTGATTCATCATATCGATGTGTCACTCTTTCATGACAACCTATGTCATATCTACTTGTATATGATGTCCTTCCCTGATCTGCAAGCCCCTAACACAGGACCAAGAATACATTTAACATGCAACAGAATTTTAATTCTACCATCTAATAATTAATTAAATCATCATTCTCTTCTTTTACTTATGAAAACTGAAGCCCAGGGAAATAAGGGACTTGTCAATCACCAGGAAACAAGCCGATGTTAGATCAGATAACAAATTATGCTCCCTCTTTCCTAACCCACTCCCATAAGGGAAAAGGGCTGGCACAGTGGAGTCTGGAGTAGCAAACCCACCCTCCTTGGCTTTTTGCCTACTAACTTTTTTACTCGGAGTCTGACTGCTGCACTGTATTGCTGGCAATGTCAGTTTTCCTCAATAACAAAGACCTCCCAGTTCAGAACATACACATATGTGGCTAATAGGAAAAATGAGCAGAAGTCCAACATGATAAACAGAGAGGTATGTCAAGCTCTTATTTAGTCTATGAACAACCTACTCATAATTCTAACTTTGCTCCCTTAAGTACGGAGAGAAGGTATAGCTCATTCGGAAAATCTGACCGAAAGCCCACATTTCAACACAGTGAAATGCTTTATCCCCTATACCTTCCACCAATCGAGAACTTTCGATATGTACTTATTTAATCCCTGGACAAAAACTAGTGGACAATGAAATCTCCCACAAAATGTTTCCCCCAGTTAAGTATTCAAGCATCAGTTCCATAAAAACATTTTTAAAAGCTTTTCATGTGATTTTGCCATGCCAGTTCTTTTCACTTGTGGCTTAAAAATGTCCCTATTTGAATATTCATCATTATGAGCATCTGGTAAAATATAGCCCTGTCCAGCAATTTACATCATTTGACTATCGGACCTTAGGAGGGCAGAGGTAAAAATTTCCAGTTTCATTTTGTTTGTCTTTTTAACCATCATTTTACGTTTTGTGGTTTTAGGTAGCTTTGAATGTGCTGATATTTTCTGCTGTGAATAGGGAAAATGAGATCCAGAATGACGAGGTACTTTGAAAAGGACTAAATAATTACTGTTAGGTTTTTCTCCAAATAGGCAGGTTGCTTTCAGACGAGTCCTTGTGGATTCCATCAATGGCTCACTAGGAACAACAAAATGAAGCTACAAATAACATGGGTGTTTTCAATATTGTGTGGGGTGTGCCTTAAAACAGTCACAAAGGCCATAGTGATGACAACTGCACAGCAATGGAAATGTACTTCATGCCACTGATGTGGATGGACATCTAAATATGGTTAAAATGGTAATTTTGACTCTATGTATACTTTACCACAAAGAACGCCCACGTACAGGAGGTAACAATTATACCAAACCCCGCGTCAAGACAGAATGGGGGTGAGGGGAACCCGATGATGATCTCTATTGTTCAGACAGAGCAAATGGTTTTTTCTCTCCACTTCCAACAGGCCTCTCAGCAAGACTCTTACGCTTGCTACTTTCCTCCACGGAAGGGAGAGGAGAAAAGGAACTGTAGCCAAATAAAATGTAAACCTTAGAAAAGAAAATGTTAAATCACGGAACCATAACCCTTTGAACACTGACTGGATTCTAATGTCATCCGGTCATTAAATTGGTACCGCTCAACTCCTGCCTTTCACCAGCATGGTTGTAGATGTGTTTAAATTCTAGGCAGTTGTCAGAGTGTAATTTAGAGAACTGTTCTGACAACTTTTAAGTAGGACATAAAAAAAAAAAAACTATAAGATAATAGATGAGGAACGGGAGGTGGGGGGCACACACAGAGGAGATTCAGCAGGGAGCAGATTGGTTGTCTTCCAAGCTCCTGAAAGACACCACGTGGTGGGCTTACTTTGGAAAACAGAAAGAAGTAAAACCAGGGGAAAGAGTCGCAAGGAGACAGTTTCCTATAGTATTTGGAAGAAACGTAACCAACCACCAGGAAGGAGAAGGCTGCTAATCCACCCAGTGAGCCTTCAGGTCCTCCGACTGCCCTGGATGCGTTCCCTGGGAGGTAAGAGCTATAGGCTCCCGGGTGGCGCGGACCAGGGTGAAGTTCAGGGCGAGCACTTCGGAAGCGGATGAGGCGCATGCAAATCAGCCCGGTCTACCCGGGCGAGGGAGGGGTGGCAAGGGAAGTGGCGAGGGGGGAAGGAGGGCGCTTACCAGGCCACCTCCACAGGTGCTGAAAGAGGCCAGAGAGCCGGGGTGCCGCAGCACCGCCCCGGTGTAGAAGCAGGCAGCGTCGGGCGGTGCGGGAGGGAGCGGGGAGGCTGCTGCCCCGTGGGGCCCGGACCGGGACTCGGTCGCTGTTCCACTGCGAAGCGCGGGGCCAGGAAGCGGCCGTCTCTCCGGAGCAGCAGGTAGAGGTCCCGGGAGAAGGCCGGGATCCGCAGCAGCACCTCATCGCCTTCCGTCTCCGCTTGCTGCTGGCGGGGGCGGAGAGGGAGGTGGCTGTGGGGGCGGCGGCGGCTGCCACGAGGCCGGGGCGCCCGGGGACAAGGTGGCAGCCCCACCGGATCCCCGAGGCAGCTCCTGCGACTCGAGCTCCTCGTCCTCCTCGCCCCCCGGAGGCGGGGGCCGGGGCCGGGGCTCGGACGGGCCCTCCGCGGGCTCCTCGGGCGGCGCCGGGGCCACCGAGCGCACCTCGCGGGAGCTGCCGGCTGCCAGCGCCCGGGCGCCTCCGCTGCCGCCTCCAGCGCCGCGCACCCAGCCTTGGTCGACGCTGCCCCCGCTGCCGCCAGCCGCGTCCACCGGCTCCCGGCGCCAGAGTGCAGGAAACACGACTTCCCACTCCTCGCGGTCGGGGGCGAACTGCAGCCCTGCGGGCGGGGCAGACAGAGAAGTGCGGGGCTGAAAATGCACAAGCATGCCCAGGCTCACACTCGTCCAGCCCCAGGGCTCCGGCGTTCAGGCGTTGGAGACCACCCGTCTAGCCCCTGAAACTCCAGCAACCCCAGCAGCCTTGCGATCAGATTACAGACCCCAGCGTTTTCAAAATAAAAGTACGATATATGTGCGGGGGGAGGGGAGGAGCGGGGCAGTCAAGTCTGGTGACAGCACTTGGTTGTTGAAAGGTGAAGACTCCAGCACAATTAAATGATTTTTCTTAAGTACATGTCAGAGCAGAGCCATCCATTTACGTGCTTCCTAGGTTTCCTCCAGGTGCTGGAAACGCGCCTTTGCAAATATCACTGCTCTCATAGAGGAAAACTAATCCTTTGGGGATCGTTAAAAAGAGGCCTGGAGAACAGCTCTGGGCTCGTGAGCGCGACCCCCTCCTCCGCACCCGCACGCTTGTTTCACTGCTGCCCCTGAGCCCTGCTCGCCGCGCACGGGCTGCATGCACCAGCCCTGCCGACTCGTGCGTTCCAGGTCTCCGCTGGGGACGTTGGAAAGCAAGCCGCAAGTCACGACAGAACTTACCTAAAACGATCCCGTTCGACAAGACCCCCAGCTGGTAAAGGAGGCAGCAGCAGAGGTGAGCCAGGCGCATCTCGCGGCTCTTCCCCATCCCGCGCTCCCGCGGCCGCGGCTCCCTGCCCCGCGCGCGCCTCCCTGCGCGATCCACCGCGGGCGCCGCCGCCTCCCGGAGCGCAAGGAGGCCGTGCGGCGAGTTTGCCCAGGCCCTTTGTCTGCCGGGGGGGTGGGGGGTTGCTGTATGACTCCGAGAGGCTGCTGGAGCACAGGCGGGGTGGGGTGGGGTGGGGGGAGGAGCGGGGACAGGCAGCGCCGCGGTCCCGCAGCACTCCGGCTCCCTGGCGAATTAGGTGATGACTCTATTTTCTGTGTTCTGGACGTTGCAGGAGTTTCCGGAGCCCCACAGGACCGACCCACAGTCAGCCGAGAGCCGGCAGGCGCAAGGCGGGCAGCGCTGCTTGGAGACGCTGGGAGTACTGCCCCGCGCGGGCAAGAGAGCGGTGATGTCCGAGCTGAGGCTCGCCTCCTGCACCCCCGCGATACTGCCCGGGGAGCTGATGCCGCAGTCTCAGCAACCTGGTGTGCCAATCTCCGCGCACCGCCTCGGGACCGAAGTGCTGCAGGCTCTTACCCACAGGGCGGGGGAGGGAATTGGGGAGGGGAGGGCGAGGGGAGATACGACTCGAGAGGTGGGGTGTGGAGAAGAAAAGATGCACACAGATCCAACAAGAAGAAGGGACTAAGGGGTGCCCGCCAAGTGTGACTTTGCGGGACAAAGGTCCCAGAACACCGCACACGTGCTCACACTCCGGATTGAGATGGGGTGGGGACCCAAATTTCCTCACCTGACTCCTGATTGGCTACCGTGGGAGCCAGATTTGCATCTTAACACAGTACCCACTCACCTACCCCAGCGGAGGTGCGTGCAGGTAGATGTGCCTGCCCCTTCCCACCCCACCCCCCTACTCAGGCTCCTCCTTTGGTCGAGTTCTCCCACATCGCACATCACACAAAGCAAACAGTGCAGACGGGAGCACAAAGCTGCGGCCCCACTGGCCAAAGACCTTTGATTTTTCTTCCCATTTTTGTCTCTAGGAATTTCCTATGCCTGGAAATAATGAAATTCGTCATGGAGAGTGCTTCAAAGGTTCCCAGGACAGTAGACGCCCTCACATTTCCCACCTTATCTTTCCTGCTTCTCATTCATCAGTGCTATCAATTTCCCCTCTCCTTCTCCTCCCCTCTCTTCTCCTCCCCTCTCCTCCCTCTCCTCTCCTCTCCTCTCCACTCCTCTCCTCTCCTCTTTCCTCTTCCTTCCTCCCTCCCTCTCACGCACCACACACACTCCTAAAGAGGGTGAGATTAAATATTGTATTCTGAAGATCTCAGGCCAGGTGAGACTAGTTGCCTTTTTTACTTTTTTGGTACATTAGCAAATATATTTTTGCTCTTTCTGTCTTTGGAGGGAATTTTTTAACCTTAAATATTATTGCTTCCTTTGTTGCAGCTTTTCTTGGTACCTATGCCCTTTCCATACCTCTTCGCTTGGCCCCATTAAACCTTGCACATCATATTCCAGGGTGATTGATCTAACCTGCCATTTGCTCCCTCCCTCTGGACTAGGCCAGACAGCTAGAAATAAAAGTTGATGCAAATCTGTTTTTTAAAAATGCCAGCACCGAGGTTGGTTCCCTACATCCTTTGTTGTTTTACCTTCTGTTCCTAGTGTCAAAGGTGACAACTATGCCTTTAGGGGAGGCAAATGATCTTATTTCAAAGGAAAGCCATTGTTTGAATAAGCTGGGTCCTAGAATACTTTCTTTGAGTTGTTCAGAGTTTAAAAACAAACATGAAGACGCTCTAGGTGTGTTTGTCAAGAGTGTTCTGTCTCCAAACCTTGTCTTACAAAAGCTTTAAAATAAGTACTGTGGTGGGTATGGGTACTCAGACACTTGAGAAATAACTGAATTACTTAAGAACCTACACATTTCTTTTTATGAGACTCAGTTATACAGACTAAGCAAGAAATCAGAGGCAGTTTATTTTTAAGAAATATAGCAAGCCATTAAGATGGAATGCTAGTTTCAATGAAACACCTCTACTAGGATATGTCTTAAATGTTTCTAATATAATTTTAACAAGAACAACAAAAATGTAAAACTATAGAAGGAATACATAAGTGTATGTATTTATTGGAATACATTTGTGATTCCGTAAAACTAGATGAGCTATATGATTACATTAAAAATGCTACACAAAAACACAGGTTGCCTATATAAGTTCCCATCTCTGCCTACCTCCCCACTCCCTAGTAACACATAATCCCTATCAATTCCTCATGGTAGAGGTTAATTATGATTGTTACAAAAAGGTTTACCTAATTCCCAGCAAGCTCTTCTCTTTCTCCCATTTGAAATACTATTATAATTTATTGCATATTTTTAAAGGCTTTCATAAATCTTTTAGGTTGTAATGACTTATATACATATTTCTTCTACTAGACTAAATTTTTGAAAGGTAGGAATGATTTCTTTTGTTATATGGTTTGCTTGTTTTATTTTTAACATTGCCCTGCCTAATTCAATGATTTATACCAAATAGGTATGGAAGTGCTCAGGAAATTCTCTAAAATGCTTTAGAAGATAAGGCAATTGAAATCTATATGGTATTCCAATTTCAATTTCTTGACCAGAATTACAGTGGTTGCTTGCTTGGTGATCAGCTACCCTTAGCATGATTTATCTGGCTTACAGAGAGAGCAAGTCTAAGAAAGAAATGACTTGTGGAAGGTTTTTGTGCTCTAACTAGAAGAGATTTAAATGTAAAAAAAAAAAAAAAAAAAAAAAAAAAAAGAGCATCAAGTAAAGTGAGTTTGAGTAAATTTCACTTAGGTATGTAAGTGAAAGAAAGAACTAGCCTGATTTTGGAATGGAGTAAACTGTATGGCAAAATAGAGGAGAAAAGGCAGGACTCTGACATATGTGTGCATTACCAACCTTAGAAGCAAGAAAAGAGCAGCTGGGAAAAATATGTTGCTTAAGACAGGTCAATACATATGTCACCAGATGGTAGCTAACATCAACCAAGCACTGCTTTTGTGGGGTGGAGGTAAGTGACAAAGCATCGGAGTAAGTGGAACCAACTGTTCTGATCACAAGGTGCTCACATGTTGCATTTTATAACCCATGCTTTTCTATATAGAAAGTTGCTTTGATGCCTTCAGCAATTCTCTTCCCTCATTGGTCCTAAGCCTCTCACTACCTAAAGCTAATCTTAAATCCTTTCCCCTCAAAGAAACCATAAAATCTTAGAAAAATACAAAGAACCCTTTCACTGAGTTGCATGAGGATACCAACGCCCAGTAGCACTTACCTCTAAATCGACATCAAGACTTAAGTTAGTTCTGGCCATGATAGAGTAACAGGAACCAGATTTAACTCTTCCCTTAAGCAATTAAAAAAAAAAGCATACAAAATGTAAAAAACAATGGTTTTTAGAAATTGGACAATGAGCAGCCTAGGATTATGATCTATGAAAGAAGGGAAGCAAATAGGTGATCACGGCAATTCTCCCAGCTTACTACCTGGAGGCAACATCTCCCAGTTTACTACCTGGAGGCAACATCGTGGCTTCAGCACTGGGAGGAGGAATCAAAACAGAGCCCTGAAGACTAGCAGAGTTGAGAAAACAGAGCAAGAGGACTAGAATTTACAAGGCAGGGTACAGGAGAGGAGGCAGTTACATAAAGAGCATAGTATTTATCTACTGCTGCATAACCAATTTAGTAGTTTAAAACAACAAACATTTATTATCTCACATGGTTTCTAAGGATCAAGAACCTTGAAGTAGCTAGGCTGGATATTTCTGAGTCAGGATCTCACTAGACTGCATGCAAACTCTTGGCCACAGCTATAGTTTCTGAAGACTTAACTGGAGATAGAGGTTCTGTTTTCCAAGCCACATAGCTGTTGATAGGAAACTTGACAATGGACCTCTCATAGGGCTGCTCATTACATGTGTTCCCTCAGAACAAATGACCCAAGAGTGAGAATGTACCCAAACTGTATGCTATGGTCTTTTTATAACCTAATCTTAAAATAGCATATTGCCACTACTACCATATTCTATTCATTAGAAGCAAAACACCATGTCTAGCCCACATCCAAATGGAGAAGCATCAGAGAATTTATGGACATATTTTTAAAACAATCAAAGGGTATTTATGCCCTCTGGCCATAAATTATTTGCATTTCTTCCATGGGCAAAATACACTCCATCCCCTCCCAAGGGCTCATCCTATTAAAGCATCAGCTCAAAGTCCAGGGTATCACCATCTAAATCATGTCCAGGTGTGCGTGAATGTCCTCAGTGTAGTTCATTAAGTAGAGCTCCTTGACTTTAGCTCTCCCTCTATAGACTTGAGAAATTAAGGAACAATTTATTTGCCTGCCGTACACGCAACATATTGTGGTGGAACAGGCAGGGGACAACTGCTACAAACATTTCTATTCAAAAGGGAGGAAAAGAGGAGGCACAAAGAAGTTACTGGTCCACAGCAATTCTGAAATCCAACTGGCAGAATATTTAAAGTGCCTTGATTACGTCTCAAGGTCTGGGAATAATTCTCCATGGCCCTGGGCTCTGCTCTCTGAGAACTTGCTTCTACTCTCTGAGTCATCCTTCCGTTTCCATGGAAGGCAGATGCATTCACAACTGAGTAGTTTTCTCCATTGGCTCCCTGACAGCAGAATTTATGGGTCCAACAACTCCATATTATTTTATATAGTCTCTGCCCCTTTCTGCCCACAAGTGTTTCTGCATATGCAATTGTTTTTCAAGCTTTGTGACTCTTCTGTGAATCTTTATGGAGTTTACTTAGTTAGGCAAAAGGTACACCTTCAAATCTCTTTGAGATAAACCATTCTCTGTGTTGACTTTCTGACCAGACCACTAAGAGACAGCGCTCTTGGAATTCTTAGAAGTCCTAATGTTTGATTGAAAGAATCTGGGAGACACACACTTAGAGCAAGGGTCCCCAACGCTCAGGCCACAGACCAGTACCGGTCCATGGCTTGCTAGGAACCACGCCACACATCAGGAGGTGAGCAGTGGGCAAGGAAGTGAAGCTTCATCTGTATTTGCAGCTGCTCCCTAGTGCTAGCATCACCACCTCAGCTCTACCTCAAATCATCGGGCATTGGCTTCTCGTAGGAGCACCAATCTCTGGTGCCACAAAGATTGGGGACTGCTGGTTTAGAGAGCTTTCACACTGACTAGAAGATACTCAGAATGCCACATGTGACCTTTATTTCTTAATAAGGAATTTTACACCTTTGGCTTCATCATTAGACCATGCTTTCCTGAAAGTGCCCTGGATTTCATCTTTGCTCTGATGTTATTTGTTCTTAATTTTAGCATTATTTTCCAGTAAAAGAGGCTGGAAAAAAAATTCTTGGCCGCTTTTTGTTAACAGTCTTCCTTTAGTTTATCTTCTCTCCTTTCACATGTTCTATAAGCAGAAAGAAGCCTGGTGGCACCTTCAAAATATTTTGGAAACGTCCTTAGCTGATGAACCAATTACTAGGCCCATTTTCTACCACAGACAACAGTGCTGGTAAATTTAATGCCACTATATAACAAGGATTCCCTTTCCTTTAGTTTCTAACAATATTTTCTTCACTTTCCTAAAAGCCCTCACCTACAGCCTAACCAAAGATATTGCTTCAACTAAAAGCTTTTTCAAGGTATTAAAGAAATTAAATATGTAGCTTAAAAACTCTCAAAAAAAGAAATGTCTAGTTCCAGATGTTTTCAATGGCTCATTCTACTGAATGTTTGTTTTTAAAGTAACACCAATTCTACATAATCTTTTCCAGAAAATAGAAGACCACACTTAGCAACTAATTTTCTGAGGCTGGTGTTACCCTCATACCAAAACCAGACAAAGCAAGTATAAAAAGGGAAAATACAGACCAATATATCTCATGAATATAGATGCAAAATCAACAAAATATTAGCAAACTGAATCCAGCAATATATAAAAAGAATAATGTAATATTACCAGTGAGATTTATTTAAGGAATGCAAGGCTAGTTTAATATTCCAAAATCAATATAATTCACTGTAACATCAAACAAAGAAGAAAACCACATGAGTATACCAACTGTTGCAGAAAAATCACTTAACAAAATTCAGTCTCCTTTTATGATTAAAATTTTCGGCAAACTGGAATAGGAGCAGAAGAGAAACTTCAACTGGATAAATAATATATTTTTAAAAACCTACAGTTAAGAGAGAAAGACTGAATGCTCTCCTTTAAAACTGAGATCAAGACATGGCTGTCCACTCTCACTGCTCATATTCACCATAGTATTGAAAATCCTAACGGTGTTATAAAGCAAAAATATAATAAAAGTAATACAAATTTGAAAAGGATAAAAAAACTGTCCCAGTTTGCCAATGGCATGATTGTTTATGTAGGAAAATTCTCAAAAATAAATGTAACAAAATTCTTAGATCTCAAGGTCACAGGATACAAGGTCAACACCAAAAATCAATCTATTTCCATATTTTAGCAATGAACAATTGGAAACTAAAGTTAAAATTCAATAACATTTACAGTAGTTCCAAAACAATGAAATATTTGGGCAGGTGGAAGTTTAATCAAATTGTATAGGGTATGTTTGCTGAAGAACACAAAACAATAAAAATTAAAGACCTAAATAAATGGAAAGCATAGTGGGTTCACAGGTTGGAAGAATAGACATATTTAAGGTGACATATCTCCCTAAATTCTGCTTTGTTTATAAAAATTCCTATTAATAACTCAATAGGATTATTTATAGATATAGACCATCTTATTTTTAAATATATACAGGAACAGAGAGGAGCTAAATTAATGAAAAAAAAATTTGACAAAGTAAAATAAAGGACTCAACACTACCTAATATTAAGGTTCACTTTATAGCTATAGTAATCAAGAGATTAAGGTATTCTATAGATCAGTGGAACAGAAAGAGTCTAGAAATATTTTCACACAAGCACAGTTAACTGTTTTTTGACAAAAGTGCAAAAGCATTTCAATGGAGAAAGGATAGTCTTTTCAACAAATGAGATTGAAACAACTGGTCACAAAAAAAAAAAAAAAAGAATCTCAACTTGAATCTCATAACTTATATAAAAATTAACTCAAAATGAATCATAGATCTAAATATAAAATGTAAGACTATAAAACATAAAGCTTCTAGAAAAAATTAGAAACAAAATCTTTGCTTTTGTGACTTAAGGTTAAAAAGAAAGTTCTTAAACATGATACCAAAAGCAGAATCTGTAAATCATAATAGTATTAAAAATAAATAAATCCATAAACAATAAAATGATGCATTAGACTTAATAGAAATTAAAGGCTTTTTTCCCCAAAAAAGACCCTGTTAAGAGAATGTAAAAATAGGCACAGACTAAGAGAAGAAATTTGAAAACATACCTGACAAGAGACAGATTCAGAATAGTAAAAATATATTTGAACTTACTACTAAGAAAACAAACAATTCTACTAGAAAATGGACAAACGACTTGAAAACAAAATATATGCAGAACAAATAAGCACATGAACAATATTAAACATCATTAATTGGTAGATAAATGCAAATTGAAACTATGATTAAATACTATCACATGCCTATTAGAATAGCTAAAATACAAAACACTGACAATTCTAAGTCTTGACAGGGATGTTGAATCAACTGGAACTCTCATACATTAAAAGAACTATCAAATGGATCTCAAAGGTATTATGCTAAATGAAAAAGTCAATCTCAAAGGTTATATGCTGCATGATTTCATTTACATATTATTCTTGAAATGATAAAATATAGTGACAGAAATATATTTTAATAATAAATATGGAAATATAGTGATAAAAACATATCAGTGGCTGCAAGAGATTAGGTTTGAGAGGATTATGTATCTATAAATAAATGGAGAAGTGAATTTCATTGTAATAATGGAACCATTCTGTGTTAATCATTGTAGTTACACAAATTTATACATGATAATATTTATAGAACTACACAAAAACACACAAACACAATTGAAATCCAAGTAAGGTTGTAGCTTACTTATATTGTACCAATGTCAGTTTCCTGGTTTTGATAATGTACAATGGTTATATAGGACATTTATCATTGGTGAAAACTGGATGAAGGATTCATTGGAAATATTTGTAAATTTTTGAGTATAGAATATTTCAAAATAAAACCTATAATAAAGCTTCTTCAAGGTACTTTAGACTTTCACTAATACTCTCCCCAATGCCCAATGCCCAGATCCAAAGCCATTTTCACAATTTAAGTTGTTGCTGTAACAACATCACTTTTAAGTACCAAAATATGTATTAGTTAACTATTGCTACATAACAAATTACCCCAAAACTTAGCATCTTAAAACAATAACCATTTACTATCTCACACAGTCTCTTAATGTTAGGAATCCAGGAAGAGGTGATCTTGGTAATTCTGGCTCCAGATTTCTCATAAGGTTTCAACCAAGTTGTTGGCCAGAGCCATGGTCTATAGTCGCTGATGATGTGAATGGGCTGGAAGGTTCTGGCTTTCCACAGAGCAGTTATCCATGAGGGAGCAAAAGAGTATACCCAAAAAGGTAGCCACAGTATTTTCATTACCTGACCACAGAAGTGATATCCCATCACTGCTGCCAAATCTGTCAGACATTGCTCACTGAGTCCCACACATACTCAGAGAAGATGATAAAATTCCACTCTTTGATGGGGAATAAACAAAGAATTTGTGGACATACTGTTAAACTACCAAGTAAAAAAGAACTCTGGATGTTTACTGAGAAAACTTTAAACTAATTTTCTGTGTCCTGATTCATACATATATAAGAAGATACTACCCAGAGTTAGGGAGAGGAGGGGAAGAGCAGACAGCATTAAGCCAAACAATACTTTAAGTGCCATGTGTCCCCACCAGCTAGACTGGAAGGACTTCATAATGCAAGGCATTTGATAGTGCTCTTAGAAAATTATCTGCTTGGTGAGATTAAATTAGACCTGTAATTAAAATTGATTTGAACCCATTCAATAAGGTTTAAAAGTAAGCCATAAAATGATCCAGTTGATGCTAAGTAACTTAATTTCCTATCAGGACAAACTCCATTATATTTAAAGGAATGAAAATAATAAGTAGCAAGGACATAAAATTTTCATTATATGGCATCCAATAAAATTCCAGACATGCAAAAAGCAGGAGAAAAAAAGAAAAAAGTCAATTAGTAAAAATAGATCAGACATGACAGAAGTAATAGAATAAGCCAACAAAACCATTAAAACAGCTATTGTAGATATGCTGTAAATTTACAAGAAGATAGAGAAAAAGATGAACCTGATAAGTTAGGGTGTTAAAAAGATTCAACTGGATATTCAAGAGATAAAAAATGCAGTATTTCAGATGAAAAGCACACCAGGTGAGATTGAAAACAGTTTAGGCACCTCGGGGGGGGGGGGGGGGGGGAAGATTAGTGAACTTGAAGACATAGCAACAGAAACTATTTCAAGTGAAGTATAAAGAGAAAAAAAGAAGAAGAAATGATTTGGACGCTGGTGAGTTGTGGTATAACGAAGGATCCAGCATATGAGTAAATGGAGTTCTGAAAATTGTCTAAATTTGGTTAATAAAGCTGAATATTGTCTAAATTTGATGAAAATTACATACACAAACATATATATATATACACACACACATAAGCAAGCAGGGCATTAAAAGTATGCCAACACATATCTTGATAGAATTGGTAAAAACCAAAGAGAAATAGAAAGTCTCAAAAGCAGCCAAAGGAAAAAAGACAATGTAGAGAAACAAATACAAGAACGACAGCGAATTTCTTATCAAAACCAATACAAACTGAGAGAACAAGAGAGAGAGAGAGAAGCCTGTAGCAGATATAGAAGATTTTCTCTGAGTCTATGGCTTGACCTTTTGTTTACTAATATGTCTTTCTAAGAGCAAATTTTAATTTTGATAAATTCTAATTTATTAATTTATTCTTTATGGTTTTCTTCTGGTTTGCTATCTAAGAAATATTTGCATAACCCAAGATCAAATGCTTTTCTCTTACATTTTCTTCTAGAAGTTTTCAAGGTTTTCCTCTTGCATTTAGGCTTCTGATCCATTTTGGCCTAATTTTATAAGATGAGTAAGATAAGGTAAGATTTATGTTTTTATATATAGATAGCCGACATTATTAGTAACTAGAGAAATAAACATTAAATGCAAATTAAAACCAGGGGTAGATAATGCGACATACCCATAAGAAAGGAGGAAGTTTTAAATATCCACAATACCAAATTTTGCCAGGATGTGGAATAATTGGAACTCTCATGCATCACTGATGTGAATGCAAAATACAGTCTCTTTGGGGGGAAAATTGACAGCTTCTTATGTTTCCTAAATATACATTTATCATACACCCAGCAAACCCAGTTCCTAGATATATTCACCAAGAAAAATGGATACATGTATATACAAAATACTACTGGAATTTTTGCACCAGCTTTATTCGTAATAGCTCCAAACCGGAATGTTTATCCATTCACCACATATGTCCATCAACTGGTGAATAGATAAATAAATTTTGCTCTTTCCTTGTAGTGGAATTTCACTCAGCAATAAAAGGAAACAAACTACTACAGATACATGCAACATGGGTGAACCTCAAAAGCATTATTTTAAGTGAATAACGTTTCCACTTATATGAAAGTCTAGAAAAGGCAAAACTAAATGATAGAAAGATCAGTGCCAGGAGCTGGCCTAGGGGCCCAGAAGGTGAAAGGATATGAGAGAGTTTTCCTGGGTGGTGAAAATATTCTAGATCATGATTATAGTACTTGTTACATAACTGTATTTTTCAAAACTCATTCCGATTGTGCACTTAACATTGGGGAAATCTATTGTGTATAAATTATATCTCAATAAATCTATTTTAAGGAAAGACTTAGGAATATATGACACCCCCGATGCTTCCATTTCAGACATCAATGAGTATATGCACTCCAAGATCCCCCAGCTAGGTAAGTGCTGCCACTAACCATGTACCCAGATGCTTCTTATCAAATTCCTAGTCCCAGCTCAGTACATAGCCTCCCAGTCCTTTGAATGAAGGGAAGCCTGGACACTCCCGAGAAGACCTGATAACATTGTCTCTAAGCTAATCATCCCTTTTTCTTGCCAGAAACAAACATTTAACTACTTACTAACTGCTTTGTAGAAAAGAATATTCTCAGATCTTTTGAGCCTTGCTGTTGGATGCTAACTCTAAGAAAAGACTAATACTTGAGGACTCAACAGCCATTGCAATTCACATGTGGGGGCTTCTGAAAGTCAGAAATGAATTTTATTTCAGTATATTTGTGAAAGGCCCAGTAAAAATCCTGAATCCACACTGTATTTATAAGACTGTAACAAATGTACTCCCAAATTTACAATGGCTGAAACACAATAAAAATCTATTTCTCACTTACGTAACAGTCAAGGCAGGTGTTCCTGCTACTTTAGGACCCAGGCTCCTTCCTTCTGAAGGCTCTTCCACATCCCAGAACCCTGTCTGCACCCAGCCTATGGGTGGGGAAGGCACATGAGGGGCCAGGCAAGTTTCCAGAAAACCTTAGAAGTGAGACATCGTGCCTGTTCACATTTTTTTTTTTTGAACAAAATCTGATAATGGGATCATCTCTGTATGCAAGGATGGCAGAATATATAGCTTAACATTTTATCAAGGTTTTAATGACAACCTAGCAATCTCTGTCACAATGCTGTGCTTTTTCTCCACTTGCTAAATATATACTAGAAAGAGAAATACTGAGAACTGGCAGTTCTCCCACATGGGTTTCCCGACACATTGGGTAAGGGCTATCGCAATAAGACACCAAATGGAAACCAGTGAGCTCTTCTTCCAAGCCAAAATTATAAATCAAAGTAATCCTGAATTACCGTGAAACTACAGTATTGAGTGCTTCTATCAAAGACTTAGAAGATGCAAAGATGGTGACTTTTTTAATATTCCTTTTTAACTACCCTGTGCAGGTGACAGGCCCTGGAAAAGAATAAATGAGTGTTGTCTATTTAATCTATTTTAACTGCTATTCTAGATGGGTCTTTTTTACTTGGGTAAATAAATATAGCTTCTGACAATTAATAAGCAGCTGTTGATTTGGTGATATTTTTTCTTTTATCTCGATAAATGTAAAGCAATGGAAACAATTTTTTACCTGAAAAAGATCAGAGTACAAATTCCTCCTAGATGATATTTACCCTCTAATGTTTTCTATAATTTAGTCCACAGGAATATTAAAGTTTCTATTCCCCAAGGAACACAACAGTTGTCTATTAAATTAATAATAATGCTGACAGAACATAGAGAGCATGATGCAGCCAGACATGAGGAGAAGCACACATATTAAAGGCTGGGAGATTAAGGGCCTACCACCTTGGCAAAGTTTCTAGGAGTCCAGTGATTTGGGGGCAGGTCAGAATCCCCCTTGCAAAGTAAAGAAATATTTTGTTGTACTTTGCACCCCACCAGTAAGAAAAACATTCTGTGGGTTCTTTGGGTTTTGGAGAAAATGTAAACCTCATTTGAGTTAGCCTTTTCGATCTATTTACTAGTAATCCAAAGTATGACACATATTAAATATGGTTCTGAGACACCAAAGCTTCTCCATTTGGTCTTGTTGGGGTGCAAACAGCTCTGCCAGAAAGGAATGGTAATCCAGAGGACATCAGGCGAGTATGCATTCTCTCATCTGTATGCAACAGTGACAAACCATGATTAGAAAATCAAAATGGAGACCCTAAAAATTCTGGAGCATTGCCATGTCCTCGTCTGCAAAAAAAAACTCTCCCCTTATTTACAAAGTGCTTGGCTTCTACTCGGCCACGATTGAGACTGAATACCTGATTTTTTACAGACTACTGTGTAAACTTAGCTTCCGGTCATAAATCAAGCACTGTCCTATTCTACTAGAATATCAGCACCATAAAGGAAGGGGCTGGCCTGTCTTGCTCACTACTCTTGCCCAGATTCTGGAATAATACCTGATATAGAACCATTGTTCAGGAAATATTTGCTAACAGATGGAGGAAAGGAAAAAGGAAGGATGGACGAAAGGAACAAGGAAAGAAGGGAGGGTGAGAGAGAGAAAGGGATCTAGTTACGCTTGTCCAGAAACACTCTCACCAAATAGGACTTGCAACAATGGATGACATCTAAGCAGGTCTCGAAGGCCCCAGTTTCCATACACTGTTCTCTCCAGATACAAGCCTGCTTACCCTTATCTAGCGAAGTCCTCCCACAAATCTTATCTACATTTTTATGGGAAATTTTCTAAGACTAGCTGACAGCTAAAGAGAATAACTTCAGCCTGGTTCATTGGTTTCTCTGTGCAATTTGCTGACACCAATCACGAGTGGACCCTTGGAATGTCGCACCCCACTCTGGAGTCGTCCTGAAGGAGAGCAGGCCAAATTTCAAGCAGTACATCTTTTTTGTCCACCGTGGGAAAGAGGCATGGCATGAAGTCAGTTTCTATACTGATCAATGAAAGGTGGTTAGTGTTTTGCCAAGGTGGTAAGAAACTAGGAAGGAATCTGATTAATGGAATTAATCAGCCTATGTAAGAATTATGCGTACGAACTTCTTGAAGTGGAAGTTCATAGGGGCTCCTTCCCAGATTATACAAACCAGCCCTCTCTGAGAACATCAGCCAGCCCCTCCTTCACATACTCATCATTATCAGTGAGAGTATAACTAAAAAGCATCAGTGGCTACTTCCCTTGATAAACTTGATCAGGCCGCTGCAACTACTAATTCTCTAATACACCAGCAGCAAAAAACATCATTACCTTATAGATGAATATTTGAATAATCTTAGGCTGAGGAAGCCTTTGAAAGTAATATAGAAAGGCTAAAAGTCATAAAGAAAAAGAAAGATATTTGGCTTCATTTTTTAAAAATGTGTGTATTATAAAATATATTTTAAAAAGTCCAAAAACATAGGACAAAGGGTTAATATTCATAATATAAAAAGAGCTCATACAAATTAGTTTTAAAAGAAGACCAGCAGTCAGAAAGACAAATGGGTAACAGATAGAGTAAGTCATTGAGTGTAGAGGAAATGCAAATGCGAAACAATCATATGAAAAGTGGACACTAATGCAGATTATCACAAAAAAAGATCCTGTTTAAATTTGTTTAATCCCCCTCCCCCAAATAAAAAGAGTGATGAGAGTTCAGGTGAAGTGTGAGCGATGGGAACAGTCTTAACCTTGTTTCTGAAAGTGTGTGCTAAATCCTCTTTGGAAATGAAACGGGACATCTTCGGCAAAATTTAAAACAACACATTTCATCGACCCATCAATCCCACTTGAAGAAATTGGTCTTGGAGAGAGAGAGGCCAGGCACCTAAGGATGTTTATGGTGCCACTGTTCATAGGGTATCGAACTGCAGGAAAGCCTCTATGTCCATCATTAGGCAAATGACCGAATAATTTACAGCACGCCTTACTATGGAGAATGCTTGATTACTTTTTTAAAGCATTGACCTTTTTCTACTAATATGCAAAAAGGTATACACTATATTATAAAACTTTTAAAAAATAAGTTATATTGAAACATGTATAGTATTTCCTTTGATATACAGCAGGTGAGTATATTCGTATGAATATACAGAGAGGAATGGCAGAGTATAGAACAAACCTGAACTATATCAGAGTGTGAATGTATGTTTGGTGTAATAGAGAGAGCTACAGAGAAAAAGAACCTTTTCAGAATGTTTTCTGTTGTGTCATTTAACTCTCTGTAACTTTTTTAAAAAAAAACCTATGAAAGAATTTTTGAAGGAAAAAAATACAATTTAAAGTGCTCAATACTTCTCTGTTTTTCTTTATTTCTACTTTTACATAATTGACTCATTAATGTTTATTGAGCGAAAGTGCACAGAGAAAATCAGTCATTCTAGAACAATCGCCTTCTGAGAGAAGACTTTAAATAATGCCACAAATTGTTCAGGAAAAGCTCTTATTTTTTTCTACTATGATTTAGCTGCTAATTATTTGGGCCTGTGTTTTAAACCTATGACTGATGATGCCCTTGAGGTTTTTTTCAGCTTGGGAGACATTTGTTTTAAATTTTTTCAATTTAACAAAAATACGCTTGATCCATAGAAGAAACTACCCTGGCCGGAATACCTCTTACTACATTAAGGTCACATATCATATGACTATTTAAATTAGAACCAGAAACTTATGTCTTCCTGTTTCTGGAAAGCTTTTCAAATGTTATCTCAGGATAAATAAACTCTTATAAAAATTCAAGATAGATTATAGACCGGTTTTCCATCTCAGAAACAAACATGTATGTGCTAGATCTTGATTTTTGTTTTAAACTGCTTTGTGGAAAATGGTGGTGTTCCCGTCTAGGAAGGCGACAATGTATTTCTGTTGATCTAAACAGTTAATTTATATCACATTAAACTCATGATTTCCAAATGTTCAATGTGTAATTCTATACTATATTTATATGCTTAAATAAAAGATTTACTTAAATGTGTGTGTATATATATATAAGACATACATATATATTTGAGATTACTTCAAACGCTTTTTTTTTTTAATTTCTTAAGGAAACCTTGCTTTTGAACAAAATCCAACTATAAAGGCTCAACTACAATACAGAAAAATTGGTAGGTAAAATAATGACATCAAACAGCTGTGAATAAATAGTGTATAGTTAAGAAGTCTTACTTCTTTCTCTTCTTTTTGTTATCCAACTAAATGGCCCCCTTTTTAAAAAATGAGAAAAAAATAATTTTAGTAATTAAAATATTTGTATTAGGTTACAAATATCTATGGATTTAATATTACATTCTCTGTGAAAAGCTTTCATGGACTTATGGTATTCTCTACTTAAATGATATTAAAAGACTCTATATATTATCAATTAACCTGTGACTTGTTTAATGTGAATTACATGAAATCTGAAAAAATATTACAGTAATAATGTATTTACTTTATATACAGAATTTTATAAGAGAAATGAAGAGAAAAGGAAGAGAAATTTATAGATGGACTTAAGCCCCAAAGCCTCACACCTACTGGCATAGTTTATTCAGATTTTCTTGGCTGTCTAGGTTCTATTATAAGCCCCCAGGGCAAGGGCTGCGTCTGCTCACTGTCAGCACTCAACAAATAACAAATAGTGCTATTAACAGCAGTACATGTGGGTAGAATATGTATGATTATTATTTTTTAATAGCACTATTCAACAGAACACTAATTGGTTTGTCATCTAAGATTTTCTTGATCTTGTCGTATGTGTATTATGCTGAGAAGAAATGCTTAAACTGGTCATTTTTACTTTTAAAAATACAGCTTAATGAAAAAGCAATTTAGTAAATTGTTAGGGGCTGTTTTACATCACACGGTGTTGTGTTTCCACAGAACAATTCAACTGAATGGAATTCCCCAGGAAGTTGAGTCTAAGCTGAAATATAAAATTGTTGCTGCCTGAAAGGTTGCATGCTTGTTGGATATGCAGAAATTTCTAGAACAAGCAGCATTCTTTCAGACACAAAGCCCTTTTCCATATTTACATCTGAACCCATCCGTTGATAATTAGTGACTTAATGTAGAAATTAATTTGGCTGTTTTTACTAAATTTGATCAAATCAATTTAAAATTATATTTACACACATAGTTGAGTCAATAAAACAACTTTCTATTGGATTTACTTCTTTTTATTCATCTTATTATCAAGCAATCCAAAAGAAATACGAGTGAGATTAAACACTTTATAGGTTAAATCAGTCTGAGTTCTTGTATTGGTAGAAGTATAAAGTAAGGAGCTAAATAATAACTGTTTTTGATTACTAGTATTTCCATTTGATGTCTTTCCTACAGTTTCCTGCTCTATGCTAAAATCACCTATCCATTCTTGCACGTTGTCTAATTTTTCTGTTAGAACCTTTAACATATTATTCATAGTTATTTTAAATTCTCTGTCAGTTCTAGCATCTGGGTCATATCTGAGGCTGGTTCTGGTAATTACTTTGTATATTCAGACTGTATCTGTTCTTGGCTTTTGAAATGCCTTATTATTTTTGTTGGAAGCCAGACATGTTGTAAGGTTCTGAGACAAGTTTTACCTTATGTTTGAAGATGAGCATAGCTTTTTTTCCCTCTACACCTTAATGTGGGGGGTTTGTGTTCATCTAGTCTAACAAGGGGTTGAGTTGAAAGTTTGGCGTTGCTATCATTACCCTCAGCATCCCAGAAGCTTCGTATTTTACAGTGATACCTCATATTTAGGTGTGAGGTAGTTCACCAGAGAGCACTCTCAATGTCCAAGCCCCAAGGAGGAGAATCTGTCTCCTGTGGCAATCCCAGTTGTCCTCTACTTCTTTTCCCTGGGTGTTTGTTGCCTTACTGGTGGGAAGCAGGGGAGACAGGCCTTCTCTGATGTTCCGATTAAGTCTCAGTCATAGCAGCCTCTATGAACTTGTGGAATGTGGCCTTCTCAATTGCCTCTGTTCATGCAGCATAGGGAATATAGTCACTGTAATAACTATGTAAGGTGTCAGATGGGTACTAGACTCATCAGGGGGATCATTTCATAAGCTATACAAATGTCTAATCACTATGTCTAATCACTATACCCAAAACTAAGATAATATTATATGTTAACTGTAATTGAAAAATACAAAAATGATTATTTAAAAAAAAAATAATGCTGGGCCTAGCAAGTATTCCTGCCCTGCCCTGCCCCAGGTAGAGCTTTTTTTTTTTCTTTTCTTTTCTCCTAGTGTAAAGTATGACAGTTCTTGCTCTTTCCCTTGCAAATTAAGCTTTTGTTCTATAAGGCAGACTGGGGATATGGAACTGGTGGGAATTTCTGACACCAGTTATTGTTCCTCTCTCCATTTGATATTACTGGGGAAAGATGTTCCCTTAGTCTTTCCTTGGAACTCCTGCTGGTGTGTAGGGGGAGAAAAAGTAGCAGCCCCCTGGAACTGTATATACATTCTGATGCTAGCCTACACCTGGCCTTTAGCAATTCTTGCAAGCAATTCTTACAAGATTATATAATGTATGACACAGGTAAGCAAACATCTTTTTTGCTAGAAAGCTGGTCACTTGGTTTGATACAGTATAATGTGAGATTCCATGCCAGTGGATTCATCACTCCATAAAACTTCAAATAGTAGTGCTTGCCGAAACCCTATATATAGGAAAGGCAAACCCAAGCTCTGAATATTTATCTGTTCTTTTGGGAACAAACTGCTGGCCTTTCCAGAATAAAAGAGGTCAAATGTCATCAACATGTTAGGCAACTAGTCAGACATAAGCAACAGGGGGAACAAAGGAATAAGGGGCCAGCCTAGAGGCTGCCCAAGGAACACTCTATTGGTAGTTAGAGTATCCCTCCTGCATCCCCAGAGACAAAGAACAAGAGGGTCATATTCTTAGCTGGCATAATCTGGCTACAGATGCCTGCACAGAAGGTACTATTCTAATTTTCCTACAATTTAAGCTTCATTATTAATACTATGTTTATGCCTGGAAGTTCATGAATCTAATTATGAGACTGAATTCTGGGTATGTAATGCACACTAGGCAGAGTTATAGAGCAGCCAGGTGTCAATCAAAATGACCTCACTTGCCAATTGTCTAGGAATGCCTTTGGAACCACCCATCATGACCCAAATATACTGTAGACATTTCCACTTCTGGGCCCTTTTTGCTCTTCTGGACTCTCCCTCACTCTCTTTTTTGTGGCCTTTTTTGTGTTCATTACAGCACTGGGACCATGTGCCTTCTTGGGGCATTCTTCATCTTTCTAAAATATGCTATAACAAAATTATAAAATCTCAATGACCTGTTATTCTTTACTGTGTCATTTGAGGAAGAACCAAGGGAAAATGCTAACTACACTTCTGCACCGTTGTTATCCCTCTCCTTAACGCCTACTGTTGGGGTAACACCGAACTCAGATCGGCCCCAACAGTGACAAATATGGCACCAATGAACCAGTTTGTCTGCCAAATGGAAGTTCAATATTGGTCTTTATTGTTGGCTCTTTGGACTTTTGACTTTGTTAGGTAGATCAGCTAGTAGGATCAAATGCTGTTGGGCACATAGATAGCCTCACCTCTGCCATCAAGGCCACTTTATTCACGTGTCCATTGTAGCAGCAATGGGGTGGCCAATGAGAGAGGCTGGCTGATGTCCCTGGCTAGGTCATCTTAATTCTTGCCTCTTCTATGAGGGATGTTCTCTTGTTGGCACTACTGTACAATACAACAATATTCACAGTCCATGCCCACTCTCATGTGGACATTCGCAAGCTTCTACTTCATATCTCTCGGTACTCCTTCTTTCTAATTTTTTCCTTTCTTTCCTTCTAGGCCCCTGTCAACCACCAAAGACTTGATCACTGTCAATTAGTCCTAATATGTTCTAACTTTAGGCCTCTTTTAACACAGTGTGGATGATCAGATTCATTATCTGAAACTGCTAAGTAGGAGGATTTTCTCTATCTGTTGTCTCCACTATCTCAGGACATCCCTAAGTTAGGTGGTAATTCAGCCACCATCTATTTTTCATCTAGATACTAAATCAGTCCCCAAACAACCTTTGGCATGACATGAAGGAGAGATGCTGGCACAACAGTGGTGGGTTCCATAAAGATTAGAGTTACTTCTCATGCAACTTGATTTTGCTCCCTGTTACTGCTCACATCCTAGATGTATTCCTTTCAAGTTATGATGAGTTGTCAATGGATCTGCCCAACTCATGAGTTGCTGGGTTTAACAGGATCCAGTTCATGATAGGCAATTCTAGCTATATCTTCACTTACTATCTAACAGCCGGTGCTCTGTCTCTACAACACCCACTATACATGCAAGGAGTTGTTTTGTCAAAAGACATATAGTTCCATTGCAGATGGCAAGACTAGGCTCCAGAACCACACAGAGCTTCACTGAGATTCTCCTAGTGGGACTTTCCATAAACTCTAGACAGCCTCATTTCCCACTTATTCACGCCTCCAGTACCACAAAGGTCTGCTGGGTCATATAGCCCAAGCTTGGACCTGCTGCAGAGCCCAGTCCTTCTCCAGCCCTGCTGATACCTCAACTGTGGCCCAGAAAGACCTGTATAGGATTTCTAATCTATATAACTCTAAAATGATAAATATCTGTTGTTTTTAAGCCACTAATTTTGTGGAAATTTGTTACAGCTTCAATAGAAAACTAATATGAGTATATAGGAATCAGAGGCAGTAATTAAAATATTAGTTCCAACTCAAAGGACAACTGAAGGCTATAATAGGAAAAGTAAGACTGTGAGTCAGGAGATACGCTGCTAATCCATGTTTTCTTAAACTACCTATAAGACCTATAGGAAAAATAGTTCTGTGGACAATGGGGATGGTGAAAACAATTGCTTATCAAGCAAATTTGAGTAGAGTAATAATATAGTTGAGGCAAAAATATTTTAGAAAATATAAATACTGATGGCTTTGAATTAAATAAATAATAGGAAGAGATTCTGATTGGAAGCTGTATCATTCTTAGTAATGGAACAGACAACTGAAATATAATGAGCTGTGTGGATTTTTTTCCCTAGTTCATATTGAAAAGAATATGAAGAGATAAGCATTAAATTCTTTTCTCTCCAAGGCTCTCCCCCTGGTTTTGAGTAGACTACTAATTTATTTCTTCTGACTATTATACTTCATTTAGTTAACATTAAGCAACAAACCCTTAAAGTAAAGATGTTTTACTTATGAATTGTAGGCAAGTCAAATATCATGTGGTAAATTACTTTGATACAATAATAGCCTCCAAGTACAATAACAAAAAAGTTATCCCAGAGCTCACAGAACAGAAAGGCTCACAGACCAAATTAAAATACTCAAGTCGTATTTAGAACTCACAATAAGAAGCAAGAAGAGACAGACAAGTTAACACATATAGGATCGTGTACAATTGGGATGAAGGGACCATGCTACCTGATCCTGGGGTATGCCATATTCATGTAACCTGCCTTTCTTCTACCTCTGTGTTCCTCAATGATCAATGTGATTACTGATGTCAAATATTAAATTTGAGTGAGAAGTCCCCCAGATGAAAGGCATTCTTGACCAATGACACAAACTTCTTTGATTAGAAAGTCACAGGGACAAGTATGCCTGGTCAGAGCTGTATCTTGCCAGTTAGCTTCCTGAACAGATTTGGATTCTACTTGTTTTTCTTGGGCAGAGGGGATATAGGCCAGAATGAGTGTCACCCACAGGTGACCAAATTAGGTACTCACAAGTAGTAATAGCTTCATATATTTCATGATTGTTAGGTATCTTTTGATTTGTTCATTCCCTTTTTTCCCTTTTCTTTTTCTTTATTGTGATATAATTGCTATACAGACTGCACATATTTAATGCATACAATTTAATTAATTTGGACATATGCGTATACCCATGAAACCATCACTACAATCAAGATAATAGACTCTTAAAATTATCCTTAAAAATTTCCTCATACTTCTTTTGTTGTCACTGTTATGAGAACACTTAACATGACCTTCATCCTCTTAACAGATTTTTAAGTGTACAATATAGTATTGTCTGCTATAGGCACTATGTGATAGAGCAGATCTATAGAACTTACTCATCCTGCGTAACTGAAACTTGGCATTCATTGAATTTCCCTATTCCCCCTCCCCTACCATTCTATTCTCTGCTTCTATGAGTTTGACTATTTTAAGTACCTCATAGAGATAGAATCATGCAGTATTTGTCCTGTGACTGACTTATTTCACTTAGAATAATGTTTTTCAGTTTCATCCGCGTTGTTGCAAATAGATATCAAGTGTTAGTGAGGATGTGAAGAACTGGGAGCCCTTGTATCCTGTCATTGGGAATGTAAATTGGTGCAGCCACTATGGAAAACAATATGAGAGTTCCTCAAAAAATAAAAATAGAACTACAATATGATCCCGCAATACTACTTTTAGGTATTTATCCAAAGGAATTAAGATCCCAAACAAAGATCTGCACTAATTATTCACAATAGCTAAGATATGGAAACAACCCAAACTCCACCAACAGATGAATAATAAAGAAAATGTGATATATTCTATAATAGAATATTGCCAATTCCTTTTGATGTTTAAGATAACTGTGCTACTAAGTACTTATAATTATCAAACACAGCCTGTGAATCCTGCCTAAGTCTAACCCTTTGCTTACTATTTATACCTAAAACATCGAATTTTATTCATCTCTGTTTTACAAATTACAGACCTATTCACATTTCATAATAGAATTCAGTATTTTGAAAGATAAATGTACATTACCCCAAGCCTCAGAATTTCCTTTTGTGCAATTCAACCTGACAGTGTTGTAAGGGTGCCATCCCTCCAGTTAAACATGACTACATTATAATTGGCCCTCAAGAGCAGTCATTCAATAGCCTGAAAAATAGCTGCATGAGCATTAAAAACTTCCACTCTCTTAGTAATCTGAACTGTCAATAAATAGTCAGAAGTCATTTGCTTTGTAGTGAGAACAGGTAGTGAAAGATCAGAGAAAAAAAAGACCAATAGGTTGCAGTGGACAAGAGTAATAGAATCCATGTGTAAGCACAAGCCCAAAAGACCTTGATAAGAAAGAGCACGTTGCTGGTTTGTAAGGGGAACGTAAACCTATGATGAAGATATACAGTGTGAAGAGGCGGGAAACATAGCTGATAAATATTAACAGAACTCAGATTGGTAGGCTTCTAATTTGAGGAACCAGTTAGTACGCTTACTTTGAATGTTGGGCCAGTGCCCCAATTTTCTGAGGTCTGACTATTCTGATTCCAGTAATTTTAATGATATTTAGTTTGGGAGCTTTTTCTACATTTGTATGAGATATAGCCCAGTGATTAAGATTCCTGTGCATTCATTATAATGGAATGAACTTAATTTTTTCAAGATGTACCCAGATAATGAACTGAATATTTTCTCCATAAGAATTCTCTCAACTCTATGTTGGCTATAGAGTATTACTACAATGTACCAAATAATTCCCATATAAATTTTTAAAAGGCATCAAGCAATAATATTTGGCAAATAGACTTTGCATATGTTTTTTCAAGGTTAATTTATTATCAAGATGAATAAAGCTACCACTGTACTTTCTTGCATTCTTCAATACAGCTAGCATATGGTGGTAATTCTAGGAAACGACTTAAATGATTAAGATAGAACTTGATAAAGAATTGGTTTTGGAAAGGATCAGCAAATAAATGGCAAGTGTACCATCACTCCCTTCTCTTATTACTATTGTTGATATTATTAATTAATCAGAGTTTTGTTTCTCCCTAAATTCAGATAAACACAGTTAAAAATATTGATGCCATTCTATTCCAGTTCTCACTACCAACAGATCTAAGCCAGCACTCACAATGAAACCTATCTGACATCAGTGTGCTATTTCTTCTTTGAACTTTTGCTTTTAGTGCTGGCCATTTTCTCCAAGTGATTAATGTACTCTCATTAAGTTAATGAACCAGGTACTTTAGTATCGCTTCAGTAATAGAAAACCTAAAATTATTGGCTTAGTATTACTCCAGACACTGATACATTTTTAAGATATATTAAAGTTGCTTGTAGAAACAAGCATGATTTAGAAAACCTCTCTTTAAACAATTACCAATCCTCAGGTATTATTAAGGATGAAAAATCAGGAAAGCTTCAAAGAAATTATTGATAGCAATATCAAAATTGAAAGCTTCTAAAGGCCAAAATCACCCTAAAAAATAAAACAATAGACACTGGGGGAAATATTTGCAAAATATAATACAATACACAAAGTGATTAATATCATTAGTAACTAAAGTATCCTTACAAATAAATAAGAAAGTCTCCTGAATGGCAGTTTATGAGATGTTATTAGAAGGGGCACCAAAGCAAGGTTGTGCTGGAAATACTTTTTTTTTCAATGCCTACAGCACCTGGTATTCCAAGGTGGTCTCCCATCCAGGTACTAACCAGGCCTGATCCTGCTTATCTTCCGAGATCAGACAAGATCAGGAAGGTTCAGGATGGCATTGCATAGACTTGGAAATGCTTTTTCTTGTCCCTACTGCAACAATAGTATAATTTCATATATGTACAGGGTGTTTTTATCCTTAAGAATTTCATTTTAAAGTGATAATACACTCAAGAAAAAAGGATTACCTTAATATACCTGAGTTTAAATTGATTGGGAAAAAAAATGTGACAATTTCCACCTTTGGTGCCAGGTAGAAATGGAGCATCTAAGTGGAATGAACAATAATTATGCAGGACCTATGTAATTATTAAGTACTCTTGGAATATTTTTCTATTTTATTGTCTAGACTAATTATCCTAAGATCACATATGAGTCTAGGCAATATTAAGTAGTGGCTGTTTCATTGGGCAGGCATGGATGTTCACATGGAATGATGATGAAGTACACAGCACTTGGTGTAGTACTGCTCTTCACCCCACCTCCCCCTCCAAGCTGTAACTTGAATGTGGCCTAGACTGTATATCTAATTAGAAATTTACAAGGTAAATAAGGGTCAGTGACATATTAAACTGTACCATGAGAATCCAATCTGTAAAATACACATTGTGAAAAACTGTGCAGGATAAACAACTTGTTTTTTCAGTAACAAAAACAGGAGTGAGGGATGGTAAGAGGGAGGAAGAGGAAGACTCTATAGATTAAAAACAAAAACAAAATAAAAATTTAAAAAATTTAAGAAACATATTCACCAATCACAATTTATGTATCTTCATCGGACCCTAATCCGAAAACAAATTGCTTAAAAATTTATGACAATTAGAGAAAGTGAACATCAGTGGGTATTTGATGACAGTAAGGATTTTTAGGTGTGCTAATGATATCACTTTTTTAAAGATTCCTATTTTTAAGAGATATATCATTTTAAATTTTTACAGAAGTGATAGACTATCTGTGGTGACTAATTGTACCAGATTGCCTGTGATTGAGAGGTTTCTTGAAACTTGGAACTTTCAGTGCTAAAGCCAGGAATATTCTCTGCAAATGGTCATTTCTATTAAAATTAACTGGGATAGGAGGTGTGAAGTTGGTGGGGCTTGATATCAAACTTGATTGACTTTTGGAGGATAATTGTTGAAGCTGTAGTATGTATTTGTAGGTGACCCAGGAATCCCTCTTCTGGGTACCTACTTGAAAATTTTGAAAACATTCATAAAGATATATGTACTCTTATGTTCATTGCAACATTATTACAATAACCAAGACATGGAAACAACCCAAGTGTCTTCAATGAATGATTGGATAAAAAAGATGTTGTTCATATATATAATGGAATACTATTCAGCCTTAAGAAAAGATTAAAATTGCCATTTGTGACAACATGGATGGATCTTGAAAGTATCATGCTAATGAAATAAGTCAGATGACAAAGGACAAGAATCATATGATTTCACTCATATGTGTGATATAAAACAAAAAAAACACAAATGAACAAACAAAACAAACAAACAAACAAAAAACATAGACACAGACAATGGTATGATAGTTACCAGAGAGGCAGAAGGGTTGGTGAGGTTAAAGAGTGTAAAGGGCATCAAATATATGGCGATGGAAGGAAAACAGACTTTGGGTGGTGAACACACAATGTAATACACAGATGATGTATTATAGAATTGTACACTTGAAACATATAATGTTATTAACCAATGTCATCTCAATAAATTTAATTAAAAAATAAAATAAAAATAAAAGAATGAGCTAGATTTGGAAAAAAAATCATATTGCATTGTATATGGGAAGATAGAACAGGTTTTACCAGTCCGTGTTAGGAAACTTCTTGAAAGCATTATATCTGGATTGTTTTCAGAACAGAAAGAAACTAAGCATGGAACATACTTATCATCCATGATAATGGAATGATAATTTTGTCAGAAAACTTAGTGCTTGCAATAGGCTTGTAATGACTTATTGAAAGTTCACCTATTATTATAGATGAACTCTTGTGTTATAGTACTGCTGCTAGCAGTCAACATTTATTGAGTGCCTATCACTCAAAAGGTCCTATGAGACCTCCTGACATAACAAAAATATGAAAATTAACCATAACAAAGCAGGAAGAAGCAGTCACTGATCCAGAGATATACATGAACACAAAATAAACATATGCATTTATCCCAAACTTAACATTATCTATACATCTATTAATATTTAAAGTTGATGCTTGTAGGTGGATATTTTGAACATTTTCACAAGATAAAAGAATTCTGGGGGTTATTTCTTAAACGTGCATGTGTACTTTGATGTGTACTTTCTTTTTATATAATCTTCACAGTGCAAGTGATGAATTATATAGTTTACTTGTTTTTCTAATAGTATTGAATCAATAATATAAAAACTGAAAAGTTATTTTAAAATAAGTTTTATAGCCAAATCAATGGTTCACTAAGTAATTTGTATGAATCATGTTCCATGTAGAATATTCTAGCAACAAAGTCCAAATTTCTTAGTGAAAGGAAATGAATTAACCTACCAGTCATGTTTCTTTCAAATCATGTGATGAATATCTTCTTTGCTCTTTTTCTCCCCTAGAATGGAGAAATATCCCATTATTCTTGTCAGATTTCAAAAAAAACAAATGTTATAGAATTGATTTATGTTTTTCAAATGTAGTTAGTCATAAAACTGAGATGTGGAAGCTCTCAGAACAAATTCTGTAAGACCGCAGGAGATGTGAAAACATTTGCTACATCATACACTATGTGAGCCACATCTTCAAGCTGCTTTTTAGAGGCAAACAATCTGGTACCCAAACTCTGGCACCAAAGAACTTTGAAAACATCAAGGAGAAACAGCAACCAAGCAGAAAAAATCAGATTCTTAGTGTCATCCTGAAAATCAGACAAAATGCCAAGAGCTTCTGACTCAGGCAGCCCCTCTTTCTGTGAAGCATGAGCACAGATAGCGGTGTGGCCAAATGCAGTATGGCTGCTTCACAGTGTGCTGAATTATGATACTGAAAAGGAAGAAGATAAACTGGACTGCAGGAGAAGAAAGAGCCCCAGAGCTATCTACGTTTTGTTCTCAAAGTGTGCCCTGCTTAAGTCATTCTCATCGCAAATTTGCTCTACACTCTTTCTTCATCCCCCATAGTTACTTGTCTAGCCCTACCTGGTATCTCCTCAAAGTGGGCTGACAAGATTCCTTAAAGTAATTACTTCTCCTTTCCAGGTATTTTTGCAGTGCCCTCCAGATAGCTCTGTTGGAGCATTTCTCATAGATAGCTTAAATCCCTTATCTGGGAGGGGAAACTATGGTGTGGATGAGAGGCTTTGTTCATTCCTCTTGAGACCACATCAAAGTTGTGACAGAAACATGGAGCAAACAGCAAGGAAAGTCACCTGGGTTCTAGACAAACAGAAGCACTACAACTAGGGAGAGAAAAAAGAAATCACCCTGCACAGTAGAAGGTAGGATCAGGCAAGGATGCGAGGCTATCCGGTCCGGAGCATATGAGGTGGATGGAGGTTGGGGTAGTGCGAATGGCAGCTGTGGACATTCCTCTTAAAGGGGCCGTGTCCTCGGGGGAACTTTTGCAGTGACAGACCTGCTCGTTCTGAGCACCAGCTCTGGGTAGGCTGCTCCGGGGCACCAGGGATTTACAGGGAGACACTGAGTTGTCAGAGTGAGGACTAGAGATGAAGCTCACGCCCAGGCAGAAGTGTCAGCAGTATCCATTGTTCTTCTGTTGAGCCCTATGCCCTCCCAGTGTGTGGACTCAGCACCGCCATAGCTGAGACATCATCAAACTGGATAAGAGGTCACTCCACCCAGAGGATTCTCTGAAACTCCACCTCCCCAGCTCATGGTCCCACCCATCCCACATCCAGGTATGTCTTCAGCAAGCCCAGGGCTCCTTGCTGAACAGCACTAAGACTCACATTGGTGGCAGCTGGCATCAGTGTCTGGTGTGGTTTCTTGAGGCAACTATAACCACAGCATCTGTGGATTGCTTGCTGAATCTTAACAGGTGGCCCTGGAGGGGCACAGGCTGGGGCTAAATTTGGCCTGCAGCTGAACACCTCAGGACTGTGCCACTGACACCTACTACATAAAGCCATGCTAATAAGACGAGAGACATAAGAGCTTTGATTAGTACATAGAAACAGACACAGAAAGGCAGCCAAAATGGGAAGACAAAGAAGTAGAAACCACATGCGAGAACAGAACAGAGATTCAGGAATAATGGAGTCAAGCAATCTAACAGATGCAGAGTTCAGAACAATGGTTATAAAGATGCTCAATGAACTTAGGAGAAGTGTAGATGAATTCAGTGAGAACTTTAAGAAAGAGAAAAAACATAAAAATGGAATGGAAATTATAAAATGAAACCAGTTGAAATGAAGAACACATTATCTGAGATGAAGAGCATATTAGATGGAATCAACAGAGTGGATAAAGAGAAAGATTGAACCACTGATATAGAGGATGTGGAAGTCAGGACATGCAATCAGAATGGCAAGAAAAAAGAAGCCAAGGTTAAAATAATTTAAGGAGCCTATGGGACACAATTAAACGTAAAACATCTGAATACGACGTTGGAAAATAAGACGTTGAAGAGCTATTTGAAGAGATAATGACAAAAAACTTCCTCACCTGATAAAGGAAATAGACATACAACCCCAGGAAGCTCAGAGAGTCTCAAGAAAGAGGAACCCAAAGAGGCCCACATCAAGACACATCATAATTCAAATGCCAAAGTTAAATACAAAGAGAGACTCCTAAAAGCAGCAAGAGAAAAGCAGTTAGTTACCTATAAGGGAACACCCATAAGACTGGCAGCTGATTTCTCAAAAGAAAGGTATGCAGACAAAAAGAGCTTGGCACAAAATATTCGATGTGATGAAAACCCAGGATCTACAGCCAAGAATACTTTTCCAGCAAAGCTATCATTCTGGAGTAAAGGACAGATAAACAGCTTCCCAGACAAAAATAAGCTAAAGAATTTATTAACACCAAGCCAGTATTATAGGCAATGTTGGAGGGACTTCTTTAAGAAGAAAAAACATGTATCAAAAATATGAATAAAGAAAGGAATAACTACATTCCTATCAACATGTACCTCAAATGGAAAAGAATTAAGTGCTCCAACCGTAAGATAAGATGGCTGAATAGATAAGAAAACAAGATCCCTACATATGCTGCCTACAAGAGACTCACTTCAGAGTAAAAGAAACACACAAACTGAAAGGAAGGGGATGGAAAAAGACATTGCCTTGATGGACCTAGAGGGTATTATAGCGCTGAATGAAATGAGTTGGATAGAGAAAAACAAATGTTGCATGATTTCACATACATGTGGAACTAAAGAACAAAATAAACAATAACAAAAATAAGTGGAAATAAACTCATAGATAAAGAGAATATTTTGAGGGCTGCTAGATGGGAGGGGGACAGCAATAAAGGGAAAAGGGATTAAAAGGTGCAAATGGATAGTTGCAGAATAGATAGACATGGAGATGTAAAGTACGGCATGGAGAAGATGGTTAATAACGCTATAATAAATATGTTAAGGGGGAAAAGGGGTACTAGATTTAGTGGGGTGATCGCTTGGTGAGTTATGTGGATCTCTGATCACTATGCTATACAACTGAAACTGGTATATTATTGTATCCCAACTATAATTGAAAAAAAAAAAACGCCTCATTGAATTGTACAATGCAGATACAAGCAGCTAATTGTCAATTATATTTCAATAAAGCCGAGAAAACAAAATCCATTCTTTGTTATGGGTGTGTATCTTCTACTGAATAAGGTTTTTAAACAGCAGTGACCTTGTTTTAATTTTTTTTTATGGACAGTAGTTTTAATATCGCACTCTCACAGAGTATATTTTAATAATATAGGTGGAACTGAAATAATAGATGGGAATTATTTGCTTAGTTAAGGGCTCATTAAAAAAAAAAATGATCAAGCTTGTTGAATTTTTTTAAATTTGTTGAGCATACCCCAAAAAGAAAGAAAGGTGAACAAATAAAATCCATGCCGCAACTATTAATTTAGTTTAACTATCTTTTACTTGTTCTATAGTTAATCTGCAAATTTAGAATTCTGCTGATTGGAACTATTGATTTTGGGGTTCATTAAATACTTTCTTTTGGAAACATGGTATAAAAGTTAAAAATGTAACTAATCAGATGTAAAGATAAAGTTTAAGTTAAGAAACCCGCATTTTGGACATATCTTTGTCATTTGTTTAAATTCGAACTCAACATTATCAAAATGTTTAGCAAACGTGTCAGGATTATAAATGCAGTCAAATGTCAAAGTTTGTATTTTGCTCTCATCTCTTCTATTTCCATATAGGAAAAATGTTGTTTCAAAGGCCTTTTGGTTTACATTTCTAAATGAATTCATAATTTTAAAGACTAGTTAGATAAATTGTTTTTAGGCTCAAATACTTTGCATTCCATTCCAGAGATCATTGTTGTATATCTACTCTATGATAGAAGGATGGAGTTACATCAGGATAAAAACTGCCAACAAGAGTGTAATTACTATGTTTTTGTCATTTTCTTTCTCTCTCCCAATGTTTTGTTTTGTTTTGTTTCTTTCTTGCTCTCTCTCTTCCAGGTCAGCAAATCAAGTAAGGAAAATTTTGTGACTACATTCTTGAATCAATTTAAACCTTACCTGAGAATGAAAAAAAATCTAACAGAAGGTATTTCATTTAACTACTGAACCATTTTGTATTTATGTGTGTTATATTTCTAAATCATATATTTGGAAAATCTAGCATTTTGACAATTCTTTAGTATCATTAGCATTAGAGATTACTGAATAGAAACTGGTAATTTAGTAAATTTCCTTAAAACTGAAGGTCACTTAGCATGTGTCTTCAAAGTTCACAAACATTTTTTTGGAGAAATCTGTAAAATATAAACTGAATTAAACTCAAATTTTATTTTCAGTTTTTATCTTTTCAAACAGTATTCATAGGAACGCAATGTGGGTTATTTATCTTTTATCCAATGCTCTTTTCACTAGAAATAATTAAACCTATAAAAACTAAATGGTTTAAATTACTTCAAAGTAAAAAATATTCCAGTCAACAATAAAAAAGTATTATTCAATGCAAAGAAAAGACTTGATAGCTTCTAGCTAGAAGTACTAAACTACAAAATAGCTTACTTTATTTTGCTATGTGATTCTGTGCAACTTTACATAACTTCTTTAAAGCCTGTCAACAGCGCTACATTTGTAAAATGATGTATTGCAGCTACATCATATGACTATCAATTATTCAACTATTTGAACTATATCATGTTACCTAACACTACGCAAAATAGTAATTTATTTACATCTAAGCTAGGTACTATTATTTTTCCCTTCTATGAATTAAAAATATGAAAATCAAGGAAAAATAAATATTTGTCCAAGATCACACATTTTATAACTAACAGAGCCAGGATTTAAACCTGAGTAATCTGGTTCTAGAGCATAATCTTTTGACTACTTTATACCATGAATTCCAGGTACCTTAGAGCCCTATGGAACATATTTATAAAGTAGATACTCACAATTGAGTTTCTCACAATTTCTAAGAATAAAGTTGGTGCATGGGAAAAGTAAGCCCAACTCCTTGGTACTCTAGTAGAGAGATGCCAGTGTAGACAGATGATTTTTTAAAAAATAACTTTACTGAGGTATTATTCATATACCATAAAATTTACCCACTTCAAGTAGAAAATTTAGTGGTTTTAGTGTAGTCACAGAATAGTGCAGATATTACCACAATCTAATTATGGAACATTTTCATCATTCCTAAAAGCAACCCTGTATCCAATGGCAGTCCCAGGCACTGGACTAGACTAATGAGTTAAGCAGTATCCATACCCAACGATTTTAGAGTAAGCTATTTAAAAATTCTGGGACCATACCCTAATTTAAAAGATCTCACTTTCATATCTTCTTCCTGTCTTGATAGCTATAGATAATTCATATATATATAATTTGAATCTGAACACGGACAGAGATTGTTAGAGTTGGAATGAATCTCAGTAATCATTTGATGAATGATGAAACACTCTCATTTTAGGGATTGTTAAAAAAAAAAGTTATGACCTGTGCAAGGACACATCAGAGTGACAGGGTTCCAAGACTGTCCGGAGCACTTGGCTTTCACCTCTAGCATGCCACTTTTCCTAATAAGTCCTGGAATCCCACTGGTCTGAAAAGCTATAGCTGCGATCCTGTCTTCATGGCACAGAGAGGAGCTTAGTTTTCCAAAAAAAAAAAAAAAAAGAAAGAAAGAAGAGAAAAGAAACGAAACCTCAATTATAACTACCGATAAGGAATAGAAAGTTGCTGATGGACAGTAAGGTTTTAAAAGTAAAAGTTTGTACCTGTTCAATGCTTTCTGTTCGATGCACCTGCAACATCAATCGGTACATAATTCTGAATAAAAGAATTCTTTTTCAGATCACTCAGACTGTGGGGAGACTGATGCAAGCATCTACCAGTGATGTTTTTCCTCCTCAGAAAGCCTCACATAAGCTCTTTATTAATGATACTGCTATTTTCTTCAGTAGCAGTTCAAATGAATTGGCTTTTAGTAGTCATCTTCTAATTCTTCCCTGACTCATCACACTGTGTATTTCCTTCATGACAAGTTTCGCAGTCTGTAAAAAGCACAGTCATTTATGTGTTAACTTTTGTGT
The DNA here is from genome assembly GCA_003508835.1 of Eonycteris spelaea. Classification (NCBI taxonomy): domain Eukaryota; kingdom Metazoa; phylum Chordata; class Mammalia; order Chiroptera; family Pteropodidae; genus Eonycteris; species Eonycteris spelaea. The sequence continues at coordinate 803,589 of PUFA01000196.1, forward strand.
GTGTGTTATAATCTGCCTTTTTCAACTAAAATGTTAGTTCTCTGGGTGGCAGGAACTTGCTTGTCTTATTCACTGGGGCTCCAGCAGTGCTTAGCACACTTTCTGGTCCTTGGTCAATAGTGTTTTCTGAATGAAAGAAATGAGTAACATTATACTAATAAAGAATATCCATTGCATAAAATAAGGACCTCTATAATTTTTTGCAATTCAGTGAATGTCTGAATATTTGTAGATGTGAATATTGACATTCAAGTATTTCCAATGTTTATATCTCAGCCCACAATGAAAGGAGTTACATTCTGATTGCTAACCTCTGTATTTAAGGATGGCATTGTGGACTTATGACTAATATGATTAATAGTGTGAACAAGAATTTTAATGTCTAATGAAAGACACATATCTTTATTTAATAGCATCGGGCAAAGAACATAACTTTGGAGTTAGACAAGCCTGCATTTGAATTTAGTTCTGCCACTTCCAACCTGTATGATCTATCATGAGAAAATTCATTTCACTGAGTCTCTGGATTTTATTTATAACTGTAGATATTAGATATAAGATTTTCTACACAATATGAAAATATTCTGCCTGTTGGTACATTTCTTCATTTACTTAAAGCAATTAGTTTTAACAGTGTTACAAAATTAGTGAAAATCAGCACTAAATAATTTATTTTTATTATTACTGATGTGTGGCAACCACAAAGATTCATTCTATGAACTAAAAATGATTATACCCAGCTGGCCATTCTGTGATTACATGGCTTCAGCGTGGGCAGCACTCTGGTTTTTAAAATAGTCTTTATGAAGATTCTTCTACCCTGTTGGCAAAGACTCTCCATGGACATACAAGACTCTCAGTGGCACTGTCATCTTTTGCCAAATTCTGTGCAGCCCAGCAGACTGGGTATGAAGTGTTGCAGCCAAGATGATAAGAGACTGGCTTAGTTTCAGACCTCATTCATCAACCTTACTCGTTTTCATGTTTTCTGAAATCCAGCATGAGAACTGAGAGAGGCAGTGAGTTCTCCATCACAAAATATGTTAAAACACAAGCTACACAGTAAATTGGAAGGGGGCGATTAAACAGGATTCTGTCTTCACTGCTTTGCTTTTAAACTCAAATCACATTATGGGTAATGTTTAGTGTGTCACAAAGGCTCTGTCTGTCTCCTATAGGTGTTTCATTTTCTTTTTTAGAAGTCATGATATTACTCATTGATCCTCAGGTACTGCCTGTGTTAAAGAAATACTAACCAAAAGCTTATATGCTTTCGTTCTCTCTGACTCCTTTCATTATTTTAAAATGTCCCACGAAGTTTCTAATGTAGCATCTCACCAGATTCCCTGAAAGAGACTCTTTTGAAGTACTTCTGGGCTTCTAAGAAGCTTGCGGATCCTTTACTGAGGAGAGTGCTGACAGACTGTTCTGTTAGTCTTCGGAGCTATCTCACTAACCCTGATGAAAGTGAGTCACTTTGTTTTTTTCCTGCTAGATGATGTCAGTGAAAGTCAGCTTGCCCAGAACAGTAGAGAGCCCTGCATTCTGGTGGCAACTTTCAATGTTCTGTTTTCCGTCAGCCCTACAGCCCACTCACCTTCTATACATCTATTCTTAGACAAGAAATTAGACACCTATTATTGGTCACAGTTCTTTGCTACAGGCTCTTAAGACTGTTAGTATGGTAAGATAATGATAAATAGTCACAGTATATATGACAGATGTTGCAAGAGGTGAAGAAAGGTGAGTACTAAGAGTGGGGTATAAAGGAACAAGTCACTTCTATTTGCATAGGCAAAGGGTAATTTGACCAAAATTTCATTCAGGAAGCAAAAAGTTAGCAGGAGTTTTCCATGTGAGCAGCTTCCTCTAGAGCAAGCAGATCAAGGTCTTGGGCCACCAAGTTCAGTGCCAGATCCAGCTAATAATACTGATTAAAGAAAGCCAGTTATTTAAATTTAAGGGAATTTGCAAGCTGGTTGATAAACATAGCCATTATTAAATTCACATTATATAAACTTCCAATCGAATTCTATTAAACACAAGGTAATAAATATTCAAACCTTATAACTTTCCAATTATGTTACTACATTTTACTCTTAAGTAACCTTTTGTAGTTATTTATATTTATTCCATCTGAGATAGAAATACTAACTAATTGTGTGCTACTGTGCATCTCTTTCCAACTCCTAGTAGAGTGACATTATGTAGGAGGCTCAAACTTGGTCCATAGTGGAAGTATTTATGTCAGGAAAAATAAGCAAACACTACAAATCAAGTTTTCAGTACTGTTTTGTTGATTGGGCTTCAGAAAGTGATAGAGAAAATGTTAATAATGCAGATTACACTTAAAATGTGTTGTAACTAGAACTAGTATGCTATAAATAGCACAAAAATATTGAGGAAGTACGTCCAATATTAGAAAGTTATTATCCAATTCAGCAAAGAAGTTGCTTATGTCACTAATGAGTAAAAATATCATTATTGTTCATGTTCATCTTAACCATTAATGTAAATGAAAATATTGTCAACATTCATGTCAGAATGATAGTCGTTTATCAACTGCAACTGTAGCTTGGCTCCAGATACAAAATAGTTCAGCAAAAATCAACAAAAGCAGTCTATTAGAACCAATTGGCTGTATTGAATTTACAAGAAATAATACTGCATTTTTTAATTTGTAAATTATATTCTGTGCATTCTTTGTACTAGTAAAATATACTAAATTTATGTATGTATGTATATATATATAATATTTATATATATATATTATATATACTACACACATGTATCTAAAATACACACATTCTTTTTTCCCTCATGGACAGCAGGTTGTTAAACATTTATAGACTCACTGCTGTGTACACATGTCATTGTGCCCAGTACACCAAATAGAAAGTTCTGCTATATTTAAGGGAGCCATTTAATGATTTAAGGTAGGAAATTCTATCATTTTATCTGCACTTTGGAAAAAATCTGTTTAACTGAAGTAAGGAATAAAGACAAGGAAACAATTCAAGAGACAACTGATTTAGTTCAAGTCATAAATATTGAGAGCCTTAGATTACATCAGAAAAAAAGGAAGAGTCAGACCTAAGAGACACCTTCCAGTTAGAGTTCTAAACACATAGTGTCTGATCAGCTGTGAAAGAGAGACAACAGGAGAGTCACCCCAGATATATGGCTCAGAAGAGTGAGAGAGCAAAGTAAATTAGTAAACTAAGTAATAATTTTTTAAAACCACACACGCAATTTTTGGTAAAGATTTAGGAGCTTAGTTTAGGACCAAGGCTGAAATACTTAGATATTTAAACAGAGTTTTCTAGCACATTATTGAAGATGAGAGTCTAAATAATCGGGGTTGAGTTAGAAAGTTTGGAAACATAGAAAATAGATGGTTGAGGAATACATGAGTTATGGAGGGAGGCGTAAAAAGAATATATACACCAAAAGGGAAGGGAGACAAGATTCAAACCTTGGAACCATCCATATTTAATGGGGAGATATCGAAGGGGGTTGATAATGGAAATGAAAAAGAATTAAGATTTAAAAAGAATTGGGAGATAGAGGTGCCTTGGAAATTAAAGTTTGGAAAAGGCATAATCAGAAGTACCAAATGCAGTAGGGAGTCACGAGAGAGAGAGAGAGAGAGAGAGAGAGAGAGAGAGAGGAAGAGAGAGAGAGAGAGAGACATTCACTGAGGTGATGGCTGAAGTGAGAATATCTGCTGTGCCAACTATAGTGGAATCATTTTGGTTATCGACTGCTGCATATCAAACTACCCCCCCCCCAATTAACAACTTAAAAGACCACAGTTCATGATTTCTCATGATTTTGAGGGTTGGCTAGCTTCACCTGAGCAATTCTCCTGCTGTACAAGGAGTCTGCTGGAAAGTCCAAGATGACCTCACTCTCATGTCTGGTGCCTCACTTTGGGTGGCTTAAACAGCTGGGGGCCATCTGGGCTTCTTCCCCTCCCTTTGAAGCCTCTGATCCTCCAGGGACAATCAGACTTCTTTAAAAAGCAGCTTGTTTCCAAGATTGCAACAGAGGAACCTATGAGGTCTCTTAAGGTCTGGGCTCAAAAGACGAGAACACCCCTTCTGCCACATTCGATTGATCAAAGTACATCACAAGACTAGCCTGGTTTCAAAGGGTGGACGCACACCTCACTGCGTGAAGGAAGGAGCAGCAAGCATGAACGGGGATAGGAGAAATTGTGACTGTATTTGTAGACAATTACTACATGTGCTCTTTTTTAATGCCACCCGAGTATCTTTAAATGTTGGCGCTTATTTTAGTCCAAGCAGCTCCAGGATTCACATGATGCTCCGCAGCTCCCATTTCCATACAACAAAAACAAAGACTCTGGATCTAAGATCCACAAATGAGCTCCCACCCAAGTGCAGGTCTCAAGAGTCAAGGAAATGCACACCTATTCCCAACAGCAAGATCTGGGTTGGGAAATGAGCCAAGGAGAAATGAGCACACCACAGATCCTAATCTATATAAAGCTGCAAAAAACCAGAGCTTACTAACTTCTCACCCAAGAGTCTGAGTACAAACGTCCTAACAGCCTCATTTCATTTCTGGCTTCAGCATCCCAGTCATCTTTAGATCACTTGTGGCCATGAGGTATCAAATAACATGAGAAGGGGAGGGGGAGGACTTTTAACATTAACAACAGGCTCTTTGTCCATATTGAATGTGCCAGAGCAATACCTTCATGTACAGAGAAATATCGTAAACAGGGCAACCTTTTGCAAGACAAGTTTTCAGGAACTATGTTGGCCTTATTGCATATCTCTGGCATGTCACATATCCTAGTTTGAGTACATGAGTCTTCTCGCTGACCATTGCGCACACAGATGGTCAGACTTTTGTATTATTTGATATGCATTTTGAAAGTCAAGTAAGCTCTGATTCTCCAGTTTTATAACTTGAAGTACTGTTTTATTTTCCATTTTTTTGCTTTCAATGTACACACATAGACCAATTTTATCATTTTAGAATTTTTTCTTAGGATTAACTAATTCCATTACAATAAAACAAACAATCCCATAATACAAATGATTGAGATATGTAAGTACTACATATGTATGAATGTAAACAGATTGAAATTCATGATAAAATTCCTGACCCACAATTGTAGTGGTTTATTTGCAGCCATCTAATTGTAGAAGTCTCTAATTATCACGGTTTGATATAGTCTAGCTGGCTAGGAAACTTAGAGCTAGTCATTTAATGATTATTTTCTAGGACGAATAAATGTTTACACAAAAAGCACTATTTATACCTTCTGCAAGCAAGTCAATATTCATGTGTAAGTTCTTTGTGAAAAGAGAACTATATTCGTTTTTTGTCTAATCTAGTTTGCTGAATGTTAAACCAAAGGAGTTCGAACTAGATTATTCCAATGGTTCATCTTCAGCTCTAAAATTCTATCATTCCTTGGTTTTGAAAATGAATTTGAAGTTAGCAATAAAAACCAGTACGATTCCTCAGAGTAACTGAATCTTTCTACATCTTAGGCAGCTAAAACATTTTATGGGCCTTAGAGGATTGAAATGTCAGCAATAGAAGATTAGAATCTAATCTCCAACTAGGTCCCAGTGAATCTTCCCTTGTCACTCCAAGACATCTCACATTGCATGTAAGAATTTTACCCTATAAAGGAAGAGGATGAGAAATAGTTTTTCAGAGGAAATGTTTCCACTACAATCATACTTCACCTGCTTATAAAGTCAAAGTATTATAATTTTAAAATGCAAAGTTGCTCTCTAAGTTGAGCTTGATTTTCATTTGTTACAAAAACTTTAATTCTACTCTTGTCGATGCTAATGGCTGTCACCGATTTGGACAATTACCAACATAATTTTTTACATAAAGTTGTATGGAACAAAAAAGTGAGTTTGGAGATTGACAAAAGAAAACAAAGAATTTGCAATGGAAGGCAAGAGGCCTTTGCAAATATGAACCAATCCCTTTAGACTAGCATGGAGACTAGTAGCACTGATGGACTTTGGGATCGCGTAGACCTGGGTTTGAATCCCAGCTATTCCACTTAGTACCTTCAAGCCCTTGAGAGAATTTTTTCATAACTCCAAACCTCAGTTTCTTCTTGGAACAATATTAGCAGCAGTATCATAAACTGTTATTAGTAGGAAAATACATCAAAGGAGCCTAGCACTGAGCTTGACATATAGTTCAGAGTAAAATGTTTAATGTAGTTACCACCACCATCATTATCATTATCAAAACTAGGATCCAATGGACCTTTCATTAAAAAATTAAATGTATATAAAACAACATGAATGCAATAATGTGATATTTATACACTTAAAAATATTATTTTAAAAATCACTATTTTTATTTTTTTCTTACTTTATTTTATATTAGTGTGGTAGGAACACTTAACAGGACATCTACCCTCTTAAAATTTTAAATGTACGGTACATTACTGCTGACTATAGATATAATTGTGTACAACAGATAGCTAGAGCTGATACATCTTGCTTGACTGAAACTTTATGCCCTTTGATCAATAACTCTCCCTTGCTCTCTCCCACAGCCCTTGGTAATCACCATTTCACTCTTTGATTCTCTGACTTTGACTCTTTTAGGTACCTCATATAGGTGGAATCTTGCAGTGTTTGTCTTCCTGTGACTGACATCTTTCACTTAGCGTAATGTCTTCAAGGTTCATCCCTGTGGTTTCATGTTACAGAATTTCCTTCCTTTTAAAGACTGTATAGTATTTCATTGTGTGTATACAGCATATTTTCTTTATCCATTCATTTGTCACTAGACATTTAGGTTGTTTCCACATCTTAGCCATTGTGAATAGTGCTGCCATGAACACAGGAGTACCAATATCACTTCTAGATACTGATTTCAATTCTTTTGGATAAATACCCAGAACTGGGTTTGCTAGATTGTAGAGTAAAAATATATGCCACATCCTGCCAGAATAATGCCTGTAACTAACCCAGGATTTCTATTCAGAATATAAATAACATCTGTAGGTTAATAAAAACAATTAGAAAAGTGGTTGAAAAATATCAACAGGTATTCCAAAGAAGAATCAATGCAGATAAGTCATGAGCCTATATAAAGACACTCAGCTCCATGAATATCAGAGATATTTATCAATAAGTCAAGGCTTTAGTTTATGTGCAAGCAAAAAGGACTGGTATGAATGAAGTGACTGTTAACAGCAATGTCTGGGTGGGAGAAATCTCTACTGCTATCTTCTCTGGTAAAGGAAATTTTCTTGGAGAGATTAGATGGGTATTTATTATGAAATTTTCTGATCACTAATGGAATATGTAATTATGATATTAAAATTTTAATACAGAGAAGCACACAATCAAATATTATTTTCAAATTCACTATCCAGAGATTGCTATGATTAACATCTTATTCTATATAGTTTATATTTTCATCTTTTGTTTTTACAAATAGTCTTATTTTACTACAGTGATTGCTATATACACTGTTCTTCGATATGTTGTTTAGAATTTTATCAAAATTAATATACTTTATTTAACAGTGGATATATTCAGCTTATAATTTGTTATGAATAACATTAAATTATATGCTTAATTTTGACTATCTCTCTAGGAAAAACTCTCTTAATTGGAATTATTAGGGCAAAGAGTTGATTATGTTTAAGGCTATTGATAATCTATGATAGGACTATTCAGAAGTTCCTTTGAATTATTAAAACAACAATCTTGGGATGGAAAAGGTCTAGTTTCTTAGGTTACTCCAGTGGATATTTACCTTTTCTTCCTCTGAATGTCATACTAATTGTTACATCTATATTTATAAGAATATAGAGTATTGTCTGTCTTGACATGTAAATATTTTATATGTGTATTTCTTAGCCTCCAATAGGTAAGTTCTGGATTGTAGATATATCATACAAAGTCTGAATAATTATGTATTGTCAAAAATTGTTCTTTGTGTAGTGCTCTGTAGCACACTCTGTAGTATTCATGGTAACTCAATGAACATTGAAAGAAGTTAGAGAATGAAGACAACACGGAAGGAGAAGGAACTAATAATAGAAAATATTTATGTGAGGACTTTCAAATATTCAATAGTAAGACAAAATAGAATATTTCTCTACTGATTTTTTTTTTTTTTTTTGTCAAAATAAGAATACGGGGAAAGGTCCTGACTGATGCTTCACAGTTCTATCTTTCTGCTGAGTGATAAATAGCATTTCTCTGTTGGACAGGAGAGTGGCCTTAAGATTGTATTTAAAGCCAGAAGAATCGATAGAATAACCAAAAGGAGAATGTAGAAAGATAAAAGCAGGTCTAGGATCTGGCTCGTGCAACTTCCAAATTTTACAAATTACAGTGCAGATAAATAAAGAGAAGTAAGAAATGCACAGGATCAGCTGCAAAGGTGGAAAAGCCCATGGAAGCTAGTAGAGAAGAGTATTTTGAGGAAAAGTTGACAGAGTATGTCAAATGCTGCTGAAAATCTAAATAACATGAGGAAAAAAACATCTAATGGGATTTGAAAAAGTGGAAGTAACTGATAAAAACAGTTTTGTCCTTGTGCTGGAGGCGGAAGGCAAATTGAAATGAACCAAATCTTGGATGGGTAGTAGGGAAATAGAGGCAGGACATGTTAATGCATTTTCCATAAAGTTTGACTACAAATGGGAGGGGGGAAAAATGCGACTCTAATGGAAGGGAAAATGGGTCAAGGGACTTTTGTTTTCCTAAGATATGCATCGTTAGAGTTAATTTTCCAACAAAAATGATTTGTAGACAAAGAGAGAGCCATGCATCAGTAGTGATGGGTGGTAACAATAAGTGGAGTCCAAGAGACATTGAGGAGGAGGGGTCTGGTAGTTAAAATTTTGTTATGACGTGTTCCAACAGCACCACCACGGAGAAATGTTAGTATGGTAGGCTTTCAAGGATAGAAATTTGCTAACTCTTCCCTAGCCTCTCCCAATCCTTGATATAGAGCTAGAGAAGCTTATACAATGCACATCGCTGAGGTGACGTCTACAGGTTCCAGCTGTGAGAATGTGAAAGTGGATAAAGCTCAGCAGAAGTGTAGTGATAAAGATCAAAGTGGAGAGAGTACTGTTAATAACGTGCATACCTTTTTTACTGTTTCTGGAGAAATCGCAGAAGCAACTAGGATAAACGTGAAGCAATGCTAAGCAGACTTCAGGGCTACAGTCTGAGAGTAAGCAAAACAAATGCCTATTATATCAAGATAATATAAAGTACTGTGGACACAGAACAGATGTGAAACAAAGTCACTTTGTTTCAGGAAGCATGGCAACTATACCTATTCAAAAAATCAGGCCAAAATCTTTCTGAGAACTCAATCCATGAAAATATATTTACTTACATTTAGTAGTTTCAAAAATCCCCCAAATTTTCTCTTACTAATGTTATTAACAGTTTGGGTTTTGGAGGGGTTTTGGGGGAGTTGGGGGGGTTGTTTTGTTTTGTTTTGCTATTTAAAAATTAAATGAGTTTACATGTTCGAGAGTCCTTAAACCAATGCAGGCCTTAGTAATAAGCTAATCAAATCTAAACCTTTACTGCAAGGAAATATGAGACTGTAGCATTTGAGTCTTTGTGAGAAACTTTATGGTCAGGATTCTAGTGAAGATATTGCATCTGATTTAATTTGTCTGATTATTAAAGAACCAAATATTAAGGAACTATTTCATAGAGCTATAAGCCTGGAGAGGGGGGCAATTAATCAGCAAAATGAGACTTTTCAGAAACCTGGATGCCAATTAATATTTGAGACCATTACACTAAGTGTGTGATAGTTCTTGTTTAGGCTAAATGGTAATATTCATAGTACCCAATTTATAGACTTACTTTCTAAGAATAACATTTTAGTCTACGTATTTCACCTTAGCTTATTGGAATATGAGTTGAAATAAGAAGCACTAATTCCATAACTATCAATATCACTTTGAAAAACTCTTCAACCAAATCTGCTTTAATGAAAGCGAATAAGAGGGCATCCTTATAAATCGGAAAATATAAGTTAATAAGTGTTTGAAAGCAGCCTTGGCTGTCACTAAAACTTTATGAATGAATTTAATAAATACTCAAACTGCATATTACATATATTTACATTAAATATGTATTTTCAACTCAAAGTCACAGCAAAAATATATTTAAAGATTTCAGAGTTTTAATGAAATACACCACTTTTCTTTTTGTAGCTTGTCTTCTGATCTTTGAGTAGAATGTATGGTTTGAGTTATGGCTTTGTGCCAGAGAGTATTTTATTCCAAAGAATGCACTTTCATTGCTATGATATAGTTTATGTCACTGAGTGTGAACTATATTAATCTTAAATTACTAAAATGTAACTATAATTAATTGTTTTGATGTATTTTCATGTTTTAGAGAAAAGCTTACACATCATGGACCATGGATTTGCCTGCAGCCTTGGATGCTCAGAGAAGCCTGCAAATTATTTTTAATAGTAGGAACAATAGGGGGCAAGAAAAGTGAGGGAAAGGTCTTGGGAAACCGGTCGTCCTTTTTGCTCTGATTTAGGAGTCTTACCAAAGGCAAGTGACAATATACCCATCATTCCAACTGTGCATTAGTGAAAGACATAAGACATTACATGTGGCTTGATCAAAAGATGCTTGAAAGACAAAGCGACAAGACTTGAAATCCCCAAGTTTCAAAATGTCAACAGGGTTATATGAACAATTTCTGAGATAAAATGCCACCATTTCTTAGATATCTTTGATTAATTCTCATATTAGTAATGCGAGTAGGAGGGAAATGCCATAACTGAGAAATCACTGTGTAAGTTATTCCACAGTCACAAAGGATATGAATCATTGAGGACTATCACTTGAGTTCCCTGTCTTGCAGCTGCCAGCCTGCTAAGGGTGAAGCAATGACAGCTTCTTTAGTACTTTCATTCATTTCGGCTGAAGCTTTCCTGGTGCACCCTATGCCCCAGCTTAAGCTCACACTGAGAGCGGAGGCACCTGATTAAAAACAAAATGGCTGAAGGATCTTCTTCAAATGTGACAACTGAAAAGAATGTTTGTGGAAGTGGCTATTTTCGAGTTACGTCAAGGGTAAATTCCAACAAAATCAGCTCTAATACATAAACTTAGAGGCAAAGATTATTATTTAAACAAAGTTAATTGACTATGAATTTTGATCTCTTTCCAGTCAATTAAGAGAAGTTTGATTATTTTTCTATAATTATAAGGCAAAACAGCAAATTTTAAAAATCTCAAACCTGAAAGGTGTGACCTCACATCTGGTAAATTAAACTATTAGAAGGAAAAATATCCTCATTTTATAGCATATTAATAATATAAGGACAATCAGCTCAAAAAAAATCAAATATTCTTATATTCCTCCAATACATTTTTCCTTATGATCCAGCAATTCCACTTCTAGGTATTTATTCAAAGAAATCCAAAACACTAATTCAAAAAGATGTATGCACCATGTTCATTGCAGCATTATGGTGTGTGTATATATATACATATTTATATATAATATATGTATATATATATGTATATTATATGTATATATATACACACACACAATAAAATGTTACTCAGCCCTAAAAAAGAATGAAAAAGAATGAAATCTTGCCATTTGCAATAACATGATGGACCCAGAGGATACCATGCTAAATAAGTCAGAGAGAGAAAGACAGATGCCATATCATTTCTATATATATATATATATATATATATATATATATATATATGTAAATGAACAAACAAAACAGACACAAACTCATAGAGAGAACAAATTGATAGTCGCCAGATGGACGGGTGTGGAGGGGATGGGCGAAAAGACGAAAGGGATTAAAGAATACAAATTGCCAGTTATAAAAATAGTCACAGGGATGTAAAGTACAACATAGTGAAATATTATAATAACTGTGTCTGGTGTCAGATGGGTGGTGACTTCGTAAGGTGTATGAATGTTTGATCACTACATTGTACACCCGAAACTATATGTCAACTGTAATTTAAAAAAAATTTTAAAAACCTGGCACTTTTATTAGAGTATTTATCACATCCTACCCTAATTATTATTGGCAAGGTCAATTATGATGTTACTTCTCCTCCTGGGGCCATCTCTATTTCAATAGTGACACGGGTCATATCATGATGATAGGTAGTCAGTTGCATGGGATCAGAATCCATAAAGATGCCCAAACTCCCTAGACAGCAGAGAATTATACTCTGAATGGTCTCCTTGAAGTCTCTATCATTGGTTGGAGGTAAGAGCAAGTGTGTGCTCCCTCTCTGATGAAGCCAGGGGGTGAAAATTTCATGGCATTCCAGTACACCTCTGCTAAGACATTTTAAGCTTCTTCACACTCAGTTCTTTGATATGTCCATTCTGGATAGCACTACAAAACTGGGGGTTTGTTAACGTCTTCTGCAGCATTTAGTTTTGAAGTGTGGATGTGATTGCTAAATATTGTTTCGTTCTTGACCTCTAGGGGCTTTAGCTAAAACGAAGACAGAAAATTACCTAGAGAGGCAAGGTACCCCCAGGCAAAAAGATTTCTGGAGAAAACACCCTAAGTTTCCCATAAACCAAGAGTAGAAGTTGAGGGCATATAAAAATTGCTGTGTCTCCAAGTGGGCAGGAAGTTAGAACTAATGAACCTGCTCAGTGTCTCCTTGCCATGGAGGAGGTAGGCAGGACAGTCCTTGGGAGAGATTGGAAGAAGAAATATTGACCTCTCACAGTGATCACTCAGTAGTACAAGCTGAGTTAGCGTGAACTCACATTGCAGGGACAATTTGATCCAAGACAAACCTGTAGAGTGACACTGCATGGATTAGGAAAAAACCCTCTGAGATCCCTACAGGGCACAGACCAGAAGCAGAGTTCAAGTTACATCACAGCCCAAGCTGCCCCCTTTGCTAAGCACCATTATGAGACGTATGACCGTTTCTTTCTTTTGAACTTCTTTCTTTAAAATGAGTATATGTCAACATACTGAGAAAACTGTGAAGAATTTTATTCCTAGAATATTTTTAATAATTTAATATTTTTTTAAAAAACAACCAAATGTAACTTCATTGTAAATATCTATTAAATACACTCGTTGACAAAGAAAAAAATACACTGAGAATTCATCCTTATCTCTATGCCAGCCATGAAGATGAATCGTCATGTCATCAAGATCTTTGAGTTTAGGATTTACAGGCTAGTGCACAAAATAGACATCCTCATAAAGCCACATGTGGCTGGCTGTTTCGATGAAAGACAGAGTAAGCTGTCATAAAAAGCATTTCTATTAGTGACCTGTGGCATGTGTTTCTAAAATAAGTTCTTTTGAAGTTGATACTTCTTAGTAGAAAGGCATTCTCAAGCGTGTACTTAAAAAATTGATTACTGTGCCCGTTTATATCCTAGGACATGAGGGCTGGCATGATTTTTATACCTGGGGCCTTCCGCCTTCTTCCTCATGTGTAAATATACTAAACTCAAAACCCTTGTTACCATGAGAACTATAGATCATGTGAGCACATTTCAGTCAGAATGGAACCATAGTTATACCAAATTCCATTGAAGCTTTGCCTTGATGGTCTTTAAAGTTTTTTAGAATTGTGATTCTATGGACTAGGAGAAACTGGGTATATAATCTGAAGGAACTGGGTATTTTATGTGTTCATCATCAGCTTCCATACACTTTTGGAATAATTCACCACAGAACTGCAAACAAAAGTACGTATTTTAGTAAGTCCCCTTTTCTTATACCTCTGATACTTGCTCTGGGCTGTGGCAAAGATTTCAAAGATTTGCTTACCTCCATCAGATGTCTGTGTACTTCATTGTTTAGCTCAGTAATGGAGAGGAGGGAAGAAAATGTGGACCAATTTTTAACATTTTCTATATATGGAATCTCCGACTCTTCTCTCTCTCTCTCTCTCTCTCTCTCTCTCTCCTCTCTCTCTCTCTCTCTCTTTCTCAAATATTCCTCAGAACACTTAACACATCTACCTTCCAACTGTTTTTTTTTCTTAGCCATCGTAAATAAATATATAAATAAATATTTATTATAACTATATTTAAGGAAACATATAAAATATAAGCCAGCAATACATTTTCATTTTTATACCATCCAACTTTATTTACATTTCCTCTCACTTTCACCTCTTTCGTTTCTCTTCCTAACATCTGGCATCTCTCCCTTCTGAGATCCTGTATATTCCCTCTGAAGAGGTGTCTTTCTTCCCAATAGTAAGTTCTACTAGTGATAATTCTTTCAGCATTTGTTTGCCTGAAAGTATAATTTTTTCACTTTAATTTTCTAAGGGCATTTTTGCTTTATATGGAATTCTGGTTGTCAGGGGTTTTTTGGTTTGTTTTTTGGGATTTTTTGTAGCACTTTGAAAATATTCAGCTGCTTCTTGTTTTCCATTGTTGTTACAGACAAGTCAGGTTTTAGTTTAACTGTCACACAGGATAATATAATCCTTAAAGTTTTCTTAACCTTCTGATTGCTTTTAAATGTTCTCTTTTTGTCTTCAGTTTTCAGCAGTTACTGATGTGATCAGGTGTGGATTTTCTTTTATATTTACCATTTTTGCTGGTCATAATCTTTATGAAAAATGGTTTTATGTCTTTCATCAGTTTTATAAAGGTTGTATTCATTAGCTCTTCAAATTGTTTCTGCTCCATTTTTCTTTTTCTCTCCTCTAGGATTCCAGCTATAATTATGTTAAGCATTTTTATCCTACCCTTCATGTGTCTCTTAGTGTTTTGCTTCTCCTATCTTTGTCTATTTGCACATAATTCAAATTATCTTCTCTTAGCTCTTTCACTTAACAAATTTTTCTCAGCTGCTTTTAATTTGTTATTAAACCATTCTTTGAGTTCCTCATTACAGTTATTTTTCACTTTTAGAATTTCAGTTTTTTTTTTCAGTTTGCAATTTTCTCCTGAAAATTTAAATTCTGACTATTATCACCTGATACATAGTATAATTATTTTGAAATTTGTTTCTGATATTTAGAGCCCTCATAGGTCTATTTCTATATGTCAGTCTGTTTGGGCTGCTATAAGCATAATTCAAAAAACCACAGATTGGGTGGCTTATAAACAACAAATATTTATTTCTTACAGTTCTGGAGGCTGAAAGTTTAAGATCAGGGTGCCAGTATAGTCAGATGAGGGCCCTCTTTCGGTCACAGATTTCTTGTTGTATCTTTATATGGCAAGAGGGAGTAGGGAGCTCTATGGAGTCTGTTTTACAAAAGGATTAATCTCATTCCTGAGGGCTCCACCCTTATTACCCAATCACCTCCCAAAGGTCTTGCGTTCTAATATCATTACCTTTGGGGATTAGGATTTTAACGTATGAATTTTGGGAGGACACAAATATTCAGACCTGAGTGCTATGTTTTATTGTTGCTGCCAGTTTTCGGTGATGTCATCGCGTCTCCTCGTTTGTCTGGTTATGTTTTGGGAGTTTTTGTTTTTTGTTTTGAGGTTTTGTTTGATTGGTTTTGGGGGTTTTTTGGTTTTGGTTTTGGTGTCGTGTTTCGGTTTGGTTTTGTTTTTTTTTGGATAATTTGGATATCTGTTTGAAAAGTTGTTTGGAAAACTAATTTGAGACCAAACATCCTACCTTGTTCCAAAGTCTTTTTATTTTACTTCTGCTAGCTGCATGGGCACAATCCTCGAAATCTAGGATGGCTTCAGTCCAATTTGAAAGATTAAGAAGGGCCTTTCTGCAGAGCAATCGTTCTCACCCCGGAGTGAGGCTCTTTGCAGTGACAGCCTCACGCGAGAGGGTCCTCCAGTCCCCGTTCTTTTGGAGGTTCCTGGACTCCAATCCCCTTCTCTCTGTCTACACCAGTCTGTCAAAATGAGTGTCTTGGCTCTCCTGTCCTGAGAGGCAACTATTTAGAGGAAAAAGCAAGCCCAAATCCATCTTACACCACTGGGGCTCTATCCTTTTCTAAATCCTGGTCTGATAACTTTTAACTCTCTATTCTACTCTCAAGGATTTTCAGAACACATGATTCCCTCTCCCCACTGCTGTCCTCAATTACCTAGTTATGTCCACACAAGTTTGGGTCCAAATTATCTAATCTAATCTACTAGAAGCAGAAATGCCTCCAATAATATTTTTAATTATTCTTGTATTGCTTGAATATAATTTGTAATCTCTCCACTTTGAATATCCGGTCTTGATCCATTTTAAATTTGTATTATTAAATACATCCTCAGTGCCAATGCATGGCATGATCACATACGAGAACAAGTAGAATTACTTTCTTCATTTGTATAACTGTGATCAACAAATAGCGAATGCATTTCTAGTTGGCCATGCAGAAAATCTGTTAATTAAAAATGTTAGTCAGAGACAACCTGATGTGAATGTCCATTCAATTTGATCCAAATTTTTCCACTCACAAGATAAGTGACTTAGGCAAGATTTTTTACTTAGATGTACTTCATTTTCCTCATATATACATGTAACAATGATTCTTCTTTTAATGGATTATTGTTATGATTTTAAAAATGTATTTGAGGTATTTGTCACAAAGTAGGTACTCAACAAATTAAAGTTTCCTCTCTTTCTAAGAATGGAAGGTTGTTATTTTTTTCTTTTTATAACTACATGTCCATATTTTTCATCATTTAAAGGAAGTGGCTCAAACTTACATTTGAGGAATCATATCAAATGCGTGTTCACCTTGTTGTCTATTTAAATGACCCATTACAGGAGAAAATGGACATGAACATTTTTAAGCCTGGTCTCAAGCTACTTCTCTGTCATTATTTTCAGATCTTGGAAAGTGAAAATGGATGTTACCTACTTTTTTTATTCACTAGCTAGCTATGTTTTGTCTCCTCAGAGTATACCAATATCAATAATACTCTAAAGTATTGCTATATTTTTCCATTGGTCTCTCTTCTAATCTACCACTTATATACCATACCATAAACTATTTAAGAAAGTCATTTTTATTCACTGGGTCACTTTATTGTGTTGAGGAATAGAAGAGAGAGGAGTGTAAAGTTTGCTAATTCATCAATTTTTAAACAAGTATAGAAAGATACACTATAGGTCACAAAAACGTGTGAATAATACATGTTTGTAAATTTTAGAAACTTGAATTCAGTACATGGTGGGGAGTCTTATTCATCGTATTTAAGAATTCTTTTTGAAATTCAGATGGTAGGAATTCTTTACGAAACAAGATTTAATTAAAGTTTAGAAATAATGAGAAGCATGTCAATAACATGTTCATATGTACTTTCTGTCACCTTTATTGTGTTTTAAACAATTCTATAAACCATTTGAAAACATATTATTAGTTATAAAAATTCTTGACCTCCCTCACTAATAAGGTCATACATTTGAACAGCAACATAAACAGCAGAAAAACACTTCCTATTCTGACTAACCCAGAAAAATAAACTTGTACATGTTGAGCACTGTCCACCAGGCACTAACAGCACTTTTACATGTATTATATCATTTGCTCCCCACTACAAATTCGAGATATCTGAGTTGTGAACTGTAAAATAGGTAGGAAAAGAAATAACTGCAAATAACTTTCAGATACAGCTGTTTTTAAAAACTCATAACTTTTCTTTAGTTTTGTTCCAGTCAGTAACATGACATCTAGTGAGATTATAAAGAACTGCAACTTATTACTTATTAATATAATACATTTTCTTACAGTTGATACTTCTCCTGTAACCACTTTCTGCTTTGCTCTGTGCGTGTCTCTCTTTCCCCTTCTCTCCCTCTTACCTGTTGAAAGGCAGTTAATATATATGGTAGCAATGCAGTATTTAACCATGCATGCCCCAGGCAATTCTAACATAAGTTCGTGCTACTAATTAAAAGATAAAAATCTCAGCTTGAATAGTCAAAAAAGGAAGTGAAAAGAAAACAGGTCAAAAGAAAAATTTAACTAAACATATCAAGTGCCAATTAGAGTTAGGTAAAATACAAAAGGAAATTACTTATAATTAATGTATTTGGATCTTGCTGTATACATAATACATAGCTATATAACATGTGTTATTCTTCCTGTCCCTTCAATAAATCCTAATTATTAAAACATTTTTAAGTCTAAAATTTCTCTCGAATAGAAAAACTTTAAGTTTTTTTTCTTTAAAATTATTTAATCACACTGTTTCAGAAGTTAGCTAACTTATCTATATCTTCCTATTGCTTGATACTAAAACAGAACATATATTTCATTAGAGATGGAAAGGGGGAAATGCTGTGATTGTAATGTCCCTTTAGTAAGGTAATGGATTTACTACATTTTTCTATGTATTCTATGTTGACTCTACTACTCCATGTTGATTCTAACACTGAGCCAGGTCACCTATCGTATCACGCAAAATAAGGAAAGACAAGAATCATGACTGTGTGCGCTCAGTGGCTGAAACTGAGGCTGCAGTAGTTACCTCGGGGTACAGAATTTTGAAGTGTTTCTGAAGAACACTGTCCTCCTGGCATGTTGCTATAAATACGGCATGAGAAGCTACCCGTCATAGGTTCATTTGGGGAAGTGCCTTTGCCACCCAGACTATCTTTCCAACACTCTATCTAGACTTTGAATTTTTTTTTTTCATTTAGAAATAAAGTTTGGGGCAATATAGTTAAAAAGGGAGTTGCATGTTTAAATGAGCTCAGAAGAAGGTGATGAATGTCAAAACAGGTGAGTGCCTTCCCACCTATCACTACCTTTCCTTAAGCCTCATTTCATAGCCATTCCGGAGTCTGAAATGGGTGGGGGAAAAAAACACAGTAGAGAGTGGAAAAGTGCACACAAGGGGTAGGGGCAGAAAAACATTTTGCCCACCTAGCAATTTTCCCTTGAGTGGACTTCATGTCTCTTGCATAGTTGAGAATTGAAGCCTTTGCCACAGCTTCCATTCCTTACTTTTAGGCCTGCCCTAGATGAAGGGAAAGCTACCCGAAAAGCCAGGCTCTATGTATAAACTGAGTGACAGGAAGAGTTGGGAGTTGCTAACTTTTTTTGACAGCTCTCATGGTGGGGTAGATGTGAGGAGAATAGCAAAAGTATGGAACCACATGCTATCTTTAACATGTTAGCTCTTAGCTCCAGATCTTGGCTTTAAATTAATGTAGTTGAATCACTCACAGCACTGTCCTCAGAGTAATAATATGTAACAACCTTTAAAAGAAGTACGTGTAGGAGACCAAGAAGAGAGAAGCCATCTAAATTTGATAATAAAGAAAGAGAAGTATTAATTAACATCAAGCTATGACATTGTTCATATAATTCCACATAAAGCCAGTTTCTATAGAATTTTCTTTTTTACAAATGACCTAATTGTCTCTCTGAGGGTAAGCAACAGCTTAAGCCAGCAGCATCCGTATTTTATATATGTGTATGAGATTCAAAAGGTGTTCAGCCTATTAAAGCATTATGTGCATTAATAAAACATGTATGTCAATTTAATTAAGAATAGAGAAATAATAAATTACTTAATAAATATTTTAAAGAATAAATTACATTAGGAAATTACTTAAGTTATTTTATGTAAAATTTGTGGTGTTTCCATAAAATTGAAACTTTTCTTAGCCTACTTATTATCTCTCTTGCACACAGAAGCACCATGCACACATACTGCCTTTTTCATCTTGAATTTTCTTCTAAATAAGCAAACTTCACAGGCCTGGTCTTGATGCCAAAATGAACCCCTTTCATTTGCTGATTGAGCTCTGGCTCAACAGCCAATGTTTCCCGCTGGGTCCTTACAGAGGGTGCATTCATATTTTATCCTAATTTATTCATTATCAAACATCAAACCTTTGGAAGATAAAACAAAGACCTGTGAACAATGAAGGGAGAATTTAGTGGTTTGTTTTCATCTTCACCCTCAGATGAAAGAATTCTTTAGTAACACTGCCCTCTCTACCAATACATCATCCAGGTAATTGAGGGAGGGGACAGGAATGACAGGCTGGGCCAAATCAACCTTCAGCATCCACTGGTGCACACAATAACCTCCAACATCAAAAGTATCTAATGAGAACTCTAGAATCCATGGCATTGTATTAGTTGACCCAGTCTTGTAATTAAGTATCAAAAAATCCCCAAGCTTTTTGTGGCCATTTACAAGTTACGTAGCAAGATTTCTACACGTGCGAAACAAAAGAACTTCCTCTTACTTTTCTTCTCAGAGGAGAAAAGCTTTAATGACAGCTCTGGACAGGGACCAGATCTTCAGTATCAAAGACCCCAGTATCTGTGTGAGTTCTGCTGCTTCAAGACTGCATAGTAATGAGAAAGTGGCATATACTTATTTATAAAAAGGGATATTGCCTTCCTCAAGGGTGTTTGAAAAGGATAGATGAAATCATAATGTGAAAGTTGCTTTGTCAAATGTAACGAATCTTACAAATGCTCCATATGTATTAGGACAAACACTGACACTATTGCTTTCACCCCTTGGACAAAGCAGCAAAGAAAGTGACATCTCCACCACGACTGGCCTCACGTAGGGACATTTATAGACTCATTACGACATGTAGTACCATGGCACCTCGACTATGTAGATTTTCTGCCCCACTTAAAATTAGAAATTTATTCTTTGGTTACAACATGAAATTATGTCCAAGGCATTATAATGACATGAAGAAAAGATAGATGAATGAACATTGTCTTCTCAAATGATTGATGCAGATAAGAATCAGGAGGCAACAGAGAGAAGCACCAGTACAGGGCGAATGAGAAAGGAATTAAATTTACAACCCCCATGGGCAGAAACCGATGAATCTTTGCAACCCTGGCTGGTTTGAGATTTTTTGTGGTATCTCATCAGTGTTGATACCATGTTAGATACCATTTAGATTTTAGGTATCAACCATTTTAGGTAAGCATGATGAAAGTCTCATCAGCCAACTCCAGATACTTCATTGTGACCCTTGAAACTAATTTATGTCATATTTTTGGCTTCTTGGTCATCTGCAGTCTGAAAATGATGTACATTGTATTGCAAAGGCTGCTCAACAATGACAGTCACATTATTGGATGGGTCTTCAGTTCTCACTGTCACCCACAGGCTCCTGGCATTCGTGAGCATTAGAACAGCTTCTCTAAAAATCAACTCAAGTAGATTTCTGCCTCCACCTCCCTCACCTCCTAGTATTCCTCATACCTTTATAAAACAGTTTGGTCACTTCATGTGACTATCCCAGAAAGAGATCATCTCTTTTTAGACACTTCCAGGCCAAATGGAGTAGAAGGTTATATAACTTAACTTATATACCTTAGTTTGCTACATAAAAATTCATGAATATGACCTTGTTTTTTCTTCCATGTATTATAAATAATTTCAAACAGTATACATACACATATACACATATATGTATTTTATACTGCAGACAAATATATATTATATAGATATACCTACATGCTTTAAATAATTGACTGAAATGTTGATTTATTTTTCTTCAAAGCATTTTAAATAGACATCAATAATTAGAACTATTCTCATGTTTAAGATTAATCAGAATTTTAATGATGTATATTTTTTAAATATGTCATATTGGAAAATACAGCTTTGTAATTATTCTCAAAGAGGACCAGGAAACTGCTAAAAATAATGAATTTTAAATTGTTCCTATTTAAAAGCATCTGAAACAACTTTCAGAGTATAGTACCCAGGATTTTTGCTGTCTTTTTGGTCTTTATCTTATCTCATGGATTAGCCTGTATATGATTTTTGTCTGAAAAACGTTAAGATACTCTTATCTTATCTTGAAGACACTGTGTAGCATCAACTCTTTTACTTTTTCCTTCTCTCTCTTTCTGTCCTTTTCCTTCTCCTCTCTCTGCCACTCTCCCCTCCTCTTCCTCTTTTTAAAGTAGCAAAGTCACTGGGAAATTTTTTTCTTACAAAATCACAAAATATTTCTTGGAATAATTCCAGAGTTACTAAATATCAATATACCAATCACTAAAAAGGCCAAATGATCAAAATAATTTTCAAATATTTATAGGATAAATACCTTAAGAATTTTATAGGATTTTACTTATTTCTTCTTCTTGGGACCACAGGTGATTCTTAATCTGTTGCTTTCCAATTAAAAAAGTATTTCTAGATTTAATTTTTAAGCTGTATTCTCTCTTTTGAAAAGCTGGACAGGCACAGAACTTCTGTTTCAGTGATAATCAAAAGCTATAAACGCAGGTGTATAACTAGGAGTAAATGGTATATGTAATACGAAATATGAAAATTGAAAAACAAAACTTACGAAAATTGAGGGTGGACACATGTGGTTGGGAGCACCTGAACTATATTGCTCTCTGTGCCAGGGATGTCCAGCTTTCACGTCATTTTATTCTCTGAAAAAATACTTTCAATAATAAACTTTCAGATGGAGTAGGTTCTCCCACTTACATTCTAGATAAAGGTCTGCATCTTTGTAAATATAATAGGTCTTAATGTTAAATCATTCTAAAAATTCATGCCCCATTCATCTGCCCCACTGAAGGATAAGTGCATAAACAAATAACTCACATTACATCACCACCATTCAGAACGTTTCAATATTTATGATACAAGGAACAAGCTGTGCCCTATATCTGATGAACAACATCAATGGAGTTTTACATTACTACTCAATTTTCAGCTAACCATTCAGATCACGTTCCTATTACTTTCTGTTACTGCTGAAATTGATGAACGATTCTATGCAAACGAAGTCTTTCTGAAGAACCCTGAAGATTTTCAAGACTCTTTTTCTTCATTTTGGGCAGTTTCTTCCAAAGCTAATGAAGCAAACACATTTAGGATAAAAGGCTAAATTCCTTACGCATAAAACTTTCATTTGAATATCCAGAGCTTAGTTTTCTTTTTTAAAAAAAAAAAAAAAAAGATGCAGATAGAGAATCTGAGTTTCACTGTTGAATTACAGGACACTTAACAAAATAGACTGGATGCAGCAAAAGTGTAACATTCTCATATCTGCCATAACACCTTTCAGAAAAGAAAATTCCAGGAGCAAAAACAAAATTCCAGGACCCGGGGTTGAGTATCTATTCTAGGTGTAGAGGAGTCTTCATTAAACATTTATTCTTATGTACTTGAGTTATCTTAGATTGCACAGTGATCATCTATATTTTTCTATGTATGTGAATACCATCATGACATTATGAAAATGTTCAATCATACTTATGCTTTATTTTATACACAGTTCTTTAAAAAGTTTTAACAAATATATTTCAGAATTTAATTCTAAATTTAATTCTAAGAGTTGTATGCATATTCTTATTTTGAATTTAAAAAAATAATATTGGTACATGAAAATAATTCTAGAATTTTGGAAAGATTTTAAATTAAAAATAAGCAATTCCTTTTGCTCTTCTCCAATTCCTAGCATAATTCTACACTGTAAACTTTCATTAAGAGTTATTGGATATACTTTCAGAGATTTTAATTTGTACACAAATAAATGGCTTTATCCTGCATCAAAATACAAAAATAATAGTTTGGGAATATAAATAAGAAAGAAGAATGAAAGAGTTTTGTGGGTCTAAGGCCTTGCAACTTAATGTATGTTTCATGGAGCAGAAGCATCACACTCACCTGGAAATTTATTAGAATGTAGACTCTCGGGCCCACCCTAGACATAATAAATCAGGATCTGCATTTTAATAAGATCCTTGAGTATTTCACATGGTCCTTAAAATCGAGAATCATTAGTCTTAAAGAGGGTAGAGATATTGTTAACTAGAGTTCAAAGTCAAGTTTATTTGTAGAAATTATTAACCTAACTAAGCCTATTAAATAATAGAAATATATCTTATCATTTCCAAACTAGAAGGGGGAGGAAAATGAAAAGACAATAATTAAAAAGACAAGAAATGAGAAAAAATGTAGATTAAACAAAACAAAGAGAAAGCAGAAAACATGATAGATGATTTAAATTCACATGTAGGAGTACTTCACTGTTTCTCAGTTCTTCTGGTCTGAAATGATGTCTATGGTTTATATATTAATGGTGGGAGTTAGACAGTTTTTCTCAGAATTATATCCACTCACTTTCTCTCTCTATTCCTACCTGTTGATTTGAGGACAGAAAACCTGGAGTAAACATTGTGGCTGGTTTTGGAATTCTCTCTATTTCCAATGCTCAGTAGAGATTGATGTTGAACCCCTTCCTGCACTTTATAGTTGCATTGTTTGGCTAAGCTGTCTGATATTTACTCATATTTTGGATAATATTTTTCTTTGGGTGGTAATTAATTCCTTAGTCTTTAGTGGTAAAGACTGAGGAATTTTATTTTATCTGAGAATTCCAAGAATGCTTTTGGGCAATCCTCCTGTAGGTGTGTATTAGTTATCTATTGTGTACCGAATTACTCCAAGATTTAGAAGCTTAAGACAGAAAACATTTATGTCATAATATCTGAGGATGAGGGATCATTCTACAGCTGAGCTGAGTGGCACTGGCTCAGGGTCTCTCATCAGGTCCCTGTCAAGATGTCAGCTATGGCTGTAGTCATCTCAAGACTTGCATGGAGCTGAAAGGACCCACTTTCAAGTTTATCCCCTGCTTGTTGTCAGGCCTCAATTCTACATGAACTGTTGGGCAGAGGGCCTTAGTTCTTTGTCACATGGGCCTCTCCATACTGCTGCTAACAACATGGGAGATCGTTTCCCTATGCTGGGTGATCAGAGCAAGAAAGAGAGGTGCTATCTTTTTAACATGAACATGGAAGTGACATATCAATTCTGTTTGTTCTATTTGTTAGAATTGAGTCACTAACTCTAGCACAAACTCACCAATAGAGGAACTACTCTCAAAGAAAGCAATAATAAAGCATTTGTGGATATTGTTTTAGATCACCAAAATGTATATGAAGCACTGTGATACAGGAAGATGACTAGATATTCTGCTTTTCCACTGAGAATAAAAAGAAGCAGCAGCTTACTCTAGTGTTAGAATTATGAATCTGAAAGTGGCATGGATTGTCATTTTGATTCATTATATTTCTTCAATGATTTATTTTTTTATTACAAAAGGATTCGTGTTCATTGTATTGGAAAATACAAGAAATATATGAATGAGAAAATTACATAAGCTTATATTCTGACAACTGCAAATAACCACTTTCTATATCTTAACCATTATGGTACATTTTCTTCCAAACATTTTTATATATATTTTTATATGCATATATGTGTGTTGACAAGCCTCCTTCACTCATCCCATACCTCTATTTCTTCCCAAAAGTTTACTTTCACATCTAAGCCTTTCTTAGTCCCTGAAGAAGAACAATTGCTTCTACTTAAAAATAAATCCGAAAGGAACAAGATTTTTCTCTTTTTTAAAATGATTCATTTTTAATGGCATTGTTTTCCTGGTTCAAGATAAATAAATATGAGCTGATTTGTAATTTTGGCTGACTTGTTCTTTGAAAACATGGCAGTTATTTTTTTTTTTTTTTTCATTCCAATTTGGGTTTAGTTAAGACAGACCTGTCAGAAAAAGACAGCCAGAGAAAATAGCCAAAGATAATGCCTAATCTCCATCTATCATGATTACACTTAGGGCAGCACTAATGCTCTGGAACACTCAAGACCTGGCAGCCACCGGAGGTCTCTGAGTGGTACTTTGCCTATTCTGACATTTCCCAGCGTCTATCTCGAGAGGAAGAATTTTTTTTTAGGTTCATTTTTTTCATTGCACTTAAAGTGAATCCATTTCAATTTTGAAAGAAAATCACTTTACAGTAGCTGTTATAATCAAGCCACATGAAGGCCTGAATAAGAGTCATAGAGAAAATATATTGGTCAATGTCTTCGTGTTTCTATCATGGATCTACTTGCTTACATGTGGTCTAGCAGATAGAAACACATAGTGGCTTTTTTTTTCTTTCATTATTTTGTTTGTTTTGTTTTCTGGTTATGGGAAAAGAGAAAAAAGCAAATACGTCTATTTTATAAAGGATAATGTATGCTAACAGTTACATTGAGCTGCCCATAGCAGAGACTTAAAACATAACGGTGGCTGACATTTAACTTCTGAATGTCTTTTTCTCTCACCTAACATGAGCTAGAATGGTGGCTCCATAAAGTTATCAGGGCCCAAGTTCTAATATCTTTTTGCTTCTCCATACTCAATGTATAGGCTCCATTCTCAGATTCATCACATGTTCACAAGATGGTTATTGGGCCCCCATAATCATCACTACATTCCACATAGGAAGATAAAAGCAAAGAGAAATTTTAAAAATCCCTTGCTAGTTCGAGAGATCACACAATCGATTCTGCTCATATTAGCTATATCCACAAGCAAGGGAGGTCAGAAAATACAATTTTTTGGATGGGCACATTGCCCCTCCCACCAATATAGAGATTCTGAAAAGAATCAAGAAGTAGAGAACAGATATTGAGTAGGCATGTAGGCTCTAAGAGGAAAATCTGATTTTATACCAAGTAATCAAGGATTGGGAAGAGGTGAGCCACTAATAGTCTTTAAGTACCATCATTTCTAATAAAAGCTGATGACCATGGCTTCACATAAAGCTCTATTCACTCAAGCGCTGAGTTACCTGCAAATTATATAAACATTATCATAGCAAACATTTAAAACTTTAATCTATTATGCATAAGGATGCGATCTCAGAATTGTTTCATTTTACTGTGATAATAGATACCATGTATGATCTTAACACCTGAAGAAGCCCCAGTTGCTCAGAGTGAGCCTTGTGTGCTTATACACAGCAGAATCTTTAGCCTACATCCTTCCAGATGTAATACAGACCTAGACAACTGGTTTCTGGAATAGCATAACCAGCAGAGGGCACTTAATTGAAGAGGAAGTAAAATCATAATGCCATTCCACATTTACATAAGATTTTAAACTGAAAACAAAGAAAAACTGCTTATGTGTATTGTTTTTAAAAACACGCAATACTGCTGTGAGATGGATATGTATTCTTATTCCCTGGCCACCGATAAGAAAAACAATTCACTCTAGAATGATTAAATAACTTGTATAAAGTCATCAAATGCATTTGCGGTCTAGACGGTTCTTCCATTTAGATCACCTTCCAACTCCATGATTCTTACAAGAGGTAGTAAAAAATCCAAGTCATTCTCTCTCAGAAATGGAAACTCAAGACAAAGTCAGGTATTTGAATTCGTGACTACTGAGGAGCAACAACAAAATCGTGCCGGTAAGGCTCATTCGTACACGGAACACCGAGGCGTTGCGCTGACGAACCTGGAGCTGTGGAAGTGGCAGGTTAGGCCTGCACGACTCGTAAGACTGACTCTCTGTCTTAATCACTCGGGATATAGATGTAGATAGTGCAGACATGGGGTATCCATGGCAAAGGAGGTAACGCTACACAAACAAGAAATAACCGGGACAGTAATATGACCTGGATCACATTTTCATTGTGTAAAATGAAAGTCTCTGGAAAGAGACCTTTTATAGTCAAAATTTAATTTGAAAGAAAACCTGACTGAAATTTAGTTGAACTGGTTATAAAAGACAACTCTTGTCATTCATTTTCGAATGTGGATATAGATGAGGAGAAACAGTGACATTTGTCAGTGGAGCTGAAAGTTCAACTTTTATAAGGCAATTTATGTTGCCAGATTGCTCTAAACAGACAGCATAGATGACTAATTATTTGGTTCCCCTTTTAATAGGCTGAATATAATCTCTTAACATCTGTTCCCGTCTTAAACCATAGAACCCGGCTATCCATCACATAGTTTTGTTGTTCAGAAAACAAACAGGCCTAACATAATTAATCAAGAAAATGACTCATCAGCAGCCATGAATCAGTCATGGAGTGTCACTGTTAAAATGCAAACATAATACATACTCATGCATAAACAGAAGGAAAGGCTGCATCATCACTTTGCTAGACTAAGTCTTATAATGAATGCTTGACAAATACTATAAACAGTTTTATACAATACTTCATTTTCTATGTGAGGGAAAGTTGGAAAGAGTATAGAGGAAACTACAATAATGATTCAAAGGGCTGAAAAAAGCAAATAAATGCTTTAAGATGGAAACATTTATTTAGTTTTAAGAAGAAAAGTTCTGTGAGCACCTAATTGTTATCTTCAAGTACATTATATAATTATAGATTTTGACCATATATTTTAATCTTCAGTGAAGGGAACAAAATAGACATAACATAATAAAATACATTTAAAATATGCATATGTAGAAAAAAATTTTTTTTCTGGATTTAGACTTTAATCTCAGGATCAGAGGTTCACAATAATGTTCTCCCATTTGGGATACATGACATTCGTATGTGAGATTTACATCTATAAATATATACCAGAGTGGGCTATAGCAGAAATAAGTTGGGCTTTGAGTTACAAGGAATTTCCTGTAAACGAGACATTTTCAAGTAGATATAGTCTAGTACCCACCCACCAGACACAATATAGTTATTACAATATTATTGACGATATTTCCTATGCTGTACTTTACATCCCTGTGACTGTTTTTGACTGTCAATTTGTACTTCTTAATTCCTTTACCTTTTTCACCTAACACCCCTTCCCCCCTCTCACCTGGCTACCATCACCTTGCTCTCTGTATTTATGAGTCTGTTTCTGTTTTGTTTGTTTGTTTTATTCTTTACATTCCACTTATAAGTGAAATCATATGGTATTTGTCTTTCTCTGTTTCTTACCTATGGATGAGTAATACTCCATATATATATATATCTACCACTTCTTTATCCAGTCGTCTATTGGTGGGCACTTACATAGCTTCCATATCTTGGCTATTATGAAGTATGTTGCAATGAACAAAGAGGTCTATATATTTTTTCAGATTAGTGTTTTGGATTTTTTTGAATAAATACCTAGAGATAAAATGGCCATACCATGAGGTAGTTCTACTTTTAATATTTGTGGAACCTCCATACTGTTTTCAATAGTGGCTACACCAGTTACACTCCCACCAAGAGTGCACAAGGGTTCCCTTTCTCCATATCCTGGTCAACAATGTTGTGTTGATATTGATGATAGCCATCTGACAGGAGTGAGGCACTATCTCATGTTTAATTACATATTCTCTGGTGATTAGTGACATGAGCATCTTTTCATATCTCTATTAGCCATCTATATGTTCTCTGGCCAAATGCCTATTCAGGTCCTCTGCCCATTTTTTAGTTGGATTGTTTGTATTTTGTTGTTGAGTTGAATGAATTCTTTATACATTTTGGATATTAACCCCTTATCAGTGTATCATTGGCGAATATAGTCTCCCATGCAGTAGGTTGTCTTTCATTTTGTTGGTAGTTTCCTTTGCTGGCAAAACCTTTTTAGTTTGATGTAGTACCATTTGTTTATCATTTCTTTTGTTTCCTTAGCTCAAGGAGATACATATGAAAAAATATTACTAAGAGCAACATCAGAGAGTTTACTGCTTATGATTTCATCTAGTTTTATGGTTTTGGGTCTTACATTTAAGCATTTCATATTTTTTTGAATTTATTATGTATATGGTACAAGAAGATGGTCTAGTTTATATTTTCCATTATCTGTCCAGTTTTCCAACACCATTTATTGAATAGATTGTCTTTACTCCATTGTATATTCTTGTCTCCTTTGTCATAGATTAACTGACCATAGAGGCATGAGTTTATTTCCAGGCTCTGTATTCCTTTTTGTTGATCTACATGTCTGTCTTTATGCCAGTACCATGCTGTTTTGATTATTATAGCCTTGTAGTATAGTTTGATATCAGGTAGCATGATACCTCCAACTTCATTCTTCTTTCTCAAGACTGCTGTTGCTATTCGGGGTTGTTTTGTGATTCCATATAAATTTTAGGATTATTTGTTCTAATTCTGTGAGGAATGCCTTTGGTATTTTGATAAGGATTACATTGAATCTATAGATTGTTTTGAATAGTACAGACATTTAAAATGATACTAATTCTTCCTATCCATGAGCACGGTATATGTTTCCATTTACTTATATCTTCTTCAATTCCTTTCTTCATTGTCTTATAATTTTATGAGTACAGGTCTTTTACCTACTTGGTTAAATTTATTCCTAGGTATTTTTTTGATGCAACTGTAAATGGGATTATTTTCTTAATTTGTGTATAAAAATACAATTAATTTCTGAATATTAATTTTGTGTCCTGCTACTTTACTGAATTTATTTTTCAGTTCTCATATGTTCCATAGACTCTTTAGAGTTCTCTATATATAGTATCATGTCATCTATAAATAATGACAGTTTTACTTCTTCCTTTCCAATTTGGATGATTTTTATTTCTTTTTCTTGTCTGATTACTGTGGCTAGGATTTCCAACATTATGTTGAATAAAGTGATAAAAGTGGACATCCATACCTAATTCCTTACCTTAAGGAAAGTGCTTTTAGCTTTTTACCATTGAGTATGATATAAACTGTGGGTATGTCATATATGGCCTTGATTATGTTGAGGTATGTCTTCTCTGCTGGGAGTTTTTATCATAAATGAGTAGTGGATTTTGTCAAATGATTTTTTTGCACCTATTGATGTTATCATATGATTTCCATCCTTCATTTTGTTTATATGGTGTATCATGTTAATCGATTTGTGGATATTAAACCAACTTTGCATCCCAGGAACAAATCCCACTTGTTCATGGCATATAATCTTTTTAATGTTTTGCAGAATTTATTATTTGCTAATACTTTGTTGAGAAATTTTGTGTCTATGTTTAACAGAGATTAGTGTTCTATAATTTTTTTTGTAATGCATTTGTCTGGTTTTGAATTCATAGTAATGGTGGCCTCAGAAAATGAGCTTGCGAGGCTTCCCTACTATTGAATTTTTTGGAATAGTATGTGTAGGTGTTATTCTTATTGGAAGCCATCTGCTCAAGGACTTTTGTTTGTTCAGAGTTTTCTAATTATTGCTTAAATTTTGTTAGTAGTAATGGATCTGTTCAGATTTTGTTTCTTCTCGATTCAGTTTTGGAAGATTGTGTTTCTAGGAATTTCTCTAGTTCTTCCAGATTTTCCAATTTGTTGGCATATAATTGTTCACAGTATTTTCTTGTAATCCTTTGTATTTCTGTGGTGTCAGTTGTCTCTTCTCCTCTTTCATTTCTGGTTTTATTTGTGTCTTCTCTCTTTTTTTCTTGATGAGTTAGGTTAAAGGTTTATCAATATTGTTTATCTTTTTAAAAAACTACATCTCATTTTTATTGATCTTTTCTACCACTTATCTTTTAGACTCTTTTTTATTTTATTTCCATCCTGATATTTATTTTCTTCCCTCTACTCACTTTTGGCTTTGTTTGCTGTTCTTTTTCTAGTTCCGTTAGGTGTTGGGTTAAATTGTTCATTTGGTATTTTTGTTTATTTGTTTCTTGAAGTGAGGCCTGTATCTCTATGAATTTCCTTCTTAGGATTCCTTTGCAGTGTCCCATAAATTTGGGTCATTCATTGTGTATTCATTTTCATTTATCTCAAGGTATCTTTCGATTTCTTCCTTGATCTCCTTGTTAACTCATTCATTGTTTTAGTAGCATGTTTTTTAGCCTCCACGTGTTTGTGTGTTTTTCAGTTCTTTTTTGTAATTGACTTCTAATATCCTACCATTGAGATTGGAGAAGATGCTTGATGATTTCATCTTCCTAAATTTATTGCGACTTGCTTTGTGCCTAACATGTAGTCTATCTTAGAATAGACCATGTTCCATGGCCAATTAGAATATATATTCTGCTGCTTTGGAACGAAATGCTCTAGGCTGCTGTTTCCTTGTTGATTTTCTCTCTTGAATATTTATCCATTGATGTCAATGGGGTATTAAAATCCCCTACTATGACTGTATTACTGTCGATCTCTCCTTTCATGTTGGTCAATATTTGCTTTATATATTTAGATGCTCCTACGCGAGGTATATAAATGTTTACAAGGGTTATATTCTCTATTGGAGTCATCCTTAATCATTACATAATGTATTTCTTTGCCTCTTATATGGCCTTTGTTTTAAAGTGTATTTTGTCTCACATAAGTACTGCTACCCCAACTTTTTGTTTATTTCTATTTGCATGAAATATCTTTACTCATACCTTTACTTTCAGTCTGTGTGTGTCTTTTGATCTGAAGTAGGTCTCCTGTACACAGCGTATGTATGGATCTTGTTTTCTTAATCACTTCTTTTCTATGTCTTTTGATTTAATCTATTTTGAATTTAATCTATTTACATTTAAATTGATTATTGATAGGTATGTAGTTATTGTTTTATTATTCATATTTATGTCCTTTTTAAAAGAAGTCTCTTTAACATTTCCTGATACTGGCTTGGTGGTGATGAACTTCTTTAGCTTTCTTTCGTCTGGGAAGCTGTTTATCTGTCTTTTCTGTTCTGAATGATAGCTTTGGCTATATAGATTAATCTGGTTGAAGGTCATCTTTACTTGCCATCACTTTGAATATTTCATGTCAGTCCATTCTGGCCTGCAAAGTATTGTTGAGAAATCAGCTGACAGTCTTATGGAAGCCCCCCTGTACTAACTGCATTTCTCTTGATGCTTTTAAGACTCTCTTTGTCTTTAACCTTTGCCACTTTATGATGTGTCATGGTGTCGGCCTTTTGGGGTTCATTTTGTTTCAGACTCTGTGCTTCCTGGACTTGTATGTCTATTTCCTTCACTAGGTTAGGGAAGTTTTCAGTCATTATTTTTTCAAGTAGGATCTCAATCCCTTGCTCTCACTTAAACTTCTGGTATCCCTATGATGTGAATTGTTACCACATTTAATGTTGTCCCAAAGGTTTCTTAAACTATCCTCATTTTTTAAAATTATTTTTTCTTTTTGTTGTTCTGATTGGTTGTTTTCTGCTACTTTGTCTTCCAAATTACTGATTCAATCCTCTGCTTCATCTAATATGCTGTTGATTCCTTCTAGTTATTTTCCATTTCAGTAATTGTATTTTTCATTTCTGACTGGTTCTTTTTTATGGTTTCGTTCTTTTTATGCTTACTATCTCTTTAAGTTCTAAGTTCCTTGAGCATCCTTATAATTAGTGTTTGAACTCTATATTCAGTAGATTGCTTGCTTCCATTTTATATAGTTCTTTTTCTGGATTTTTCCCCTTTTCTTTCACTTGAGACATGTTTGTCTTCTTATTTTGGCTGCCTCTCTGTTTGCTTCTCTGTATTAGGTAGATCTGCTACATCTCCCAATTTTGGCAGGGTGGCCTTATATACTAAGTGACCCATGGGGCCCAGTGGACAGTCTCCCTGATCACCTGTGGGTGCTCCAGGGTGTCCTTTATGTGGGTGTGTGTGTGCCCTCTTATTGTAGTTGATCCTTGATTGATGTTGGCAGGTCAGTGGGTGGGGTAGACCCTCAAGCTGACTGGCTGTGAGGACTGACCACGATCACAGTGTATCAGCTGCTGCGTGGGGGCTGACCCATGGAGCTGAATTCTCCCCAGCAGGCTATAGTGTCTGCAAAGACCACCCTTGAGATGTGCCACTTGTGGAGTTAATTAGGTGGTGCTTTGCTGTGGTCTGAAGCCGGCCACTGGGTGTGTTTATTCTAGAGCCTGTTCAGAGGGGCTCTGGTGCAGGCTAAAGTCAGTCTGCCCATGACCAGCCCAGGGCTACCTGGTAGGAGCCACAAAGTGATCTGTGTGGTTGGCAGCTGCCTACACTGGACACGGAGGCATGTGGGAGAGGCCATGGTGCAATCTGAGGCTGGCTTCCACCAGTACTGGGTCTGGAGCAGCTCAGCAAAAGGCACAGTGCATCTTGAGGCCTACCACCACTTGCCAGCTACTCATAAAGTTCAGCTGCTGAAAGAGCCTTGATGGTATTCAAGTGAATAGCCAGGTTCTCAAGGAATCACCAAGTGGAGTAAGTGTGTTCACCATGTAAATGCAGATTCAGATTTGGAGCCAGTGCTGAATCTGGAGCCATTCGCATAAGGCACAGCCACCACTTGCTGGGGACCTGTAGACCTTTGAGAGTTTTTTAAGAATGACTTCGGTGGGGGTCAAGGCCAGCTGCCTGCCACTGAAAGAGCCTCGGTGCACAAGTTGGATGAGGCACAGCACAGTCCCAGGGAGTCACCAGGGTAAAGTGAGTGGGGTTCACTAGGCCAATGCAGGTTCAGATTTGGCCATAGTGGGGAGGGCTCAGCACAGGGACAATGGCAGATGTCTCTCCAACCCTCATCTTAAGCCACACAACTAAGTCTCTCCTGTATGTCTCTGGCACCTCCCAAGCTGCCATCCTTCTGTGAGTGCCCGAGAGTGTGAGTCTGTGTACAGGCCTCTTAAGAGGATGCCTTGGTTTGTAGCTCTCTAGCTACCCAGATGGTCAGAATACCCACTGATTTACACAGCCAAATATTGTGGGGGCTTGTCTTTCCAGCACTAGAACCCTTGGTTGGGGTGCCTGGTGTGGGGCTAGGACTGCTCGCTCCTCAGAAGAGATCTCTGCAGTTAAATAGCTGTCCTGATTCTCAGCTATCACAATGGGTGTGGGGCCAGCCCATTTTGTATTCCCTCCCTCCTGCCAGTCTCAATGTGGCTTCTTCTTTATATCCTAGTTATAGAACTTCTGTTCAGTTAGTCTTCAGATGGTTTTCCAGGTGATTCTTCTATAATTTAGTTGTAATTTGATGTGGTGATGGGAGGTGAGTACAGCATTTGCCAACTCTGCCTTTTTGATCAGAAACCAAAAATTCTTAACTATAGAAGCTATTAATGAGAATAGTTGGTAAGAAAATTTGGAAAATTTTCTTAACTCACCTTATTAATAGAATAAATATTCAACAAACTAGAGCTTGTTGGGTGAATAATTGGATTTGCATTGCGAGAAGTGTAGAATACCTGGGGTGTAGTAACTGCAGAAATAGTTGGGTACTATATTGTAAATGACATGTAGTTTGAAAGCTACATAGTTTGAAAATTATTCAGAAATAATACAAAAATGTGGAAAACAATTTCAAACTAAAGAATGACATAACTAGTTTAATTATAGGACAGTAATTTCAACAGAAACTTAATCATTCTGTGAGAGCTAGGTTCTGTTAAATTTATAATATTTATTGACTTTTTACTCTGTATAAGGCACTCTATATCAGAGTCAAAAACTGTCTATAAAAATATTAAGAAGAGAACAAAGTTGGAGAATAAAATCATGCTCCCAATTACAAATCATACTACAAAATAAATCAAAACACTATGATACTGAAATAAAACAGACATGCAGATAATTGAAACAGAATAGAGCCCAGAAATAAATGGTCACTTAATTCACACTAATATGGTCACTTAATCTACAACAAAGGAGGTAAAAGCATATGATGGCATAAATGACATTAGGAACTTTGGACAGATACATAAAAAAATAAAACTGTACCACATTCTTACACTGATAGAAAGAAAAATTCAAAATAGATGAAAGACTTAAATGTAAAACTGAAGCATAAAACTCCTAGAATTAAACATAGATAGTAAACTCTTTGACATCAGTCTCAGCAATATTTTTTAGACATGTCTTTCCAGGCAAAGACATTAAACACAAAAATAAAGAAATGTGACTACATCAAACTAAAAAGCTTTGCGCAGCAAAGGAAATCATTAACAAAATGAAAAGAGAACATATTGAATGGGAGCTGATATTTGCAAATGATATATTTGACAAAGGGTTAATTAATATCCAAAACAGATAAAGAACTCATACGATTCAACATTTTAAAAAAAAAACTATTAAAAATGGTCATAGGACCTGAATAGACATTTCTATAAAGATGACATACTGATGGCCAACAGACTATAGGTGCTCTATATCACTAATCATCAGAGAAATGCAAATCAAAACCACAATGAAAGGTGATAACCTTACACTGTCAGAATGGTCATTATCACAAAGTCAACAAATAAGTGTTGATGAGGATGTAGTAAAGGGAACCCTACTGCATTGTTGGTACAACTGTAAATTGTAATGTAAAAAAATAAAAATAAAACTACCATACAAATCAGCAATTCCACTCTGGGTATTCATCTGAAGGAAACAATAGCACTAATTTGAAAATACGTTCATTGCAACAATATTTACAATATCCAACATATGAAAGCAACCTAAGTGTGCATTAATAGATGAATGAATAAAAAAGATGTAGTGTGTGCATGTGTGTGTGTGTGTGTATATATGTACACAGCTCCATTTTATAATATATACAGTGGAATATTACTCAGCCATAAAAAAATGAACTCTTGCCATTTGCAACAACATGGAGACCTAGAGGGTTATATTCAGTGAAATAAGTAAAACGGAGAAAGACAAATACTGTATGGTTTCACTTACATGTGGAACCAAAAGAAAGAAACAAAGGAACAAACAAAACAAAACAGAAAGAGACTCATACACACAGAGAACACACTGATGATTGCCAGAGAGAAAGGGGGTGGGAGATGAATAAAAAAGATGATGAGGAATAAGAGGTACAAACTTCCAGTTATAAAATAAATAAGGCATGAGGATATAATGCACAGCATAGGGAATAAAGGCAATATTGTAATTATTCTGTATGGTGATAGTTACTAGACTTAATGTGTTAATCACATCATAAGGTGTTTAGATATTAAATCTCTATGTTGTATGCCTGAAACTAAAAAATATATATATAGTATGTCAACTAAACTTTAATAAGAAAACATATTTTTTTAATATTGGGAGGAGATATGAAGATACATAGAATATTATCTGTGCTTCAAAATTCTCAGGGTACTCATTGTACATAAAAAAGTTTAAACTAGATAGAATATATTTTAAAGATCTCTGATAGTTTTCAATTCTGAGTCTATGTTTTTAGACTCAGAACTAATCAGAAAAAAATTTTGTTTGCTACAAATATTATAAGCAATGGAGCTTTTTGTCATTTTTGTTTCAGCCCCCAGGAAATTTCATTTCTAGGAATTTTCCATATAACTGGCCTAACGATTCATAAAGGTTCTTTGTAGCACTTCTCAAAGGAAGTAGCCTGGAAACAGGAACTAGTTGGATAAATCATATTCTCTGTATAGTATTTTATACTTAGTAGTCATTAAAATAAATGCTTTAACTATGAAAAAAATTATAAGATACATTGAAAGTTCCTAAACATTTTATAGCATGCTTCTGCTGGCAGGTCTGGAAGGATATATAAGAGAACATAACCCTAGTAAGGGACCTGAGAGTAGGAAAGAGGATTTGTTACATTTACATAATACCTACTTAACATTTTTTTCCACTTACTTTCATGTATTTTTTAAAAGAATGAAACTACCTGTCATATTAAGTGGGAAAATGGTATCTATTTTTCAAAGTATATAATTTTCTCTTATAATTTTTAAGTGCTGCTTCTTTATTTCTTTTCAGCCACAAGCAAGTTTAGCAAGAGTTTAATCTCAAACCAATATTATTATAAAAGTCAATTTTCTATTCTTCAATCACACAGCAGCCTGGAAACAGTGCAAGTAAGAATTATTTATGATACTCAATCTAAAAATCTCTTCAAGGGGAACAATTCTTCTCAAATGAAAAACTAATTTAAAATACATTCTCCATCACCTGTCAGAAGTCTAGATTTTATGTATTACCTTTCTTCAAAAGAAGATGTGAGATCTTCTGCAAACAGCAAAGAATGAAATAAGATATTTTCCCTTGGTCTTAAAGGAGTTGACTGTTAATTTCTTCAAAACTTTATTAATTTTTCCTTGCATAATAGAAAAATAATCACAGCAGTCTTTAAAATTATTTATATTTTGATTCAAAAGTAACCATAGTTATTATTTCTTCTGTGAAACAAATATTCTTATAATGAATACAACATGGTAATAATTAAAATCAATCCTTCCAAAATCTTTCTTTTTTTAGTTAATATGTAGCCTATTATATTATAAAAGTATTTTAATTATAAAAGTATTTCCTATTATAAAAGTATTTTAATTTTGCAAAAATAAGTTAACAAAAGCAACTAATTTTATGGTGGTTTAAAATATCTATTCTAAAATGTCAAATATAAAGATTACTAGGTACCATCTTTCAAATTAGCACAGTTCTGTTAACACAGCAGCACAATATACTATTATACTGTAAAATACAAAAGTATTCTGAGAATTCCAGAACAACACAAAGAACATATACATTAAGTTAATGACTTGGAAAAAGCATTAAAAATGTTTGCTGTTTTGGAGTTTTGCTCCAAAGTAACATTTTAATTTAAACTTTTTAGATAAGCTGAAGTGTAATGTCCAATGTTACTTCTTCATGTTTGCAACTCAGCCATTAATTATTTTGCCTGCGGCAGTCACATAACCTTTCTGTACCTTCAGAAAGATGAGAAATGGAGCCAGATTCCATTTCCCTTCTCTTTACTCCACTTGTCATTTCTTGGAGCTCCTTTTGAAGTAAAGAAGGAATAAGAATTCAGCTCTTTGTTTCTGAATGGATAGCTAATCCCCTTAATAAATTCCTCTGATCAACACACTTCTAATTAGGAGTGGACCTTTTCTCCTGCTTCAGAACTTTTCTGTGGGACTTAGAAAATCTGGTGAATATTATACACTAAGAATAAACACACTGTGTGGATGTAATTGGCATTACAAAACAGCTCCTCCAATTAACAACATTTTCTTCATTTTTTAAGAAGTAGCACCTCAACAGGATATTTTTGAGATAAAGTGCAGAAAACTTCAAGATTATTTTATTTTATGACTGTGATTCTTTCTTCCTTTATATGTATGAAGTCCCATCTCTAAAAAGCATACTTCCTTTAATTATCCCAAAGGAAGATTAAGAGCAATAGTGTTAAATTTAGTTGGTGGATTTACTAGATGTGATCAAAATCCAATTAGATGAAATCAATTTGATCTGATCAAATAAATTAATTCTATTAAAAAGGTTTTCATGCAAAGTAGAATGTCCACACTTTATAGGAAGGACAGGTATATGATTGGGCAACTAAACAAGATTTTATAATGTGATTTTTCAAGCATATGAATTAATACCTGATGAAAGGCATACCAGCCTTGGGTCTAGAGTCATGAGTTATAAACCTGGATTTATTAATGAAGTCAGCTATCCATATGACATCTCTGTTACAATTATTTTATTCACTTAACAAAATTTATTTATACACATTTATGAAATTAGCATAGAATAGTTCAGTAAATGGTAGTTTGTTTCCTTTCCCCTTGTCAGCGTGGGTCCCTTTCTCCTCACTCTCATTCACCCTTCATTATCACTTTAATAGATTTATTGCAATAGACTAATTGTTTATTGTTATAAATGCAGCAAAATACTGTGAACTGCTTAAGCACTGTGGATTATCTCAATTTAATATCCTAGCTACTGGAACACAGGAGATCTAAATAAAATTACATTTATTAATTTTCAAAGCTGCCAAACACTCTTTTTGCCTACTCAGCAGCCATTCTCTCTTCTTTCTAGTCAACTTTTATTTGTGCCAAGCGCAAGGGTCCGAGACAATTATAGTGACATCCCTGGCATAAGGGTGGAACTTAAACCCATTCTTCACCAGTGAAATGTAAATGGAAGTCTCCCAGAATAGGTCTTCTGGGAAAGATAAAAAACCAGAGTGAAGCCAAGAGGATACCCTTAAGTCTTTTCCTTCCTGAATGAGATGCTATTGTGCAAGGATGTGATCCTTAAAGATGTAGCATCCATCTTGTGATCATGCTGATACACAGAAATTGGCAGGTAGAAAGTTATTTTTTAAAAAAATTAGGTTCTTATTTATCTCATTGTACAAACAAATCAAAATCATATCATCTGCAAATAATGACAATTTTACTACTTCCTTTCTGATTTGGATTCCCTGCCTCGTAGGCAAGCTAGTAGGACTTGCTCTAGCTAGGACCTCCAGTATTATATTGAATAGGAGTGGTAATAATGGGCAACCTTGTCTTGTTTCTAATCTTAGAGACAGAAAATCAAGAAGGAAATGTTGGAATTGAACCATACTTTATGGAATTGAACCATACTTTAGGCCAAATGAACTTAATCATACATGGAACATTCTATCCAACAGCAGCAGAATATATATTCTTCTTAAGTGCACAACGAACATCCTCCAGGATAGATTATATGACAGGACACAAAATGAGTGATAGTAAATTTAAGAGGACTGAAATCACACCAACTATCTTTTCTGATTACAATAAAAACAGAAATCAATAAGAGGAAAACTGGAATATCTATAAATATGTGGAAAATAAACAAGACATTTTTGAAAAACCAATGGGTCAAAGAAAGAATTTAAAAGGAAATTTTTAAAATCTCAAAACAAATGAAAATAGAAACACAATATACAAAAACTTATGGGATGCTGTAAATGCAGTCTGAGAGGAACATGTATAGCAATAAACATGCATATTAAGAAATTAAAAAGATCTCAAATGACCTAACTTTATACCACAAGGAACTAGAAAAAGAAGAATAAATTAAACCCAATGTCAGCAGAAGAAAGGAAATAATGAAGATTAGAGTAGAAATAGATAAAATAGAGACCAGAAAATAGAAAGAATCAACAAAACTAAGAACTGGTTTTATAAAAGGTAAACAAAATTGACAATGCTTAACTAGACTAAGGAAAAAAAAACACAGAAGAATCAAACAAATAAATTAGAAATCAAAGAGGAGACATTACAACTAATACTACATAAATACATGGCTCATGAGAAACTACTATAAACAATGATATGCCAAAAAAAAATAGATAATCTAGAAGAATGCATTAATTCCTAGAAACACACAACCTACCAAGACTGAATCAGGAAGAAACAGAAAATCTAAACAGACATTTAATTATGAATAAGGAATTGAATCAGTAATTAAAACCTCCCAGCACAGAAAATCTCAAGATTAACAGCTTCACTGGTGAATTCTACCAAACACTTAAAGAAAATTAATATCAATCCTCTCAAACTCTTCCAAAAATTAAAGCGGAGGTAACACTCCCAAACTCGTTCTATGAAACCAGCATTACCCTGATACCAAAGCCAGATAAGGACACTACAAGAAAACTGTAGACTAATATCCCTGATAAATATAGATGCAAAAATTCCCAACAAGATGTTAGCAAACCAAATTCAAGAACACATTAAAAAGATTATACACCATGGCCAAGTGGGATTTATACCCGGGATAGAAAAATGATTCCACATATGCAAATCAATAAATATGACACATCACATTAACATAATGAAAGATAAAAATCACATGATCACCTCAATAAATGCAGAAAAAGCAACTGACAAAATACAGCATCCTTTCATGATAAAAACATTCAAGAGACTGGGTATAAAAGGAAAACATAATAAATGCCACGTATGACAAACCCACAGCTAACATACTCAATGGCGAAACACAGATTCATTGAATTATTAAAGCTGAAGAAATAGTTTCCAGGATCTAAGTGATTTACCCAAGATGACCTCATCAGTTACTTTCAGAAAGGGATCAAACATCTAGGCACCTATATATGTGCTTTGTTGTCCTTCTCTCTCCACTGTGCTCTGAATTATTGTCTCTATGCAGAAGAAAGTTTTCAAGATGACATTACTCAGCAGAGCTATTTTGTGCTCTAGAGAAGCTTATATTTCTGTAGAGATCTAGAAAAGTATATGGGGATTTAATTATTTCCAGTTGCATGAAATTGTCTATTTTGACCATATTTTGTCCTTGTTTGAAAACTTTTAATAATTTCTCATGTTGTAAAGAACAAATCCAAAAACACTCATTTAAGCAGTCAAGTCTCCTCATTTTCAACCTACATCCTGCTTTCCAAAATTCTCATCTTTATTCTCTACTTATAAATAACTCCCTAAATGATTTAATTTACTCATTGTCACCTAAACATGCCTGTGTTTTCCTCCTTTACATTCTTATACCTATGCCAGTCTTTCTTCAGAAAGATCCACTGATAAAATTCAAGTGATCCAGAACACTTGAAACAGAAAGCTTTACAACAGAAAGCATTCAGTTAATTCCAGTAGTTAAGAAAGCTGTAGCGTATGTGAAGTGAAGACACTTACAAGGGTGGTGTGTGGTGTGTGTGTGTGTGTGCTCGCATACGTGTGTGCATGCACATGCATGCATGATCACATGTACTTGATATATATAAGATGGAGAGCACATGTAAATGTAAGAAATATGATACCCTAACTCTATCCACATTTCTACCAGTGTTGATAATAACACTAATGAGTATGATAATTTTTTAATTGTAATTATCCAGAAAACATGTTGGTGTTTTAAAACTTTTTAAATACATGAATATCTATAACCCCCCACTCTTACATACACGTATTCAAATACATAGATAAAAATGAACAGAAACAACATATGGTGTACAAACATATCTATATATTCTAAGTCTTAAGGATTAAGTCAACTGATTTGATGAGAAAAAATATTACAAGAAATATGAGTAGAACATATAATACGTGTGGGATGAAAGTAGGGGGAGTTTGAGGGCATTGGTACATGTTGGGTACCTTCATAGTGTACTTTCCTTCAAATTTATCTTGTAGGAAGTAGCGGATTTGACTCTTTGAGGGTATGAACAATGTCTTATTCATTTTTCTGTCTCAGACCCCAGAATATCATGTAATAGACACTTCATGCTCAAAAAGTATTTCAAATTTAATTATTTTAAAAATAACTTACTACTAAACCTGAAATCTTGTTTGGCATTTCAAAAAAATTAAATAAATCTAAAGTTCTGTCCATAATCAACTCTTTATAAAGAAAATATAGCTCTTGCTCTTATTTGGAGCATATACTGGCCATGTAAAACATTAATAAAAGATTTAAAATAGTCTCTTTTGTTCATTAATGGTATAGTATAAGAAACAATAATGTGAGTATTAAATTTGGTGTGCATTATGTTTTTTGTCTACTCACTACTTGATTTCATTAAATTAAGAGAGATATTAATCATATAGTAAGGCATGAATGAGCCACAGTGAATAAAATTAAAAAGAAAGACAATGTTTGATTTACCATCCAGATTTCAGAAATCAAAGCCCTCGGTTATAACTAAAACAACAGCTGTGAGTGTTTTGAAGGAAGCTGACCAGTTTAAGAACCTAGAAATCATCTTGCCAGAGGTTCTCTAAGTTTTTGCTAACATGTGACTTTTATTCTCTCTGAGGTGGGCTGAGGTTGAGTCTAAAGAAAAAAAAGGAAAGAAAAGAAATTGTTTTTAACAAACCACTGTCCTAACTTAAGAGAACTATTTTGTTCTTAAATATGAAACAGTTCTCTCAGAGTTGAGAAATATCTAGTCTTAACCCTAATCCCATTCTTTGAGAATGACTCACAAGCTGGTAATTAAGTGGGGTTTTTTTGTTTGTTTGTTTTTTAGCTAAATTAACTTGAATGCAAAATTTGTATTGATTTCCTACTGTGTTTTCTAGAAGTTTTTGGCAAACTATTTCCCTAAGAGCACAATGAATAGAAAGATGGTTTTGATCAAATAAATATTTTCCTTTGAAGAACTAATCAGCCCTGCAGAGATTATACATTCTTACCACATAGAATTATCAATAACACTAAAATATTAAAAGAATGTTGATATAAAAATTTCTCTTGAGATTTGTACTTTTCATATTAGATTTTGGAACTTAAATTAAAATTGGT
Source organism: Eonycteris spelaea (assembly GCA_003508835.1). Taxonomy (NCBI): domain Eukaryota; kingdom Metazoa; phylum Chordata; class Mammalia; order Chiroptera; family Pteropodidae; genus Eonycteris; species Eonycteris spelaea. Next base: position 847,275 of record PUFA01000196.1, read on the forward strand.
CTTTTGAGCTATTAATCGTTCAGTAAAATTGACCTAAAGAAATTTGTAAACAATTTCTTATATATAGTATCTAGGAGATGATAGGAGTCCCATCAGTATAACAGATTAATACTGCTTCCATCTCCTTCAAAAATATGCTCTGTATTTAGATCAAACTGGGAAAGTAAAAAGACAATGATATTAGTGTTTGTATTTGCCTACATGATAAATATCAGATGACATTAAGAGCATGAGATGTAAATTTCATTTGTTTTATTAAGCACACTTTCCATTGTGGTTCCTCATGCCTTCTTACTCTAAAAAGGGGGAAATAATACAGGTTGCCCCCAAATTATTAATCAAATGACCTACTTTCAATCATCCCTTTCCTGGATTAGATTAACTCTGATTTTCCCCAGATGACCATATTCTCTTTTATTCCCATGAAGACATTCTTAGAGTTTTAAAAGAAAATTGTGGAGTTCCTCCAATATCTGTGGTCAGAACACAAATATTTTGAAATATAGTCTCCTTCCCAGCCCGCTGCTTCTATCAGTAACATCACCAAGAGTTCTTTTTTTACAAAAGAATCTTTGAAAGATCATTAAAAGAAATAGAAAACAAAAATAAAAACCAGTTTTATAACCCATCATTTTCTTTCATAGGACAGTCAATTGCACACAATCCACATGCTTTCATGTATTTTTTTTCTACGCCTTTAAAGTCTTGGTCGGTTGCTGGTCATACTCCAAATATCACTATCATCATTTAACGATAAAAGTCATTATAACACCCAATGATGTAGAAATGGAAAAAGTATTTTAGAAAGAATAAATTACATCATTTATAGGAAATAAAGTCCATATCTCTTCCCTAGTAGGAGAGGAACATCTAGGTCATTTTAAACTCTGGTGGATTTGGCATTAGCACGAAGATGGCCAGGACTTATCAAATTCTTTTTGCCTCACATAAAAGGAAAAATAGAAAGAGAAAAGCTTTTAATTTTTTCTAATTAAAAGTCTCTGGGCTTAAATGCATAACACACACACACACACTTAATATTATAAATATTATACATATATAAAATATGTAATAACTACTTCCTTTCCTCTTATTTTATATAGCAAAATACCTCATTAACATTACAATGAGGTTTTTGCATTGAAGAGAAATCAGGTGAGATTGTAACTAAATTGAGGAGGAATTTATGCCACCTTGGGATGGATGTCAGGACAGCTATTCAGAGGTAGATACAATGACTACTAAGACTTTTGTCTCCCTCCTTTTTGAATAGGTGCCAAGAGCATCTTTATTTGTATGAAGGATGATGGATAATTGGTTCCTATTGGGTGGAAGCATAGATTTGTTATTTTATGAAAGGTCAAAGGTGTATACAAATGACTAAATTGCATTAAAGTATCTTGCAAATGTAGCCACAAAGTCAATATTTTCACACTGTTATTATCAATTTCCCAAATATGTTCCCATCTGTTTTAAGCATGGTTTTAAAATATGGCTTCTCCCACTAGCTATATTCAGTAGCTTCTTCCATTGCTGGGGTTAACAATCTTAAATTTCTATCATGGTTATTTGTGAAGGTGAGCCAGTCAGAATCTGCTCTCTGAACATAGAGACTAATGTCTCTGGGAAAAGCCTAACACTGTGCCTCAGCAGAGACCACTGCAACAGAAAACTCACAAAGTACCTGGCACCGTGGCTAGATGGGCTTTGGTGGAGAGATCACTTACCACCGAGGGACTAAAAAGGGTAATAAATTAAATTAACAACAACAACGACAAACAAACAAACAAAAACCAAGAAATTTCTGGCAGAAGGGAAGCGATCATTTAAATTAGTGACAAGTCAAAGAAAGAGAACATTTCAGATCAGAATATTGAAAATTGTTTTGTTTCCTGAGGTCAGTGTGAGTCGCTGGGCAGACAGGAACTAAATTATTAGGCATTCTGCATCCTGAATGCCTAGAAGTTTGGTTATTCAATAAATGGTTGGTAAAAACTAAGGTGGGATATTTTTATTGATCCAACCAATATTTACTGAGACCCTACCATGTTCTACTTTCCATGGTGGAGGCATGGGTACAACGCAGTTAGACTGAGACTGTCTGTGTTAATAAAACATGAGCTCTAGTGAGGAAATTTTTTTAAAAGAATATGCAAACCAATAAAATTGTTATATCTCACAATATTGTAATAAACTTTTGTCCAAAAGGAAAAAACCTAAATAAAGCACATTTCAATTAGAAGTTAATGTTGAAATTTTTTAAAAAAAAGGGCCAAAAGTTTTATAAAGATTCTCAATCTCACGAGGAATTCTAGATCTCTAAGTTTTTTTTAAAGGTATTATTTTTCTCCCATAAGATTAGCAAAAATTAAAAAAGGTTGATATAAGAAAATAGGCTTGACTGCTCCTAAGAGGCTAGTTCACTGACCTCGAGAACCATGTGGCTGATCTAAATATGGTGATAATGCACTTCTGACCTAGCAATTCTACATCTAGGTGTATAACCTAGAAAACTCTTTACTCATACCTACATCGTGGTATATCCATACAATATATTAGATTAAATAATACAAACTTGCCAGTATTTGACTGCTTATACCTATAGTTATACACAGGTAAAATAAATAAAATGAATGTATATGCTGACATAGATAAATCTAAAAAACAAAACAATGAGTAAAAACAATAGTTGCAAAGGAAATCTAAAGCATAATTTTATTTCAGGAAACAAATAAAAAATTAAATATACAAAACAATACTAATGATGTTTATGGACATGTGTCTATATAGTAAAGTATAAAAACCTGAATGAGTGCAATACACATACTTTCTTGTACAGTGAATGAATTACAGTGTTTGAAATTATGCATAGATTTTAAAGAACTGCAGGGATGTAAATGAAGAGGCAATAATAAGAGAAAAGGAGAAAAATATTCACAGATAATGAGGAACAAGTGCTGAAAATAACATAATAGTGTCAAAATACTATCTGATACTCAAAAAATAATGCAACTCTGACAGGTCAGGGCGACATGGATCTATAGGATCCAGAGGACAAAATCACATAGTTTTGAAAGATTTTACATGAATCCATTTTAAAATATAAATAAGCAAGTCAAAGTTTTCTTCCTATTTCTATATTTTGAAAATATTCCATTTATCTTCCTCTCCTTGAAAAAAATATTTTTCTGAATTGCTAGAGTATCTTTCTCTAAATTTTCTGACGTATTTTAGACTGAAATTTATCCCTATTTTGTGTTTTTTGCTCTTCTCCTCCCACCTCTCTAATTGTATTCTTTCTCATAGCTATCATATAATGCTTTGAACCATTTTATTTCCAGGATCATATGTTTCTTATGGTTATAAATTTTAGTTGATGTAGTAAAACTAACAAAGTCATTCCATGTCTTTTTTCTTTTTTACAGTTATTTAATATATACTGTATTTAAATAGCTAGCAAAAAAAAAAAAAAAAGACGTAAGTAATAGCAGAACCATTACGGCATAAAACAAGACTTAACCTAAACCAGATATCTTAATACTAGTTTTGGAACAAACAAAAAACTCACCTAGTTTTAGCAAAATCTCAATGACTCAGGTCATTAGTTGCAGGAATACAACAGGAAATAAAATGCCTTACAAATATAATATAAAGGATGAAATCTCACCCATAACACATTTAGCAATATACAGAGTTATAGTCTAATGTTGTAGAGTATTAATATACTTATTTTTTTAGATTATATTAAAATTTCAGATTACTCTCTTGATACGCTTTGAAAAAAGTCCACCATAGCTTTTGATATGAGCGATGCATTTAATGAATAAAGTTAGAAAGACAGAATTAATGTAAAGGCTAGGTGGACGTTTTTTCAAAGTTTTAAAAATATGTGTATTTGGGTTGTGAGAAAGAGATGGTAGAGGAGACAGAGGAAAGTAAAGTAAGAAATTAAGATCTAGAAAAATAGTCACTCCATGTAGGTAAATTGTTGTACATTGAGAAAAATGTTACTTCGTTCTGTAATATAAACAAACGGGATTACTCTACAATTAAGCTACTGTTGGTACTAAATTTCCAAGTATAATTATGATACTTTAGTACTTTTCTTCTGGTAAATTGTAAGTTCACATGGAAAGAGTCCATTTTCCAGACTCATGGTTCCTTAATTTATACAAGTATAATCTGAGTGGTTATATGATTTAATGTCTCTGTACAAGTAAGAATCATTTTTTTACACTTAATTTCAAATAATCAGAAAAGTCAAATTAAATAACACTAAGTAATCAATATGTACTTTATTCTAGATTCTACGAAAAAACATGGGTAAGCCAAACAACTTGAAACAAGATGTCAAAAATAAACCCTTTGCAGTTCACAGGCTTGGGCTATTGAGGAGCAATGATAAGTAAAAGTACTTACAAATGTACTAAAATGGAGTGATGGTGAAGAACGCACGTCCAGTCTATGCTAATTTGTTTGTAAGCAAACTCTTTATAACTGTGATAAGACAGAGGAGAGGAAGTCATCACTCCAGTCTTGCAATCATGCCTCTGATTTTGATATACACTATCTGACATAGCCAAAAGGGGGGTGGGGGAACTGTGTATTAACTATTTTGATATAAAATATTTTTTTGTTTATATTAAGAAACAGAAATTTGTCTGGCTAATTCCATAGTTGAATTTCTATAAGAATCTTTTTTTGCAAATAAAAGAAAATATACATATTTCTGAACTGGCTTTAGAGTTAACTGTATGAGCTCTGGAGGTGGCTTCCTGACTGTAGGAAGCAATCTACCATCAGCCTTTGCAGCAACATCTGTGAAGATTACCAATATTGTATGCAAAGTTTTTGGCATACAGAAAGTGATTAAAACATGTTATATCTAACTGTAGTTAACAGTTTATGGTACTGTTTTCATTATATTTGGAGAAATATTTTTTAAAAATCAAGATGTTTACATATTTTTAGTCTCCTTATATTTTAAGTTCTATTCTTAGTGAAAGCTTATACTTTTCCTCGTATATAGGATCAGTTTAACCTCTCATTATTTTTTTGACCAGTGTTTCATTATGTTTTTCTGTATTTTAATTTATTTTTAATTCCTCATTAAGAGGACTATTTTGCATTTGTTTTTACAATTTTATCTTCTTTTTCTTTTGTGACATCTGCCTTTTAATGCAAAAACCATTTTCCCATTGAATTATATTACTTAACATTTTTCTGCTCACTACAATCCAATTAACATCGCCCATCTTCTATTATATATCTTTACCTTACATATGTCCTTTTACTCTTTTTCAACTTTTTAATGGAAAAAGTAAACATGTAGAAAGAACAGCATAAATCCCCATATACCTATCACCCAGTTTCAAAAAATTGTTAGAACATCATGACTTTATTTAATATGTATGTCTTTTTATATTTTAATTTTCTTACAGAAGCTCACCATTGTATTTTGTGAAGTAGTGATTGATAGAAACTTTATTATTGGCTCACACAATTTGGTTTTACAAATATGCATATTATCTAATAAGCCACATCAGAATCTCATATGTATATTAAAATACATACCATACAAACACTAACATGAAAGCTGGAAGGCTATATCAGCATAAAGCAAAGTAGAGTTTGGACAAGTAGGTCATGAATATAGCCAGGAATAGAAAAAGACATTTCATAATGATACATGAGTATGAAGAAATAAAGATTCTAAATGAATATGCACTTACTAACAGGGATTTAAAATACAGACAGAATGAAAAACATAAGTAATGTATCCACAATTACACCTTGGCTCTCTGTACAAAACTCTCAGTAATAGCATAAGAAAACAGAAGATAAGTAAGGATATAGAAGACCTGAACAATACAATCTGCCAACCTTTCCTAATTGACACCTGAAATACCACACCTGCCAACAGAACACACAATCATTTAAAGTGCACACAAAAAATTTACAAAGTAAAATCTTATATGGTCCATAAAAGAGCTTTCAATAAATTTAAGAGGCCTTAAGTCATACAAAGTATGCATACTGACTCAAAAGGAATTAAACTAGCAATTGTAACAAAGATACATAAAAAACTAGGAGGGTAGGGGAAGAAATGAAAGAACATATTCCTAAATAATCCGGGGGTCAGAAAATCACTAAGAAAGTTATAAAATATAATAAACTAAATGAAAACAAAAATATGTATTAAGATATCATAATCTATGATATAAAACCACAGTTAAAAGTTCTAAAATTTATAATAATTTCACATAAAAATACAATGGTGTTAAGTCTCAAAGAAAAGAGACTTATTTGCAGTGACCTATGTTAATTAAAATTGAATGGTGTCATCTGAAAATGTCAAAAGCAGCAAAAATATTTTTAAAACAATTTTAAAACGTTAATAATCCCATTTGGGGGGTTGTCTTATTATGGGTTTTCAATATTGATTTGTGTTAAAAATGTTTCCTACTTCAAGGTCATACAGCAATTATATTTTCTTGTAAAGATATCTTTTCTGCCTTTCTGCATTTTCTCCTTCTAGGACTACTATTATATGAATGTTTGGAGTCTTTCAACCTAGTTTTTCTGTTTAACTTGTTCTTTTATGCTTTCCATTTCTAAGGTCCTTCTATTATATTTCCTATAATTTTTCTACTGTGTTTCCTGTGAATTCTTCAGTGCCATCTCCAATTTCATGAATCTCTGCAACTAGTATAAGGTTTCTTCTGTGTATTGACTTTCAATCTCAAAAGATATAGATCTAGATATTCATTGTGATGATTTCTAATGTCTATTATTGTTTCATTTTTCCCAGTTTATTTTATAATTTATTATTTTTATGATTATTCTTCCTTAAATATTTGAGGTTTTAAAAAAATAATTTAAGGACATCTTCAGATTTTGTGCTACTTTATATTTTACTGGGCAGGAGTTCATTCCTAATTGTATAATTTGTTTTCTTTCTCAGCGTTACACCAGAATTAAGTGGAAAATTTTTAAGTAAAACATAGGAAATAGTTATAAAACCAATAAAACATGACTAAACATTTTGACAAACGTTCACCTAACTGATAAAAAACAAAGTAAAATGAACATTCAAAAAACCCAACTATTCCACTTTTAGGGTTGGTTAGCCTTTTCCAGAAGAAATAAATAAAACACAACAGTTTCTGTAAACAAAGTTCTAGAAGATGACATCTCAAAGCTAAGTCATCAGTCAGCCAGTGGGGTAACCATCTCTGTTCAACCCTCTCCGTAATTGCAGCATCTCTCCCCCATCTCAGAGATAGTTGTATTTATTATTTATCCCAAACAAGAAAAAGGGTGCCTTGCCCTGCTCAGACTGTGAAATCCTCCCCTGACTTGGCAGGATGGACCTTGGAGTCCTCCTGGTCGTATGGGGAAACAACTCGAGAGTGTCCACGACAAGGTCAGATGGAACAGTTTGATGACCTAGTGGGGGGGGAGTCAAAAAAATGAGCAACTGCAGTACTGCAACAACATTCGTGTGATGTCAGATAAGTTTGCTCTTTTAAGGCTTACATGCACAAACTACAAATTTTTTTAATTAAAAAAAATTTTTTATTATTATGGTGACATTGTTTAATGAAACTCAGTTTCAGGTGTATAATTTAACCGTAAGGCATACATATATATTGCATTATGTGTTCATCACCCATAGTTAGATTTCTTTCTGTCACCACATATTTCAAACTACGCATTTTAAATATTTGGTGGTTTATTGTGTTTTAGATTCTTTTAGGAGGGAGAATTTTAAAAGCTTGTATCACCAGGTGATTCCTTTCTTTTCATGGATCCAGCATAATTGTGAAGATTACATTTGTCTAGCTTTAAAATTAATATATTTTGTTTATATTTATACAAGACTAATTTTTGAACCTCTGGCCATGCTGAAATATCAATTACAATGCATTATAGAATAAGTTGAGCTTATTTAATGGTTGCCTAAAATTCTGTTTCTGCTATGAGTTTTTAATAAGAAACAATTTATTCCCTGCCTGCCAGCCAAATAATTTTATTTCCATTGGTAAATTAAACCATCAACATACATGTTTTAAATGTATGCAGAATATCCACATGATTCTCATGTATTTACTGCTTACAGTTTATTTTGCAACATAGCACCACAAGCTAAAAGGATAGGGTGAACTGTTTCAAATATCCAGTAATACAAAAGAAAAAATTAAACCTTATTTTCTATGTGACTACCTAACTCATCACTCTGATAAGCTGCTTTCTCATGCTATCATGATCCATTTATTATATTTTTCTACAGTTTAAAATAATTCATCTTTTAATTGCCATTTGGACAGAGAAAAAAAATGTTATTGCTTAATGAACTGCCAAACAGGGTCCTTGGCTGTTTAATTTAGGGAGTGGGCTACTTTCTTGACTCAGCAGGTGGTAAAACTTTAGTCTAAAGATGAAATCTTTTGTAATTAGAATTCATGTCATATATTCAAAACCTAAGCCCTGCGGGGCAGCAGTGAAGACAATTTCCCACCCACAAGACTCTATCTGGGCCAAAGTGCCATGAATTTAGAAGATTGTTTCCTCCTAATTTTTTCTTGTATTTGATGTGATTGTGTGTAGTATCATTTTCACGGCTAATCAACGATGATTAAAATGACTAAATACTGGCTCTAAAAATGTCCTCCCATGTACTCATACAGTTTTCATTCCAGATAATGCCACCATAATCTGTACCCACACACACTGAGCCATTAAGCTAAGCACAGAGCCTACTTTATGTCCTTTAATCCTCACGACTACCAAATGAAGGGAAAAATTATGGCTTTGAGAGATCAAACAACTTGCCTACGGCCATGAATCCAGTAGGAACTGGTTGAATTGTGATTAACATCCAGATCGGTTTTATTCCAGCCGGAGCTCTGTACTTGGAGAGTTATGCTAGAAATACGGTTCTGTGAATTCTCCTCCTAATGATCTGAGTACCCCTCAGGGCTGTTTAGTGTAGTGGTTCAGAGAGCGGTTTCCACCAACAGCCACATGCAGGACATTAACAGTAATGAGATCCTGATTCAGACAAACCAGATATAGAGGAAAAGAGTGGAAATTTGAGTATGGACTGGATATAAGATCATATTAAGGAATTATTTTCTTATTGTGGACATGTAAGAATGTCATTCTTAGGAAATGTCTGCTGAAGTATGTAGGATGAAATGTCATGTGTCCACAATTTGAAATGCTCAGAAAACTTTTCCAATGCATAGATATACAGACATACAGATAAAGCAAATACTACAAAATGTTAACGGGTGGTGAGTAAGCAGGCATTTACTATACAATTTTTAATTTTCTGTATGTATGAAATATTTCACAACAAAAAGTTGAGCCAAAAAAAAGATTCTGTCCTTGGAGTCATACTCTCTGAGCTTGAGTCCTTCTCTACTCCTTACTATTTTAAGAAATGTTATCTTAATGTTATGGACTTTATTTCCTCATTTGTAAAATGGGTAATAGTAAATACTACTTTATGAAGTGTGTGTAGTGCTTAGCGGCCACAAATATATCTTATAATTATTCAGTATTTCCAAATTATTCTCTGTGATCATCAACAGAGCCCATATGTTTGTTTGTATTATCTGGAATCCCTTTGGGAGTTAAACCAGATAGATCTTTCAAAAATCAAAGTTACATTAATAATAATATATATAGCTATGACAGACTATTGGGAGATTTTGTTTTCCTTTAATTATGTTAGAACCATGAAAGTTGGTGGTTCTTACATTCCTCTAAGTGTAAAATGAAATACTTTTTGCTACAGTTTTTTCAATAATACATATTATTTACATATAAAACTTAGATAATAAAAAGCTCTTTACCTATGATGAAAAGGAAAACCTACATCAGTTAGGTAATTTATGCATAGTTTTGAAGATAATAATGATGGTGAGTTAAGCTGAGTCTAAAATCTCTCCAAATGATATGAACATTGGTGTATAACAGTTTTGGAGTAAGCAAAGTGTAATTGATGGAGCTTAATAACATCAAATGAACTCAGAAGCTAGAATAAGTTTAACTCATTTTATAAAAATAAGCATACGGTTCTGCTTGAACTTTATCACAATTAAAGCAAACTGAATCCAGGTAATCTCACAGTAAATGTAATTCTTTATCAATAGCTTTTAAGTTTTATTTTTTGCATTCATGTGTTTAGTGATATTTATATAAATATGTGCAACTAAAAGTCGTCACTAAAAATATCTTCAAAATACCACCAATTTTATCATTAAAGTATCTGTTTCTTATAAAATAATTTATACAATTTGTGCAGGGCCTAATACAGAGTTCTTCCATCTCCTGGTTGATAAAGCAGTCTTTCCTGTTCCAAAATGTAATCACGGCTTTGTTTAAAAACAAAATGTCAATAATTATCGCCAAAGTTAAGACTTTTGTAGCAGATACTTTTTTGTTACCTTTCCAGCATTATTTCCTTCTTTGCCTCTTTTTCCTCCTGAAAATCTCTAATTCCTCTTTGGGGAGTCCCAGTTTCTGAGAAAGTTGACTCGAGCCTAGTTCATACCTAATTGAAGCCAGTCAGTAAATCTCACATCACAGTGATTGGCCGAAGGCTGAACATGTGACCTAAAGCAATTCAAGTGGAAAGAAGACAAGGATTTGCTGTGCATGCTAGGAAACTTTATTAACTTTTTTGCTAATGGGCACAACCAAATAGCACAGGGAGTTGCTGGAAGCCATCTTGGATCCCCAGAAGTAGTCTTCTAGAAATAAAGTTAAAGTTGGAGCACAGAGATGGAAAAAAACATGGTCTTGCATAGCAAGGATGTGGCACATAATTAGCCTCATCTGAAACCAGCTCTACCTCTGGATATTTTATTTACAAAAGGCAAAATTAAGAAGTTCTTCATTGTTTCTGCCAGTGAAATCTGATTTCTGTTATTTGAAACTTCAAGCATTCTTACTGACACACATTATTAGACCCTTCTGTGCTGTGGGAGTTAGCAAAAGCCACACAGCTTTGACCTCCCATGCAATTCCATGCAATTATAGAAATCAGAATGTTATTGAATCTGACCCTTATTTGAAAACTCTTTTAAAATTAAAGTGTTTAGAAGTAAACAGATTACTCTAAGGAAAACAGTTTATTTTTCATCTATAACTCTAAACTTTACATAATTGCTTTTAAAACACCAAAGTTTATGATTAAAAAATAAATATTATTCCAATGGTATGCCACCATCTACATTACTGCTTGTACCCATTCTTCTTTGGGTTTTGATGTCGCATTTTTCAAACCGATATTAACACAGGAGATGAATTTTGCATAAAGCTCTAATCATAATTCTGTGAATCAGTTTTTCGTTTTAGCAAGTGCTTGACCACTGTTTCAGTTGGCATTTTAATTCAGTGATTGAATCTAATTCTATCTGTATACCTAGCTGTGCACCTAGCTATATATCTAAATACATATCTGACATCTTTAAGTGGATAGCTGCCTAAGTTTTCAGTCTCTTGATTCTTTTCTGCTCAGAAACAAATCTCCTTTAAATCTGTAACCGTCTCCTTTAAATCTACTTACAGGCTGATGCAGAAAACAGTTTTCTAAGACTTGGCTCAGAATTCACTGGAATTGGAGCACTGGTTGTACGATACCGATAAAACCAAAAGTGGCTGAACTGGATGTTACGTAATTTACGTGAGCATGGACATTTTGTGATGACTTTACACAAGGTAAAAGGCCTTTTTGTTTCCTATGCAGGAAACAGCCTCATTAAAATATCTCTCTTTTTTCTTTCTCAATTCCACTCTCAGCCTCAGCCCCACCTTCAACCCCTTCTCATCCCCATAAGACTTAAATCAGTCTATAATCTGTCCTGCAGCTCTATGTGCTATACAATAAGTGTGATAACAACCTTGAGTTCTCTCCAGCCCTCCTTGGCTTCAGATCACAGGAAACTTTCTTAGAGAGGGAGAGAAAATGGACTTTCAAAGATTAGAATTACCACTTAACAGATACACAGGAGCCAAAACCCACAGAAGAGAAGAGATAAAACAAAATACTGACTCATGATGACTTCCACTTTCCAGTTTAAGCAAAAGAGTCATTCCCCGTCTCCGATACAGTTACTGGGCTACAATCTTATTTATAGAGCATGCTTTGAAGTTTATTCTGTTTTAGGGTCTCTTTGTTTTTAATCTGTGTTCAGCTTCATCATTGTTCACTAAAGTATCATAATGCTCATGTTTGAATTCTAAATTAAACAGGTCACTTGAAGGTACTGTGCAATCAAGCCAACAGAAAAAGAAACATAACAAAGGCAGACAATCTCATGCACATCCTGCCTTTACTGAAGGACCCTTGAAATACGGGTGTTTTAAGTGTGACCAGGAACTTCATGATTAACTGTTAGTTGCTGTCCTAAAAGGTGAAGGGAAGAAGAGAAACAAGAAGTTGACTTTTTAAAAAGTCTCTATTGACAACGAAACTTTTTAAAACAATCAAATCACTTACCTGTGATTTTATTTTGCCTTTATTTGCTTATCTGAGCTTCTCCAAAGATAAGATGTATGTATATACATATATGTGTGTGTACATTTGTATCTATATGTATGTATTATGAGGCTTGATATCTTGAGCTTCAAGTGTGATGAAGCTTTTATTTATCTTAAAATAAAACAAAGCATTTAGTATTAACTGGAATTGAGTTAATGGGTACTTTTAGAAGGTCATAAAATGATTAACTTGTTACTTTTTATTTTAGGGTTTCCATTCATTCCATAAATATTTATTATAGGCTAGTTCTGGGCCAGATTTTATACCGAGTGCTGTGTATGAATTAAATGAACCCTCCTAACTTCACCTCCCATAATTCCATAATTGCTTTTAAAAAAAACTTGCAAATTTCTTTTAAAAAAAATATTTATTCAAATTACTAAATTAGAAAACAAAGGCTCAAAAATATATACTGACTTGCTGAATGTCAAGAAATAAAATGGGAACTCAGGTTTTCTGGTTTTCTTACCAGTATTCCATTTGGATGAGCGAGCCATCATAAATGTTGGTAAAATAAGGTAGATATTTATAAATACATGAATTTATGTAAAAATAATGAGAAATAATGAGATCAAAATTAGCTCATTGTGTTTTTCCTGTCTTTTCTGTCCACAATGAACACATGATTTTTGTGTATTGAGTTCATTTCTAGACTCTCCATTGTCACAGAGCATGACAGTAAGGGACCTAAACATGATAGAAGGTGAGAGGGTAGAGGTCAGTCAGACTGCCAGGAGAAACGGAGAAACTGTTTCTGAGCAGCTGCTGTGCAGAAAGGAAGAGCTTCCCAAATGGGGTTTTGAACGAAGCTTTCCACCTGCTGTGCAAAATAAAACTCCTCCAGTTGCCTCTCCAAAGGAAGCCCAAAACACAGGTCTGTATTTTCCAGGCTTCTGGAGTTGGATCTGTTTCCTCTGAATATGACATTACTTAGAGACTGATCCTCATGGGGCTCTGGGTTATAATCAGGTATTAGTAATAGATTAGATTATAAAACAGTATTAACAAGAGGTCACAATGCACTGGAGTCCAAAAATGGTGTCCAGTAGATCGGCTATTTCTCCTGCAATGCTCCAAGCCTTCCTCCACCTCACACAGACCAACACATGCAAGCTGGTTTCTTACAAGCCAGCTCTGTTCATGTGTTATCTCTACACAACTTGCCCTGGTCCAGTCTTGGAGCTCTACATCCATACTTGTTCCCGCCTCTCTAGGTTTCTGACTGTAGGCTAGTCTTGGGATTTATGGGCTCAGAGTATTTGCTCAGCATCACTTTCCCAATACAAATTCTTACTGTCTTAGACTATAGTTTCTCTCACCCACTCCAATAGCTCAGGGATCCCCTCAATTAATCTCATACTTGAAGGCAAGGGTCGAGGAGATGTGCATATAGTAGAGGGGATACTTTGCTGCATTACAATAGTATTATTTCTGAAGAACAAGATTCTACTCAATTACAGAACAATTCAAAATCACCATCTTTTACTACTTACCATGTACATGAGACAACACATGCTTTCCCTAGGATAAACTGTGCGTTAAAGCAAAGCTTGTGAAGAATATATGATAATTAATGTTGCTACCAAGCCAAGCCAAGTTTTAAGGCACTGAGTTGGGGAATATATTCCAATGCAGTGAGCTTTCACCTCCTAAATCAAGCTTAATACATAAATGTGAGATTTTTTTTTTACTTGTGGTTTTCTGTTTAAATTACTCAGACTCCTCCTCTTCTTGAATCCTCTGGATCAAGGTAGAAGTTTCTGATACCCCTGATGACTTACAGAAAAGGGTCCCTAACTTCCAAAATTACATTCTCAACCCAGGGTATCCGTGAACCTTAGTAACTTACTTCACATTTTCTCTTAGCTGTCTCATTTCAGGTTTAAGTTTTCCAAATCTGACCTCTGGATTTTTATCCCCAAATCTTTTCTCTTTTCAGACTTCAGCAAGTAAATGGCCTCCCCACAGATCCACTAACACAGTCAGAAAACTGTGCTCTCTTTCTGCCATCACCAACACGAAAATATTGTTATCTGACTTCTAAAATGTATTTTAAAATCATCACTTTTCTCAATCTCCATTCTAATTCAAGTTACCATCACCTATCCTAGACCGTACAAGCGTCTCCTTTGCCACCTTTTCTCTCCTATGTACTCTTGCCTCCCTCCCTCCAACCCATTATCCACATAGCAGCAAGGGTGATCTTAAAATTGAATGATCTTCACTGCTCGAAACTCTTTCTCGTTCCCTGTTCCACATAGGACATGATCCAAATCTTAAACATGGTCCGCAAGATCTTAAATAAATTGTCCCAGTAATCTTTCCATCCTCATTTTACAACATGCTCTCAGTAGCTTGCCAGAATCCACCGTGCTGAACTTCATTCAGTTATTTTCAAGCACCAAACACTCTCCCTCTTAGTGTCCTTGGTTCATGCTGTTCCTTCTGCCCGGCACATTCTCCTCCACAATTTTTACCAGGCTAACTTAAAATGCCACTTCCTGCCATATGTACTGGATAGGGCTTTTTGATATTTTTAACTAGTAATTCTCACCTAAAGATATTCTCTGGCCAACAGAGCAGCGCAGGCAAGGGCAGGTCACAAGTACTGGAGAACTAATGCTTTCTTTCCCCATTCCAGCAACAGCTTTCAATCAATGACTGACAGGAGTTGGACAACTACCCCAGTGATCTCCACCCTTCGTTGGGATGAAAGTGTTGCACACAATCTCAGCATTCCCAGAGGGATTGAGCCCCAGTTGTCCACGTGGAAATCTGTTTAATAACAAGTGTTTAAATGCTTACTTTTTTCTGTTTCAATTCTCCCATCTCCTATCACTATTCCCAAACAGACTTCACACACCTTCTTGCTGCCTTGGGTCGGCTTCCAGAGGACTCTAACTTAAGGCACAGAGCATTTCTTAATAAAGACAGAATCATTTACTTAACTAAGTTGAATATACAGAAAGTACAGCTAGGAAATAATTCATTCAGTGTGCCTATTTTGATCAAAAAGAGCAGAATTAACAATTTTTGAATTATTCAGTAGTAATGTCCATGTAATCTGTAGTTATTCATTTCTGTGTATGTACAGATATGTTTATGTGGGTTAAACATGTGACTATTTTAACTACTTGTGTGTAAAATAAATATTTTCATATAAGTTAACTGGGACTATTTATCTAATCATTGGTTTGTATACACGTGCACACAAACATGTTTACATGAGTTATCTGTGTGACTATTTATGTAGAGAGTTTTTTAAAAGAATATGGTTTTGATTATTTCATGCCAGGAAAACAGAGTTCAAAAACCATACTGAATACACTTTTATTAAGAATATACGGAATTGTAAAATCAATTAAATATTGAACTATTGAGTACAGGAGGCCAAACAAGTGATTTGATGGCTTATATTACTAAATTTTGTCTCCCTACGGAACAAAAAGCATTTGAATCAAGTAATACAGAGGCAGTAGCTACAGATGAACTACTTGAGTAGAAGGGCCCAAACTGCTGTCCATATTGAGTGTGAGTTACTCACATCCTCCCTTAACAGTCCAGGATAGTCTCCAGGAATGGTTCTAGATCAGCCTTCGTTGCAACAAGGAAACTCTATGTTTCTAATACTTATCTTTAAAAGAAGTTTGTTGACAGTGAAGAGCTGAATGTGATCACTTGTAAATGAGTTAGTGATACAAACAGAATGAATAAGTCATCCTTCAATAAAGAATTAACAAGGACTAATCTATGGGGCCACTGGGAGAGTTCCCGTTCCCGAAGATGATATTTTATTGCAGTTTGTATTTCTAATTAAATATCTATTAGAAATGTACCGCTTTGCCTTTTGATCCTCTCTTTCTCAAAGGGCACACTTTTCCCCTCCTTCCACCCAAAGTTAAATATTCAGAAGCTTATGAACGCATGGCAAGGTGGTTGAGGAAAGAACTCTGGTTCATATGCTATGTTTTCCTTCTGATCTCCAGTCCTGCGTGTTGACCCAGTGCTGTGTGGTGATCCCTAGGGCTATATGACACATACAATTCCTAGGGATCCTGAATGAAATCTACCACTATGTAGCTCATCCATCTGGTCTTTTGCACTGTCATACCAGCACTCATGATGAAGTTTGTAGTGCATAAAATTTGCATTTGTGATGGACCTCTTGTAATGGATACAAACTTCAATTGTTCCATTGACTTTCTTAGCACTGCCATGTCTCCAAGTAGACACATGGGAATTCCTAGGCCTAGCACAGGGTTCTATCTAGAGCCTATGCTTATACACACTGTCATCTGCCCTTGTTGAACACAATAGTGTAGCATTAGTTGAATTTTCTTAAAGTCCTCCTCAACTTCTCTAGGATTTCTTTCATGATAGTTACCATCTGTCCCTCTGATTTTTCTTAGCACCTCTCTTTTATTGTTCTCTAAGGCAAACTTCCCATATGAAAAATAACCTTTCCTTATACTACACTTTGACTTATTGTTAAATGCTATACTTACTTATATTACTCAAGGGTATTTTTTAATATAAATATGATTCAAAGGTCATTCGGGAAATCAAAACATGAGCAAGGTCTCTTTATATTTGCTCTATTGCAACAAAACTGCAAATGTTCCTAAAGCAGTGGATGTCTCTGAGGAAGAGAAAGAGCACGTCCAAGAAAAATAACAATAAAAGTCCATTACTATATTACAAAAATATTATCTGTATTATTTCAACAACAAACAGCACCAAGATTCACACAGCTATAGCCCTACCTAGATTTTGAAAGTTACTCCTTTGGAATAAAGTAGTGTTTCTGAAAACCTTTTTTGTTTCAGCTCTCCTTTTCCTTGTCATATGACAATAATTGATCAAATTCTACTTTCAAAAATTACAAATGAGATGATGAGCCCTTCCTTAGGTCATAGAACACTTCAGCAGAAGAACAAAGATTGTCTTTTCTATTAATTACTAAAAGTAACCCACCCCTACAAAAGAGAATCTACTAGAAAAAATGGTATAAAAAAATAGCAACCATGATTGTGTCCTAATCATTAGTTAGTTGTGGTCAATTATAAGATGGACTATTAGTTTGGGTGGATGATGTAATTTAGAAAGGTGAAACAGGTGTTGCAAAATTGAGACATGCTTTATATTATTAATAGCACATCCAAGTGCTAAGAAAATTAGGAAGAAAGTGCAATGGGTATCCACTAAAAGCTTTTAAAAGGGCAATATGTTAAAGATTTGGGAGCCAAAATAAAAACCTAAAATAATTTATAGTATTATGCAGTAAATGTATTTCTTATGAACTTGTGGAATGTGATCACACCAAAAAAAATTATACCATCCCTCTAGGAAATAATTCTTAACCCTTGCCAAGTTAGGTTTTTATCCTTCCTATTCCTAGTTAACCTTGCTCTCAAACAAACTAGAAATATAGAGACCAAGGAAAGATTATTTTCTATGTTCATTATAATTATGAAAACATTTTGATATAAATTTCTATCTCATACTCATTTAAAGCCTCATGGATTCTGAATTTCACCTCAAACCTAAGTAAGTCCAGAAGAATGGCTCTTTTTATTAAACAATAGAAGAGTATCATGTTTCTTATAATGTCAAAAACAAAAAGCCAGCAGAGTCATGCACTGATGAAAAACAGATCACGGAGTCCTTTTAATCATGTCATCTAAAATGAGAGTCTTTACTCTCTTGTTACATCAAAACTATAAAATTACTTTATAAAATCCAAATATACTCCAGAATAAAAGCTACTACATTATGATGCCCCCCAGTAATTTAAGCCAAATGTTTTTCAAATTATATATATAGATTCTAATTTACCTTTCTAAATTAAATCTCACATGAAGTATGTGCACCAAACATAAAATTTTATTTCAGAACTGCCTGATATTTGAAGAAATTTAATTGGATTTCAATGATATTATGCCTTGAGCCTGAAAAAGCACCTAATATTTCTACTTTATTATCTTCTCCTGGTAAACTTTTTGAAAGTCTACCTACAAAAGATATATTTGTGTGTTATCTTAAATGAAAATAGGATAAAGAGCCTGATATGCTACAGGTACAGGGGACTTCTCTCTAAAGTAATTATTCCCAGGTAGATGGTGTAAAAGGAGTCAAATACATGGTGACAGAAAGAAATCTAACTATGGGCGGTGAACACACAATGCAATGTATATATATATGCCTTACTGTTGAAATGTACACTTGAAACTTACTGGAATTCGTTAACCAATGTCACCATAATAAAATAGATGATAGATAGATGATAGATTGATTGAGAGAGAGAGAGAGAGAATAATTATTCCTGGATGGGGTGCAGGGCAGTCAAATAAAGTCTTTCTACATTTAGCATTTTTAAGACAATTCATAATTTAGGCAACCTTAGATTGTCATGGGGGCATTAGGTAAATTGATTTCATAGGCTAGTGCAGATAGTTTAGAGAAAAGACAGAAATCACATTAACTGTGTCGAGTTCTAAGTTGTGCATTTAAAGCCATCTGTAGGTGAAGTAACTGCAGACAACACCAAACAACCTTATTCAAACACTGCAAATGACACACCCTGTCATGTCCTCCTTTTTTCTTTTTACATAAAACTGGGGCATACCAGGGGGGTCCTAAGAAAGAAGACAAGTGGAAGAAAAAGTATAAATGGTTCAGTGTGTAGGAGCACACCTTCTAAGTCACTCACTTGCCTATTGAAGTGCTTAAGCAGTAAATGCATAAAACTGGTGACGTTCATGATGGCCCTGGTATCAAAGCACAAAAACACAACAGCAAGACCTGGGTGGTCCTAGAGGGAAAGAGATATTATGGCAAGCTATGCAAGGAAAACCTTAGATCAAACTGCCTCAGGGAGCTGAAGAGCCACATCATAAAACCAATCTGAGATCGTAAGAAAGTTTAGAAGGAAAATCTATCCTAAAACATTTAACATCTAAAACATCTTTGAAAAAGCTATGATTGAACCAAAACCAAAACCTTGTCAGTTAGAAGTAAAATCCAAGCGAAGAGATTCAAATCACCTATAACTAGGAACAAGGAGACATTGGGTAAACATTCTTGAACAAATGCCACACTTTTTAATGCATGATACTGATAGCCAAGATATTTTGCTCATTCATTTGTTCAACAAATATTTATTTACTCAGTGCCTACTACATACCTGGTACCATTCTATGCACTGGAAATAGATCAAAGATAAAATATAACATAAATCATTGTCTTCATGCTGATTATATTTTAGTGGTAGGGGATGGAAAATCAACAACAAAAAGTAGATTATTAATGTGCTACATGATAAGTGCTGTAGAAGAAACAAAGCAAGTTAAGGCAAGTATGAAATACTGTGGGAAGGGAATAGGATCACGAAAGTTTTCATTGACCTGATGGAGATAAGCAAGCCATGCAGACTTCTGTAAGAAGAATAGTCTAGACAGAGAGATCCAGCCACAAGAATGCATCTGGCTTGTCTGAGGAAGAATAAGGAAGCCAATGTGACTGGAAAAAGGTAAAAAATAGGTGAGAGAAGGGGGATCAAATGATATAGAGCTACATAGGCTTGTTTAAGGGCTTTGACTTTTATTCTGAATGAGACGGGAGATGATTGGAAGATTTTAAGTGGATAAGTGAGATGATACTTTTTAGAAGACCACTCTGGCTGAGGAGCAAAGAATAGATTATAAGGTAAGAGTGAAAATAGGGAATCTCGGTAGCAACATAGCAACAATTCAGCTGAAAAAGTTGACAGCAGGAAGCAGTAAAGGTGATGAGAAGTGATCCAATTTTAGAGCAGGGCTCCCCAACCATGGCACTATTGATATTTTGGGCCAGATAATTTTATTTTGTGAGGACTGCCTTGTGCGTCGTAGAGTGTTTAGCAGCATCCCTTATCTGTACAAATTACATGTCAGTAACAAACCCTCACCTCCTTTGTGACAACAAGAATGTCTCCAAATGCTTCCAAATGCCCTAGAGGAAAAAATTTGATCCTGCTTTAAAACAACTATTCTGGATATATTTCATAGGCAAAGCCAAAAAGGATTGGAAAGAGATGTCAAGTATGATGTATTAGCTGGAGGGTAGGTAGTTTTTTGTCACCATGAGACAAAAAAAAAAAAAAAAAGAGTGGCACAAATAAAACAATCCAGAGTGTGTTGGGGGGCACTATGCAACAGGTCACCCTGGGACCAACCTGGAGGGGGGCCCTGCCATCCTAAATATGTCTAATCTATTAAGTAGCTCATAAGAATTAAAGCCAATTTTTAAATTGTAGAAAGAGAGAAAGAAATTATAGAAGTCAAACACCAATTTTAAAAACATGAAGCAGAAGAAATTGCATGTTTCACTTTCATTCAGCTCTCACTGGAGAAAACATGGCCATATACATGTAGTTACAAAAAATCTGAAACGTGATCTCTATCTGGGAATACATATGGCCAGTCAAGCAAGATGTGGGTGGAGAAGAGTCTGTCATTAAATGAGAAAATTAAAAATGAGAGATAGTTGTCTCTGCTAACAATATCTCCAAAGCTTCTTGGTCTGATTAACGGGAAGGATCATGTTAATATTAATCTTCCTGGGAAAAGAGGGTGGGGGGAAGGAGACGAGGAGTTCGGTTTTGAACATATTAAGTTTAAGATGTTTATTTAACGCCTAAGTAGCGATATTCACTAGATGAGAAGGAAGTTTTAGAATCAAGATATAAATTTGGGAACTCAAGCTTTGTAAAATGGATAAGCTCACCAAGGGAGTGTTTAGACAAAGAGCAAAGATTCCGAGGATCCGGAGGTCCTCTAATGCTCACAATTCAGGAAAAAGAGAAGAATAAACACATGAAACTAGAATGTAGCAGCCAATAGAAGGGAAATCAGTGGAGTGTCCCAGAAGCTTAGTGAAAAAAGTGCTCTAAAGATAATAAAATAATCAATTACGGCAAACTCTGATAAGTCAGGAAGATGAAGATGGAAAATTAACCATGGTGATCTTGGAAAAAGAAATTTGGAGGGATGATGGGCATAAAAAGAGGAGAGAAAATGCAAGAAGGAAACCAGAAAAAACGGAAACTTGTCCAAAGAGTTTTACTATAAAGCAGAGCAGAGAGATGAAGCAGATGCCTAGTGGGAGGAGGGGAGAGGACGTGTAAAGTAAAGAGGTTTTTATAAGTTGATAAGTTCTACAGCATGTTTGAATACTACTCTAAAATATCCAGAAGGGAGGGGAAAACAAACATTAATTTTTGTTAATTTTCTCCAGCACCTCAAAGATTAACCTGCTTGAATTCTGCCATAAACACCATTCTTTTAATTCATTTCCATTCAAAAAGTGATAGATCATGGGAAATTATGTATTTTCATTCAGAAAGTGAAATATAAAGCAAGAGACAAAACTTTTACATATTGAACCCCATATAAGAAATGTTATTTGAAATAATAAAGTTGATATTCAGTCGATGTGTGCTAGGATGGCCATCTACAACTAGACATTTTCCCCTAATCTTATAACTCTGGTATCTAACCATTTACTGCTCACAAAAGACATAACTAAATCATAAAAACAACAGAAAGGGTGAATGTCAAACAATAGAAAAAGATATAACAGGAGTATTGATATAAAAACTGATATAACTATTAATGTAAAAAACAGCTTTAAAGCAAAATCACATTGGCAGATAAAGAGGGTTAATACATAATAAAAACAAACCATTCAAATCACTTAGAAGATAAAACACTAAAATTGTACATACTTAATATCACAGCCTGAAATATATAAAGCAAAAATTGACTGAAAAAGAGAAACATTGACAAATGCATCACATAGTAAGAATTTTAATATAATATTCAGTAATTACTAGAACACGAACACATGCAAATCAATAAGCTTGATCTATAAGCCATAAATAGAAATATTATACCTCATAAATGAGAGATATTTTTTCCATTTGCAAACACTAACCATATGCTATACCTACAAATAAGTCTCAACAATTCTTAAACTCTTACCATAACACAATTAAATTAACTATCAGTATAAAGACAAACTTCCAGGTACATTTGACCCTTGAACAACCTGTGTGGAGGGGTAAAATTGTCTATCCCACACACAGTCAAAAATCTATGTTTAACTTTTGACTCCCAAAACTTACCTGCTAATACTCTGCTGTTGACCAGAAGCCTTGCTGATAAAATACACAGTCAAATAACACATATTTTGTATGTTATATGGATTATACATTGCATTCTTATAATAAAATAAGCAAAAGAAAATATTAAGAAAATCATAAAGAAAATACATTTATAGTATTTATTGAAAAATATTTGTGTATAAGTGGACCCGTACAGTTTAAACTGTGTTGTTTAGGAGTCAACTGTATTCCATTTGGGAAAATTTCTAAATATAGTTCTAAATAATGCAGAAGTCAAAGAAGTACCCTTTTTGATTAATTGATGTCTGTGCTATGCTGATTGTTAAGTATTTTTTGAATATCATCCTAGAAAAGACTAATATAAGAGACAAATCTCTGGCATGATTAAGAAAGAAAGAAGAAGGAGAAGGCAAAAAATATTAGGAAGAAGAAATACTGTACTAAAGATGCATGGGTATTTTTTTAATTAATGGAATAATAAATATACATAATACAAATTTTAATGAATAGTAATAAATTTGAACAATTATACCCTAGAATGATACAATTTGTTAAAACTGGTTCAAAAAGCTATAGAAAAACAGAGTATCCCATAACTATTTAGGGAATCAGTTGAAAATATTACTAATTGCCTTCCCTCCTCAAAGAAAACATGAGCCCCATGTAGGTGAGTTCCTACATCCATTCAAGGAATAAATAATCCCAAAATATAAGCCTGTATAAGAATACAATATTAAGGAACAAAGAGGCTAGTATATCTTTGATACCCAAACTGGACAAGATAACAGGAAAGTGTAAAGTTATAAGCAAATCTTATTAAATAACACAAATGGAAAATCCTATATAAAACATTAGCACACTGAATCTTATAGTGTTTTAAAAAAATCATAATAGCCAGATTAATATTTTTTCCAGGAAAGGCAGGGTTGTTCAACATTAGGAAATCAATGAATGCAACTTCTGTTTAAGTGGCAGAGTAAAGAGATGCTTTAATAAGCCTCCCGGATTCCAAACTCATGTAAAATGACAGATTACACATAAAAAGAGAGCATGCAAAAATGCTAACCACTCTATTGGTATAATAAATTACATTAATACAATTTATGATTTTGTAATATCTTTATATTACTGGACTAAACACTTGGTCATATTAGGTACTGAAAATAAAACTGTATTTTGTGTAGGATTTTTATTACTATGGTCATTTATAAAATGGATGACGATTTCATTCCTTGTCATTGAGTTTAGGTTTCAAATATACACTAGTATCACAGCAATATTCAGATATCCTGCATCCAGAAAAACTTTTAAAGTGTTATATGTAAATTTAACATTTGCTAAAAACCTGTGATATGTTTGCCTCACACCATCTTGGAAAGACTTTCCATTACCAACCCAAACTTTTTAAGAACTATTGGTCTATCTGAATTTTCTCCTTCTTATGCCAATTTCGCCATTTCATATTTTTCCCCAAAAATGTTTCACCTACAATTTCAGCTCTTCCTGTATGGTTGTTCATAGTATTCTTTTATAATTTATAACTTCTGCTGCCTTTATAGCTATTCTTTTCATTTCATATTTCACAATTTCTCTTATTTTTTTCTCAGTCGATTAAGAGAAAGTTTGTCTATTTGCATTAATCTTTCAAAAATCATCCATTTCCTTTGGAAAATAAGAGACAAAATATATTTTTCAATTTTTATTTTCAATCCTCCAGTATTTTTTATAAAACATAAGATTAGTTAAAATAAGATAGAGAAATCTCTAGAATACATTTAACTAAAAAAAGTAAAACAATATTAATACCATAAAAACAGACTACAAAATGAAAACTATGAAAATGATCATCAGAAAACTATTATTTAATCAAGATTTTTATCAGTCATGAAATTTTATGTATTTAACATGAAAGATTTGAAATAAAGATACTCCTGGACTTAATCTAAGATGGTGTTATATCCTGATAAACACATCGTAAGTTGAAAATATCATGTCAAAAATACATTTAATATACCTAACCTACCATAGATCATAGGTTAGCCTAGTCTGCCGTAAACATGCTCAAAACACAATATCCAAAAAACACTTGCAGCACAGTATGCTGTAGAGTATGGGTTGGGAATCCTCATGATCATGGGGCTGACTGGGCGCTGCAGCTTGCTGTCACTGCCCAGCATCACCAAAGAGTGATATGTCATAGTACATATCACTAGCCCAGGAAAACATCAGAATTCAAACTTGGAGGTCTGGTTTCTAATGAACACATGTTGCTTTTACACCATCATGAAGTCAAAAAATTGTAAGTTGAACCATGGTAAGTTCAGGACCATCTTTTTATAAAGTTAAAACTGATAGAGTCTGCTGGAAGACACTGAGAAATTGTCTTGAGAAAATATTATATAAATCCTATCAAGAAAATATATATCTCTAAGAAATCAGCAGATCCAATAGACCCAAATTAAGAAAAAATAAAGACTTAGTAAGATTTAGTAAGAGTTATCTGACAAATAGCTCAGCATCCAATAGAGAATACACTAATGTAGGGAAAAGGCAAGAGAACTAAAATGTTAAATCAAGTTATATTCAGAGACTGCGATATGCTGATCAGCCCTGCAGAACAAAGGAAGACTTCTGTTGGGAATGCTAACAAACCATTGCCCCACACTGTGAAGGGAAAACAGAAAAATAGGGTCTGTAAGTCTCACCCTACACAAAATAAAATAATTCATTCCCTATGGTTAAAATCATGGAGGACTCTGTGGATCAATGGCTGGGAACTGCCAGCAGGCCTTTCATATTCTTACCTTTCACACTGTATGTCCATACCACCAAGGAAAATGAGTAAACAAAGTCTTTAAACTGTAATTTATAGAAACTAAGAATGTTATATAAACTGAGTTCCCTGAACACTCGGGGTCCCTCTCATTGTCTTTGTCTCTCTGTCTGTCCCTCTGAGTCTCTCTCAGGTTGGCTCTCTGCCTCAGAGAAGAGACCATGGTCTGTCTGTGCAGCATTACCCTTCCTTTAATAAACTTTCTTTGTGACTCTAACTCTGGCATACGTTTGAATTTTTTCTTATGCTCAGCCAAGAACCCTCTCCCTGGGTGCAGGACTTGAGCTCCACCCTCCGCTAGGGGGAGGGAGATGATAAAAATTAACCCAGTAATAGGCTACAAAGTAGCCATAAAATTCCAAACAGTTGATACATATAGGTGACATTTATGTAAAAAATAAAATCAAAAATCCACAGAAAGATAGGCTCACTCGCACATAAGGAGCCGGGTGTCTTGTTGGCTAACCTAGGCTAGCCCCTTCTAGGGTAACTGAGATGACTTGGTTTAGCTATTGAGTTCTCCCAGCAGCCAGCCCAGGAGGGTTCTAGTGGAAATGGCAAAGAGCATTGAGTTGGAGGAAACACGCAATGCCTCCTGAGGCTAGGCTTGGAACTGACACACACTCATTTCCAGCTCATATTACTGGCTGAAGTGAGCAAAAGGAAACCCAGAATCAAGCGATAGGGAACTAGATTGCTCCTCTTCCTGAGAGGGGCTAGAAATTCACATGGCAAAGAGTGGCTTCAGGGAAGGGTGAAATGCTGACACTATTAATGCATCCATCTACCATCTGAAAGCCTAGGAAGGAGACTCTACATAATACCTACCAACCAGTAAGTGTGCATGCAACGCTTGTTTAAAGAATGTGAGAAAGGAGAAAGATTACCCACTGGACCCTCTCCAAAGAAAATATCACAGAGTAAAACAGGATGGAAGATTATGGAAAACATTTTTAAAGGAGAAATAACTCTGACACCTTTGTAACACCAAAAGAAGAAAAACAAATACATGGTTTGGTTACAAATGGCAGGAATGTCTTTTGATAGACTACTAACATGGCATTAATAGGATTTCTAGTTGCTTTGCCAATGTTTCTCTTTTCCTTTATGCTTTCCACTTAACTTCTTCTCAAAGAACAGTAAAGGAACTTTCAACATTCTGTGATATTTTAGTCTTTACAGGAGGAAAAGTTACTGAAACTGCTTCAAAGGATTCCATGAAGAATAAGTTTTTCATGTTTGACATGGCTATGTCTTTATTAATAATGATATTTCTTCTTCTATGGGAAAGTATAGAAGTTTTGAGCTTGGTTTCCTAATTGCTTAATTAAAATCTCACCGCAAAAGCTTTGTACACAGTGTGGTGGAAATAAGGGAAGTACTGAATGTTATCACTAAGCACTGAGGACTTTTAATAATGGTTGACGAATATGATATTATCATATAATAATGGTTTCATTATGTTGCAGGATACTGCCACCTATGTAACCCTGGCCATTTTTCACTTCTACTATACCTCAATTCAAAAAGGATTTAAAGATTTAAATGGTCTCGATTCATTCAAGTATTTTGCAATGTTAAGGGTCCATTGTTTTATGATTAACTCCTGATATGCAACATTAGAAAGAAGGGAAAAAAAGGAATGTTCTCACGCATTCATATGCCATGTAGAAGTAAAAGACTACACCAACAGAGTGGGCTGTGAAGAAAAAAGAGTTTTAACAGTAATACAAAACAGAATTTTTAATTAGAATTGGATGGTTCCATGCAGGAGAATTGTTCAATTTTATGCCTCCTGAAATATCAAAACAAATGCTTTAGTTACATACAAAGAATGTTTTATTTTTAGCAAACTTTTAAACACCCTGCATAAAAGATTAATAGATGCAACAAAATGCATCAGACAGATGTGACTATTGTACCTGCTCCAAATGCCAGCTGGATTTGTAATTACATTTTTAGAGAGATTGAAGACCTGAACGGCTACACTGAATATGGTATATATTATTTCCTGACAGTGAGTGCTAATTATAGACACTCCATTTTAATTCAAAAGAAAATATAAGTATATTTTATAGAATGCATTTTATTATATTTAAGTTATATTTTATAAATTAAAGAAGATATATATCCTTAAATTAATATAAAATAAATAAATATTAAGTATTAGAATATTTTCCTTATATTCAAATGAAGATAGATACATATTATTTTTTAATGTGAGATTTGATTTCTATCACACTGCTTTTAACCAGAAATAGAGAGCAATTCCCAGGAAAGAATTGAGAGAGATAGCTCACAGAGTAGAGTTTTTAAAGTAGTTTGATCAATAGCCCTGCTATTTCTCTTATTAGCACAGATACTGAACAAATTTATCTGCCATTTAAATAAATCTATGACTGAGAGGTGAAAGCATCTCAACCAACGGGTAGAAAGCACAATCAACTCAAAATTAGCTGTAAGAGAAATTCCTTCAAAACCAGCATGCTAGATTTTCATATTGTTCAAGACTGTTAAGTCGCAGATCTGCATTAAATTACAGGCCAAAAGATGACAATGATTTCCAAAAGCCAAAGTATGTCTAAGAAGTCACTTTTAAAGGAGAATGACAGTGCGAGGAATTTTAAGGCGCGCTCTCCCCCCCATTCGCTTCCCGGCTGTCAGGGGTCACCTTCTTCCAGGTACTTGCAAAGGGAAGAGTATTTGTCTCCCACACTCGCTTCCGTTATCCCATGACAGCTCACCACCAGCCCCCACTGCTGCCAGCTCTGTGGTCACCACACCCTTCGCAATCATGTTCACAGGACACGAAAGCTGGCTCGCCGCGACACAGCGCTGTTCCTGCCACGCGGACCTCACCAGAGAGCAACGTGAAGACAGTGCCATGTCTCTCCTCACAACACCGAAATTTCCTTTACCACCCTGGCAGCCTCCTCCACTTACTGCATAATGGGGATATCTACAAGGTATTGTAGCAAAGATGTGTGTCAGAGGGAGGAGATACCTTTGAAACTGTAAGCTAAATAGGACTCGGAGGAAAAAACTATGGGAAACTCCCATTGTCTCGCTTTTCCATTCTGTCTAGGGTCAGGGTAACTTCTGTGCTAAATCTTCCCCGGAAATGTCCGCCCCTCTCCAAGACGGTTCCAGTTCTGTGCCTTCACAGCCCTGTACTCCACCCATCCCTCCCCAAACTGAATTCCTGAGTGTAGAATAATAATACCGCAGGGTGCGTAGCAGGAGATGGTAGCTAGCAAGTGGCACCCCATACTCAGGAGACCTGAAGTCTGGTATGCTGACGACTCCCTACCTTTGTGAGATACAGATATGTTCTAGGTCTTTTCAAAACAGTCTGAGTTGCTTTATATATATATATAGTCACACACGTATGTGTGTGAACATGTTTTCCCATAAATGAAACATCATATTTCCCTCAATGAAGACAATAAATAATAGTGTTAAATTCAGTAAAGTCAGTTTCCCTTTGTTCAAACTTCTTTTTCCAGGCAATGTATTTGAGCAGTGGTTTTCATAGTGTGATCTAGGACCCCTGGAGGCTCAGAAGGTCAAACCCTTTAAAAATAAAAACTGAGATATTATTTGCCTTTTCTACTCTCCTTCGCCTGTAAACATTATGGTGAAATTTCAGAGACTAAACAGCATTTATTGGCATCATCATTATGACAGCTAATGAAATATATGCTTGTGGATCCCTGTATCTTCTAAAATCTTCTAAAATAAGCTCTTTGGGGTCTTTATCAATTTTTAAGAGTATAAAAGGCCCTGAAACCAAAACATTTGAGAAATTGGCATAGTAGATACTAGATGCAAAACCACTCATTTCTACTCCTTTTAACCACTGACTGATCCACCTCTGGCAGACTCTCTTCAGGTATGTCACAAACACTGAGAGTTTGACAATTATAACTTTTCCTTGCCCTCAGCATATCAAAAATCTTTCTCAGCAGAAGGCTAGCCTGTAGTTTCCCTTTAGCCCAAATTTTGGATTTTTATTTTCTCCTACTTCCAAAGTAGAGACTTTCTTCCTCTAGGTGGTATCTATAA
This sequence comes from Eonycteris spelaea, assembly GCA_003508835.1. Lineage (NCBI taxonomy): Eukaryota > Metazoa > Chordata > Mammalia > Chiroptera > Pteropodidae > Eonycteris > Eonycteris spelaea. The sequence continues at coordinate 876,891 of PUFA01000196.1, forward strand.
TCTATATCTATATATTGCATATAGTTTCAAAATAAATAATTATACAAATGTTATACAGAAGGTCTCATTGTTAAAGTTAACCATCCTTACAATAGCCTATATATAAGAAATCGGGAATTCTGTAGATGTCCTGTCATCACTATAATAGATAAGCATGTATACTCCACAAAATGATAGTTGGTCTGAGGACATAAAAATGCAGCCTTTTAATTTACTAGAGAAGAAAATGAAAACTTAAACCAAACAAATCTGATTTTAAATGCATTCATTTTTTAAAATTCAGAATGAGCTCTAACAGGTAACTACTGAGGAACTATCAGGACTGTCATTTGCCATGAAATTTGAGAGCAAACAACCCGTCAACACTGACCATCCAATTATAGCTTAATAGTGAAAAAAATTGCTTTTTTGTTTTGAATTTCTATTGGATTCCTTAAATCCTAGCCACATTAAAGACAACAGGAAGGGGGGAAAGCAGAACTATATTAATAAGCTAAATTTCATCTGTAAAGTTGATTTCTGGTATTTCTATTCCATATATGTGTACAGAGAGCTTTCCTATTATTTACTTAGAAAGCACTTCTCTCCTTGATTGCAGGATTGACCTATTATTTTATCCCAGATACTCTGAGGCAAAGCACAGCTCAAGAACTTATAAAATCCAGCTTATCTTTCACAGACTCTTTACCACTTTAAACATTACCTCCTGGTACCAGATGTGCTGAGAAACTGCTAAAACTGGGTCACAACCAAAAATAATGGGTCAGTACAGAAAGACTTAAGGAATTATGAAAAAATAATTGACCTCTATTTTATAACTGACCCCTTTAAACATATTTTTTAAATCCGCTTTGTTTTAAGATCACTCAAGCATTATAAAACCTAGTTGGAAGTTACTTCAAAGTCTTTTTCACTGGCTTTTCATTTTGTTGATGTTAATACACAGAATAGAAATAACAGACGTGATTTAGAACTCAGAACAAATTCCAGAACCTACACAGTTCCCAAGTGCCTACATCTTGGAAAGAGAACAGAAATATCAAACATCCCCTCCTTTGTCCCTTTTACCTCAGCACGACAGTAAAAATAAAAAGAAGCTTCCCTGTGCACCTGCATTGTGAATGGTCTGTCTTTATTGTCATGAACATGTTTCAGGGTGCTAGCCAAGCCAAAACACCCAGTTCTTTAGAACTGAGTTTTCATACACATTCTCTGCTGAACTGTCAAGTCCATGTGTCAAGCTTATGCCTTTCTGATCACGTCTGAAATAGAGGGTTCTACAGATGGGGCTGGGCCAATCAAATATTATCTCGCAAGAATTTTAACTAAGGGGAAAAGAGAGACTGACAAAAATTATAAGCTGGGGGATAGCAATCCCCTCCTACACACACACACACACACACACACACACACACACACACACACACGAGTGCATGCATAAGCCTGAGATGAGGCACATGGCTTGTAAAAAATACCTGCCCTCCCCAAAATCCACTCCACCTCTCTTCCTGGCTAATATACCAATAACTAGGAACAAAATCTCAGTATAGCACAACTGGGAACCTATTGACCCTACCAAAAGATAAAATCATTCACATAAGGACCAGCAGGACCTGGCAAATAGGTTCCAGCAGAAACTCAGAAAACATGCCTAGGAAATGGACCTGAGGGTACTAAACCAGGGCAGAATATATAGCTGGATAATAGAGAGTTTGCTGATCGATATTCTCCCAGGACTGAGAAATGATGAACCTGCAACAACTCCAAAGGGGGTCCTAAAGAGGTGAAGGTTGCTAGAACAATGTTGGCTAGGGGAATGAAAGGCTCACAGATGTAGCCTGCTTGCATGGATCTATTATAAAAGACTCAAGGACATATCGGATGACGTTCACTGGGAGAATGAGTAGAACATGCCTTGCACTAACACATAAAAGAATGTGCTAGTAAAGAGTCACGACATTGCTGAGAAGCTCCATAATGGCTGTCCTCTGTTGGGCAGGATTGATGGTAGGGATGGTGTTACAGAACTGGGATCTCTGTTGACAATCGAGACGATGGGATTCTAGAAGAGAAGGTAGCAGTACTTATCATAAGATTCAAGTTTGATGTAGTTACTGTAGCTGGCTACAAGCCAGCTTGCTAACCAAGGGACCCTGGCCCATAGAGATTCATGATGATGGCTAAAAAACACAGGGGCAAGATACATGGGAACCGAGAAGGTTGTTTCGTGTTACAGGCTGATACCCATCCATCCTGATTAGGCACTCAGAAAATGACCACCCGGTGGGGTTTGGGATTTAATGGATTCACTGTGAGATAGACCTGGCCAGGACTTTATTACTTGGCCTCACATGCCCTTGAATAACAGGGGGGCTATGACAGCCTTGGGGGCCCTTTCGTGTCAATGACAGATCACATCCTGTACATGAAAGCCTTGGAAAGATCTAGATACTTTTTCCAGTGTTCAATTACTTGATAAGCGGCCATCAATCACCTTTTATGACTAGACAAAGCCAATCCAAGCAAATCTCCAACTACTGAATGAGGGAACAAATCTTCCTAATGGTAAAACAAAGAAAATACCTGCTAAGGTTTGGCAAATATTATTTATTCCCTTACAGCAGCACTAGAAGATAAAAGTATATAGGGATGAAAAAACCATTCTTAGGCACTGGAAATGGAAACAACACACATTTCACCCAAACTTAACACAGAAAAAAGCAAGTCTTGTATATGCTTAGGGAACACATTTCTCCTAAACATATGTTAACTGTGAGACTTTTGGTTTTTATCACTGAGGTTGTCTTTTCTAAAGACAAGAGGTCCTAAACCAGTTTCTCATCCCTGGAGATTAATGTTTTATTAATAAAATCTCAGAGAATGCAAGTTAATTGGTCTGTTCATTTGATTCTCCTATTAATATGTGCCCCCGATAAATTCAAATACTCCCATTTTTTCTACTTGCTCCCATTTTCCAGTATCTGCCTTTGCCCCTGACATTCTTAGTACCTATTAAAGCCCTTTCTCAGTCATCTCCTTATCCTACCCTAATCTTGGAATTGCCTAGTTGCTAAAACCCAGGTCAGAGATTACCTTCAGCTTTGTCTTTTCAAATCAGAACAGCACAGTGGTTAAGAGTTGGTTCCTGGAGTCAGACTGAATTTGACACCTAGGTGGACTGCTTCCTAGTCAGGGGCAAATTAACATTTTTCTACTGCAGTTTACTCCTCTACTTAATAAAGATTAAAGATTTAAACTACAGAATTATTGTGAGGATGAAATAAATTAACATATGTAAAACACTAGACCCATGACTGACCGATACAGAGTTTTAAGAAGGGTCAGCTGTCATGTGCCAAGTGAAACAATCACTTCCTCCTCTTGCACTCTGTGTTCTTCTTTACCAATCTTTCTACATTGTATTTGTTAACATATACATCAAATTGTGTCTTCTCTAAGGACAGAACAAAAGCCTTCCTTATATTTTATCATCCATAGTCTGCATGCTCTAATAATGGGAAAGCAAGCCTTTACTGAGAATATACTATGTGCCAGAAAGTCCGTGAGCTTTTTATATGTACTATCTCATTTAATCTTCATAATAACCCTTTGTAGCAGGTACTATTAGTCATCCCCACTTTACAGATGAAGAAACAGGTTTAGAGAGATTAAGGTACTTGCTTAATATTACATGGTTAATAAGGATTTTCTGATTCCAAATCCCAAATTCTGAACCACTATGTTATATAATCTCCCATTTGCTATACTGTGAAAATGTTGAATGACTCATTGACTGACCATCGTCTTTATTATAAAGACTTATATAGACTTAGCTGTGTGGTGGACACGTTACAAATAACCACTACCTGACTTGGAGAGTCATGTTTGACAATTCTTACTGGGAAAAATGAAGTTAACAATAAAGTTTAAGGACTGTATCATTGAATCAGAGAGGAAACTGAAGCACATTTAAACCACACTGTCACTATATAGAACCTTTCTACTCAGGCTGCTCCATGGACCAGCAGCATCAACATTACTAGGAGGCCTGCTAGAAATACAGAATAATCATGCATCCCACCCCAGATGCATTGAATTACAATCTATATCTCATTAAGATCTCCAGTTCAAGAATCATTTTCATAGAGGTCATGAGCCAACAATTCTTTACTTCTTAATAATAGAATAAATGAAAATTGTTTGGACTTAGGTTTTTCTTTCTAAAAGTACACATTAAGAGAGCATGGAATAAAAAATGGAAGGAAATGGGTTAGAGTGCCTTTTCAAGAAGCTATTTTTACATAATGAATGATAATCTATCTAAGAAAACTCAACTAGGAAAAGAATCTCAGTTCCTGAGCCTTTGTCTCATTTATTGCTATATTTTCAATACATAGACAAGTACCTGGCACATAGCAGGAACACAACAAATATGTGCTGAATAAATAAATTTATATTCTTGAGATTCTTAGGGCAATTCAAATATATTCACCAAAAGTAGCAGTGGAGACAGAAATAATTTCTAGGGTTCTACTGGCTCAAACCTTAGAGATGTGATTTGTTCTGATATAAAAGAGGTTTTCTGCCATTAAGAAGGACACCAGGAGAAGAGAACATGATGTTAATACCTTAATATGTCTTACATAAGGGACAATTACATATTGCATAAAGAAAGAAAAAGTTATCTTTTCTTGAGGGCCAGATATCGGTTCCATTTTCCTGTTTTAGAAAACTCTTGGGCATAATAAACTCTGAAGTTTGTTCTTTGAACAGTTATCCCAAGAGATTCGCTTGGGACAAGATGATCAATTCAGCACCTATTTCTGGACACCAGGGAGCACGTCTCCTTTAGCTCAGTCTAAAGAAACATCTGTTTTCACTCTAGCATCTACTCATAACGATGAACTTTTGCAGTATGTCATATCCTCTTTCTATGCTAAGCCTCAAGGCCAGAGATATAATCCTGACAATATTATGAGAAAAACAATAAATATGTGTCCAGATGTCAAATCACAGCCTAACTAACCCTTAAGTTTATAGTTAAATAGAACAAATGTAGACACAAAAGGCCTTGTCTCATTAATGACATACTGGATAACCAAGATTTTTTATTATCCTTAAATATCGATGATACTTGATATGTTTACCAACTACACTGTTAGAATGTCATGAAGGTTGCCAACCTTTAACTACCCTGCATTCGCCATCAATGCTGTGAAGGAAGGAGTAATTTATTCTAGAGTGTTAGAAGAGAAATGTGTTTTTCCCCCATTATAAATAGAAATTTTAACATGCTTTTAGCTAAATAACTAAAATAAAAGCAATACAACTATTATTGTTCCACAAAGCCACATATATTAATGACATCATCATAACAATAGCCAATTTTGTATTGATTTGGGTTTTTTTAAGATAACTTTATTTTTTTCTAAGGAAGATCATTCTAAGATTTTCCTTTGTGGTTAGTTTTATCATCATGATGAAAGCAAAAAGTATAAGAAAAGATAGTTTGTATGAATTTAATGCTAGCAAAGCACTTAAACAGGGACATTGTTCTCCAGAGAGGTTCTTGGCAGTGTCCTGGTGGTGCCTGCCTCTGAAAGCCATCTGCTTACCTCTCAGATAACTCTCGTGGGTAAACCCAGAGCTGTATTTCAATATTTCCTAAGACAAGGGAAACTGAAAATATTTGCCGTGGAATGAAGCAGTATTTCAATCCACTGTGCAAAGTAATTCCAAAGGGTTGATTGATGAGAGGTCAAAAACGTCAAGTACTCCAAAAATTAAATAGTTCATTCATAAATCATTCAACCCAGGCAAGAGCAAAAATAATAGTGCTTGTCCTAACAACCATCAGAAAGAAAGGACACATTCCATCCATAGTGACAACATTGCTTTCTCCAATAATCCCTAACAGCACCATATTTGGGAGCATAGGCAAGACAAAGACCAGAAATATCCATCTTAATGCGCAGAACCCCATGACACAGTTCCAAAGGATAATCAAAAAAAGCAGCTCATGCAAAGAGCAAAACCAAACAACGTCTCCCCTCTTCCCCCCCCCCCCAAAAAAACCCTAAAACTATGTCTTTCAACAGAAAGATCCCTGAAATGCCTCTATAACTAGAAGAGCTTGGCGCACAGGGTCACCTTAGGCTAAAAGAAACAAAGAAATTGCATGGACATGGGGGTGGGACAGGCCTGCTTTTCCCTGGTGTACACACCAAGAAAATAAAAGACGTTAAACAGGTTCAAGGTAAATAGTTATCAGCTCAATCACACAGGTATGAGTCACCCCGTACAGGTACCAAAAGCTGCCTGAGGCTGCTCACCTAAAAGTGCATAAATGTCACATGACCTCTTGTCTAGTCTTTTGAACAACAGTTACTGGCATATTTGAAAGTGAAGGTCCTCAGAAGTTTAATTTGTTGAAACTATAGTTTTAAAACAATCAGTTTTTTCCTTCTCTCAGCACACTTCATTCACCTTAATCATGGTTGACCCGTGGGGCAGCAGAACAGGACAACAGCTGAGTTCTGACTAATTAATGGTCACAAGGTTTAAGCCCCTGGCAAGCTAAAGATAACATCTTTATCTAAATTATGTTTGGGCTCCTGAACCCAAAATGAGTCCCCCATGGCTACCTGTTCAAGAAACAGAGTTCTTGACACAAGAGCTGACCTCAGAGTTGTCCTCAAGACCTGAAAAAAATGATTTATCACCCTTATCTCATCTCTGACCATCAGCTCCTAACACAACCCAGAACCTCTGATCCAGGGTGTCTTGTGATTTTGCTCTATATAGTTATTAACCTACACATTATTTTGGGAGCACGAGTTCCCTGCTGCCCGCCCCAGTCTCTGGGTTGGCCAATTCTAATAAACTAATTTCTTTCTTTACTGCAAAACCACTGATCGTGCATTTGTTAACAAGAGAACGCAGGCAGGCGAACTTAATTATTGGAATTCGGTTGCATATTCTTCTAGACCTTTGTGTTTGTGTACATATATGATGTATTTGGTTTGTTTGCTCCACAAGTGAAAGCACACTTTACGTATACATAGTCTTATTCCAAATCTGGTCTCTTTGCCAAAAATATATTTTGGAGCTATTTCTTTGTCAGCGCATATACATCTGCCTCATTTTAAGGGACTGGATAATATATATTGATTGGATGTCCAATCATATATTCAATGAGTCATTAAAACAAATGTTTTTGTTCTTTACAATTAAAAGTAATGCAGGAACCTCTTTCTATAGTTATCTCTGTACATGTATATGAATATATCTATAGGATAAATGTGCAAATATTGAATTGCTGGTCAAAATCTATGCTCCTAATTTTGATAGACCTCATCAAATCATCCTTTAAAGACATCAATTTGTCCCTTGAAAAGAAAGAGTTCGATCCACCACCAAAACTTTATAAGATGTCTGTTTACACATAGTCTCATTCATACTATATTTGAATCTTTGTTGAATCTGACAGGTGAAATGGCATTTTATTTTTAATTTTAGTTTCAAAATTATTAACATAGATATCTATTCATATTTTAAATGCCATTTGTATTTCTTTAAATGTAAATACAAATTGTTCATTTTTCATTGACTTGTCAAAACCCATTATACTCCGTATTTCATCATATCTAAGACATCATTAATTATAACAAAGAAAAACAAATCTCTGTCCACTAAATTAAGAAACAATGCTTTCTTGTCACCTACAATTTTAAATGTGAACATATTAAAATAATCTTTTTACCCTTATGTAGGCGGATAGTTTTGTCATGTTTCCTTCTTGAACATATAGACAGGGAAAAAAAGCAAAACAAACTTCTCCAATTCAATGTCTGACCCTTCAGAAGCACTTTGCAACACTGAGTCCTCCTGTCCGGTGGTTTTTCCCTTATCTCTGTCGTCTGTGCAATCAGAGCACTGGCATTGAAGCATTTCTTAAAAACAGTTCCTCAAAGTGAAAGCCACCAGGGCTGGGCTCTAAAGCTGACATTGCAATTAAGTAGAGCTAGCCTGCCTGCTCTTGACTCCAGCTGCAGGAATGTTGCTAAACCAGTCTCACACCCCACCTCCCCTCTCCTCTCACAGCCATCTGTTTCCTATAGTGATGCCATTTTAAGAAGCTTCCCCACATCCCAATTCTAGAGATTGAAGTGCAGGAAAGATGAATTGCAATTAACAAAAATCCTAGATAAGGAAACTAGCCTTTTCATTAGGGGTTATAAATATTTCTTTTTGGCATTTTTATTTTGACTAATACTTTTCTCATTGAGAAAATTTACATTTTCATATGGTCAAATGTATCTTTTTTTTTCTTTATGGAGGATGAATTTTGTATCCTTAGCTTTAACATCATAGAAAAACATGCCCATATTTTCCAAAGAACAGTTTTGTTTTTTCAACTTTTCAAATTCCGATCCAATAGGAGTTAGTGTGTGTGTGTGTGTGTGAGAGAGAGAGAGAGAGCACGCATATGCATGTTGTGTATTCAGTAGAAAGTCTCAGGTAGAATTCCAGATTTCTATTTTCCCAAAAAACTACCCAGGTTTCCCACCATCATCATATGCTACTAAATTTTCGCATCTGTGTTAGTTTATTTTATAGTTTATTTTCCTTTTTTTCATACATTGATCTACCTCTATTCTCATAAAGTACTACAAAATTGTATTCTGTAGTGAAACTTTATGAAATATTATAAATCTTGTAAAGCTAGTGGGCTTTCAGAATTCCTTTTCTCTACATTTTCTACATTTTATTTGAGTGTTTATTCCTCGAGTTTTCTAATCTATGGAACAATTCCATGGCCCACTTATGCCCCCAGATTTCTGTGTTTCAAGTAAGAGTCTCTTGACTCTTCAAGTCTTGAAGGACAATGACTAAGATACATCAAAATATACACAATCTACAGTATGTTCCTTTGGCCAAAATTTCACACAGCTTGGCTACTACTGTTTGCAATTAGTAGACTGGATTTTGGCTATGTACTACTGTCATCAAAGACAAAGCCTTTTTTTTTTTTAATTTGTGTCATTTTAATTGGTGTTAGAAATTGAGTAAATTAGAAACACCTTAACATTGCCATCTTCGGCTGGAAGCATTTCACTTTATGATTACTAAAAATAATTTATAAATTTAATTTTCTCCTGATGAAATTTATGAGTCGTTGAAACATTCAATGGGGAAGAAAAAAAAGCTTATGCCAACTTTTAACATTTCTCTACCAGAAAATACTTAAGTGGATTTTAATTTCTCAGTTTTGATCTCTCATTAAGATGTTCAGAACTTTTTGTCATTATGGCAGACTGAACAAAATCCCATACAAAGACACATAGAGATTGCAGATAACATATCACCAAAAATGAAATTTATTGCCATGCCATGCTTGAAAGTAAGAAAATATCTAGGTACCAGAAGTAAAGGGGAAATTCAAAGTCAGAAAGATAATTAAAGTGAACATAGAATTGTTCATAGGAATATTGGGCATACCACCTGCTAATTGACAGGAAGTTGGGCTTCATGCCAATGCAGGGAAGGTGGCTGGAATTGGTCCAACTTCATAAAAGTGAGTATCATCAAGGGTTACCTTATCTATAGCAAAGGACTAAAATCCCAGCCTGCAAGTTTTGCAAAAATTATGACAGGAAGTTAAATGGAACTTCTATTGACCCAGAGTTGACAGCTTGGGCTCACAGATGAAAACACAGGCACCAAACATCCCTCATTCTAAAAAAACCACCAACGTTGGGGGCCTCCTGAAAGCTTCCAGAATTGGCCCTACTATAGTTAACTACCACCCAAGACCAAAGATAAATGAAATACAAATCAGAGCAATTCTTAAGGGTTGGATTGAAGTCTATAGCATTGTAGAAAAGAAAATTATAGAAAAAAATGTCATTTCTCTTCAATTTAATCTGTAAATTTAATAAAACATGCAAATTTTAGTGTACTTATTCATGTAAAAAACTGATTATTAAATTTATATAAAAATACAAAGGGTTAAAATAGCCTACACACATTTTAAAGAAAGGATAAAGTTGTGGGAATTACATAAGCTAATTTCAAAACTTATAATAATGCTATAGTACTTAAGACTGCATGAGGATAGTCCTACAGATCAACTGAACAAAATAGGAAGCTCAGAGAGTCATCCATATATATACATGGGATTGATTTTCTATTATGTTTTTAAGATAATTCAATGTATTAAGAAAATATTCCCAGCAAATGGTCCTGGAATAACTAGGTATTTAAAAATAGTAACACTTGACCCTTAACCAATGCCGTACATGAAAATGAACTTTAAATGTATCACATATTTAACAGAAAAGCTTATAACAATAAAAAGTGCTAAAGGAAAATATGGAGGAAGACTTCTCAGATCTGCAGGCAGGCAAAGGTTTTTTAGAGGAAAACAAAAAAGCCCATGGGAAAGAAAATCTCACTCTTTGAAAGTCACTGTAAGAAATGACAAGAAACAGACTAGGAGAAAATATCGCAATGAGAATATCTGTATACAAACTATACCTCAAGAAAAATGTATAAAAATCTAAATAAACCTTGACAGTATGAAATAATAATTACAATAATAACTTTTGAGTTACCAAAACAAGGCAAAATGTTCAGCAAACTTAAGTTCCTAAACAGGTAAGGAAATAATGATGTCAACATTTCCAAGATCCTTGAATTGTCTGCAAGGAATTTTAAAATTGAGTTTTAGATTTTTATATACTTAAAGATGGAACCATATTTATATTAGAGAAGTAGATAACTTCCAAATGACTTTATTTTTAAAAAAAATTTTTTTAAAATGTTTTATTATCCCGAAAGTCAAGAAAGAAATAAAGAAACCTACTCTATACAAGACAAAGAGTACCTAAGTTTAAGATTATCAGACTTTGATTTTTTAAAATTCAACTTTAATATTACTTATAAGAAGACACATCCAAACACACAGGTGAAAATTAAATAATGGTACAAGTTTTAGCTGACAAATTATCACCAAAAGATTGTCATAACATTAATATCAGACATGCAGACATTAATGAAAAGATAAAGGTATCACTTTGTGGTGAAAAAATTCTACTCTACAGGAAGATATCAGTTTTACCTTTTAAATCTAGATAAACTTAATAACACATCAAAATGTATAAAAACTTAGTGAAATAGGGAAATAGGATTTATGTTATTACCAAGTTGGTCAAGGTTGAACATTCCAAAAATAGAGTATTTTTTCTCCTGAAGAATGCTAACTGTATTCTAGTAAAATCCACCTCTCTGGTTGAAGGATTTTCCCTGCTCACACAATGACTAAAGCATTTTGTGTCCAGTTGGCCCCAATAACCAGTCATCCTGCTTTTATAAAAGCTCCATAGATGGAAACTATACAGTGTGGGTATGTTTCACTCCATTCATTTCTCCTACTGTTAGCACAGCACATTCTTGAGCCAAATCCCTCTTTAACTGATGTTGCAGAAAAACTGTGACATAAAATGATCAATGTTGTGTCACTGAGTCTAAAAATGAAAAATGAAGGTTGAAATGTTTATTTTGGATTCAACAGTGAGCATACTGAAAAGATTTAAACTGTCGATAAAAATAATTTTTCTTCTCTCCACTCCCATTTTTGTAACAGGCTGATCCTCCCCTATAAAACACATTATCCACCAGTGTCCATACCATGTGTCAATCAAAAAACAAAACCTGCTAATGTTTGGGTGGTAGATAATCTTTAAATGACATCTCTACTAGTGGTGACATAAACCTGGAAATATTTGAAATTTTTACATGTTCTCGATTTTCCATAGTTATAATTTTTAAAATTATTAGAAGTACATTCAGCATGGTTACAAAATTCAGCTCTGGCAATAGTAGTTTATATGTAGTTTTATGCCCTTTATAAAGCAAATATTGCTGAAAATTTGAAAAATTTTACTAAATTAAATCTTCTAAAGGACGTTTAATGTCAATTTTTTTCTAGCATATCTTTTGGTGAACCAAATAAGTCTTTGAACACAAGTATCCATCCCTTAATGTATATAATTGTGTTGCTGATATTTTTATATTATATACATACTAAAAACTATGGTTTCTGTAAACTTTCTAAGGCCTTTAGAATTATAAAAACAGATTTTAACATGAAAGTTCCTATGTTTAGTGACTTAACAATTTTTCTGCATATTTGCTTAGTTATGATGTAGTGAAAACAACTTAATATGTTTATAAAGACAATATTTTCTTTCAAATGTGTATTCAGGCTTGTATCATTGAGACCATCCACTTTCTCCCGGAAAACATTTAGAAAAATGTTGATTAAATCTAGTTCTTGGTCTTTGGGCAGAAATTTGACTAAATTATCTCCAAATAACTTCTATTATCTTTAAAGACACTGAGAATGCTGATTTCAGTACCTCGATACATTATACTGACTTAAAAATTCTCAAACATATGAAATTAATACTAAGCAAGATTTTTAAACGAATCTTCTCTTCTCTTAGACTTTGGTCATTTAATGGTGAGGAAGAGTGTGGCAGCCGTGGCTGGAAATCAAAGTGTCAAGGGAATTTTAATCAAATTGCATTCTCTCTGGTAAGCAAATAGCCCAAATCAGTGGCTGCCTCTTCACATTTCAGTAAAAACTCTCTCTAATGTTAGGACTTAATTTAGAGCTGTGACAGAAACACAAGTCAAACTAGTTCAATCCAAATGTGTAGTCAACATAAAATCAAAGAAAAGCAGCTCCCGGAACCAAAGCATAACTGAAACCTGGGAAGGTCAAGCAGTCAGGACTCACTGCCCATCTCCAATCGCTGCTTCTTTTGCACATGGGCCTTATGCTCTCTGACCATACGCTAGCTTCTTGTGTACCATCAGGGACACGCCACCAGAATCTCTGGGTTCATGCCCACACTATAGAAGTAATGCATGAAGACAGCAAAACAACAACAACAAAATGTGAAATGGAAAGTAAAAGACTTTCTCTCAAGTAATAGGACAAATATGCAGGCAATTCTGTCAGAACCAAAGAATAAGTGTCTTAAAACTGTAACTGATATCCAAGTGTCTAGTGCAATAAATGGAAGGAAAAATTATGTAATTTAACTTAATGAATAGTAAAGATTCCTAAATCTCCAAGAGGTGGGGAAGAGGAGAAGGACCTCTCTAAAGAGAATGGGAATCACAAAGCCTTTTGGCTTCTCAACCAAACCTGTAGAAGGCGACATTACATAGTCCAAAGCCTATATAATTCTATATATATTCAAATTATCACTCATGAGAGAGAACAGAATGAAACTATTTTTCAGTCAAGCAAGGATTCAAAACTGTTACCTCCCATGCATGCTCTCTTAAGTATTTACCAGAAAATTTTAACATCAAATGAGGCAGGAAACCAAGAAAAAGGAAGGTAGGGATCTAACAAGACTCTAATCCAGTTCCCTCTCCTTGGTTTCCAAAGTTACATATTTAAGTTATTGGAAATTGGTTTGATGCATGTACCACACCTGGGAGAATAAGATAGCTGGCAGGATGGAAGATCCCAAGGTAAGAGCTAGACAACAGGGCTAGTTTGGAGCAGGAAAATGTAGGGCTGTGCGAGTGCAGTCCTCAGTGGAGAGAACTAAAAGCTGATAGAGGTTTTGAACCCGTAGGAGGTCACACACCATACGGTGTAAATGTCATATACTAGAAGGTGTCTGACTGGGCTGTATACTTGGAAAACAATGCATTAAACATGTAGAAAGTAATCATTTACAACATGAAGCAGAAAATTACAAATGTTAGGAAAGAGCCACAGCACGTTCCTTGAATGGCAAGGAATAATATTTCCATAACTGTGCAAACACTGACTACTGATTTAACTATAAACTGTAATATGGTGATATTGAGAGAAATATAAGTGGGTGGTAAACAACTAAGCCTTTGCTCCAAAGAGAAGGCTTAGGTAATATCTAAACATAGCAGTGAAAGCCATCATTTAGAAAAATCAAATTAAAGACAAATAAAAGAACTAGGAGTTGAAAGTGATTGTCTTTATAAAATTTATAGAATGGTTTGATTTATTAACTACATACGATCATTTGATAAAAGTAAAAAATTAATTTAAAATAAATAAAAAGTCTTTCCTATCCCATTTATATTTCCCAGAAGCAACCACTGATAACAGTGTCTATATTATTCATTCTGGTGCTTACAATTAGACTTTAAATAATATACTTACATTGTATTTTTGATTTATCAGATTTGAGATGCTATATTAACTCTCGAATGTGAAATATAAAGAATTTTGTATACTTATACTACTCTCAATTTATTCTGCTCCTTCTCTCAATTTTTGTTACATTGTAATTTAGCCATATAATCAAAAATATTTATTAAACCCCTATTATGTTCTAGCCCACATAGGGTTACATAATGAACAAACATATAAAATCTCTGGCATTGTGGAGTTTACATTCTAAAAGGAGAAGACAAAAAAGTAAGCAGATAATACAGTAATGTCAGACAATGATCAGGCTGTGTGCTAGTCGGGACATGAATGCTGCAATTGCTTGATCACCATTATCGTCAGACACAGACCCACCACAAGCTACCCCAATGAATCTCCTGGTTTTCGGACACACGCTTATCTGTACTCACTCAGTGTATAGCATCAGCCATGACTCCTTGTGGCAACCAGAGAAACTAGTCTTACCGATGTTGACTCTTCTCTTGACCTGATGGTCCATTGGCATGAGGAGTTGAAAGTGTCCATGTGGTACTCACACCTGCAAGTTCAATAGCACCCTCGCTGTGTCCTCAGACAGCATTCCAGGAATCCAGAAAAGCCTACCACTGTCAGCACAGGAGTGGCAATTCTACAAGTGGGTCAACCACAGGTGATGGTGAGAGAAACCAATCTTGCTACTACTCCTTTAGTTCCCAGAGCAATGTATTCTAGTTACTGCAATAACACCACTATATACTGACAATTGGTTCACAGCCTGTAGGACAGCAATCCAAATCATCAGAGTTTTGTCCTCAAGCTAGTTTCTTACCTGAGCTTATAATAGGCACCATTCTACTTCTAGGTTATGAGGTATATGGAAAGGTAAATCAATTCCATGGTCATGGGCCAATTATTACATCTCTTGATATAAAAAAATGTTTCTTTGAGACTATGTTGTATAGAATACCCATGACAGTGGATCCTGCACTCTAAATCCTAGAAAAGTAGAGCTTACAGAGTCACCGCGGGAAGGCAAGAAAAATACATATCCTTATAAGAATAAACTGCTGCCCCCTCAATGATGGAAAATCAGTCAATCTGCCACCAGCAGGCTGGGTTAAGTCCTTGAAGGAGCGTGCTATATTCAGGGATCAGTATAGGTTTCTGTTACTGATGCTTTGGCAGTGGCTAGTTCAACTTTGGTAAGAAGGAGTCCCTGCTATTCAAGTCATGGGTAGCACACTACACCATCCCTGGAATAGCCACGTACGAGGTTGGCTGATCTTACAGAATGAGTCATTTTATCTATCCACTTACTAATGAATTCTTCATGTGGGGAGGCCTTTGTTGGCTATTAACATGAAGTACCAAAATCTACATCATATAACCACCCTCCTCCATGATCCAAGACCATCTGCAATCTAATTTCCCAGATATCTTTGACTCTGAACTTCCAATTTTACTATCCAATACTCCTGACCAACCAGCCAAGCCACTAGTCACTTCCTAGGTATTCACATATATCCGTACTTCATGCCACTTCTTCATTCATGCAAAGCAAACTTCCAAGTATACAGATTACAGCCTCCTAGGAGAACTTCCCTTCCCCAAGGTCTGAGTGGTGTCAGAGTTTGTGTATGGCTAGCACCAACATGGCATCCAATTTGTGATCCGAGAACTAGACTCAATTGCTTCTCTTTCTCTTGTAGTTGATCTTACGATCTCATCCAGAAGTAGGATGACCTCATATTCCAGTTTGCCTGGAGTAATTCTAGTATATGCCAGATATGCCAGATACCCTGGAGTAATTACTAATATTGGATGGAATAAGACTCAGATCATGAAAAGAAGTTGCAGTTGCATAGTCATTTGGCATTTCACGGTTAGGAACTCAGTCTTACAAAGGCCCAGGAATAATCCAGGAGCTATTTTTGAAATGATGTGTAGTTCTCTGCTGCTGAAGAAAAAAACCTCACTTTATAATTCTAGAAATCTGTGCTACAGATCTCTATTGGGAATTGCCACAGGCACAAAAGGACCTTATTCTATCATGGAAATCTCTAGGGCCACAAGACATTGTAGGACACAAAACCTGCTGTAGACCCTTCTCTTTACCCTGGGCCCTCCCCTAACTTGACCATCTTCCAAGTCACTCAATAAGTGGGACTGGGCATTATTGCCAAGTGCAGTACATCCTGTCACTTTATTAGTGGTAAGCAGTAAGGATGATCTGCCAGGCCACAGACTTCATTGATATAACTGGTCCCTGAATCTTCATGCAGTATATTACCCACCCTCTTAAATACATGCACCTTTGTAGTACTTCTAGAATACCTGCCATCTCCTGCTACCTGGTCCAATTAGCATGATGCCATCAATATAATAGTTTATGTGTGATGTTCTACAGAATATCTAGATGACAGAGGGCCCTGCAAACTTTATCATGACATAAATCAGGGAGTATTAACACAGTTCAAAGCAAGAGTATAAATGTCTCCTGCTTCTCTTCCCACATAAATGCAAATTAATGTTGACCCTTCTTACAGGAATTGAGAATAACACAGTCGATTGTACATTCCAAGTGCTAGAGGCTTTGTTCAGCTGTTTCAGTGAAAATATCAGATCTGGTATAGCAGCCGGGACTAGGGCTGTTCAGTTCAAAGGCCTTCATCATCATCTATCAGAATTCTTCTATTTTTTTGGCAGAGAGCAGATAGGTGAATTAAAAGGGGATGTACTGGCAACAACTACCCCTCCATCCTTTCAGTCTTTGAAGTTTAGAATAGTATCTTGAAATCCCTGAAGAAATGGGATTATGCTTCAAACTTAATTTCTTTGAAAGGATGGACTGTTTTCCATTTGGCCCTTCTTACTTGGCCGTTATTGACTATTACTTCATAGGTCAGCAAAAACATATGCAGCTTCTGTCAGTTACTAAGTCAGTGTATGTATCCCTATTGACCTTCACCCGGGTACCCACTA
The DNA here is from genome assembly GCA_003508835.1 of Eonycteris spelaea. Classification (NCBI taxonomy): domain Eukaryota; kingdom Metazoa; phylum Chordata; class Mammalia; order Chiroptera; family Pteropodidae; genus Eonycteris; species Eonycteris spelaea. Next base: position 894,091 of record PUFA01000196.1, read on the forward strand.
GAACCACTGTAGGATTAACTTTTGTGCCAAAACAACTTTTAACACCTCTGTAGCTTCTTGGAGAACCACGGAGGTGTTTCAGATCTCCCAGTAGCAGCAGCATCTCAGAAATCATATACCAGAATATCCAAACAGTCTAAATAGCCCACTTACTCCCACACACAGTTAACCTGGGAAGTAGCTGTACATTCCTTTGGGAATGGATCAGAGGAATGTTTATCATATGTACTTGTAGTTTTGAAAGGTCCTTCCAGAAGGATCTTTAATAAGTGGGTTCTGGGTTGGTGAGCAGGCTTTGATCTGGAAACTGGGTGAAGAACTGTGATTTTTCCATTGCAGAGGCTAACATCAGCCTTCTGCTTGCCAAGTTTTGACGATGATGATGATGATGATGATGATGATGATGATGATTTTGAGCAGACAAGCTGAGTCACATCTGGATTACTAATTTATCTATCTCATCATTTGTACACCAGGATCTATTAGCCATATGAAGATATCTGGAAGTCAAAGGACTCTTGAATTAATTATGTCCACCTTGCTTCAGATAGGTAAGTGCCACTAGCTGGTTTCTGCAATTCCTGAATAACATTATCCCTGTCATACTAGGAAAGTTGTGCATCTTCTAGAATCGATCCAGATGGCAGAGGAAAGCCTACACCAAACTTCTCAAAGATGCTGATGTCTCCCTCAGCCATTCCACTGTCTTAGTGAATCAAATCTGTACAATGCAATGTAGTGGACAAAGTGCGGGCTTTGTAATTACATGTTTCGATACTGGCTCAGCTATTTGTGAAGTCTAACTTCTCCGAGGTTGTTTTCTCTGCTGCAAATATAAAGATAAAAATATCTACCTTGCAGGGTTGCTTTTAAGGTTGAAAAATTCTAATGCAATGACTAAGTCATATATGCACTCAAAAATATTTATTTCTCTTCTTTTCTGCCATAAAGAAAACCATAACGTCCCCTCACTTTCCATACCCACCTTTTACCACTTACAAACAATCCACTCACTTTGTATATATTTTTTTACCCACAATTCTCAGAAACAGTGAAGGCATTCAATAATGTGTTTCCTTCCCTCCTTTTCCTGGTGTCTTTTCCCAAATTTTTTCCCCCAGTTTCCACTGAGAATACAGGAAAATGTGTTAAATTTATAATGAAGGTTTATCTTACAATTTTAAACTAAAATAAGAAAATTAAGATAGTGTTAGGATTTGCAGAAATTGTAACTGCTTATATATATTATACATATTCTAGAAAATTACATTTTTTGGCTAAAAAAAAAAGACAGTACTAAAATTTAAAAAGTTTATCCTCTTGCAAATATTAGTTCCAATGGAGAGCTTTTTCTAAACACTTTAATTAATTCATAGAGATTTTAAAAACATATTCATTTAGCACCAAAAATAGAAAAGCATAATGGAAACTGGCCTGAAACTCTGAAACCACCCAGTTTTCTGTTTCATCCTCTTAAGTCTCTATTTCAGGTTCAGGTCAAGGGTCAGCAAACTGCCATCTGCAGGCAAATCTGGCCCACCCCACCCCCATTTTTGTGAAGTTTCACTGGACTCAATCACACCATTCATTCACTGATTGTCTATTGGCTGCCCTTGGGTTACAATAGCTGGGTTAACTAGTTGTGACAGAGACCATCCAGCTGATGCAAAAATCATAAAGTATTCATTCTCTGGCTTTTATAGAAAAAGCTTGCCAATATCTACCATAGATCATGAGTGGTGTCACATATGACCTTGTTCAAATTCATATCACAGATAGGTAAACTAGCATGAGCAGGATGTAGACACTGCTGAATAAATATGCGTTCATTGAATGGAAGCAGAGTTATTTCCTATCCTACACTTGTAATATTTTGAATCTGTGTGAGTGAAGAGTCATCTTCTTAAAGGTGAACTAAATTCTCTGTTCTTCTCTAACACTACTACCTATAATTACAAATATTATAGATGATGTCTTCCAACAGACTAGAAAGTTATCATAAACACTGCTTTGCTCTTTGGAATACCATGTATGAAAAACATAAATAAACGGCTAAGTCTATGTAAAATTTTTGCAGCATACTTAATGGAAGCTCTAGAACACGACTTTCCCTTTTAGGCTTGCCACAAGCAAACTTGTAACCTCAGATTAAAAAGCCTCCTACCTAGGCTCCAGCCAAAGATTTGTAACTTCACAGAAGACACCAGGCGAGCAGTGTAAAAGTTTCAGCACTGCAACCATCAAGCACAAAAGCTGACCACACGTACTGTTTTGTTACAACCAAACTCAAGCAATTTATGGCAAATGCTTATCCCATTTTCATCAATCATGCCTTGAAACTTACTGTTAAGAGTCCCATTCTGTTAAAAAAAAAAAAAAAAAAAAAAAAAGCACCCTGTCACTTTGACTTTCTGGCTGAACTTGGCTTCTCATGACTTTTTTGTAGGGAGAGTGCTCTCCTGTTCATTGTCATTAGGTTGTCGACCTTTTGAAAATTCTAAGTCAAATTTTGGTTTCTATCCATAATCTCATTTGTTTTAATCTCATTTTCTGAAAGTACTTTTACTGGAATACATGACCGTTACTGAATCGAAAGCACACTTGCCCTTGACATTCTTTTGGGGCCTTTTCCTTCTACTCTTAGTTTTTCATTTGGTTCATTCTGCCTACCCTCCAATATTATTTGGGCTAAAATATTACTTGGGCTAAATACCATCTGTGAGGATAAGAAATTATAACTGAACAAGTCAAAATCCACATCTACTACCAAGCAGAGAAAACATCCTGGTTTTCATTGTCAACTGACTGGTGAACGAACATTTGCTGATAAATTTGCAAGCTTGGACTGTCCGGAGAAAGCTCCCTCTCACATGTGGTGGAGAGCTCTGTGTTTTAAAGAGGCATTTTTGCCCGTCACCTAGCCCCATGTCGCAATGCAGCCTCAGCACAGGCTTTGCCTACCGCTGTCAGTTCAGTCACACTGCAAGCATTCCTGGAGCACAATGACCTAATGTGAACTTCCTCCTTCCTCCGAAGCCCCGCTTCTCATTAACTGTACATATCCTCCTGATCGCCCTACATCCATCTAAATCCTTCCTGGTCCTCAGAACTTAGATGGGGCCTAATACTTTCTCTGACCCCTCTAGTTTGTAACTTTTCGCTATGAATGTCCTAGAGCACTACACTACCTCTTCCACTCCTCAAATTGACTGTCAGAGTCCAAGAGAGATTGGTGTGCTAACTTATAACCTTATTCCTCTTTTCCAGCATGATGTCTTATCTCCCCGCATGTTATGCAATAGCGTCCCAATATTCATAAAAATTCCCAAAAGAACTCTTGTCTTTCCTGAGTACATAAGTATTCCTTAGGCCAGTCTCTGTCATGTCTTGATCACTCTGGCTCATGCTCCCACCCATCTAGCCAGGGAGGTGGGGTCACATGATTGACAGCCCAACTAAAATCAAGTAGAATTATAGAAGCTAAGCTCACAAAGGGAAAAAGGATGTAGGTCAGGCAAAAACTTCAAATGTTAAGTACACAAATGAAGTTCTAGTATTAAGCAGATAAATCTTTCAGTATTTGAAATTAAATAACTAAAATTAAGAATGAACTCAGAGGATTTTAATGCAGAACCTTCAAAAACACAAGTAAATTCCCAGGCAACCAGGAAATTGGTATAAGGGATGAACAAGCCTGAAAATAACATGATTCCTGTTGTAAGAAGCTTGCCCGCCAAGTAGTATGTAAAGTCTAACATCCTCTGGGTCCTCTGCTACTCAGACTCTTTTCTCATCTCCAATGTACAACCCAGAGGGTAAGCAATAGGATGAGTATTAAGGATAGAATGAGAATTCTAAAGTCCCTCGCCCCTTTTTAATGTGTTTTCTATTGTTGCTGTAAAAAGTTACCATTAACTTAGGAGCTTAAAACAATACAAATCTATTGTTGAAATTTCTGAAGGTCAGGGGTCTAACATATGTCCCACTGGGCAAAAAGCAAGGTGTCAGCAAGGCCCCATTCCTTTTTGAGTCTCCAGAGGAGAATTGGTTTCCTTGTCTTTTCCGGTTTCCAGAGGTTGCCTGCATTCCTTAGTATATGGCCCCTTCTTCCATCTTCAAGGTCAGCAGCCTCTTCGAATTTCCCTCAGACTCTGACAGTCAATCTCTTGCCTCCCTCTCTCACTTAGGAAGACCCTCGGGATCACATTAAGTCTACCTGGACCTTGTTCCCATCGCAACACCCCTAATTTAGCCACACATAGAAAATCCATTTTGCCAAGTAAAGTAGCACATTTATAGGTTCCAAGGATCAGGACATGAATATATTTTTGGTGGGGGACATGATTCTATCTGCCACACCCTTTCTTTGGGTTCATTTTTCGGCTTGCATTTTCAGGCAAATCTTAAAGTAGCTATTCTGTTTCTGCAATTGTTTTTAAAGAAAGAAGAGGGAACACTAAAGGCTGATTGCTCTTCATAGGAGAGTTTCTTATGAGATACTAAGGCCTAGTTTTACCAGGATCATTCTTTAAACAGCCCTCTATGAATGAAGTTTCTCATTTGAATATTCAGCAGGAAGTTTTTTGGAGTGCATTTGCGATAAAGCATGTTCTTGACATGAGTATTCTTGGGAAAAGGAAGACATCATTTTAAATGAGAAAATGATCTAGGCAGACAAGACAGGCAATGGATGTGCATGGGGCTGATGAAACCAGCATCCAAATAGCTACCGAGCAAAATCTTTCTGGAGACTAAAAACGTTAAAAATCCAAAACATTAATTTGAAAAGATACATGCGCCCCTATGTTCACTGCAGCATTATTTACAATAGCCAAGATGTGGAAGCAACCTAAGTGTCCATCAACAGACGATTAGATAAAGAAGTAGTACATATATATGATGGAGTACTACTCAGCCATAAAAAGAATGAAATATTGCCATTGTGAGAATATAAATGACCTAAAAAAATTATGCTAAGTGAAATAAGTCAGAGAAAGACAAATAACACATGATTTCACTTACGTGCTAAATATAAAACAGGCAAAACAGAAACAAACTCATAGATGCATAGAACAAATTAATGGTCACTGGATAGGAAAGGAATTGGGGGAATGGGTGAAAAAGAAGGGATTAATAAGTTAAATTTGACAGTTACAAAAACAGTCATGGGGCTATTAAGTGCAGCGTAGGGAATATAGTCAATAATACTGTAATAACTATGTAGGGGTCGGATGGGTACTAGACTTATCAGGGTGATCACTTCGTAAGTTACATAAATGTCTATTCACTGTGTTGTACACCTGAAACTAATATAATATTGTATGTCACTGTAATTAGAAAATAAATTAATTTTTTTTAATTCCCAATAAGGGACTGAAAATAGTTTTATAGGAGCGACAGCTTTGGATGCACAGGGGAATGTGATTAAACTAGTTGGTAATAATAGGATCTACCTCCACTTTATGCCAGGACTGTGGAAGGGCAGAGTCTGGAAACCAAAAATCAACTAGAACAGTATCTCAGAGTCATAACTAACTATAAAAATAATTTGAGCCTTAAGATTCAGACACCTCTGTCTTGTTAAACGACTAGCCCATTAGTGTTTTCTCTGAGCCCGCAGGCTGTGGTAAAGCAAGAATAATATGTATCATCATTATTTTGATTTTTTTTTACATAGCAAACAGCATGATATAAGCACTTAGTTTTTTTTGTTTTTGTTTTTGTTTTTTTGCTAAAAAATGATTGCTTACTTAACACTTTAAAACTAGGAAGAAACATTAAAAACTTTTAAAGATATAAACTTTAAGATTCTGGCAGAAAGCTGTGGCGATCTATGCATTTTGCGGCCATCCAGGACAAGCTTTAAGGGGGAAAAACATGACGTAGATGATAGAGGCTCTGTTCATCCTCTGGTGACCAAATCAAAGTTGTGATGGAAAAAAAGAGCAGCAACAAGGAAAAGTCGCCTGGGATCTAGATGAACACACCATACAACTAGAGAGAAGTCCAAGAAATCACTCTGCAACGGCAGAAGGTAGGACGGGGATGACCCGGGACTTCCCGGTCTTGAGCAGCTGAGTGAGTCAGAGGCTGCGGCAGCAGCGGTGGCAGATGCCTCTTAAAGGGGCCACGTCTGCAAGCAGATTTTCATGGTGACGGCCCTGCTCACTCTGATTATGAGTGCCAATTCAGCTGTACACATGGGGCACCAGGGATTTACAGGGAGACATTGTCAGAGTGAGGGCCAAGGCGAGGCTCACCCTATGCAGAAGTGCCAGTGGTATCCATTGTTCCCTGTTGAGTCCTCCCAATCCCAGTGCGGGACACAGCTCCACCGTAGCCTGATGTCATCACACTGGATAACAGAGGTCACTCCGCCCAGAGGATTCCCTAAAACCCCCAACTCACAGCCTCACCCAAGCCACATCCAGGTGTATCCTCAGTGGATCAGGTGCTCCTTGCTGAGCAGTACCTAGACTCACACTGCAGGCAGCTGGCCATGGTTTCTGGTGTGGCCTTTTAAGGCAACAATAAGCACAGTATCTGTGGATTGCTTGCTGAATCTTAACAGGTGGCCCCAGAGGGGCAGAGGCCTGGGCTAAGTTTGACCTGCAGCTGAACCCTTCTCAGGCTGTGCCACTGGACACCTACTTCACAAATCTATACCAATAAGACTAGAAGACTTAGGAGCTTTGCTTAGTACATAGAAACACAGAAAGACAGCTAAAATGGGGAGACAAAGAAGCAGAAACCACATGAGAGAACAGAACAGAGATCCAGATATAAGGAAGTCAAGTAATCTAACAGATGCAGAGTTCAAAACACTGGTTATAAAGGTGCTCGATGAATTATGGGAAGTGAAAAACTTCAACAAACAGATTAAAAAACAAAAATGGAAATGGAACTTATAAAAGGGAACCAGTCTGAAATGAAAAACACATTATCTGAGATGAGAAGCATATTAAATGAAATAAACACAAGAATAAACAAAGTGAATAAAGAAGAGGATCAAATGCTTTATCTAGAGGACAGAAAAGCCAAGGATATGCAATCAGAACAGCAAGCGATAAGATGCCAAGACTTAAAAATTTTAAGGAGAATATGGGACACTATTAAGGGTCCAAATATCCTTCTGATCAGTGTAACCGAAGAAAGTCAAGATGTTGAACAGCTGTTTGAAGAAATGATGAAAAGCTTCCCTAATCTGGTGAAGGAAATAGACATAAAACCCCAGGAAGCTCAGAGAATTCCAAATCAGAGATCCAAAGACCCACACCAAGACACAGCATAATTAAAATGCCAAAGGTTAAATACGAAGAAAGAATATTGAAAGCAGCAAGAGAAAAACAGTTACCTATTAGGGAACCCCATAAGACTGGCAGCTGATTTCTCAAATGAAACTATGCAGGACAGAAGGGCTTGGCAAAAAATATTCGACAGGATGAAGACCCAGGATCTACAACCAAGAATAATTTATCCAGCAAAGCTATCATTTAGAGTCAAAGGACAGATAAAGAGCTTCCCAGACAAAAAATAAGCTAAAGGAATTTATCACCCCAAGCCAAATTACAGGAAATGTTGGAGGGACTTCTTTAAAAAGAAAAAATTTGTATCAAAAACAGGAATAAGAATGGTAACAACTATATTCCCATCAATAAGTACCTCAAATGTAAAAGAATTAGTGCTCCAACCAAAAGATAGGTGGATGAATGGAAAGGAAAACAAACCCCTACATGTTGCCTATAAGAGACTCACTTCAGATTTAAAAAGAAGGGATGGAAAAAATATTGCTTTGATGCACCTAGAAGGTATTTAAGTCAGACAGAGAAAGATAAACACTATATGCTTTCACTTATACATGAAATCTAAGGAATAAAAAGAACAAACTAATCAAAAACAGACTCACAAATATAGTGGATAATTTGGTGACGGACAGAGGGGATGGGGATTTAGGAGGCTGAGAAATGGGGTGAAGGGTTAAAGAAGTACAAATTAGTAGCTGATGGATGGTCACAGGGATGGGGAGCATGGCATAGGGAATGCAGTTAGCACTAATTCGTTGGCTAGGTGGAGGGTCAGGGGAGGGAGGAGCAATTGGGGGATCATTTTACAAACAATATAGATGTCTAACCAATGTACTGTACACTTGAAACTAATTAAAATTTTTTAAAAATTTAATTTTAAAAAACTTTTAAAGTGTGGTTAAATTTTTAGGATATAGTCTTGACTTAACTGATAAGTGAGAAACACCCATAAATTAAACAGAAATTTATCTTCACATTTACATATATATTAAACAGAGCTACTCTGTGCCAGTTAGAATTAGGGAAAAGTGTTATCCAAGATCAACACACATTTCTAGGGACTATAGACAAATACTGAAACCTTCTCTCAGCTTCCAGAAAGTGGCAGTTAGGGAGGCAAACCAGGCATCATACGTGGCAGGAAGGGGTGGAATAATTGCTTGTGGAATTTAGTCAGCTGCTCAAGGGTCCCTGTTAGGTCCATTCGTGCCGAACCTGATCAAATATCCCTGGAACAGGGAAGTTTCTTATCAGGAGGTACAGAGAACAAAAAATATAAATCTCAAGAGTCTCTTCAGAGAATTCAGCACAGTCCTGTGTTTGTAAGGTGCCCAGGTAGCGTTCTGTATGCCCACCCACCCCACAGCTCATGTTTCCTTTCTTTCCTTTATAAGAAACTTGGTGCCATAGCTACACTACTCTCCAAAAGTGATGAAAATATTCCTTGCAGCCAAATCTTGTTCTCTGGGAAGAGATACCACAGACAAGCAGGCTCTAGTTTATCGAAAGGGCTGTATTTTAAGTGTTCTTTAAAATATAAATAGTTTAGTACTTGGAATTAATTATCATAGAAACCATGCTGTGAATGAGATTCATTCCTTTTGCAAGTTTTCAAGTCTATTTAACCTATATTAATGTGGTTAACCTTTAACCACACATAGGTTATATTTAATCCATATTTAACCGATATTAACTTATATTAATAGTTTCAATGTCACTTTTAATTACGGTTATCTACTACTCGACTTTTTTTGAATATCTATTTCTTTGATGTAATTGCAGAGATATACTGTGATATAAAGGCTACAGTATCTGAAATTATTTTTCCTATCCAGCTAACAGACTGCCATTACCAAGAAAGATGATTCACAAGACAAAGAAGTGAATTTATCTGTATCTATACCTAGACCTCGCTCTGTTTATTTAGATATTCAGAATCTCAGCTCAAGACTCCGGGAATGCAAATGTACTCAAGTCCATATCCCAGCTCACTTTTTTTTCTGTTCTTTTTCAGCAATGGCAGTCTATGAACAGAATGGGGAAAATAACTCCCAGAAACCATAAACTTTGTACTGCAGGGTAGCTCTACAACCAGGTGGGAAAAAAAAAATTATATATATGTCAGTCATCTTATTCAGAGGTCCCATCAAGCCAGAAGCAAGAATTAAGTGCAACATGGCATTTTATTAGATCTACATAGTATTTAAAAATCTCCTGAATTACCAATTGACATTTAAAAATTGGATCAACCTCACATACAAATCTAGATAGCTACCTTCTCTTAAGAAATTGGAAAATTGGCGAGATCAGGTCCATGCTTTGAAATGCTCTTTGATATGTGGGTGGCCGGCTAACTGTTACTGAATGGCTGCTGTGCTTCTGCTTTGTGGTTCCCCTGATCACGGTGCCACCCACTCCCCTGAACCTCCTCATTCTACAGCAGGCAGTGTTCCCTGCATTAGTATTAACAGACTTCTCTCTGGATGCGTTTGATTAGCCAGCCTGATTCTGTTTGTTCTGAGCCTGAAAATCAGCGGTAGTGCCTCCCAAAGAGGAAGCAAGACTGGCCTCAGAATTCGGCCCTCTCGTTCCCAGGCATAGACCACTGCCAAGAGTGTGTATATTTGGAATGTCTCCTATAGCCTAACAATAGATCTGAAATAAAACTTCCAAACTACCTTGCTTATTTATTAGTTGTAAGCAAGTAAGAAGAACACTTTAGGAACTAACACACTGTACTCTTGGTTGACAAATAAAGACACAGATCATTGGAAAACATTTTTTTGGATAGCTGACATTCTAATTTCTATACTTCAGTCAACTTTGTATTTTCACTGATATTTTAAAAGGTTTCTTAAAAAGCTTTTGAAAATGAAAGAAAACATGCAAATGGTTATATCTAAACCTAAATGTGACTTGAAGTGGGCTTAGGCCCCTGTGATGTCCATCACACCTCCCAAGGCAATCCTCTAAGCCATGGGTCCCCAACCCCCAACTGCAGACCAGTACAGGTCTGCGGCTTCTTAGGAGCTGGGCCACACAACAGGAGGTGAGCGGTGGGTGAGCCAGCAAAGCTACATCTGTATTTGCAGCCACTCCAAGAGCTAGCATCACCACCTCAGCTCCACCTCAGGCATTAGATTCTCAGAAGAGCACAGGTCCTTGGCACCACAAAGGTTAGGGACCACTGCTCTAAGCCATACTGTTTGCTATGCAAACACATATCCAAGAGAATCCTTCTGCCTCTCCAACTTCAAAACAAATTAGCATTCTAAGACTCTCTCATACAGAAATTCTGAATCTTTCCCTTAAATGATATTTAAACAATCCAAATGAAAAGTAAGTGATCTCGGTTAAACCTCCGGTACTCCTCCTGTAAGGCAATCACTACTAATATATTCTTTCTACCCTTTTAGAAGCTTTTCTTTTTTAAAAAATTAAAAGCAGGACCAAGAAATTACTGGTACAACAACTCAGAGACAATAAAATTGTAGTTTCCATCTGTAGCTGGTATAATACTCCTAATAAAATGTTCATCAACTAGGTATTAGGAAAAAAATAAATTTAATCTAACCTGGATTTTTAGGCTGAATTCCCTCATTTAAACAATCTCTTCCAGTATTTCAGACTATTGAGTAAAATGTCAGTCTTTTAGTGTTTGTGCCCTTGCTTTTTTGTCCGCCCCCCCCAGATGTTTCCTGCATTTTCTCACGACTGCAAAGTAAAAGTATTTCCCATGTGTCTTTCAAACTGGAGACAGTAAAATACGACCAGCCTTTCATCCAGGTAACTATTGTCATCTGCTACTGTGTGCTTCTTCCCATAGATTCTAATTTATTCACTGCATAGATGTTACTAAGTATGTTATACACATCAAGCACTTCTGTAGGCAATGGGCTGAAGTGGTAAACAAAACCAAAAATTCTAACTTTTAGAGTATACGTTCTAACCAAACAATAAACAAATGAATGAAAAATTGTTTGTTTGGTTATTTTAAGTCCAATAGGAGAACAAAAGGCAGAGCAGTGAATAGGGAAAGGTGCTATTATTAAAAGATTATCAGAGAAGGCCCCTACCAAGAAGGTGACATTACAGTAAAGGCGTGAGACCATGCGCCATACAATTATCTAGAGAAGGAGTAGTAAGCAAAGCATACAGCTACCTCGAATTTATCACCTATTTTTTGTACATCCTCTAAGCTAAAAATGGTTTACATCTTTTAATTATTAAAAAAATAATAATATTTTGTGCCACATGAAAATTATATAAATATTCCAATTTCAGTGTTTACAAATAAAATTCTCTTGAGACACAGTCATGTCCCTTTGTGTATTGTTTATGGTTGTTTTCACACTACAATTGTAAAGATGAGTAGCTGCAACAGAGATCTGGTCTGCAAAGTCAAAAATATTAACCTTTTGGCCTTTTACAGAAAAAGCCTGCTAACCTCTAACCTAGAACAAGAGAAATTCCAAAAAATCTTTTTTTTTCTTTTTATGCCATTTTCGAGTACCTACAGACTTCCAAGTTAAATCTTTATTATAGATTTTATCCTTTGCTATTTAGCTATATTAACCTAATTTAATGATTGGCATTGAATTAAAACTTTTCTGATATTAATATTATGATCCATAACTTAGTTTTGGTTGCATTTCACTGCTATGTCTTTTGCCCACCCTAACTTTCATTCTCTGTAATTCAGGTGTCAATGCCCTTCAGCCAAAGAGACCATAAAATCACCTATAGTTGAACCAAGTTGTGTTTATAACTCGCTGCAATGGGGGAGATCATGTGTCATGAGGAACCATAAAGTGTGTCTCAGTAAGAGGGTGTTATAGGATTTGGGTTTGTGTTAGGTGATTTGGAAGACACTCAAGGGAGTACCGTTTGGCTAAGGATTAGGCAATGTCATAAAGTAGGAGAAATTTTGTGATTATATCTTTAAAATTCTTATCTGCAATATGAGAAGAATGAAATAAGACTAACCTAACACAACAGCATCCACTCAGAGTAACCATCTTAATCTTCGCGGGGGTGTATCTGAGCATATCTGTGGTTTGCACAATCTTTTTCTCATCTGTGTTCAGACATGGTTTTGTTTGTCCTTGATCCATTACGGTGACAGAGTGACTTTCTGACACTAAGTTTGTGAAATTATTACATTCAAAAGAAGAATATCATAGACTACTTGTGAGAATTAGGCCAGATCCTCATAGCAACACTATTGATATATATATATATATTTTAAATATATATATATTTAAAAAGAAGGCATCAATAATTCTTCAGTAAAACTATTTTTCAAAAATGGAGAAATAAGGGACATTTCCAATAATCAGAGACTAAGAGAATTCATTGCTAGCAAACCTGCCTTACAAGAAATACTAAAGGAAATCCTTCGGGCAAAAATAAAATGACATCAGACAGAAAATTAAATCCACATGAAAATAAAGAGTATCAGTAAAGATAATTACTTAATATAAAAGAAAGTATGAATATATTTTTCTCTGTTCTTCTCTTGACTGATATAAAGAGCACAAAACAAATATAAAACTATTTTTATAACCTCTATCATCTAATATTTAAGGATGTTATATATACATGACAATAATAGACAAAAGGATAAGAGGGAGGAGGGAGCCATGTTAGAGCAAAATTCATTTCAGTGGAATTTGGTTAGCATAACCTGAAGCAGAGTATTTTAAATTAAGGATGTCCATTGTAATCCCAAGGAACCATTAAGAAACACCAAAAAAATTTTAAAGAGGAATTAAAACGACCATCCTAACAAAGATCTATTAATGCAAAAAAAAAAAAAGGGCAGTAAGGAGGAAAGAGGAACAGTAAAATAGTAATATAGCTGATTTAAATCCAATCATTACAGTAAATGTAAATAAATTAAAACACCCCAATCTAAGGTAGAGATTGGCAGAATTATACAAGGATATATATATACAATATATTGTTACAACCAATTCTATTCATAAGATACAAACTTCAATGTTAATAACACAAAGAGGCTGAAAGTAAAAAATGGAGAAAAGCTATATCAGGCAAATAGTAACCATAAAGAGAGCTGGAAAGACTATATCAGTATCAGAAAAAATATATACTTTCATACCAAAAAATGGTTAAATGGTCAATTCAATGGGAAAGTGTAAAAATATAACCCCAAAATACATGAAGTAAAAGCAAAAAAAGAGAATTGAAGGGAGAGAGATTTCAACATTAATAATTAGAAATTTCAACGCCATCCTCTCCATAATGGAAAGAACAACCTAGACAGAAAAATCAGCAGAGATACAGAAGACTTGGGCGACCACTGTCAACCAACCTGATCTAATTGATATCTCTTTAACACTCCATCACCAAACAGCAGCACACTTATTATTCAAGTATAGATGAAAAATCCCCAGAATAACTATTCCTAGGCCATAGTATGGCATACCTCTTTACATTTAAAAGGATTAAACAATACAAAGCACATTGGTTACAAATCAATTACCAGAAGGAAATTTTGGAATTATGAATATTAGAAATTAAACGAACATACTTCTTAAACAACCTATTCTATTTCCATTGATATGAAATACCCAGAAAAGGCAATGTTATAGAGATAGAATGTAGACTAGTGGTTGTCTGGGCCTGGGACTTAGAATCAGGATTTTACTACAAAGGAACATTGGAATCTTTACAGGTGATGAAATGAATCAAACTAGATTGTGGTGATGGTTGCATACCTATGTAACTTACCAAAAAAGCATCGAATTGTATCTTTAAAATGGGAGAATTTATGTACATACGCCATGGGTAGTATGTAACACTTCTAAATAATCTATGGTTTAGAAAAGAATCAAAAGAGAATTAGAAAAGTATTTTTTTCTGAATGAACATAAAATGACAACATACCAAAATCTGTGACATGTTGCTAAAGCTGTATTTAAAGGAATACTTTATAGTAGTAAATACCTACATTAGAAAAGAAGAAGGTTGTCCAGCTAAAGACTAGAAAAAAGAAGAGACAATTAAACCCAAATCGGGAAGACTAAAGAAAAGAATAAATGTTAGAAGTAGGGGAGTAAATCAATAAAATAGAAAACAAAGAATAGGAAAAAATCAACTAAACCAAAAGCTGTTTTCCTTGAAAAAGTTCAATAAACATTAATAAAACATTTGGCCAGAACTGAGCAAGAAAAAAATGAAAGACATTACAACATCGGAAATGGGCAATATGGGGAGATTAGATTAAAACATGGCAGCAATAAGATACCCAGATCTCTCCCTTGAACAACAATAAGTTGAACATCTAAAACCAACAAAAAAAACACCCAAACTGCACATCTGAGCATGGATCTGTGTATAAGAACTACCACAGGTCAGAAACTGGTGTTCGGGGCGGTGACTGGGAGAAACAAAAGAAGCTGCCTCTTGCAGCCAGAGCTCCCTGTAGGGAGGAGGTGGAGGGGAGAAGGAGCAGTAGTTCCTTGAACATCCCTGCCTAGAGTGCTGTGAGCTCCGTGCAGCCAGCAGCAGTGCCCAGTCATCAAGGCAGAAAGCAGGAAGCGAGGACAACAAGAAAGTGGGATGGCAGAGAAACAAACAGTTGATTTTACCAGCCACAGCTGCAAAACTGAGGCTGCCACAGCCTTACCCCCAACCCAGAAGGCTCCTCCCCCATACCCTCTGAGACAGATCCTTGCAGAGCCCCAAGGAAATCTGAGCAAAACACTTACCAAAACTGTCACTAACACTGACAGGAACTGATTGAGGGTAGTGAGCATGATTAAACATCTATAAAGGGAAAAAAAGACATTCTTAACACTTATATAAAGCAGAGATCCAAAAGGCTTAGACACACCTACTGGAAATCAAAAGAACACCTTCTTTGCAACAGGCTAGGGACCTAAAGATAAATTTTTAAGGAAAAAAAAAAAAAAAAAAGATACACATTTTCCATTTTAATGCTCAGGCAGAGAAATAGTCCATTAAACACCATGAACAACCAAGGTGACAGGGCGTCTCAGAAAGAAAGAGAGAAATTCCAGAAAATAAGCTTTCAGACATGGAAATATGTAACTTAAATGACAGAGAATTCAGGAAGGTACTTCTGAAAAACATCAATGAGATTCAAAACAAATCATATCAACAATTTCAGGAACTGAAAAAAAAAAAACAACTAATGAGCAAAATGAGTTCTTTAGCAAGGAGATTGAAACCCTCAAAAAAAAAATAGAACCTTCTGGAGATAAAGAACACACTGCAAGGTTGAAAAATGAAAACAAGCTTGGGAATACAGTTGACCAAAAGGAGGAAAGGATCAGTGATATGAAGACAGAAATCTAGAAATAAATTAGAAAGGAAGAGAAGAAACTGAAGAATGAAAATAATGAAACAGAAATATAAGAACTAGGATACCATCAGGAGAGGAAACATAAGAATAATGGGAATTCTCGAAGGTGAGGGAAAGGAGCGGGATTAGAGCATTTTCAGACAAATAGTGATGCGAATTTCCCAAATCTAAGGAATGAGCTGGAGCTTGGAATTCAAGAAGTCAACAGAAACACCCAATTATCTCAACCCAAAAAAGGCCTTCCCCAAGACACATTGTATTAAAATTATCAAAAATCAATGACAAAGACAGAATTCTCAAGGGCAGCCAGGGAAAAAGAAGATGGTAACCTATAAAGGAAAACCCATTAGATATCATTGAATTCTCAGCACAAATCTTACAAGCCAGAAAGGAGTGGTATCAATATTTTCAAACTATTAAGTGAAAGGAGCTACCAGCCAAGAATAATGTATCCAGCCAAGATAATGTATCCTTTGGATACAAAGGAGAAATAAAGACCTTTCCAGACATACAAAAATTGAGGATTCTCTATGCACTACAGGATACTGAAAGAGGTCAGCTCACTTAAAACAAAATGACCAAAAAAAAAAAAATGCATAATTAAGATTAAGTGACTAGCAGGCTGATAAAAGCAGAGGAGTGCAACCCTTACTACAAACAGGGGCATTATAAGCTTTAAAATAAGAAGAGATTGCTATTAGCAAAGATAGTAATGAACGTTCAGTATACTAGAGACAAATTGAGACAACGAGGACTAAAACGGGGGGATTCAAAGATTCCAAATTCGCAAAGGGAACAAGGCTGTCCACTACCGCCACTGTTATTCAATATAACATTAGCTCCTAGTGATGAAATCAGGCAAGAAAAAGATAGCAAAAGGCACCCAAATAGGAAACAAAGAAGTCAAACTGTCACTATTTGTGGATGACATGATTCTCTATATAGAAAACCCTAAAGACTCCACAAGAACACTACTAGAAAAATAAGCAAATACAGTAAAGTCTCTGGATACAAAATCAATGTTCAAAAATCCATAGTTCCTATCTTAAAAGAAGTCAGAAAAAAAAATAATTCCTTTTGCAATTGCAACAAAAAGAATAAAATACCTAGGAATAAATCTAACGAAACAAAAGTGAAGGACCTATATAATGAAAACTATAAGACCCTATTAAAAGAAATCGAAGAAAATACAAAGAAATGGAAAGATATTCTGTTCTTGGATTGGAAGAATCAACATAGTTAAAATGACCATATTACCTAAAGCATTATACAGATTTAATGCAATCCCCTCAAAATCCCATCAGCATTTTTTAAAAAAGAACAAAAAAATCATCAGATTTGTATGGAAGCACAAAAGACCCTGAATTGCCAAAGCCATCCTGAGAAAAAAGAATGAGGCTGGAGGCATCACTCTGCCCGACTTCAAATTATACAAAAGTGACAGTAATCAAAATGGCATGGTATTGGCAGAAAAATAGACACATGGACCAGTGGAACAGAATCGAGAGTCCAAATAAACCCATATTTATATGAGCAAATAATTTTTGACAAAAAGCCAAAAATACACAGTGGAGAAAGGAAAGCCTCTTCAATAAATGGTGCTGGGAAAACTGGAAAGCCACCTGCAAAAAGAATGAAACTAGACTGTTTATCATCACACACCAAAATTAAACTCAAAATGGATTAAGGACCTGAATATAAGCCTGAATCAATAAAATGCATAGAAGAAAACATAGGAACTAAACTCAAGGACCTTGGACTTAAAGAGGATTTTATGAATTTGACCTCAAAGCAAGGGAAGTAAAAGCAAAAATAAATGAATGGGACTACATCAAACTAAAAGCTTCTGCTCAGCAAAAGAAACTGTCAACAAGGTAAAGGACAATCTGAATGGGAAAATTTATTTGCAAGCAACCTCCAATAAGGGCCTAATATCAAAATATACAAAGAACTCATATGACTCAATAACAACAAAAAACAAACTATCCAATAAAAAAAATGGGCAGAGGACCTGAACAGACACTCTCTCCCTAGAGGACATACAAATGGCCAACAAATATATGAAAAGATGCTCAACATGCTAGCTATTAGGGAAATGCAAATCAAAACCACAATGAGATACCATCTCACACCTGTTAGAATGGCTATAATCAAAGGACAAGTAATAACAAATGTTGGAGAGGATGTGGAAAAATAAGACTGCAAATTGTATGGCCACTATGGAAACAGTATGGAGGTTCCTCAAAAAACTAAGAATTGACCTACCATATGATCCAGCAATCCCTCTACTGGGTATTTACCCCAAAGACTTGAAAACTCATATTGAAAAGATATTTGCACACCGATGTTCATAGCAGCATTATTCACAGTGGCCAGGACATGGAAGCAACCAAAGTGTCCTACAATAGATGATTGGCTAAAGAAGCTGTGGTACATATATACAATGGAATATTACTCAGCCATAAGAAGAGATGAAATACTGCCATTTCAACAACTGGATGGACCTTGAAATAATCATACTAAGCAAAATAAGCCAGACAGAAAAGGTTGAAAATCACATGATATTACATATGTGGAATATAAATCTAAAAGCAACAAATGGACAGGACAAATAAACAGAGACTCATGGACATGGACAATGGACTAGTGGTTACCAGAAGGGAGTGGGAGGGGGAAAATAAAATGTTAAAAAAAATTATGTATATATAGTATGAAAAAATAAATAAACCAGCTTTTTAAAAAGTAATAAAAGAAAACAAAATACAAAAAAAAGATATTGAGAGATATGGCATCAAGATATACCTTACTGATATTAAAAGAATAAGGAATATTATTTTTACAATTGTATGAAATAAATTCAAACTTAGATGAAATGGAAAAAACTCTTTGAAATATATAAACAAATAAAGCCCACTAAAGATGAAAGAGATAACCTGAATAGCCAAAACATCAAAGAAATTTAATTTGTAATTAAGAATCTTCCTACGTTGAAAATTCCACACCTAGATTGCTTTAATGCTGAATTCTACTAAATATTTAAGGAAGAATTAATACCATTTCTGTAGTAAAACCTTCCAAAATATTGAAGAGGGAGAATACTTTTCAACTTATTCTATGAAGCCCTGATCCCAACATCAGACAAAGACATTGCAGAAAAATGACAGACTAAAATCCCTCATGAGCATAAATGCAAAAACTCTAAAATTTTCAACAAATGAAGCAATATGAAAGAGGATAACAATCATGACCAAGTAGAGTTTTTCCAGGAATGTCAGGCTGATTTAACATTCAGAAGTCAACGAATGTAATTCATTATATTTTGCAAACTAAAAAGAGAAAATATATATCATCTCAATTGATGCACAAAAGCATTTGACAACATCCAAACATCTATTCCAAATTGTGAAATTTCAGCAAATTAGAAAACAGAAGAGAACTTTTCCACCTGAAAAAGCACCCTCAACAATACTCTAACCATGAGAAAACCATGAGACAACCAAAACAAGACCATTGTCTAAAATACCTGACCAGTACTCAAAAAATTAGAATTATCAAAAACAAAAAAAAAAAAGTTTGAGGAAACAGTTATGTCTCTTTAGACTCCTTCGGGCTATAAAAACTTAATGTAAATGTGATATTTTGGATTGGATCCTGGGAAAAAGACATTAGGGAATGAATTTCAAATGAAGTGTGGAGTTAGTCAATAAAGAAAAAAAGGAACGAATTACTGATACATGCAACAACATCGATCAAGCTTAAAAGCATGATTCTAAGTAAGGAAATCAGACACAAAAAAAGAAGTACACACTGCATATTATTCCAATGAGGGTAGTTGCCTGACACGTATGGGGACAGGATCTCAGGACAGTCTTTCCCAGACTCTGAAAGAGTTTACTGTTCCATCATTTTACTTGTTTTATGGGTGGCCAGTTTGTTCCAGAGAGACGCTTCATTCTCTTTGCATGGAAAACCCGAGGAAACTAAGTTTTTCTAAAGAAACATGATAATTTA
This sequence comes from Eonycteris spelaea, assembly GCA_003508835.1. Lineage (NCBI taxonomy): Eukaryota > Metazoa > Chordata > Mammalia > Chiroptera > Pteropodidae > Eonycteris > Eonycteris spelaea. The sequence continues at coordinate 913,756 of PUFA01000196.1, forward strand.
ATAGAATATGAGATACCTACTATTTCACATTGTCATTCATGCCCTAGGCCAGACACTAAATTAGTTACAATATGTTTGTATTAGGAATTTTTGATTCAGTTCAACTCATGACATTGTTTAAGGAGAATGGGACTTCAAGGACTCGGGGGAAAACCCTGTGCAGGAAGGGACACTTGCTCTTCCAAGTTCATGTAAACAGATTTTGGCTTGCTGTAAAGCTGTTAAGTTATCACTTTCTCAAATGTTCTATCGCCTCCAAGGATATTCTTTTCTTGAATATACTTCTGTGATTTTTCTTTCGCCTTTTTTCTTACTACTTCAACCACCCTATGGCAGCTGGTTTCAATGAAAACTTTGAAAGTCGACAGATTATTCCCAACTAAAAATGTTCAGGCTTGATCCTGTACCCTACTGGCTGGTGTTCCGTGTCTTCTTACTGGTTGTTTCCCATAAGAATAAATATATTTGCTTTGCTCACACATATTTTTTAAACGCCTCTTATTTTGCCAAAGATACAACCATCCCCCTAGGTCCCAGGCTCACGTTATTGGAATAACTGTTTAATCCTTCTTCCCCTTGATCTCATATCCAATCCATCACCAAGTCTTCCAAATGCTTTACCCAAATTAAAGTTCATATTACCTCATATCCGTACTCCTGAGATGACCTTCCTTCTCTTGCCTCCATTCATTCTCTGTTGTAAAACAGGCAGGCACACTGCTATAACGCTTTTAAATATCTTTTCACTGACACTTCTTTCTGTGCAAGAGTCTACACTTCCTGAAGTCTGCTATAATAATCCAAACTTCAGTGTCCAGAATTCAGTGCTTTGTGTCAACTGCTTTTCTATTATCTTTATACCTCAAAAAAAATCTGTTTGCTTTCCACACTAAGAGTTTACTCTGCACCAGTTTTCATATACGGTTCTCACAATAAACATAAAATATATACTAACATCATCTCCATTTTACAGATGAGGAAACCAAGTATCAAAAAAATCCAAGTAATTTGCCACAGGTCACTCAGTTTCTACACCATCCTGACTCCAAAGCTCATACCCTTAACTATTGTATTCTACTGCCTCCACATTAGGAACTCGCCTTTGTAGGTGTTGTTTCCTCCTAGAATCTCTCCTCTCCTTCACTCTTCTCCAGGTGAGTCACACAGCCATGCAGTCCCTTTCATGGTCCTTGTCTCTAGCCTTATGTACCATATCTGTTTGCTCTTGTTTACGCATGGTCCGCCATCCATCTGCAGAGAAACTGCAGCTTCAAGAATTACGTACGTCTTGTACAGCCTGCTATCCCAGCACCTGGTAAAGGGCCTAGTCTTTGGAACACGATCAACAAATATCTGTCAAATTAAAAAAAAAAAAAACACCAAAACAAAAATGGAAGTTCTGTACCTTTGAATCTTTTCAGTGGTTAGTACGCTTCTCTGCACATAGTAAATACTCAGTAAGGTTAAACTGCTGGTTCACAGTGCTCCTTACACTTTAAATATGCCAGTATATATAAGTGCTATTTCTTTTTTTAAAAAAAATTCTCATAATTATTTGGGTTCTCTTAGACTTTTCCTCTTTAGTCCATGAATGTGGACTAAAGATTATGCAAGCAGTGGTTGTGCACAAAAAAGCACTCAAAAGCTAGCCCTACATTTCCTTGGACCCAGCAAATGTGGAGTCTTGGCCTCTTACACCAATGGAAAAAAATAGAATTGAAAATGGTCAAAAAAGAGTAGAACATATAAGCAATAGGAAATATTTTAACATTTGAATATCGTCCTTGTAAGGTCCAACATGACGATGACCATTGCTGCTAGTAAGAAGCATCTTAAAATAAATGCCTGAATAACAAGAAATAAGTAGGAAAAAAAAAAGAGAGAAATAATAATTGCATTTACATAGCATTCTACCCTTCTCGTAATAATGTCACAGTCATTCTTTTTCCACCCTGAAAACAATACAAGCCAGGACAGTTTTTATTATTATCTCAATTTTATTTACAATGTTATAAACACTGTGAGATTAAATTATTTCTGCAAAGTGATGAGGCCAACAAGTCATACAATTGGGACCAGCAGTCAGGCTTTCTGAATTACAGTCCAATATTCTGACATATTTGAATGCTGCTTTATTCACAGCCAATAATTCATTCACAATTGCTTGTTTAGAGATCTAAGGGTATATTGTTAAACAGTGCTACCACCTGCTGGTAAGTTTTCCAAAAATTCACATTGTAGCAAATCATAAAATAGCAAAAAAAAAAAGGATAACCAATTTATTATTACAACTACATTTATCTACTACATTCTCTAGTTGTATTTCCTGTTGTCTGTCACAGCCGCTTAAGCACTTCCTTATCAAGTAGCCCAATAAATCTTGCAAGAGTAAATGTCTAAACATTGAATTCTTTCCTTAAGAATTTATAATTACATTAATTTTTCCCACTTTCTAGAACATACATATTTGGGAAAACATTTTTACTGAACTTTTATATAATATGATATCAAATTTGGTGCCTACCAAGAATGTAAACCAGTAATCTCCAATTTTTGAGTGCACATAAAACTCATCTGATGAGGAGGATACTTAGAAACATAGACTTCTACGTGTAAAGGTCAATTTTATGTGTCAAGTTGAGTGGGCCACCAGGTGCCAGATTAAACACTGCTTCTAGGTGCTTCTGTGAGTTTGTTTCCAGATGAGATGACATTTGAATCAGAGGACTCAGTAGCTTCCCTGCCCAACCTGGCTGGGCATCACTAACCCACTGAGGGCCGAAGGCGGGAGGAAGAATGTCCCTCCCTGTTTTTCCTGCCTCAATGATTAAGCTGGGACATTTCATCTCAGCTCTTCCTGCTTTGGGACTGGGATTCACACCACATGCCCCCTAGTCCTCAGGCGTTTGAACTCTTTCTGAATTTTCCTGGGTCTCCAGCTTACAAATCCTCAGACTTCGCAGCCTCCATAATTATATGAGTCAATTTCTATCAGATTCCATTATGTATATGAGGAATACACACACACACACACACACACACGTGTGTGTGTATATGTATGTGTGTGTGTGTGCGTACATATATAAAACAGATATACAGGAGAGAAAACTAGAGGAGAGAGAGCTAGAGGAGAACTACAGAAGATATGATATACACATGAGCTGTACATGAGATATACGTTAGATGTGAGATATATGTGATATATGTTGATACATAATATTTATGATATATGATTGAGAGAGGAGAGATGATATATACAGAGAAATCATATCTATATGGATCTATATATCCCCTGTTGGTTCTGGGGTTTCTGGAATTGATATTCTGATTGGATTAGATCTAAAGGTGCTAATGACTCTATTTCTAGTAATCAAGAGAGCACTGACAGTTCCTGGCATTATCTGACAATAAAGATACACAAGATATCTGCACTGGCTACTCCTAATCAATGACTTATAAGTAAGGAGCTGGGTAACTCCATGTGTGACACTTTCTAACGTTTTTGGAAATTATGAATTTAATGATGTTGGCTGATTGCTCCTAATGACCCTGGACAAAGTGATGAAGGAAAAGGATGAGCTCAGGGATTTGAATTCCCAGCTCAGGCTCAGCTTCAGTAACCTAAGAGCTGGGCATGTCCCCTGAAGAAGGCCCTGACCTCCGGTAACCTCCTGGCTGTAATGGCTGAAAAAGGAAAGCGAGATCTCATCCTGCGACTGGCTGATTTACAGTGAAAGTTTAACTCCAGCCTTGCAAGACATCTACTCTGAGAGTACTGACTGGGAAAGAATGGACTGCTGTATGTTTGCACGGAACAGGTAGAAAAACTCTGATGAAGCTGGGGACATTGAGCCCCTAAACTCTGGTGAGTCTTCTTTGCCAGTGGAAGTGGCCTCCCCACCCCCAGTGGCAGCAGCCTTTCCACCTCCATTTGAGGGGATTAAACCTGCGCTGCCTGAGAAAACTGTAATGGTTTCCTGATTCTCCTCAGGACCCACCCAACCACCCCTTCTTTTCTTCTAGACCTGTAACTAGATGCAAGTCCCGGCCGGCCCCTAAAAGTGAGGCATGATGTGTGATCCATAAAGAGAAAGATGTGCTACACTCCAAAAGAATTACTTGACTTTTAAATGCATGCAGACAGAAATCTGGGGAACATGTGTGAAATGGATACTAAGAGTGTGAAATAATTGTGGAAGGAACATAAAGTTGGGTCAGGCTGAAATTATCGACATGTGCTCACTGTGCAGAGCTTCTGCAATGTAAGTGGCAGCTCAAGGAGTTAGAAAGGGTTCTAACAGTTTGGTCAGTTGGCTGAAACACGGACCAAAAGGTGGCCCACAGTGATCGAACTAGAAATGCAGCACGTGTCTTACTTTAGTGGAGAAGAAGAGATTCACAGACCTAGGGAGACTGAAATGTGAAACAGATTTGCCATTTAAGACCCACTTACCTACACTGTGAGTGTCCAGAAATACCTTTTACCAAGACTATGGGAAATAAATTTGTGAGGGAAGTCCTAGCATCCTTGAAGAGCTTTGTGGTCACTCTTCTCAGTAGGCCAGACCTCACATTGGGAACTAGTCACTGAACCGGGATACCTGAATGCAATGGGAGTAACTGGATCATGAGTGTGGCTACTATAAAGACAGCAGTGTGAAAGCGGCAATCAGAACACTGTGACTTATGCAAACTATGATGTTGGTTAGTTGGTCACAGTGTTCCGAGAAGTGAAATAAATAGAAAGCTTACTGAATTCTTACTTCATCTGTACATGTGGAAAAGTGCTAGATTAAGTAGACAAAAGTCGAAACCGAATCCTAAGAATAGAGAATCACAGCTACTCAGTCAATTCCTAGACTTAAGCCACTTTTCAGACCCAAACCCCTTGAATGTAGAGGAGGCCCAGTCCACTGGAGGAAGGACCCAATTACACTACTAGAAATATATACTGTTCATCTTTCTCCCAGCCTTCCCAAAGGGGACCTATGACCTTATGCCAGGGTAACTATACACTGGAGAATAAAATAATCAGATTGTGGTGGGACTACTGAACACTGGCTCTGAACCGACACTAATTCCAGGAGACCCAAACATCACCAATGTGGCCTACAAATCAGAGTAGGAGTTTATGCAAGTCAGGTGATGAATGGAGTTTTAGCTCAGGTCCATGTCATTGTGGGTCCAGCAGGTCGCTGAATGCAGCCTGTGGTGATTCCCCCAGTGCCAGAATGCATAACTAGAATAGACACATATTGCATCTGGAAGAAACCCGCACGCTGGTTACCTGACCTGTAGAGTGAGTCATTATGATAGGAAATGCCAAGTGGAAGCCATTAGAATTGTTCCTATCTAGGAAAATAAGAAGCCAAAATAATACCACATTCCTGGAGGGACTTCAGAGATTAGTGCCACCATCAAGGACTGAAAGATACAGGGGTGGTGATTCTCGCCACATCCCCATGCAACTCTCCTACTTGGCCTGTGCAGAGGACAGATGTCCTAGGGAATGACAGGAGATTATTATAAGCTTAAGCAGGTGATGACTCCAGTTACAGCTACTGTACTAGATGCAACTTCATTGCTTTCAGCAAATTAATGTTACTATATCTACTATACCTATTAATTAATGCTACTATACCTACTATACCAATTAATGCTACTATACCTGCGACTATACCTACTACGCAGGTATTGATCTGGTAAATGCATTTTTCTCCATTCCTGTCCTTAAGGTGCACCAGAAGCAGGTTTTGTTTGGGTTTATTCTTTTCATCTGCAAGGTCAGCAGTACACCTCACACTCTATAGCCCCATGTCATAATCTAGTTCACAGAGTTGTTGATCAACGTTCCCTTCCACGAGATACCACACCAGTCTATTACATTGAGGACAATTATGCTGATTGGACCTAGTAAGCAAGAAATAGCAACTAGCCTAGATTTGATGTTACCTGACCCACCAAGCCATAAAGTTGGGTCGTTATAGCAATATTCCACAGTCAAGTTGAATGGACATACCATGATCAGCCACAAGCAGGCCCTGAAGGTACAAGTTACATGAGGAAGTGGCTCAAATGCCCATGTCCTCACCTTGCTGTACTGCCTTTCTCTCCCAGCTTGCATCTAGGGCCTCATGGGACTTCCTTACAATCAGTTTGATGGAAAGGGAGCCCAGTTCCACAAATGATTCAGCACAATATGCAGGCACCACCTGAACGTGGACAGATGTGTGGCACTATAGCCCCCTCTGGGACATCCTCCCAGTGGGCAGGGGATCTGGTTGTGCACTTTGTTTGGAAGAAGAAATAGCCAGACATGCAATTGTATATCAGGCCATGGGCTGTGGGCTGGATGGTCAAGGATTTGAAAAGAACATGTTTGGAAAATTGATGACCAGGAAATTTGGGGAAGAAGTATGGGGATCGATCTCTCTGGGCAAAAAGCATGAAGGTATCTATGTCTCATGTGAATGCTTACCAAAAGATGACCTCAGCAGAGGAGGATTTTAATGATCAAGTGGATAGGATAATGTTTTCTGTAGATAGTAATCAGTCTCTTTCCCCAGCCACTCCTGTCATTGCCCAATGGGCTCCTGAACAAAGTGGTGTTGGTGGCAGGGATGAAGGTTATGCATGGGCTCAGCAACATGGACTTCCACTCACCAAGACAGATCTAGCTATTGCCACCACTGAGTGCCCAATCTGTCAGCAACAGAGACCAGGTCTGAGCCCACAATACGGCACCATTCCCTGAGGTGATCGGTCAGCTACCCGGCGGAAGGCTGATTTACATTGGACTGTTTTCATCATGGAAGGGGCAAGGTTTTGTCTTTACGAGAATAGACACTCATTCTGGATACGGATTTGCCTTCCCTTCACTCAATGTTTCTGCCAGAACTACCATTCATAGACTTACAGAATGCTTTATCCACCTCCCAGTATTGCGCACAGCATTGCTTCAGATCAAGAAACTCACTTCACAGCAAAAGAAGTGCAATAATGGGCCCTTGCTTGTGGGATTCACCAAGCTGAGCATGTTCCCTACCATTGTGAAGCAGCTAACTTGACAGAACCATGTAATGGCCTTTAGAAGACTCAGGTGTAGCACCAGCTAGGTGGCAATACCTTGCAGGGCTGTGGCAAGGTTCTCCGGAAGGCTGCATATGCTCTGAATCAGTATCTAACACACTGCGTTTTTTCTCCCGTAGCCAAGACTCACAGGCGCAGGAATCAAGGGGTAGAAATGACAGTGGGAACACTCAGTATTACCCTGCTACCTACAAGCAAAACTGTTGCCTTGTGTCCCTGAGACTGTATGCTCTGGTCTAGAGGTCTGAGTTCCAGAGAAAGATGTGCTTCCACCAGGAGACATGACAATGAACTGGAAGTTAAGTCTGCCACCTGGCTGGCCACTTTGGGCTTTTCGTGCCTCTGAATAAACAAAGAAGGGTGTTTCAGTGTCAGCTTGGTTTATACCAGGGGAGAGTGGGCCGCTACTCCACAGTGGAGGCAGGGAGGACTAGGTCTGGAAACAGACGATTCCTTAAAGCAGCACTTAGGTCACCATGTGCTATCATGAAGGTCACTGGAAAACTACTAACCCAATCCAGGCAGGACTAGAAATGGCCTAGACCCTGCAGGAATGACGATTTGGGTCACCCCAGCAGTTAAAGAACCACGAACAGCTGAGGTGCTAGCTAATGGCAAAGGGAATGCAGAATGGGTAGTTGGAAAAGGGGGTTATAAATGCCAGCTACAACCATGTGACCAGTTACAGAAAGGCAGACTGTTTCTGTATTTTCCATACACACACACACACACTTGTTTTCTTTCTTCTCTTATTCCCTTATCAAGTAACAAAAGATGTACCGGCTCTATATCATAGTAATTTAATATTGTTAATTTAACATCATAGTCCACGTTATATGGGTTCGTGGAGAAGAGCACACATTCCTCAAGGACTGTACCTCTTTTGGGGAAAGAGTATATTTTCCATTGTACACAGCATAGTTGTCTCATGATAGGCAGAATTATGGTCCTGCCGCTCTTTATTTGGAGATTAATTATGGTTTAAGGAGATACGCATATGGGTGGCAAGTTGACAAGAGATGGACTTGTGATGATTAATTTTGTATATCAACTTGAGCAAGCCACTGGATAACTAGATTAAACAATATTTCTGGGGGTCTCTGTGAGGCCATTGCAGGATGAAATTAGCATTTGAATCAGTGGACTCAGTAAAGTGGATCACCCTCCCCAATGTGGTTGGGCATCACGCAATCTGTTGAGAGCCTGAATAGAACGAAAGGTAGAGGAAGGAGGAATTTGCCCCCCTTTTTCCTTCCTCACTGATTGAGCTGGAACATCCCATCTTATCTTCTCTGGCCCTCAGACCTGTATTTACATCATCATCTGCTATGGCTGTCAGGCCTTCAAACTCAGACTAAATTACACCACCAGCTTTCCTGGTTCTCTAGGTTCCAGATGGCAGATTGTGGGACTTTTCAGCCTCCGTAATCACATTAGCCAATTTCTCATAATAAATTTCCACATATACACATATACCCCTATCCACCACTACCACCCGCCCCCAACATACACATCCTATTAATTTTGTTTCTCTGGAGAACCCTAATACATCTGACTTATCTCCTGAATATTCTGTCATTCTTGGGATGGAGTCAGGAAAAAGAAAGTTTTATTTTTAATGAGCACCCCAAGTGATTCTCATGATGAGAAAGTTGCGAAGCACTGACAGTTTATCTTGGCTCCACCCACAGTTGGCTCAGTGAGTCTGATCAGGTCAAAGAAACTTTCTGGAACTCAGTTCTTCCTAAGAGAAGTATGGAGACTGTCAAAGAATCCAATCACTAGATATTCTCTAAGAAGCTTCCATTGTGGGTGTCCTCTTTTGAAAATAAAAACTGTTGGATAGCCATAAATTGATCTATGGAAGACAAACCCATACGTGATAACTGAATTTTCACTAACAAGATCACTGGGGAAAGTTTAAGTATTTAGTAAGCAATGAAGTACTTCCAATTAATTACCCCACTGTACCATGGAAGGGTTACACACACACACACACACACACACACACACACACACACACACACATTAGCCTTACAAAACAAAGAGAGAAAAGAAAAAAAAACAATATCAGTGAGTTTAGGAAAATAAAAATTAAAGAGTTTTTGAATTATGTTTTATCATAATCCTTTACCCACTCAGAGTCCAACTGAACAATGTCAGAACAGAAAGATAACAACCAGAAGAAACTGTTAAGAGATCCCTGGCTGTAACTACATTAGCTAACAGACTCCAGATGCTGAAATCCAAAGCCCCACAGTTAAGAGAAAATTCATGAAAAATTAGCCTCACTTGGAGAGTCTTGGACAAGTAAACGAACAACTTTGCAATGAAATGGAGGCTGGTGTAGGACAGACTGACCTGGGTAAAGGGAGAGGAAGCATTAGGTGCCTTACAGACCTACTAGCTATTCCAATACTAACTTGTAAAACCAATACTGGCAATATGCAAGGTCCCCTAGTGTGTGAAACCATCTGTGACTCGTTGAGATCAAGGATAAGAATACAGAAATTCTATGAATCCCGCGCCCTACTCCTTTGTCCTCAGACTCGTCAGCACTTGGTCTCACATGGAGAATGAAACCCTCCATGCAGGAAACAAGCAGATTATCCAGGAAGAGATTAAGAATTGGCTTCGCCAGCTCTTGTTTGAGGTTTTTTGATTCATAGGCACACCTTCACCTGGTCATTAAAAAATCCTCTTCCTTATCCTCCCTTGCATGTTGCACATCCCCAGCTGTTGTTACCTGACTTCAAAGCTGCCTTTCAGTCTCACCTGTTTTCACCTGAGAGAATGTGAGCAGTATAGAATAGCAGACCCGGAACTGACAGTCTCACGCAGCAGGAAATTCAATCATTTTTTTCTTTTTACTAAAAGACTCCACTGAACTACTCCATCCAAAGTGAAAACAGAAGTAGAACAACTAATCCTAAATTTTATACGGAACCACAGAAGACCCAAATAGCCAAAGAAATCTTGAGAAAGAACAAAGTGGGAGATGTCACACTCCCTGATATCAAACTATACTACAAAGATACACAATAATCAAAATAGCACAGTACTGGCATTGAAACAGATATATAGATCAATAGAACAGAACAAAGAGCCCAGAAATAAATCCTTGTGTATATAGTCAATTAATCTACAACGAAGGAGACAGGGATATATTGATGAGGTAAAGACAGTCTCTTCAATCAATGGTATTGGGAAAAACTGGACAGATACATACAAAAAAATGAAATTGGGCCACTTTTTTACACCATATACAAAAATAAACTCGAAATGGATTAAGGTCTTAAATGTAAGACCGGAAACCATAAACTCCTAGAAGAAAACACATGGAGTAAAGTCTGACATTGCTCTTAGCAATATCTTTTTTGGATATGTCTCCTTAGGTAAGCATAACAAAAGAAAAAAACATGAGACTGCATCAAAATAAAAAGATTTTGATCAGTGAAAGAAACCATCAACAAAATGAAAAAACAACCTATTGAATAGGAGGAGATATCCACCAATGGCACATCGGATAGGGGTTTAATATCCCAAATATATAAAGAACTCATACAATTTACACCAAAAAAAAAAAAAAATCCAACTAAAAATTGGGCAGTGGGCCTGAATAGACCTTCCTCCAAAGAAGACATACAGATAGCCAACAGACACGTGAAAAGATGTTCAATATCACCAATCATTAGAGAAATGCAAATTAAAACCACAATGAGATATCAGAATGGCCATCATCAATAAATCAACAAATGACAAGTGTGGACAAGGATGCGGAGAAAAGGAACCCTAGGGCATTGTTGGTGGGATTGTAAATTGGTGCAGTCACTATGGAGTTCCTCAAAAAAATAAAAGTAGAACTGCCATATGACTCAGCAATTCCACTTCTGGGTATTTATCCAAAGAAATCCAAAATACTAATTCATAAAGCTGTATGTACCCCTATGTTCTTTGCAGCATTACTTACAATAACCAAGACATGGAAGCAACCTAGATGTCCATCAATAGATGAATGGATAAAGAAGTGGCAAATAGACACACACATACACACACACACATACATACAGCAGTAAAAATGAATGAAATCTTGCCATTATGTGACAACATAGGTATTATACTAAGTGAAATAAATCAAAGACAAATATCATATGATTTTACTTATATGTAGAATCTTTTAAAAAATGAATAAACAAAAGAGAAACAGACCCATAGATATAGAGAACAAGCTGATGGTTCTCAAAGAGGAGGGGATGGGGATGGGGAAAGAATATAAGTTTTATCTGTATTTTTTTAGTGTATCTTAAAAAATGTGACAGTCTCTGGAAACATTACAGTTATATTTGAGAGGCAGAAAAGTTAATGTTATTAAACTAAAATTGTTTATACTCCTACCACTGCACTCTTCTATACATCTGGATTCAGAATATTCCAGCCTGAGTCCATTTCTAATGTCAGGCTTCACCCTTTAACAGGAAGGGATGTAGGACGTTTGAGTGGCTTGATTAATCCTTAAAATAGGCCTCCCTTTGTTTATAGCCTGGGAAGCTTCACATCCCTCAAAGGATATGGGCATATCTTGCTTTCTTATGGTAGGAAAAAGGGTTAGCATGAAGCCAGGGGCAGCATGCTGAGTGAAGGGCTTTAGGAAAGAGTATCTCGGGAAGCTGAGCATCTGGACGTCGAGACCTTTCCAACTTGCAATGCTTGAGACCCCGGGGTTGGCATTTTTCACTTTGAGTACCAATGACCTAGGATGCTGGCATCCAAGATACAATCCAAACCCCTCAATCTGGTCCCCACAGAGCAGCCCCACTTGCATGTTTGCCCCTGCTCTTCCTTAATCACACCCTCGGCTTTCCCCTTTCTGCCTCCATCCTTTGCTCCAGGCTGGGGCTGCCTCACAGCCCTCTTGTGGAGGAAGCTGAAAGGTATCCAAGGTCACATAGGCTGAACAGAGCTCCCCCAACCCCCCCAAAAAGTTGTGTATGCACATGTGTGTATATGCACACTAGACCATTTGTTTTGTGTATTTTCATGTGAATATTAATAAATTTCCCATTTTTCTCTGGAGCAACATACCACATAGTCAATGAAATCTCTCTGTATCCTGTCAAGTATCACCAGAGAAAAACAATTGAGATCTTTGAGAGAGACATTCTGGGGGCCTTAGAGTAGGAAAACAAAGAACCTGATTGATGTCAATAAAAAAATCAACTGTTGAGTAAAAAGCGAAGTCTATAAATCACCAATTTTTTGTCATAATGTTTTCCTTAAAATGTTAGCATGGAGAGAAAAAAAAAATGGCATAGATGATAGAGGCTCTGTTCATCCCTCTGGCAACCAAATCAAGTTGTAACGGAAACAAGGAGCAGCAGCAACAAGCTGTACACCAGGGAGAAATCCAATAAAGCGCCCTGCAAAAACAGAAGGAAGGACGAGGTGAGAACATGGGCTGCCTGGTCTCAAACAGTTGAGTGGGACAGAGGCTGCAACAGTGGCAGACGCCTCTGAAAGGGGCTGTGTCTGCGAGCGATTTTCGCACTGACAGACCTGCTCACTCTGAGACCAGTGCCGATTAGGCGGCACACAGGGGGCACCAGGGACTTATAGGGACACATTGTCAGAGTGAGGGCCCAGGCAAGACTCACTTGTCCAAAAGTGCAGGTAGTATCTATTATTCCCTGTTGAGCCCTTTCCCCCACCAGTGAGCCAGAGACACAGCGCTGCTATAGGTGTGATGTCATTAAACTGGATAACAAAGGATGCTCAGTCCAGAGGATTCCCTGAAACCCTGCCTACCTCAACTCAAGGCCCCATCCAAGCCACGTCCAGGTGTATCCTCAGCAGATCAGGTGCTCCTTGCCGAGCAGTGCCTAGACTCTCACTGCAGGCAGCTGGCCATGGTTTCTGGTGTGGCCTTTTGAGGCAACTATAAGCACAGCACCTGTGGATTGCTTGCTGAATCTTAACAGGTGGCCCAGAGGGGCAGAGGCCTGGCTAAGTTTGACCTGCAGCTGAACCCTTCTCAGGGCTGTGCCACTGGACACCTACTTCACAAATCTACACCAATAAGACTAGAAGACTTAGGAACTTTGCTTAGTACATAGAAACACAGAAAGCAGCCAAAATGGGAGACAAAGAAGCAGAAACCACATGAGAGAACAGAACAGAGATCCAGATATAATGGAGTCAAGTAATCTAACAGACGCAGAGTTCAAAACACGGTTATAAAGATGCTCAATGAACTTTTGGGAAGTGAAGAGAACTTCAACAAACAGATAAAAAACATAAAAATGGAAATGGAAATTATAAAAGGGAACCAGTCTGAAATGAAAACACATTATCTGAGATGAGAAGCATATTAAATGAATAAACAAAGAATAAACAAAGTGAATAAAGAAGAGGATAAATGCTATCTAGAGGACAGGAAAGCCAAGGACATCAATCAGAAGCAAGCGATAAGATGCCAAGACTTAAAAATAATTTAAGGAGAATATGGGACACTATTAAGGGTCCAAATATCCTTCTGATCAGTGTAACCGAAGAAATCAAGATGTTGAACAGCTGTTTGAAGAAATGATGAAAACTTCCCTAATCTGGTGAAGGAAATAGACATAAAACCCCAGGAAGCTCAGAGAATTCCAAAATCAGAGATCCAAAGACCCCACACCAAGACACAGCATAATTAAAATGCCAAAGGTTAAATACAAAGAAAGAATATTGAAAGCAGCAAGAGAAAAACAGTTACTATTAGGGAACCCATAAGACTGGCAGCTGATTTCTCAAATGAAACTATGCAGGACAGAAGGGCTTGGCAAAAAATATTCGACAGGATGAAGACCCAGGATCTACAACCAAGAATAATTTATCCAGCAAAGCTATCATTTAGAGTCAAAGGACAGATAAAGAGCTTCCCAGACAAAAAATAAGCTAAAGGAATTTATCACCCCCATGCTAGAATTACAGGAAACGTTGGGGGGACTTTTTTAAGAAGAAAAAACATGTTACAGAACGGTAACAACTATATTCCTATCAATAAGTACCGCAATTGGAAAAGAATTAACCAAAAGAGAGTAGATGAATAGAAAAAAAATAAGGCCCCTACATGTTGCCTATAAGAGACTCACTTCAGATTAAAAGTTGCACACAGACTAAAAAGAAAGGGATGGAAAACAATATTGCTTTGATGCACCCAGAAGGTATTTAAGTCAGACAGAGAAAAGATAAACACTATATGCTGTCACTTATACGTGGAATCTAAGGAATAAAAAGAACAAACTAATCAAAACCAGACTCACAAATATAGTGGACAATTTGGTGATGGACAGAGGGAATGGGAGTTTGGGGGGCTGGGAGAATAGAATGAAGGGTTAAAGAAGTACAAATTAGTAGCTGATGGATGGTCACAGGGATGGGGAGCATGGCATAAAGAATGCAGTTAGCATTAATTCATTAGCTAGGTGGAGGGTCAGGGGAGGGAGGGAGCAACTGGGGGGATCGTTTTATGAACTATACAGATGTCTAACCAATGTACTGTATACTTGAAACTAAATAAATTAATTTTTAAAAAATGTTAGCATGAAATATAAAGGAGACAAGATTATCTCATTTAAAAAAATCACAGAATATTAAAACAATATTTACACCAGAATAGTAAGGTATAAATTAAAATAAGTATTTTTAGTAATTCAAATTCCCATGGCATATTTTAGATATCTATTCCTAAGAAAATTTTAAATAAAGACTATAGCACCAGTAAGAATATGATGCCTTTTATTCCGGGGAGAAAATCTCATTCTCCTTATTTAGCCATTCCACAAAAACCTATTTGTTGAACACTTGCAATGTTCTAGGCACTGTTGTAGATGCTTGAGATTCATCAATGAAAAAGACAGATAAAGATCTCTACCTGCATGGAGTTTATATTCTAGTATGGAGAGATAGAAGTGAAGAATAGACATGGTAAGTTAGTAGTGTGTTAGAAGTTAATTAGTGCCTTGGGAAGAAAACAAAGTAAAAGTAAACTGAAGTAAAAGAGATTAAGACCGCCAGACCTCTATATGTGAATTCCTCATACCCAATCAATCAGGCATATATATTTTTCCATCACACCAATATTGTAATGAAACATATTATAGTGCAAAAAAAAAAAAATCCTATGTTAAGAATGCCAGAGCCATGGGTGCCCTCTGACCCAAGGTTTATTACAGAATAAACCTTCCTTTGAATTGCCAATTCCTTTGGAATTCCATTTGAATCAAATTCCACTGATTTTTTTCATAACATATCATTAAAATAGTCACAATAACAGTCCAATTCAAAAACCATAGGTCATCTATAACTTATTTTTCTAGGAATCTTTTTTCACATGAAATGGTTGAGCTAAAATTTTATCACCATTTATTTCTCTGCTCAAGAAACCAAGAAATTACAAGATAGTATCCAGTGGAAGGTTAAAAGTAGAAGGTTAACCTTGGATTAAATAATATGATTATGATACATAAACATATTATTTATGAGTATAAATATTCTGATTTACTATTATAATTTATCTTAGTACACATTAGTCAATTCTGGCAAATTTAAAATGGTCAATGGGTGTAGAAGTTTAATATCTTAATTTTAACAGCACTTGAGAACTTTCAATTGCAAAACTGAGTAGTCTTTGAAGTGGCTCAGACATAACTACCCCTGCTTCATAATTAGTACTGGCTCACTGACCCAAAACAGCCAAGAACAGAGGTAGATACGAATACTCCCTGGAAATAATAATTTGCCTGTGCAAAGTCAGCTTTAGTTACCAGAGAGGAGGCCCACTCCCTCTGAGAAATAGCTGTTGTGACTAAAAGTGACAGTTCAGTGGAATATTCATACTGTAATATGCGGCCGGAGGGTGCCTGACTCGCAGACACTCCCAAACACGTCTGCAGAGGGAAAGCAAGCCAAGCATTAGTATTTACTGCCCTCCACAGCCCAGCATGCTCAGATGGCTTCAAGGTAGCTTCGGCAATTATAAAGAATTATTTTAAAAAGAGAATTTTCACAACATGTGAAAAGCCTACAGAGTCTTAGAAAAATTATTGAAATTCCTAAAATTGAATAATGGAAATGTTTAGGAAAACAAAAAAATTATAGTAGATAAGAGACCACCGAACATAAAAAAGCTTGCCCTCTCCACCAATAACCAGAGGAAAATGTGGGCTCCTCCCACTTCGCTCCCACCCCCACTCTTCATGCTTGTTTATTTAGTTTTAATTTTGCCTTCCTCTACATCTCTAAGGAATGAAAATGAAAGCTGACAGCACTGAAGGTGAGTAGGCCATCAGGGAAACAGAGACAACGAAGCATAAGAGAGTGGAAATGTTGTGTAGCTAGCAAAACTGAGGGTGTGCCTTTTCCCGACGTCTTGGTCACGGGGAACACACCCATGTTCATCACTCTTCTGTCACTTTTAACTTCACAGTAAGTAGATGTGAGGTTAACTTGTCAACTCAAGTTAAAAATCTAAGTGCTTTTGTCAAAATCATGAATGTTAATGCTCTTCATGTTCATTTCAAAGATTCCTTTAAAAAAATATGACGTACTCTTGGCTGACTGGCAAAGGCATTCGCTGTCTTACCCACAAAGTATAAAAAGTTTAAGACCTGTCTTATCCTCTACATCCCGTGTCCAGTTTAGCAAGGAATTCCAGATGTACAAAATTAGTTCTTTAGGACTAATTGTACAAGGCAGGAAACTTAGATTGGAAACTAGACTAGAAGATGGCAGATGAGAGAAGACAAAAAAAAAAAATGTATTTTCCTCTTTCTACCTCCGCAAGCTAGAGATGACTGCTAAGAGAGGGGTACAAATTTAGTTCAAATGTAGGCTCCTTACAGCTTTGGGAATCACTACAAATGGAATTAACATGACCTCTCTCTTTGTTTCCATGGAAATTTGTACCTCTACAAAGTCCTCCTCTTTTACCTTATAGTTACTGTTTCTTTTACTACACTGTAGTCAGCTTAAACTCAAGGATAATGTTAAATTATCTCCTAAATTCTTACAGGCAACACTGTGCTTTGCACACAAGAGACAGTAAATAATAACAATGCTTAGTTATATGACCCAAGTAATCCCTCAATCATCTAATGTTCCTTTTTAAAAGGTTGATGCTAATTTTCTGCAGATTCGACAAACTACCAGCTAGTTTATTGTAAAAAAAAATTAAAAAAAAGTTCTGCACCTTGCTAGGTATCATAAGGCACCACACATACAGTATTTCAATGTTTTTAAATTCCATGAAATATACATATACTCTCGGCGTAAGAACATGGTCTGCACAGTTCATTCTAAAAGTGTATTGATCACAAGTAGTATTCTAAAAGTACTCTTCTCAAACATGTGCTCATAATTCATTCTAATTTTAAAAGATTTACATATAAAGAGAGACTACAAAAAGCACATAGATAAGTCTTTAATTAGTTACTTAAATAAAAGCAAATTTAATATACAGCTATTAGAAATTAAATTATATATGCTTTGACTTTATGTAAACAAAATCCCGGTCACTGGAAGAACTTCTTAGGCATGTAAAGAGATATATTCTCTTAAATTGGAACAGGTCTTTCTGCCTTACCCAATGTCAGGTGATTTAAGTGACAATCCGAGGTTCCTAGACTTAAAGGGGTAGTGAGAAACTAAGTTTTTAAAAGAAAATCCTTTCTTCTCAGAATGATTTTGCAAGGAGATTTTCTATTTCCATCCTCATCTTGCCAATTTCTGGCCCTGTCTTTTCATTAATTAATGAAAGAGAATTTGAATGGTTTTGGTAAATGTCATCTACCAGGAAAACAAGCAATTTCATAAATCAGTTAAATAGAATTTTTTGGGTTTGGGGTGTGCAACGTGAGGGAGCCATGGTAGTAATCTCTGGTTTCAGAAACCAGTAACAAGTTTCTACCTGTAACGGCTCTCACAAACTTGTAACATGGAGAATGGGAAGACATTTTATGACTAATTGACACAAAAATGGTTCTTCGAAAATTAAAAAATATATATAAACAGGCAAAAAGGCACGTCTTCAGGAGTAGCATAGAGAACAGCATCTCTTCGGGATCAATATGGAGATATAGTCTTACTTAATATTTAAGTTTGCAGGTGGCCATAGTAAACATCTCTGGACACAGAAACATCAAAATGATGAGGAGCATGCACTAAAGTTTATAGAGACGGACAGAAATATTCCAGGTAAGGGCAAGTTAAGGTACATAGTAATATATTTAGAGAGAAGGGGCTCTAACTGTAGAGCCCATCATCAATCATAACCGAGGTGACCCATTTCTAGGGTTTCTGACACCTGAACCCAAACAGAACAGCGGTCATGAAGAAGACATACGTGGAAGGAAAAGGAACAAGAACTGTCACAAAGCACATGGTCTGTGCTTTATACAATGCTTTAAAAAAATAATAAAAGAACTATATCATAAGCAGTAACAGGATTATAGAGTTTTTCCCTAAAGTAGCAGCTGTTAAAAAAACTTAAAAAATACAAAGTTTAGATAGTATGTGTGTGTGTATGTGTGTGCGTGCATGTGTGTATGCGCATGTGTGTGTGTGTGTTGGTATCCTCAATGAGATAGTAAGGGAATCTGAGTATTTTGGCTCTTCAACAAATATTCTGAAACTAATAGCAAGAATAATAACCAAGCCTCCCACAACAGTCTTTTGGTGTCTCTGCCAGACAGAGCTCAGACCTGGATGGAAATGATTCGTTTAGCTAATCCAAACCCTGGAAACACATTTAAAGGTTATACCCCTTCTTTGGTTAATTGGCTATAAAAGTTTAAAAATATGTATGTTGATGTCTGAGATGGAAGTCCTTTACTTCTTTCTATATATGTCTTATATACTAAATGTAGTAAAAAAAAATTTCTCCTTAGAGTCACCTTTACTCTATCAATCAAATAAAGTGCAAACAGGTCTCGCCTGTTTGAGAGAGCCCAGAGTGTGCACTCCTGCTGCTTCATGGTTATTTAATTATGCGATGATTCATCAAGTTCTCATTTAGTCAGAGGATTATAAAAAACAAATCATAATGAAATCAACACTGACGATAAGTTCTACCAAGGGGTAAGATTTTGAAAGTTAAATTGCCAGTTTTCTCCCTTGCTGGCCCCTAAGCGGAGCATTCAGCGTGTTGGTCAGGCATCATTCACCAGTGAAAATGAAGAACTTTCAAGATGTGTATTGATGGGACATCGGGATGTACTCAGTGTATCTCTGCTTGCTGGCATTCTGCTGTGTCTGCTTATGGTTTTCATGCCAGAGTAGGTAATTTTAAAGTCAGGAGACAGTTCTGGAATGCCATGGCATGAAAATGCATGAAGTCATTCTCAGATTACTCTGTGAAGTGGACAAGAGTAATCATCTTGATTTCGTCCTGGCCGAAGCACAAATGTTAAGCAATTCTCCTAACGCAAAGCATCAGACAGCCCCAGAGCCAAGTTTGAAACCTAAGAATCTGATACTGCAACTACTACCAGTAAGGAAGCCCTGCCTACGCGAACGTGGTATAGAGGAAAAAGAATATGGAGGTGTGAGGCAAACAAGCTGACCTGAGATTGGCAGAGAAAAGGTGGGATTAAAAGGGGTTCTTTAGTGCTCATTCAAAAATATACAGGTATGCCTGCCTCTCCTCCTCCTTCCTGAAACGATAAAGGAACACAGAAATGAATAAACATACACAAGTGAAGAGATTTGTAGGTGGTCATTCGGGAATTAGAGACTACGTTTTCTGGAAGTCTGAAAGTACAGCAGATCCTGGAATAAAGTTACTTTCATTCACTATCTAATGAAAAAGAGATGCTGTAGGAACTTAACTCGTTTATGTCAATGAGCCTACAGTAAAATTGGATCCATTATCTGGCATTTCGCTTTAAGTTGTAGAACCTATCAATGTCATTAACTGTTCGTGGAAATCTGATCATGAGACCAGGGGGAAACCACATTCCCTAGTCAAACCCCAGAATGGACTAAGCTCAGTGGGTATAGACATAGATCATAGGAGTAAAAAGGAGCAAAATAAAATAGGAGTTTTCATTGAATGTCTTTCTATAGAGTGAACACATGAGCAAATACACTTACACACACACCCTTCACACACACACGCACACACACACATACCCTGCACGCGCACACACACACACACACACACTGTGCTTACCTCTCTCTTCTCATCATAAAACACATTTAACATCTTCTAAAAAAAAATTGTAAAAAGCTGCCTAAGACAACTATAGTACTTGTGTGGGGTGGACATCCCAGAAGGAGTTCTCATTCTAGGACATGGGGACATTCCTAACTTATAAGGCAGTTCTCTGCTTCTCACTGAAAACCTGCTCATCGACAAGACTCAGAAAAGGAAAGGCAGTGAGTTTACCATCAACCTTCTCAGTCAGGCGAGAGTCTTACGAGTAAAGCACACATAAACATACGACATCAGAAACCTATCCCATGTGCTTGGTATAATCAGCACAGTTTTTTGTTCATAAATATGGGCAAAAACACTGATCATTGGCCATAGGAAGAGAACAGCAAAGGAAACAAGATCAACAGAACCAATCTTGATAAACAAATAATTCAGGGACAAAAAGGGACTTTGAAAGAAGGATACTAAGCATCCAGAGAGATCTTAGATTATATTGCACCGAAAAGATGATGTCTGTTCATTGGGCCTAGTATTCAAACAGTCCAAATTAGAATAGGAATCGATGGGCTCCAAGAGGTCTGCCGTCAAATAAAGAATGCGAGGACTCTATTCAATAACCAGAAGTAAATGTCTAAAAGGATTTGTATAGTTCTTCTAAGAAAAATAATAAACGTTTTTTAAAATATTATTTACCAAAAACTAAATTAAAAGCAAATTAAAGTGTGCCATGATTTTTGAGCACTATAGTAGGAAAAACGAAAATTCATTTGACTTCTATGAGTTTATAGCACTTATTTAAATTTTGTAGTAGAGTACATATATATATATGTATGTATGTATATGTATGTGTTATGTATATGTATATATAACCATAATAATATAAGTTATTTATTGCTTTCCTATGTTTAGAATTAATCTACAGATAAGCATAAAAGATAATGTTGATAGCAAAAAGAATGTACGTTTGCCCATCTTAAGTATCTGTATTAATTTCCTATAATCCTTGGAATTTCCTGTTGCTGTATAACAAATTAACTAAAATCTCTCAGTTCTGAGAGGCCACTCTCAGGTCATAGCCATGTGGCCCTCCCACTACATGGGGATTACTGCTTCAGTTCCACCAAAAGAATCTCCCTCTAGTCAACTGTGTAGCAGGGACTATCCCATCACCTTGTCACTAACCCATCAGATTCACATGCTCGACCCTCCCTCAAGAGGAAGGGATGATGCATGATATAAATACCAGGGGGTACAGACCTCAGGGATCATTTTAGAACTCTGCCGACCACACTATCTAAAAGTACATGTGGGCTAGATTTAGTGACTGGCTTCTAGAAGAACAGAGTGTGAACAGGAAATAATAGTAATCTGGCAAACACTGCTTAACCAATGAGGAAGGTTAAAATCACCAGGGATGTCATATACCCCCGATATAATGTGTGGTGGACACTACTTCTCAGAATCTTAAGAATCTCGGTATAATCATGGGCAAAAAAAAAATATACTACATTCTCCAAAATACAGACCAGTACTCAAAACTTTCAAGGTCAAGAGAAGACTGAAAAACTGTCAAGACCAGAGGAAGATAAGGAAACATGACGAATAAATGAATTGTAGTGTCCTGGACTGGAACCTGGAACAGAAATGAAATAGCAGCAGAAAAACTGCTGGAATACAAATAGTCTGGTGCTTAGTTAATAGTGATGCATCAACATTTGTCTCCTACTTTTGATAAAGTACCGTAGTTATGTAAAAAGTTAGTAGGGGAAACTGTACTATCATTTCAGTGTTCTGTAAATCTAAAATTAATACAAAATAAAAAAAATTGATGTTACAGATGTCAGAAATTAAGAAAGAGGTAGAGAGCATTAGTATTTACATCTAACAGTAGAGAGGCAAGGGAAACTGCTTAAAGCTGACAGCGAGAAGAAAGACATAAAATAATATCAAGTTAAGTTATAAACACACTAACAGAAGAGATAATTTCATCACAATTTGGGGAGGAAGATGAAGAGAGACAAGCTGGGTACAGTATAAGAGAATATACAAGATGTCAATAATATTATAGTATAATAAATATAATATACATATGCAAGTTAGAGGAATTAACAACTAGAAGTAAATTAACAACTTGCATAGAACTAAAAACAAAAATTGCTGAGTGATTGGTTCTTCTTATACATTGCTGATAGGAATGTAAAGTGGTATGACTGCTTTGGAAATCTATCTGGCAGTTTCTATAAATGTACAACCTATGATCTAGTAATTCCACCTACTAATATACCTAACAAATGTGTGCATACACATTGTTCACAGCAGCACTGTTCATCACAGTCCAAAGCTTAAACCACAAAATGTCCATTAATATTACAGTGAATAAAAATTTTGATCAAGTCCAAAAACAAGTTAAACTAATTTATGGTATTAGAAGTCAGAACAGAATGTACTTTTCAGGGGTTGGAGAAGATGAAAAAAAAATGTTATATTTCTTGATTTCCTGGTTACCTGAGTTTGGTCTGTGTGAATTCATTGACATGTTCAGGTGTGGTTTGCACACTTTTCTGGAGATACATTATAAAAAAGTTTTGATTTTATTTTAAGGGAGTGGTATTTAGAAATGGAAAGTAGGAAAGGATGGGACAGGCATGTTGCTTTTTATTATAAACATTTATGCTATTTTATTTTTAAAACATGTTATAAAATTCGAATTTTAAACAGAGACCAGGGATTACCTGTTTACTCTTCTATATCCAGCCTAAAACGTGTAACTTGGAAAATAAACACTCACCTGTGTTTGACTTAAAGACATGAAGGGAACCACTATATACCTATTAGAATCCAAAATCCAGAACACTGACAACACCAAATGCTGACAAAGATGTGGAGCAACAGGAACTCTCATTTATTGCTGGTGGGAATACAAAATGGTACAGCCACTTTGGAAGATGGTTTGGAGGTTTCATCTAAAAACTAAACACACTCTTACTCTTTACCATGCGGTCCAGCAATCATGCTCCTTTGTCTTTACCAAAGGACTTGAAAACTTATGACTACGCAAAAACATATACATGGATGCTCATAACGGCTTAATGCATATTAAATGCATGTTACTAAGTGAGAGAAGCCAATCTGAAAAGGCTATATACTGTATGATTCCAACTATATGACATTCTGGAAAAGGCAAAGCTATGTAGACTATGCAAAGACCAGTGGTTGCAGGGCTCAAGAAGTGTGTACTGGGTGGGTAGGTATAGGGGGCAGTGAATGAAGAGGCAGATCACAGAGGATTTTCAGGGTTATGAAAATATTCTGTATGATATTATAATGATGGATACATGTAATTTAACTTTTGTCCCCACCCATAGAATGTACAACACCAAGAGAGAACCTTAGGGTAAACTACGGGCTTTGGGGAAGTATGGTGTGTCAATGCCAGTTCATCCTTGGTTAAAAAAAAAATGTACCATTAGTGCTATTGATAATGGAGAGAAGCTACTAGGGGAGTATATGAGAAATCTTGTACTGCCCTCTGAATTTTTGGTAAATCAGAAAATGCTTTAAAAAATAAAGTCTTAAAAAATAATTTTTCTAGAAAAAAAATTATGAAAGGAGACAGGGATACTAAAGAGTAACAAGAAGAAAGAATCTAATGTACCCTGATTTTATGGAACGAATAGGCTTAACCTTATCGTGTGGTATTTTGGGTTCAAAGTCCTAATATACATGTGGTCAAATATTAGAGCAGTTATCAAAGATAATTCTTCTCTAAAGATCTTTAAAAGAATAGAAATTCCTTTGCCTTCAGCAGTTTAAAAGCTCAGCTTTCTTGGGTAAATGAACCAGAGACTACATCGTGTGTGTGTTGTGTTGTGTGTGTGTGTGTGTGTGTGTTTGGTGTCTGTCTGTCCCCAAATTTCTGCCATCTGGTTTAAAAAATCTGTTTAAATTCACCCTAAAACACCATATCATACTGTTGGTTCGAAAATTGGCCCCATACACAGAGGGCACAAAGATACCAAAGAGAGGCAGACTACTCCAGACTGGCTGGTGGCAGTTCCAATAAGCCAGGAATTGAAAAGGTTTGTCTTGGCAGTGGGTAAATCCCCACACTCACTGCCAGAATCTTAAAAGTTTTATAGCTAGCAGTGGCACCAGGGGCGGGTGCTTCTATGAGAATCCAATGCCTGATTATCTGAAATGGACCAGAGGCGATGATGCTAGCCCTGGGGAGAGGCTGTAAATACAAATGAAGTTTCACTGGCCTGCCCGCCATCACCTCCTGTGGGTGTCCAGGTTCCTAACAGGCCACAGATCAGTACTGGTCTGTGGCCCGGGGGGTCTATGGCCGGGGTTGGGGACCCCTGCTCTAGAGGCTTTACCTGGGTTCAGTCATGTCTTCACTCGACTGTGTTTGACACCTACTGTCTCAAAATTTTTTTCTTGAACCGTCTCCAGCTGCAGGAAACCGTGGGCAGAACACGCATGCCCAGACCGGGCAGGGTGAGGAGCCTCAAATTTTCGGTTTCAGTTTGGGGTCAACTGGGGGTCACATCCCGCTCGACAACCTCCTCACAGACTAGCTGATCCTAAAGCTGACAGGTTAGCAATCCAGATGACTATTCCACCTTTATTTCCCAATGTTTCTATGAGAGTGCACGTCATTCTGATGATTGTAAATGGCATCTGTGACCTGAATGATTCATGATCTTTCACAGAAACACAGCTTTGTCCATCGTGCATGGGAAATTATTTCAGACATTTATTCAATGACTACTGACTACCTTCTCAGTGAATACAGTGTTAGTAACATAGTGGCACAGGAAAAAGCCAGGAAAGCAGGTTTTTGAGCTCCAAGTTGGCTCCTGTGTGTGTAAAACCTTAGGACAAGGTACCTGCTCTCCCTAAAGCTTCATATTCCTCAACAGTAAAATAAGAGTGTTGCCATGGAGGGTGAGACTTGATTTTCAGTACATATGCTTGGATACACAATTAATTAGCTTAAGCCTACCATTCATATAAAAAATTCGTAAGCACGCCATGAAAAAAAAATGTCTGTTCTGCCTCATGGTGGCTGGGAGTCTTCATATTTTGGGAGAAAAAGTGCAAAGTCTTTCTTGCTTCCCAAGCCATCTAGCTACTCTCGGACTTTTCCCCCCAAGACTTCTGGCCCAATAGTGTATCTTTTGGAGGGAAAGAGAAAACATTACATGAAGGTAGTAAGAATTAGTTCACTCAAGAACTGACTTCTTTTGGCCTATAATTTGACATTTTTCTTTCTTTTGTGTTCTTCCAAGCAATCTATTTTAAGTTTTAAAGAATCAACTGGTCAGCACTTTTTCCACCAAAAAAAAAAAAAAAAATAAAAAATAAAAAAATAAAAAAAACTGATAGTTTGTGATTACACTCACAAACTTTAAAATGTCCTGTTAAAAAAATTCCAGCATAGTAAAGCCTATTAGTTTTAACTACTTAAGAATAAATGTTGTTTTTATCTAATTTTTTTTTGTCTAGTTGATTAGGTTTAAGAAAATAACTCCCCTCAAGATTTAGGACCAGATGGAAGTTCACTTTATTTTCAAAAGATAAAAAGGTAAATCTGAGCATTTCCCATCAAGGCAACCTTAATAGTTCAGGTCAGAGACGTAGAAACACTGCACACTCAGTAAGAGGCAATACCATGAAAACAAAAGGAAATATGCTGCTACACATGTCCTCGAACGAGTCACTTCACTTCTCTAACCCTGTTTGCACATCTGTCAAATGGGGATATTATTAAGTTCCAGGCGCACAGAGTTGAGGGGATAAAACATGAGCTCAGAACTAGCAGAATCATGTTGCACTCTATAGAAATGTCAGGGCTGCAGTGAAAGCATACAATTAAGAGTTGGGACGAGAATTAGCAATGTAATTTTGCTCCTAATTATTTAAGTCACAAGTCATCTTACCCATGTGGGGCTCAGATTCCTCATCTGTAAAAGAGGGGTGATATCAGTAAATACGGGTTCTCTACCAACTATGAAGTTTTATGAATAATTGCAAGCTGGGTACACTTATGATTTAATAAGTGTGTGACTCTGGATGAAATAACTGTCTTGGTCTCATACAGTCTGCCAGGGGCAGCACTTAATCCAGTACACTTTCCACTCTGCCATCTTAGAAAATGTGTAGATCCCAAACACTCCCTAAATCAATCAACAAATACCTACTGAGGCCTATTACATGCCAAACAACATGCTAACCTCTGAATTAAAAACATATTTAGAACTTGTTCAAAGTGGCTTATCTCTTCCATTGCTCTCTCCTCAATATAAACTTTTAAAATAAAAGAAAAACAAAACTCTTTGAGGAATAAAAATCATTTAAGTGCACCAATAACTGAATTTCCAAGACAAATCTCCGGTGTTTCATTAGCATTTTTTCAAAGCTGTTTTCTTGTTTTAGCCTAGCACATATTTTCAACATGATATAAATGTCTTCATTGTCCTATGTCTCCATGATACAAGACAATAATTGTATCTTGTACAATAATTTAAAGAGCCTATACAAAACTCGTTATTTGAAAGTAATTTCTATTTTTGTAGCAATTACAGGAAATATAGAATATGTTCATATATGCAGCTTATTCCTGTGACTTTATATAAACACATATTCATGTGTTTAATTTGCTTCAAGAAACTGCAAAGGGAAAATAAAAATAACAGACATATACTCAGAAACATTTTAGTATCTATGATTAGAATGGTATTTTTACATATTATCAAAACACTAAGGAAGAAATCTCAAAGTTCAGGGAGGTTTCACAGGAGGAAAAATAGTTTCAGAGATCTTAATTTCAGGGGAAACCTTTTAGCCCCCATAAATGTTTTCTGCACTCTTGCTAAGATTCAACAACCCTCTGGAATAGCACAAAATCTTCCATTTGTAAAATGCAAAAATCCCCAAAAGAAGTAATACATCTACTTCTGCTTGTAAGTTACTGTTAGCAGCTAAGAAAGGCAGGTTTGAGAGCACACAGCAGAGGGCTCCCACAGGACCTGGTGCCACAGGAAGGTGGAAACGCGCACTTTCCAAGGTAGAGCAGTATCAGAAAGCAGAGAGGAAGGACCGTCTGGACTTACTTCACAATTTTATCTGCAATGTTAGGTCGTGACCACGCTTGAAGTATCACCATTTAAGAAGTATCACCATTTAAATATACCTCTATCTAGCAACTAAGGATCTGCAGGATTTGCATATATATTTAAGATTCCCTAAATTAAGAGTTTTTAATTTTCATGTATTCATTCTGATGCCGGAAGCAATGAAAATTTGTTTCGCAACTGAAAAGCCAAAAATCACCATACGCAGTGAAGCCCACTTGGAAGACATCTTCAGAGAAGAATGTACCCATTCTTTGGGTAAAAATTGTCATCCAGTGGTCTCTGGATGTCTAGTAAGTCTAAAAGATTTTCCCCTAGCATGGATGGCTCAAGTTTTGAGACACAAAGATTCAGTAGGGAAATCTACAAAGAAAAACAACCGCTCATACTGGGTGACAGCCATCTGCATTCAGGCTGAATCTGTTCCATGCAGAAAAGGAGAATTCCACAAGTAGACTCTCAAGAAAGGGTTGGCATATTATTGTGCAGAAGACTTAATGCCACTACGGAAGTGGCATATCTGAGAGCAAGGCTAAAGGGAATGTTTCCTTAGAGAAAAAATTTAACATACTAAAGCTTACTGGGATATATGCTTCAAGCCTTAGGGTGCTTATTCTCAGTGTTTTAGAGTATGTGGCCACTGCCATCAGAAGCACTTGAGACAACTTGGTAGAACAGAGGCATGGCCCAGCCCCAGTCGCAATTTCTTGAGCAGAGGCCTGAAATCTGCTTTACAGTGTGCTCCCCAAGTCATACCGATGCACTCCCATTCAGGCTCAACAGGTAATTATGCAATGACACAACACTGACCCCTAAGAATCCCTATTTCTTCCTCCTCACTACCCAGAAGACTTAGTGTGGATTGAAAAAGGTAAGGACATCAAGTAAAACTCAATGTTGTTATGATCCAGGGGCATCAGTAATAAGAGAAATGTCTCCACATCCTCTTCATAAGTTTTTTCATTCTTAGAATTCTCAAAATACTTCATTGTCAGATGTTTAGAAAGTCTACTATTCGTTTGACATGATGATGGCTGTAAATAAAAAGTTTATATACAGTCATACATTTTGTATATAGCTAGGGCCTTTGTGGCCCAAATCAATAGGTAACGTCAAAATGCTAAGGAATACAGCAGAGAATCTTATGTGGTCAAAATATTTCAGCCTGATACACTTAAAAAGAACGAATGTTCATCTTTTAACTAGAATAAATTAAGTAACCTGTCTTTCTGATAAGGTTAGTACATTCACTGGAGTAATTTGGAAAATACTGAAAGCATATAGAATAAAACAAAAGACACTGAATATCAGCCTTAACCAGAATGTAAACTCTATGAGCAGGGATTTTTGCTTCAGGCATCACTGTACACACAGTCATTTATTTAACTGGCTCCTGGTATTAGTCAAATTGACTACTCAACAAATATTTGCTTAATGTGATTGAAATA
Organism: Eonycteris spelaea; assembly: GCA_003508835.1. Taxonomy (NCBI): domain Eukaryota; kingdom Metazoa; phylum Chordata; class Mammalia; order Chiroptera; family Pteropodidae; genus Eonycteris; species Eonycteris spelaea. The sequence continues at coordinate 942,624 of PUFA01000196.1, forward strand.
GGTAACTATTATTAATATTTTGATAAGTTTCCTATCAACTATTTATATCCATCCATGTCTCCTCCCTCATAAACATCCATTTATATAAGTATTCTTTGATGTTTCACTCCTTAAGAGAAATCGTTATAGAATTTAAAGAATATATTTTTTAAACTCACCATCTGCCCTCTGAAAAGTTTGTACCAACTCATATCCAAAGCTATATCAGATTGCCTTTTTGTCTATTTTTGCAAGCATTGTACATAGTGGTAGTTTCCTATTTTTATTTGTATTTTTTGAAAATAACTTTGAAATATTTTTATGTTATGGTCACTTGCATTCTTTTTTGGTAAATTCCTGGTTTTTCTATTTGTCTATATTTCTCATGAAAAAAAGTGTTATTTTTTAAAATGGGAACAAGTCTTACATTAAAAAGAATTTAAGCTCTTTTTAATTAAATGCTGCGGAATTTTCCCCAGTTGATGCTTGCCCTGTAACATTACAGAGTTTTGTCCAATATAAGACTTTAGTTATTTTTCAGTCACATTTCTTAGTATTTTCTTATGATTGTTTTCAACCCAGAGGTAAACTTAAAATAGTCAAAGGTGCATATCTGCTCATTACATTTGGGGGACGTTTGTTTAAAGAAGAGTTCAATTTGGTGAAGGTATCTCTTTTGGGAAGTGTGACCTGACTGACAGTATTAAATAAGTTATGAATAAATAAATAAAGTTCTGCATAACTTTAAAATTATAAGAAATTTATTTTAAAAATTGATCATCTAGCGAGTTAATACATTTGGTAAAAGGAATACAAGTTATAAGTATGAATATTTAGAATACTTTTTTAAAAGAGGCTCTTAAATAATATTTTACTATTGTTTACTCTTCCTTAAAATTCAATATGGAAGGGTTAGAAAATGACCATTCATTTTCTGGTCGTAGTCATCTTTTCAAATCTTCCCTGTTGATCGATATTCTCAATCTCCTACTTCTGTCCTTCTGCCATTTGGATGAACTTCAATCTGAGCCCAGTCTGCTTTGTCAGGTAACTTCTGAGTGGGTTCCTTGAGAGAAAACTAACACTATATTTAGAGGTCATAGATGTAAGTTTATATTTCCCTGAATTTACCAGTTCTGTCTGCCCTTATTTTCGGATTAACAGTAAAATCAACTATCATGAGAATCCAGCTGAATTCAGTTAAAATTTATTTTTAAAGAAAAACAAGAATTATCCCTGTCTCGCTTTTAAAATTACCTAGAAATTAAGTCTGATTCAGTATGGTGAAAATTCACTTTGGTTTCAATATTCAGGTGAAATAATGCATACATATTATTTGTTATATAATTATAGAATTCTCTCAGAATATTACTCCTAAATTTTGTGTAAAGAGGGCGTTCCTTTGTTTTTAATAATCTGAGCTCACAGAACAACACTAGAATTTGTGAATTAAAAAATGCATTGTTGTGTTATGGCTCTGCCAAAACTCTTTATCAGATTAAATTTATGATGTTTCCTATCAATTTCTATACTGATACAGTCCTCTAACTCTGTTTTGAAAAATCATAACATATTTCTGAATACCTAAAATGAAGGATTGTTTCAATATTCTGAGTGAAAAACTAAGTTTTTATTATATGTATGGCATTATTGATTGCTAGTAGGAATTTGGTATGCTTCACTTGAATTTTAGATGAATCTGAATTTCCTTGAGCAAGCAAGTGCATTAAGGTAGGATCATTCCTTATTATGTCTTGCATGCTCAGAATTCATCTAACATGTAGGAATACACACACACACACACACACACACACACACACACACACACAAATCAATGTTGAAAGAATGAATCTGCAGAGAGAAGATTGGCCGGAGACAGTGCACAGCCAAGAGAAAGAAAAAATAGTCCTATCTAGCTCGGTTTTAGTCAGATTTCTGACTAGTTATTTAAAGTAAAGGGAAGAAGACAATCAGGTTGGAAAGCGCAAGAAAATACCAACAATTAGGTCTGATTAGCAAAACTCTCAACGGAGCAATGGAGCTTTACTGCAGTCACTTGTTCCCTCTCCCCGACACGGTAACGTCCTTATTCAGGCTTCACTGCATTCACAATGCAGAGGAGGTACTAAATACAGATGGTCAAATCTACGCATTCCTGCAGAACACAAATGAGTAGTCTAAGACCCTCTCAGGAATTTATATCAAAGAGTACGTGCTTTGTGTTCGCTTAAAATAGTAAGCATGCTAATTCAAAACTAATTTTCTAATTTATAAATTTATATGGGGGGGGGGTGTCAGGTACGCAGTTCTCTTAACATTCAGACTCAAAAGAAGCCAGACTTTCAAGCTTCAGCAGAAATACCTTATGTTCTATGCTGGGATGGTGTTTTTGGATCAAAGTATAATATTTTTCCTCAATGATATTTTTTTAAATTTAGTTTCCAATTATAATTGACATACAATATTAGTTTCAGGTATACAATGTAGTGATTAGATTTTTACCTACCTTATGAACTGATCACTGTGGTTAAGTTTCATACCCATAATAAGTCTACATTTTATAAACAATAAGCAATGAGCCCTCATTTTTCATAGCTTGGTTCAGCTTTTCTATATTTGCGGCTACCAGACCTTAAAATTTGAATTACTGAATAAACAATATCCAATGGGACTGTTGGAAATAACTTCAGCGAGAAAAGATCCAGTATTTTCATTTTCTTCAAGTGATTTCTAGGTTATCAGATCCACTGTTATAAAATGGAAGCTGAGATACCACCAGAATGTAAGCTCTACAAAGCAAGAACTTTCTTTACTTTTCCGTTAGTGAAGACTTAAGTGGAAGATAAAATGTTAAGCGCTGAGCAGCTCTGGACGTAGCCTTGTTGAGAGCCTTATTCCGCAGTGTGCTCAAGGGGGCGCCATAGAGCTCCCAGCGCAGGTGTTCAGGTGCTGGCATCCACGTGGGCCAGAGAGGATCCTTCCCCGGCCTCTGAGCAGCCAGAGCATTCCTGCAGGTTGTCTCTCCTAGACAGGCTGTGTCTGTTTACCCCAAAGTACCCCGAGATGTTAGCTTTCCTTTATCAGTTCTGTTACGACAGAAAGATTGGAAACCACTGCGGCACATGGCACAGATAATTAACATGTGTAACCTGTTGGCCTCTGTGACCAAGGAACCTTAGTATGAACCTTCAAGTACGCTTGACTGCAGGCTTGCAGGCTCACCCACATGAATTAGCTTTCCAGCATACCCCATAGGGCTGAATAAACTGAATTGCCCAATTGAATTGCTTAGTTCGTCTTCTTTGACACACAAGTTTGCTGGAAAGAAATCTGTAAACACACCTACAAGGAGAATGCTAGATTGCTGTTTCGTACCACTGACAAAAGAACAAACATTTCTACTGCTCTTAAATCACGAAGAAGGCCCGTCAGTAAAATCCATTTGCCCACGTCTGCAAAGGACATTCCTTTTTTGAAAATGTCCATGAGTTAAAAGATTATACCTTTAAACAAATTTTATTCCTTTAAACAAATATTAGAATTCCTGGAATAGTACTCAGAGTCATGTTGTGGGAGCAAAATAAGTTCATTCACATAATACATTTTCTTTAATTACTTTAATAAAAAAGACAGCACTGTTCCGTATTTCATGAAATATTTTTTAAAACTGTAAGACCCTCCAAGAAGTATTGGATGAAAATGAACTCACTGTAGGGCAGCCATAACTATAAAATGAATACTACCAAATCATTACAAGTCTTTCATATTAACAATAATTGGAGGGTAGGCGGAGAAAATACCAAACAAAAACATGGACATTCTAAAAGTATATTTTATCCAGGCTTTCTCTTTTTGCTAAATCTTATATATATTAGAAGATACATTCAAGATGGCTATAAAGATATCCAGCTAAAGTAATACTTCGAAGATTTTATAACAGCCCTCCAGTAATTGTATGGTATTGCAAATCACCTCATCTGTTTACAAATTTAAAACAAGCAATGATCAATGAGTCTTTCTAGGTAAAAGATTCAACTGAAAAAGGGAACTTTAACAGTGAATTAGTGATGGTGACCAGAATAAAAATTAGCATAATCAAGAAAGATATATAATTATTCAACATTATTTCCTCTGGTTAGATCAATGCAACTCACATAATGAGTAAGTTGCCTGCCTTGTAAAGGAGAGGGTAACATCAAGCAGAGTTCTGTTTTTAAATTTTCATATAATAATCCTATTTCAATCACTTGTAAAGTAAAAGCACTGTATCTGCATTAATATTATAACATACATTTTCCATACATCTTTTTCTTTACAGTGCATGATTTAAAAAACGTTACAAGAGTGTGTGTGCTCTTTTGAAAGTTATGATCAATGTCATGTCTATACAATCTGGACAAAACAGGTACTTCCACTGCTATATTTCTTAATAAACAAAAGCACATTAACAAAAAAAGAAGGTAAGTAGCACCTGAAGCTTTTGACATTTCAAACTAAATGCTGGTACCCAAACAGCCTAACTGGTTGAGTTTTATTGGGTGCATAAAAGAGCCAGTTTTGACTAACTTCTTAATTCTAATGGAGACAAGAACTTGTCTGGTTCCAGTCCTGTCACCTGATGGTGAGTAGCATACAAATCCACTAGTCCTTTGACTGGCCTACACTTTGGAAAGTAAACTGGGGACTGAAGCCCTTGGCTTAACTAGATTTTGAATTTCTCGGAATTCTGGATGGTCTTTATCAGCCACCAGCTGTAACAGAACAGCCCCATTCATAGTCGCTATGATGCCAGTGTGAGCAAGATGCTTTAAAAAAAATCAAGAAGCATGAGAATGAACATGTTAAAACAGCAAAAGGTATGCTGGGACATAGTAATTAGTGCCCTCTGTTAAAACCATGGTCCTTCACTGCACCATCAAATTCAGTGACAGGGAAAGATTCTAACCAACCCCACCACAAATCCATCCCCAAAGAAGTAAATGGTGGTAGACAAGCCTCATGTGAGGTTTAAGAATGTGCCCCTGATGACAAAGGACCACCACCACTGCCACCATCACAAAATTTTTAGAATCATTAAACCAGAGTATAAAATTTAAGGTTGTATAAAGTTTCGCTGACAGGTCGAAGAATGTCTTTGCCAAATTGCTCCGTGGAATCATCATAAAGAACTAAGGACCCAAATCTCAAGGAGGAGGGGAGAGAGAGGAGGAAGGGACGGAGGGGAGGAGGGAGGGAGGAGGACAAAGAGGAGAAAGTGGAGGAGGGAGGAGGGGGCAAGAAGAGAATTCTGGATTCATTCTTTGGATGTATTTATCAGAAACTCTAGGCCAATAAAAAGGCCAATGTTAATCCCAAGAAACATCCACTGTAAGAACCATGGAAGATGAAGTGGTTAGACAAATTCCTAGGCAAGTCAGAGGAAAGACCAAGACCCAGATGAGTGTTCCTCACAATGAAGGAGTCACTTGAATAGCCAGGACAACCCTCGAGAAGAAAGCAAATCCTCCTTCAGATGGTTTTGGATCTGCAGGCCCAAGCTTGTCCCTGGCAGACTCTTCCTTTTTATCCCCAAGGACACAAAACTGTACAAACTGTAGCCTACTCATCAGAGAGCAAGCCTGGACCTCAACGACCAGCACAGGAGAGTGTACAGAGCATCTGACCAGAACTCTCAAGAAATGATAAAACAGTTACGTAGCAAAGTGGAAGAAAAGGCGAGGCTGCTAGTGCCCTTTATGTCGGGACAAATACTACACTGTGAGTTACCCCAGATTTTTCAAAGACTTCTAGAAACTAATTTCCTCCTCCTTCCTTTTCAGTCAACTCCTGACTCTCATATCAAAACCCTTAGAAATCTGAAGGGCTATGTGCTGCTTCAGCCAGAAGGGCGGGGAGTAAACATAAGACAAGCTGCAGCTCAGCTGTGTGAATGTCCAGTCATTCAAACCAGCTCTGCCCTCACCAGCTGGCTGCCCTGCCCTGCCCTGCCTTGCCTTCCTTCTGCTCATTGTTGAATCAATGAACTTCCGGTGATTCAGTCTGAATCTGAATTACACACTTTCAATGTCTGCAAAAGTGCTTTATATACTCCAAAGAGCCAACAAAGGTCAGTTGTCATTAATCTTTCTAGTTCTTTCGTGAGGCAGGAAAGACAGAAATCTGTTCCCAGGTCTGGGGAAGAAATCTGATGACTCAAGAAGAAGCCAGCTTTTCCTAGTGCTCTGCTGACCAGACCCAGCTCCACTCCGGGCCAACCATCCTCAGTGATGCTGAGGGTCAGGTCACCATGGCAGGGATAGGCTGGCCCCCTCCAGGCACAGAAACACATCTCAGGAAACTGAAACCTACACAATATGACTTAGCTTCAAGACTGAGCTACGGCCAATATTGATTAAATTAAAAAATACTCAAGCCAAGAACCTGTGTTAGGGGAAGTCATGGCTCAGCAAAATGCAAAGTTTTTAGATCGGGCTTGGAGATCTTCCCACAGTGCCTGCCCAGCCCAACCCGAAAGAGTTCATGGGCAGAGAGAGAAAGGCAGCTGCTCTGCCAGATGGGGGCGGGCTCCGGCCCACCGTCCTGGGCTACGAGGACATCTAAAATACTGGTCCCAAACTAACTTGCTTACCTAGACCAAAAAAGGACAACTAAAATTCCAGCTGTTTCATGCGCACGGGTACATGGCTGATAGGTTTCCGAAGTTCTTCCCACACACTTGCAAACTCAGTCCAAGGAGGCCAAAGGAAAGGAAAGATTACTCTGACCCACAAACGAACAACGCAAGAGCACAAAACCACAACAGCCTCAGAGGGCAGGGGGGAAAAATGCAAACCCATTACACTTCCAAGCAGCACTACCGATTCCCCAGTACAAGGACATCACATTCAAGACAGGGTTTTATCCATTTTATTCTGATTTACCTACAATATTGGTTGAAAGAAACAATGCCTGACAGATAGTAGGTACTCAAAAAATTTTGTTGAATAAGCACACAACACAGACTTGGCAAAGAAGTTTCAATAACGTGGTAACGATAAATCTTATTAGTACAATAATCATAACAGGCAATATAGTGGGCTCAGGAATTACTTTCAGGAGTTGTATTCTAAAGATATAGAGAAGATGGGGAAATAGCAGATTGCTATTTAACTTTCGCGGTCAGAGAATACAAAACTTAACATTTCTCCCCATAATTTAGGGACAAACTAAAACATCCCATGTTGAATTCAGACTAAGATGAAAACTCTAAAATGGAACATCTCCCCTATCACCACCTGACGTGACTCTTTTTCTCTTCAACCCTAACCCTTTAACCCAAGGCAACTTTGTTTGCTCCAGGTTCTTCCAAATTCACCTAAGACCATATTCTTTCCTTCCCTCCTCAAAACTTCTCAGGACTAGTCCCTTCTGGGTCTTGGAAGCTAAATAATATATGTTTCTATGTTTCTGATAAGACTAACCTCATAAAGACAACAACGAAAAACTAACAATGATAAAAATAAAAGCAGCAGCTGACATCCGAGTGTTTGGGTTTTTTGTTGTTTTTTTTTTTTAACAGTAAGGCATATATATATTTACACTGTGTGTTCACCTCCCATAGTTAAATTTCTATGTTTGAGTGTTTTCTGTGTCTGGCACTGTACAAGCGATATCAACACATTATCTCACCCAAATTTTCACATGTAGTAGTTATTATTATTTCCATTTTGCCAATGAGAAATCTGAGGCATAGATATTTGTCCAAGGACACAAATTTACAAAATGCCAGAACCTGCACTCAAACTCATATTATCCCTCCACTGTTCGGACTCCTGACCTCTGAGGTTAGAGTCTACCTCTCAAAGAATAGGTTCAAATAGTAAATGGCTGACTATGTTTTTTTTCTGAGTCTTATGAGAAGACAAAAATGCCAACAAACAAAATCTTCCAAAATAAATGCCACAATAAAAACATGTCTTAAAGACATATGAGCGTAGAGCAAAAACCCTTGAAATGTCTTTATAAGCAAGGAAGAGTTTAGGTTTTTGTATGTTTTTAGTTTTCATTTCCTTGGAAATGCATCAAGTTCTAGACCTCAGCATTACCATAAAGATAAATTATCCACGGAGGGAAAGAGCTGCTTGCCAAGGCAGTGAGGGTCTGATAATGCAAGGGTTTAAACTCAGATGATAAAGAAATTTGAAAAGCGGAAATGGATTTACTCATGACTGTAAGAATAGTTTAAAGATTCTTGCTGAGAGAAAAAAAGCAACATTTAGTACCTAACTACCAGAGAACCCAATTGTCCAAATGGACTTAAAAATTATTAAACAAAATAAATAAAACTATTTCCACCTGCAATCCCAAAACAGGACTCACTGTTCAGGAATAACAGAGAAGGATGACCAAACAGGACCTTAAACAATGGGGCTGCCAGGTCCCCATCGACTTCTGCGTCGGCTCTCCCCACTAACTTTACCCTCTCCTTTCTTTCCTCTGACTCTTTCTCACATGCTTCCCCTCAGCATCCTAGGGAACACGTCAGGCTAAAAAGATCATTTAGCAATCCTATAGAGAAAGTGGTTCGTAGGCCAGCTTGTGCAGAAGCACTGGAGGGTCTCAAAAAAAAAATCTCTATTTCCCGTTCTCACTAAAAATCATCAGTTAAAGAACCTGGCAACTCAATATATATGTATATTACTCTAAAATTTTTACAGAATTAGAATTAAACATAAAAGAAAGAAAGAGAGAGAAAGCCATGATATGGAATGAACGTTTCAAAGGATTATGTGCTAGTTTGCTTTTCTATTGTCTTGGAACAGAAAATGCTTAAGTTAAGACTAACTAACGCTATGCAACATTAACAAAAAGCACTGACTCTGACTCTGTGGTACATCATCCTGATGCTCTAGCGGCAGACAGCCACAAAACACTGTGTGTGTGAGTGGTGTCCCCAGTCAGTGATATGCCTCCTCTGCCCAGAAACTCAAGTTCGAGGAATTTTAATATGAGGGTGAACCAGGCTTAGGTCACTAAAGCCCTAGGTTTGGCTAAATCGTGGCTGACTTAAACCTAGGTGAGCTGTTTTTAATCTGCAAATCTCTAAATGGCTGATACTGAGCTTGTTGGAATACCTCTTAGCCCATGCATAGAATTATAGCAAAGTTGTGACAAAAGACGCAAAGGAGCTTTTGGTGTCACTAGAAATCTAGATCTAAGGAGACGGAAGGTATAAAAGAGAATACGGTGGTGAGGCTTCAAAGATCACTTAGCACACAGTCCAGACTCTGGAAATCAACGAGTCTGACGTTGTCCGACCACGCTCAGATTTTAAATCTTGCATTTCTGTTAAATATTCGGTATTCTTTAAATTTATTTGGAAAACTTGACAAATGATTTACTTTAAAGCAGGACATTTACCTCAAGAGCGAACATCCTATCCATCACACTTCTCGATGAGGTGGCATCAGCAACAATATGAACCTCAATGCCTCAGCCAACTAGCTCCAGAGCTGTTTGTTAGATGCATGCATGAGTCTAGAAGTAAAAAAAAAAAAAAATCACAGGTGATAACATAGCAAACTAAAAGCATTTTACAAATGTGCAACAATATAACGAGCAGATAAAGTACTACAGGTCAATGACCATGGCATACCTCTAGTTTTGCTTCTAAGGCATTAGACGGTCTTGAACATAAACAGCATCTCAGACTTTGGTTTCCTCTCTGTAAAAATTAGGAATCAGATGATGTCGATGTTCTTTGTACCAGGAATCTCGGACACATTCTCAGAGCTCTGTGAGAGTTTTTTAAAGACTTTCATCTGTGTCATCTGGCCTTCACACAGCTGACCACCACCACCACTCGGTTTGGATGCCACTTGCCACTGGGTTTATTTCCGAATTCACACCAAGTGCCTGACACAAAGAATGAGCGTGCAGTACCGCTGATTGAGACAGTTCTGGGAAAACTGAGTTGGTCCAAGGCACCCAGGTCAAAAACAACTTGTTTCACAGGCAAAAAAAAAAAAAAAAAAAAAAAAGCAATATGTATCACCAGCAAATGTACTATACAGATCATCTTTGTAAGTAGTAACTCGTAACAATTCATTAGCAGAGAATATAGAGTGAAAACATGCTCCAACAATAACTGGATCACATAACCACTGAAAGCAGATTTCAATAATGCCATGATGCCAACCTTATCTTCACAGGACAGAAGAGCTTTGGAGAATTACCGACTCACCTCATTAAAATTAGCACTGGAGGACTGCTCGAAGATGATTTTCATTAGGCATGAGGTCTGATAATGATAAATGAACAAAAAGGTGCACAAGGCAGCAACAGCGTTTAGTGTGACATATTTATGCAGACAGGCTTCATCTACATTGTCACTACTGAAGTCAAAACACAGAGATACCTAAGGAACATCTACACCCGAGACTACATCTTTCTACTATTGAATCCAACTATTATAACCTACTGTCAAACGACAGTGAGTAAATCAAATTAATAGTATTTGGATTTCATTGTTTTTACATTTTTTATCATTTTAAAATAGTTGTTGAAAAGCTATGAATAAATACTTATATAGTTTGGACATGTCCTCATCTATAATATGGGGAGACCAAGAGTACTTAGCCAGAGGACTGCTGTTGAGAGTTTAATGAATTAACATACATAAGAGTTTAGATCAGTGCCATGCAAATAGTCAACACTGAATAAACGGGCTATTTTTCATCATGATCACCACCTACACGGTATTTTATATTCAAAACTGTATTCTGGAAATATCAAGTTTTCTACAAATGATATATGTCCAAAACATAACAGGTACTTACTTCTACTCCAAACAACACTCCTGACTCCAGGCATCTCTGCTAATGCCGCTTCTACTTCTGATAATATCATTGAAGCCTTGGTCTTTGCAAGTACCAGTTTTACACCTGTTAAATCAATTTCTTGAACAGTGCTTCTAAAGCCTTTAGGGTACTGTTCTGTTACAATAACCAGAATTCCTAAAATCTAGGCCCCTTGTAACTGGAAACACACACACACACACACACACACACACACACACACACACGCACGTGCTCTCTCTCTCTCTCTCTCTCTCTCTCTCACACACACACACACACACACACACAGTAATTAGCAATGCACATGTCTGTGTACATGTGATGTAGATCATTAAAAATTACATACCAATCTTTGGCCCACATTAATAATATCCCCAAAATACTTGATGGCCTTGATGGCTGGTTTGAACCTTTCCTGCATGTCACAGCAGAAAAACACAGTGTTTGAAGGTATAAGATTTCCCAGGGTAGTGAGCTGGGAAAGAAAGAAAAGGAATGATTTAGCACTCATTATGACATTTATTTTCAGGGAAGTCAATAAGGGAAGAAAAATGTTCCTACTGTTTGACCAAATAAGTCAGTTTCTACAGTTACTACCCAAAAGAAATAATCTAAATTACAGAAAAAAGTTATCCAGGAAGACGCTTACTGAACTGCTTTACATAATGAAAATTAGCAAAAAAACAAGGACTAAAAATATAGAAATGACTTTACAAATTTTACCATTCGCATGACAAAACACTTTTAGCCATTAAAATAACATATGTATATATGTTTTCAAAGAATTTATACCATATGAGGAAATGCTCATAATCTAATGTTAATTTTTAAAACAGCACAATTTAATCATATTTCCATAATGCGATAATACAAATAAAAAGTAAAGGACAATAATAACAAGTGGTTATACAGACAGGAGTGTTGGTAACATTTTTCTTTATACCTTTCTTATATTTTTCAAGTGCCATTTAAAAACTTTTCCCAAATGCTATTTAAAAATCTGTATTCCTTTTACAAAAAAAAAAAAATTTACAATAGTAAAAAACAAATATGATGATGGCATTGCTAGCAAATACATGGTAAAATTTGAAATAATCTGTAGGAGAGACCAGGAACATAAAACTAAAAAAGCAAACAGAAACAAACCCAGGATTCCTACTATCATTGAGACAGAAATATTAAGATGTTATTTCTCAGAATAACTTCTTAGAGTTCAAAAAAAAAAAATGCAATGAAATGATGCCAAGCACTTCACCACTATTAAACAGACATTCTGCATTCCTAAACATATTTTTCACAATCAGGAAAGTCAATGAATTAAGATGAAAACTGGGTATTAGATTGCCAAGATTTACATGAATTGCTGTAACTGATCTACTCTTAACAAGTTGGGCCTAATATGAATCTTCCAAAAAGTGAAAATCACTGTTGAATACAAGAATTTAATATCACCAGGTTCTTCAAAGCCCGTGGTGCCTCTCTACCTTCCCAAATTACAAGAAGTTCTGTAAAAGACGCAGTTTAGTCCTGAAGGAACCCATACCACTACTCTCACTAGCCACCCCTGAAATCTCCTCTTTACTTATCCTGTTTTTCTCTCTCTGAAACCAACCACAGATGATAGTTACTAATAATTTTCTAGAGGAACCTGTGTCCCTATTACATGGTAGTGGCTTCGCCACCAGCTTGGCCCTAGACGCTGCTTAGTCTTCTGCTCACAGCGTACTCTCAGGAAACAATTACTACAGGAATTCAGTAAATCATTCAAAGGAATTTTTTATACTTAATAGAATGACTGTTCTAATCAGTTTGCACTTTAATTATCTATGTCCTGGTCTGAGGGACTCTGGCACTTTAATCTCTCTCTGGCACTAACTCTACAGATGTGCATTGACCATGTGAAACCCAACACCAAGTTCATGTCAGAATGAGTGCCATCTGTAATTCTAACACTATGTACAGGGTTTTCCTACTTTGCCAATAATGTACGATTAAAATGAATATTAAAGTATCTTAAATTACATATTCCATCTTTGGCTGTTTCCTTACTTAAATTTTTATGCAAGTATTACACCTCCAAAGCAGTGATGATATGTATATGGATACTTAAGGATTATTTTTAAAAAATCACTATTTATGTCTATGTATTTTAATTCTCAGAAAACATTAAATCTTGGTTACAAAGGTTCAAAATCTATAGATTTTCTTTTATAAATTTGAACCGGTCTATGGCCATGCCACCCTGAGCAAGCCTGATCAGGTCTTATCTCAAAAGCTAAGCAGGGCCGGCCTGGTTAGTACTTGATGGGAGACCTCCTAAGAAGACAAGGTGCAGTAGGCATAAAAAATAAAAACTAAGGGATTGTAAGCTGACAAGGTCCTCGCAATCTGTGAGGTCAACCAAGGCTTGCCTCACCTACAGATAGATAGATAGATAGATAGATAGATAGATAGATAGATAGATAGATAGATAAATTGAACCGTAAGTCCCTAGTCATTCACAATGTATTTAGGGCACACTGTGTTTTCAGTGTGCCCTAGTTTATCTGGCCTGTTTTAAATTATAGTAAAGCACCTCAGCCATTTCACCTTTCTACAACAGGTGAAAACCAGCAAGCATGCAAAATAAAACTCCTGGTTGCTGTATAGGTGTGTTGGTTAGCCATGCACTAACATATTTACAGCTTATACTTGCTCGGATCTCGAGCTCACAGATCTCATCTCAGACTATACTGACTAACACTGTATCCCTAACAAATCTGGTTGTCTGGATTCTAAATTCACGAAGGTTATAAACAGCAAATCAGAAAGGAAACTGCTGGAGACAGGCAAACTGATAGCAGCAAGAAATGATAGCCAATATAGAAAAGACTCAAAATACAATAAAAGCAGATCAAAATTCAACTCGGTCTACAATCTAGACCTCTAGTGAATGAGTCACCAGCTATATATCACTTATAAATTGCAACATCATTTTTAGCACTCATTTAAAAAATATAAATTGTATATTTCAGGACTATAACATAAAGTGGTCAAAATATTCAAATATTTTGGATATTTGAAGGAAATCCTAAATATTCAGAGGTATGGCTCTCCTGAGATTCCTGTTACCTGGTGCTTCCCTGTACTTCATTTCACTGTTAGTTCTCCTGTCCTGGGCAAGGGGGCCACATCAGATGAATGCCATATTAGACACCAATGGAGGTCGAAAATGCAGCCCTAAAATCATCACCACCCTGCAAAATCTTTCCAGTCTAGGAACTCATCATCTATAAACCTTTAGTAAACAAAGAAAGAAACCATAGAGATAAGGTGGCAAGGCACCTTTTTATGCACAGATGATTGTTAATGACTTAGTGAATCAAAAATGCCTAGATATTCTCTCTCGAGGAGTTGGATTTGAACTCCCTACATCCCCTTGAATTTGGCCTGCGTTTGGTATTTGCTTCCTCAGAGCACAGAGGGAAGAGGGTAACTTTACAGTAGAAAAACCTGGCAAAACTGCCTCAGCCAAGATTAAGGTAATCAATGATGTCATGTTGATAGGATGTAGCCTGGATATAATGTGATGAGGATGATCTTCGTGATCTTCCTCTCAAAAGCCCACATTCCCAGTCTAAGTGTGAGAAAAACATCGGATAGGCCAAAATTGAGGTGTATTCTATGAAAACATCCGACCAGTACTCCTCAAAACAGTCATCAAAAACAATGAAAATATGAGAAACTGTCGTGGCCCAGAGGAGCCTAATGACAACTAAATCTGTTAGTATCCTGGATTGGATCTTGGGACATAAAAGGGGCATCAGGGAAAACTAGAGAAATTTGAAAAAAGTGTGGAGTTCAGTTAACAGTGCTGTACAAATGGTGGTGGTTCCTCAGTTGTGACAAATACGCCATAGGAATGTGTTAATAAGAGGGAGATCTCGGTACACTCTACAGGAACTCTCCATATTTTCAACTTTGCTGTACATCTCACACTATTCTAAAATGAAAAGATCATTTTTAAAAAATGGCCCCCCCTATGTTATGGTCATTGGGGGAAAAGTTGTTCTTTTACTGATAACAAGCCAAAAGAGGAGGTTGTGGGGCTACAAAACAAACACACAAACAAACCAAACACCCCGAAAAACTCTTAACCATGCCCAACCCTCAGCCCCAACAAATTCACATGAATAAGCTTTTGTTAAATTACACGCTGACTCTACAATGCAGGGATTTCTTTGTTTGACTTTTGACTTTCTTAAGCCAAAACCATGTAAATAACTAAAAATGCTACTCATAGTCAAATATTTACATGTTGCAACTACAAGACAGCAACTTAAAAGTGGACTTGACCAAATGCCATCACAAGTAAATGTGCAACAGTTACATACAGATCAATGCATTTCAAGAAGCATGAAGAACTCACATATAAAAATATATACATGTATATATTGTATATACATACGTTCATATATCTACATAGATCCCTGTGTGTGTGTATACACATGTTCATATATCTACATAGATCCTACACATATACACACATAAAGAATAAGTATTTCAACATACATATTGCAACACAAAAAGTTGATCACAGCCAATGACTGGCTTCCTCAAGCAAGAGTTTAAAGGATCAATTTCAAGTATAAATTTTTTGTCCACTTTCTTAAGAATTGTCAGCTGGGATTTGACATTGGATTTCATATTTAAAAGACTTTTGTTGCGGAGAGGTTAGGAAGAAGAGTCGGAGTCTGGAAATGCATTCACTAACATGGATAAGGGAGAGGAGATGAATGGCAATGCTAGCCTGTCTCCATGGTTTTTTATTCTCTCTCACAAAGCTGGCTTTGTTATTATTATTAGTTACTATCAGTGAGTAATTACAAACTACCGCCAACTCCCAGATTCAGCCTCGAGGCCACCACCTTGTTATCAGCTATTTCCTCTCCTTTTCTTATCCTTGTGCCTAGAGCAATAAGTCCCAGAATAGGTAAGGCCTGTGAGCCCTCCCTGCAGTGTGAGCTTGTGTGCAAGTCCGCACTGCTTCTGCTTCCGATGACCTTGTGGCTCCAAACACCAGGCATCCTGCTAGGACTGCAGGCGTCTCTCACAACAACTTTTCATCCCAAGTTCCCATATTACCATTATCGTGACAGTATTTATCCTCCTTCGCCACCACATGAGCTGTGACCACTTTCTAACAATGGCCGCTACATCAGCAGGACTCTGTTCCTCCCCTGCTCGTCCCCCTGGTCATTCAGGACAGGCGCACACAGGGTGGCTGGCCTTGCTTATGATGCACGGTGCACTAGTTCTGTTCTCTCTGTAAAGGTAATGTTCAAGTGTGTCCTCCTAAATTTATATGTTTATTCCAAACTCAGAAAGTGACTTTATTTGGAAACAGAGTCATTGAAAATATAATTGATTAAGGTGAGATCATTCTGGAGTAGGTTGGTGCCCAATCCAACATGACTGGCATCTTTATAAAAAGGGGAAATTGGGACACAGAGAAGGCCTTGTGAGCACAAAGGCAGAGATCAGGGTGATGGGCCGAGCAGCAAGCAATGCCAAAGATCACCAGCAAACACCAAAAGCCAGGAGAGAGGCCTGGAAAGGTCTCCCTCACAGCCTCTGAAGGAACCAACCCTGATCTCTGGCCTCTGGAACTGTGAGATAATACATTTCCATTGTGTAAGCCAGCAGTCTCCAATCTTTGTGGACCAGGGCTGGTGCTCCTATGATGATCTGAGGTGGCGCTGAGGTAGTGATGCTAGCACTGGGGAAAGGCTGTAGATACAGATAAAGCTTCTCTCCCTTGCCCGCCACTCACCTCCTGCTGTGTGGCCCGGTTCCTAACAAGCCACCAACCAGTACTGGTCCACAGCCCCTGGTGTAAGCCACTAAGTTTGTGGTACTTTGTTACTGCAGCCCCCTAGAGCACTTCTACAGTGAGTAAACTATGCATCTTTAGGAATGATTCAAATTTGGAATTGTAAATGTGACATTTTCAAAATTTTGGTAGTCTATTATAGTCACAAAATGGGGATGATCTGCTTGGAAGAGAGTCCAGAAGGGGACATGGGGCATCATTACTTCACTTCGGAGTGTTTCGAAGGAAATCTTATCAACACAGCTATAGTAAGCCCCTGCTTCAATAGTGACTCACTTAAAACAGGTCTGTGTGATGTGACTCCCCCGGGCACGAGGCTCCCTATCTATGCAGCACAGGCTGTGGACATTAAGATCTCAGGCCAAATCTCGATTTCACTCATTTCAATTACATGAAATGAGGCAAATCATTAGCATCTCCAAACAGCAGTTTCTTAATCTGTAACAAACCAAGTTAGAAACTAATAAGCCATTTCTTTAGAAGACCAAACTGAAATGTGGGATTTGGGCTTAGAAGACATTTTAATATTCAAGTGTTGTTTTCTGCGGATTATTCTCTAGTTGTTTTTTTTTTTTTCCAGCTATAGTCAAATGTGGAATTGGTCATGTGGCCTATCACCCCAGCACCCATGACAGAAGCTTCCAAAGCAGGTACTTTAACCCGAGTAAAGGTCTTGTGTTCCGAAGACAAAGGCTTTGAGAGTCTATTGCCAATTCCTGGAGAGCCTAGAGGGAAGTAGATGGTCTCTGATACCCCAGAATTTGCCCTGCTGTCCATCTGGAGATTTTGGAGAATTGTGGTTTCTAAGTATTCACTACTCCTCATTTTTTTGTCTTCAAGAGTTTTCAGGGCTGCCACCTCTCTGCATCCTTCCTTGTCTATTTAGATTGTTGTTGCCAAAATACCTAAGAAGCTGGACGCACCTTTGACAAATCCATTAATTAAGACAAGACTCCAAATTCTAATTGAGGAGGTCTGGAACTACTCTGAGGAGGTACACTTCTTTGTGATGATTTGCTGTGGGACTCGGGGTGGGGGGCTGGTACCTAACAAGATGTGATGCCAAATTAGCAACCCCCCCCACACACACACCATCTGTAAGGTTTTTCTCCCCCAAAATAGGATTTTTTATTTTGAAAAATTCAAGGCCTGGGTCTGATAACTCTTTTTAATTATACATTCTAGAAATAAATACTATATATGTGTATAGGTGAAATGTACAGTCTCAAAAGGTATTCTATAATTCAGGTTACTAGTGACTTTTGAAAAATTTTGCTTGGTATAGGGGCTAAAATATAGTTTTTTTGTAGTGATGTTTAAGATAATTAGAATAATAGCACTATTGTGTTTCATCCTTTTAAATATGTTATTTTTCTCACTGAATAGTCTAAGAATTCATAAGTATCTGTTATATAATACATTATATATTTTAAAATATTTATCTTTTATATTCTTCATTTTAGTAACTGTAATACTTTGATTTCTTCAGCCAGGTTTCTCCCCCAGCTTAAAAAGATAATGTGGAGGAATTCACACTCACATACATCCTCCCACACACACATGTATATCCGTGTACCTATTCTGATACCTAGTTATATCTATGTGAGAAGATATATATTTATGTATATGTATATATGCACACATACATGTGTATATACTCTAAGAAGAAAAAGAAAGATATTTCTTTTCATGATCATTTTACTACATATTTTAACCCAGCTATAAAAATCCTAGAGATGTGGATATTTTATGGCTAGATGAGACCATAGAGATCATTCCACAGACATTTGAGAGGCAGCTGTAAGTGCCTGGCATAGTAAATGCTAACATGGATAAGACCCAATTCATGTTCCTTACCTAATAATCAAGCTCTTTCATTTTGCAGAAGAACAACTCACATGGTGAATTGACTAAGTTTCCTCTGTAATGGTGGAGAGAGCAAAGCATGTGGAGGTCTTCCCTTATAGCTGACCATGGCATTCATGTTCTTTTTTTATGCTGACTAAAAATATCAAGCAGAATGGAAAATGAGCCACAGACTTGAACTCATAGTATTATTTGTTTTGATGTTGTTCTTTTTTTTTTTTTTTTTTGAATAGATGCCTGTCACTTAGGAAGACTCAAGGTAGCCCATTAGTGGGCCATGCTACTGGGATGGTAGGCCTCTTCTCCCAAAGGCAGGGACAAAGAGCTTAAGCTTGGCCACATGCAGTCACTGCTTAAATAATGTGACTTGTTATTTCTCCAACTATAGGCCTTAGAGACTCTGTGATCCTGGCTCTCATACTGTATATTCTAGAATAATTCTTCATTTACACAGAGGTCTGAGTTTGCTTTTATGCTTGTTCTGATGGCCATTGCTAGTGACCTTGTAAAACACAATGATTGCTTGTGCTACACTGTCTGCACCATGATTGGTTAGCAGTTCTATGGGGACTGGCCTTTAAGACCCCCACTGCCAATATTAGGCTGTAGTCACTTTTAGTGTCTTCCTTTCTGAAATATCTGTCAAAGTGACCAAGTGTCTGCTGACAGCTCAGGTAGCTGAAGACAGCTCTTATTTCAAGCATGGCTTTTGTGTCTTTAGCTTTATCAGATACTTGAAGTTGAGGAATTTTGAGATACAGGGGAAGAAATGTAGATGAGAGAATTATGCAGTGGGGATTTAGGTCATTTTATGACTTACGAGTTTTAACTTTCAAGAGGTATTTCCTAAGTTTTAACTAATGGAAACATTCGATTCTGGAAACTCCCTTAAATTTGATGTCATACCACTACTAGTACATTTTCCAGCTTGTCACCAGGGAAGGCAGAGCCCAAATAGAAGAGAGGAAGAAGTGGATATTGTGAGGAGGACATCAGTGAGGATTTTGCTTTCTTATGGAGGAGGGAAGGCTCTGGCAGTGCTGTGTGGGCAGACGACAAGGGCTTCCCTGGGAAGGTTCTTTTGACCTTTCCCGAATGGTTAATTGGGAAGGGATTAGTCCAGCCTTTATTTCTTGGAAGTTGATTACTACTATTATTACTTTAAACAGAGGCATGAACCTTTGATAGCTAGAAGGGACCCTAGTTCATGGTGGGAAGGGAGAGAAGGCGGGTTTGGAAAGAAGAGGGAAAGGAATCGGCTCCCTTGCTGGTCTGAAGATAGAGATTTTGGGTTTTGGAACCTTTACCACAGGAACACGTGGAAGGAGCGAGGAATTAAATCTTCTTTGCAGCCTGAATTTAAAAGTCCCAAACCTGTTTCATGTAATGTAAGTCTTTTGGTGACATTTGAAAATCTACTTTATGAATCATTTTCTCAATTCTGCAGACTAGGTTAACATAACAAGTTAGGCAATATTAGTATTTCTATATACATATTTATTTTTTAAGGGATCTTAGTAGTAAATGGTATTTAATCTCATTACAGAAAACTTTTTTTTTACCTGTGCTGAACTTCAGAGTGTATGGTATGTTTCCTACATGAGGGACATTACAGGAGCCTCATACTTGATTGATTGATCACAGGAAGCTCATTTAATGCTTGAAATAGCCCTATGAGGTGGGTACTAATTGTGCTAGAAAAAATATTGATGGTGTAGTACCTAAGTCCTTAAACTATACCTTATGTACTTTCTTTTTAAAAATGTAAACAGTCCAGTGAATCTTCTGAGGGTAAAAAGAGAGTGGGACCAATCCGCAAAGGTATGTGAGCAAGGCTTCTTTAAAAAAAAAAAAAAAAATTAAGCCCTAAAATAACCCTCAGACATGACAACTTTCTCACCAGCACGACCAGGAAATCGTGGTTTAGCTAAAGTTGATATTTAAGAAGGTCTCGCAGTACTGAAGTCAAGTGACTTTTTCAATGTAGTCAGAGAGTGTGTAATCAAACAGATTCAGTGACAGTTACTAGGCTAAATGAATGGCTGCTTTACTTAAGCTAAAGAAACTGAAAGCTAGGGAAGAGGAGGGGGTATGGGCTGACCAGAAATTTGTGTTTCCACATTTGGTGAACACAGCTCCGGGGAACAAACCCTAAGGCCAATACTCCCACAATCGCTCTGCCCCAGTCACGAGCCACCCCGAAATAAAAACACAGCTACTATAGCACAGCCCTTTGGTCACCACAGGCTGGGACTTGCTCCTGGCACACCAAGAGGATGCGAGTGGCTGAGGACCACACACATGGGGGCGATCGCGCGCGCAGCGCCAGTTTGAGAAACCCACGCCCCCCGCCTCGACGGAAGACAGCAAGCGACCGCCACCTTCAGACAGGCACATTCTCTGTGCTGTCCCCGAGGCTCGCGATAGCGGCGCGGTCCTTCGAACCAAACAAGGCGCGCGGGGCGCCTGAGGTGCGCGGCGAGTAAAGGGACGCGGGAGGACCAGGAGCGGCGGCGGGGCGCGCGGCCCTCCCGCAGGACCCACCTGGATGTGCGGCGGCAGGAGGCACACCTTGCAGCTCGCTCACTGCGAAGCCCTCGGGCAGGTCCACGTACCGGCCCCACGCCTCCGCGAAGAGCTGCGCCACGAATTTGCGGTGCACGTCGAGCGGGCCGCCGCACAGGCTAAGGAGCTTCTGGACGAGCAGCCAGTAGCCCGCGCCCTGCCGCACCGACGAGGGCCACGCGAAGACCGGGAAGCAAAGGAGCACGCGGACGGCGCCCCCGCGCCCCCGCCGCCGCGGTTGCGGAGCGCCGGGCCCGCCGCCTTCGCCAGGTTCTGCGAGTGTCTGCGGGCCCGGAGGCAGCCGAGGGGCACACACGCCGGCTGTCGCCGCCTCCCCGCGCTCCCGGGGCGCCCTGCCGCGTCGGGGGGCTCGGGAAGGCGAAAGGGCGGGTCCAGAGGTCGCGGCTCGAGTGCAGGCGGTGCCTCGGGGTGAGCGCGCAAGCGAGAGAACCTGTGCCCACCCCCTGGCCCACCCCGCGGCTGCCGCTCCCTGCGCACCGCCCCCGCCACACAACGGGCCCTGAGAGCTGGTCACCTCGCGCACCCCTGACCCAGTGCTCTAGTCCACAGACGAGGTTTAGCACACCCCTTCCACCCTGCTCCCTCCCACCTTCAAATGAGCGGTGTTCTCCGGTTGTTTGGAGTTGTGCTTGGGGACTCGGGGTTGCCCGGCTGAACAGGCTGGGACGCGCTTACCTACGGGCCTTGTGCAGAGGCATGTGGTCCTCCTCGACGGTGGCAGCAGGAACCTTCAAAGCAGTAGGACAGGCTGATATTCTAGGAGCAGCAGCGTTTAAAATGCTTCCGAGGCTCAGAATTTCACTTTTTTTTTTTTCAGTTCCGTAGAACACAATATCTCTAGTAACAGATTTGAGATCTTGGCCTCTCTTCATTTTAACCAATTTTCGGGAGAACTTGGATTGGGAATTGCAAAATGTAAGGAGGTTTAAGAGTAAGACATATAACTGGAATTAGGTATGCATACACTATAAACAAAGTCTTCTTTACACCAGGTCCTGGGGAGGTAGGCGCCTAAGTCCCAAAATAAAATTAGACTTTAGATATTAGGGGTTTCCTCTTCTTGCAAAGTAATAACTTTTAACGCTGAGTTTCTCAACGGGAGACATTTCGAATGGATACGGCTTTTTCCTGGGGGCGCTGTCGCGCATTTGCAGAATGCTGCAGCATCCCTCCATTCTATCCACTAGATGCCAGCAGCACTCCACTCCTCCCTAGTCCTGACACTACAAAGCGTTACCAGACATTGCCAGGTATCCCCCAGGGGGTAAATGTGCCCCCAGTTGAGAACCACTGCTTTAAAATGATGCTAAGACCATTCTTTGGCCTTTCTTACTTACTTGTCCTCAAGCTCTGAAAATAGTCTTGTTTTCTAGCTTCTCATCAAAATTTTGAGAGAGTCCTTTTAAGACTCTATTGTCTGAATCCATCAAAGCCAAAATGATATGTTGGCAGATACCATTCCACTGCAAAGTCTTCTGTATGCAGATGTGCAAATCTGTGCTAATATGAGAAAAGTACTTCCTCTAGGCTGACTGGTTATAAAAAGTACATATTGGTGGAATAATTATCAAAGTGTTCCTTCCAATCTGTCTACAAGACTTGATTGTCAGAACCCTTTCATCCACAACAGTGCTACTACCCAAGATCAATCAATCATCATCCCTTATCTGACTGTAACACTATTCTCTTAAATGATGCCCGTTCTTTGATTTTTGTGCCCCTAAAGTTCATTTACCAACTGGCAATGAGAGTAGTCTTTAAAACAAAAATTCAGAGTACATCATTTTTCTGTTCAAAATTCTCCAGTACATAGAAACAGACCTCAAGAAAATCCAGATGTTGGAATTAAGAGAAAATAAATTTATAGCAATTATTATAAGTATCTTTACAAATATAAATGATGGTCATAAGAATGAACATATGGGGAATATCAGCAGAAAAATGAAAAAGACAAAAATAAAGAAATGTAAGTTTTAAAACTGAAAAGTACAATATCTAGAATGGAAAATTCACTGGATAGTCTAAACATCAGATTATAGGTAAAGAAGAAATGATTAGTGAAAATTGTAAACAGATTCATAGAAATTAGTATAAAGAACAGAAAGATTTGGGGGTTATGTCTATTGTTAGCATAATTTTAAATTCATTTTTTATTTACAGTTGACATACCATATTACATTAGTTTCAAGTGTACAACATGGTGATTAGATGTTTATATATCTTACAAAGTGATCCCACAGATAAGTCTAGTACCCATCTGACACCATACATAGTTATTAAAATATTATCAACTATATTTCCTATACTGTACTGTATAGCCTCATGACTATTTTTAGAACTGGCAATTTGTAATTCTTAATCCCTTTCACCTTTTTCGTCTATCCCTCCTCCAATCCCCTTTCTATCTGGAGATCATCAGTTCTATCTATGTGTCCCTTTACATTTTATTTGTTCATTTTATTGTTTAGATTCCATCTATAAGTGAAATCATATATTTGACTTCTCTGACTTATTTCACTTAGCATAATACTCTCTAGGAACATCCATGTTGATAAATGGCAAGATTTCATTCTTTTTTATGGCTGATAAGGTACATATATACTTTATCATATATTTATACCACTTCTTATTTATCCATTCATTTATCTATGAACACTTAGGTTGCTTCCATATCTTGGCTATTGTAAATAAATCTGCAGTGAACATAGGGGTGCATATATCTTTTTTGAATTCATGTTATGAGTTCATTGGAGAAATAACCAGAGGTGGAATTACTTGGTCATATAGTAGTTCTGTTTTTAATGTTTTGAAGAACCTCCATACTGTAGCTACACCAATTTACAATCTCGCCAAAGTGCACAAGCATTCTTTGTCTGCATCCTTGCTGACACTTGTTTGTTGATGTATTGATAATAGCCATTCTGACAAGTATGAGGTAATATCTCGTTGTGATTTTGATTAGCATTTCCCTAACGATTAGTGATGTTTTCATACATCTTTTCATGTGTCTGTTGGCCATCTGTATGTCCTCTTTGGAAAAATATCCATTCAGGTCTTCTGCCCATTCTTTAATCAGATTGTTTATTTTTTTGATGTTGAGTTGTATGAGTTATTTATGTATTTTTGGATATTAACCCATTATCAGATATATTATTTGCAAATATCTTCTTCCATTTGATAGGTTGCCTTTTTGTTTTGTTATTTCCTTTGCGATGCAAAAGCTTTTTAGTTTGATGTGGTCCCATTTGTTTTTTTTTGCTTTTGTTCTCTTTGCCCTAGGAGACATATGCAAAATATATACTGCTAAGACTAATGTCAAAGATTTTACTGCCAATATTTTTTTTGGGAGTTTATGGTTTCAGGTCTTAAGTCTTTAATCTATTTTGAGTTTATTTTTGTACATGGTATAAGAAAATGATCTAATTTCATTTTTGCATGCATAACAGAAAGAGATTTAAAAAGTATGAAGATAGCCTTAGTGAGTTGTAGGACAATATCAAGTGGTCTGACATATGTGTAATTTGATTCCAAGAAGGAGAGGTAAGACAGAGTGGGACAGAAAGAATATTTGAAGAAATAATGGCCCAAAATAGCAGTTCCCATTAAGTCTTCAGCATGCTCATATTTATCTCAGAGTCTGCTTCCAGGGAAACCAACCAGTGACATTCATTGCCAGGAATGACCCAAGAAAGTCATCGTGATGGAATTCAGGAGCCAGATCATTCACTGCTAGTAAAGAATACCTCACCACTTTCGGAAGGTGAAGCACGGATAGCCACTGGCAATTGTTAAACTTTCACCGGTGGTGAACTGGGATCATATACTGGTGGAAAGGAATGCTGTGGCTCTATTAGTCATTTAAAAAATATGGTGGAAATACTAATTATAAAAATAAAGGAATTAGGTGATAATGGCGAAGCTCAATTGATGCTCTAGAAAAGATAACTGTCAATTTAAAGCTAAGTGTGAAAGCCAGAAGGCCTTTTTGGCAGCATTGAGAGAGGCCCTCAATTCCTTAAGTGAATGCTGAGGACTAGGAGTTAATATTAAGAGTATGAGAGCTCCGAAGAAGGTGAAATTCTTAAACAATGCATATTTTCTATGCCAAGGTCAAGGCCCTTGTTGGAAAGGGACGATGACACATGGGATGGGTTGACAACACCAAACATCATGAGCCTCAGATTCTTAATAACTCACATCCCCCCACTATTTGAAGACTATGCAGAAGGTTTTCCTCAGCAAGACGTGAACTCCCCCAGGTTTTCCCCCCATCATCCCTCTTGGTACCGTGGCCCGTACATAGGCTTATATACAAAAACCAGGCCACAGATGTACTGATACTGATAGGGACCATATCCCAAATCAACCGCAGAATCTGTTCATGGAAGCCTTGGTAAGACACAGAGCTCCAGAGGACAAACAGAACCTCTAAGAAGTTTCGAGAGCCCATCACATTAGTAAAACTTTAGGGTTCAATGTCCTATGGCATTCCAAGACATCCCCTTCAAAGTACAGGCCAAATTATTGCTTCTTACACATGCATTTCCTATCATGAAGAAGGAAGCACAGTGCCAAAGACCTCTTTGGATCATAGAGACAGTATATTCCACTACTGAGAATAATGCTAAGACTTCATTCTGTGTGACAAGAAATGCTGCCATCTTTGAGTGGGGGCCAAAGTAGTTGAAATGGTTTTGCAGTAGATCCAGGTAGCAGTGCAAACAGCCCTGCCTCTCAGGCAATATAACCTGACAGATCCTATAGTATTGGAAATACCAGTGGTACAAAAAGATTTATGACAAACCCTAATTAATGCAAAAATCACAATGCAAGATTTAGATTTATGACAAACCCTAATTAATGCAAGAATCACAATGCAGACACCAACAGTTTGGGAACAAGGCCATGCCATCTGCAGAAGAAATTTATATTGTTCTGACAGGACATCAAATGACCATGCTAATGTAACAGCCCACCCTGAGCTGATTTCTGTCAGATCCACCATGAATTAAGGTTACGAGGCCCAGAAGAAATCCACAGAAAGTTCAGAGTAATCCATATAGGATCAAGAACAAGCAAGACTATACAGAACAAATGAACTACATAAGCAGCTAGCCCAGACAACAATGTCATCCACTACTGTTCACCAGTGCCTCTCCCCAAGTCATAAGAATTCTGTTTTGGCCACATTAAGTTTGAGATACTTCCTAGATATCAAAAGTAAATGGTAAGTAGGTAATTGCATATACGTGTCTGGACCTTATAGGAGAAGAAGCTCACGATATGCGACATCAGCACAAAGAAGGTATTTAAACCATGGGAGTAGGTGAGATCACCTGGAGGGAGAGGGTAGCTAGAGTAGAAAATAGGGCCTATGACAGAGAGTTAAGGTTAAGTAAAGGTGGAGAATATAAGAATGAGATTTATAAGGGATAGTCGTAGGGAAAAAACCCTGGACACCAGAATCATGAAAGTTACAAAAAAGTCTTACTATTATATTGAGCCGAAGGAAATTGCCTACCTCATTTTAGACCTATAAAACCAGAAATTTCATATAGTTCAGCCTCACAGAAAGAAAGAATGGCCAGCTGTGTCAAATACTACCGAGAGATCAATTTTGACAAGAATGAGCTCGGGGGGTAGATGGTGACATAAAGGCTCTTGGTGACTTTGACAAGAGCAGTTTCAGTGGAATGCAGAGGATAAAAGCCTAGTTTTAGTAAGATCAAAGGGAAAATTGGTAATGAGAAATGAGTCAATCAGTTCTTTAGATGAAGAGGACTAGGGTTTAGAAGAATTTCTTTAATGATAGAAAATGCTAGAAATTTTAGATTATTGTTCTATATTGATGAGAATAAACCAGAAGAAATGTAATAACTTAAGAAAGTTAATAAACCAGATGCAAAGACTTCTGGTGCAGTGGGAGAGAGGATATTTAAAGTACAGTCCTTAAAAAGGATGGAATCCCGAGCACTTAAAGGGGTCTGGGATTTTGGTAGGATCAAGGGCACTTGTTAAAATGAAAGGCAGAATATTTGGATAAACATACACGCAGGTTAATAACTTTTGAATAAGAAAATAAGAGAGTTGTCTAATTATATTTTCTTCTTTATCCTATACAACTTCGAATACAATTCTTAAATGTCTATTATCCTTAATTCTTGGTATAATTTAGATATATATCGTTATATTAAAAGCAGTTATAATTTTAGCCTGGTATGGTATTCCTAACTCTGTCTTTAATTATTTTATTTTCAAAGAACATACTTTCAGGCCACATTTCTATTTTAATACATTCACTTTGTCGTGACCATCTTTTGAAGATAAGAAGGTGTTTATAATTTACTATATTTTGTATCTCAGGATTTCGATGTATCTCATCACAAGTTTCTGTCCAATGCTTAGTCTGGTTTATTTTTCAATAAAGGGCTCCTGGAGTGGAAAGAAAAAAAGGGAAATTTTAAACTCTTTCCTAAACCCATAACTCCCACTGTTGCCAAAATTGATCTTTCTATTCAGCATTCATCTTTTTCATAAGTTTATTTAGGAAAGGTACACACCGCATGAAGGCAGAGACTTTGTGCACATCTTTCATCAAAGTATTCCCTGCAGCACAGTACCTGTCAAGTAATACAAACTCAATAAATATTTGAACAAATCAAAGAATAACTAAATTTAACTTATCTTTCTCCTTAACATTCTTTTTATTCTCTGGTTGAGTAATTTAAAGTCATTTCCCACCCTCTCCTCAAATATGTTGTAATGTACTGTCATCCCTCAGTATCCACGTGGATTGATTTTAAGACCCCTGTGGATGCCAAAATCCACGGAAGCTCAAGTCCCTCATGTAAAACAGTGTGGTGTTTATATATAACCTACGCACATCCTCCTGTATACTTTAAATCATCCCTAGATTACTTATAATACTTAACACAAAGTAAATGTTATGTTCATAGTGGTTATACTGCATAATTTAGGGAATAATGACAAAAAAAGGTCTGTACATGTTCAGTGCAGACATAACCACTCATCATTAGCCAAACTACATAGTACACATCAGCAACAAGGTTACTTTTTGGAATATTTTTGATTTATGGTTTGTTGAATTCATGGATGTAGAACGTGTGGATGGGGAGGACCAACTGTAGTTACATCTTGGTGTGCTCCAAGGTCCCTGAACCTAAACTATTGACAATCTGAATTTATTTGTACATGTCAGTTACAAATACTTTTACTTGCAGGAAACAGAATGGCTGGCAAATAGTTTACATTTGCATGTAACTAGAAGTCCAGAGTAGGGTGGTGGCTGCAGTGGGCAGCAGTCAGCGGTGCCACAGTTTAAGGTTGCCTTCTCTCTGATTCTCATCCTTCCTCTTATGGTCCCATACTAGGCACTGCAGTTCTAAGCATCACATGACTGTCTTCAGTAGCTGGAAGCAAGGGAAGTAGCAGGACAAGCTTCCCTTGCCGTTATTGAAGAAAGAAATATCTTTTCCAGAAACCCCTAGGCACACTTCTCCTGGCATGTTATTGGCCAGAAGTGGGCTACATGCCCACCCTTAGACTTAAAAGTGGGCATTTTGTTACTAGGGAAGAAGGAGGGAATGGCTTCTGGTGGAGAAAAAGAGAATAAAGGGCTAAAAACTATCACACAGTGAGCCAAATTCAGCCTTCCATCTTGGGCTTTGCTTAGTGAAGGCAGCAGATGGCAGTTGCCTCAGCTTCCACTCCATGACTCTACTCACAATCTTGTGATGTTTTTCAACACATGAGCATTGTGATCGAAGCCAACAGGAAGGCCTTGTCCTTTCTGCACTCAGATAATACATATCTGTGTAGCCTCTGTAGCCACTTTATATGGTCAATTCTTTCATCTCCATTACATTTTGAAATCTAGCTATGAAGAGCCCGAGTGATTCTCATAACCTCCTCTCTAGAGCTAAAACTTAAACTTGGCAAAAAGAAGATGTCTGTAATTAATATTGCCTCGATGCCAGCAACTACTTTCATAGGCAGGATATGTCCCCAATTTAATTTTATTAAAAAATTGGACTATCTCCTATTATTTTCTTTTCAGGAACAATCTCTCCAATCCTAATATGATACCCCCAAACATTGTGCTATTGGATTTGTAAGCATTAGAGAGTAAAGAAAACAATGTTTGGGGCTAAAACAAACAAAAAACTTGAGGGACTTTTTGTGCACAGATTTTTTTACTTTCCCCGAGCTCTATTTAAAACAATTGTCTACTTAATTCTCCATGTTTTTGAAAGAATGCGTGTTTTGGCTTCACCTTTTTTGGACTGTGTATTGAATATTTACTGCTCACCGGGTCCAAGAATAAGCACTTTACATGCATTTAATTTGATTAATACAATAATCCAATGAGGCAATGTTTTCTTCCTCTCCACCACCTCACACCCCTCACAGTTTCCCAAAGAAATTGAGTCCCAAAGAGGTGAAATGGCTTCTTGGGCACATGTGACTTGTACCTGCAGAGTAGGCACTCAGTAGGGAACCAGTTTATCTTACTCTAAAGGCTCTTAATCACTATAGTAAACCGCCTTCCCAGACTTGAGTCATTCTTTGGGGAGCAAATTTTACCACCAGATACTCTTTAGGATCTCTGTTTTCAAGGCTTTGAAAATTACCTCGCCTTCCCTTCCAGGTGATTTTGCTGCCTGGGCTATAAGTAGGACATCTTATTTAAGCAGAAGGAGAAGGCTTTGGAGTATGGCCACTGCCTCCCTCTAAAGCTACAGGGGTCCCTACTCCCTTGTTGCACCTGATGAAAAGGTCTGCTGGTAGAGGATGGACTGCCAAATGGTATGTTCTATTCGTTTCCCTCATCAGAATAAACTTCTGTCTGGACCACATTCTGTACCCAGACACAAATACAATTAATGATCCTTGAGCTGTCCAGTTATCAGCATTTCAGAGTGTGAACTTCTGGCCATTTTCTTAGAATACTAATACACTTTTTATAACACTTCGTATGTTGCAAGCATGGGTCTCAGTATTTGTGTTATTTTTCCGTGCCTGCTGTAACAAAGTGCCACAAACTAGACGACTAAAACAACAGTTTATTCCCTCACAGTTCTAGAGCCCAGGAGTCTGAAATCAGTATCACTGGGCTGAATTAAGACGTCAGCAGGGCCGTACTCCAGTCTGGAGACTCCAAAGGAGAACCTGTTCCTTGCCACTTCCCGTTTCTGGTCGCTGCTGGCATTGTTTGGTTTGTGGTCACATCATGCCAATCTCTTTCTCCATCTTTACATCACCTTCTTCTATATCTGCCTGTGGTTAAATCTCCCTTTGCCTTTCTCTTATATGGACACTTGCAATTGCATTTAGGATGCACCTGAATAATCTCCCCAGATCAAGACCCGTAACTTAACCACATCTGCAGAGATGCTTTTTACCATGTAAGGTAACATTTACGGGTTCCAGGGACTAGGACCAGATATCTTTGGGAGCCATGATTTAGCCTACTATATATAGTATTTTACACATTTAACTCACTTAATCCAGTCATTGAGATAAATATGATTATTATCCCCGTTTGCCAGTGAGAAGACTGAGGCAGAGAGACATTATTCAACTTACCCAAGATTATAGAGTCATCAAGTGTCAGTGTCTGAATTTGAACCCAGGAAATTTGTGACCTTAAAAACTAGCTGCCACTGTAAGTGAAAAAAAAAAAAAGTTTCTATAGAATTCTCCAGACTGAGTGTGCCAAGACAGAAGTCAAATGAAAAGAGGTTTTTCCTTTAGAGGCAGTATTCCTAGGTCATGGAAGTTCCCCACTTTTTCATCTTTGGCAGGACTCCTTGTTCCATCGTGTACTTTCTCATCTTATACATACACAATCTCTTTAAGTGCAGGGCTTTTAGGGTATGAACTGTATGCAGCTGAGGCATTTGCTGAACAAACGAACTTTGAATCAAGCCATCAAAAAAACACCATGTTTGAGGTGGCAATAAGTTGACAAGCTAGATACCTCTTGTCATTTTTAATTTTTAAGACAGACCTTTCTAGAATAGCTTGCTAGACTCCCATACCCCCAATTCCCCATCCTGGTTTAAAAAGTTTCTTCTGTAACCTCTAGAACCCAGGAAAGTGTTGTCTAGATTGCATATCCGGTGACATCAAACTCATCATACTCCTAGCAGACAATCCCTAAAGTATGTTGTCAGAAGTGAAATTAAACCAAGGTTTATTAAATATCACCAAATTAATCTCTTATTGAGTTTATGTTCTACTAGGACATATGAGGTTCAATTTTCCATGACTTTTTGCCTATTATTTCACAGACTTTTATCTCTTTTTTTCCCAGTTTTTTGGTGTCTACTGATACCTCTCTGTGATTTTAATTTTTCTTTTACTGATGAATTATGAGGTTAAACATTTTTCATATTTTTGTTAGACATTTAGATTTCATCTTGTAACAATTTTATTTCTTTGCCATTTATCTTTTACTTATTGATTTATAGGGTTCTATTTTTTTCAAAACTAAACCCATTTTAAAATATAAGCATCTCAAATGTCGTTGCAAAACTAAACCCATTTTAAAATATAAGCATCCCAAATGTCGTTGCCTATTTCGTGGCCTGATATAGTCTTTAACAAATACATTTAAAAATCAAACTAAGGAATGACATAAACACCATGGCAAAGCGAGAAGTCTCCTGTGTTTCTCCCCCCCCTGAAATTTACAAGTCAGACAAATATAACTCAACAAAGAATCCCCTGCTCAACACACAAACATGCCCAAAAGATCCATGCACTGGAACAAGTAGGAGAGGCGGGACAAGGGAAGGATGAGACTGGTGCCACAAATGCCACTCGGTGCCCACTGAGGCTCCAGCGAGTGCAATGGCAGTGGAAAAATCAGGCTGCAGCACTCACATCGTGGCCTGGGGCATAAGAGAGGTAGACGCAGTGGTCCCCCAAGAAAAGGCATCTCCCTTTCCCTCTCTCCATTGCAGACCCCAGTTAAGGTGGCTGGGAAGCTTAAAACAACACAGCATGCCGACAGCCGTTACTGGAGGTTTAGTGGACCTGCAGGATCCTGAACTTGTTCCACCCACCCTGACAGATCCAGGTAGAGAAAACTAAGATATCTTAAACAGTACAGAGCTGTGAAATCATTGCCCGCCCTGTCCCACCCATCTCGACAGCCGGGTAGAGGCAGCAGAGACACCTCCCAAACACAGTAGGGCCAATGACCATTAGTAAAAAAGAGGTAGCGCTCAGAGCTCAGAAAAACTAGTCTCTACCACCTGCCGCATACCCCCACTGCAGTGGTAGCGCCCTGTAACTGAGGTGAGCTGGTCACAGGGGATATCCCACATCCCAGTGGATATGCAGCATTTTCCTTAACTGAAGATGCTGCTCCACTGAGATCCCAGAGGTGCAAATAGGTAAGAAAAAACAAAAACCTCTACTATAACTAATATAACTTGAAAACAAAACAGTACCCAGCCTATCAACCTCTGAATTGTTGAGAGCAGACCAGTATCTAAACAAGGAAAGTGCTCACTACCTCAAATACACAGGCAGATCAACCAAGGTAACATGAGAGCCCTAAGCGTATGGACCTTGGTCTCAGAGAAGTTTTTGTTAACTTGACTCCAAAGGCTAGGGAAGGAAAAGCAAAAACGAATGAACGGGACTACATCAAACTGGAAAGCTTCTGCACAGCAAAAAACCATCAACAAAACAAAAAGGTGGCCAACGAAATGGGAAAAGATATTTGCAAATGATACCCCTGATAAAGGGTTAATATCCAAATTATATAAAGAACTCATAGAAGTCAACAAAACAAACAATCTGATAAAATAATGGTCGGAGAACCTGAACAGATATTTTTTCAAAGAAGACATATAGGTGGCCAACAGATATATGAAAAAAATGCCCAACATAACTAGTTATAAGGAAAATGGAATTCAATACCACAATGAGATACCATCTCATATCCATTAAGAATTATCAATAAGACAAGCAATAACATGTGCTGGAGAAGATGTGGAGAAAAGGGAACCCTCGTGCACTGCCAGTGGGAACATAAATGGTGCAGCCACTATGAAAAACAGTATGGAGTTTCCTCAGAAAATTAATAGAGCTACCATATGGCATAGCAATCCCTCTTCTAGGTATTGACCCAAAAAATTTGAAAACACTTACCCATAAAGATATATGTACCCCTATATTCATGGCAGCACTATTCACAATAGCCGAGACATAGAAACAACCTAAATGTTCTTCAATGGATGATTGGGTAAAGAAGATGTGGTACATATTTATAGTGGAATACTACTCAGCCATGAAAAAGAGAAATATTGTCATTTTCAGCAACATGGATAGATCTTGAGAGTATTATCCTAAGCAAAATAAGTCAGATGGAAAAGGACAAGAACTATATGATTTTCCTCATATGTGGGATGTAAAACAAAAAGCAACAAATGAATGAACAAAACAAACATATAAATAAAAAAAAAAACAAACTCAGAGACACAGACAACAGAATGGTGGTTACCAGAGAGAAAGGGGACTGGGAGGAGGACGAGGAGTGTAAAAGGGGTTGAATATATGGTGATGGAGGTAGACGAGACTTCAGGTGTGGGCACAAAATAGAGGTATACAGATGTCGTATTACAAAGTCATACAGCTGAAATTCACATGATGTTACTAACCAATGTTATCCCCAATAAATTTAATCAAAATTTATATATATATATTATATATATAATTTATATAATTATATGCTCACATGCTGTTATTAACCATCTTTTGAGCTCTCTGCTATGAAAATATTGGCAACTTCCATTTCTGACAAAGTTGCAGGTACCACTAAGAT
The DNA here is from genome assembly GCA_003508835.1 of Eonycteris spelaea. Classification (NCBI taxonomy): domain Eukaryota; kingdom Metazoa; phylum Chordata; class Mammalia; order Chiroptera; family Pteropodidae; genus Eonycteris; species Eonycteris spelaea. The sequence continues at coordinate 976,621 of PUFA01000196.1, forward strand.
GACTGTGATTTGTTGTCTGTGTTAAAAGGAGAAGGAAATGGTTATGTTGCAATAAAAGGAAGTAAAAATCACTGTGGGAATGTTTTCCCACTGAAGACCCCTGAGCCTAGGGTAAGAACCCTGCTCACTCCCTCCTGACACCTGTCACTGAGGAGTCCCTGGTTTCTGCTGATAGCTTTGAGCAGTCTTCATCCAGCATCCAAGAGACTTGAGTCTCACTCAGCTCTGCCACAGATCACCCTGGGCAGCTCAGTGCCCTCCTTGGGCCACCTCATCCTCTTTCTGGAAGGTATAATAGCTCAACATAAACTTTCTTTTTTTTCCTTTTTTTTTCTTTTTTTTCTTTTTTTTCTTTCTTTCTTTCTTTTTTTATTCTTTCTTTTTTTTTTTTTTGTCATTTGTTGTCCCTGATGGCTCAATTGCATTGTCTTTTTGCTGTCTCATTTTTCTAGTTCTGTTTTACATAGATGGAAGTCACTAGGGAGATGAGACAAAAATCCAAATGAAAAGAAAATGCAAATATCATTCAAGTCAGACTAAAATGTATTAGATTTGTCATTAAAACAAAACAACTGCTCGTGTTTCATTGTTCTAATGGGGGAGGAAGGACCAGAAATTCTCTTTTGTTTATTCCAGTATGGCTGCTTGTACTTTTTTTAATGGTGGTTTTGCCGTGAAGCACAAGTTAAGGTATCATTGCTATAGTCCTGGCCTCCTGCTCAGTTGTGACCCCAGTTCCCGGGCCCCCCTGCATCCAAACCACTGCTGTCTCCCTGACAACAGCTCTTTCCAAGCATTTTTGATAACCAAGACCCATTTTTAAAAATCATGAACCGCAAAACATAGGGGTGAAAAGCTCAGTTCGCTGAATGCAAAAGCTAAAAGGGTCCACCCAGGGAAGAGATGCATTACAGAGTGTGGGAAGGGCAGGCTGGAATTGAACTCAGTGTGAATCCAGCAACCCCTCCTTCCCATCATGGAAGGCGGGTGGTGCAGTGAGGTGGGGCTGCTCCGGGTTCGAATCCCAGCTGCTCCCGCCTCATGTGGAATGCAGCATGAGTCCTGGCAGCTCTCTTGGCACCAGCAGGTCCAGGTCCCTTGGAACATTGAATGAGATGCCCACTCTGCAGCCCCCAGAGCAGGCAGGTGCTCAAGAAATCCTTATACCCTTCTCCCCCTTGCTCGTCTCTTGTTACATCTTCTTTCCTCAGGTGGCCCCTCCATGGCAGCCCCCACCAATTTCCCATCTCTGCCAGCATCCCCTATGGTACCCACCTGAGACCACACTGGAAGAGACTAGGTGCCCCCTTTATACCTGCCCACAACAGGTCTGAGCCAGCAAAACCTGAAAGAGGAAAAGAACCCCTCAGGGCTCCAGTGGCTCAACTGGCCTCACTATCCAGCGCTGACTGGATGCTCCAGTCCAGTAGGGGGATCATGAATGCTCTAATTCTAGGACATTTGCCTTCCTCCCATGGCCCTGTGGGGAAACTGATGCCCTCAGCCAAGGGGCGCAGGCCGTGTGCAGAAACAGAACAGCTGGCTAATGAGTTTACCTCCTAAAGCTGTAACTACATTCCTGGAGGGGACTGATTCTCAAGGGGGTGGACATGGATGAGCCCAGAGAGCCAATTCGTTGATGACTTTGTCCCTTTCACATGCTCAGGCTAGAAGGCCAGTATGAGCTCGAATGTCACTCACCTGATCACGGCTGTGGGCCCTCTCCAGCCCACGGGTGGCCAGCAGAGACCACGTGGCATCATGGTGCAGTGCCAGCTTTTAGTTCTAAAGCCCTGCCTCTGATTCCTCTGTGGCCTCCCATGCGTTTTTTGACATTGAGTGATGATGTTGAGCACCTTTTCATGTGGCTCATTTGTATATCTTTAAGAAAATGTCTATTCAGGTCCTTTGCCCAACTTTTAATTGGGTCGTTTGCCTTTCTGTTATTAAATTATAAGAGTTCTTTATATATTTTAGGCATTAAACGCATCAAATATATGATTTACAAATATTTTCTCCCATTCTGCAGGCGTTCTCGCTTTTTTGTTAATGTCCTTTGATGCTCAAAAGTTAATAAAGTCCAATTTATTTCTTTTGTCGCCTGTGCTTTTGTTGTCATATTTAAGAAACTACTGCCAAATTCAAGGTCATGAACACTTGCCCTCATATTCTCTTGTAAGAGTTGTATGGTTTTAGTTTTTAAATTTAGGGCGTTGATGCCTCAATTTACTCTTAAAGGATTAAAGAATTCACCTGAGCACAGAGCTGATTTCCTTTTGGTCTCTCTAGGTTTCTACCTGGGAAGAAGCTACTTTAAACCTGAAGAATCTTTTATTTAGCACATATTAATGTTTTCCAGGTACTTTGTATTATATTTGGATACCTACGGCATTTTCTCATACCTCAACCACTGGAATCTGACAATGAAAAATCAGATTAATAAACAATTATGCCCAAATACTTCACACCTGAGGATGAACCTCACTTCTCCCGTGCTGGGCCTGAGTTTCCCCAAAGTTAAAATAAGGTTTTGGCTGAGGTGCCTCCAAGCATGGCTGTTGTCAAATGCCGCTGAAGCACCATGCTCACCACTGCGCTGCTCCCCAGATTCTGATTACCTGACGGGGTCGTTTTAATTCCTCAGCAGCAGAACTCGTCATGGGCAGGTTCTGTGCAGGAGTCTGGGTCATAAACATAGAAGCGGAGCTTCTCCAGGTAAAGTGGGAGAGGAGCCTCCCCTGGGAACTTTGAGGTCAGTGCCCAGGTATCTAGGAGAGGCTGCGGTAGGCCCCCTCCCCTGGTTGCCCCGGCCTGGAGTCTGTCCTTGGAAATGGCTACCCAGGCCCGGGTCTCTGGATGCTCTGGCTTACTGCCACACAGTCTTCGTCCTCTGGCTAATAAGAGCTGGGACCTGTGGGAAGAAACAGGACCCCGTGATTCTGGGAAGGGATGTTCCCAGTAGGAGGTCCAGGCCCCAGCAGGAAAGAGGGTCATGTTCCAATGGGGTCACTGCCCAGAGTTTAAGGGGGCAGAGTTAAGGAAAACCAATAGGGCACGGTGAGGCACCTCTCACCCCTGGAGAGGCAATGGGAAAGCCACCACATGCAGGATATGGCTGTAGGAAAGGTGTGTCCCTAGGGGGATGGTGTAGCTACAGCCCAACCAGACCCAACAGGGCCAGGGGCTCACTTGCCTCTCCTGCCTGCTCACCCATCTTCCCACATCTACTGTGGTCAAACCCAACCAGAAGCCAGAGAGCAGGGACCTGCGGAGGCAGCCAGTGGAGGTCAGCCTCCTGGGACACAGGGCAGGGTGGTGAAGGTTGGCAAATGGTTCTGGAGAAAATGTTGGATGTCTAGCACCTACCCCTTAGTCTCTCATGGTTTAAGCTTCTCATGAGGAGTTTTTAATCGTCGGTGTTCCAGAAAGTTCCATTTCAGTAAGTATATTTGGTCGGGGGAAGACCAGTAACTGCCAGGTGACCGCTACTTCCCAAGAGTAGGCAGGCAACGCTCTCTGCCTTTGAAAATGCAGTAAGAATCTCATGGGATGTGGAACCATCTGGTTCGTAAAGGTGTCTGGGGGAAGCTAGTGATGCCTTTCTGGTGAAAGTTAGCTGACTCAAATCCCCCACGGGGAAAAAAAATTCCCTGGAGTCCTGGGTTGGTGTCTATACAAAAACAAAAACAAAGGGCTCCCTCATCCATTAGCTCTTTTTGACCCTTCCAACAACCTGAGCAGGTAGGTGGGCAGATGGATAACGCCCTGCTTTTAGTGGATAAAGAAACAGAGGCCCAGAGGGGTAAAGCAGTTTGCCCAAAGACACACAGCAAGTCAGCATCTGAGACATGGCTTCTTTTTTCTTTCTAGCATTTACTATTATCCAAAGGTACATTACAGTCTACCAGATGATTTCTGGGCTCTTTTCCTCAAAGAATGTAAGGATGGTGAGAGCAGGTGCCTGGCCTGGTTCCTTTACTGAGAGGTGGTAGAATGCAGTGGTCAAAAACTTAGACTCTGAAACCAAATTCTCTGGGTTTGCCCCTTACTAGCTCTGTGACCATTCCGTGCCTCAATTTTCTCATCTGTAAAATGGGGATAATAGTGGTACTTACCAAAGAGGCTTGTTATAAGAATCAAACGAGTTCATATGTATGTAAAATGCCTGGCATCTACTAGATGATCTGTCAGTCTTTGTTGAATGAATGAAAGCCAGGACCATGTGATGGGAACGATGGGTGCAAACACAGTGTTCTGTTCGAGTGGTAGTCAGGATGGGAATTATTCTTGGCATCCACAGCCGGAGACCCCAGACTTGGAACACACAGAGGGCTGGGCCCTGCCCCAAACACACGGCTTAGGAAATAGGCCTGCTAGCCCTACGTATGAATCTCTCCCTGCCTCGCCGTCTTCCTTCCTTTCCCCAGTTCCTTGAGCTCTGTGCCAAGTTCTTTGCTAGACCCTAGCAAATATACGTTGTTAACTAGACATTTCTCTGCCTTAAAGGAGTTTGCAGTGTTGCCTCTTGGCTTCTGGCAGGAAACACTGTGCCAGCACTGAGGAGGGCAGAGGAGATTCGGTACATAAAGGTGGAGGAGTGGCACCGTGATCAATCCTGTGCCCTCTGCCCCTTCTGTCTGCCTGAAGACTCCGACACGCAGTGTCCTTGCAGGGACCCCACTGCCAGGATCAGGGCCCAGAACCTCAGCTGGAACCAAGTTCTTAGTCAAGGTAAGTCAAAGTACATCAGATCCCTGTCCAGGGATCCCAAGGCCAGGAAGCCAAATACGGATTTCTAGCTGTGTGCCAGGACCAGCTGCTCCTGGAAAAGGGCCCCTTTCTACAAAGCAGAGCGCCAGCTGTGGAAGGTCCCAGGGCAGGCCTTTCCCAGCCTACAAGACCTCCTGCTATTGGCCACTCAATAGTCACTTGCTCCACATTTTACTGCGCACCCATAGGGGCTGAGCCTATGCTGGGTCTCAGTGCTTATTAGGCTAGTCAGGGTGGCGGGCGGGGCGAGGGGGGGAGGGAGGGGGGGGTGAAGCGTGGTCTTCTCTCCTTGATTAAAATGAAAAGTGTGGCCTTGTCCATTGGATACTAAGTGTTGGCTTCTAGAACATCCTTAGAACACAAAAACCTCCCAAGTGCTTTGAGTTCTAGCTTTGACCTTGGGCGAGTCACTTAACCTCCACGAGCCTCCATTTCTTCACTATAAAATAGGAATAGTAATAATAATAATTACTGACCTCACAGAACTAATGAATGATCAAGTGGGATTATGGACTTGAAAATACTTTTAAAAAATTTTAACTCATCATCATCAGCTAGCTAGGGGAGCATCTTTTAACATACTTATTTGTTACCCACATATCCTCTTTGGTGAAGGCTCTGTTCAGTTCTTTTACTATTTTTTATCATTAAGTATTTTGTTTTCTTATTGAATTTTGGTAGTTCTTTATATATTCTAGATACAAGGCTATTGTGGGATATGTGCTGTGTAGATATTTTTTCCTGGTCTACGACTTATGTTGAAAATGCTTCTAAGTGGTAATACACTACCTGCATGTTAAGGGTCCCCCCGAATGACTCAGAATGGAGATGCCAAGAAGTTGCACCTCTGTTCACTTGTGCTTTCCTGGAGATGCCAGGCTTCCTGAAACAAGGTTGAGGAGTAGAGCCATGAGTTCTGATGACTTGGATCGGGGACGGCAAGAACAGAATCAGATTAGATCTGTCAGGCCTCGGTGGCCCTCAGCCAGTTTCTGCAGGAGTCTGCAGAATCATTTGCTAAGCCTGACCCCCGGCTCCCCAGGGGAGCATCCCATTGCCACCTCTCTAACCATCCCACTTCCGCATTCCACACAGTTTGGACAGGTAGGTTATTGTTAAGCTGCTGGGACAAGGGTGGGCTAGACCCACACCTTAGAGTCTTCAGGCTCTGGTACCCACTGATCTGGAGAAGAGAAGCTGAGACAAGCTTAAGGCCTCTAGCCCTGCCACCAGCCTTGGGCCCCGGGCAGCCCCTCACCAGGTACCGCTGACCCCAGGCTCCTGCCTCAGTTCTTTGGGAGACCTGTTTAGAAGCCCAAAGGCCATCCTTCCTTCCTCCCTCCCCGCTTCCTCTCTTCTCTCTCTCCCTCCTTCCTCCAAGCAACTCTGAGCTGGTTTTCCATAGAAGGGAGCAGAGCAGGAAATTCTGCAGGAAACAACTGTTGGAGTGGTCTAACAAATTGTGAGACTGAAAAGTTGGAAAGGGCCTAAATTTCCATTGTCCAACTTCTCCTTGGATGTGTGCACAGGTCGCTCAACTCACTCCCTAAGGACAAGCCAGGACGAGGGTCGGAGAGCACTTTGTCTGAGATATGTATATATAACGAGCCCAGCGAGTAACCAACTAAGCAAGGACGACACACACACAAATAGTTGTCAGAGCATCACACAAATTTAATCATACCAGATCCTGATGGATTTCAGTCCATAGACCACCCGGCGGTGCTGGCAGAGACAAGAAACGAATTAAGTGGTGACCCGTCGATGCTGGCTCGGATGCTGTCGATCTGCGATGGTCGATCAGCGGAGGCCTCTTCTTCAAAGCAGAGCAGTCAGGAAGCAAGAGACGGAGGAACGTAGTCCCGGGAGGATAGGGAGCACGCTCTCTAAGTCTGCATTGGAGTCCCTTTTGCTCTATACTCTATGATGACGTCTTCGGTGTCTTATCAACCAGCCGCACGGGTGTCTGTTTATCTTACTGAGTCACACTTGGGTTTTTACATTTTTGGGGGGGTTTGTATTATCTGGGTTACACACACACAAGAAATTATATCATATTTTCCATACGGATTACTGTAACTCCATCCATTGGGATTAGTTAATAACGGGAAATATAATTAAAGGAATGACGGATATTTTTTAAACTGACCATGTAAATTCATATATGTTGACATGGAGCAAGACCCACAGCATACTATTTAGGTTGTTGCTTTTTGTTCGTTTGTTTGTTTGTTTGTTTGTTTGTTGTTGTTTGTTTAAAAAAGAAGTTATGGAACAGCTCAAACTCATTTTGTGAACAGAGGCACCAAGAACTCATTAGTTCTGGGTGGTGGGATTTCAGGTGACAATTTTGTATCAGTGTTGCCTGAAGTTTTTTTCAATGAGGAGTATTTTAAGGATCTGAAATTATTTTTTAGGAAAAAAAAAGGAAATGTCTGGGTGTGTCTTAAGCAGCTCCCTTTGGTTTTCTGCCCCAGGGTGGTAGCTGGAGGGACCTTCCTATCCTGTTCCAGAAACTGCATTTGCTGATATCGCTTGCCACCCTGGAAGAAGGGGGCGGGTGCCCTCCTAGGGTGGGTGCGATGAAGCCTTGGCAGGTACAGGAAAGTTTGCTCCTCAGAGACATAATGTAGACACAGAGCCTGGGCCTGGAAATAGCCCTTTGCCCCAGAGATCCCTAAACTTCTATAGGGTCATCTTGGGTGGGAGCAGGGGAAGCCTGACAGGCCACTGCTAGAAGCTTCCTCATAGGCTCCGAAATAGGAGATAAGGCCTAGGATTGGCCCCTCTGAACAGAATGCTCTGGAAGTTGGGGCAGGAACGAACTGGCACCTGGACAAGGAGTTCTCCAAACTCGCCCAGCTTGAAAAGTCTGTGATCCAAGCCAACTGGAGATTTCCTAATTACTCGTGAATTCCGTGAGATCCCAGAAACATGGTGGTCAAGGCTGCTGAAGATAGATTTCTTCAGCTGCTTTTCTTTCTTTTTCATACTGCATTTGGACATATATCTCAGTTTGATTTTATTTGGCATTAAAGTGCCGCTTTTATTTTGTTATCTCAAAAACCTTCAACTTTTCATTTTCCTATTACCGCCATTCCAGCATCATTCTCCTTTATCAAGAAGTATTTATTCTTATTTTTCCAAAGGAGAGAGTTTCTTTATTTTCTGTGACTCTCCTAAGGTCCAATAAAGCTCAGTGTCTGAAAAGCTCAGTGAATGCAAATGCCAACTCAGCTGGGTAATCTCTTATTCCTTCCACCCATTCACTCATCCATCCATCCATCCATCATTCATCTATCCACCATCTACTGATCCATCCATCATCCATCATTTATCCATGCACCATTCACTCATCCATCCATTCATCATCCATCATCTCTCCATCCATCATCATCATCATCCATCCATCCATTCACTCATCTATCCATCCATTCAGCATGTATTTATGGCGCTCCCTCTGGGGCCGGGGACGAGGCTGGAGTGAACCTTGGCCTTATTCTCCTCCACTCTTGAAGACATCATATCCCCCACGGAGCCATCTCAGGGAGGGAGAACATCATGCTGGACACACGTGCTGTCTCTGAGTATTCACCTCAGCTCTTTATCTGGGGTGATAATACCGTCTCTTCATCAGATTATTACAAAGGTGAGGTGATAATAGTGTACAAAAGGCCCTATGTCATTTGAGAGCCCAGGCACTCAGTGACAACCGCTGTGAGTTCTAAGTTCCCTGGCAGCAAGGACCCTGTCTGGTTCACTTCTGCACTGAGTAGGCACCTAGGAGCTGCTCTTGGTCGAGGCCTTGTCCGTGGCTCTACTCCTCTGAGGTACATGATGTCAGGAGAAGGCCACGCATGGACTATGGACTCTGGACTCTCAGAGCAATTTATTCTTCCGCTACTCAGAAGCCTCAGTGACAAGAAATTTCTGTAGACTATCCCCATACCTCCAGAAAAGAAAATGTTTAGGACAATCAGGTAGATGAGAAAATAGAGTGATGACTCTGAACTGGCCCATAAAACAACACATTTTTAGGAAATACTATCATATGGAGGGATTCAGGTTCTGATATTACTGGAGAGCCCTCAGACCTGATAAGGAATCAGCCTTCAGTGTCCTTTGCTGTCTTCCCACTCGCCTTTTTCTTCCTTCCGTGTCCCCTTTCCTCCCATCCCTGGCTTTGCACCAGTGTCTACCAAGCGTCTAATATGAGTTCTTTAAGGGTCAGCATCTGGGAATTTAAAGTCCCCAGACCCTGGGGACTATCTGACACTGTGAGCATACACACACACACACACACACACACACACACACACACACACACAAGCTTGCTGCGCAGAGGCCCAAGGTGTTGGCAGCCGCCTTCAGCAGGAGCCAGTGGACTCCCAAAGACTGACCTTGAGCACAAAATCTTCCCCAAGGAATTGTGACATCAACTCTCCAATTCTGGGATTCTTTTTTTTTTTTTTTTACTTTTTATATTAATAATATATGAATAGGCATTTATAAATAACCAGTGATGCAGTGATGTGCCGTTACCAGGAGCCTGATGGTTTTTTTTGTTTGTTTTTTGTTTTGTTTTGTTTATTAATGAGTCTGGCTGCCTGCACGCACTGGCCCAGAGAAATACATAAGCAGGCATTTGCTGTATAGAAAGAGAAGTAGTTTAATAGTGAATTGTTCAACACAGAGAAGGGAGCTTATGACCTGAAGACTCGACTCCCTGATGCCTGTAGTTTACAGAATCCTCGGGGCAAAAATCACAAGACACCGCGTGTTATGAGTTCGAGGTCCTGCTGGGAGCTGATTGAAGGGAGGTGAGGTGAAGGTAATGAATCATTTCTCAGGTCTTGAGGACAGTTCTGAGGTCTGTTCCAGCTTCCCTCTGTCAGGTCTCAGGGGAAAGTAGCCAGGGTCCTCCCACCTTAAGGCTCAGAGCTGAAACAGAACTTAGGCCGAGATGTTAGTCTTTATCCTGCCAGAGGTCCAGACTCTGTGACCATTAGTCAGGTCTGGGCTACTTCTGCTGCCTCAGGAGTCACTGATCATCAGGGCGAAAGGCTGGGTCTCTGAGGGGGAGCAGGGGGAGGGGTTGTGATTTCTAGAGCTCAGATTTAAAACTAAATCGAATCAAAGTCATAGAGACCCTCAGTTTCAGTACGAAGTTGGGAGGATGATGAAAAAAGCAGTTGGCCAGGGATATGGGCAACAAGAGGGTGCGTTGACTGTAAAGAATTTAAAAGCACTAATGAAAACTAAGTAGAAATCAGTCTGCTTTCATTACTGCCTTGTACTGGCCATTATTAGTGATGTCAATAATAAGTACTTCTCCCTGCAATCCCAAACGGCCTGTGTTTCCAGGGGAACTGCGGCACTCTTTAGCCTCAGTGCCTTTTCCTATGCTGTTTCCTCTGCCTGGAGGTTCTTTTTCACAGTTTTTCACCTGCTAACTCCTGCTTTTCCTGAGGACTTGGTTGCAGTAGCATCCTCCTCCAGGAAGCCCCCCTGACCTCCCCTGCTCTGTATTGTCTCAATTGCTGTCCTGCTCCCACTCTGCTGGGAGGGCCCACCTCTGCTCCTGATGGAAGGGCAGGGACCAGCATCTTGTTCACTGTTGCATATCTGGGCCTAGAACACAGTGAGGACTCAGTAAATGTTTGTTGAATAAATACATGAAATTTTGTTTTTCTTCTTCTATTCTCTATTTCTGTTTCAATACAAAGCAGGCCCAAAACCCTATCTTCATGCCTGCCATGGAAATAAACATTGGTTAACTGTTTAAGAGCAGCTTTAAGGCTAATACTCCAACTTTAGGAAGAGGCCTCTCAATCTAACTAGATCCCAGAAGCCTTAAAACACCCAGAATGCACACCGTTCCTGAAGGGGGTTGCCCCTGCCTCTTGCTTTTAATAGTTCATCTGAGGATCTCAAAAGGCTGCAGCTGCAGCACCTGACCGTCCTCACGTGATTCCAATGTGCACCCAGGGCAAGCACTATTGACTTATGTCAGAAACCCACCCTATGGGGAAGGGCCAGATGCCCTGAAACACCTGCCACCTGCTGAGGGCATTTAAGGCCAACCAGAGCGGGCTGAAGGCCGCGGTTCCCTGCCAGGTGAGTAAGAGCGGTGGCGGCCCTTTCCTGTGCGGGAGGGTGCCGGGGGCTTCCCGCGTGGCTGTGGCCACTGGAGCCCTCTCTCTAGGTATTGACCAGACACCTTGCTCTTTTTGGGTAATGACCATGAAGCTATTTGGGGGCCCTGGTGAGGTGCTGTGGTCTTGTCCTCCCCAAAGCCAACAGCCTTCAGGGAGGAAGAGCTCCCAAACAGCCTCAGCTGGGTCTCCTTGTTGACCTCGGCCTCGGTTTACAGAACTGTGCTCAGGGGCCTTTGACTCGTTTGCAGGAGAGGTAAGGAGGATGCGGCAGAAGTTGGGGGTCCGTTTACTCTGCAGAGCCCAGATGGGAGCTTACAGGGTGCATGGAGCCATGTGTGGCCGCACAGCAGCCTATGGACTGCGTGCCCTGTGCCTTTGCTTGTGTTCCCTCTGAAACAGCCCTCAGGACATATTCACCTGTGGGAATTGTCCACCCAACTCTGCCCCCTCCCACAAAGCCTTCCCAAGCCTTGGAGGTGGGATCACTAGGAAGAGAACTGGGTATCCTGCCTCCCATCTAGGCCAACGTGAACCATGGAGGGAGGCCTGGCTGTGTGCCTCCTTGTAACAATGTCTTGTTCATGTTGGTAAAGCCCTGTGGGGAGCCAAAAATGCCCAGGTGGGGCCCGTAACCACCCCACCCCATTCCCACCCCAGGGTCCCAGCCTGCCCTGGCGGTGCCTGCTTGCTGACCTGTGCACCCTGGAGCAGAGGTCAGCTCCATGCTTTCTGGAGACTAAGCCTCACTCACTCCAACCCCATGTGTAGTTTTAGCTTAAAACAAATCCTGCTTTGTTTGAAGAAGTGTCAGTGATGCAGGTCTGAACATACTGACATCAAAAGATGTCCGCGGTACAGGCTAAGTGGAGAAATGTATCCTAAAACCATGTATCAAGATTCCTTCTGTATTTAGCCCCTCGGCACGTGCACAGCCACTGGGGCCTGCAGAGGGTGGTATGAATATTTAAAGGTTAACCTGGAGGAGGAGTGGGGTTATTGGGAGTTAATGCTCAACACATTTCTGAAGGGTGTTAATTTAAAATCAGAAAAATACTGCTTTAGAGAAGCCAACTCTTGGATGATGAGATCTATATCTTAATTTAACACAGTTCTCAGTTCATGAAAGATGCTCACAGTCAAAGCTTGGCTAAATCTAGAAAAGCATAGAAAAAAACAAAATGGCCTGTAATGCCCCAACCAGAGAAAGCGACTCAGGGCCATTAATAAGACTTGGTCAGAATCCCTGAGCTAGGGCTCTGCCGCCTGACACCCAGGGCAGTGGTCTCAATGTGTGGGGAGCAGCAGAGCTGGCCTGAGGCTGGGGATGTGTGTGTAGAGAAAACCCTAAGTTGGTGACGTTTGCCTGAATAACCAGTTTGGCTTTCTCTGGAGCTCAAACTCAGAGAAGCTACTGGTGAGGATGACAGGGTACTCAGCTCTCCTGGATGCTGCAAATAGCAATGTGAGCGGAGGGAAGCACACTTTGAGCCGTGACTTGTGAAAGCCAGAAGGATCTGCTTTGCAGCTGGCTTTGCAGAATGTCCCCACATAAAGTGGTCCGGCCAAATCTGTGACTTTCAAACTGCTTCCCCAAGATGTCTCAGAGAGAGGGAGGACCCCATCTGATCTGAGATGGGCTTTCTCTGCTTATGGCATGTCATACCAGCTTTCCCCTTGATGTTTGATTCAAAGAGAGATGGCAGCCATCTGAATCCCTGGATCCACGTCCAAGGTTCCTCATGGCCATACCTTCTGGGATGTTGCAGAAGGGTGAATAGTTCCCACAGTCCTAGAACTAGGCAATGCGTTGGGTCTCCCCAGAAGCAAAAGCATTTTCTCTCTTTGTACTAAACTGGTCTCTTACACACATTCAGACAGACACTCTAGTGAGATGGCCTCCCTTGTCTCCTAAAACACAGGCTTTCCTATGTTCCAGCATCTTACCCCATATGTTAAGTGCCTTGGTGGTGACTTGGTGTTTTCCTAATCTGACCTTGTTAGATTGTTAACTGCAAAGCTTAGTGATCCGAAGTGTGGAAGCAGGGGTGAGATCTAAGCTGAAGTCCTAGGTCTGATGTGTCACGACTGTGGGAACTCGGGGTCTGTGGAAAATAGCATCTGGGCTGGTTTCCCCACCTGTAAAACAGAAACTGTCTCAACCTTACTATTAATGTTGCTTCATTTAATCTGAGTATCCAACATTCCTGGCATGTAGTCAATGTGTTTTGGCCATTGGGCCCTGAAATAGGCCCATAATACTCGTGTACTCAAGACCTATAAAATGCCGCATGTCTTATCTCGGAGGTTAAACCCAAACCTCAATTACAACTGATAGTCCTCTTGAAACTGGTTATTATAGCAACTGGAAAACTCTTTGTAGATGCTGTTTTAAAGGGTGTTGTAATTAATAGCAATGATTTATCTTTTGAACATAAAAAGCAGTGATGTTCCATAGTGTAATGATTAGCACTCGGGACTCTGAACATAAATAAAATGCAACTCTTTTCTTCCTAATGGGGCAGAATATGAGATTACTTAAAAGTAGATAAAAGGATAGGACATGGTTATGCTCTAACGTGAGGTTCCATGGCTGAGATTGTCCTGCAATATAGGGTCTCTCCTCTTTCTGATGTGCTGGCTTCTGATGAGGGAGGTAAAGCTGCCTCCAGCTTGAACTTTTCATCGACTTAATCTAAAGCCAAAGATTGTCTTAAGCCAACTTCTATGAGGTGCTGTCCCTGCTAAATACACAGAAACTGAAGGACTATGGGTATCACTGAGGCCCCTCTACATAGGAGGTGGGGTGGGGATGAGGAGGTGACCAACACGACCTTGTACACAGAATGATTGATTGGGAGCTTCCTCTATGTTCCTTTGAACCACCTCTCTAGGTTGGGCTCTGCCAGGGGTCATGGCAGGTAGACAACTCCAGGAAGCAATTTGCATTTCCTATTTGCAGATTTGTAGACAAGTTATAGGCTATTTTTGCCCCAGTTCCTAAGGAAATCAATGCTTTGAAACAGGCAAAGTCACCACAATGAAGCCTCAGCTGATGTGTTCTCCTATCTTGCTGTGGCTGGTTTGTGGTGCTTTGGTTTGGGGACTTGCCCCTGGCCTGGTAGCCGCTGTTTCTGGCAATGCCTTTGAAACTATACACTGTTGTCCTGTCTCAGATTCCATTCCTTCTCATAGTCTCTTGCTGGTCTTTGTTCTTTTGGGCCCTAATATAAAGTCATCAAGACTCAATTCTTGTTCTGTTCTCACATAGAGTTCATCTCTCTTTGAGACATCAGACTTAGCTCTCTATTCACAAAATTCTCCAAGTTGTCTACACTGTCTTTTTCAAATTAATAGGTCTAGATTAGTTTTTCCTATCCAAGTTTTTCTCAGCTGTTATGTACTCAAGAATAGAGTCAATAGAATGGTCTTCTTTATCCAGCTTTCTCCTTTCTATCATGGAATCTGGCCCATTCCATATACATGAAAACAGACAGATATTCATTATGCACATATAATAAAAGTCATTCCCTGCCACCTTGTAGAAAGTTTAACTTGGCTCAATTTGAATAACCTCCTCTAATTGAGGGCCAGTGCCCTTTGTGATCTTATCACCCACCACCCATCCAATAAATATTTGAGTATCTACTCTATGCCATGCTTTGTGAAGAGGCAAAGGAGTTGTACCTAAGACACACATGGACCCATTGTCATTGGGAGTAGGGAAGGAAGATGCACAAGCAAATGTTGGGTGGTGGGAAAAGCTATGGAGAAAATAAACCAAACCAAATGGGAAGATACTTAGATTCTTAAGTGTGAAAGAGTTGTCGGGGAGGGGGTGGGCTGGGACCAGAATGCTCAAGGCATCACAAGGAGTTTCAATTTTCTTCTAAGATCAGTGGGCCTCCAGGAGAGAGTCTTTAAGTGAGAAATGACATCGATCAATTTCTTTTCTTTCGAAAATCACATGGCTTCTGTGGAGAGAACATATTAGAATAAGGCAATGGTGAAGAAGCGGGTATAGTTGGGAGGCAATTGCAGTAATGTGAGTGAAAGATGATGGTGGTCTGGTCCAGGGTTGAGTTAGTCTACCAAAAATTTTAAAGGAGTGGGTCACACTTGAGCCTGTCCTGAACCAGTGTCCCAGTGGATTGGGTGTGGAGGAGAGAGCCATCTTTCTCTCGTAGCCTGATTAGACTCACTGTCCTGCATATATGCTCTGTATAGAACTCCTTGGACTCAGCCACATGGAAGGATCAGTGCTTTACTTCCAGCCTGCCCAAGCCATCAAAGGCCTAGGTCAGACTACACTGCCTTTAAGAGGTTTCTTGTACTCCTGCAGCCCAGGGCTGCTCCCCTCCACGCTCCCACAGTGCTCATCACCTACTGACCTGGCACGTTGGCGCCTATGGAAGCAGACTTCCTGAGTCTGCTCTCCCTCCCCCTGTGAGTCTTCTAAGGGCTTAGAGCTCGACGGCTTTAACATAATAACCCACACATTGGACACTGAATATCTCTTTGCAACTGTCCTGCCAACAGGTGGTTTACTGATTCCAGTCAGCATGCCGACTTTAGAAGCTCCAGAAGAGAGGCTGAGAAAATTTAAGTACAGAGGCAAAGATGCGTCTGTGAGTATGAAGCAACTGCCTCACTTTATCAAGGACTAGCACAGTAAAAAGCATGTGACCGAAATACATCAAAAATGGAGTGGAGGGTGGGGAGAAGGGGTGACAAAGCAAATACAGCAAAATGTTCATTGTGGTTAGGTGCATGGGTGTTCACCAAATAATCCTTTCAAATTTTCTTTCTGCGTGTTTGAGATTTTTTAATAAAATATTGAGGGCGAGGGGGACGAAAGTTCAAGGACTTGGGAGTCAGGCAACTGTGGGCTTAAGTCAAGGTCTCCATGTGATCTTGAAACTATTATGCAGAGCTTCAGCTTTTTCATCTATGAGATAGAGCTGATAACTTCCTCTCAGAGAATGCATAGCAGCGCCAAATGCCTGGTATCAAATGCTTAGCTGCAGCTACTTGTGTCAAGAAGGCTTACCAAGGAGCCAAAATGTTCACAATACAGTATGGCCGGCAAGCGTGACTTCCAGAAATAGAACTCAGAATTGAAACATCCAGACTGTTCTTCCAGCCACTGGGCCAAGCACAAGGGCCTGGGGCAGGGAGCCTGTGCTGTGTGTGGATTCTAACTCTCGTTCAGTTTCTCGGGTTTCAGTTTTCTGGCTCTAGCTCTGTGTCTCACATCTGTATATGTTGATTGTTAAATCATAGAAGGTTGAGTATGCCTTGGGAATCTGAAGGACAGCTGAGGAATGAGAAAGCACAGGGTCACAGCTGGCCAGCGAGGATACCACTCAGCCAAATCATTGTTACAGCCTTTCAGACAAGCGTCACTGTCTGGCTCCCACGACCACTACAGATGAAAGGAAACCAGTTAGAACAAAGGAATCGAACCCTCTGTGGAGAGCAGAGGGAAGGGCCAGGAGATGCGAAGGGAGAAGACACAGGGACCGCCTAGTGATGGGGACCCGAAGGTGTCCCTGCCTTGTCAGATAACACCACAGTGACCCTATTTTCAAGCAAGAAGTACATGGCTTGTGTAAGGAACCAGAATAGCTAATATATATAAACTTCCTTAAATTAACACTTAAAAAAGCCTTCAACCTAAAACTCGTCTATACATAGGTTAGATCATTTCCCAGGATTCTCAATACTGTAAGGTCTGAGTTTCACGTAGTATAAAGAGGGTTGTTTATATTTTTAATTTTACTCTTCTCACGCTGGTCTCCAAGTAAAACTCTTGGGACTGGATCAAGGTTTGAATGAGCTAGAGAGCAATTCCCTCACAGCAGTCATGGTCAGGGGCATCCGGGCCTGGGCGTTCCATTCACAGCCCCAGCTGTCAGCACATAGGCAGAAGGCCCAGGCCTGCTCTCCAGGAGCTAATCAGCACCAGTGAAGATGCGCTTGGACTCAGGGCATGGATGCTTCGCTCAGATGTCTGTACAGCTGAGAATCTTGGCCTGCCATGGGTTTATGTGATCTTTACTTGGGGAAGATTGACTATTTTCCTATCTATGGTGTAGTAGGAAAAAGCAGAGGAGGTAAACCAAGCTGTGTGAGCATAACTCTTCCAGCCCGTTGCATCTGTAAAATGACATCAGATGCTTGACAGGGTGTTCTAAAGGCTAATCATGACAACAGCCTGGCTTCTCAGCCCTAAGTGTGCCAGTTCTTTCCCTCACTAGGCAAGGCGGCAACAGCGGATAGTAGTCAGCCTGCAACTCCGGAAGGCCAAGAAGGATGAGCAGGCTTTAAAGAAGAAAATCACCAGCCTCTCTCCTGACCCTGCTTCCGAACAACCAACCAAAGGGGTATGTTGGAACATGGCATTTAGAGCACTTGTGTGTAAAATAGCATCCTTAGTAAGTTTCTCTGGCTTGAAAATGTTTTGTTCAGAACTTACAAGCTCCGATTGAGGGTCTTGAAGGAAAGAGGTGAAGAGATCATGATTAGTGTCAAACTGGTTTTGTCAGAAAGCTGAGTCCTTATCTTTGTGGCTGAGTCTAGGATCTGTATTCCAACGGGGAAAATTCCCTTGCCACCACTTAGCCAGAAACAGGAAATGAGGGGTCATGAAGTTTCTCTTAAGAGGCATCTCCTTGATATGTGAGGACTTGCAGGGGACTTGCATGCTGCTCCTCACTGTCGGCCTTCTCCATCCACCCTAACCTCACTCAGTACAAATCCTGGGTTGACTTCCTGGCCAATACTGTTTTTGCGAGTCCTTTCTAGAATGCCCTAACCAGGAGGTTCCCCTTCTTAGAACTCCAGTAGCATTGTATCGTCATGCCTTTTATGATCCGCCACTGTCTGTGTCTCTTTCACTATCCACGTGCATCACCCCACTGCGCCAGGCTTAGAGGGTAGAGATTGGTTCAATCTGGGCAAATGGACCCGACGTGTTCTTGGCCATCGAATAGAGGAGCTGTAACCATTCCGAGTTGCTGTAGGACTCTGCGCCATATCTCTACTTGGCTTCACTTGTCTAAATAGTCTCTAAGAGTCCACCCAAGAAAGACGAAACTACAAAATGAAGGAGTTGTTTTCTTTTTTATCCTCTATTAGCATGTCTTTAAAAAACTAAAATATAATTCATGTATCATAGAAATCACCCGTTTGCAGTATGTTTATTCACAAGGTTGTGCGACCATCACCACTAGCTAATTTCACAACATATTCATCACCTCAAATAGAAACCCCATACCTATTAAGTAGTCACTCCTCAATCCTTATTTCCCCTGGTGACCACAAATCTACTTTCTGTCCCTATGGATTTACCTATTTTGGATATTTCTTATAAATGGAATTATGTAATATGTATTTTGTGTCTGGCTCCTTTCACTGAGTATCATGTTTTCAAGGTTCAGCCATGTTGTAGTATCTATTAGTGCTTCATTCATTTTGTGGCTGAATAGTGCAAGTTTCATTGTATGGGCGTGACACATTTTATTTATCTCTTCATTAGTTGATAGACATTTGGGTTGTTTCTACTTTTTGGTTATTATGAATAATGCTGCTATACACATTTGTGTACAAGGTGTTAGGTGAACGTGTTTTCAATTCTTTTGGGTACACACCTAGGAATAGAATAGGGTCACGTGATAACTCTGTTTAATTCTTTGAGGAACTGCCTGTGGTAAGATGAATAATGGCTCCCCAAACATCTCTATCTCCTAATCCCCAGAACCCTATGGTTGTCACCTTATATGATAAAAAGGACGTTGTAAAAACAATTAAGGATCTTGAGTTTGGGGAGATTATCCTGGATTATATGATAGGTCCAATGTAATTACATTGATCCTTATAATAAGAAGGATGAAGGACAAGTCAGAGCAGAAAGTGATATGATGACAAAAGCAGAGATTAGTGTGTTGTGCTTTAAGGATGGAGGGAGGGGGTCCCACGCCACGGGACACAGGCGGGCACCCTGGAAGCCGAAAAAGACAAGGAAACAAGATTCTCCCCTCAGCCTCCAGGAGGAACCAGCCCTGCCAACACTTTGACTTTAATCCAATTAAACTGATGATGAACTTCTGACCTCCAGAACTGTGAGAGAATAAGTTTGTGTTCTTTTAAACTAAATTTGCACCAATTTTTATAGTAGCAATAGGAAACAGATATGCTGCTGTTTTCCCAAGTAGCTGCACCATTGTGCATTCTGACATTCTTACCAACACTTGTTCTTGTCCATTTTGGGATTATGGCTATCTAGGGGGTGCAAAGGGCTATATTATGATTTTGATGTTTTTCTAATGACTAATGATGAGCATTTTTGCACGTTCTTATTGGCTATGTGTTTATCTTCTTGGAGAAATGTCTATTCAAATGCTGTGTTCATTTTTTAAATCAAGTAATTCGTCTTTTTATTGCTGAGTTGTAAGAGTTCTTTATATATCCTTGATACCAGATATGACTTGCAAATATTTGCTCCCATTCTGTGGTTGTCTTTTCACTTTTCTTGATAGGATCCTTGAAGCATAAAAGTTTTAAACTTCGAAGCAGTCCAATTTATCTATTTTTTCCTTTGGTTGTTTGTCCTTTAGGTATCATATCTAAGAATCCACCAAGGTCATGAAGAATTACTCTGTGTTTTCTTCTAAGAGTTTTGTGGGTTTCGCTCTTATATTTAGGTTATTGGTCCATTTTGAATTAATGTTTTGTGAATTTTGAATTCAAATTTTGAATGAATTTAATTTCATTGTTTCGCACGTGGGTATCCAGTTGTCCCCACACCACTTGTTGAAAAGACTATCCTCTCCCCATTGAACAGTCTTAATGCCCTTGGCAAACATCAATTAACCATAAATGTGATGGTGTTTCTGTGGACTTAGAATTCTCTTTCATTGATCTATGTGTTTATCCTTATGTCAGCACAACAGACCTGATTTCTGTAGCTTTATAGTTGGCTTTTGAAATTGGGAAGTGTGAGTCTTTCAACTTTGTTCTTTTTCAAGATTATTTTGGCTGTCCGGGATCCCATTCATTTCCACATGAATTTTAGAACCAGCTTGTCAATTTCTTCAATAAATGTAGCTCAGATTTTAACGGATATTGCTTTGAATCTGTAGTTCAATTTGTGGAGTATTGCCATCTTAATAATGTTAAGTCTTCCAATTCATGAACATAGGATGATTTACAATTTATTTAGAACCTCTCTAAATTTATTTGAGATTTTCAGCATATTTTACACTTTTGTTAAATTTTGTTACTAAATATTTTATTTTTAAATAAAAATTGTAAATAAAATTGTTCTTAATTTTAATTTTGCATTGTTCATTGTTAATGTATAAAAAAATTGATTTTTGTATGTTAATCTTGCAACTTACCTAAACCTTGTTTATTAGTTCTAAATTTGTGTGCGTGTATGTGTGTGTGTGTGTGTGTGTGTGTGTAGATTCCTCAGGATTTTCTACATCTAATCATGTCATCTGCAAATAGAGATGGTTTTACTTCTTTCCAATCTGGATGCCATTTATTTGTTTGTTTGTTTTTTATTTATTTATTCTTAATTATTTAGCCTTATCTTTCTAGAACTTCCTATATTATGTTGAATAAAAGTAATAAAGCTGGACATCCTTGTCTTTTTCCTGATCTTAAGGGAAAGTTTTCAGTCTTTTACCATTAAATAAAATGGGAGATAGTGGTTTGTACTTTTTCTTGTAATATCTTAGTCTGGTTTGGTATCAAGGTAATGCTGGACTCATAAAATGAGCTAAAAGTTCCCTCTTCTATTTTTTGAAAGTTTGTGAAGGATTACTGTTAATTCCTCTTTAAATGTTTGGTAAAACTCACTAGTGCCTATGCTTCTGGCCGATGCCTCTCTTTGTGTAATATCTTTTTCCTTTCTATTTCTTCTTGAGTTACTTTTGCTAGTTTGTGTGTCTCTAGGATTTGCCCCTTATTAGATTATCTAATTTGTTGGCATACTCTGATCCTCTAGTTTCTAATCTTTATTTCTGTAAGTTTAGTAGTAATGTACCCACTTTCATTTCTCGTTTTAATAACCTGAGTCTTCTCTTTATCTCTTGGTCAGCCTAGCTGAAGATTTGTCATTTTTATTGACCTTTTGAACTAACTTTTGGTTTCACAATACGCACCCCCCTCCACGCCACCACCATTTTTCCCTTTTGTTTCATTTTTTTCCACTATAGTATTTATATTTTTTTGTTCTGCTGAAATTTAGTTTGCTCTTATTTTTCTAGGTTTTTTCCTAAGGTATAAAGTTAGATAATGGGTTTGAGATTTTTCTATGTTTTTAATGTATGCATTTATGGCTATATATTTCCCTCTGCTTTAGCTGTGGCTCACAAGTTTTTTTATGTTTTTGTTTCATCTCAAAAATTGTTTTCTAGTTTCAAAAAAAAACCTATATTCTAGTTTCCCTTGTGATTTCTTCTGTGATGCATTGATTATTTAGGAGTTTGTTGTTTAATTTCCATATATTTGTGAATTTTCTAATTTTCTTCTGTCATTGGTTCCTAATTTTATTCCATTGTAGTTGGAAAACATATTTTGCATGATTTCAGTCTTCATAAATTTGTTGACATGTTTTAAGGCCTAACACATGGCCTATCATGGAGAACATTCCACATCCCCTTGAAAAGAACATGTATTCTCCTGCTCCATAGTGTGGAGGTCCAGTTGATTTGCAGTGTTGCCCAAGTGTTCTGTTAACTTGGTATTCTATCTAGGTGTTCTATCTATTATTGAGAGCAGGGTTCGATGTCTCCAGCCATCATTGTTGAATTCTTAATTTCTCTCTTCAGTTCTGTCTGTTTTTTGCTGCATGTATTTTGAGGGCTGTTGATAGATGCATATGTGTTTATAATTATTGTATTTTTTGATGGATAAATTAACTACTATAAAATGCCATTGTCTTTAGTAACAGTTTTTGTCTTAAAGTTTATTTTGTATAAAATTAGTATATCTACTCTAGCTCTCTTTGGTTACTGTTTGCATGGCATATTGCTTTCAATTCTTTTCTTTTCAACCCACTTGTTCCTTTGAATCTAAAGTATGTCTCTTGTAGCTTGCATGTAATTGGTCATGCTTTAAAAATTTAAGCTGCCAATTCTTGCTTCTTATTGGGAGTGTTTAATATATTTACATTTAATGCAATCACTGATAAAAATAGGACTTATGTCTGCCATTTTGCTCTTATCTGTGTCTTATGGGGGGGGGTTGCCTTTATTCCTCCATTACTGTTTTTTATGTTAAATAGATATTCTCTAGCTTAATATTTTAATTTCCCTGTTTCTTTTGCTATATTTTTAAAATTATTCTTAGTTTTTGTCCTGGGGATAGTTAACATCTTAAAGCAACCTAGTTTGGAGTAATGTCCATCTAATTTCAATAGTAGAAAAAAATTTTCTCCTATATAGCTTCATTCCCCCACCTCCTTTTGCTCTTATTGTCATACAAGTTATCTCTTTACACATTGTGTATCCATCCATATAAATTTATAATTATCGTTTTATGCAGTTGTCTTAAATAATATGAAAAGAGTTAAAATCAAAAACATTTATATTAGGGTATGATTTTTGTATTTGCCAATATAGTTATCTTTATTGGTGTTCTTTATTTCTTAACGTAACTGGAATTATTGTCTAATTTCTAGTACTTGAAGAACTCTTTTGTAGAGTGGGTTCCTAATTACAGACTCTGTTTTGTTTATCTGGGAATGTCTTATCTTCTCCTTCGCTGGATTATTACAGGTTGCTGCATATAGAATTCTTGCTTGAGTCTTTCTTTCAGCATTTAGAATGTGTCAGCCTGCTGCTCTTTGGTCTCTATACTTTCTGGTGATAAATCAGCTCGCATCTTACTGAGGCCTTGTGATGTGTTGCTTCTCTTTTGCTGATTTTAAGACCCTCTCTTTGTTTTTGGATTTCATCAGTTTATGATGTGTCCAGGTGTTCATCTCTTGGGTTTTTCCTATTTAGAGTTCTTTAAGCTACTTGAATGTACAGATTAATTTGTCATCAAATTTGGTAAGTTTTTGGAAACCATTTCCTCAAATATTTTCTGCCCCGTTCTCTCTCTCCATCCTATTATGTATCATATGTTGGTATACTTGGTGGTCTCCCACAGATCTGTAAGGATCTGTTAATTTTCATCATTATTCTTTTTTACTTATCTTTCTCATAATGGATAATTGCAATTGGCCTATCTTTAAGTTTCCCAATTATTTGTTTTCTGTGTTCAAATCTGCCCTTGAGCCCCTTTAGTGAATTTTTCATTTCAGTTTTTGTATTTTCCAATTCCAGAATTTCTAGTTGGCTCCTATTTATAATTCCTATCATATTTTCTATTTGGCAAGACATCATTCTCATACTTTCCTATAGTTCTTTGGACATGGTTTTCTTTACTTTGATAATATTTAAAGTCTTTGTCTTGTAAGTTTAATGTTTGGGCTCCTCAGGGACAGTTTCTATTGATTGTTTTGTTTTGTTTCATGTGTACCTGCCGAACTCTGCATGTTTTGCGATTTATTAGACAACTGGTCATTTTCAGTAATCTAATGTGGCCACTTGGGATATCAGATCCCCCTCAGCCCAGGGATTTTGTTGTTGCTGGTTGTCATTTGTTTGTTCAGTGACTTCTGAACTAGTTTTGTAAAGTCTGTATTCTTATGTGGTCACTGAGTTCTCTGTTCAGTTAGCTTAGGGGTCAGTTAATGATTGGACAGATTTCCTTAAACCCTTGGAACCAAAAGTTCAACCAGTCTTTGCCAAGGGATCTGTGTGCATACTATGGCATACCTTCAACACTCAGCCAGGCAGTTAACCCTGCTTTAAATCTTCACTGTTTGTTTGTATGTAGCATCAAAACCAGTCAAAGGTGAGAGCTTAGGGCCTTCTCAGCTTTATGTAAGCATGTACACAGCTCTGTATATGCATAGGGCCTTCTAGATTTTCAGGATGTCAGAGCTCTCAAAGCCCCAATGAACATCTCATTCTCTAGCTTTTCCTTTTGGGTTTTTTGGTTAGTCTATTGTTTGCCCCCACTATTATTCAACATCCCCCTCCTTCCCCAAGCGTCTGTGAAGTTAAATAACTTCCTTTAATTGTTTTTTGACAAATACCCTCAGGGAAAAGACTTGTACTTTGTGAGAGCTGAGTCAAAATAAAGAAAATCTTACAAATGGGATCTCCCAGGAAACTACCAGACAGGTCAAATAATAATTCTCTGGGAATGAGATTTTAAGGGAGTATCCAACTCATTTTGCCTTCCCCAGTGGCTGCTGAGCTGTTGGTTTTCAAAGCTACCACGGAGCTGGAGGTGGGTGGGAATAAGATAAGGCAAAATATCACAATGCTCACTGTTCTTACTTAGACCCAGACATTTTTCTTAAATAGGAAAGCTCTCTTAGGCTTGAATAAAACAAATTGCTGCAAGCCTTTGGTCAGTTTCTAGAGTTCTAAAAAGTCGAGACTGACTATTGTCAGTTTTCTTGTTGTTTTAATGGAGGAGAGTTTTTGGAGGTCCTTACGCTATCATTTTTGTTGACATCCGTTATCATGTTCTTACTACATGATCCAAGTGGTGATAGATATTACCTCTCTCAGAGCACAAGGAGTGTCCAAGAGTTCTATGAATCCACCAAATGTTCTTCTCTTCCCTAATACAGACCAGCATGAAGATTGGGACATACTGTTCAAGCCAGCTTGCTCTGATCAGTTAGATGGCTAGATTAGATGACCACCATGGTTCCTTTGGGCAGAAACTCTGACCTGAATATGTGTGTCTCCTTGCAGGTCAGCCTCACCCTGCAAGAAATAATCAATGGTGTGAATGCCTCAGATCCAGACCTATATTTCCAGGCCACCCAGGCAGCCAGGTATGGCTAAACAGGCTACTGTTATTTACAGGTTCATAGGTAGAAATGAGCTCCAGTGGCCTATTTGGTTTCTTGACAGTAGCAGAATGCCCACACAATATAAGGAAAGGCTAGTCCATCCAAAAGTGAGACAAAATATCTCCCCTACACTGTCCTTGAAAACAACTTAAAAGATACAAATGTTGTCAGAGATGAATTGCTTAATTTGAATTGGCCTCTACAGAAATCTCAGTGATAGATAATACCTGAAGGGGAAAATGTTGCTTCATCACTGCAAAGTGCTATAGGCTAAACTGTAAGATATTAAGTAGCTCTGGCCCAGCTGTTTGTCTCTCGTGATAGTTGGGAATGCCAAGCACATCCAGAAAGGAGGTTCTAGTAACCTGATTCACCTGACTTGTTTTTTGTTCTTTGTTTTGTTTTGTTTCTTTCTCATTGCAAAGGAAATTACTATCCCGAGAAAGGAACCCTCCTCTAAAACTGATTGTAGAAGCGGGGCTCATTCCCAGGCTGGTGGAGTTCCTGAAGTCATCACTTCACCCCTGCCTGCAGTTCGAAGCAGCCTGGGCTCTCACTAACATCGCTTCAGGGACTTCAGAGCAGACTCGGGCTGTTGTGGAAGCAGGGGCCATCCAGCCCTTGGTTGGGCTCCTGTCCTCCCCGCATATGACTGTGTGTGAGCAGGCAGTGTGGGCCCTTGGAAATATAGCAGGTGAGACTATCCCCTCAGGGAGCTAAGAAAACAGTGGGCCGGGCATGTGGCATGCCATGGGCATCCTTTACATATTTCAGACTTGGTATTTTAAGTATAAATGCCTAGAAATGCTGAGGAAAATACAACCAGCTTTTCCAAAATTCAGAGTCAAGTTCAGAGCCCAGAAATTGAAGATGAAACCAGATAATACAGTGCGTATTTAAGCTACAGGTTGCCTAGAATCACCTGCCAGTACTAGGTCCTACGGCCTAAAGTCTTAATGGCTCAGGAACAAAACACAAGGCTTTAGCTCATGCAGTGTATGCTTTATGACAGACCCTTACGTAACCCAGGACCCTGAAAGAATTCTACCTCTAGTGAAAGTTGCCAAGGGAACATACAAAAAAATTTATTTGCTTAGGGTAAAAGTCTTGCCTACATAGTCCTAAAATTGGCCTTGTAGATTTGGGACTTGATGCTGTATTCCCTGTGTGGTCCAGGAAAGCACAAGCTGGAGTTCGTGCTGCAGGGTTGGAAGCTCCAGAATTTCTGGCTGAATATTAATACAATGCTCCCTGGGGGAAGCTAACTCAGTTGGGTCTCTCAGGATTTTGACAAAATAAGATCAGCCAAATATTAGCATTTCAAGTTCAGAGAATCAACACCCCACTGTGACTGAGTCAGCAGAAACAAATAGTATGATTAGACCTCCAAGGACTTCAGATATTAGGATTAACAAACACAGAATATAAAATCAGTCTGCTTTTTAAATGCTTTCAGAAATAAGGCACCTATTGCAGAAACTCTGTTTCTTATCTTGCTTGATTCAGTAAGGAACAGGCAAAATTGGGTGGTATAATGTAGCTTATGCCTTGCCCAATGGTGACTTCTAGTGGTCTAAAATTGATATTTTAGCCGAAGTCATAGATAGCTGATGGCTAACACCTAGCCATCTTCTAGACTTTGTTCTGAGTTGCATTTGGAAGCTACTGCCCTGTGCCAAAGTCTTCTGGGAGGACAATTTGGTATGCAATGGTCTTCATCTTCCTGAGAACCATGCTGTAAAATGCCCTTAGCATTTAGAATGTACTGTCTGGGCCCAGTTGGCTGGCTTCTTTATGCGTCCACAGACTCTGTTTATGGCAATTGCTGCTGTGTGGTACCTGCTTCCCACACCAGGCCAGTCCACCCAGCTAACATATTGGAGACCCAGGATCCAGTTCAGGGCTATACTACCTACACGCCCAATGCAGGAATGAGTTTTGGACTCTCACCCTTTACACAGACTTTTAAAAAATAAGTCACCTACCCTAAGATTCTCTTTGTTCCTTCTTTAAATGTCATATTCTTATCTATTTGTAGGAGATGGCCCAGAATTAAGAGATTTTGTTATCTCAAGCAACGCTGTCCCGCATCTACTGGCCCTGGTTTCATCAACCACACCAGTGAGTATCTTTAAATTAGAAAACCTACCTAGGTAAAAAGTTCCCAAAGTTGAGAAATTGGGGAAGTTCTTCCAAATCAATGTTGAGCTATGTGGTTACTGCCTGGCCTCTTATGATGGCAATTATAAAGAAGTCCTAGGACTGAACATCACTTTGGGTAGAAATTGATCCACATTTGTCCTCAGCAGGCAGTAGGGCTGATCTTTCTTTTGACGACATTGGAAGAAGTCCATTAAGGTTTTTCTAAGCTTATAGTCCCACAAAAGTAGGTGACTAAGCTCTCTTTTCAAGGGGCACAGATAGAATTAGTGGCTCACCAATTCTTTTCCTAAATAACAGGGTTTAGGTTTTGAACCTTAGAGTAAAAATTGATTGATGTAGCAACAAGAGAGGACTCCCTGAATTAGAAATTAAACTTGAGTTCTAGCTTTGCCTCAAACAAAAAATGAAGAGAAGGTAGCTTCCAAAAGCCAAGGGAATACACACCTAGCCTCAAGGTGAGAGAAAACCTTATATGATTGATTCTGAAAAAGGCCAGCATGACCAAGGGAGTTTTCAAGGAGAGAGCAGTGTAAGTGGGAAGTAGGGCAAGGGACTTGGACATCATCCAGGTGCCACAAGGAAGCCTTTAGAACAGTAGTCACCAACCTTTTCAACACAAGGGACCGGTGCTCCTATGAGAATCTAATGCCCAATGATCTGAGGTTGAGCTGAGGTGGTGAGGCTAGCACTGGGGAGCAGCTGCAAATACAAATGAAGCTTCTCTCACCCACAACTCACCTCCTGCTGTGTGGCCTTGTTCCTAACAGGCCACAGACCACTACCAGTTGGGGACCCCTGCTTTGGAGTGTTTCAAGGCAGAAAGTGAAATGGTCTGATCTTTCAGAAAGACCCTTCTGGCTGCTTGTTGTAGGATTATAGCAGAGGGAAATGGTAAAGCAGATGGATCGTGGGTACCACTCTTCTAGACATAGAAGTGAGGGGAAAAAAAAAGCATGGATGCCCCAGGTTCTGGGTCAGATTATTTAGATGACTGTCCTAGAGAAATGAGGAAGATGGAGGGAAGAAGGAATCAGAGCCTTAGTCATATATATTAAATCAAAGTGAGTGAGAGGTACCATTGCGGCAACATCAGTGTATTTTAAGGTCTAGAAAATTGTGCACTACATATATTATCCAGCTGAGCAAGATCAACTAGAGCAGGAGTCAGCAAACCTAACCTGGCCAGCTACTTGCTTTTGTAAATAAAGTTTTATTGGAGCACAGCCATGCCCATTCATTTATATATATATCATCTGTGGCTTCTGTAGTGTTACAAAGGCAGAGTTGACCAGTTCTAACAGAGAATCTCTGGACCTGCAAAGGTGAAAATGTTTACTACCTGGCCCTTTACAGAAAGTTTGCCAACCCCTGACCTAGAGTGTGAGGAGAGCCCAGGACCAAGTCCTGGGGGCTCTGACCTTCAGAAGTCAGGCAGACCTGCCAAAAATATTGAGAAGAAATAGCCCATCCAACAATAGAAAACCAGGTTTGGTGTTACAGATGCTACTAAATACAACTGAGAAGGACAGTAAATTTAGGACTAGAAAGCAGCTCTGGGATTTGGTGACTTGGAAGGAGCTAATTTCATCACCAACTACAAAGAAGTAAGGGCAAAATCCAGACTAGATGGGGCAGAAGCACAGATGGGAAGCCACAGGTCGATGGTGGATACAGATGGCTCCTTGAGGATGGACCCTGAAAAATAGAAGTGGGGTGATGACAGGGAAGATGCCCATGGTCACAGTTGAAGGTCGATGTTGCAGAGGGTGTTTTTATATGGGTAGGAGTGATCCAGGGAAGAGGGGTCATCCTGGGGACAGAATCTTTAAGGGCACAAAGCAATGGAATCCACAGGCAGGGTAAGATTCTCTTGATCCTTGAATAGAAGATCAGAAGTGTGGTTATGACATGTTGGTTATAGACTGGCAGGAAGAACAAGTAACTCCCGCTTCATCTCTGTTTTGCCAATGAAAAATGAAATGAGGTCATCAATTGAGTGGAGTTGGAAAGGACATTTTGAAGAATATAAGGAAACCTCCATCTAACATTTGAATAGAAAGCATAAAGGTCATTCTCTGTGTTCCTAGTATACATCATGACCTAGAAAAAATTCCTGTTTGAAGCTCAGATGCTCTGGTTCATGCTGGTCAATAATATTGATTAAAGATGGCAAGGACACACTGTAGTTTGCATTTTTTCTTCCCTGCACCTGATGCCTGAAGCAGTTTCTCATTACAGATTACATTTCTGCGGAACATCACATGGACCTTGTCCAACCTGTGCCGAAACAAAAACCCGTACCCTTGCCAAAAGGCAGTGAAGAAAATGTTGCCCATCCTCTCCCACCTCCTGCAACACGAAGACAGCGAGGTCCTCTCTGATGCCTGCTGGGCCCTGTCCTACCTCACCGATGGCAGCAATGAGCGCATTGGCCACGTGGTTGACACAGGAGTCCTGCCCAGGCTGGTTGAGCTCATGACCAGCTCAGAACTCAATGTCTTGGTAAACGTCCCAGGTCCCATCTGTCTGTGTGGGCATCCCGATTAGAGTCGTGAGTCGGATTCACTTCAGCAAGCTCTGCTCTTTCCCCACCCCCAGACCTCCCACACTCAGCCCTAATCCTTCACCTAGACCAAAGCTTGTCATCTACTCTTCCCTGGTCTCTGCTACTCTCTAAGCCAGACTCTTGAGTCTATTTTGATCCAAAATACTAGTGGGTATTAGGTAACATACTTTTTCTTAATCTGATAACTAAAAAATATAGAAAAGCACCGAATTAAAATTGCCTATAATCTCTCCACCCAGTGAACTCTTCTTTTGAGGCCTTTCCTCCTAAGGGTCTATGCTAGTAGTTAACAAATTGGCTAATACAGAATGTGTGTGTGTGTGTGTGTGTGTGTATTAACATAAAGCTCTTGCAACATTTGAGTTTCTTACTCAAATATAAAAGGAAATTCCTTCTTATCCTCTTCCCAGTTCTCTAAGACTACTTCAGACATATGTAAAAAGTAAGTAAAACCAGTATCAAATGCTTTGCTATGTTATAAAACATGTCGCTGACATAATATACTTCTTGAAAGTATAATTTAAAATGTGGGTGCCCCTTTTGATTTCTATGCCTAATACTGTATATTATGCAGCCTCAGTGATAATCTAATCTGAGATTAGCATAGTAGTCCTCAGATATCAAGGTTAGTTTGGGGGTTAGTGCTGGTGGCATGGAGAGTGTGAACAGAGCCTGTTCACATTTATAACCCTATATTTATAACTCTATAAATTGCTTATTCTGAGGATTTGGGGCCAATATGCCAAACCTGGCAAGGCTGTGGTTGGCTTATGGGGCACTACTTCCAACTTCTCACTTGAGTAGTGAGATACTCACTACAGCATAATAGGCTAGGAAAACTCTAGAACTGTTGATGGGCCATGCTGAGCTGCCACTACAGTACAGAGAAACTGAAATAAATCCACAGTCAACCCTCCTAGGACAGATATCTTGATTCCATTCGTAGACTCATCCCAGGACCATCAGAGTTATTGAGAAGGGAGTTGTGAAGATACCAACAAATGCCACTGGGATCTCATTAGCTCCAATTAAATATACAATAGAAACTTGACAGTGGTGTTAAATCTAAATTCAGTAGATGTTATTACATTATAAACATTACAATCAACTTCACAGTTTTCCCAGTTTAAGAATATAAAAGGGACAACATATTTCTTAATAAAGGTATCCCTTGGCCTCTATGTCACTCAAGCCAGAACTGTTGGGAGGCTGTCAAGTACCTTTAAGCCATATCGACAGCCATAAGTGTGCTGTATTAGTAAGGGTCATGGATGTAATCATTGTTCACAGGCTTCCAGACAGCCATAAGCATAGCATGACTCATGTTTGAGAGGGGGCACAGATCTTGGTTTAATTGTCACCTTCCACTGTAATAAATTTGTAATATTCAGTTACATTTCTAATCTTGTTCTTCTAGACCCCCTCCCTCCGCACCGTGGGGAACATCGTCACTGGAACAGATCACCAGACCCAGGTGGCCATTGACGCGGGAGTGCTGGGAGTGCTGCCCCAGCTCCTGATGCACCCTAAGTCCTTCATCCAGAAGGAGGCAGCCTGGGCCCTGAGCAATGTTGCTGCAGGACCCCACCAGCACATCCAGCAGCTGATCACTTGCAACATGCTGCCTCCCTTGGTGGCTCTGCTAAAAAATGTAAGTGGCACACTCAGTGTCCACCACAAAAGGCTACTTTCGAACTGGCCCTATATTGAAGTCCTTCAGGAATTCAGACACAGGCTAAGAAGCAAATGAATCGAGATCACAACAAAGCTATGAAACGTTAATGTTCTAGCTCTCCCTGCAAAAGGAAGCGGTAGGGGCATCTCGTTTTGGATAACCCATGA
Organism: Eonycteris spelaea; assembly: GCA_003508835.1. NCBI lineage: Eukaryota > Metazoa > Chordata > Mammalia > Chiroptera > Pteropodidae > Eonycteris > Eonycteris spelaea. The sequence goes on from PUFA01000196.1 coordinate 1,008,050, forward strand.
AAAATTTAGAGAACTAAACAAGCATTGTTCAATGAAAGGGTGGCCCCACAGCTCAAATATCCAGAAAAATCTTGAGCTGGTAAAATGCCTTATCTTTATGTAGCATTTAAAGAATGTGCCATCCACTCTCTACTTGCTGAAGGAGGAAAAACATATCTGGTTATGGTGATATTATACACTGAAGGCAGGTGGCCTTTTGTGCATAAAAATCACCTTGATTAAAGTGATAATATACACAGAAAATCTAGGTAAAAGTAGAAATACAGGAAAGCTTACTTCCTCCTCCTGATTCCCACTTCCTTTCCCCAGGACAATTCCAATCATCAGCATTTCTTATCACCACCTTTTAATGGATGAGATGTGTTTTCCTGATTAGGCGTTTCTGCTCTGAGGTTGGATAGTGGGCCCCAGGTTTTCATTAACTATGAAAAGTTAGGCCAGGTATACAACCGAAATCACAGCATTTTCCAATTTATTAGACATTTCCTATCCTGTATTCTACTATGAGTCTGTACATATTCTAATCAGAAACATCCTGTCATGAATCAAGAAATACTCTTATTTCAAACTTTTGAACTATAGCTTGCTTGGAGCCTTAAGTTGTTTGGTTTTTGATTTTTGCTTTTAACTGAGGTCACAATTTTCCCAGGCCACAAAATGGGAATAATTCTTCTGTCCAGAGATAGAAGTATCTGTGATAAATTACTCCCATATCTCTGGGCCAACTGCTTTTTATAAATACAAGGGATGAATTGAGTGATATTTCAGTGGCCTTCCTCTGTCACCTCTGTGCTGACTCAGTCCCCAAGATCACATCTGTGCGCTCAACTTCATAGCTATGGAGTTTCTGGCCCAAAGTGTTACTGGGGCAGAAAGACTAGAAATGTAGACATAGGCCTCTGTAACCTCAAATTCAAACATAATCTCTAATCTATATCAATTGCCTGGATTGGTTTGCCTTGGTTCTATTCTTCCCATAACCTGACTTACGGAAACGAGTCTGTTTGAACCTAGAACATCCCTCTAAAAGCCCAAATGAGTCTGTCTGCCTCTTTCTTGGCATCTCAAAGACACTGTCTTCTGCTCAAGATCTAGAGGTAAGTTGCCAAGGTGTTCTGTGCAAATTTCACATATAGTCCTCGCCATCACCAGCGTATCTGGAGACTGAACCAAGTTAGCATCACTGTGAGTTCTTCAGACTCCATAAAGAATGTAAATGGTCTCTTTCTGCAGGGAGATTTTAAAGTCCAGAAAGAGGCCATCTGGGCAGTGGCTAACTTCACAATGGGGGGTACTGTGGACCAGTTGATCCAGCTTGTTCGCTCTGGAGTCTTGGAGCCACTGGTGAACCTGCTCACCATCCAAGACACCAAAATTGTCATCATCATCCTTGACATCATCACTTTTCTCCTCCAGGTGAGCCATTCTGAACAGGCTGCTTTCTAAATAGCAATCTCTAAACTTAAGGCATTTAATTTGTTTCTTTTGTTTCTTTTTCTTTCTTTTCTTTTCTTTTTTTTTTTTTTTTTGACATTGGTAAATTTTGCTTTTAATTCTCAATGGAGAGTCTTTAACTGTAAGGATAACTGTAAGTCTTTAACCGTAAGGAAACCAAACCAAACAAACAATTAACAGCCACAACAATATATTCAAAAAAACAAACTAACAGATAGGCTTTTGACTTGTCATTAGTAACAAAACTGAAAGACTACTAAGGTTTGTCATTGACGTGGATGTGTGTGTGTGTGTGTGTGTGTGTGTGTGTAAATGGTGGTGGCATAAGTAAACAATTTGGTTTTTAAAACCCAAGTAGAATTCTCTTTCCTCTCTACTCCCCTATCCCTTCCCTGACCACACATTCTATGGATAACTGTAGCAAGAGGCCTTTCAAAGCGTGTCTTTGTGCCCTACAGTGCTTAGATGCTCAGGAGATGGCAGAGCAGAGTCCTTGGTCTCTTAGAGCTGTGTGGTAGTGGGGAGGGGAACAGACACATCAGGTAGGGAGGGATAGGTAACTATATCTGGTAAAGAAGTAGTCAGTGATGGCTCAGAGTGAGGAGGGCATGGTGGTCTCTGACATGCAATAGTCAGGAGAAACTTCTCTGAGGAGTAACGTTTGAGCAAAGATCTCAAAGAAATGAGTAAGTCTTGTGGGTATCCAAGGAAGGACATTCTAGGTGAGAGGAAGAGCAGGAGGAGGGTGTGGCCAGAGCAGAGCGCAAAGGGAAGGGGTGGGGGTCAGGTTCAAGGCTCCCAGGGGCCAAATCCATAAGGTTTGTCACTTACACTGAGTGAGAAGGTTTGAAGAAGAAAAAAAGTAGTCAGCGAGCCCCATGGCTAAGCCTTTTAGAAGGCTAAAACAGGATACACTTGAAGGAGCAGCAGGAAGTTAGCTGGGATCTATCCTCGGGGCCACTCTGGAGCTCCTGTTCTGTTCGACTATATGGCCCGGAAAATGGGGTACAAAGCCTTGAATTAGAAGTCTAGAAAATCCTTACTTCTGAAACAAAGTTAAGTTAAGCCAATATTTTTGTACTATTTGTGTCAGTTCAATTTTGCTAAATAACAAATTACCCCTTGGTGGCTTAAAACAAACATCATCTCACGCAGTTCCTAGGGTTGGGAATCGGGAGTGTTCAGCTGGAAGGTTCCGGCTTGGAGTCTCCCATGAGGTTCAAGATGTCAGTCAGCTGGGGCTTCAGTCTCATCTGAACGCTTGATGTAGGCTCCAGGATCAGTTTCCAAGATGGCTCACTCACATGCTGGCAGTTATTCTCACCACATGGACCTTTCCATAAGACTACCTGAGTGTCCTCACCTCATGTCAGCTGGCTTGCTCTGGAGCACATAATCTAAGAAAGCAAGGTAGAAGTCCCCATGTCTTTTAAGACCTATAAAGGGTGTCATTTCAACAACATCCCCTTGGTTACACAGGTCAGCCCTATTCAACACTCATGCCTACACAAAGGCGTGAATACCAGGAGGCAGGGACCATCTGGTGCCATCTTGGTTAAGGTCTTTTAGAAAAGTTTTAAAGTAACACCAGGGAACTCCTTTTGAAAGCCCACTTGAAGCACCCTTTTCATGTAACTGTCTTGGAAAGAATAGACCTGAGTCAAGAACAGATTTGAAACACAGCCCAACTAGACACTGAGACTTTGAGCAAATCACACAAAGAGTAGAGACCTGACGACCTGTAGACAAAGTTGGACCTAACAAATTTGTGAAAGCACACTTGTGAGCTATAGAAATGTACCTTCATCTGCTTCATTTAAATTAAACACTTGGGATTTTTTCTGGGGAGAGTCTGAGCAAATCACTTCTGATGGACCAGCGAAGTCCAAGATAGAGGCACTTGGGACATTACGTTAGAAAGATCGAGCTAAGACAGAAAGCTTCAAATGGGCAGCAGAGTGTAGCTGGGGTTCTTTGAAGTAACTTTGGGGCCATTTACCGTTAGGGTCCAAAATCCTTCTTCAGGGCTTTTGCTGCCCTGGGTGGTCCCCCGCGGCCCAGTTTTCTTTCTGAGGCTAACCTAGCATGTGGATTCCTGCCCTAGTTTCTTTCCTCAAAACCAGTAACTCATTTGGACCTACAGATAGACCTAGAGGGTGTCGAGGCTTAGACAAACAGTACAAACTCTCATCAGGTAAACAGTACGGCCCAAAGAAGGATGAATTTGATCCACAGGAGGCTTTTTATTTCTACTCATAAAAAAAAAAAAAAAAAGTGAGCAGAGGCCTTCCAGATATGACAGCACAGTTTTTACTTTATCTCTCTCCACCTCCCCATATATGCTGTTTCTCTGAACTACTCCCTCTTCTCCTAGCACACAGCGCTTACTCCTTCAAAACTTTGTCCTCATGGTCCTTTTGCTGGGAATGTCATTATCCTATGATCAACCTGGCACAGCCTTGCTCATTAAGATCTTGTGTAACTTTCCAAGGCTTCTGGGCACATCTTCTCTAATGTAAACCTCTGATAATTTACTAGATTATACTTTCTGCACCCTAACAATATGAGTTACAAAAGGCCTTCTCTACATCACATCTGTATTTTTAGTTTTGTATGCCTCACTTATCGCATATAGACACACGTTGGAGTGAATGGATAGGCAGGCCCCAAATCCGATGACCAGAACTGGACTAAACCCTCTCACATTGTTTCCAGGAACTTCACAGTTTGCTGTGGTGCGGGTGCCGTCACTGAGGGCCTCCTGGCTTCTCTCTCAATGTGCTCAGGGAGTGCAGGGCCAGAACACCTGCATTTACATAGCATTGCTGGAACGTTCTTTCAAACTGTTATTTAAAACAATTTCTCTTAATTAGAATGAGGATAGCTACTAAATAGCAATAGTGATATATTTATGGATGGCAGCACATTCAGAAAAAAAATGGCATATTTTGTGTGGTGAAAAGAAACCTAAGTACATATAACATAAATATCCAAAGCAGGTAGATAATCATGTCAGTTTAAGAAAAGTGAAGCCCAGACTGCCTGTCCTGGAGCAGGAGCCTTGGTCAGATCCATGGGCCAAGTGGCACCCCCTCGGGCTTTTGCCCAGAATCTTGCTTCTCTCTCCCACCCCCAGGCAGCAGAGAAGCTTTCAGAGAAAGAAAACCTGTGTCTCCTGATCGAAGAACTTGGTGGGGTTGATAGAATCGAGGCTTTGCAACTTCATGAGAACCAACACATTGCCCTGACTGCTTTGAGCATTATAGAGAACCACTTTGGTGAGGTAGGTGACTTCTGAGTGTAAAGGAGTGCCCATACCTCCTGGTGGGCCACCTCAACAGGTGATCACCTGGCAGGTGCCTGCACTGCCACTGTGAGGTGCACGAAGGGACAGATGGGCTTCTCTGGTGACAGCTCTGAGTTTCTTCCCTCCCTGTGTTGTGTGGGCCGCCCTTGCATAGAACAGGCTTCTGGAACCTGTTCTAGCCCCATAAAAGCTTGTCCTGTTGCCTCTGGTTTCAAATTTCACTCTTTTTCCCTACTTGCATTCTTTGGGGTGGGGAGTAGGATGGGAGGGGATATGATGCTAAAGTGACTTGTTATTGAAAAGTACAAACCACTGAGGCAGGCCAGCTTTTGAAACATTGTTTTGCTACTTACCGCATTTTGTCTTTCTAGAATATAATGTTCGGGGACAAACTCTAGGAGCAGGGAATAATGATCACATAACCTTAGACATTGTTTTAAACTCTCTTTTATTGTGGTAAAATATACATAACAAAATGTACCATTCTAACAGTTTTTTAAAAGTGTACAGTTCAGTGGTATTTACATCCAGATTGCTGTGCAACTATCACCACTGTCCATCGCAGAACTTTTTATCTTGCTAAACCAAAAGTCTGTATCCATTAAACAATAACTCCCCACCCCGCTCCAGTCCCCAGTAACCACCATTTTGCTTTCTGTGTCTGTAAATTCGACTCCAAGTCCCTCACTTAAGTGGATTCGTACAGTATATGTCTTTCTGTGATTGGCTTATTTCGCTTAACACAATGTCTTCAAGGTTCATCCCTGTTGTAGCAAGTGTCAGAATGCCTTCCCTTTTTGAGGCTGAATAATGCTCCATTGTATAGATATACCACATTTTATCCATTCATGCATTGCTGGACACTTGGGTTATTTCTACCTTTTAGCTATTGTTAATAACGCTCCTGTGAACATGGAAGTACAAATGCCTCCTCAAGTTCCACCTTCAATTCTTTTGGGTATAGACTCAGAAGCAGAATTGCCAGATCATATGGTAATTCTGTTTTTAGTTTTCAATGAACCACAATACTTTTATTGTGGTAAATAGCGAATACACCATCTTACAAGGGTTTCCATTTCTCAAAATCCTCACCAATACTAATTTTTCTTTTTTTATCATAGCCATCCTAATGGGTGTGAAGTGGTATCTAATTGTGGTTTTAATTTACATTGTGTTAGATATTTTTTATATAAGGAAGGTGAGCTCAAAGTTCTCAAGTGGGGTTAGGGGTTTAAAGAGTGAATGATACTCTGTTAGGTGTCAAACTTGAATCATCAGCAAAATCCAAAGCCATACAGTAAGTGTGACCATGGTGGTGATTGTTGCTAACCAGCAGCTGCTAATCTTGGTCTGGGACCAAGGATGCTCTCAAAGCAGAGAAGTCCCAGAGTGGTGATTAGTATCATTTGAATTTAAAGCTTCTATCAAAACCTTGTAATTAGGAGACCTGTCTATTAAATAAGGAGGTTCAGATCCATAGAAATTGTATAAGGGATCCAGGTTGAAGACTCATCTAGAAGTAACAGCCATACCTACTTGTATCCTTACTCACTGTAAGGCTAGTGTTCTGAGTATCAAAACTGCATTTAAAAATAAGCCAGACACAAAAATACAAATACTGTATGATTTCATTTACATAAGGGACCTAGAGTAGCCAAACTCATAGAGACAGGAAGTAGAGTGGTGGTTTCCAGGGACTGAGAGGGCGAGGGGAGTGAGGAGTCATTAAATGGGCACAGAGTTGTGCTTTGGAAAGAAAAAAAAATCCTGGAGATGGATGATGGCAGTTGTACAACAATGTGAAAGTATTTAATGCCACTGAACTCTCCACTTAAAAATGATCAAAGACAGATTTTATAATAATGTATGTTTTATCACACACACACACACACACACACACACACACACACAAACACTGCATTTAAGGTCCATCTTGAGAAATTTCAAGGGTTCCCTCCTTCAGTCTTTCCTTTGAGGGAGCCTTGAGGCCAATTTAGAGCAAAGTGTAATCCACAGAAGATGTTAAGGAGTCACTTGTGTGGTGATAATGTGTTGAGAGCCTGGAAGGGTCACAGTATCTCTTCTCCCCTGAAGGAAGAAGAAAATGGCAAAATATTGCCAGTCCTGGACCAAGATCATGAATTCTTAAAGTACTTTAAAAAATACCAAAGCTCCACAGCTTCTGAACCAAGGATCAACCCTTAAAGGTTAACTTCTTTAAGAAGCAGCACTCCTGTGTCTTGGTGTACCCTGGTATAAAGCTTTTTAAACTCAACAGTAATAAAATTTTCAACACTTTCACTTCTATCAAAAATGCGGTTAAACCACTTGTGTCTTAAAGCAATACGGATTTCACCTCCTAAGAATATGTGGTTTAATGGTTGCCTTTAAGGATCTCAAAGTAAGATCTTCAAAACAGAGTAGAATGGTCTGTAGCGATCTAGACAGACTTTGACTTGTATATTTGGTTTAACCAGTATTAAACATGGGGATTTCCTTCCCTTTTTGTTTTTATGTAATGCCAGTTAGTACAGAACAGTTTTCAGGGAAAGCTGTGTGGGCCATCAAAAAGGAATAAAAAGGAGAAGGACTATCTGGGATGGGAAGGACCTAGAAACACAGCACTAGGTATTGATAATGGATTCATATAATTTGAGTGCAGAGATTCGATCAAGTTATATACAGCAGTGGTCCCCAACCTTTTTGGCACCAGGGACTGGCACTCCTATGAGAATCTAATACCTTATGATCTGAGGTGGAGCTGAGGAGGTGATGCCAGCACTGGGGAGCGGCTGCAAATACAGAGGAAGATTCGTTCCCTCACCTGCTGCTCACCTCCTGCTGTGCAGCCTGATTCCTAACAGACCACGGCCAGCTGTTACCGGTCCACAGCCTAGGAGTTGGGACCCCATATATAGAGCATCACACCAAAATGTCAGGCCCAAAGCATGTCTTCACTGGTCTTTGATAGGTGAGGAGGAAACATGTGGGTGTTCATCTAAAATATTGCTGGAAGGCAGTTCATGTTCTCACAAACTTCTCATACAGTGGTGAGAATAAATATATTATTTAGTGGACACTTGGCCTGCCAATCAGTATTCTCATCTCCTTTTAGGGTGACTATCTTCTGCCCACTGCTGAGTGTTGTATGGTAGGGAGGGATCCTCACCATGTTCTGCTTTCCCACACAAAAATCAAGGGGATCTGGGAGATTTCTTTCAACTTCCTCCTTTATTCAACTCAGGACATCCTAGCGTGGCACATCTTTGGCCAGCAGAATCTCACTGTCTGGGCATTTTGCACCTTAGACCCAGGGACTGAGCACAGAAGGCAGAGTTCGTGAGTGTTTGCTTATCCAGTGGCAAGGACTTACGATCAGGGGGTGGACACTCAGTGGCTCCCTGTTCCCTGCTTCTCCGAGGCCTCCCTTTGTGTCCTATACTCTCTCCTGTACCCTTCCAATAGATTCTCTTTTCATTTAAGTAGCTGGAGTTAGTTTCTGTTGCTTGCAATGAAAGAATCTTAACTGATGCACATGAAGTGAAAAATTAAACCATAACTAGTAGTTTAAATCCCAAAGATCTATTAAATCCCAGTCTGCCAAGACAGACATATAAATCTAAATTTTTAATTAAAAATATAATGTAAATATATAATATAAATTACATATAAATATATTACTATAGTATTTATGTTTTATTATATATTACATATTAATATACTTTTTAAAATTAAAAACCTAAAAATGGAAAAAATGATCCTACCACTCCAACACAACTATTTTTGTTTGCATTTTTCCTGTGTGTTGACCTAAATATATTTTAAATCTCATCAAAATCAGTTTTTTTTTAACATCTTAAAATGTCACTTTCTCCTTTGTCAGTAGACTGAAGTTGAGGGGAAAACAGATGAGGTAGTTTACAAAAGTACTTCTTTGAGGAAAAAATGTTAATTAAAATGTTTGTAACCCCATTGATGTTAATCACTGTTGCCCAAATGGTCTGTTAATTTCTCTCCTCTCAACCTTGTTTTTGTTTTTGCTAAAACTGCATTACAAAGGAGTATTTGTAGTTTAATGATACTGATACCAACTTGTCTAGCGAGGTTTTAAAGGAGCTATTTGCCTAATGTACATGGTTTGGGTGCAAAGAGATGGTGTTAGTCACCTTCTGGCTGGGTGCCTATGTGCTTGGACTCAGCACGTTGGGATGGCTGGTAGAGCAACAAAGAACAGTAGGAAGGAATAACTGGCTCTGTGTCGGTTTTATGATGTAAAAGCTTAATTGGAACAACTCTGACCCTCTTGGATTTATTTCAAATTTATCATGTACCATAGAAGAAATACAATCCTCTTGGTTAACCATTTACAATCCACAATTTACCTGTTTCCTATTTTCCAGAAACAAAGTTACTGTTTAATGTTAATAGCATGTGATACATTAAGCATCATAGGGAAACTAACTGGACTTGGAGTCATAAGCCCTGGATTCCACTCCTTGCTCTTTTTCTAAATAGTTGAAGCCTGGACAAGTCATATGATTCTTCTGTGCCTTAATGCCACATCTGTCCATTCTTTTTGTTCCTTTAGGCTTCCAGTTTTCATCTGTAAATAGGGTGGTTAGGTTTGATAAATACCTGTATGTTTTATCTTATGTGAGACTCATAACAACCCTGAAAAAGTAGATGAGAAAAAAATGGTCATTGAGTTCCAAGTAAAGAAACTGGAGCTCACAAGGCTATCCAGCGTGTCCTGTATCTTTTAGTAAGTGGTAGAGCCAAGAATCAGGTACAAACTTGATATGTTAGTTATCTGATAATACATAATGAATTTCCTCAAAACTTAACAGCTTAAAAAAACTTACAATTGCACAGTTTCTGTGGGCCAGAATCTGGAGACAGCTTAGCTGGTGGTTCTGGCTCAAAGCCTCTCATGAGGCTCCCTTCAAGCTTCTGCTAGAACTGCAGTCTCATCTGAAGGCTCAATAAGGGGAGGATATATTTCTAAATTCACTTATGTGGTAGACAGTAGGTTTCAGTTCCTCCATGGCTGTTGGCTGGAGACTTCAGTTCCCCCACCACATGGGTCTCTTCATAAACCACTGTAATCTTTAACTACAGGGCATCTCACTTCTCCCAGAGAAAGTGATCTGAGAGTGCTTGCATGGGAGACAGTGCCCAAGACAGAAATCACAGTCCTTTACAACCTAATCTCTGAAGTGATGTGCCGTCACTCCTGCCATTGCTATTGGTTACACAGACTAACCCTGGTAGAATGTGAGAGGGGCTACACAGGGTGTGAAGACTAAGAGACAGGGAGTCACCTCAGAGGCTGACTACCATATTTTGCCACTTTTTCATGTGTTCACATTTTAAAAGACATCATTTCAATGATGGCCTAGGATCAGTGAATATCAGCAAAGAGAAGAGTTAAAGAGGAACCAAATGGAAGTTTTAGAACTGAAAAAATACATTAACTGGAATTAAAACTTTACTGGGTGGACTCAACATCAAAATGGAGCAGACAGAGGAAAGGATCAATGAACTTGAAGATTGAACAATAACAAGAAGCAATTAAACATACAGATCCAACTACCAATATACAGGAAATACGTTAGACAGAGAAAAATGTTAACCTACACTTCAGAGATGCAATCAGCAATATCCAGACCAGGAGAAACTCTCAAGGACAAGCAACTCAGTCTCTTCATCAAATACATTCCAATTTTAAAAATTGTACATGGGGGAAGCTATAAATTGAAACTGAAAAGACACATTGACCAGCCAGAATATATGGACCTTATTTCTATTCTGACTGCAACCAACAAACATAAAAATAAATAAAAACATGACATTTGTGGAGGTTTGATAATATTCAAAAATTGTTAATTTTAGGTTTTATAATCAAGAGTATGTTCCTTTAAAATGTTCTTTTAGAGATATGTGCTGAGTGAAAACAGATGAAACGATATTTGGAATGTGTTTCAAAGTGATACAGGATAAGGAAAGTGGAAGAAAGATGTACATACAGAACAAAACTAGCAATGTGATGATGGCTGGAAATGTGTCCATGGAGGGTTATCACATTCTGTTTTTCCCCCTGTGGATGTTTGAAATTCTCCATAATTAAAGGTTAAAAAAAAAGATGCCATTGTCTCCCCTTATTCCATGAAGATGATCATCTGCCCCTTCACCCTGGCAGTAAACTGGAAGTTTGTTTTCACAGTTGGGTAAAATAATAATAATAATAACTTTCTGTACTGGAATATTTTCAGCAACATTGAATGCAGAATGCAGATTTATCATGATGAATGCAGGATGATTGAGTAAGTTATGTAGGGAATGGTGAGCCCCCTTCACCCCTACACTCTACTGGGTAAAGGAAATGCTGCTAGCCATGTTGATATCCTCCAGGCAAGAGACTAGAAGACTTTTCTCTGGAAAACCTGACTATCCCAAGAGGAAAGACCTAAAGACACTGATATGGAGGGTCCCACAAGGAAACAACCCAGCCAGATAACCCCAGGCTCACAGAGCTTCTGATCAGCTCTTTAGCACTTCACTCTTACATGAACAGACCAAGAAATACCAGACATTTGAGAAAGGCCTCTGGCATAATAGAGACAAAAACAAATGGTATTGGTGGGGGATTTGGAAGAAAAGCCATGCAAAAAAAAGAAAAAAAAAAACAATCTTAGAATATGTGAGAGGTAAGAAAAGATATTGCTTCCATAAAGCAAAAATAAAATGCTTTTTTTTAAGTCCAAGAAAAAAAAAGGCTTAAAATTTTGAAATATGATGGTAGAAATGAAGGACTCAAAGTAGGATTGGAAGATGAAGTTGGGGAAATCTCCCAAAAAGTAGAGCAAAATGACAAAGATTTTTTAAAAAAGATGAAATTATATAAATCTTGGAGTCCAAGAGTTCCAAAAAATAGAGGAAAGAAAGTATCCAAAAAAATAGAAAATGATCAAAGAAAAAATTCAAGAGCATGTCCCAAAGCAGAAGAAAACATTTCCAAATTTAAAGGATCCAATGAATAGACCAGAAGAGTGGATGAAAATCAACCTATAGCAAAGCACATCATTGTGAAATTTCTAAACTCTGGTAAAAGAGCCTACAAATTTCTAGAGAGTTAAATTAAGTCCCATACAAAAGATCAAGAATCAGAATGACTTTCTTCTTACTCAACTGCCAGTCAAGAAATCCTTTATCACATCCATAGGGCACCCTGTTAGCTAATCTATTGATGGTAGGATCCTAATGGGAATACATGAATGTGTATATACAAGAAATCTGAACCAATTGTCCAGAAAAAAACCCAGGCTCCTATTCCTTAAATATGCATGTTCAGGCATAAGAAAAGCAGTGTGATGAAAGAGAAAGGCCAAGGTGAATGAAACAACTATCTCCAGAAAAAAACAGACATGAGTCAGAAAAGCTAAGGAAATTAACTCTCTAATATATATTTTCAACAGATTTGAGAACATAGATACTGCAGCCATAAAACAGGAAGACACTATGAAACAGGAACAACCTCAGAAATTAAATGACCATCATGAAAAAAATAATAAGGGTTTGAAGATAAAGGTAAGGAAATCTTCCAGAACATAGGCCAGAAAGTTAGAAATAAAGCTGGGAGAAAAATAAGAGAGGATTAATTTAGGAGGCCCATCATCTGAATTACTGGAGTTCCCAAAAAAAGACAAAAGAGAAAACACAGGAAAAGATATTATCAAAGAAATCATAAAAGAAAAATTATCAGAATAGAAGGAATCTCTAGGCTGAAGAACTCAATGCCAAGCAGAATAAATAGTAAAAAATCAGTACCTACATCCAATGCCATGAAATTTTAGAACGCCAAGAATGAATTGAAGATCTTAAAATTTTTCAGAGAAAAAATAAGTTTACTTATAAAAGAATAAGATCAGATTAACATCAGATGTCTCTTTGAGGATACTGAATGCTAGAAGATAATGAACAATCCCTTCAAAATTCTGAGGAAACATTATTTTGAATGGAGAATAGCTATATAAAGCATAATATATTTTCATATATAAACTAAGAATCATTACCTTTTAAGTATTTCTAAGTAAGTTATTTGAGAGTATGCTCCATTAAAAAAGATAAAAAGATAAAAATCCATCACTTCTTCCCCACCAAAAAAAAAAAAAAAAAGACAAGTAATGGTGGAACCAACCCAGAAGTCTAATGAAAAGCAGTTCCAAGAGTTGTTCAGTGAAGCTGGAAAGCTGTTTCATGTGAGAACAGAAGGGCAGAGAGCTCCAAGTAGAATGTCTTCAACAGGAGGAATGAAATAGATCCAAGTAATAGAGTAACTAAGGAGCTAGTTGATGTTAACGACATGATGAAGAAAACATAAGTCTATTTCTTCCATCAAAAAAAAAAAAAAGGCAATTAGAAACAATGGGGGAAATGGTATAAGAAACTCAAGGCCAAATGTGAAGCAAACCAAAGTGTGGTGTGATTTTGATCTTGATTCTAAAACGATCAAGTCATGGTATCACCTGACAAAATGGGCACGTTAGCTCTACATGCAGAAGAGAAAGTGAACGTTGTCATTCCTGACATTGTTAAAGTTCAGCTGACAAAAAATGTAGGTGACAGCGTAGAGAAGTGGAGCAGAAGGTGGACATCTATATCTTCATCTAACATGGAGGGGATCACAAGTTAGGCTGATAGAGGAGCAAACACAGGTTTAAAAAATTATGTGGAAGTACAAATAGAACGAAAAATAGCAACTACAAAAAGGAAGCAAAGGAAGGGAAGTGTGAGCTACCCAACTCCTCATCTTTCATAATGGGGAGCCTGTAGATATTGTCACAAACTGATGAATCAAGAAATACCAGTGTATATGTATTCTTTGTAAGAATATTATATATCTAGGAATACATAGAGAACAATTCTGGGAGACCATTCACCAAACTGCTCACCTCTGGCTGGGAACCACAATAGCAGGCAATCCTGATTTCCTCATTGGTAGTTTTTTAGTAATAAAAATTTTAAAACCTCAAAGACATTAGAATTGTGTGATCTCGTGGTGTTTTGCATGAATTAGGATTTGAGTCCTAAATTCCTGAAGCATAACTACATACAATGAAAGTCTGACAAATGACTTGGGAGTTACCAGTAATAAAAAGGCGTTTCAGTGTGTGAGTGTCTCTCCAAAGTCAACACCCTTTCACTCAGTTTAGATGAATCATAGATGTGAAAATATTTCATATCCCTGATTGCTTGTTTAGAAAACCTTTAAAGTGGTTTTTTCAGAGGAGATGGGGGTGGGAAATGGAGAATCATAACATTTAACAGTTGTTTAAAATTATGGGAACTTTTAGAATTTATAAAGTTCTGGTCACTATGTATGCATTCAGTTGAGTAAATGCATGAAAGACACAATCCCTCTCTGGGAGCTTGGAGGTTTAGATACAAACACCTCTAGATTAAGAACAATCATTTATATGACAATCATTTTCACAGACATCGTCTCCCATACCAGTGATGCTTGTAATACGGTTTAATGTTGATATAACATCTATTTTAGAGATGAAGAAATTGAAGCTCAGATTTAAAGGAATTACCCATGATCACACAGCCAGTAGATAAGGAACTGCTTAAGCTCACTCTGCCGATTCCAGTTCTGGTCTAGGTTGTATCTATGATGTGGAGATTGCCAGGGAATTCATTGCTCTGGGGTTTATTCTGGTTTTATATGTCTTGGGTTTCTAGTCCCCTGTGCATTTTGAGGGAAGGGAACTCTGATGGCTGTTAAACAGTTCATGACATGTCTGTAGATTTAAGGAAAGGCAGGGAAAGTAACGTTTGGGTGATCAAGAAACTAGAATCCAGAGGGAGCTTGAAAGCCATTTTTATGGGATGCCTCTAGAAAGATTTCCAAGGAGTGTACCCACCCTGATAACCCTGGTAGATTGTAGACATGGGCTTTCTCTCTGCCCACGGCCATAAATCTGGCTTCCCACCTGCAGTTTCTCTTCTCCTGTCAAAACCCCAGGAATTTTCTAATCGAAATGAACTCAGGTCAAGGCAGTGACTCTTTTTTTATTTTTTTGAAGTTCCAGGCCAATTCTTCCTGATAAGAAGAGAAATTGCACTTTGGCAAAACAACCTAGTACTACCCAAATACCACATTCTAGGCAACTGGCAGACTCCTAACTTTCCTGAGTCATTCATTTTGGCACCAACCCCCTGACACCTCCTTTTCCCTCCTACTTATATAGGAATCATTCTGCAAAGGAGTGCACTCAGGCAGTGGAAACTCCTTCAGGGGAAGGATGCATTGCCCCATGGGTTCCATGAAACATCGTTAATGATACTTAGCTCCGCCTTTTTTCCAAGGGAAGCGGTCTCCTAAGACCAGCACGTTATTATCAAAATATTCCATTCAGATGCAATATGGTTTATTTAGGATAACAATTAACATTCAAGTCTCTTAAATTTTTGTTAATGAGTTGAGCATCCAACCATAATCCATAAACTCTAGTGTAGTAAGCACAGTCTTCTTTGCAGCTAGTACTTTCCTTGGTGAAAATAAAACTGTTTTCCCATTTGATTCCAAGAACTCCCTCATTAGGGAGAGGCATGGCAGCCCTGTCCTATGCTCAGTTAAGACATCACTGACTTTGCTTTTGAGCAAATTGCAATGTCTGAATTGATTATACCTCTAAGTGACAATGTAAGGTAAAAACTCACAGCAGAAATAGATTTGGCTTGTCAAGAAAGCTACTCGAGCCTTTTAAAAAGCAAGGATTGGTGACTGCCTTATGAGAAAGTTATCAGCCATATGTCCCAAGTATATTTAAATTGGTGATGCTTCTGAATTAATCACTGATAATTTTTGAACCTCTTCAGAAACTTGCTACTTAAGATATGGGGCCAAAATGCTCAGCAAGCAGTCACCTTCCACATGCTTCCAGGTGAAAAAACTGAACCCTCCCTTTTATTCACTGACACTGATAGCATATTGGTGTCCACAAGAAACGGAAGCCTTCAGACTGGCTCTTCTGCCTCATTTATACATCATTTTAATAATTTGTTTATATGATGGTCTCGCTACTAAATGTGAGCCACAGAATACAGAAGCATACCTAATTGACCTCTTAAAATTTCTTGTCAAACTAACCAATTCAGAAATGGGTAAAGGACTTGAATGGACATTTCTTCAAAGAAGATATACAAATGGCCAACAAGCACGCGAAAAAATATTAAATGTCATTAGTCATCAAGGAAATGCAAATAAGAACCACAGTAAGTTAGCACTTAATACCCACGAAAGTGTCTACTATCAAAAAAGCTAGAAAATAAGTGATGGCAAGGATGGGGAGAAATTGGAGTGCTTGTGCACTGTTGGTGGAAAGGTAAAATGGACCAGCTGCTATGGAAAACAGTATGGAGGTTCCTCAAACATTGAAAATAGAATTACCATATGACCCAGCAATTACCCTTCTGGGTATATATCCAAAAGAATTGAAAGTAGGATCTTACAGAGACATATGTACACCCATGTTATTCACAGTAGCTTAAAGGTGGAAGCAACCCAAGTGTTCACAGATGAATGGACTAGCAACATGTGGTCTAGCTGTACAACTCAGCCTTAAAAAGGAAGGGAATTCTGACACAGTCTACAACATAGAGGAACCTTGAGGACATTATTTTAGGTAAAATAGGTCCGTCATAAAAAGTAAAATATTTTATGATTCCACTTAGATACCTCGCATAGTCAAATTCACAGAAAGTAGAATGGTGGTTTCCAGGGGCTGCAGAGAAAAGGGGGCATGGGGAGATGTTTAATGAGTACGGAATTTCAGTTTTACAAAGTTCTGGAGATGGAAGATATTTTGGTGATGTAGCACAACATTATGAATGTGTTTAATACCAGAGGCTTTATACTTAAAAGTGGTTTAGATGGTCAGTTTTATATTATGTATATTTTGCCATGGTAAAAAGAAAATTGAAAAAAAGAAAACTGACAAGTCATACCCAAACTACATAAAGAGTACCTATAAAGCAGTAAGAAAGACAAAATCCCACAGAAAAATGGACCAACCCCCTCTCCAAAAACCCCCAAACCTTGAATATGTACTTCATTAAAGGGATCCTAAATAGTCAAATATCCTATTGGTAATCAGGAAATACAATTTAATATAATGTCCATATTAGTCAAATGCAATTTAATGTAATGTTCATATTAGCCCCAAATTGGAGCAATCCAAAGGTTCATGAATAATTTGATGTATAGTCACACAACAGAATACTATACAAACAATAAAAATAAATGAACTATAGCCACAATACAATAATATGGATGAATCTCAAAAACATAATGTGAAGTGAAAGAAAAAGATGCAAAATAGCATATACTATATGGTTTCATTTATATAAAGTTAAAAAACGGGCAAAAGAAAACTTCTTAGGGATTCATACTTAATGGAAGAAACTATGAAAAAAAAGCAAAGACATGATTACAGTAAAAGGCAGCAGAGTGGTTACCTGGGGAGCAGGCAGGTGAATGCAGGTGTCTTCTGGGGCCTGGCAATGTTCCATCTCTTTACCTCGTGGTAACTATGTAGGAGTTTCACTTTTCTGTAAATGTGTCACATTTCACAATAAAAATGTATTAACAGCAAATAAAAATTCCTTGCACATTAGCACATTAATAAATGTTTGCTTAATTTTCTACAGTACAAATAAAGAGGAAAAGTAAAGTCATAAATAGGTGCATACAAATAACAAAACTGTTTTCTAAAATATAGTTCCTGGGATGAAAAATTGAAGGTCTTAAAGCTATTTTGTGGCCTAAGCCCCATTCATCCAGGGAGATCCTAGCCACATAGGGCTTGATGCAGGCTGGAGGGATGGACAGATGGAAGAAGTGTTAGTTATCAGGACACCACAGTGCTATGACAGGCACCAAAAAAGGGATGAACCTGCCACTGAAAATCTTTATCACATTCACTAAGCAGAACGGAAGCTAATAATTACATAGCAGCCCTTCCTCCCACAAACCAGAACCCCAAATTAATTTAATTTGTTTATATTAATGCCTTTAAGTAATGAGGTACAACTCCCACCCCTTTTGGTACTAGGGGAATCTTTGTCACTTTCATCTGCAGTTGTTTCTATTTTTGCACAAGATAAGAGCCTCATTGGATCTCACCAGAACGATAAGTTTGACTTAAACACTGGGCAGAATGCATAGAGCGATGATTTGGTTACTGGCCCAACACGTCTGTAAGACTGGGAAGTTCAGTCACTTCCTTGCCAGCAGAAAGTATGGTTAATATTTGCCACAGACAGGCACCTACTACAGCTCTTTTTTTTTTTTTTTTGATAATTAGTGCAAGAGTGTGTGATTCATGAATTTTCCAGTTGGTTTTAAATCACAGGCTTCCTTCAGACTTTCCTCTTATTAGGCTGCCTCCATCTTCACATTCAAGTCAGTATGCGCTTGGGGAACCAAAAATTGAACTCTAAATTATTGGTATCAGCTTAATCAAATTATAGGGAATGTTAATCTACTGTCCTCCTCCCCATCACGTTCCTGAGGCAGACATTAGCCCATTGGCGGGCTATTTGTTTCTCTCCCTCTTAGGAAGAAAGCCCTACCATGCATAGTTTGGCCAAGAGGCAGTGCCCAGTTCTCACTACGAAAATAAAAGGGGCTTTTTCTTTCCTTCTCACTGTCCCCAGGCAGCCAGGGTATGGGGCCTGGACTAGATTCAGCCAATTGGGAACTCCTTCCAGAGTTTACAGTCTTGAGAGAGTGACCCCAAGGTCAAAGGACAGATGGCATTAAATCCTAGAAGAGCAGGGGTGGTGTCCTGGCCATACCATTTCTGATAAAAGTCTAGGGTGGTGACTGCGAATTGGCATTTCTGACCAGGTGACACTGCTGTTCCCACAACCACACTTTGGAGAACCATTGGCCTAGAATATAGTAGAGCTTTCCCCAATGCTGTCCAAAAACTAGCAAAAATAGCCAATAAACAATGATTCAGGATCTTACTGGGATTTCCTTTGGTTTGTTGATTTCTCTGGTTATTGTTGCAGGTATATTATAGGTGACATGATGAATTTGGAAAGTTTTTATCTTATTTTTCTGAGCCAATAACAACTGTAAAATTTTGGAATGGTAGAAGCCTGGACATTTCCTTTGTTTATTTACAATAAAATTTTCATGTTGGAATTTTTAAAATTGAGCTTATTCTTAAAAATGTCTTTCTTTTATTAGATAATAAATTTAATTGTTTAAAACACTGCTCATCTAAGTGGGAACTACTCTCTAAACAAAATTACATTTTAAATAAATAATAGCAATTCAATAATTTTCTCATTTTCACTGGTGACCTTAGCTGTTTCTGAACATAGACTGTGGGGTTCTAGGATCTTTAAAGAAAGACTTTTTTTTTTTAAAGGAAGACTTTAAAGAAAGATTTTTCTAGAATTGTCCCTAATTACCTTGATGCATGTATTTGAAGAAGTAATATATACTTCAAATAATTCCACTGCCATAAAACACAGCAACTACATACCTACCACGTTGGGGAAAAGGAAAAATAGTGACAACACTATATGCTGGCAAGAATGCTGAGAATTATTGCTGGTATAAAAGTAAAATGCGATAGACACTCTGGAAAACAGTTTGGCAGTTTCCTTGTAAAACTAAATTTAATTTCCAATATGACTGAGCAATTGCACACTTGGACATTTATCCCAGAGAAGAGGAAAGCTTATGTGCATATAGAAACCTGTACACGAATGTTCATGATAGTTTATTTGGAATGGCCAAAAATGAGTTAGCCTAGCTGTCCTCAAAGGGTGAATGGTTAAGCAAACTGATAAAATAATAAAATGAAACCAACAACTGATACATGTAACAACTTGGATGATGAGCTATTGGTACATATAACAACTTGGATGATGAACTTGATGATACATATAACAACTTGGGTGATGAACTTGATATACATAAAACAACTTGGATGATGAGCTATTGATACATGTAACAACTTGAATGATGAACTTGATGATACATGTAACAACTTGGATAACTCTCCCGGGAATTATGCTGAGTGAGAAAAACCTAGCCCAAAAGATTACATTCTGCATGATTCTATCTATGTAACATTTTTTAATTGACAACATTTTAGAAATGGAGGACAGAATAGTAGTTGCCAAGTGTTGGGGGTGGGGCAAAAGGCGTAATTATAGACATGAGGGATCTCGTGGTGTTTGAACTGTTCAGTATTTTTAGTGTAGTGGGGGGTACTTCAACCCACACAGCTGTTAAAATTGTATGGAACTTACACACACACACACACACACACACACACAAATAAGTACAAGTAGAACTGGGAAAATCTGAATTTCATTCGATTGTGTCAATGTCAGCATCCTGGTTGTGGTATTATACTACAGTGTTGCAAATTGTTACCATTGGGGAAACTAGGCAAAGTGTTCAAGGAGTTTCTTCTCTGTGTTATTTCTTGCAACTGCATGTGAATCTACAATTATCTTGATAAAAACTTCAATTTAAAAAACCCAAGTAATTAACCCTACCAATAATGATCATATAGTAAGACTCAAATATTGGTAATATTAAATTTAGATTGTAATTTAGAGGAAGATCTTAAAGGCTTCTAGGCATAAAAGAATAAATAAGTGTGCTAACTAATTACAATTTTGTACATCCAATTGTTTGAAAAACTTCATGTTCATGTGGAAAGTAAAAGAAGCCTAGATCCCAGATCTAGGAAGGACCTTAAAAGCTAATCTGACCTAGCAACTGGCTGCTGAGGCACCAGCTAGGGTACAGCAATGTGCTCTCAAGAGACATTTGTTATAGCCGTCCACTCCCACCAGGAGCCCTGTGTACAGCATCCCAAACAGACTTCCCTTGGTCACAGCACTAGTAGGTTTTGGAGAAAAGACCAGTCCATGCATTTTACACATACTAATAAGAGCTACCATTTACCGAGTGCCTGATATAATAGACTGTTAAATCTACATCCACAGTTTAATTTAAATCCATGATTTCAGTTAAATGAAGGCTTTCAATTAAATCCATAATTTATTTTTAACTTTGGATGAGAGGCATTATTGTTTCCATTTTACAGGTGAACAAAGTAAGGCTTGGAAATTCAATTAACTTGCGCCAGTACCAGCTGGAGCCAGGGTAGTGTGGATATGTGTGGGTCATTGCTGTCCTCTTTTCAGCATACCCATTTCCTTCAAAAGGGACTATAGCTGTGCTTGCTCCTAAACAAATACATATGGGACATTCCCAATGTTATTTGCGTGATCATTTCCTTTGGATTAGAAGTTCTTAGTCTAGGGGCTATGAGACCTTACAAGAGTCACAAGTTTCAGATTGTGTACCCATTGAAATCAGATAACAAAACTTGGTGTGTATTTGCACACATGAATTTTTCTTGGGAAAGGGTTCATTGTTTCCATTGGATTCTCAAAAGAGGTTTGAGACTCAAAACACAGGGTAAGAATTACAGCAGTCAGACCCAAAGATAGATAGATAGATAGATAGATAGATAGATAGATAGATAGATAGATTTTAACTGGAAAATGTTTCAAATGCCCAGTAACACTGAATCAGGGAGGTGATACATCTGGGGGAAGTAAAATCAACTGCCAAATCCTACATAGAAAGCAGGGTCAAAACTGCTCTTTGTGAAGTCATTGCAAAGAGGATATTTGAAGGGATTCACCAAATTTCATCTCTGTCTCAGTAGAATTGTTTGACATTTTCCAACTATTTGTTCCAGATATCTTTAGAAGATAGTATTTTTGATAAACCTGATACATGATGAAAAGATATCATGGCACACCTCAAGTTCAATATAAGGGCTGGCCCACAGCCTTAAAACAAAATTGTGCCTGATGATTTTTAAGTGGGCAAATATCTTTTATCATCTTTATCAATTTTTAATGGACTCAGGTGTAAAGCTAGAAGATACAGCAGCTACTGGTGACTGTATTTATACTGAAATACATTCATTTTCATGCCTTTGCACAAACCATTTCTGTCTCCAATGCCCTTCCCCACTTCTTTGCCCAAGAAACTTGAACCAGTACTGCCATTGAGCTCTAGATCATGTCTTCTATGACTCTTCTAAGATCACCCCCATTTCTCTGATCCCATGCAGAATTCTTATAATCGATGTGCTAGCCCTCTGTAGACATTTCCATGCTGTGCCATTGTCAGTTGTTCATGTCCATTTCATCCAGTCAGCTGAGCCTCCCAAATGCTATAGCTGTGACTTATTTGTATTCCTTTCCTCTAGCCACGTAGTAGGTGGCCCATGTTTGTTGATGAAGAAAATATTAGCTTCCATTTAGGAAGGTCCTACTTGTGTAGGCTATGTTGAAAGACACCGTTAAATGTATCTAGCTAAATGACGACAGCAATTACTTGTTAATGAGTAAACAATGCCTTTCAGTAATTTCCAGAAGTGACCTCCTGACTCAGGTGCTGAGGAAACAATCGCGCAAAGAAGGTGCAGACATCTAGGCAGGTAAGAAAACAGGTTAATAAATGAAATGCTTTTAGGTGAAGAAAACAACTGGGGATCAGAACAGGGGCCATAGAGATAGTTAGTCTAGTTTAGAGAGAAGAGACTTATTGAATACGGAGGGAGAGATACTGATGACTGAAAGAGAAATGGAGATTACTCGCGTGCGATAGAGACTCTGGAAGGAATTTTTCCAACCCCGATTCACTATCAAAGAAACAAATGGATGCTAGATATGCTGCTCTGTTGCTTAAATATAGCTTACATTCTTAGATAGTTCACTAGAATCATTGCATGTCTGAGCTGCAAGGGGCTGGAGAAATGATGTAGGCCTGTCCTTTTATTTGATAGATTGAAGCTCAAAGAAGCCTTGAATCCAGCCCAGGAGACTCTTTCACCAGGCTCAGGCTGAGGCAGGAAGGCATGTCAAGGGTCTCTAGGTTGAGGGCTCTATTATGGACTGTGACTTCAGAAAAGGCTCATGGCTGCAGAAGGTGGCAACAATGGCTCAGAGCCTGGTTTCCTTAGGATACAAACCAAATCAATGCATTCAAAGAATTAGTTGATCAAAAACAAGTTTGATAAACAAACCCGGCTTTTTCTATGAGCGTATTATTTCCTCTCTATAACACATTAACAGAGAGGAGTTGGTTTGCTGGAGCTTTTAGTTCTAATCCTCAATGCTGGAAGGGAAATGTGACCAGAAGGCAGGGAAATACACGCTGTAAAGCTTTTTTGTTTGGTTAAATTGTATGCGGACTTGGATAGTAACAATTGTCTACATCTGTCTCCACTTTATCCTCCTCTTGAATCTTGCTCACTTTGTCCATATGTGGCACTTCCTGTGATTCTGGCAACTTTGTTACGGGTCAACAGAGAGCACTGGTTGAGCAAACACACCTAGAGGACTTTGTCTCTGAGGAATCACTCCTTGAAATTGCATTATCTAAAAGCTCTTTTCTAAAAAAAAAAAAAAAAAAAAGTATTGCCTACTTGTGCAAGGTGCTTGTGTAGTAACAGGCCACAGGTTCATGTAACTCTCCCTTCAAAAACTATCAGAAGCCCAGAGCCTTAAGTCACAGTCTTGGAAAAGAAGCTCGGTTCTCCGAACCTCAACGTCCGCATCCGCAAATAGGTTCCCTCTGAGAACGCGGCGAGGACCAAGGGAGACCGTCCCGCCCGCCTCTGGGCACCCCTGGCACTGGCTACCAGGGACCTCGTCTCCGCACGCCCGCGGCCCGTTCCGCTAGCCTCCGGGCGCGGGGTTCTGCTTTCCTCCTGGATCCCAGCGAGGTGGCCTTGGGCCTGGAAGAAGCGGGAAGCCGGGCCACAAACTCGAGACACAGCGCGCCCGCAGCTGGGCGAGCGACGCAGCCGCTGAGCGCGCCCCGCCCCGCGGGAACGCGCACGTACGCAGGCGGGGGGCGCACGGCGCGGGCGCGCGCGGGCCGGGCCGGCACGACGGCGGGAGCGCGCGCGGCTCCGGGAGGTGGCGGCGGAAGCGTCGAGGGCGGCGGGTGTCCGGCTCTGAGGTGGTGGTGGAGGCGGCAGAGGCGGCGGAGGCGGCGGCGGCTCCGGACTGGGCTGGGCTGGGAGCGAGCGAGAGTCGAGGGTGCCGAGTCGAGCGCCGATCCCCCGGCTCGACCATCCGCCCGCCGCCCGGACGCCTGGGCCGCGGAGTTTGTGTCCCGGCTCGGACCCCGGAGCCCAGCCCGGAGCCGTAACCTTGAGGCGGCGGCGGGGCCGGGCCGGGCCGGGCCGGGGGGCGGCGGCGCTGGATCCGCGGCTGCCCGATCGTTGGCGGGAGATGTCGAACCCCGGGACGCGCAGGAACGGCTCCAGCATCAAGATCCGTCTGACAGGTAAGGCTGCTGGGAGGCCCACACCGCCCCCTCCCCCAGCACCCACTGGCACCCCGCACGGCCCGTCAGCAGCCCAGGAATTTCCCGCGGAGCGCCCTGCTGAGGTGCCCTCCCCCACGCCGGCCGTTGTCCCAGGACCTCGTCACCCCCCTCCGCGAGTGCCCCTCGCTTCTCCCTCCGGCCCCGCCCCCTCGCTTCTCACCACCCCCCCGGCCGCCCTCCTGCTTCCCTCGATCTCTCCCCACCTGCCCCCTCGCGTCTCTCCTCCTGACCCCGCCCCCCGCTTCTCATTTCCCTTCTCGCTTTCTTCCCTCTCCCCTCACCTGCCCCCTCGCTTTTCCCTGCTGGCCCCGCCCCTCCCTTCTCCCCATCCTCTCTGTCATTTCTAGCCCCCGACCTGTCCCCGCGCTTCTCCCTTCTGCCCCCATCCCATTTCTTACCCCCTCCCCCATCTGCGCTCCTGCTTTCCCCTCTACCCCTTGCCTCCTTGCTTCTCCCCTGCTGGCCCCGCCCCTTCTCCCCTAGTTTCGCCCCCTCACTTTCCCTCCTAAACTCCGCCCCTCATTTTCTACCTAGTCCCGCCCTCCCCTATCTCCCAGCCCCGCCCCCTTGCTTCAGTCTCGCGGCCTCCACCCTTTCCTTCAGCCTCGAATTCCTCAATCCTATCTTGTAGCTTCTCCCGGGCCTGTTCTCACTTCCCCTCGGGCCAGACCACTTCAGTCTAGTCCACTTCCTTTCTCACTCCGGTTCACTATCTACTCTTGACTGTGCTTCTTCTATTCTTCGCTTTTCTGCATCGCACTTTACCATCGTCCCCTCCCACTCACGCATCCTTGAGCCCGGATTAGGCGTTGATTCCCGCCGCCGCCCCCGCAAATAAACACACGCACGCGTTGGAGGCTTTGGTAGCTGCTCTACCGCAGACTCTTTGATTCACTCATTTAGTCTTCAATGAAATGCCTGTGTCTTCTAGGTGGCTCTATAGTGCCACCTTCAAGGGTGAGCGCGAAGCTCTACTGTGGGCCTGCGACGTGGTGGTTTGGCTGTGTGTAGATGCCAACGGTGTTTGCTAGAGGTGCCCCTCGCTAGCGAGCCCTAGAAGCCCGGGACCAGTCCGCCCTTTCTCCCTCTCTCCAGCACTACGGGACTTCTGCTCGGCTCCCAGTTTAAATTCACAGCTGAAGCCGGATTGTAGTTTCGCAAATACAGTTCTGCTGGGGGACTTTCCAAACTCAAACATTTCCAGCTCTGAAAAGGAAATAAAAAGTTCAGGCTAATCCTTGTAAGGGGTTTTCCCCTGGATTTTTCTGTTCAGTGGCTAGTCTGATGAGGACTCCAAAGTCAGCCCCTTTCAAAGAGATGAGTATTTTGGTCACTTTGTCAGATGCATAGCCCTAAATCATTGGCAAAATCCGTGAAAACAGCAATGGGGGGTTGTTTTCAAACTCAGATTTCCTTTGAAAGTTCATAGTTGTTGCATGATCCTTTTTTGTTTGTTTCAAGAAGAGGGTTATAATTAGTTTTAGGTATAAAGATGTCAGATAAAGTTATGACCAGATAATATGACCAGATCAGCTAATGATTGGGATCCAAACCTAGACCCTGGGTTCTTTGCTTCTGGAGAAACATGGTCCTTTATTCCAAGGCTGGTAGGAAACACTTCTCACTCTGTAGATGCAGTACATACATTATTATTTTTATGGGTACATAAAAGCCACATTTTCTACTTTGTAATGCTTGTAAAACTTTAATTACTGACAACCTTAATTTGGTTTTCATTTACAAAGTAATCTTTAATTGACATCAGATTGGTTTCAGTTTTGTTAAAAGCAAAAGTAACTGATTTTCTGAGCAGAAATGCGATTAACATTTTAAAAGGAATAAGTTTTAATTACAGTGTTTGTGTCAAGTGTGTATATCATCAGTCCTAGTAAGCAGCTCTGGGTGTGGGCCTTTTCCTCATGAAAAGGAGGGCTTGGTTTGTCCTCCCAATTATTTTCATATTCAGGAATGGCACAGATAAATCCTGTAAGGAATTTTAATATTATTCGATAGCAATGGATCAGGTGATGAGCGTTCTTTTGAAACACCTTGTCCTTTCCCCCAGTTGATGTTAATGTTACCAGAGGATCTTGCAACAGGTTTGAGAGTTTAGGGGTGATTGCAGACACATGTGAAGCTAGTTGTCTATTGAAAGTTAATTTACATGGAAACGTTGGAGCTAGATATTTTGTTGACGATAGGCTAGGTTTTGGCCTCATCTTTAGGTTGTCAGGGGAAGTTTGAAATGCCTTCACTTCTGGCAAGTTGAATAGACATTTTTCAAAAGTTGTATACTTTTGTTACATGTTTCAGAGTTTATTTCCTTGGGTGATATTTGAAAAAGTGACTTAGAAATGACGGCTGTTCTGACTAGTGAATAGCACACAGAATGTAATTCGATGAAAAATATGAAGACAGTGGAGTTATAAAAGAGTATTTAGGACTTTGGGATCCACAGTTATACTTGGTGGTGAGTAGAATGTCGTATTGAGAATTAAGAGATTGGATTTTGGTCAGATCTGCCATGAACTGCATAATATGGAATAAATTATTTAATTCTTCTGTGTCTCAGTGTCCTCATATGTAAAATGAGATTTAAATTCTATAACATTCTTTGATTCTCCTCTTGAGATTTATCAATTTGACTTATTCCAAACTGCCATTGGGTGCTTATGCTTTCTGTTAGGTCTCAATCCTGATACTCAGAGATTTATGTTAAAACACAGGACTCATGTTTGATTTATGCCAAGCATTGTTTGTGTATTGACTACATTTATGCTTTCTTTTTCTTCCTATGGAACCCCTCTTGATTTCAAAAAACTGGGTAGTATGTTGAACTGCTTTGGAAACCTGGCCTAAGCAGTAGAAGAATGAGTCTTTGAAAGAATATAATTTTAATTAATGTCTGTGGTTTTTTAGCAGGATAATGGTTTTTAAAGGTTTCAGTAGGTTTTGGGGGCATAATATGTTCAATTTAAGTGATCTTTGTTAAAGAGCATTATCTTGTGGACATTTTAGAGTTTGTTGGCACATCAAACACTTGGAAAACATTTTTATTTTAAATTCAAACAGGATTTGTAAAAACTTGGTTCTTATGTGGTACACAAATGAATCCCAGATACGTTATTTAGGCCATTTTGGGTAAAAGGATGGAATTTTGAGATCTAAGGGTTCCACTGTGCTCTTCAAATAAATTAAATTTTATTCTAATGTTAACCAGTTAGTTGAAATACCAAATGCCTAAACTTTTTGTGCTTTTATGCCTTAAAATACTCCCAGTCCTCCTGGTGTTTTTATATCTTTCGGAGCATGACTGTGTATTGTAAGAAAAATTTCAATTCCTAGTTGGAAGAGCAGGGAGACGTTTTGTGATAGAATGGGGGAATGGAGACTATTTTTAAAGTTGTGTCACATGTGATATAAGGCTGACTTGTGTTTTGGCATCCAGACGGTGAAACTTAGGAACGGTTGTAGTAAATAGTTGTTAATAACTTTATTGATTAATAACAGGTGACCTAATTGATTCAAAATAGTTAAGTTTCTCTTAAGAAAGATAAAGTTGTCAAGAGCATTGCCTTTGTCAATTTGTACCAGCAAAAAGCTTCCCTTATGTAAGGCAGGCAAAACTTTTAACAACTGTAACTCGGGTAAGGTGGAATTTCTAGCCATTTAGCCATGCGCTACACCTGAGTTTGCATATTTTCTTCAGGGCTGGCTTACGTTTATGAGGTACAGTCAAGGAAGGCACTTCTTTCAGTGGAATTATCTTAGGGTGTGGGATGGGTTAAGTCAAATAGTATTGCAAAACTTAAATTGCAATTATACTTTAAAAGGAGTCACATGCTAAAAAAAAGTCATGCTGCCAAATACAGATTCTATTATTGACTTTATTTGTGATTTGATTGCATTTGCGTTGTCTTAAGAAAACCTTTTTTAAAAATCCATTTTCTTTATACTTTTTTGACCCACCTAACAGACTTAAGGAATGAAATGTTTCATATACTTTATTTCTATTTTTACAGTAGTTGTGATTTATCAAACTAGAATTTTCACCTTCAAGTCTTTGTCAAAGTTCAAAACTCCTATTTTTGCAACCATGAGCGTTGAGTCTGGACTTCGAGTTTTTCCTTATACACATTTCATTTTCTCTTTTCGGTCACATTGTCAGGTTCTAGTGTGGAACACTGAGTGAACCGGGATGATTCTGGGGGCCGAGTCACTTAATGAAGTATTTCATCATGAATAATAAAAAAAAACCCATAATATTTCAACATCAGCTCAATGATCCAGTTAACTAGATTGGTTATTGTGTAACACATTTGTGGGCATAGTTAAAAGTTAAAATAGCTGAATTATGCAGTTTAGTGAGTGCTAAGACTGAAAGGGAAGTAAAAAAGATCTTCTGAAATGGATGAAATAATTTGGTATTTTCTAGTTGAGAAACCCTAATTTTTAGGATTCGTAGGATTCTTATTTGGGTCAAATTTTCATAATTTCAAAACTTTTCGAGTTAAATTATTTTTAATAAATAGAGAATAAAAATATGTGTGTTTGGGGGTCACTGAACAACTTACGTTACAGGTTGTCGTAGGCGAATTTTATTGAGAGAAAGGCCCAAACTTAAATTGGCTTCTAGTCCACAACACTGACTAGCTAACCAGCCCCTACGGCCACTCTAGTCAAAGACAAGCTGCAGAGCTGTGATGGAAAGACAAAAGCCTCCAGCCATGTGGATGAGGCAAATCTTCTTTTAAAATATTGGAATTACTGTTGTGTCTACAGATGCAATTTACTCCATTTAGACATTTAAACTAAGTGGAATGTTATTTCCATATTTCTGGATTAAAGGGGAAAAAATCTTTTTATTGTTTTAAAACAAGGCTTAAATAATGCACAATCAGTGCGGCTGGTGATGCACCCCACTCTGTAATTCCAGCTGTGTTCACCTCCATTGCAGCTGAAAGGAATTCTAATTGGGTGAGGAATGTCGGCAACAACATCATGTATCACTGAGCATGAACCTATTATGCTGGCTGCTGGGTGATGCATATCAGATGTTTGAAGCTCCTGAGTCAAACTTGGAGGTTGCTTTCAGGACCTGGAAGAGAACGGGTTGTAGATGGCAGCCTGCTTTATCGTCTGTTGGGCATCCCTAAATTCTATAAAGGCCATCTGTGCTTTCTTGTGGCTTAAACACTGGATTTGGGAATTAGAAAGTCTGAATCCTACTTCTAACTCTCAAAAGTGCCACAATGAAGAAATGGGGTGGGGTGGAATTTTAATATTTTCATGACTCAGTTTTTCTATCTGTAACGCCTTTTTATATCACACAAGGACTTGGTATAGATTAAATAGTTTGAGTAGATATGAATTATTTATAGAGTAGTACAATGTAAATAGAGCCCTAGATTCCTGTTACTTCTTATTAAACCATTATGTAAAT
Organism: Eonycteris spelaea; assembly: GCA_003508835.1. Lineage (NCBI taxonomy): Eukaryota > Metazoa > Chordata > Mammalia > Chiroptera > Pteropodidae > Eonycteris > Eonycteris spelaea. The sequence continues at coordinate 1,037,717 of PUFA01000196.1, forward strand.
ACTAAAGTTAATGAGGTACTTTAACATTGAAGAAAAGCTGTAGACCTATGGATAAACATGGAAAAATAATATCCAAGAACGAATTGTGAAGTTCTCTATGCATTCAGAAAGTTCCTTAGGGAAATAGTGTTATAAGCCAAAGCCGGCATCATCTTTAATTATGAAACCTTGGAAGTATTCCCTTAAAATCAGGAACAGTATAGGGGTGTACGCTGTCACAGTTGTTAATAACTAAAGAAAGACATAAGGAAGCAGAAAGCAAAATTGCTGTTATTTGCAGGTGATGCGATCTTATATCTTAAATCCAAAGCAATCAGCTGGAAAGTAATTATAAACAATGACAAAACTTTAGTAGTCAGAAAACTTCTCCACGGTTGAATAAAATGGGTGAAAATCGATATGCAAAGGCAAACTAGGGAAAACAATTTGCCTATTTGAAAATGAAAGCCTGGCTTCCTTAATATAGAAAGAGCTTTCAAAATCAGTTAGAAAAAGGCCAATGACCTATTTGGCAAACAATATGGACAATTCACAGAAAAGAATGAAAATGGATTTCAAAACAAAATATCAAAACTAAAGGTTAAACAGTTTTCCATCTAGTAGATTGGCAGAGACCAGAGCGTTTAAAAATATGATGACAGGTGTGCAAGAGCAGAAACGCTTGAGAATGTAAATTAATACAGTAGAGTGAGGAGGGCAGTTTGGTACTGTCAGATAGTAAACGTCTGCTTTAACAATTCTGCCCCCAGGAATTTTTCTTACAGATACATTCACACATTTATGTAGAGTCTTGTGTGCAAAATTATGGCAGCATTGTTTGATATTATGAAAGACTGAATATGATCAGTAGAGAGCTAGTTAAATTATGGTATATCTCCAGGATGTGTAGTTGTTTAAAAGAATAAGATAGTGCTTTATTTTCTGATATGGAACATTCTCCAATATATATTATTGAGTGGGAGAAAAGAGCTTGGTTTAGAAAAGTAGATATTTTATAGACTACTTCAATAATAAAACAAAATGGAATTTACAGGTGTGTTTGTATAGACCATCACTGCAAGGATACTGTTGAAAACATTGTTTGTGATTTCCTCTGGGGAGGAGAATTGGGGCTAGAGGGTCCAGATGAGAGACTTCTTGTCACTGTGTTCCTTTTCTATTGTTTAATCTCCCCCTACCTTTTCCCTTCTTGAACACAGATTTCTTTCTTTTCAACAATTAAAAATGTTAAAAACGAAAAAGAATCTACAGCTCTTAAGAGTGTCTTAAAGCAACTAGTACATTATTGCCAGTAGTAATTGTTTTCAAAAGTAGATGTTCTGAAAACTCAAAATAATTGTGCCAAATATTTTTCAAAGAAATAAAATAGCCTTTATGGGTACATATCAGTGTTTATGGCTATTTCCTCACCAGGAGGATTCCTGGGTTCTAGAGAGTGAAATACTTCGCATTCTCTATAGGTCTGAACAAACCTATTTTCCTTGAGAATATGTTCTGATACGGAACATATTCTAAAAAAAAAAAAAAAAAAAAAAAAAAAATTCTTCCAGCATGATATTACAGTAAGCCCAAATGATTCCAGATCCAGAAATCTGGTCCTGCTTAGACCTGCTTTCTAAGGTGAGTCCTTTGAAAGATGGGTGTCTTGACTCTGAATAATAGTGCTGGTTTATATCATTTATTTGGAATGTCATTTGAGGTTATCACCTGCTTTTTCTATAAAAGTGTAAAATGTAACTGCAGGTAATTTATTGCCTTTTTTCCCTTTTAGATCTTTGGGATAAAATCCTAAATTTTACTGGATTGTATTTCTACATGCATTACCTACAAATTATAGATTTGAGAATTGCATGATGCCTGTTTAAACATGTCAGTATTATTAACACCTTATTTTTTACATTGTTTTATAGTTTCCAAAGAGTTATCCTATACATTTCCTAACTTGAGCCAAGATATCAAGCCAAGCTCAAAAAGGGGTGGTTTTTTGCATATGTTTTTATTTCTAGGTTTCAAAAAATTAAAAAAGCATGCTGGCATGCAATTTTATTATTTAAAAGCACATTTTACAAGAGAGCACGATAGTTCCTCTTGTACTGAATGGATAACCATTTCATGTGCAGATTAAAAATACTCAGAAGCGTGCTTAATCCAACCAATAATAAATTCACATGCTTTACAAAAATCAATAGTCATGTGCAGGAGAAGGCTCACATTTACTCATGGGACATCAATTTAACTTTTAGGCTTTAGTGAGGATAATTTGCACTCACAAAATTAGACAAGCTTTTTGGGGTTAAAGTAGCCTTTTTTCCCCTCCATAATTATGCAAGGTTAGCAACATGACATTCCTGTTCTTCCTCAAACGTGCCTAGTAGACACCCAAGACTTAACATGCCACAGTCTTCTTAACACTCCCTCCCCAGAAACCTTTTCTTCAGTCTTCCCCACTTCATTGAATCTAACTAGTTGCTCAAACCAAAAACCAGGATTGTCATTGTTTAGATCTAATTTATCTTCAAGTCCCTTGCTTTCTGCCATCACAGTTTACCTGGACTGTGTCTTCTCTTCATGTTCATTGCCGCCATTCTATTTTCAGCTGTGATCACCTCTAGCTTGGACAAATGCTTCTTGCTTTTTTTAATTTAAATATTGCTTGCAACCCAGACCAGCCTGCTACAATATTAGTTGTTTCTCTATTTCAGACGTGTTAAAAGATTAATCTTAAAAGTCCTCATTTGGGCTAATTCTGAAGTAGAGATGAACAGTGACTTGCTAGCATCACCCTTCTCCTTGCTAGTGCAGCATCTTCACACTGCTGCATTCACTACTTCTAGCTTCAGCTCCAGGAGCAGTGGTGAGGATGGTCGGTTGTCTTTGTCAGGGTAACGTGGAGCTTCTCATGGTCTGGTGATTTAGGGATGGCCAATGACAAGTTTAATTGTGTACAATGGTGGAGAGAGATCAGGAAACCAAATTGAAGCCTACTATTTGAAGAAATTGGGAGTGGGAACTGTATAGTAGTCTTTACATTCCAGAACACATGGTACATTCTCCTGTACAGGAACAGCACATCGATTGCCTCTGGATAACTCATGATTTTATCACCCTTGTCATTATGCCCCAAGATGCTCTGACCCTCATCTGCCCTATCTTAGTAAGTGACATCATCAGCCAGTTGCTTAGACCAAAAACCTCGGTGTCCTCCTTGATTCTCTTCTTTTCTCTCTCGTCCTCAAGAAGTAGTCGACTCTGACCTCAGATACCATTTCCTGAGCCTTTTCATTCTCTCCATCTCCACTATTACCACCGTAGGCCAAGGCATTGTCACCTCTCACTTGGATGCCTGCAATAGTCAGTCATCTGAATGGTTTCTCTGCTTCTATGTACTGAAATACCCTACACACAAAGGAAAGGGCAGTGTACAGTTCATTGAAAATTTTATAAACTGAACATACCTGTGTAACTAAGATCAGTGGTTCTCGGGGGCAGTTTTGTCCCCCAAGGAACATTTGGCGATGTCTGGAGATGTTTTTGATCATTATAGCTCTGTGAGTACTAGTGGCATCTAGTGGGTAGAGGCCAGGGCTGCTGCTGAACATGCACAGAACTGATGCCTGCAACAAAGAATTATCCAGTCCAGAATGTCAATAGTGCTGGAGAAACTCTGATCTAGATCAAAAAATAAAATATTACTAGTACCTGGACTACCCCACCCCCAAAGATAATCACTGTCCTTGACTTCTAACAGCCTGTTTCTAATTTCATGTTAATGGAATCATCCAGTATGCATTCTTTTGTGATGGGCTTCTTTTGCTTGATATTGTATTTGTGAAGTTCACTATATTGTGAGTTGGCTGTATGTCATTCTTCCTCTTCACGGAGTAGTATTCTGTTACGTGAACAAACCATAATGTATCCCTTTACCAGATGATAGGCAATTGGATAGTTTCTAGTTTTGGCTGTTAAGAATGCCTCTAGGGACATTCACATGTGCGACCTTTGGTGAGGATATGTATACATTTCTGTTGGGTGTATGTTTCAGAAGGGAAGTGCCAGGTCATAGAGTGGGCAGATGTTTAACTTTAGTAAAGTACATCCCCACCAGCAGTGTATGAGTGTTCCAGTTGCTCCATACCTTTGCCAACCTTGGTGTTTTCTTTTTTATTTTAACACTTTTTTGGGGTGTGGCATGGTGTCATTTTGTGATTTTGCTTCTACTTAGACTTTTCTCAAATCCTTACCTTTAATGGCAACCTCAGACATCTTATTTTTTATTATTTTTTTAAGATATTGCTTTGGTATATGCATTGCAATACCCAAGGTTTTCTCCTCTCCCAAGAGACAATTTCAACACCCTCGTAGGCGGTACCGTCTATCAGGAATGAATGACTTACCCTAGTGTGTGTCAGAGTCAACCCAAGGGCTTGTTAAAACTCAGATTGCAGGTACCCACCTCTAGCCACTAGCAAGTATGTTTATATAGGTCTGTGTTTGGATATAATGTAAAAAAAGGCAAAAAGAGAATTTTAGTCAAAACCTTAAAAATTCGTTTCTGTGAATAGTTTGATTTATTACTTAGATAATATTTTGTCCCCATACCAGATTTCCTTCCTGAGATCTCCTATGTATGTTCAGACTTGTTTTCTTTTCACATAAGTAGTTCTGTATTAAAATGATATGAACAGAGAGAATTGTATTTGGTCCAGAAAGAAATAGATGCATAGTTTCCACACAATCACACAATGTGAGTTTTATCTATTTAATCTTTTACTATTATAAACACATTCGTTCTCCCTAAAGCCCCAAATAAAGTGACTTGTATTTTGTGAGTCATGTATTATGAGCATTACCTTAGGATTTAAGTATGACTTAATTATGCTTTCAGTTTTTTATTTATTTTAAAATTGAAGTATAATTGACATATAACATATTAGTTTCAGGTGTACAACATAATGATTAGATATTTCTATACATTGTAAAACAATCACCACAATAAGGCTAGTTAATATCACTCCCCTTGCATAGTTACACAAATTTTTTTCATGTGATGAGAACTCTTAAGATGTACTCTCAGCAACTTTCAAATATGCAATATATTTTTAACTTTTAATTTTGAAGTAATTATAGATTCACAGGAATTTGAGAAGAAATGTACAGAGAAGTCCTTGTGCCCTTTACTCAGCCTCCCCAATTTTTAACATTCTGCATAACTTTGGTATAATATCAAACCCAGGAAATTGGCAATCAACATTGGTACAATCCACAGGGCTTATTCAGATTTCACCAGTTCCATGTGCGTGTGTGAGTGTGTGTGGAGTTCTGTGCAGTCTTATCACGTGTAGATTTATATAACCACCACCGCGATCAACAGCTGTATTGCCATCACAAAGCTCCATTGTGCTAGCTATCCCTTTAGAGCCACACCCATCCTCGGGACCCCTGGCAATCACTCTTCTGTTCGCCATCTCAAAATCTTTTCAAAGCATAAGTCAGATCATGTCATTCTCCTCCTTAAAGTCCTCTAGTGGCTTCCTACTCATAATAAAATCATTTCCCTCTGTGATTCTGCCAGTCTGCCTTTCAAGCCTCCTCTTTGTCACTCTCTCCCTTGTCTTATTGGAGGACACCTCTTCTGGAGGCAGCATTGTTTTAGTTGGCCACTCCTTTTTGGCCACATTGTGAATTAGGGGACCTGGGGGCTGGGCAGTCACAGGCTGTTGTCAGCCAGGCTTGGGGTTTCTTTGACTGTACAGCACTCAAAAAACCTAGTCTGTTTTCTCCTCTGCTTCTGGGCAATTTCAAGGGCTTGAACCAAAGCCTGACATGTTCTCAGGGCTAGAATTTGGCCCATCTCCCTACCTTTGGTTTCCTGGCCTTCCCCTTCGCCTGTCCCTCGGGGCCATTGCAAACACTTGGTGGGCCGGAGGGGCCTTGTTCACTCACCCCTCACTCGTGATGCTCTGCATTTGTATCTCAAATGATGTGTCCCGTTTTTAGGATGAGAATACCTCACAGTGTTTAATCTTGAGCTACCTGGGGGTAGGGTTCTTTAGTCCACCCTACTGCACAGTATTATCTCTTGCCCAGTCATCCACCTCCCTCTTTTGCCTGTTCTCATTCTTCAAATCTCTTCAATTACAATTTGTAGCAGAAAGGGCCTCTTTCAGCAGAGGCAAATTTTCTTCCCTTTTCACTCGTCTCTTTATAGGTCCTTAGGAAATGCTGTGAGGGCACATCAAGTCACAATCTGATTGTTTCTTTCTTTGATAATAAAGGTAGTTAAATGCTCAGGCCAAGTCAGGACGGTGTTCATTGAGTTTTACCCTGCTTCCATTCTTCAGCTGATTTCACATTTTTACTTCTGTGTTGTATTTACAATACCATACTGCTTGATACGGATTTTTTAAATTAACTTTTAAAAAGCAGGATGTTTTCATATGTAATTAGCAGAAAATCTAACATAAATTGGCTCAACAAAAAGAATTTTATTCAAGAAATTAACTGAAAATCCAAAAGTATTTCCAGTGCCATGACAAGAACCTGGTTGCTCTCATTTCTCGGTGCTGTGACCTCACAGCCTTCTTGGCTCTTTCTCTTATGTTCAAAAGGTCACTACCAGCAGCTCCCCTGGCTCTTTGCTTCTCGCTTTAACCAGCAGAAAGGTTAAAAGTCCACTTCCCAAACAGCTCATTCTTGCAATAGATGTCCTAGAGCTGAATCCTCTTGTCTGACTGGCCTAATTTGGTCACATGGGCATCTCTGAACCAACCATGGTGGCTAGGATGATGGGATGTGTTGGTTGGACAATTACGGTCCGTCTCAGAATCTAGTAATGGTGGTGTTAGTCCCACACAGCATATAGGACTGGGACCTTTGAGGGAACAGGAAAATGGATGCTAGGAAGGCAACTAACAAATAATTAGACAATACCATTTTAAAAAATGTATAATTCTAGCTTTGTGTATGCTGAAAGTAAGGATGGCAAGCTACCATTTAATGAACTTCTGAAAAAGAAGTTTGCCTTTGTAGTAGTATAAGGCAAAAGATGCGTGTTTGTAAAGGTGCCACTTTTGCCAAGAGTTAGGCATGGTAGCTTTATGTGTGAACTTAACCCGAAAATTTCATGGTCAGTTTTTATTATTGAATGTTTCTGGACTGTTGTGTACTGTTGTTTTATTTGGGATTATTTCAGTACTAAGATTTAAACAATTCAGATTATAGGGATGCATTCTTACATCATTTCTCTAGAGATAATAGGGTATTTTAAGAATGAAAAATGCATGTTAATTGTAAATTGGATTCAGGTTGTATAGAAAGAAAATTTTGGTTTTTAGGCAAGAGTATAATTTTTTTTATTAGTTGAATACCAACCTTCTCTGTAATAAAGGCTTTGAATTAGTGTATCTGTTTTTGATACTTAGAGCTCTGTATTTTCACTCCTATAGTCATTTTAAAAAGTGCTTATGGAATGTTTGGCTCACCTTCGAACACATGCTTCAAGAAATGGTCGGCGCTCTCAGACCCTGATGCTCCTCCTTCCATGGAGTGAGTGAGGCAGGGTGTCAAGAGCTGGGCAGGAGCCAGCTGTGCCTTTAGACAAGTAACCTCATCTCTTAGGTTCCTCGGCTATCAAAATGGGGAAAATAAGCAGAGCCTCTTCAGAATGTTGTGGGTATTAAATAAAATAATCCATATGCAGTGTCTGGTACACAGTGTTCAATGTATGTTAGCTGATGTTAACATTGTCGTATTTTAGTGAATCTCAGTTAATTTTGATTGAAAGTCACACCATTGTTTTATATACCACTAAAAAAGAAATACCAGTAATTACAGTATAACATATGATTCATTTGAACATTTCAGAGACGTTAAAATATATTTTTTAAAATGTGCCTTAGAATCAATAATATATGGTATTCTGGCTGTCTCTGACTTGAAAGTCTTGGAAATTGTTTGCATACCCACAAATTAATGCCATCTGTCTTCAGTTTAAACATAACACAGTTTGATCTAAAGTTTCTTTTCATTTTTGTTTTTGTCCTAAACTTACATTGGGTTTGGTTTCATATGTTTCATTATTGGCAATGTAATAATTATTGATTCATCGTATAGGTTTAATAATGGATTATACAGCACCCATGATAGGCTTGCTAACTTTCGTTATTTGCTTTACCTCAGCAATTTAGAAAACATTTGAGGTACGCCTTAGGAAATCATTAATATTGGTTGAATAAACCTATTTGGAAGCTAAAGACAGGTTAAATGATAGCGCCTGTAACCTTTTAGAACAGCCCAAGTTGTTGGCAGAAAGCCTGGTAAGGAAAACGCCTTTGATACACCCAAACACATTCAGTGTAGAAAGCATAATACTGATATTTGAAAGCAATGCGTGGTAGTTGATTGTCCACTAAAATATAAATGTGGACAGTATATTGTAGGGGTTGAGACATAGTCACAAGCTATTTATGTATCAACTTGGTGTAGTAAAAAGTTGCTATGTAATATGCTTAGCATAAATTTAGAAGTAAAACCTGTAAGGATATCACATAACCTTGCTAGAGTGCTGTTTCTCTTGGAGCCTGGTATTTATAATATTGTGAATGGAGTAGTATGAGCCTGGTTGTTGTTTTTAGTCCAACTTTTTATATGGATTCTAGAAGTCTTTTGAGAGACTTGACCTGTTTACTTATTGCATTATTTAGGGCTTACTTCATAAGCTGAACACCAGCAGGATTCTACTTTTAAGACAACCACATGAACGTACAGATGTGCTGTTGGGTTGTCTTGTCATAAGCCCCAGAGGCTGCCCCCTGGCACATCTGGTACATGAAGTCTTTAAATGTTATTTGAGGATGTTGATTAAGATTTTGGAAAAGACTGCATCTCATTGTATTCCATATTTTAATATTTTAATGGCATTTGTAAACAGATTGTCTTTCTGGAAATCCACGAGGGTTTGTTTGCTGTATTTTGTATAGGGTTCAGCTGAACAGTATGAAAAATATACCTTTAGGAAAGGAGTTTTACTGTAGAAAATGGTATCTGAATTGAAGTAACAGGAAAATAATTTCCTAAAGGAGACAGTTTATCAACTTAAGTACTTTTCTCATCACCTGCGTAGTAGTGATGTTTCTATTTAGAATATGCAGAAGCCAGTCCAAGATCTTTCAACAAGGCTTTACAAAAGGATACGATTATGTCAGTGTTACTCCAGGTGTTTAATTTCAGGCAGAATGAGTCAAGGATATGGTGTTTCTTATATTAGATTGGAATAGATTGGACTTTATTCAGAAGAAAAACTCAGACTCATTAATTTGAAGTGTATATATCAGAGCCTAAAAAACACTTTAGTTTTAAAATAGATAGTGCATGCACATGCTATAAAAGGGTACCCATTAAAAAAGAGTCTCTCTTCTTCCATGTCCCTTGTCAATGGGCTTGCCTCCAGAGAGGTAACTATTCTTACCTTAGCATTACTCTAGTTTCTCCTGTATTCTTCCAGAGATTTTGTGTTCCCTTCCTTTTCTCTCACTCTCCCTTTCTCTTTATTACAGATGATGGCATATTATTTGCACTATTGTGCACTTTGCTTTTTAGGGGGATGGCTCTAATTTCATTCCTCCCAAGCTGCTTCTGTGGCAGAAACATCGCTGCTCTATTTGCTCTTCAGCATTTCCCAGCTACTCAGCAGTTAGGTGGGACCATGTGATTGGGTCTGGCCAGTGGCCGTGAGGAGGGATTTGTCCCACTCTGGGCCTGAAGCAGTAAGAGCCTGCAGCTCTGCTGTGGAGCCCCTGAGCTGTGTATCATAGGGTGGGGCCTCTATCAGCGTGGGTCCCTGAATGATTATGTGGAGCAGAGGGTCCCTGTCCACCTAGCCTGCCCCCTCCACACACACACATTCAACATATGCTGCATATGTAGTGATGGCAAGGAATGAACTTCGGATGTGTTTATTTCTTCCTGCATCATATAAACCACTCCTGATTGATGGAGTCTTTCTTCTTAACAGCTGTGAAATGCATGACACTTTGAATGAACCCAGTTTGGATGATCTGATAGTTTGTTAAAGAACAAAAGAACATCTAATTAGACAATAATCATTTTAAGTAAATACATTTTACCTCACTGTGTTACTACACAAAAGACTGTGGATGTATCAAAAATGTAAAGGGAAAAGAGGCATTTTATTTTAGTGAGTCTTGAGTCTTTATAGTTCATAATTTTTGCATTCGAATTTGATATTAAATTTCTAGTCATTATTTCTAGAGGAGGATAAGCACCAAAGCCGTATCCAATAGCTTCTCCCAGTATTGAGCAGGATACTTAAGGATGACTAAAGTATTGCAAAAACATAGTCGTCTCTACCCAGAACTTAACAGGAAAAAGGAAGAGAGACATTCACTGGAAACAGTTAAACACAATAAGGAAAGCACCACAGTAATAACAGAAAGACAGCATGAAGCAAGAGCGTGGCCTTTCTGCAGGTCAGACCAAGGTAGGAGATGCCAGACAAGTAGAGAAACAGAGGACACGGGCTTTGGTGGCAGTGGTGAGGTGACGGAGAGACTTGATCAGAGGTGAGGTGATAAATTCTCATTTCTGAGGCCTGCTGTGTAGTGGAAAGGGTTTTTGTATTCAGAGGACAGCACAGGAGCTGGTGAGTAGAGTAGTGTAGTGGCCACAAGGCTGGACACTGGAGGCCTGGGTTCCGATCCTGGCTTGGCGCCTTCCTAGCCATGGAAAGTGCTAGGAAGGCTGCACCAGCGTAAGTGCTTAAAGAAGTTACTTGTGATGTCCGCTGCTGCTGGGGCTTGGAAAGAAATTTAGTAACAGAAACAGCTGATGAGAGAATAAATCAGGCCCCTTCACAGTGTTATGTTACTTTGTTTATGCAAATACTGGGTGGTAGTCTTTCTAGGTACAAGGAGTTCTTGTTTGGGGCCAAGGTAGGCTAAACCGTCTACACAGTTTCTCTGAACAAACATTTATTGAATAACTACTATGTTCTAGGTTGTCTGGCAACCATCATGAAGGGGATAGACCAGAGGAAGGAAATACTGTTTACTGAGTCTGTTGTTACAAAGTTAACATTAGATCCCCTATTTGGCCCTTGAAAAACCATTCCAAGTACAGGAGATAAGTGTCTGTAAAGCAAGTTAAGTGTTGTAAGTACTAAATGATGTTGGGAGTTCTGATAAAATGCAGCCAGCTCTCGGGTTGAGTGAGCACTTCCTCAGATGCACTCTAGAATCTTGCTGGTTGATTGCAACGTGCTTACTTAAAACTTTCTTAGAAGTTCTAACACTGGGCCTCCTTCCATTTACAATCAGGTACTGATTTGTGGGCCAAGTGAATCAAATGTAAAGTGCACAGGAGGGGATTGTTCAGGGTAGGGAGGCAAACCCCTTGAGAGCTTCTGGCCTATTTCCCTTTCCTTGTCTCTGCCCTGGGTGACTTATACTGGGTTTGTGTGACTTTCACACCCAAAGTTTGGAGTCTCTCCAAAAGTATTCTAGAATGAGAGTCTACCAAGTGCTTGCTTTAGAGTTTCTGTGTTGGGATGCAGTTCTTTGAAGTGCCCCTTCTATCCTTTGGCCTTTTGAAATGGAAGCTAGGTCAGGTACGCAAACTCCATACTGTAGAATTATAAGGTGAATGCCGTGGTTAGAATATGGTTTTAGAGCACAATTAACCGGGGTTTCAGTTCCTGCTTTGCTGCTCAGGAGCTGGGTGACTTTAGGCAATAATGATAAAAGATATTTGTCAATTATTGAAGCTTTTACTACTTGCCAGGCAGGCACTGTGTATGCTAAGTGCTTTTTTATGAGTTATATTTCCTCCTGTCTGTCAAATTACAAGGTAGGTACTCTTCTTGTCCCCATTCTGGAGACAGTGGAGTGCAATGCCGTCAGCAGACCCAGTTCCACCACATACCAGTGGCCTTGGGCAAATCACACATTTCATCTGTAAGCCTCAGACAATACCTGCCTCATAAAGCTGTTGCAAGGAATAAATGAAGCAACTCACACCCAGCTGTTGGCCAGCATCTGGGAAGGGCTAGCTTGCCTAAAGTAGACTAAAGTGTAACTGCTTTGTAAAATTATTTTGCTGCTTATTTTATAAGTTGGGGTGAACCTTGTTTCTGGATCTAGTTATTTTCTTTTTTGTCTCCAAATTATTCATTAAACATCATTCAGTTAGATGCTTTCATGTTCAGTCAACCACCCCAGAAAGCGATCACATCGAGGACCGTTAGGGGCTGGGTGGGGGAAGTGGCCCTGGCATTATTGTGGCACAGATGAGTAAAGACATGAAAAGGAAAGAATATATGTTCTCCCCAAATCGCTACCACTTCTTACCAACCTAGTATTTTTATCGCTCTTTACTGCTTGACCTACACCTATTGTTTATTTACTAAACATCAGAATAAACTGTGCCTTATTATTTATTGCATATATTTTATGCAAGTGCCACTCTGTAATTATGGTTCCATTAAAAAAATAAAATTTCGATGACTTCCGAAAGTTTGAAAATTCTTGATTTAAGCTAAATAACCTCATACTGTTTTTCTGTTTGGTTTGGTCTTTGTCACCCCTCTCCCTGCGAAACTTTACATTCTAATTATTGTCATGAAGCTGGTTGTCACTTTGAGATAGAGCATTTCATGGTTCCACTTAATTAGCCTTTAAACTCATGAACCAAGTTTAGGAGAGAATCTGCCAGTATAGATAATTGTTGGATCTTGGAGACATTTGAACGGTACCCAAAGACACCACCAGTGATTGTCCAAAAGACACAAGAGAAATGATGTGAAATTATGATTGTGTAAAAAAATGGTTGCTGTCAGTGCGATTGCATCTTCTTGGTAGTGGGAGGACAAGGACATGACCGTTTCAGAAATGCTACAAACAGTCGTTGTTTTCATTGTGTCCTAACAGCCTGGACGACTACTAAGGGCGGTGGGGGGGGGCACTTTGAAGGAAACATGCGCAGTGGCCCAGATACTGAAGACTCTGCTCCCCGAATCCCACACGGTGCAAGTACTTTTGGGAGCTCATTTGAACAATAGTTTTCCCCTGAAGTTTGAGGAGCTTGGCCTTGGGCGTGGTGCTTCCCTCCACCGTTTGTATAGTTTCCAGACTGCTATGATTTTATCTCTCAGTAATGTTCCAGGAGGTTTTCATGAAAATAGAAAATTGCCAAACCGCCTATCAAACCGAGTTTGAAAAGAGACCTCTTGGGAAAGGACAAACTAAGTATTCTAAGTGGTCTGCGATCCAAAGCATTTCCTGGGCTGAGTGTTTATCAAGGCTAGGCTTTACTTCCAAACTAAGCTTGAGAAGAATCTGGGCCTGCTTCCCAGCTGATTGGGGGTGGGGAGAAGAGGAGGAAGCGAGTCTGGAAGAATGGAGAAAAATCTCACTCTTTTTATCTCTTACACAGTTATCTGCTGAAACCTGTCTATAGAAGTGGCTTGCAAAATAGAACCATTTAGGAGTATGAAGTGAGTGAGATAGGCTGTTATGTAGTCTTAAAAACTATGTATACACATATATGTACATATACATGTATATCTATAACATTTTAATTATATTCTGGGGATGGAACTTTGGGTCAGATTAACTTGTCAGTGGATTGGCCCTGTTCTTCAAGGTTAAAAAGCAGAGAAAAGAGCGTTATCTCTGTTAATTGTCATTAACCTCAAGTCAAGAGTGTTTTGCTGTGATTCTTATCTCAAGAGTTCAAGGTCTCAATTGATACATTTGGGAAGAGTGAGGTGTTTAAGGAAATAGTAGTGGTAAGTAAATAATGGTTTATCCTTCCTGTCTGACTCAGTGTCGGAGACCTCTTTTTAGACAATATGTTGATTTCAGTTCCTCGATACTGATTTTATCATACAGACATCCAGGTATAGAGAGTTGTTTCTTGCTCTCTTAGTAGAAATTTTATACCGAAAACCTGTCTCCCTTATTTCACTGTTTCTTTCCCTTAAAGTTTTTGTAGTCACTACTTCTTTATTGAGACTTAAGATGGTGGAAGTGCCAGAAGGAAATTTCTGTGGCCTGAGTAGTGCCAGCTTTCTGTCCTCAATGACGACACGTTTATATGTATTTTAAAGTTGCCACCCCCCCCCACCACCACCACCAATGTGTTGCTGTGCGTGTGGGTCCCCTAGCTGAAGAGGCTGGCATTAATGGTGAAAGACTTCAATCTAAATTTACATTCTGTTCAGAGATTTCATGTAATACTTCCTTAAATTTAAGTCACAGATTTCAAAAGCTGCTGCTGTGTGGGGCTTCCAGTTTTATTTTATTTTTTTCTGCTCTAGAAATAAAGAAGACAGCAGGAAGGACTGCTTCTCACTCCCAGCTGCTTCAGAAGGTTCTGCCATTGTAGCCAGAATCACTAGTAGCTTCTGTAATGAATTTCAAGTTAAGGGGAGAAGGTCTGATGATGATCTGACAAATGACAGGCCATCATCACCAGTCTGAGGGAATGTGGGTGAAACACACACTTTGAGTTGTATTGTAGGATAATGATAGGACTTCTTTTTGTCTGACACCTGTAAATGCACCTGGACACAAGTGAGCCATGGGTTAAGCCAATACATTTAATTTTTAGGGATTATTATTTGGAAGATTTTTGAGTCGAGAGAGTTGAAGATGGGCTGTTGGACTATAATCATGAATGTTTTATACAATCTCCCTCTCTGTTCTTGAGTTAGTGACAAGGCATTTTCAGATTCAAGTTCTTTATATTGAAAATTTCAATATGGAGAGGCCCCAGACGGGAGAGCTCTGATGTGGAAGGAGGAAAGAGCCAGCTTTCCTGCCTCTCAGAAGTCAGGGGTCCTGGGGACTGTTGGCTGGGGAGCGATCATACTTGGGCCTGCATGTTGTCACAAATCAAACAGCTTCTCAGTTTTTGTTATGTTTCTAAACCTTATATTTGGGAAATACATAATTATATTCGTTAAAAGTATTGCAGTGTGTTTCACTGTTAGATAAACATACATACAGTCTCATTCCCAGCATTCCCCTAGCGTGGGTCAACAACGTTCCCAGAAGCGTGTTTTTTTGTAACTGCCCTTTATTTCAATATTTACTCTTTTTAAAGGGTTCATTTGTTTTTTAGGGAAAGGTAATACATACATGGCGCAACATGTAAACTGTACACATGGCTTATTTTGAAAAGGAATTTTCTTCACACCTGCCCCTTCCCCAGAGACAATCCACTGGTAACAATTCTTGTATATTTTTGCAAAGATATGTCAGATAAAAATGCTTATATGTTCTTCCCCCGCCCCCCCTTTTAAAGGGGGAGCATGTTATACACAGTTCTGTACCTTTATTTCACTCAATTATATATCTTGGAGAGCTTCCCATATCTTTATAAATGGAGCTGCCTCATTCTTTTTTTTTTTTTTTAATTGAGGCAAAATTCACCATATATAATTCAGTGGCTTTTAGTGCCTTCCCGGTGTTGTACAGCCATCACCACTAACTCCAGATTGTTTTCATCACCCCAAAAAGAAACCCAGTACCCAGTAAGCAGTCACTCTCTGTTCCCCCAGCCCTGGCAACTGATCTGCTTTCTGTATCTATGAATTTGCCTATTCTGTGTGTTTCATTAAAATGCAGTCAGTCATACAGTATGTGGCCTTTTGTGTCTAGCTGCTTTTCCTGGCACGAATGTGTTCAAAGTTCATTCATGTTGTAGTATGTATCAATACTTCACTCTTTGTGACTGAATAATGTTTTGTTGTATGGATGTACCACATTTTGTTTATCCATTCAGCAGTTGATGAACATTTGGGTTGTTTCCACTCTTTGACTATTATGAATTGTGCTGCCATGAACATTTGTGTGCAAGTTTTTGTGTGGACGTATGTTTTCACTGCTGTTGGGCATATACCTAGGAGTAGAAACTCTGGGTCATGTGAAATCCTGTGTTTAAATTTTAAAGAGCTGTTTTACCCAGTGGCTGCATTATTTATTTACCATCCCACCAGCAGCGCACAAGTCTTCCAGTTTCTCCACAACACTTGTTATTTTCTCTTTTTTTTAAGTTACTAGGATAACCGTCCTAATGGGTATGAAGTGGTATCTTATTGTGGTTTTGATTTGAAATTCCCTAAGAACTAATGATCTTTTCATTTGTTCGGTGGCCATTTATCTTCTTTCGAGTAGACATTTAGAGAAATGGCTATTAATTGTGTTGTCTTCAGGTTGTTGAGTTATAAGAATTCTTTGTATATCCTGGATACTAGACCCTTATTAGATATATGATTTCCAAACATTTTTCTCCCATTCCATAGTTTGTCTTTTTTTTTCTTTCTTGATAGTGTCTTTTGATACACAAAAGTTTCAAATTTTGATGAAGTCTTTATTTTTTATTTTTGTTGTTTGTGCTTTTTGTGTCATATTTAAGAAACCATTGCCTAATCCAAAATAATGAAGAATAATCCCTATGTTTCCTCCTAAGAGTTTTATAGTTTTAGCTCAACTCATCTATTTGGGGTTAATTTTATACACATCGTGAGGTAGGAGTCCAAACACATCCTTTTGCAAGTGGATATCCAGTTGTCCCGGCACCATTTGTTGCAGAAGACTTTCTCCGTTGAATGGACTTGACACCTTTTTGAAAATCCGTTGACTATAATGTGTTGCTTTATTTCTGGACTCTCAGTTGTATTCTGTTGATCAGTAACATCTCTCCTTACCAGTCTCACACTATTTTGGTAACTATTGCTTTGTAGTAAGTTGAAATAGAAAGTGTGAGTCTTCTAACTTTGTTCTTTTTCAAGATTGTTTTCACTATTCAGGGTCCTTTACATTTCCATATGAATTTTAGGGTGCCCTTGTCCATTTCTATAAAAGAAAGGGAGTTGGGAGTTTTGATAGGAATTCCTTTGAATCTGTAGTTGATTTGGGAATTATTGCCATCTTAACTATTAAATATTACAGTCCATGAACATGGTATATCTGTTTAGGTCTTTTAAAATTTCTTGTAACAATGTATTGTAGTTTTCAGTGTATATAAGTTTTGTACTTCTCTAGTTAAATTTATTGGTAAGTGTTTTATTCCTTTTGATGCTAATGTAAATGGAGTTGTCTTTTTAATTTTATTTTTGGATTGTTCATCACTAGTGTATAGAAATACAACTGGTTTTAATGTGTATTATCTTGTATTCTGGAATTTTGCAGAGATTTGTTAGCTCTAATAGTTTTATGGGGCTTCTTTAGGGTTTTCTATGTATAAAATTATGCCATTTGTGAATAGAGGTAGTTTTAGTTCTTCCTTTCCAATCAGGATGCCTTTCATCCGGCAAGAGTAGACATTCTAGTCTTATTCCAGTTAATAGGAGGAAACCATTCAGTCTTTCTCACTAAAAATGATGTGAGCTGTGGGCTTTTCATGGATGCCCTTTATCCAGTTCCCTCTGTTCCTGCTTCATTGAGTATGGTTTTGTTCTAGTTTTTATTTTAATCATGAAAGGTTTTAAGCTTTGTCAACTGCTTTTTTTCTGCATCAATTCAGATGTAGTTTTTTCTTTTATTCTATTAACATGATATATTACGTTGATTGATTTTTGATTGTTGAACCACCTTTGCATTTCTGGGATACAACCCGCTTGGTCAGAGTTATCCTTTTAATACGTTTATATTTAATTTGCTTGTATTTTATTGAGGATTACTTGTAGCTATATTCGCAAAGGATACTGGTCTGTGATGTCTTTTTCTGACTTTGGTATCAAGATGATCCTTGCCTCACAGAAGTTAGGAAGTGTCCCCTCCTATTCTGTTTTTGGAAGAATATATGAAGGCTGGTGTTCATTTTTCTTTAAATGTTTGTAGGACTCACCAGTGAAGTCATCTGGTTCTGGGGTTTTCCATTTTTTTTTGGAAATTGATTACTGAATCTATCTCTTGTTATAGGTCTACTCAGATTTTCTGTGCCTCCTTGAATCAGGTTTGGTTATGTATTTTAAAGAATTTGTTCATTTTATCTAGGTTATCTAATTTATTGGCATACAATTGTACATAGTATCTTTATAATTATTTTTTTTCTGTCAATTGGTAGGAACAACCCCACTTTCATTCCTTATTTTAGTTATTTAAGTCATCTCTTTTCTTGGTCATTCTAGCTAAAAATTTGATTTTGTTAATCTTTAAAAAAAAAATGTTTGGTTTTATTATTATTCTATCTAATTTCTCTTAACCTCTGCTCTACATTTTATTATTTCCTTCTGCCTGCCTTGGGTTTAATTTGCTCTTTTTCTAGTTCCTTTAGATGGAAGTTTTCAAAGTATTTACAGCTATAAATTTCCCTTTGCGCAGTGCTTTTGATGTATCTCATACATTTTGATATGTTGTATCTTTATTTTTCTTTACCTCAAAATATTTTCTCATTTACCATGTAATTTTCTTGACCCACTGATTTTTTAAAATCTGTGTTTAATTTGGAATATTGTGAAATTCCCATTTCTTGCTGTAGTGGTTTCAGTTTTATTCCACTGTGATTGGAGAAAATACTTTGATTTCAGTCTTTTAAAATTTAATTGAGACCTGTTTTATGACCTAACTTATGGTTTATTCTTGAGAATATTCCACATACACTAGAGAAGAATGTGTTTTCTGCTGTTGTTGGACGAATGTTCCGTATATGTCTGCTAGGTCTTTGATTTATAATGTTAAATATTTCCTTGTTGATTTTTTGTCTAGTTGTACTATCCATTATTCGAAAGTGGGGTATTGATGCCTCCAACTATTATTGTAGAACTTTTTATTTCTCCCTTCAATTATGTCAGTTTTACCTTCATATATTTAGGGCTCCATTGGTAGGTGCATATGTATTTATAATTGTTATATCTTCTGGATGAATTGACTCTCATTATTATAAGGTCTTTCTTTGTCCCTTATAATGATTTTTTGTCTTGAAGTCTATTTTGTCTAATATTAATATAGCCAATCCAGCTGTCTTTGGTTACTGTTAGTGTGGAATATGTTTTTCTATCATTTCACTTTCAACTATTTGCATATTTGGATCTAAAATGAGTGTCTTAGAAACAGCATATAGTTGGATCATGTTTTGTTATCCATTCTGTCCATCTCTGCCTTCATTTGAAGAGTTTAACATATTTACTGTTATGTACTTGTTAATAAGGACTTCTTCCATTTCTGTATTTGTTTTCTGTATATCTATGTCCTTTTTTTACAATGTTGCTCATTACTGCCTTGTTTGTGTTAAACCAACGGGGCCTCTTTCATGGACACGCAGGGTATCTCCAGTTGTGTGCACAGTACTACAATGAATATCCTTGAATATGTGACACTTTGCACCCGCAAGTATAACTCTTGGTAAATTTTTATAACTGGAAATCCAACTGCTGCTGGAGTGGTGCTGACAAAAATAGGAAAACAGCAAGGAAGCCCTTTCTTCAGTGCCCCTCTAGAACTTCCCCATTGGCTGAAGTGAAGGGAGGCAGCCAGCATGGGGTCTGGGAAATGCAGTTTGTAGAGCTTTAGCCTCAGCCTCACAGAATAGAGCAGGCTTGGAGAGGAGAGAACATGGTTAAGTAAATGCACATAAGAAATCATAACCCTTGACATCTTATTCCAAGTGTACAGACTGATTGTCAACTTTTAAAAATACTTCTTAATGTCATAGTTAGAGAAGCTAATCTCTTCTGCATTACAGGTCACATTGCAAATGTGTTAATCTTGTAGATTAACCATCCAGGGTTCTTACTAACCTTCTCCTTTGATTTAAAGTATACTTATTACTTTAGCCTTGCAGTTGTGTCTGTAGTAATGAATTGAAAAAATAGCTCTGTAAAGTGCTGTGCATCTAATGGGCAATGCTTCTGTATCTTTCAAATATGAGCAAGAACGCCATCAGTTCCTGTATTAAGTTATTGGACAAACAACATATTTCAAGTATTTCAAGACCTAACCACATCCTACCTTCCTTCCTCCCACCCCCAGTTCCTATTCTGCCATTATTAAATATACCTAGGAGGAGGTGACTTATTATGTATTTTGTCATCCGCAGGACAGCAGAAATATCTCTTGGAACTGGGAAAAAAGTTTTATCGTGGGCATATTTTAGAGTGACCATATTTTCTCCTGCCTGGAACAGTTCTGTTTTACACCTATCATCCTGGCATAATTAATAATAGTACCGTTTCTTTTTCTAAAAAGTGCCCTGGATTGGTTGCTATGATCACTTGATATAAACTTACCTGTCTGACAGATGTTCAAGCCATTTTCTCTGGTATAGTTCTAGTCTTAGAAATTCTAGAACTTAACGCCTCAGATGTTTGTGGTGTCATAGGTCCCCAAGTGAGAAAGCCGCTCAGAGGCCCTAAGACTGAAGGCCTGTGTGGCTGCATTGAACATAATATAGGATTTTCAACATCCGTGCTTTCGCAGGGTGTATACTTGTACATCCAAAAACATGCGTGTCTCTAAAGAGATTTTTTCGATCTTTATTAAAGTAATGATTCTTTTCAGGATGAGAGATCCTATCAACCTTTTTAAATCGAAAGTCTAAGTGTGAGGGCGTAACAGAGAATGCCTGATGTGGACCAGTTGTTAAAACTCCACATAGCAGAAATGGCCAAGTGTTTGTAGGTTGTAGCAGGATGTGAGCTTCACCTAGTCTGGCTAGGTCTGCTCTGTTAGCGCCTTTCACGTACTGTCAGAGGACCGGCTTAAACTTTTAAGTGAGTTTGGGAATGTCTCTTAAGAATGATTTTTTCAAAAGAAGAACGACTTTTGCAAGTGTTCTCACATAGGAAAATTAAGTTAACAACCTCAGTTTTCATCCTTTTCACACTTTGGGGATATTTATCACAGATTTTCTAGGTCAGGTGTGGATAAATGCAAGTAAGTCTGCTGTTGAAGTGAAGTAAAATGTCTCACTACGCTGGTGGTGTTACTCAAACGAACAAGTGAGATTTTGTTGACGGTAACCTCTTTTCTCCAGAATTCTGTTTGATACCACTTTGGAACTGGCTTTCAGAAGGTTAAGACCAGCTTAATATCACTTGCTTCCTACAACAGAGCAGCCCTGCAAATAGGACAGAAAGATCAACAGTGGGGACTGTTGTAGGTTGTCACCCAACTTTCTCTGTGTCTGAGAATAGTTGTTTTCCTGTTGTTACTTGTGTCAGGTGCAAGGGATTTCCAGGAACTACTAATGAGCCTGGATCAGAAGGAGCCAACCAAGTGCAATCAGAAAAGAGTCAATGTAGGTTTTAGATTTATTAAAGTGAGACTTTACTTTCTGAAAAGCATACTCTTTGAGAGGCTCCAGCTCTTGAGGATTCCCTGTGATGGCAGAGTTCTTATGTCAACAGGAAGAGTGGATTTCATTCCTAGCCCCTCCTGCAGATGGCGTTGGAGAGCGCCTTCTGTGTTTGATCTGCAGGTGCTATGGGCAGTGAGTCATCTGTCTTTGGTAAATCTTATTTCCTTTGGTGACACGAGAATGTACCTTTGTCACAGAATCTACCATATATTACTTCCATTTGGTGAATAATTTCTTCCTACCATTTCCACATTTACTTATCCAGTATGGGGAAAATACAAAAAAGACTATTTCATCTTCACTGCAGTGATCATCAGATAACCCCCAAAATGTAAAGAACTTCTTAGCTTTGGTTTAATTCACAAGTCACTTGAGGACAACCAACTGAAGAGAGAAAAGAGATCACAGAAAGTAACTTACTCTTAAAATGAGAGCTGGCCACCTGTCAGATTTGCCGGCAGTCATTACCCTCACTGCTTGCTCTAGTGGCAGCCAGATTTGGGCTTTTTCCTTGTGGTTCATGTGACCTTGTGTTCTCAGTATTTACCAAATGTTTTAAATAGTTTTCTAAAAAATTTCCTTCTTTCCCACAGTGTGCACATTCAGACCATAAAAGGACCTACTGAGATAAATGTGAAAATTCCACAGATGATAGCGTCTCTTAATGATAGGTTTTTAGATTTACAGCGGCTCCAGGTAGTTTAACGATAGGCTAAATTTTTCTAAATTTTTGATATTTTTCAGTTTGCTTTCTTGGGATAGTCCATCTTGATAGCAAAGTCAACACCCTGATATCCTTAAACTTAAATAAACGTTAATTGAGCAGCTACTTCACACAATAACTTTATGCAGTGGAGAATACCAAATAAAAGAAAGGAATTTATCAGCTGTAGTCCCTGCTTTCTAGAATTTCACATTGAGAAGAGAGCAGTGGGGAGGAAAACTCGCAGTGTGCAATACATGCTCTACTAGAGGTAAAGAATCACAAGAATACAGGGGACAGAGGCAGGCTCATTATTCCATCCAGATGGGTATGAGGAAGGGTTGTGGAAGATGTAGCGTTTGCACTTGGCATTGCAATATTGGATGGAAATAGACATGGATGATGGGTGGGAAGACATTTTGAATAATAGAAATAGCTTGAGTGAAAGCTTAGAAGTAGAACAGCACTTGGCATTAATTAGGGGACGGGAAATGGTAAATTGTTCTCTGTACTGGGATCATACTGGGGGAAGCTAAGGTAGAAAATGAGGAGTCCACCTGTGCGGTAAATATCCTCTTGCCGTTCAGGTACCAACTACTATACATAATAAAAATTAAACATGGTCAGAAATCAAGTCTGTCATTATAAGTGAAATAATGCAGCGATATGTATGGTGGTGGAGAACACAGATTTTTGAAGCTGGATTGTGTGGCCTTGGGTGAGTTACTCAATCTCACTGCTGCCTTAGTTTCCTCACATATGCCATGGGGATAATAATGGTACCCACAGGTTTATTGCAAGGATTAATGGCTAATCTGTAAAGCATTTACAACATTGTGAAAGCCATGTAATGGAATACAT
The DNA here is from genome assembly GCA_003508835.1 of Eonycteris spelaea. Taxonomy (NCBI): domain Eukaryota; kingdom Metazoa; phylum Chordata; class Mammalia; order Chiroptera; family Pteropodidae; genus Eonycteris; species Eonycteris spelaea. The sequence continues at coordinate 1,060,599 of PUFA01000196.1, forward strand.
TGTGGCCCTTAAACATTTTATTTAAGTATATTTAATGACATGGGAGCTTTTCACACATAGTATCAAGTGAAAATGGCAGGTAGCAAACTATGGGTAGGATAACTATATTGAAAAATTCAATTAAGTAGCTACTATCATTTCTATTTAATAGGCTTAGAGCTATTGACTAGTTTGTCCACAGTCACTTGGCTAGTAAGTGAAATAAAAGGTAGTGCTTTTATTCTGATCTCTATGCTGAGTATGTGGTATTTCTATAGTGACCAAACTGATTTTAAGTTATGTAAAAATTTAAAGCCTTAGAATAATACTTTTTTTCTGTTGAAAAATTATGTGTCTAGAGTTTCATTGCAGATTTCTTTTCATACGCAAGGAGTCCCAATAATTATCTCCATGAATATATGAATTGTCTCTTTGAACTTGGATGTGTCATAAAAGTATTTTTACCATTAATGGGCCAAGTGATTACCACCATCAAAACCAAAAATATTACTGAGATTTTAAACTCAGTGTTGCTGCATTTTCAAGAAGACATCAAAGCATTGATAAAATAGTTTGTGTTTTAAATGGAAGATTTAAATCTATGAAGCTTTTTAAGATTTGTTTTTGTCACGTCTTGGCATGATTTTTCGTTTGTAGAGTCTGGTTATAAAAAGACTTCGGTTTCCTTATGTATATTTAAAATACTCTGAGTCATGGATTCAAATGAGTAATAGACATTATACCTACATCAGATTTCTGCTTTGTCATGCCTTAACATGAAGGCAGTGCATTTATTTTAGTACTTATAATAGCAAGCACATTGAATTGGCAAAATAGTATTTATTTTCAATTCTCTTTTCAGTATTTTTTTTTAAATCACTTTTCAGAAATTACTTCATTGGACTGAAAATTTGTGTTCAATTTGACAGGAAGGTTAGGGAAAGGGCCACATGTGTTATGCATGCGGGCATAACGATGTATGCATAGGTGTTTAGAAGTTAAAAGCTCCACATCTCATTTCCTCCTCCTTTTTACTAAGTCTCAAATCTACAACCACGTTGGTTATAAGATGTGCCATTAGATGCATCACTAAAAGAGGGAAAATGCTATACATTAAAAGGTGGCAATACTTATTACCTATAGTTTTTATTTTATATAATTATGTGATTGAAAGAGCGACTTATTTATGTATAGGTTTTTATCTTGTAGTATTCTTGTATTATATAGTTTAAAAGTAGCCAAATAAACTAAATATGCCTAAAATACCTTCACATTCAGGGTCCATGTCTGTTGAATCAACTTTTTAAAAAGAATGCGCCGTTCTTATATCTAAGTTTTTAAAACCACTTTATTGAGATATAATTTTTATACCATACAGTTTCACCCACTTAAAATGTAAAATTCAGTGGGTTTAGGGGGGTATATTACTTTCTCTTTAATCATCGTAAAATATGTGTAACAAAATTTATCATTTTAACTACTTTTAAGTATACAACTTAGTGGCATTAATCACATTCATAATGACGTACAACCATTACCACTGTCTGCTATCTCCAAACCTTTTCAAAAATCACCTCAAACCGAAGCTTTGTAACCATTATGTAATAATGTTTCATTTTGTCCTCTTCAACCCCCTGGTAACCTCTAATCCTTTTTCTGTCTGTTTGAATTTGCCTAGCCTAGATATTTCTTTAATTGGAATCAACATTTATTGCTAACATTTTATTGTCATTATATTCTGTTGTCACAGGATCATATTAATATTGTTTCTAATTTGTTTTTCAAATTAGAAAGCTCTTTATATAAGGAAATCTGGCAAATTCATTTTATTTTATTCATAATTAAAATTATTATTTTTGATAATTTAATACCTACATATGGTAAGTAGTAAAGTACACTCGTCCCTCTGTTTATGCAGATTATCTGTTCTGTGTCTTTTTTTTTTTTTTACACAGAAAACCATGTAAAGAGTCCACCAGTACAGAAAAAAATATACTAAAGAAGTAAACCAATATAAGTCATAAAATTATTTCTTTCACATATTTTCACTAAAAAATGCTAATGAAAATTCAGAAAAACCAAAATTTTATTCACTGTGTACTGTAACCTAAAGCAATCAACCTTTTTTAAATTGGCACAAAGTCACTGTCTTCATCGCTTGAAATATTTGGAAGTACTACTTCATTTTCATTATTCTTTTTTGGATGATCTTTTCCAACCTCATCTTTTGCTAAGTTTTCATAAATTCTTCAATATTCACTGTAACATTTAAAAAATTTTTTTGAAACTTTAAGGCTCGTTGGATGTTTGGATCAGTATCTAGAATTGCACTTTCCAGTTTTGTGGCCAGTCGAAGAGCTTTGTAAATATTTTCTGCAGTAAATGAAACAGGTTCAAGGTCACTGCTGTATTTATCTGCAGGGTGAGCTTCAGATATTAAGTGAATTAATTCATTATCAGTTAATTCATATCATCCAGTAATTTGTTAATACCTACATTCAAATTGCCAGAGCCTTCTTGAAATTTATTTAATAAATTAATAATGCCAGTTAATCCCACTTTAGTTGTTGGAACCATATTCCCTGGTATAATCACTTCTGGCCATTTGCTTTTCAGCAAGCAAGCATTTAAAGTTGATGGCTTTAAATCACTGCAAGCTAATGCAATATTCTTGATACAACTTAAAATTGTGTATTTATTCCAGGCTTCTGTGATTCATTATCTTGAAGTTTATTAAAAAATCATTAAAACTTTTTAATATAATTAATCTTGAAGGTGGAGATAATGCCTTGATCAAAAAGTTGGATCAGGAAGTTGTAATTGGTGGCAAATACACAACTTTTATATTTGGATGTTCTAAATTGTGTGGATGACCAAGTACATTATCTAAAAGTAAAATTATTTTAAAAGGAAGACATTTTTCCTTCATATAATTTTCAGTTTCTTCAGCAAAACATTTGCAAAACCAATCCCGAAAAATCAGTCATCCATGCTTTTTTATTTGCCATCCAGAGAACGAAATCGTTAATAATTGTGTATTAGTGTTAGTTCTTTGTACATTGCTAAGTTAAGCTATTGATTTTTAGAAAGAGTAATTGCCAGTAATGGAAGTGAAAAAGAACCACGTAAAATGAGACTACGTAAATGGAAACAGTGTATAAAAAGGACGTAAATGGGGGAATATTTACCACATATAAAAAAACTTGTGTAAAAAAATACCATGTAAATCGAGGGATAAATGTAGTACAGAAGAGATTAGGCTGAGATTGGCAAAAGCTTTCCCTTTCTCCACTCCCGAGTTTATTTTTAGTTCCTTTGGTAACTCCAGATAAGACAAATATACTTCTCAATGTTTACTTAATTTTGCAGCAAAGTGTAACCATGCTGTGGGAACTTCCAGGTTTGTATAGATTCTGTTAGAAGATGGCTGGCATCTGTAGTTTTGACTTTGCATGACTGCCCCCACCCCTTTTATTTATAAGTATCACATCTGTACATTAGACCAGGGTATATAGTCCCTGCTGCATTATTGAATTTCTACCAGACCTTTATCTCTCTTTTCCTTGGTTTCTTTAACTAGTGAATCTACGAATATATCACCAGCCCATCATATATCATACCTTTGTTATAATATTGACATAACTATTGAGTAAATTCTCTTTCAAAGCTCTTTAGAGACATGTGTAGGATGTCAGTAGTATGTACAAAGAACAGAAAAATATTGAGATTACTACATTAAAATGTTAGTGAAATTTTAGAATAAGGTATAAACATTTCAAGTACTGTTTATAGATCATATTCTGCCTATATTTTGTGCAGAGTATAGATTTAAATGGGATCAAAATTCAGAATCTTGGTATGCTTATAAAAGGATGGCCAACTCATAATGCCTTGTCTTTTTTATTTCAAAATATTCACCATAATATTTTCATTCCCCCCCCCCAGTAATATATTAAAATAGTCTTTGAGCTTGCCTTTGGTATTTTGACGTGGATATGCAAAATAAGAAAAACTAAATTATGATATATTTTTGTATATATCATTTTTTCGTCTGCAGTGTGAAATTGAAATGTCTGGACCTTCAGATGTGGAATTCCCACCTCCATTTATAAAAATGTACATCGTACCATAAATTAATACATGTATTGTGTTTCAGTTTAAAATTTAATTGTGCATGTCTCCTGTAGTATCTTTGTATATCCAAACCACCATACCAAATAAGCACCAGAAACACTGTACCTCAGTTTTTAAATTAGTGGAAACTGTATGTTATATTCTTACCACTACCCCCTAATATTCCTCCCCCATAGATTTCTTCTGGACACAATAATAGCATTGCTCCTTATCAAGAATTAAGTTCATTGGTAACTTTTCAGAAAATCAAACTAAGTCCTAAAATGAAAATAAATGACTGAAAAATTTGAGTGTGGTTAAAAATCGGTTACCTTTTACTCTAATTATTAAGTAACTAATTACTAAGAGTTCTTTTTCCCACCAGGTTTATATTTGCCCATTGTTTCTTGGATTTGGATTTACATTTTGATGAGGATTATCTTATATCTCGTTTTGACTCTGAATATTCTTCTTGTTGCATAGAGCATGTCTAAATTTCATCTTCTTCACTCCACATTCTAAAATCTTCCTTCTCTAACATTCTGTTTCAGTCTCAGTTTGATCATCGATGGAATGTTTCTAGTATTAACTTATAAACTATGACTGTGTTAATGACCATTAAATAATATCTTTTCCAAAGATATAAAACTTAAAATAAACGTGCTTCTTTACACACATCACCTGGGAAGGCTGGATATATACTTCTATAATATTGGGCTCAGGACTTGTAACTACATTCTTAAATTGAGGTGGGGATTGCACTCTTCTTACTAGATAAAGTGCAATATCTTTCCAGCACTAAACTCACAGATATCCTGCCATCTGGCTGTTAACCTCAGTGTATTTAAGTGAATATTTGAGTATTTATAAGCCTCCATTATTAACAGTGATCCTGGACTGGTTGTTTGAAATAAAACACAGAGTCCCCCCCCCCTTTTTTTTAAGCAGAATTTGCTTCAAACCCTCTGCACACAGGAAATAAAATCCTGTACGTCCATTCTGTCTCAGCTGATTAAGCTGTTAAAGCCCATGTCTTCACCTCGTACTTCTTTCCCTTCCGTGGTGGTTAGCCCACATGCCTGAATAGCTCTGGACTTTGTAAAATCAGGGACTGTTGGTCAAACTGAAGAGATTAACTTGACAGTTTTTAAAAAGACCTTGGCCTCTATATTTAGAAAGCGTATAGCGTGTTGGCATTAGTTAAGGATAAAAATCATTCATTGAATCATTGAATCACCCACCTTTTAATGACTCTCTGGTTCAATATTTTTCCAAATAATTCTTCAGCTGATTGTTTATAGAAGAAAAAAACCCATCAATGCAGATGCCAGTCTAATTGATAAACAATAGGTGGGTACCATCTTTAAAATATATATATTTCACAGCTTGATTGATATATAATTCACACACTATAAAATTCACCTTTTAAAAGTATACAGTTCAGTGGCTTTTGGCACATTCATAGTGGTATACAACCATCACTACCATCTTGTTTTAGAACATTTCTATCACTGTAAGATCATTTGTCCAAAATCAGTCGACATAAATGTACAGGTTTATCTGTTGACTCTCAATTTTATTCCATTGGTCTGTATATGTGCCTAGCTTTATGCCATAACCACGCCATCTTGATTATCATAGCTTAGTCATAAGTTTTTGAATTAGTAAGTACGACTCTGCAACTTTATCTCTCTCTCTCTTTTTTTTTTTTAAGATTGTTTTGACTTCTGGGTCCATTGAATTACCATATGAATTTTAGGATCAGACTGTCAACTTATGCAAAAAAAAAAAAAAAAAGCTGGAATTTTGATAGGGATTGCTTTGGGCAGATGCTGTCCTGTTTTAAATAGTCCACTGAATCTGTACTATTGATTGCATTCAACTTTATGGAACAGGTCTCAGTTATTGGGAGTATGCATAGAGGATCTGTACCCTGTTTGCAAAATCAAGGCAAATCTAAAACTAGACTATTTGAAGAAACACTAAACTGGCACTATCTATACATTAAATTCTTTCCTTGGTTTCATTATTAAAAATTTATATGTGGCATCCTCCAAGTCAGTGTATTTGCAGATTTTTAAAAAAATTTATTGGGGTAACATTGGATTAATAACGTTTCAGGTGTACAATTCTGTAATAAATCATCTGTATATTGCATTGTGTGCTCACTGCTCAAAGTCTAGTCTCTTTCCATCACTGTATATTTGACCCCCCCTTTTTTTTAACTCATCCACCAATATTTTGAGATCTGTGAAAATATAATAAATGAAGACAAGAAAAATTTGTGAGAACCAAGGCCGTTCAGGATCTTAGCTGTATGTTAGGGTGCTGTGAAAGATATTGTCAGTTCCTCAGAGTGTACATGGTGTGTGTGGCTTTTCCCCATCCTCCCCGTCTTGAGAAAGGAATCGCCTTAGCAAGAAGGAAGGTGCTTGGTAGGAAATTTAGGTATTTTTCTCTTAGTCATTTGAGTCTAACATTATTCTCCTACTATGTGAAAGGCACTGTGCTGGCTGCTGTAGGGGGAGGAAAGAGTGGGATAAGCCCTGTGCTTACACTATTGACACAGACTCCAAATAGGTCAGCCTTCCTGCCTCTCCCCATTCCTGCTTGTTTTCTGCTCCGGTGCCAGAGTTTATAGCTTCCAGAACACCCCAGTCTGGTCCTGTTTTGTTCCTCATTGCCCATGGGGGAAGTCAAATTCCCGAGCCTTGCGGGCTGAGCCCTTTCTCCAGCCTTCTCTCATTCCTGAACCACACATCCTGTAGGAGCACCCTCTTTCCCTGAATGCCATGCCTCTCAGATAAGTCCTTAGACATGTTCCTTCTCCGTGAAGTGACTGCCCCCCCCACCTCCGGTCCTTCCTGCTTGGCACGGGCTTCCCCCTTTCTCCTCTTCATACTGCAGTGTCTTCAGAACCTTCCCTGTCTCTGCTGCTGACGAAGATGAGAGGCAGACACCCAATCCTCTCTCTCTCTCCAGTGGCACAGGACCTGGCCAAACTCATTCTTAATGTTATTTTGAATGAGGTAGAATACCTGTTTGTCCTTCATCAAAAGGACCTGATCATCTAACGGGGAGAGAAGATGTTCAAAGGGCTGAAAATCACTACTATGTGACTGAAAGGAAAACATTGTCTTATTCAGCTAAAGTCTACCATTTCTCTTGACCAGATATGGTACAAATATAAATCTGTCCTGTTTTAATCAACCATATAGCTTTGTGTCCTATGCCTTTCTCAGTGCTTTTTCCTATGTTGCTCTCCTTTGTTCAGTAAAGCTCCAGGCAGACTGCCTGTGAATAGGGGACTGATGCGTGGTGACACAGGGCAGAAATATGAGTCAATTAGTGATGAAAACAAAGTGGACTGTTGTACATTATAGGCACAGTCATGTCAGATTTTTTAAAAAATATTCCTTCTACACTGTGAGCCACCTGGCATTCCGTGCTTTGTTATCTAGCCGCCTCTCACTGATTGACTCAATTGCCTTTTGTGATGCCCATACGATATTCATTTGAGGATTAAATATTAGTTTCTCCTACCCTCACTTCAATTTCTTTCTTTACCTTACCAAAAATAAGGTAATTGTCTGTTATATTTTAGATTCGAGGATCATTTCAACTCCTGAATATAGGAGGAGAGGGCAGATTATTCTCATAGTAAATTTACCTTTATTGGTGTGTAATTACTTTATAAAATTTCTCTGAGAACTCCTTTTTTTTTTTGTTTTATGTCTGTTTTAAATAAAAGCATCTTGTAATGGTAACAGTAAGAGTTTGGTAGTGGCTAACTCAGGTTTCATTTGTCTGAAGAGAGATTTATTTCATCTTGATTCTTGAAAGCCGTTTTTGCCTGGTAGAAAATTCTAGGTTAGCAGTTATTTTTTGGAAGGTACCCCCCCCCCCGTCTCCTGACTTCCATTGTTGCTATTGAGAAGTCAGCCATCAGTACTTGGAAAGGAAATTTTTTTTTCCTGTGGCTGCTTTTAAAATATTTGTTTTTGCCTTTCATTATCTGTAGTCTCATTGTGATATAGTCAGATGTGTAGTTCTTTTTATTTATTCTTCTTGGGCTTTTTGAATTGATGAATTGATTTTTTTTTTTAATCACTTCTTAAAAATTCCCAGCCAGGATCTCTTTCTTTGTTGCCTTTGCCCCCATTCTCTCCTCTGTCTTTCTGGGATGCCAGTTCAACTTCAATTGGGGTTTCTCACTGTAACAATTTATTTTTCTTTTTCTAAATTCTTAAGGTATAAAGTTAGATTTTTCATTTGCAACTTTCCTAATAAGTTTCTTATATGTGACATTTTATGGATAACTCTTGACTTCTGATTAATATATTTTAAGAGATATGAATTTGCTGTTTTGTACATTTTATCAAAATAAGCTAGCTGAGGCACTTTTCAGAATTCCTGTACCATTTTTTCCTATCACTTTATTCTATTAATTTTATTTAATTTAACTGGAAGCATGCCCTATTAGGTAGCTTGAGTTGAAATTTTTAAGCCAGATTGAGTAGGATACTCTTTGGACATTGAGACACACACACAAAATGAGACAAAAAATACTTTAAAATTTTGTTACAATTTTTCTTAGTGACTTTGGTTTATTAAGAACTCTTGAGTAATTATAGAAGTGCAACTTAAATTAGGCTTAGTGGTTGTTGGTTTTTAAGTCTTCCTGTGGTTGCCAAGTGGTGGGTCTTCAGCCCTCTTTTATAGCACTGGGCATCAACCCCCAGAAAGTGACTAAAGTTTAATTTGCAGATATGCCTCTATTATGCTCTTTACATTACAAAAGTAGAGAAAAAAATTTTTATCTCAGATTTTCTTCTGAGTACTGCTTTAGTTGAATTCCACAAATTTTGATATGTTAATTTTTAAATTTTAGCTCAAAATATTGTTAATTTTTTTTAAGACCTTCCCTTTCACTCCATGGATCATTTAAAAATGTGTTTAATATCCATGGGTTTGGAGGTTTTCCTGTTTTCTTTTTGTATTGCTTTATAGTTTAATTCCATTATGATCAGAGAACATACATTATATGATTTCAGTTCTTTGAAGTTTGTTAAGATTGTTTAATGAAATATTTCATACGTTCTGAAAAGAATATGTATACTGCTGTGGTTGTGTGGAAATAGTCTGTAAATGTCACTTGGACACAGGTAGTTGATGGCATTTCAGTCTTCTGAAGCCTTGCTGCCTTTCTGTCTGCTGGTTCTGTTGATGGCTGAGAGGAGTATTGAAGTCTCTGGATGTAATTATGGATTTTCCTATTTCTCTTTTCAATTCTCAGTTTTTGCTCTATGTGTTTTGAAGCACTTTTATTAGGTATGTATCCATTTGGGATTGTTATGTCTTCTTAGGCAAAGTAACCCTTTTATCATTATGCAATGTCCCTCTTTATCCCTTATAATTTCTTCTTCTGAGGCCTGCTTGCTCTAATATTAATATAGCCATTCCAGCTTGTTTATGATTGGTGTTTACATGGCATATTATTTTCTCCCATGTGAGTTGCAATTTTCCTGGTTCTTTGTATGCTGAGTAATTTGGGATTATATCCTGAGCATTTTGAATATTATGTTATGACTCTTTGGTGTCTCGTTTAAATCCTCTAGTGAATGATTTAGTTGGGTTCAGGGCATGTGTTCTAACCAGCCGCATGTGGGTCGTGGTTTCAGTGTCAGTTCTATTTCCATAACTTATGCAGACCTATGTGTGTCTGACCCTCCTGTGTGCCAGTAGTGACCACCCGGGACTTGGTCAGTGATTTACCCTTAGTTCAAGTGTGCTGGACATCTGTACTTGAAAGTTATCTGTAGTAGTTCAGAGCCAAGGCTTGGGTTTTTCTTTGCCACCCAGCTGTTACAAAGTTGGGCTGCTGTCTGAATTCCTACCCCAATGTGCTGCCATTTGAGAGCAAGCTGAACTAAGTTCACTGGGACCCCATTGTTGGCAGTTAACAGATTCTCGCCCTCATCCCCCAAGTCCTAACAAGCCATTTCTCAGCAAGTGATTCCAGGGCAAAAGCAGCTGGATTTCTGGGTTCTCTCAGTTCACGTACTGACTCGGATCGGGGCTCAGTACATCCTCACTGCATTGTTAGCTATTTGGTGCTCTTAGGAAGATAATTTTTCGATTTCCTTCAACTTTTGTTGTTTTCAGCAGACTGACTTACCTCATCTACCATTACCAGGAGCTGGAAATTTTTAATATTTTCCAGTTTGTGAATTAGAGGTTGTGGATTGCATTGTGTCCCTCCAAAATTTTTATGTCAAAGTCCTAACCCCGAGAACCTCAAAAAGTGATCCTATTTGGAAATGGTCATTGCGGATGTAATTTGTTAAGATGAGGTCATAATGGAGTAGGGCGAGCCCCTAATCCAATATCCTTATCAAATGGGGAAGTTTGGATACTGACACGCACAAGGGCAAATGCCGTGTGAACCTAAAGGCAGAGATCAGGTGATGTTCTAGTCAGCTAAGGCAGCGGTCCTCTACCTTTTCGGCACCAGGGACTAGTGTTCTAATCTAATGCCTGATGGTCTGAGGTAAAGCTGAGGTGGTGATGCGAGCGCTGAGGAGCAGCTGCAAATACAGGTGAATCTTTGCTGGCTTGCTCACCAGTCACCTCCTGCTGTGCGGCCCAGTTCCTAACAGGCCACAGGCTGTTACTGGTTCAGGGACATGGGGATCCTTAGGCTAAGGAACCTCAGAGATTGTCAGTAAACCACCAGAAGCTGGGAGAGAGGCATGAAACAGATTTTCCGTCGCAGCCCTAAAAAGGAACCAACTCAAACATCACCTTGATCTCAGACTTCTAGTCTCCAGAACTGAGACAATTTTCTGTTGTTCAAGCCACTTCACACCTGGAGCACTTTGTGATGGCGGTCCTAGCAAACTAATGAAGAGGTGTTCATTTCTCGAAGTTGAGATCTTTAAGAAAACGTTCTTTTAGGTAAAGATAATTTTAAGTACTTAGCTCATTGCCTATACATGTAGGTAGGCATTTGATAAGTATTTATAGCTCTTTCTGCCGTGATGAAATATTTACGTTCCTGAAAAACCTTGCATTCTACAATCATGTACTAAAAATAGCATCTGAGGGGGGAAAAATAAGATTGTAGCAGATCTCTCAAAAGCTATGCAACTTGGTAACTATTAGCTAAGGCAATAATTGTATCTCCAGAGATTGCCTGGACCACCTGGGCAGACATCTCAGTGTGGATGGATGTTGCTACAATAGATACTAAAAACATACAAAACCAGGGGAGGCGACATTCTAGCAGTGCTTGAATTGGTATCTGGATGGTGGGTGTTGAGACATTACAAATAGAAGTGAAGTTCTGATATTTCGTGGCCACTGATAGGAGCCAGTGCTGAGTGACACCTTTGTCTCTTGTGGGTGTCCTGGCTGGGGAGTGGGACCCATGTGCAGGCTCTCTTTTACAGCTTCTTAGAATTCAGTTTCTGGCTAAGGCGAAATTAGGTGAGGACTTTTTTCTTTCTTGCCTAAGATTTCAAATAATTTCACTTCTTCCACTTCTTTGCTTTGGAAACTCACAGATTAATCAATGAGATTTCCATGCCATAATGATGCCGGTCCCATCTAACATTCTAATGTGAGCACATCTACCTTAAGGAAACTCACAGCAGGTTAGGTGGTGTTTGAATTTAATCAAATTCCCTTTTCTACTCTTCAGATTCACCTGTGAACCTCCCATGTAGCTGCTTATGTTAAATTTAAGTGACTTTAAAGACATTAATTTAGTCAAAGCTGTACGTATTTTAAAATATTACCTGTGGAGTTATTTTAAAAATTAAATTGCTAAATATTGCCCTAAATGTTTAGTTTTATCATTTTCAATTTGGAGATATTCTTCATATGATATATAAAGCTATTCATTGCTTTCTTAATTTCCTTCTTATAAAAGGGGTTATTTATGAATTTTTAGTTTGGTCCTATTTGTATTTCTAATATTTTTAGTTGGCTGTCCTAAATATTTAAGATTATTTTTAGGTAACAATTACTGGATTTGAATTTTGAGATATTATATATATGGTTTTAAATAGCTTCTGTCTTTCAGATAATTTTAATCTTGTGCATAAATTTTAACTGAGCTATTAATGAAACTTACCATTTGACTTCTTTTATATTTTTGAAAATTCAAATGAATGTATTACAACATAGGAAGTCTATTTATCGAAGCCTTAATTAGATTTCAAAGCTTTTATTTTAGCAAATTATAATCAATTCATAATCGAAAATTTGGTTTACCTCAGTTCGACCTGAGGATATATACTTGGCTTTTTTTAAAAAAAATGAAATATACATATAGAAGAGTGCACGTGTAGGATGATGATATACTTTGGAGTAGATTACTTTTTCAAAATAAAGTCTAACAGAGCAACCCTCTATATGAGAAGAGAAGAAATCGTAAACTGTACTTAGCTTGGCATAAAATGATGTTTGCATAAGAATTTTAGGAATGAAACTGTAAAAACTCCTCAGGTTTCGGGTGCTATTTTTGTAGGACCCCGGCAATTTCGTAATAATTTACCGTCATTATAGGGTGGTTGCTTTGTTGGATTTTGTTGAATTTTTGGCAGTAAATTCCAGGGGAATTTTTGTTTTCCAGGACATAACACAATAAATCTTTGTGGTGATAAGACTGTCTATATTCTCGCCTAATTTCTGTAGCTAGAGATGAAAACAGCAGGAGAGCAGCTTTGAAGTGAGAGGAAAGAAAATTCAACAATTATCATGAATGCTGGACTCAAGGCAGCTTTAAATTTGATTGATTCATTTGTAATTTATTTTGGAAACGTTTTCTGAATCTAGGGATTTCAGAGGTTACCCATGCTCCTTAAGATTCTGGAAGTAGGAAGGAGCCGAGAATTTTTAGCACAGAGCTGGCATCCTCTCCTTATTTGAACTATAGAAGGTTATTGCAATGCCACATTTGCTACATCTTTTCTTCATTCTGCTTCTGCTTCTTCATTCCTTCCTCCATGTCTGATGGATGGTGTGGGATGGGCTATGGGAGCGAAAAGTTCTGGTATGAGTCTGTGTCTACTATCCAAGGTGTGGATAATACCAGACCCGGCAGTTGGTAGAGAGAGGACTATGTGGTAGAGTCTCATTCTTCACGGTAGCTGTGTTCTGTAAAGTCGCCACAAATACCCAATTAGTGAATACAGGACTTGGTTCCCTTAAGCTTCTGGCCACGTTTTTGTCAGCTGATCAAAACATAAGCTTGTTTCACGTGTGCTTCTGTTTAAAGGTATCTTATTTAATAATATTGCCGATTCATTAACATTGAACTCTGGCCAACAGCACTGTACATCAAGCCAGAGTGAAGTTTATCTAAAACATATATGGCACAACACTATACTTGGGGGCTATTTCAAATAGCAACATTATCAACAAAAAGCACCTAAATTGAAAAAGGTGACACTAAATAGACCTCAACAAGAATACTTATTTATAATACAAGAGTTGAAACAAGGCAAGATGTCACCTTGTTCAACCACAACTGGGAATGTGTACAGTGGGTGACTCAGGTTTTTTGCCATTCTGCACATGTCTGTGAATGACCAGGAAAGTACCGTGAGTATTGATTTTGGAGCGACAGGCAAATTTTAAAAAGTAGGCAAATGTGCAAATATAGAATCCATGAATGAGGATCAACTCTACTTGAAAGACTAGGATTGAAGTCCTGACCCCCACCCTCCCCTCACTTAATAGACATGTTATCTTAAGCAAGTTACTTAATCTCTCTGTCTGGTTCCTTATTTGTAAAATGGGGATAAAAATTACATACATCTGAAATTTCTGAATTTAAATGAGTCATATTGCCCGACATATAGTCTTTGATTAGTGCTAGTTGTCTTAGTAGTAATTATTATAACAAAAGTTAATAGCAATTCATTCTTTATTGAGTACCTAGTCTGATGCTCACAATAACCCTGAAAAGTGAAAGTTTTATCTCATTTGTACAGTTGAGAAAATTAAAGCCCAGAGAGGTTGAATAGTTTGTTCCACATTACCCTTCTGGTAAAGAGCTGAGCTGGAATTTGGACACGTTAATTTCAAATTCCATGTGCGTCTTTTGGCCTCCAATAGTGAGTAAAGATTATATATGACTTCAGGTTCCCAGTAATCCAGTTCGGATCAATACATCCAGGTGGGAGCAGGAGGCAGGTAGGCAGAGAGAAATGTGTCATGAGTGAGGGAAGTTATAGTTGCTGCCCAGAGTGGGGGATATCAAGGCAGAGGTAGAGCCCAGAGTGACCAAGTGACAGGTCTTAGGATATGGAAAGTCGCAGAAAAATCATAACTTAGATTAGCTATGATATTTCTATTAGAAGCCAAGGATGGCTGGAAAGAATTGAGGCTATCGCTAGGGTTAGGCCAGAACAGGGACCTGGGCAAGGAACATTTTGTATTTGAGGGGGGAATGAATTTGAGACTCTTCTGTTGGTCATCTTCCTAGCTGTCCAAAACTGGACTTGTAAAGAAGAGCACTTAGAATTGCTTTGCTACATGTATACCTGACCTTTATAAATCTTCACATCTACAGGGAAGTTAGCAGTTTGTGAAAGCCCTTTATTCCTCAGGACCTCTGAATGACTGACTTATGAGTGTTATTTTCTTCAGTCTTATTCCAGAGATGGGTCCTTTCTTTGGGTGAATTTGAAGAAGGGCTTCTCACACACAGTATGTCGGTGGAGTGAATTGGGAACCATCCCAGTTCTCAAAGGGCCCTAAGTGTCTGGCCCTTTGGCACTAAAGGCCTCCCAAAGGCTCGGCCTGCTTTCCCCTCCCAGCAATGGCGAGGAGAGCTTTCTGAGCCAGGGCTGAGCAGAGCGTGTGAATGCCCAGACTCCCAGAGAGACACGTGGAAGTTTCTATCATTTTCGGCTTGTAGTCCGCAAATATTTTTCAGTAGACTCCAACACAGCAGTTTGAGAGGAATGGTGTCCTTGTGGAATGATTATTTCTTACAGCTGCTTCAAGTTAGGTGGGTATGCACTGCGTGAATTTCACAAATTGTGTTTGTCTTTAACATCCATGTAAATGAATGAAGAAGTACTTCAAAAGGCAGGCAAGTATTAGGGAGATAATATTTTTCTTCATGAGTACCCAAGATGTTTGTCCACTGAGGTTATCATGGATAAACAGCCAGCACTACTATAGATTTGGAGCAGAGGCCAGCAATCTTCTCCTGAAAGGCCTATTCTGTGAAATTTATATTCTGTGAGCTATATGGTCTCTGTCAAACCATTCAGTTCTATCATCGTTGCCACAAACACTAAGTAAACGGATGTGTGTGGCTGTGTTCCAATAAAACTTTATTTACAAAAACAGGCAGTAGACCTGTTTATAAAACTTGGCCCACAGGTTTTAAGACCTTCATAACTTCTTTGTTGGGGTTAAACCCTGGCAGAATTTTGTGTATGCAGTATTTTAAAGTTTGCATTATAACCTTTGGGCAGTGAAAGTAACGTTATATATAGCGTTTCTATAGAAAACTTGTCATCTCTCATGAATTTCACTTTACGATAAAGATTCTAATACCAAGGTATTAAGTTCATTAAAATTTTTTGTTGGCAGTGGGGGTAGGAAAGGAACATGGAGATTACATACCAGGAACTCCGACGGCTTGATCACATCGTACTAGTTTTCTTCTATTACAAATTGTGCATTTAATGATAAATTCGAGGGTATTTAATATCTCAGGACAAAGGCAGAGATCACTGATTTATTTTCCTCCCTAAAATGTAATGCATTCTTTCTCCCCTCTCCTTTCTCTCTCCCTAGCCCCTCTATGTGTCAGGTTAGGGAAGTCGACTGTAAGGGAGCATGGATTTACACGGGAGGAGGAGACAAGGGAGCCCTGACTGCAGGGTGGCACCACCTCTGAGCTGAGAGAGCCGGAAGCTGCAGGGAAGGAAGGAGCGTGTTGACAGCGCTCCACGCACAATGAGCTCGTTTGACCTTGATGAGTGTTTTATCGTGATCAGTTCGTAGAAGGTCCATTTCTAAAGAGCTTTGTTTTCATTAATGCCCCTTCTCAGAACAGCTGAGATTACACCCAGAACTCGTGTCACCTGGTCTAGGGGTCACAGTGTTTGAGTGCAGCTTCTGTTGGGAAAACTAGTACACATTCAAGAAGCAGCAACAATTTATTCACCTGTTTCCCACCATCCTTTTCTCAACTTAATAATTTATGTCCATGAATATGTATTGTTTGTAGTTGCCAGTCTTAAATTCATGGGTTATTTTTTTCAGGAAGTAAGTTCTTTTACATGCTATCACACAAAGGCCACAGGTCCGTTCAGCATTTGCAATAATGTTATAAAATGAAGAATGAGCCCTTTCACACGCATTGTCTATTTGGAAATTTAAGTTGAGTGAGCAGATATAGTAGTGTGAGAAAAAGATCCATGCAGGTGAGTTTGCAGAGAAGTGAACCCTAGATCCCATCACATGGGAGTCTGTCAGTGCAAGCCTCAAGTTGTTAAGTGGATCGGTGCTCATTTACATTCCAGCATTATTTTGATGAAAAGCATAAATTTTTGAAAGCTTCTGAAGACAAAAGAATTATTGTATTTTGAAGATTCACTTTGTATCTGTCTAGACCTTCCCTCTGACATGCAGGCAGTTGACACGTAGATCCTGGAATATGCCTCCCTCCCGCTGCCCACCCTATCTCATTTCTCATAAAATTCTCTCTCCGTAAACCCACTCACCCTTTGAAATTCAACTTCTCTTGCTCCTCAAAAGCAACCTTTCTAAGCATTCCCACAATAATATTCTGTTCCTCTGAATTCTTGTAATCTGCACTGCTCATTTTGAAATTGGCTGTGTTTACCTCTGTCATGGATCCTGCTTTCAGTGAGTTTAAAATCTGTTTGGAGAGTTATATAAGTAACTAACAAAAAAATGGAAGTAACTTTACAAGGCAGGAAAGGATAGGGGACAGACGATAGAAGAAGGGAGACTTGAACTAGGCCTGGAAGTAGAGATCTGGACTGGCGAAGAGAAGGGGAGCTGTGAGGGGGATGCAAGCAAAGGTGTGCAGAAGACAACGAATGAAAGTGGTCTGGAGACAGGACAGTAGTCCCACCAGGGGAAGGCTTGATAGGGGATGGCGGGTGAGAGCACCAGAAAGTAAGTGGGCCAGGCTATGGGAAGTTTAAAGTGCTAGATGCACTTAATACCTTATTCATCCTCCCCCCTCCCTCCCTTGCATATTCCCTCCTTCTCTCCCTCCCCCCTTCCCTCTTCCTCCTCCTCCTCCTTCCTCTTTCTCTCAGCTGAGCTGAGCTCAAAGGTTTATGTGTAGGGGAGTTACGTAATGAAGTGTTTTATTCATTGATCCAACAAATAATTATTTCATGATTAAAATAAATTAGAGAAAAGAGATGCCAGAGCCCATTGTAATAACCCAAACATGAGACAAGAGTTGCCTGGGATTGAGCAATAGCATTGGGCCTGGAAAGAATAAATTTAAGATACTACAAAAGATGAATTGATATGACTTGGTAAGTAATTCATTGTGGTTAGCAAAAGTGATCTGCTGTGGGCTGTTGTTCGGTTCCTTGTTGAAGCATCTTGTTTGTTGAGCTAAACTGTAAACTCTTTGGGACAGACTGCATTTTATGCTCCTTTTGTAGTACGTGCCTGTTATCGTTTTACTCCCATTTAAAGAATTTATTTAACACCTCTTATGCCACACAGCATGGCATTTTAAACAATGACCTGTAACTCCCTAATAAGATAAAGCTAAGTCTGAAAGGTTTGTCTTAGAAACAAATACCACACACATTAATCTTCAAATCACTATTGCATTCAGTTTTTTAACTGATATATACTTATATGGTAAACTTTATCCGTTAAAATGTACTGAATTGTACATTTGTTTTTTGTCTGTTCGGAGTTGTGTTACCATTATCATTATCACCTAATATCGGGATATTGTCATCTCCTTCAAAGGAAACCCCACATACGTTATCAGTCACTTCCTACTCCCTTCATCCCCCCATCTATCCCCTAATCTACTTTCTGTCTCGGTAGATATCTTATTAGTTCAGGCTGCTATAACGAAATGCCATAGACTGAGTGGATTATAACCAACATTTATTTCCCACAGTTCTGAAGGCTGGGAAGTCCAAGATCAAGGTGCTGGCACACGTAGTGTCTGGCGAGGGCCCGATTTTCCTGGTTCATGCAGGTGGCTGCTGATGGGTACAGGGCTTATGTGGGGGATTATGAAAATGTTGTGAAATCAGTGGTGGTGATGATTGTACAACTCAGGCTATACTGAAAGCCATTGAATTGTTTTCACACTTTGAAAGTATGGTTTTATGGTTTGTGAATTATATCTTGAGTTATATTTGAAACTATGCTTAATGAGAATACCACTACTTTACAGTTTTTTTTTCTTTCTCTAATTAAAAGGAAGAGCTAGCAAATTTCCGTTTTTTTGTTTGTTTGTTTTTTTGTCGTATTTGTTTGCTTTTTAAAAATATATGTTTCTCTAGAGTATTCTGGCTTCCTTATGTTGTGTGTCAGTTCTTCATAATTATACCAGACTTACACCTTTTCAAAACATGGACTGTATCAAATACAGCAGCAGTGAGCTTGGGCTCAAGTCAGGCAGACCCAGGGCCTTTCCTGCCTCTTACAGGCTGTGTGATCTTGGACAAGTAACTCGGTGCCTCTCAACCTTGGTTTCTGTATCTGTTGTGAGTACTAGATAACACATAATCTGGAAAATGTCATTAATAGTGTTTGGCACAGAATAAGTTCAATAAATATTAGTAATGTTATTAATTTCACATTTTTAATTGTTATTAAATCTATCTCTAAGTATCTGTCCAGTTACAAACATTGCTTTTTACAAAATCAAACCTAGAAACTTTTTGAAAAATAAATCTTATGTTTATTTTTCTCTGGTTTAAAAGAAGATAAACGGGAGAGGGGGGAGGGGGATGCAGGGCGCACCAGTAAATAGTTTAGTTAGTTTCATGTCTGTTAAAGGGTGGTCTCTAGAGCTCAGCCAATCCAAGATTCTGCAAATACTGTGAGATTCTTCTCCAGATGTTAAATTTTAAATTTCTTCTCTTTCCTTCCTTTCTTCCTCCTTCAAGATTTCCTTCTTCCCTCTCCTCTTGTCCATTCTTTCTTTTTTTTTTTCTTCAACCTATGAGATTTATTTTTAATTAAGCAATATATAAATACATTCTCCTTATGGAAGACCAAAAACGTTAGGTTTTTCCTTGTCACTGCTTCCAAGCCTGGTGTTCTCCTTGCACCAGCCCTCCCCTCCTTCTCCTCCTTCTTCCCCCTCCCCAGTAACTGTTATTTAATTTTTGCTCATGTTCTTGTGAATCAATGGCGGCTGTTTTCCTCATAATTAGGCATTCAGCTATCAAGGCTGATAAGTGTTCTGCTGTTTCTCCAACTCAAGTGGTAGCTTCGGGCTTCATGGAGCATGGAGATCTCTTACCTGTTATTCTCTGCTTTGGCCCAGAAGTGACATGCCATTTCTGCCAGGAGTACTGCAGTCACGTGGTCCTAGCTAACTCTAGCGAGCTGGGAAGTATAATCTTCCCTTTGCCTTGAAGGGCAGGAGAACTGGATATGGGGAGAGTTCAGGCTGTCTGCCACAGCTTATAATTTTCTTTTCCTGTAGTTTTGGGTTTTGATATTAGCCTTATAAACTTAGCTGGAGTGGCTTTCTTTTTTCTTTTTCTTTCTTTCTTTTTTTTTTTTTTTAATGTGGGAACAGTTTTTATAAGGTGGGACTTGATAGAATTCTCCTGTAAAAACTACCTGGGCTTGATGCCTTGTTTTTGTGGGTAGATTTTCAATTACCATTTCAACTTCTTTGGTCATCGGTCAACATTTTACTACTTTGGGGGCCAATTTTTGCAATTTGTATGTTCCTAGAAAAAAATTTATAGCCGTTGGTTTAAAGTTGTATCTGTGGTACACTCTTAAGATTTATAAAATTTATTCTTGTGGTTTCATCTCTTTTTGTCTTCATTTGGGTTATTTTTGCCACTTTTCTTTTTTCTTGAGCTTTCTCACAAAAGATTTGTTCATTTTCAAAAAAATAATCTCAAAGAACTGTCTTCTGATTTTACTGAAACTCTGGTTTTCATTAATGTGTGCTATTATTAGCTTTATTAATTCCTTCTTTCTGCTTTCCTTGGACTTATTTTAGTTATTTATCTTTCTTGAGTTATAAGCTTAGTTCATATACTTTCCATCTTTCTGGGATTTTAATAAATGAAGTTAAGTCAGTGTATTTTAACATATAGTAATTTTTTGTTTTCATTTGATTGTAAATAGTTTCTCATTTCCACTTTGACTCCTATTAATACAAGTTATTTTAAAATAAGTTTTAAATTTTCCATGTGTGGGTTTATTTCTGATATACATTTGTTGTGGGTTTTTAAATTATATTTAGTGCATGAATGCAGACTGTTTCTCATTTTGCTGGTTTCCTTTGTAGTTTAGAACGTAGTCAGCTTTTCTGAATTGTATGTGCTTGAAAAGAATGTACATTCTCAGTTTTAGGAAGGAAACCATTTTATTGAGTTTTTACTCTTTCACAATGTGATTTTCTATAAACGTTTGGTGATTCTTAGTTATATATTCATTTCTGCAGCTGGGATTTCCTGTTTTCTGAGTCAAGGTGCAAGAGGGAGGAGGTGAAACACGCTGCAGGAGGGGCTGTTATTGTGTGCAGTGACCAGCTCGTGACTTAAGTTACCCACTCCTCACCCATAATACCGCCTTGTGTCCCAGATCCAGGCCTGCAGCTGGAGACAGAGCCTGGCTCGCTAGCCCCCATTGCACGGTCAGCATGCCCAAGGAGGAGCGCAGTGTGCCGACAGTAGCTCGGCATAGCCCAGCTCACCGCGCTGTTGACCTCACCTTCCTGACTCCACACCTGGAGCGCCTCGAATGTTGGTGCCACCTTCTTGACTGCATGTGGCTGTGTCATCTGTCTGTAGCTACCGTTTTCCTCTCCTCGTTTGCTCCAACTCGTAGGGATTTTTTAAATCTGTGAGCAGAGTTATGTGAATAGATGTCCTAAGCATGTATTTTATCATTCCTGTTGGTTTTGTGAGGAAAGAGTAGACAGCAGCATGTGTTCAGTCTGTCAGTCTGGAAACCTAATAACCTGTCAGTTTTACTCAAGCTGCAAGTGTGATCAATGTGGTGCTGCCATTTTTTCTAAAAGAAAGAAATGAAAAGCCACAAGATTTCAGATAGCAAAGCAGTGAGCAGAATAATAAAATGAACACTTTCAGGACTCTGTGAAAATAATTTTGTTTGTGAATTCTTTGAAAATTTTATCCTCGGGACAGTCTTCAAAGCTTTATATTTTAATGCTCTTACCTACCTTAGTGCTGTCCCTTTTTTATTTGCTTCTGTCTCCTCTAACATTTTTTGTGTACCAACCTGAAAAATGCCATTTCCAGCTGATAGTGGAAGTCATGAAGGGCATACCAATAATCTGAATGAAGAATAGAAAGTGGAGGTAGTATTAGTGCCTGTGCTGAGAAGTGGATGAGGAATCTTTGCTGTCATTACAGTCTTTTTCACAAAGTCACTAATTTTTCACTTAAAAAGTAAGATTTTATTTTTCCTTATAAATGTTATTCATGTAGTCATTCTTTGCAGGAAAGTTAGAGAACAGCCAAGCAAAAATAAATAAATAAAATCTACCACGTTAGTTTATGTCATTTCAGACTTTAAAATATTATCTACACAAATACACAATTTTACAAAAAAAAAAGAGACATGCTGTACATGCTGCTTTTTATAACTTGTGTGTTTTAATTTTTTATTCATTTTTAGAACAGTTTTAGATTTACAGAATTATTGCAATGATAGTACAGAGTTCCCATATTCTCTCTCTACACACACACACCTGCACATCATTTTCCTAATTATTAAAATCTAATATCAGTGTAGTACATTTGTTACAATTAATAAACTAATATTAATACATTATTAAGTGAATATTAAGATTTCCTTAGTTTTTACCTAATAACTGTTCCAGAATCCCATTCAGGATATGACACCACATTTAGCTGTCATGTCTCCTTGGGTTGCTCTTTACTGTAACAGTTTCTTAGATTTTTCTTGTTTTTGATGACCTTGGCAGTTTTGAGTACTGGTCAGGTATTTGTAGAATTCATTAATTGGAATTCTCTGATGTTTTTCTCTGATTAGACTGGGATTATGCATTTTAGGGAAGAAGGCCACAGGTAAAGTGCCATCCTCATCACATATCAAAAGTGCATCAGTCAACATGAGTTATGATTTGATCACCTGGCTGAGGTAGTGTTTGTCAGGTTTCTCCACTATAAGGTTCCTTTTTCTCCCCCTTTCTATACGCTACTCTTTGAAAGAAAATCACTCTGCACAACCCTCACTGAAAGAATGAGGATGACACGCCACCTTCCTTCGGTGGAATATCTACAGAATTTATTTGGGCTTCTTTAGCACATGAGATTTGTCTCTTTCACCCTTTTATTAATTTACTCCATTTACTAATATCAGTGTGGCCTCACGAGTATTGATTGTGTACATCGGGTTATAACCCAATACTACTGTATTTATTTTGTTACTCAAAATGTTTGAGTTTTGGCTGTTTCAAGCTCTGTCAGTTGACTCCTTTGCCCTTCATCATTTCCTCATTGAAGTGGTGGGAATTTTTTTTTGAACACTCTCCTACCGTCTGTCACTGTAAGATGCTCGTCATGTTTATCGCCTGTCCCAGTCCTAGAGTCATTCCTTTCTCCATAGAGCCCTTTTTTCTTTAATGGATGATGATATTAGAAACGTAGCCTTATTCCAATTAAATATACTGATTTTCATCTCATGTCATTATGTGTTCTTATACAGCACTATGACTTTTTTCACTTTTAAAATAAACCTTATTGAAGTATAATTTACCTATCATAAAACACACTTATTTTAAGTATATAGTTCAGTGACTTGTAACAAATGTATGACACTCGTGTAACTACCACCCAGGTTAAGAGATGGGACATTTCCATCACGCCTGAGAGTTCCTGTTGACCTTTTATAGCCAGTCTTCCCCCGTAACTGCGGCAGTGATTTGCTTTTTATAATAATTTCGCTTATTCTAAAGTTTCATATACATTCAGTCATACAGTATGTACTCTTAAGTGGTTTTTAATGTTTCTGAGATTCACCCATGTTTTTGCATGTA
Source organism: Eonycteris spelaea (assembly GCA_003508835.1). Taxonomy (NCBI): domain Eukaryota; kingdom Metazoa; phylum Chordata; class Mammalia; order Chiroptera; family Pteropodidae; genus Eonycteris; species Eonycteris spelaea. The sequence goes on from PUFA01000196.1 coordinate 1,083,958, forward strand.
TCAGTAGTTTATTCTTTTTTATTGCTGTGCCATGTGTATTGTGTGAATGCACCACTTTTTTTTTTTTTTTTGGTCCATTCACTTGTCAGTGGATATCAGATTATCATTAGCTATTATGAAAAAAAATCCATCAGTTTTCATGCATTCATCTTTTGTGGACAAGTTTTTATTTCTTCAGGTAAAGTCCTGGGAGTAGAATTGCTAGGTCATAGGGTAGATGTCTAGCAAACAGTTTTCCAAAGTGGCCGTTCCATTGTATACTTCCAGCAGCAACGTATGACAGTTGTAGTTCCTCCACGTCCTTGCCAGCACTAGGTGTTGTCAGCCATTTCAATTTTAGCTGTTCTAGTTGGTACATAGTGGTATCTTACTGGTTATCATTTGCATTTCACTGGCGATTAGTGATGTTGAGCATGTTTTCATTTGCTTAGCGACCATTTGGTGTCTCTGGTGAAGTGTTCGAGTCTTTTTGCCAATTTTTAAATTTTTTGTAATTTATTTAATTGAAATATAATTTTAGAATATAATTTAAATCTTTATATAGTTTGCATATAAGTCTTTTGTCAGATATATATATATTGTGAAGATTTTCTCCTGACTGGGGAATCTTCTCTTTCTTTTCATTTTCTTAATGATATCTAGTGCTTAAGTTTGTGCTCTGTTTCAAGGTCAGTTTTTGTGTATGTTGTGAGGTAAGGGTTAAGGTTTATTATTTTTCCCTAAGCATGTGGCATTTATTTCAACTAGATATCCTATTTTCCAGTCTGGAGAAGACTGTTTTGTTTTTTGTTTTTTGAATTTCTTTGAATTATTTTGGCACTTTCGATGAAAATTGATTTTTAGCTATGGGTCTGTATTTGGACTTTCTATTCTGCTCCACTAATTTTTATGATTGATTTATAAATATTTTAAATAAATAGCTCACTGAATTCTCACAAACTGAACACGCATGTGTAACAGCACCCAGATCAAGAAACAGAGCCTGGCCAGTTTTCTAGACACCTTCCTCATGATCCCTTCCAGTCATTATTTTGTCCTGCTAAAGGACAGTCATGCCTGACTTCAACAGTGTATTTAGTATTGCCTGTTTCTGTGCTTTACATGAATGATGTAGTACAATATATATTGTGCCTTGCATTGAGTACCATGTTTGTGAGAGTCCTTTGTAATTTTGTATATAGTTGCAGTTTGTTTTTCTCACTTGCTGTATAACATACCACAACTTCTTTATTATACCTTTGTTAATGGACATCTCGGTAGTTCTCAGTCTTTGGCTGTTACCATCTGTGCAGCCATAATCATTCAGGTACATGGTGAATGTGTGTATATGTGTGTTTCTGTTGATTACATACCTAAGGGTGGAATTTCTGGATCATGATTTATTTATTTTTTTAAATTTAAACAATCTTATGAATCCAGTATTGACCACATTGATTTAAAATTTTTAATGTTGTGACAAATTGGTTCTTAACACTCAGTTGTCCCAATGAAGGAGCATGATTCAGTGAACTATGTGGTTTTCATTCATAGGCAGATCAAGCTCTTATCTCCATCACTAACTTTGCTGGGTCACCTTGCACAAGTTGTTCAATCTCCTGAGCTTCTATTTTCTCTTCCAAATTGAGCATAATGGTTTTACTCTGACTTACACCGTGATGTGAATAATGATAAGCTAAGTAATTATGAAAGATTTTAAGATAAAACAATGCAAAATAATACCTTGAAATACTTTAGTGCTATAGAACCTAGCGTGATAATGTGATAAATAGGAAAGAAACTTATAAAGGACTTTGCTAGAAGAAGGTGCATTGTGGGTTTTTCATAAGCATGCATGGAGATATTTGCAGTGCGCTGCTATCTTGCCTTCACTTTGAGTTTTCTGTTGGCTTTTTAATGCATCAAATTAATAAAACCTCATTTGTCAGCTCAGTAACTGAAAGAGAAAATGCGACAGAATTTTCTGTTCTTATTACTTATTAATTATTATTTTTTTTCCCTTGCCTATTTGTTTTAGTTTTGGTCCAATTATCAGGTTGTAGACTAGTTTGCCTAATTCTAGATTTCTTCCCAGTAAATCCCCATTTTCCCCTTGTTCAAAATGGCTTCTTCGGAAGAACACAGCTTCATTTTATATGGGAGTCAAGTAGGTGAGGTGTTTGGATTTATGTGGGGTTCTCCTCCCTGATAACCCTCAATTATCTCCTGTTAATGGAGTTCATTCAGTTTCCTTTTAGGTAATGATAGGCTCTTTGGTTAAAATTCCAGTTCTTTTCTGACAAAGTTGAGTTTTATTTTATAATGTATATAACCTTAGGGCAATAGTCCAAGCTTGAGAAGTTAGTTTTAAGCAATTATTTAAAAACCAAAAAAGATCTTAGTTCACTTTCTTTACATGTTAAACCCTCAGGGGTGGGAAGTACCTAGGACTAGCAACTTTTTTTGTTATTGTTCTTCTGGAATCCTCAGAGGGAGCTTGGCCTGTGCCAGGTGATCAGCAAATGTTTAAATGGGTAAATGGACTTACTAATCAGAAGCTCAGTGGCTTTTACTGCGACATTAGTTGATCCAGTCGTGTAATCTTTTAAAGCCTCAGTTTTCTTATCAGAAAAAATGAACATATAACAGTAACTATCTCAGGGCACTGTGGTGTCTGTCAGTTAGGTGCAGTCATGCATACTGGACTTAGCATAGTGCCTGGTTAATTACCTTGTTAAAAAAAAAAGTAAATTTTAGCTGCTGTTAATTATACTAAAGGGAATTAATTATATTGCATTTTTAAAGTTTCACAGAACAATGACAGAGTTTCCAGGCTTTCCATACCAGCCACTGCAGTTCCATTGATAGGTTTCATCAGATGTTTTGGCAGAAGTATTGGTCAGATGGTTGCCTGGGAGACAGTCTGCTCTCCAGGGTGGTTTTGGAAGCTAGGAGTTGCAAACTGCTTCTTAGTTTCTGGTTGTAAAATCACCATGTGGATGAAATAGTAGACATCTGGGGCTGAAGTGCTGAAGTTAATAAACATTGTCATTGCATATGACATTTGAATGGAACAGTAAACATGTTTGGGGAGAAAACATTGATAATTAATCTAGGAACTGATTACTTTTGGAATACAACGTAAATATTTACATATACCTTTCACTAGTGAAAACCTAAATTTTCCTTTGTTCTAAGGCAAGCAAATATGCTTCCACCTATAGAACTACCCAGACTCTTGACACATGTGTTCCACACTAACGTGGTTGAAAACATTCCGCTTGGTTAATTTAAGACAGAAAGATAATCTGGAGATAAAAATTATCCTAAAAGACACAGACATTAAATGAGATACTTATCTTTCAGTGCAACGGTATCTAGTCTGTAATACTTGGGAAGAAATTTTTTCAAAAAGCCAACAGGAAATTTGCTTCCTGTGAGGCCCGTCTTCTTTCCTTACCCAGTGAGAGAGAAGCCATCCTACTGTACGTTCTGCAGGCAAATCCAGGGTGTCGAGAAAAGCAACATCTTAAGATTAAAATGTAAAAAACGTCACTCAGTTATAAATTTCCTTGGAATGTAATGGCCTAATCATCCTTGGAAATCATCCCTTAAGATGGAAACATGACTGTTCCTTAATGAGGGCTTTGTTCAAACAAAAAGTTCCGAACTCCTTCTGGACTTGGTTTTTTGACATGCACGTTATTTCTCTCTCGTTGTAATAGTACCCCCAGTTTGAAACTGCAGGGGAACATTTTCTTGGTGCCAACCAGGTGTCACTAATGATACCGTAAGGAATAGCACGAACCCCATTCCGAAGAGCAGGACCTGGCAGGCAGCAGTGTGTGTGCCGAGCCGCCGGGCCCTGGACTCCTGGTGGGATGTGGGGTAGCAGTCAGCCACACCAGAGCGGAGGCTTGAGTCAGACTGTCTCATGCATTCATTCAAGCACTTTTTTCATTTATCCCAACAAACATATTGAACATTTATGTCAGGCCCTATGTTCCATGCTAGAAACGTAATGGTTCAGAAGAACAGGCTCTGCCTTCTTGGTGCTTGTGTTCTAGTGAGTAGTTAGTTAAGAAAAAAGGGGTTATTACCCAATTCATTTATTCAGCAAGCATTTTTTAAAGTGACCTCCGTGAGCACCATACTAAGCTCTGGATACCGTGGTGAATACATTGTTCCAGTGAACATTTTGTAGGAGGGGAGGCGGGCGTGAGGCAGCACACAAATAGAGAATTTCATTTCAAACTCCGATAACACCTTTGCTGCTGCCGTGATAGTGTCGTGTGAGGTTGGAGTAGAAGTGGGGATGGCTGCTGAACCTTTCTGAATCTTCATAATTCCACCGATAAAATGGCAAAAAATGGTGCCTGCATTGTATGGCCACTTGCTTCAACCTGTCAGGACTAGGCAGAAATAAGTATGTAAAAAAGTTTCTGAGGCACGAATGGTGGTGGTGGTCGTGGCCGGCGGAAGAGGCCGAGGTGCAGGCACATCCGACAGTCCCTGGAACCAGCTCTGCCTCAAGAGGGGCGGAGCTGCCATAGCAGCCCCGCTGCACCGTGCAGCGTTTGGGGGTCTGAGCTGAACTCTTTCACACTTCTACGTTCAGATAATTCACACAGTTTTGTCATTTTTTAATGCAATATATGTATGGAAGATAAAGCGATAACACTCACATTTTAATAAGCAGGTGTTTGGAAATCCCTCTAAGGACTGTCAGCCTACCGGAGTGCCCCTCGCCTCCAGAGCCAGTAGGGACGGCCGTGGTTGCTAAACTGTGTTTTCTTAACTTAGTTTTCCCTGCAAAGGAAAAATCGTTGTATTATCTAATGGTGTCTGAATAGTAGGAACATGTATGTGTGTGAGGGTGTGGGTGTCAGCTTACTGAGGAGGAGCGGGGAAAGTTGCGTATTTCATTAAGCAAATAATGGATTAGAGTTTAGTTCTCTATGGCTTTCAAGATTTGGCATTTTTGAGTATGTTAAGGTAGCTGAAATGTGATTTTTTTTTTTCTTGTGGCAAATTTGAGGATTTTCTAAACTTGTATGAGAAATGACAGATGAGAGACTGATATATGGCCTGGAAGAAGACATGCTAGTGAAACACACTGACCAGGAAACCTAATTCTCCACCTTTAGCAGGGATTCTGTTTTTATCCCATTTTGTAGCTTAAAGGATTTTTCCACAAGTAGATAAAGTTTTATATAGAAAAGCTAGATGTGGTTAGATGTAATAATATACATAAAGTGAATATTATGTGTTGGCAGCTCTCCTGGGTAGTAAATTGTTTTCTAATAAATGAAAATTTTACTTAGGTGTTTTAAATTAAGATACCTTAATTTTATATTTGTGTGTGCGGTGGGTTACACTTATTTATCACTGTTACTCCCTCTGGCTTCGTTTCTTCATCATAGTCTGCATTATGTACCTAAAGTGTGGCCAGTACTACGTGAAGCCCACATCTCAGATGGAAATGAGGTTGCACCTTCTTGGGAACTTAGCTGCGGGCACAAAGCCCCCTGTACAAAGAGTTATGATGCTCAGCTATATGGCTGTTAAAGTAAATAGGGCTAAAAAGAGGGAACAGCTTGCAGGTGAATCCCAGATCAGTCAAAACATTTATGTAAATGTGGTTATCGACATAAAATTGCCAAATTTTAATTTCTCCAAGTCATTGTTGAAACTCATTTTTTGTTACCTCATTTCATTAAAGGATATTTTAATGTTAAAAAAAATAGAAAAGATATAACACTAGAATAAAGGGCAGGTGTTTAAAATTAATTAGTTCAGTTTTATGAAATCCTCACATACTGTCCATGTTTTGTTCATTTTGGCCCTAGTGAAAATGAGTGACATTTGGGAAACAGTGGCCTGAATGGGGCTTCACTGAGCATGTGGGCCTTGTCTGGACAGTGAAAAAAAGGGGTTGCGGAGTAGGTTGAGGAGCAAGAATTGCCAAGAGGTAGTAATGGTTGGGGCCCACAGGAGAGGGTAATGAACTAACTGTACTTTGAAGAATAGTGGGAGATAAAAGTGATTCTAGAGAATGGGACACTTTAAAATCCAGGAGAAATTTAGATTTACAGTCGAATACATTGTAGAGCTGTAGAAGTTTTTGAGCCTCAGAGCACAAAAACGTCATGGCAAGAGATTGATCTGATAGCCGAATGTAGTATGAGTTAGGGAGGCTGTTAGGGGAGCGTGCTGTTGCTCTTACATTAAACTGTGGGTACAAAAGTAGGGGAAAGCACAAGCTCAAGAGACATTTAGAAGAGAAAAAAGATAGGATTTGGTGACACAAATTAAGAGGAGGGAGGAATAAAAATTACAGCCACAGATAGTGTCAGGGTCCTGCTGAAGAAGTTTGTCTTACCAAATGAATGTACAAGTTAGCAAAACACTGCCTTCCATGTATTTTGAGATGCCAAGTGAACATTATGTAATTTGCTCTTACTTGATTCCCAGCATCAGGAAATGCCGGTATGTGATTTGGGAATTACGAAATGTAAGAGACATGATTCCAAAGTAGAGGGCACTTCAGAGTTGGAGCTGAAGTGACCATGCAGTGGTCCACATTGAAAAACTAAACTCTGTTTTCTGTAAGAGTAAATGTCTCTTTTGTTCATTGTCGTATCACCAGAACCTCACTCGCTGTTGGTGTACAATATATTTAAAGATGAGTGGTAGATCCCGATAGTGTGGGATTTTTTGTTGTGTAACAAATTATCTTTTATCATTATGTCTTGTAGATGGACAAAGAGAATTCTTTCTCAAGATCACAAAATATTCCTGCAAGAGAAATCATGTGCCATTAATTAAACTAGATTCACTATGACCCTAAATGATCTTTGCACAAAACCGAGGCAAAATTCTTTTTGTGCTGTTACTGTTGAGACCTTCTCCACTTTATGATATAACCAAATTCCACTGGAGTGAGCCTTAAATGAAAACATTGCTAGTCTCGTAAACATGAACAAAGATTAATCTTTTTGAGATGTTACAAGAATCTTTCCAGTCAGAAGCCATCCAGCACCTCAGAAAAACTAGAGCCCAGAGCTAGTGGATATCTGAGGCTGGAGAGTTGAGGTAGATCAGGATCAGAGCACGACAGGTCGGGAGTTTTGCAAGGGAAGCCACTGTGGCTTAAAGGGAGAAGAGACATGAGATTTAAATCTTGAAAAGATTACTTTGTGATAGCTAACGTTGGGAGCTTGAACAAGGGTGGAAATGGCAAGAGATCAACACATTTGAAAAGGACTGAGAAGTAAAAACATGACACATAGATTTCTGGCTTGTATGTTGCTGACGATCTCTGAAGTAATGAATCCTGGGAGAGGACCAGGTTTTTAGGCGTAGTGGGAGATTTCAACCTCAGTTTTGGACATTACAAGTTTTATATGAGAACCTTTGAGGCATTCAGAGCTGTGGAGAAGATAAGGGAAGTCGAAGGAAACAACATCATAGGCCACTTTAGGAGAGCTGGAAAAGATGGCTGATGTAAAATAGTGTAAGAAAAAAGCTTTCTTGTGTCCAAATAACAATTAGAAAATGCAATGAAAGAAACACTCCCATTCACAAGAGTGACAGAAAAAAAACACTCAAGAGCGAACCCAATGAGAAAAGTGGAAAATGTTTATGAAATACTTTAAAACCTCATGTAAGGGCATTAAAGAAGAATTTAATAAAGGGATAAATACTACATTAAAAAATGGGAATACTCGATATGGTAAGGCAGTAAATTCCTCTCACATTTATTTACTTGCTCAAAATGATTCTGAAGTTCAGTGGGGAAAATAAGCATTAGGCTAGCCAAGAAAATGCTAAACAAAGAGTAATGATGAGGTTTTAGTGGCATATATCTTCTGTTTACACATTTCCAGGTTTTCATTTTTTACATTTTATTTTTTAATAAAACAAGAAATAAAACACCATAAAAAGCTGTGATAAATTATGATCTATCCACAAAAAAAGACTGAAGAACATGTGTGTGTGTGTGTGTGTGTGTGTGTGTGTGTGTGTGTGATGTATTTACATTGGAAAGGAAGGGTGTGAAGATGACAATGAATAGGAAATATCACTGTCAACTATACAGAAATAAAAAGCATTATCAGGGAATACTGTAAACAATTGTATGCCAACAAATTGATAGATGAAATCGATAAATTTCTAAAAAGACAAAGTTGATTCAAGAAGAAATGGGAAATCTGAATAGACCGAAACTAAAGAGATTGGATTAGTAATTGAAAAACATTTCCTACAAAAAGACAAGACTAGGCCTGGATGGCTCACTGGTGAATTCTACTAAATGTTAAAGAAGAATGGATACCAATTGTTCACAAACTCTTTCAAAGAAAAAAGAACAAGAGGGAATACTTTCCAACTCATTGTATGAGGTCCATATCATCACCCTGATACCAGAAAAGAAAAAACTACAGACCTTATGACTATAGACAAAAAAAAAAAATTCCTTGACAAAATATTAGAAAACTGAATACAGCAGCACATTAGGGATTATGCACCATAACCAAGAGGAATTTATATCAGAATGCAGGTTGGTTTAACATCTGAAAATAGATTAATGTTCTATCAATAGATAAAGGACAGATGCCAAATTATCATCTCAATAGCTACAGAAAGAACATTTGACAAAAGCTAACATCTCTTTATGAAAAAACACTCAACAAACTAAGAACAGGAAAAACTCTCCCCACCTAATAAAGGGTATCTGTGAAAAAACCCACAGCTGACATACTCAATGACTGAAAGATCCATACTCTGCCCCTAAGGAGAGAAACAAGACAAAGCTGCCCACCCCTTTTATTCAGTTTGTATTAGAAGTACTAGACAGTCAGGCAAGGAAAAGAAAGGCATCCAGATTGAAAAGGAAAAAGAAAAACTATCTCTGTTTGTAGATGATGTGCTCTTACATATACGAAATTCAAAAGAACACAAAGTGTTAGAGCTAATGAATGAGTTAACAAAGTCGCAATATATAAGTTGAATATACAAAAATCAGTTGTGTTTCTGTATACTGGAAATGAAGAATCTGAAAATGAATTAAGAAAAGTTTCATTTGTAATAACATCAAAAAGAATAAAATACTTAGTAATAAATTTAATAAAAGATATAAAACTTATACTCTGAAAATTACAATACAAAATTAAAATTAAAGAAGACTTAAATGGGAGGCCATCTCATGTTCATGAATTAGAAAATTTAACATCGTTAAGACAACAATACTCCACAAATTCATCTACAGATTCTGTGAAATCCCTAACAAAATCCAGGCTGGCTTTTATGAAAACACAAGCTGATCCTAAAATTCATATGACAATTTAACATGCAAAATAGCCAAAACAGTCTTGAAAAAGAACAAAGCTGAAGGACTCATGCTTCCTAATTTCAAAACTTACTACAAAGCTATGGTAATTACTGTGGTCTGAATATTTGTGTTCCCCCCCCAAATTTGTGTGTTGAAATCCTGACCCCCAAAGGTGATGGTATTAGTAGGTGAGAACTTTGGGAGGTACTAAAGTCATGTGGGTAGAATTCTAAGGAGTGGGATTAGTGCCTTATAAAGAGACTCCAGAGAGTTCCCTGGCCCCTTCTGTCATGTAAGGATACAACGAGAAGTCTGCAGCCTGGAAAAAGAGCCCTCACTCAACCATGATGGCACCCCGATCTCGGTCTTCCAGCCTCCAGAACTGTGATAAATGTTTGTTACTTATAAGCTACCTAGTCTGTGTGTTTTGTTACAGCAGCCCGAACAAACTAAGACAGTAATCAAAACAAGGTGATCATGGCACAAGGAGAGACATGTAAATAAATCAGTGGAATAGAATTGAGAGTCAACAAATAAGCTCTCACGTTTACAGTGAATTGTTTTTCAACAAGAGTGTTGAGACAAGTCAATGGGGAAAGAACAGTCTTTTCAACAAATGGTCCTTGTACAGCTATATCCACCTGCAAAAGAATGAAGTTGGACCCCTTGAACATCACACATGAAATGAACTCAAAATAGATTATAGACCTAAATGTCTGTTTAAGAGTAATGTAAGAGTAATTTAAGAGTATTTAGAGCAGATAAAAGTATAAAACTCTTAGAAGAAATACAGGACTTAAATCTTTTAGACCTTTGGTAGCAAAGCCTTCTTAGAGATGACAGGAAAGCTCAAGCAAAAGATTAGATAAATTTGACTTCACCAAAATGAAAAACTTTGTTGTTTTGAAGAACACCATCAAGAAAGTGAAAAGACAACCCACAGAATGAGAGAATATTTGCAAATCTGATAAGTATATTTTATCTTTAGATAAAAAGGCAAATACCCAATTAAAAATGGGCAAAAAAATAGAATTTTCTCCAAAAAATATACCAATAGCTAATAAGCACATGAAAAGATGCTCAAAATCATTAGTCATCAGAGAAATGTAAATTAAAACCACAGAGATGGGCAATAACAAGCATTAGTTGAGGATGCAGAGAAATCAGAATACTCATGTACTGCTGCTGGGGATATAAAACTGTGCAGATGTGGGAAGCAATCTGGCAGTTCCTCCAAATGTTAAACATGTAACTCAACAACTCACAGGTTTACAAGAAAAATATGTCTACATAGCAACTTGCATAGCATTATTCACAATAGCCATAAGGTAGAAGCAATCCAGACGTCTATCCACTGAAAATCAGTAAAGAAAATGTGGTATATTCACACAACGGAATATTACGCAGTTATGAAAATGGACTCATGGAATGGACTTGTGCTACACCATGAACTTTATGCTAAACATTATGCTAAGTGAAAGAAAGTCACAAAATACCACGTTATATGATTCCATTTATGTGAAATGTCCAGAATAGGCAAATTCACAGAGACAAAGGTAGATTAGTGCTTGCCTTGGACTGGCAGGGTTTGAGGTTAAATAAAGAGCTAACGGGTGTGGGATTTCTTTGAGGGATAATGAAAATGTTCTAGAATTGATTGTGGTGATAGTTGTACAACCCCGTGAGTATACTAAAAACCACTGAATTATAGATATTAAATGAATGAATTATATAGTATATGAATTGTATCCTGATAAAAATGTTATATAAAAAGTATGCTAAGTGAAAAGTTTGCAGAATATATATTATATGAATATAGTTTTGCAAATAATAGAAGTTTATACCAAACACTGTATTCTTAAAAATTAACAAAATTTGTGAAGCAGTATAAAAGGCATTGGTGTATCTTCCTTTCGATGTAGTAGCTTTAATCATGTAAAAGATCTGGTGATAAAATTTCTTAACCCTAATTGATACCACCTCATTAATAAAATAATAACAATAGCATTTATTATATTTGCTCTATATGCCAACATTGTGCTAAACTCTTTAACGTACATTTTGTCATTTGCTTTTCATGCCACTTAATGATGATCATGTATTTTCTATCATGTCCCCTTGCTTTCTGTTCTCCAATATACCAAAGTTTACAAATTGTATTATTTATCAGAATATCAGAAAGGCACAATTCCTTTTGTTGTCATTAGCAGTAGATAAAAAGGTAAATACTTTAGGTCTTAGTTTGAATTGGTGTTTATGCAATCCTAAACAGTTATAAGAGCATATTGATATGTGTTTAAGTAAGATTTTAAGTGTAAAGCATTTTGTACTTGTTATAGTCGATTCCTTGTTGGAAGAGGGACTTGTCAGTTTTGTGCTTAATGTAGTACTAAACTTGAAAGGCAATCATTGGCAAAGATCATTCTTAGAATTTTTTTCCCATTGTAAATATAAACTGTGTCTCAATCATTTTGGTCTGCTATAACAAAATACCATGAACTTGATGGCTTAAACATTTATTTCTCACAGTTCTGGAAGCTAGAAAAGCCTAAGATCAAGGTGCTGGCAGATTCGCTCCTTGGTGAGGGGCCTCTTCCTGGCTTGTAGACAGCAAGCTCTGGGGTCTCTTATAAGGACACCGATCCCATCGTGAGAGCCCCACCCTCATGACTTCATCTAAATCTAAGCATTTCCCAAAGGCCCCATCTCCAAAAACCACATTGGGGTTAGGACTTCAACATACGAATTTTGGGGGCGGGGGACACAGTCAGTCCCTAGCTGTTAGCTTTGGTGAAAATCTTGTCCATAAATACTAACGCTAGCGTTTTTTGTTTGTTTTTAGTATTATGTGCCAAGAACCTTGCAAAGAAAGACTTCTTCAGTAAGTAAACACCCATTTTTGCTCTTACAATATTAATCTTCTTCACATATTTCTGAACTTTTAAACTTCTTAAAAACACTGGGTGTATTCTCCTGAAAGTCCTGCCCTTTATTAAATAGAAACCTGTGGTTGAACAAACTTCGTTTTCCACTTGACTACAACATAGAGGCTCCGTAGCTCCAAGGCACAGAATTTGTAACTCATGCAAGAAAAACTCTCATCCTCTATTCCAGCCACACCCTGTTCTTCTCTGTCTTTCCACCCGTTAATATATTGCTTTCTGCTGGAAGTTCTCATCTCAAATACAGATGAGATGTTTTTCTATAAAATGACTGGGTTTAAGTAAAATTGTTAGTCAAATTCTATAAATTAAATCACATCTTAAAAGCCTTGTAATTAAAGACATTGTAAAATTAAAAAATAGAGGCTTCTTTCTAAAGGAAGAATCACCCTTAACTCAAGAAATTCACCTACTATAAAGTAAGTGGCTGCAGCATGAAATTCTTCACACTCTTTCTGATCCTCACATGAGTGCTGCTCCATTCTGAAGTGGTATTATAATTCACGCTTTAGAGAAATGTAGGCTCACAAGCTTTATTCAAGTAGCTGGGAAGCTCCAGAGTGGTGACTCATATCCAGGCCTGTCTCAAAAACCCTTACCTTGCCACCTCTCTGGTCTTATAAACCTGTCTCCTTTATTTAGGAACTTGCTAATTGGTGAATACTTGCTTCCACAGATAAAATAGATGGTGATCAGTAAACAAGATTTCTAGGTATTATTACTTTTAGGAAGTATAAATACAATTATAGACAACTTTTCCTCATAAATAACAAATATAGACACATTTCCTCATATAGACACATTTGATTAGCCCCACTTTGTGATCATCAAAAATGGGAATCTAGGCTAATTTTATGGTTCTCTTTAACACTAGTTTTTTTTATAGTTTCTAAAAACCTGAAGATGGTATCATACTGGATTGCCTTTCTTAATTAGAAAGCTAAATAGATCAAAACCTTAAATTAGAAAAGAGACAGTATCAGGTAATCACCTTTACCAAATTTGATGATCTCAAAGCCCCCTTTAGCCAAGACTTTGCTGATCTACAGTCTCATCCATGAGTGACTGTCCCCTTTCTTCTAGGACTCCCCGACCCTTTTGCAAAGATTGTTGTGGACGGATCGGGCAGTGCCACTCGACGGACACTGTGAAAAACACATTGGACCCAAAGTGGAACCAGCACTATGATCTGTGAGTTGAATATTCCTTAAGCCATCTGGGGAGCACCAGGAACGTAGGTATCTAATGTTTAAGAGAAGGATTTCATTTTTTTTTTAAGAGGGATTTCTGCCTTCTGATTGAGAACAAAAGGGGATGGCCAAATGAATGCTGCCTAATTTTAGAATTCTTCTACTCAGAAGGTCTTGCATTTGACATTTTCACAGATTTTATGGTTTGCTTCTATAACTGTTATCCTCAAACTCTCACTCTCCTGGTCATTTTAACAGAAACAAAAGGCCATAGTTCAGGTCCTTGATATGCTGCTGTTTTTTTTTCAGTAAAACCATAAACTTGGTTGTAGAATTTCTACTTTAAAAATGCATTATTATTAGGCATATTTGTTTTGTAAATACATATTATATTTTCGAATGATTTTTTTAATTTTACTTTTTAGTACAAATATATTTTCTGCAAGAGAAAATATAGTTTGGTATGTTTGAATATATGTAAGTCTGTGCACCATCAGACAATTTCTTATATTCATTCATAAATGGATTACACTTTGAAAACCACTATTTTATATGCACCTATGTTTTCATGGCCCTGCTAAGAAATTTTTGTCAAAGTAATGCTGAATGATTATTGGTTTTTATTACCACAAATTGTACTAGACTCTGTGGGATTTTAAGGTTCTAAGACTCACATTGAGTTATACTGGGGTCCAGGAGTGGCCTGGAAAGCGGTCTTCCTGAAACCTCCACTCTGTGGTTGACTTGCACTGAGAGAAAGGGGGTTAATGTCTGCATTATTGCCTATTAGTGTTCTTTGGGTGGATCGGTGGGTTTTGTAAGTAAGCCCTTGTTGCCAGTTAGCGTTCACTAGTAAATCTAACATTGGTAGGGATTCATGAACTGTTGTTCTTTGGAACTAGTAAAATATAGTAAATCCCTCTTCTAAGATTATTGTCTTTATGGTGTTATCTACATTTGCTTCTTACATAGCTGGTTGTCGTTCTTTTCCCAGCCCATCGAAGTTAGAGATGTATATTTATTGAGTGCGTGTTATATGTGGAATATAGAACCAATATCATTTTAAAAGGATTCTTCCGTACTTACAAGTCAATCAGATAAAATCTCAATGGGCTAATTCGATTCAGAAATACAATTAAAAATGAGTTTGCATGTTTTCAGATATGTTGGGAAAACTGATTCTATAACCATCAGCGTGTGGAACCACAAGAAAATTCACAAGAAGCAGGGAGCTGGCTTCCTGGGCTGTGTGCGGCTGCTCTCCAATGCCATCAGCAGATTAAAAGATACTGGATGTAAGAACCGAATGCTTTTCTGCCTCTTAATGCAACTGAAGGAGGCTTATGAGGCATCGTTTTTCTTGTTTTTTTGTTTTGTTTTTTGTTTTTGAATACTGAATACAGAATTCCTGCCTTCCTCCCTAGTTAACATTTCCCTGGGTTAAGTTTTGAATTGTTTGTTTGCAGACCAGCGTTTGGATCTATGCAAACTAAATCCCTCAGATACTGATGCAGTTCGTGGCCAAATAGTGGGTAAGAACTTTCTCATCTGTATAAAGAGATGCTTTTACAGAACTTAACATTCAACTTTTCATCACTGAGAAAACACATATAGGCACTGACAGTGGTGACGTACTTCGAAGGACAAACCATATATGGGGGCCATCTCTTCAGTACTGAAAAGTTTCATCTTGTGTGGTTTTTATTTATCTGTTTCCCTTCAACCTGTCATTCAAAGTCAAGATAAAAGAACCAAGATACAAGAGATTTAGGGCTATTTTAAATATTTTAATCATCACATTAAGGATAGATGATAAGAATGGTGGCCACATATGCAAGAGTTGAGAAATAGTTTCTTGAAATCCATTGTACATGTAAAAAGCAAAGGCGATTTCTTCATGTAATATGATTTTACAGAGTTAGGGGATGAATTATTTAGAATGAACAAATAAAATGTGCCAATGTTACGGAGTGTTGACGGGCAGTATTCTGTTGGAAGTGATTTATCTGTTCAGTAGTTCATCTTCTTATCATCCAGATTTTATTAGCATTTTAAGGTCACTCTACAATGCTGTATGCTGATCAAACGCATTGCAGGGAATCAAAACATAGTATTTCAGCAGCACAGCAGAGCGACTTATGACCCAGAATCTTTTAGGTACTGTCTTATGTAGACTTGACCCAAGATAAAGAGCAGTGGGTGTACATCCTGAAAACTGTCATAATTATTAAGTTCTCACTTAATGCTTTTCTGTTTATGATTTCTTCTTTTCTTTGTGGAGGATGTGCGTGGGGAAAAACGAAACTGGGAGCAACTTTATAAATGTCTTTGTTCATAGTAGGGACCGAGAATAAATATTCATTGGTCTGGACTTTGCAAATACTGAAAGTGGTGCTCTCTGTGTCCTTATTGAACATAGGTCAAAATCTTCTTAAAAGATAAGGTAACTTAGAGGAAGTGAATTTGTGTTCTGTTATGTTTATGGAGAGCACAAAAAACACAACACCTCTTCTCCGCATTTACAAGGAATGTTCCAGACGGTATGTGGTGGTATGCAGCTACTGGAATAAAATGCTCCATACTTGAAAGTATAGGAATATACGTTTGTATGTATATGTACACGCCTCACTTTTAAAAATAATATACGTAAATTCTGCATTCACAATGGCTCACTGTATTACAATTGTATAAAATACCACTGGATTTTAATGCAAGATGTTCTTTTCTGTTTTAGTCAGCTTACAGACGCGAGACAGAATAGGCACTGGAGGGTCTGTGGTAGACTGCAGAGGACTGTTAGAAAACGAAGGGTACGTATCCTCACGGCAATGCCGGCTGGGTCTCTGCTGCCTTGGGCTCCCACTCTAGATGACAGTATCCATCACCCTTTTTCACTGTGCTGAATGCTTGAGATGCAGGAAAGGACTTTGGGATAAAACTGAGATCCTGTGTCCTTATTTACAAAGGTAGCTGTAAGACTAGTGGGGGGTGGCCCCCAGAGACTCAGGACCAATTTTAAAAAGTCTCCACTGGCTAAAAATGGAACAGATTTGAGCATCAGTAAGAATTATAAGTGCGATGGATTGAAATGCATCAAATGTATTTAAAAATTAACATCATGTGTTAATAATGAGATAGGGGAAAAAAACCCTAAAACGCTAAAAAAAACCTCAAAAATTCTCATTGGTCACTATCACAATTTTGTGATCCTCAGTAAGCTAATGAAGCCATGTGATAATCATTATTAGGTATTAACAACATCACAAAAGAGATAGAATCTGATATGAACATACTTCTTGGAAGTCTAGGGGACAGAAGAATGCATCTACAACCCAAGGGTACGCAACAAGTCCTACCTAGAAGTGGGGGACAGTCTTAGAGTGTAGAAGACACAGCCCAATGTTTTCACAAATGCATGCTAGAAAATAAATCACGGGAAGAAGCAACCTAGAAATTAACAATAAAAGAAACTTAAGAGACATACCTACTAAATGCAGTGTGTGGACCTCATTTTGGATCCTGATTGAGACAATTGACTGGGGAAAATGAACACTGACTGGTGTTTGATGACATTTTAAAAATTAATGCACATTTTTTAGTCATAATGGAAAAAGTCCTTATATTCTAGAAATATATGCTAAAATATTTAAGGATGAAATGGGAAATTGTCAGGATCGGTATCAGAATAGTTCCATAGAGAGGAGGAAGTGGAAGAGTAGCCACAAGACAGTCGTATTGTAGCTGGGTGATGAGTCTGGGGGATTCATCTCCCAATTTGTGGATATATTTGAAATTTTTCAATGTAAAATGTTTTTAAAAAGTACTTCTAAGAAAAAAGTATTAAGTAAATTGTCTTCAAAATTGTTCAGGGCTGAAGATTTATGTTAAAGAGTATTTATAGTCATTGCAGTGTTTTACGTAACCAGGAGTTCTATTATGGGGGAGGGGGGACCAAGGATGGAGGATTTAGATTTGATTTTAAATCGAGAAAAATCAGATCTGATTTCATGAGCTCCTTAGAGTGCAAGGTGGATTTTATCAGTCACTCAGCTCCACCCAAAGATGAAATCCCTCCTTGATGGCACTTTATATATAGCTCCCTTTGGCCACTTGTTCCTCATGAAAAAGTCTTTCTATTTGAATAGGAAAGGAGGACTTTTATGAAACGAAGCACTTGAGATACTATATTTTACAAGAAAAGCAAAATAAACTGTTGTGAGAGTATCGCGTTGAGTTTCAGGTACTTGTCTTTGACTGCTGTGCCCATCTGTGCCGTGCTCTTCTCCCCCGTTTAGCACCGTGTATGAAGACTTGGGGCCTGGAAGGCCACTCAGCTGCTTCATGGAGGAGCCAGCCCCTTACACAGACAGTACCGGTGCTGCTGCTGGCGGAGGGAACTGTAGATTTGGGGACTCCCCAGGTCAAGATCAAAGACTTCAGGCACAGCGACTTCGAAATCCTGAGGTCCGAGGGTCACTCCAGACGCCTCAGAACCGACCACATGGCCACCAGTCACCAGAACTGCCAGAAGGCTATGGTGAGAGAATCACCCTGCTATCCTGAATGTGATCTACAATGTTTCAGATGGCTTTAATCTTTAAACCTCATTTAGTACCTTGTACATGCCCCAGCTGCTAATGTTTGCAGAGCTGTGCCATACAATGGTTGTGTCAATGTAAAGACAACCAGAAAAAGATGGTGATAATCTTGCTCATCACAAATTGGTTGGCAACTGTTCCAATCTCAGTTTAGCAACTGTGTGAAAATTTTAAACAAATGAATATCGAAGAAAATCAAGATAGTATGTGGGCTGGATGAGGGTATTTGTTGTGCTCTGTGATTTGAATGGGGGAAGGACAGTATCAGATAAGAGTGAAAGGAAGGGATTATTTGACAGTTACCGAGGGAGAACCTAATGAAGGGGAATAAAATTTAGATTGCAGACCATACCGGGAGGGAAGGGCATGTGGATGTGATAGAGGTCAGGGTAAGGTCGGTCCTGAGGTTGTGGACACACCAACAGCATCTCATCCAGGGCCGTGGCCGAGGAAGGAGAGCACTGCCTCCCCGTGGGTGAATAGAAACGGGGAGATGGGCTCAAACATCTGCAAAGGGCTTGTGACCTGTGGAAGTCGGGCAGAAATTATCCACAGCCGTTTCAAATCCATGATGATTTTATAGAATGTTGACAGCAAGCTTAAACTTTGTGCTTAGAGGATTGGTTGACAACTGTCCTTAAACGCGAATTTAACTAATTGCATCCCCTAATTTCTATACAGAAAAAGAACAACAGTGCAGGGGCAAGTTTACTTTTTGCACACGCAGACGGGAGTTAGCACGTGGCATGACCCCAGAATACCAAGGTAGGTGTGTCTATACTGCGCACCAACGCCGATTTCCAGCAGTGCCTGGACCCCCTGACTGGGTGAGAAAGCCCCTGAGGCTGGAAGAGTGGCAGCTTAGAGAGGATGCTGTACAGGGTTCTGGACTCAGGCTCTCTGGGTGAGAGGCCCAGCTCTGCCACCACTTCCAAACTGCCCACTTGCCAAATCCGCTGCTGGGACATGAGGATCCTTTAGAAGCAATCCTGTGTCTTGAAGTTAAGATCACATGACCAGAAAAGACCCTCCTCGTGCCTAGATTAAATCAAATGTGCTCTGATTTGAAAAGCCAATAAATCCTCAAGCTGTGTTGCTCTCATTTTAAACTAAAAATACTGATGGATGAAATTATATGATATCTGAGATTTGCTCCAAATATTGGGGTGGGAGCAGTGAATAGGGGTATATTTGAAATAGGCTGACGATGACATGATAATTTGTTGAAGATGGTTATTCATAATGGTCTCTCTACTTTTTTATATGCTTAAAATTTTCCATAATAAAGAGTTGAAAAGAAAATATAAAGACTCTATTACCCTTTCTCTCTTCTACTTTACTGTCCCTATTGCCTCAGTCCCTTGGGGACCATTCCTGGGGGAGATGAAGCTTTTCTATACGAATTCCTTCTACAAGGCCATACATCTGAGCCCAGGTCAGAGAGACCCCACCCCCACCCCACCCTGTAACAGTTATGTTTCTTTTTTTCTTTGCTTTGCTTTTTAAATTTTTTTTTTGTTTTAGAATAGCATTACTACCTAACATTTGTTTAGTAATGCTCATTTCCTTTTTATTCGTAATTTGTTTTATCTGAGAACAAGCTTCCTGTCTTTGATTTTCCAAGTCTATGTTAAATTTACGATTCACTATCTATAATTAGAATGGAAATTTTACTTGCAAATGGATAAGGTGTCTCTTTAGTACCACTGTAAGAAATGTCAGGCTTTTGTGCTAATTAGAAAAGCATCTTGGTCAATAATGCTGTGCTCCCATATGACTGTGGACTATATTGAAGTAATTAATCAAAAGGTTGGAATTAGAAACACTTATTTAACAAAGCCAACTAAAAAATGAGAATGCCTCTTTCTGGTGCAGCTGTTAGAATCGAGAGGCTTCGAATGCACGTTAATACATACCCGTCAGCTTTAAAAAACTTGTGCTATCCGGAGGCTCATCAATGAAGCAACGTTTCTGACTTTGAGCATTTCATTTAACCTGTGGATTCAGATAGTTTTCTGGCAGCATTCAGATATCTCCTACTATTTTGGCCTTTTTTGGTCTAAGAAATGGTGTTCCCTGGGTAGACCATGTTCCCTGTCATGGTCACAGGCTCTGAAAATCTGTTGGATTTTGCTGCCACTTGCAGCACAGAGGCCTGGACTCAGTGGGAGTTTGGCGTAAGTAGCACCATGACTGTCCCTCTTAGGAGAACTGGGACATGGCTGCATTGATAAGGGACTCCTGTGGCTCCTATTGCTGAAGTTTTGGTCTTATGCCTCTGTACTGAGATGGGCAAACCTGTCTTTATCTTCCGTTTTGGCAGAGACCTTAACAGTGTGAACTGTGATGAACTCGGACCACTGCCACCAGGCTGGGAAGTCAGAAGTACCGTTTCTGGGAGAATATATTTTGTAGATCATAATAACCGAACAACCCAGTTTACAGACCCAAGGTTACACCACATCATGAAGTAAGACTTTTACAAAACGTTGACCTCTTGCATTTATCATTTCATGTTTTCTATTAATTTTTTTCTTAATTTATCTACTGCGTTGTTAGTGGAGAATAAGCGTAAGCAGAACACGGTAAATTTTGGGTGGACAGTTGCAGTTTTAAGCTCTCAAGTCACTGTTAGCAGCACTGAAGCTGTGTGGCATTGCCACCCTTTGCTTGGCTGCAGCCAAAATGAGTCACAGAGATAGCAGTATTTGGCTCTTAACGAGCCTTCCCCATGCAGCACTGGGGCGAAATGTGTGGACCCTAGGCTGAGACGCATGCAGTAAATGAGGTTCTTCCCCAGTGCCCCCTCACCCCCATCTAGAACAGCCACCACAGTCAGTAGTGCCACTCGCTGGAGCCTTTTCCTGCGCCTGTCGTTCCTGGAGAACGGGGTTGTCTTGGCTGCCACACTCAGTGTTCTGGGCTTGTCGCATTCTCAGGACATAGGAGACCCCGGGGCTCTTCTCGTTGACAACTGATGTTAATGGCAAAACCTGAACAAAACAAATGCCACTTTGTCCCTCTACTCATCCTAGACCTTGTATTTTACTGGAATTTTGCTTTTAATGAGCAGGCTTAGAAATCTGTTGGTTCTGGAAATGAATGGTTACTGTTCAATTTCACTTGAGTCTTTTGCTCTTGTGTATATATAGTGCCGTCCAGTATAATCTGCTTTAAAAATGTTTCATGTCAACTTCATCTAATTCTGATCTAATGCTAAGGCACATCTAATAGTGCATTGGTCAATCTCAGATGCATACGAGATGTGTGATATATGCTAGCAATTGCTGTTTTTATTTATAGCTGTGACAGCATATGAGCCAAGCTGTTGCTTAAAAGTCATGCAGCTCGTTATCCTGTCTTAGACCTATATTTAGGCTCATAGTGGCCACCAGCAATTTTTACATATCCCTGTTGTCAGAGAAAACGACATCTACTTGAAGTTCTGTGTAATAGACTCTCTTCCCGTCCCTTGGGTATAGGGTCATAGCTTGCAGCTCCCTTGGCCGCTACTTTTGGAGTGACTTTGTTGCTTCTGTCCTTCTCAAGTCACCAGTGCCAACTAAAGGAGCCCAGCCAGCCGCTGCCGTTGCCCAGTGAGGGCTCCGTGGAAGACGAGGAGCTTCCTGCCCAGAGATACGAAAGAGATTTAGTCCAGAAACTAAAGGTCCTCAGACGAGCTTTCACTTCAGCAGCCCCAGGCTGGTCATTGCCGCATCGAAGTATCCAGAGAAGAAATATTTGAGGTAAGAATTTGGTGCAGCTAATGGTCAGACATGGCCTCTGTGTCCATATTAGAACAAACAAGGCAATTCGGCCAAAGGTGTGGCCTCTGGAAACCCCCTTGAACCCCCTCTGTTTTAAGGGGGTGCTCTGGAAGCGGTTTCTACATCTCAGCGAGCTCTTCCTTCTGTCTGGTGTTTCAGGTATTGGTTTTATTACTCAGTGAGATGTAGGCGTTTATCAGGACCAGTGTCCACATCAAGAGCGGGAACTGTATTTCCTTCTGTGGTGATAACGTAAAAACTTAGATGGTTTCTGAGGTGAAAACCTAGAGATTTACAGAAAGTGAAACTAAATATTGTAGGTCCCCTTCTCTGCTTACACACATCATACATTCGTGCAGTCTGCATGTTCTCCACAGGACCAGTCACTCCGCTGCTGTGGCCTTACCGGAATTTGATCTGATGGCACTACCTCCTCAGAGCAGCTTAGTGGCCAAGTGGCCACCTTGTTGTCTTTTCTGGGAATAGGAAGGTCAGTGCTTCCTAGGAAGGGCGTTGTCCCTTACACTGCCCCCACTGTGATGTCCGGGTCCCTAAAGAAGCAGGACCCGCTTGTAGACAGGGCCCTTTTTCAAGGAAGGTGATCATAAGGTGAACTCTCACCTGTGTGTGCGCCATGGCCCGCCTGCCATTGTGGAATCACTGGCTGGTGTGACCAAATGAGACTGGGTAAGAACTGAACACATTTCCACTGAGTATGGCCCCCAAGGGAGGCCGTGGCAGCTGCTGCAGGGAGCCCAGTGCCCCAGAAATAGTGGAGGGCACTGAAGAAGCACCCAGGGCCACACTTGACCTGCCCACGCATCCTCTATTGGACAAGGGGATCAGCAAATGTGCCATTTTGTCCATTGAGCAGTCATAAATGGTTGCCAGAGTTAGAAAGGAGCTCAATTATTGACATTTTGTTGCCTGATCATTTCCACTCAACCTCCTCCTCCCCTCTTGGGACAATGGAGTTTGAATTACATTAAATTTAAAACATAAAAAGGTTCTTAAGTGCCTTATCAATGAAAATATCTACAAACACTTAGCTAGTTCCACTCAAAATGCTGAATCTGAGGAAGTATCAGGCTGATCAAGTGATTTCGATGTGTTTGTTGGGTAAGAAGCTACTTTAGATCTCACGTAAACCCCTTGCTTTTTGACTCAGTGGGAGTCTTGTGATTTTTCACTTGATATAAAGACAGGCTCCGAATTCTTTTAATATTCAGACTTTCTAGTGATGTCTTCATATTGGCTAAAATATATGAAATGTTTATAGGACACACTTAAAGTAATTTGTGTAGAAACAATCAACTCTACTGAGGACTTTTGTTCTTAAGTCATTAGTGATTATGCTGAAAATAAATGTTTCCTTTAGGTACAGTATTTATTACCTGGCATGTGTTTGTTTTGTTGTGGTTTCTGAGTGAGAAGCAGTGGGGAAAAAAAGATGGTAGGGCAATGTGCTAGATGCCAGATAAACATTCTGAATAGGGACCAGACAGAACTGAGATCGGAGTGAAACGGACTCCATTATCAGTAACCTTTTATCTTTTTATAACTTTAAGAAATGTTCTTCCCTGAAACTGTCATTTTGATGTGTAGGAGTCTTATCGCCAGATAATGAAGATGCGCCCAAAGGACTTGAAAAAACGACTCATGGTGAAATTCCGTGGAGAAGAAGGTTTGGATTACGGCGGAGTGGCAAGGTAAGATGCTAATTTATTTACCCTTTCTGTGCATGGATGTCAGCATAACTATAATAGAATATTTACAGAGAGGCTGTTGACCACTTTCTGGTGCTTGCCTTAGAGCAGCGGGGACTTCAAAAGCTGCCTTCGCTGAGCTTTCTTAGAATAGGAATTCCTAAGCGCATGTGCACCCTAGCATCTTGCTAGGTTATAGTGAAAATTAAACTTTTAAACTTACCCCCTTCTTAATCTGACATGATTGAACCTGAACCAGGAACAACCTGCTCCTTAAATTAATAAGGAAGGCAGCCTTGCTTTTCTTATTAGAGGACTTCCGGGGAAAAAGGCACAAGTTGCATCTGTGACAAAGGAATTTTGTAAAATGGCATTTTGTTCAAAATAATTAATGCAAAGGATTTTTTAAATGGAATGTAATAACGAAAAGCTACTATTTCTTGTCTAAACTTCGGTTCACCTTCGAGATAACTGTGTGTGTGTGTGTGTGTGTGTGTGTGTGTGTGTGTGTGTGTGTGTTAACTGTTTCTTCTGATAGTATCTGAATTCTATCAATTTGGCAATGAAAGATACATACCTATTAATTTCATGATTTGTGGTCGTAGACACAGATAGACTGGATCATGGTTGTGGTGAAGACCTCATTTAACACTCTCACTTCACAGTCTAGTAACATCAGTATGTTTAGATCGTCTATCGTTGTCTTTGTAACTTTACATAATGTGTTTTCACCATTATTTTTTAGTTTGTAAACTGGAGACATTATCTCTTGACCTCTCTTTTTCCTGACAGGATAGTAATACTGACCTCCCCTTCTGTGTTCCTTCCACCGTCTCCCTCTTACATGGTCATCTGTAATATTACTTGTATATTGTCAAAGTCGAAGGTTTATATTCTGTTCTGTATCCAAAATTAAGTCTCCTGTGTTTGACTACCTATTATTTTTAAGAGTTGAAAATCAGTGCATCATTTATATTGTTATGACAATGTAAATTTCATTGAGTTGGTAAGTGGTGTCTGTAATTTATCCTTTGGAACAAATTTTAATTTTTCCAAGAATTTCTTTTTCTTTTGTAAACCAGGCTCTATTGCCCCGTTAAACTTCATCTTCACCTTCCCCCACCCATCCACTGACCTCCATGGATCTCCCTCGTGGAAACTGTCCAGCCAGATAATTCGCCAGGCCTTTCACACAGTTTTCATCATGGGACTTCACTGTTTTCCTGGGGTAGAGCCATTCGTGGATTCCATACCTTCCTCTTTCTTGATTTACCCCCTTGTGTTACTAGAGTGTGTCTTCAAGTAGCTTTCTTAGAAAGGGTGTGTGGGAGGTGAATTTTCCAAGATCTTATGTCTGAAAATGTTTTTTAATTTACACTCTGACTGACAGTTTGGCTTTTTAGAGACTTCTGGGAAGAAAATAACTTCCATTCAGAACTTCGAAGGCACCGCCGTACTGCCTCCTAGCTCCCTGGACCACTGAACAGTGGTCTGATGACCTAATTTTAGCCTAATTTTAGTCACTTCTCCAGAAGTTGTTTGACCCCCTCCAGGGCCACTCATCATCTAGAGATTCTGCCACCTTTTTTCTGTTTTTCATCTCCCTCTGATCCTCGCTTCCTCCTTACTCATGTCCCACCACCATAATCACCCTTGTTCCTCTTTCTCTTTGCTGTACTTGCCTGCAAAACCCCAGCTCTGCCTAATTCCATCCTTAGGCTGCTCTGAGCCTCCCCTGAGCTGCTGAACGTGGTGGAAGCAAACACGCTCCCACGCCGCTAGCCATTCTCTGCGGCGATGGTCACAGACCTCAAGGAGGTTTCAGTTCTCTCATCACCCCACAGTCCTTCTCAGATCTCTAACCTCACTTCTGCCCCTCCTCACTCTCAGCCGCTGACTCCTACTTAACCGAGGAAACAGAGCCATCTAAAGAGTCTCCTCAGCACCAGCCCTGTCTGTCCGGCCTGCAGGATCTCCAGCCGTCGTCGGCCTGCGGCGCCAAGGCCCTGACTGGCCCGTGTTCCTGAATAAGGACAACCCCAGCCCTCCACAAGGCACCCCGGGCCCTTTTACTTCTCTTGTTAGTTCACATTATCTCATTTCATCAAAACGTCCTTTTCTCTTAGGTCGGTCTCATGCACATACAAATGTGCTCCAGCTCCCTTCTTAAATAAGCATGTTTAAGAAAAATCAAGCTTTCCCTGGACACTGTACCCCCATCCTGTCTAAGCTTTAAGGAGGCAGTAAAGGCAAATAAAGCAAAAGCAAAAGAAAAACAAATTCCAGGACAAACTCAGTGTTTGCGTCTTGGTCATCACCCTGTTGCTCTGTTCTCTATAAAGCAACGCTCGAAGGGCGTGCGCATCCCCGTTCCTGCTTCCGTGCCCCTCGCTTTCTCTTAAATCCGTTCCACGCAGATCCCTCCACCCTCTGAAGCCCTTTGTGTCAAGGTGACCATGACCTCTGTCTTGCCAAATGCAGTGATTCCTCCTCAGTCTCTGTCTCACCTAGTCTGTCAGCAGTACTTGCTGTAGTTGGTCACTCCCTACTTTCGAAACACTTTTTCACTCGGTTGCTGGGACACCACGTACCGGGTTTCCTTCTGGCTCCCTCCCCGTCCCTGTGTGGCACTTCCTCTGTTCCTTACCTCTGAGCGTGGCAGCGTCACCCCCTGGGCGGGCTTGCCCAGTTCCCTTGCTTAAATATTATCTATGCAGTGATGACGATGCTCAAATGTGCCCCTCTTAGCCACTTCACCCCCTCAACCCCACACTTGTTTACCCGAATGTCTCATCTCTCCTGGTGTATTTTTAAAGCATCTGAGACTTAACAGTCCCAAATTTTAGACTTTCCCTCTCATACCGGCTCCTCCCTCATCTGTCCCACCTCACTAAACCGCCCCACTCTGTTCCTCTGGCTCAGACTATGGAGTCAATCCTGTCTCCTCCCTTTGCTCATCCCCCAGCACGGCCTCATACTCTCCGCACCCTGCATGGCCCTCACCCCCCGGCACGGCCCTCATCCCCGAAAGAGGGACCAGCCTCCTGCCCCCTCCCCTCCCCCTCCCTCCTGGCTCAGGCTCCAGCCCCCATCTGGCTCTGGAGCTTCACTTAGCTTCCTGCTTTCTCGCCATGTCAGGCCGTTTCCCAGCACCAGCCAGAAGGAGCTTTCTAAAAACTCAGCTGAGTCTTTCCTCTGCTCCTGAGCCCCCAAACCTCCTCCAGAGGCCTCCCAGTCACCCAGCTGCCCCTGCGGGGTCCTGCCGTGAACCCGGCCCTCGCTGCTCGGCCAGCTGCCTCGCTCCTGCCACTGCTGGTACAAAGCAGGTGTGTCCTCCTCGGGGCTCGGCTCAGTGTTCCCTCTGCCTAGAGCTCATCCGCAAGGACACATAGCGTGTCCCATCTTTTCATTCAGGTCACCCTCAGAGGCCTTCCCCGACCAGGCTCTAAGCCACCTGGCGTGTTGTGCTGAGGAAGCCTTCGCCCTGTCTGCATCTCCAGTAGACACGCTGCCTGCGGTCGGGAACCTGTCTCATTCGCAGCTGAGTCCCCCAGTCCTTGAAGGGCACTTAATATATGACAAGCACTCATCGCGTAAATACCTGCTCACTGAATGAATTTTATTTTTCGACCATTTCATCTCCCATTTCATTGCTTGGTCTTTCTGAAACTCTGTTACTCAGAGTTTTCGTTCTCTGGGTTGATCCTTTACGTCTCTCATATTTTTCTTTTTAGTTTCCATCCTTGCTTTCCAACCCCTGCCACTTATGGGAAATTTCCTCAACTTCCCTTCCAGTGCTTCAGCATTTTTTATCTTGTTTTTTAAATGACCATAATATACTTATTCTTTGAATTCCATTGTAATAAAATATAAAATTAAAATAATGAATCACATGACTGAATCTTCCTAAAGGACAATACTCCTATAACTTGTATGTGTGCTTTGTAAGAATCTTATTTATTCATTAACTGTTAAACAGTGAGCCTCTGCCACGTACGAAGTACTGGGGATACAGCTGTGAGCAAAGTGACATGTTCTCTGCCCTCTTCACCCTCCACACTCCCCATCTGATGAGATGCAGGCAGTGGTCAAAGACTTACACAGTACACAACCATAGGTCTGGTAGATGCTACAAGGGCCCATGCTCCCAAGAGGACGTGTAATAGTGGCTCTGTCTTGGAGAGTCAGTAGAGGAGAGCTTCCACCTTCATAATTCAGAAAACACAGGCGAATTCTCAGCCCTACAGCAGTTTTCTCAAGGAAAATTATGTTCTTATAAGCATTGTAATGAGATCTCTTGCAGTTTCTGGGTAGAGCTGGGATTTTTCCAACAGCCAAAAGAAAAGGAGAATAAAAGAATTACGATATTCCCTATGGTCTAGAACGCAACCATCCTTCTCACTTCTTCCCATTTACTCTCACTTCCTTTATGTCACCCGCCCCTCAGTTGCCCTTGACTCCACCTGCAATAAGGATCCGGAAAAGCCTGCATTTTCCTGAGCTCACTTGGCGCTTCTCTCCAGGGGAAATGCTTTTCTTTCACGACTATCCCAGGTTTCTCCCTTGATCCTCTCCATCTTGATTCCAGAAACCATCTTTCTTTTGGCAACTATAACTTCTTTGTTTTCCCTTGATTATACTAATTCCATTTCCCAGCTCTCTAGCCCGTTCAGGTGAGACTCTTCTTACTTAGTTATTCATGTTTGTCCCAACAATTCAAAGTGAACTACTTCCACTTTCTCATCCACGCTGTTTCCTTTATAGTTTCAAAGATGTCTCAAGAGTTCAGTATCTCAGGCCGTTTCAAGTCACCATCTTCCTTTGCGTGGCCAGTGTTCGGGATCCTAGGCACGCATGTAAATAGCTTGGTTTGGTCTGTTCTGCGTCTTTCAGAGTTACCACGTCTTCCACGCGGTGCGCCCTTGAGTAACTCTGCGCTGTAGTGTAGAGCTGTGAGGCGTTGCGCTGCCACCTCCAGTTGGAGCTTGCTTTGTTATCTCACCCCTCGGATTCTTCTCAGGTCTGAATGGGATCACACCTATGCAGACGTGAGGGAGAGGTTTAAGTTACATGTATGTGTATGTGTGTGCGTGTTATCTGCTCAGTGAGAATCAGTCTACACTCATTGTCCCAGTGTTTGGTTCTGAACCATTTCCGTTCTCTCTCTCTCACCTGTATAGCTAGCTAGCTCTTCCCTTACCACTTCCAGAACATTCCTAATATGCCTCTTTACCTTGTCCACGGTTTGGTCAGAATGTTGGTATGTACTATAATCACTTCCTGTCTCTGGTTTTTATGAAAATGATTTTTCTCAAATCCAAACTCTAAAACTTGGGGATGAATCAAAGTACTATCGTTGGGAAATTTTGCCTTTCTAGTCAAGAGACTTTATAAGATTTGGAGTCTCATCTTTCTGGCAGTGCCTTTCTGATCTTTGGAGTTCAATACATAACTTTGTTTAGGTTTGATTATTTTTTGTATAGTCTCACAATTTTTGTAGATCATTTGTATTTGTGTTTATCTTTTCTTATTCTTTCTCATTTCTCTTTTCTATTTGAAAGGATTCCAGAATAAAATTTGGGGCTGCTATCTTAATGAGATTTATCCATTTGAAAGGAGTTTTAATAGAAAGAATAAAAGACTGTGTAGAATGGCCTTTGTATTTGTATAAGGTTCACCCATACCTGACTAGCAGTCAAACCATATAGAGTCTATTTAGAGTGCTTTTAAAATTTGTTTCTATTTGGGTTTTTAAAATACTGAAATGATCCAAACATAAAGATTCAGAAAAAAAAATCATTCTAATGCAGATTTCAAAACTCTTATTTTTAAGCTTTAAACTATTTTTTTAATTATGAAAGTGATAAACATTAATGGCAAAAAAAATAGTAAGAAGAATTCAACAGGACAGAAACTTAGAAGAAGAAAAGACATTCTTAAACGATTCCTGCCTCCCCAGACTGTGAAAGGTTTTGTCCTTATTTAAACATTATTATATGTTACAATTGATCAGAAACTTAAAAACTAAAAAGAAGCAAAAGAAAGAAATGAAAATGTTCCAGAATGTAATTCTGAAGTAAACTGCTATCAGCACGTTAGTATAGTATATAGGTCCTTTCGATCTTTTCGGTGCTCTGCGTATGGATTTTTTGCTTGTGCATGTGTGTGTGCACACATACTTTTTAAATAAACGTCACATCAGACTGTTCTTTACTGCACTTTTGTCAGTTACTACCACATCATTAACATCATCGTCTGAGGTTTCAATCTGCAAAGTAGCAGAAAAAACCTTGCTGAGGGCCACGAACGCCGATGAGTGAACTGCTGAAAATACTGTACTTTGAAGGTGATACCAATTCTAGTCAACCACAGTTCGTTTTCAGCTTCAGACTTGTTGGCATTTTGGTCAGAAAACCATTTCAATACCACCAAAAGCAACTTTGATTTCTTTATGCTTATTTTCCCAACCCGTACAAATCACATTCCATCACAGCCAGATATTCTTACCATTTTGTCGTTCTAGAGCATAGTGAGTGGTCAGTCCTTTTGTTAAGATCTAAAACTAGAAATTTAACACACATAAAGTGGTTTTTTTGTTGTTGTTGCTGTTGTTCCTAGGGAGTGGCTTTATTTATTGTGCCATGAAATGTTGAATCCGTATTATGGACTCTTCCAGTATTCTACGGACAATATTTACATGTTACAAATCAACCCAGATTCTTCAATCAACCCTGTAAGTATTCAAATTGGAGAATTTTTTTGAATGGATTTTCAGTCTCAATCTTTGGTTTATTACCATAGATTTATTCAAGGTCTGTGGTCAATAAAACAGTGAAAGGTAGAGTGAGCACTAGGTGAAGATGGATGGTTTCGATCCTGGGTTTCTAGTGACTGGGATCATCGGGTATGTTTTCAAGGAGAACAAGAGGGACGTTCAGCTGCCCATACACTCAGCACTTTGTAGCCAGTTGAGGGGACTCTGGTATGACGTCCTATTCGTTGACAGTGTCATTCCGAGAAGTGTGCTACGAAGGCTGTGCTCCTCCCAGTCAAATTGGAATAGTTCCATCACTGGCCTTTCTGGCCATCAGTGCAGCCACTGTTAGCTGCTTGTCCTGCGGTCAGCACTGTCACACACACAGCCTGCAGCGACATTGTGGACCAGTTCTACTCTGTATGTAAGCATTCAAGTGTGACCGAACCTTTTGCAAACAGGGAAAGCAAAGTTTTGACTGAATCTCTGAAAGTAGAAATGTGAAGTTCCCTTTTAGTTTAAAGCCAGAACAGCACTGGTTTTAGAATGGTTGGTGCTAGTACTTGGACTGCTCAGACTTGTTTTCTTCTGTGTTCCTTCTTTGTTCTCCTTTAGACTTTTTCTCTTCCTCTTTTCTTGTGGGACTGGGGGAGGAGTGGCAGAGCAAGAAGGGGAATTGCCCTTTGCTCTTTATTTCTTTTTAGGCAATGGGAAAGAGGAGTGTAGCTGGCTTCCTGGGCAGGCGACCTGTGCAGAGCACAGGGCCCGGCACTCCCAAGGGCCCATGCTTGGTTGACTCTCTGCTGTTGAAATTCTTGATAACCGTTGAATAAGGGGTCTGCTTTTTCATTTTGCACCGGGTCCGCAAATTCTGTAGCAATCCTGGGGAAAAGATTTGTTTGAACCAAGAGCAAATAAAATGTTCAGATGATCCATACAAAAGATGTGTTCGAAATTTTGACTAAGCAGCTTTCTTTCATTTAGTCCCGAGCACAGCCTGTGAGGAACCGATTCAGTGTTTGGTTGTCTCCGGGACATTTCTCCAAGCTGGAGAAATCACAAGCTGGCCACCTTGGCCTGTCCTTTCTCTAACAAATTCCTGTTCTCTGGTGCCCCCTACAGGACCATTTGTCTTATTTCCATTTTGTGGGTCGGATCATGGGTCTGGCTGTCTTCCACGGACACTACATAAATGGGGGTTTCACAGTTCCCTTCTATAAGCAGCTATTGGGGAAACCCATCCAGCTCTCTGATTTGGAATCGGTGGACCCAGAACTACATAAAAGCTTGGTGTGGATTCTGTAAGTATTGACTCACTGTTCAGTTAATTGAAAGTTCACGCACGGCCACCCTTCTTGGTGTAGGCCAAATACATTTGTTCTGTGTGTGTGTATTCGGGAGGTGGGTGTGAAATTTTTTGTTTATGACCAGAACTATAAAAGTAGATTTGACTCAACCTATTTTCCTCTTGATGTTTGGCCAGTTTCTCCTCAGACTAGTTTCTTTTATTATTTCCTTGAATGATTAATAGATGATTGAAATGTTAATCCCCAGGCTTGCTGGTTATTTAACTGGTTTTTGACACTAAGGTGTTGCCAGTTAATTTCTAAAGGGAAAATATCAAAACAAAAATTAGTTTCCTTGTTTTAGAGTTATCCTAAATACTCTCTTAAAAGCAACAGGCTCAGTTACCTGGTCAGCCATAGGTGTCATGGGTCCTTGTACATGAGTCAGTTTCACAGGAGTGACAGGCAGATGCAGGCTCTGGCAAAGGGAGGGCAAGCTGACGAGCAAGCCTCTCGAGTGTCGGCCTCATTTCACGTGTCCCAACCTGAAATGGGTGAACTGTGGGGTCGGGGCCTTCATCCTGTAGAAAATCTCTTACTCTGTTTCAAGAAATATGGCAGATGAAGGAGCCAGTTTTAACTTTCAAGTGCTTCTATGTTTGAACCAACACTTGAAAAGGCTGCCTTCAAAAGGGAGACGTATTTTATTTTTTCTTGATGTTTTGGGCGTTTCCTGCGAGTTGGTTACCCTTTGACTCAGTTACCTCTTCATGGTTCCCTTCTTTCTGTTCATAGACTCAGTTTAAAAGCACCTGGGTGTCTCATAAAGTCATAGAATGGTAGAGGTACTGTCACTCTCTTATGAAAAATGATGGGCTCCTTCAGGCACCTGCCCTCCTGTTAGCTATGCCCACCTGAGGCTTTCTTCGGCTCTCTGGGTCTGGCAGTCAGTAAGCACTCACACTCTTTTCCTACCAGAGTGTTCCATTTAATGTTCTGTTCACGCCACGTGATGGTAAGCTGTAACTGACATCCATCTTCTGTCCTGACTTCACCAGAGAGAACGATATCACCCCCGTGCTGGACCACACCTTCTGTGTGGAACACAATGCTTTCGGGAGGATTCTTCAGCATGAACTGAAACCCAATGGCAGAAATGTTCCTGTCACAGAAGAGAACAAAAAAGAATATGTCCGGTAATGCTCTGGGGAACCTTGGTGGTAGCCCATAGGGACACCCAGGTGCCCAGGACTGTCCTGGGCCCGGCTGGGTTTGTATTTCAACTCCTTTGCTGTGCGAGATCTACTTGTCTCCACCAGCACTTGTGACCAGAATCACATTAGGGAAGAGACTTCCAGAAACCGTCGGGTTCAACAGTGAGGGCTCTGTGTGGAGCAGCCCTGATGTGACCAGGGCTGACCTGGTGAAAGGAGACTAACAACCCCAGAGTCCAAGTGGGTGGGGGTGACTTTGAAGTGACCGGCCAGTTCTGGGTCTGAAGGTGCCAGAGCATAGGAGAGAGAAGGAAGCCTAGATGTTTCCTTGAGATCAGTCTCCAGGAAGTCAATTCCATTTAGTCTGTTTTCCCACCTCCTAAGGCAAATATGACTAGTCACGTAGTGTGGAAATTTAGAAACTCTGTGTGCTCAGGCCATCAGACTGGGGTGTAGTTCTCACAGTGTCCTATATTTTATTTTCAAATACACTTTTAAGTTGTGGCAGTTGTTGGAACAAGTTAGGTTAAATCCTACTGCTATTTCTGGCAGTGAATCAGAATATATAAGGACATGTGCTGACTCATTTTAACTTGAGGCTACGTACTACCAACTGGTGGGTTTTCTTCCCTCCCCCAGGAGGCGGGCGGGCAGGAGGTTGGACTCAGCAGGTGTCAGAACCTGCGAATGGAGAAAAAGTGTGTTCCTGAACCATTGGTATTGCTTCCAACTTGTGAATTTTTCTTGTAGGTTATATGTAAATTGGAGATTTATGAGAGGAATTGAAGCCCAGTTCTTAGCTCTTCAGAAAGGCTTTAACGAACTCATTCCTCAACACTTATTGAAGCCTTTTGACCAGAAGGAACTAGAGGTACGTGCTCAGCCTGCTGAGTCAGGCTGTCAGTAAAGGGCTCGAATGTGAGCTGTATGTTCATTCACCCCCTGGCTGCGGAGTGAGGCTTGCATTGGTTCCCAGCAGGCTCGGGGTTTGTCGGGGCCCCCAGGAGAACAGGGTCAGCTGGGGCTGGAAGGGGCCTGAGGATGTTTGAGCCCGTTTACGACAAGACCAGGCTCCTCCCTGACAGCAGTGAATCTGGATCATTCTGGGGCCCTTGTTCAGGGTGTTTTGCGGCTTTTTCTATTTTTCAGGATCTCCAGCAGTGGAGATTGCTACCCCTCTTCTATGTAGTCACCTCAGATCGAGGAAATTATCTCGAGTGTATAACCATCTTCTCGCACAACATCAACTTTGTTTTCATTCTGCTATTTTTAGACTCCAAACAAAGGGCTACTGTCTTCTCTAATCACACTTCACGTACGTGAACACAGTGATGCATTCATCTCTTATCCATCTGTTTGGTGCCAGATAGCTCAAGCCTTTAAAATTGTTCTCAGTTTGTTTGCCACCTTTGAGATGCTGAGAGCTTGTGAGCCCAGAGGGGGCTCCCTTGGGTGGGCAGTAGCTCTTTGCGGGGGGACCTTTGTAAGCAAGTTGCAGAAACCCACGTGTAACTCTTGCTTCATTCCCTTCTCATCAGACTTTGAATTCCTCCTGTCATCATCCTGTGAGGTCACGGTGACGGGCCCCATTTTACACTAAGCTCCGTGTGGTCGTGCTGGTGGTTCTTTCATGCTCCCCCCAACGCAGCGCACACACACGGACCTGGTCATGAGACAGTGCCCGTAGTCCTAGGGGTTGGACACCAGTGGCAGAAAGACTGGTGTCGTGCCTCAGGCATGCTGCGTGTTCCTCTTTCTTGGCTAAATATGTCTAGTTTATTCGGACATAGCTGCCTCTTTGCTCTGGGAACCCAGTTTTGAACTCCTTTCACGGACTGTGACCCTGGGAAGCATCATGACACTGGCGTGTAAGTTCCAGAAGTAACCTGCCTCTGCACGTGTTCACAGCTGATAATAGGCGGCCTGGATAAAATAGACTTGAATGACTGGAAGGCCAACACGCGGCTGAAGCACTGTGTGGCTGACAGCAACGTCGTCAGGTGGTTCTGGCAAGCGGTGGAGACCTTCGACGAGGAGAGGAGGGCCAGGCTCCTGCAGTTCGTGACGGGATCGACGCGAGTCCCACTCCAGGGCTTCAAGGCCTTGCAAGGTGACTGAAGTGGAGGCGGGGCTGCTGGCTCTGGGTGTCTCCTCTACTAGGCCATGACGGGAAGAACTGGGACATGGTGGGCTTGTCTCCCTAAAATGGCCACTAGAACACAATACGACGTATGTGCTTTCATAACAGATGCCTGCCACTGTGGCAGTGCTCACCTGGCAGAGGGGGCACTCACTCCCAATGGCCGTAGAGACCCTCTCCCCCATAGAAGGTTATGGTCTCTCTCTTGGTTTCCATTATCTCTGCCAGCTTTTGCTAGGCTCTGCCCAAGTTGAAAGAAAATACCTGTAAATACATAGGAGAGGACGTCAGCCAAATGTAGCCCAACTTCCTCTCAAACCCACCTTTCCCAGTGTCTCGCAGGCCAGTGAATCCGCAGGTGGGCATCACCTGGCTTGGCCCTCGGCCCAAGTCTCCATAGCAGCAGTGGCAGGTATTGGCCAGCCTGGTGCCCACTTGGGGCTGAGTTTGAGGGACATGAACAAGGAAGGGCCCAGTGGAGCATCCCCTTCCTCTACAGAATTGCTCGACGAAGGGAAGGTATAAATAATAGGCTTTGGGACAGAAATTGGAGTTTTTAAAGTATACTATGGATTCATTTGGAGGTACAGGAGAGCGGGGCCTGGCCTACGTATCAAGAGGCCAAGCGTTGCTATCATGCAGGCCACTAGCTCCAGGGGTCCTCCGGGCCTTCAGCTTCCTCATCTACACAAGCGGACTGCCTGACGGGCTCCACTGTCCAGTTAGGAACCCGTGCTCTCTCTGCCCCACAGGGACCTCTTTGAGAAAAGTTACTTCCATTCCCTGGGGCTTCCATTTGTGTCTTTTTCTTTTTCCCTCTTACCTCTACTTGGAGAGGCTTCACGACGCCATCTCCTGGTTTTCTTTTACAGCCGCTGTCCTCTGCCAACAGTGGGCTTGCTTACGAAACATTTCTGTTAAAAAATACACCCCTGGTGATTTAAGGGCTTTATCCTTCAGACAACCCCACTGGGATAGGCTCATGGCCAAGGTGGACAGGACAGTTCTCACTGGTCTTTGCTCCATGCCTGTGATTTTTTAAATGTGATGTCAGTCACTTGATGGCCAGGCAGAAACTCATGTTGCCACGGGAACCCTAGGCCCCCTGGCAGGACAGCCGGCCCGGGCGTTGGCTGCGGGTGTGGCTGGCAGTGGGGCCCAGGCTCAGCCTCTGAAGTGCATTAACTAGACTGTTGTCTTGTAAGGCTCTACAGGCGCGGCAGGGCCCCGGCTCTTCACCATCCACCTGATCGACGCAAACACAGACAACCTCCCGAAGGCCCACACCTGGTAAGGGCAAGCGCTGTGGTGCGCCACTCCCAGGAGCGTCTCTGCAGTGTGCACGCATTCCTGTGCCTTTCTAAGCTATTTCTGATTTGCAGCACTCGGAGTTGTATTTATGCAGAGTCTCAGGTAACCATTGGCAGTGGCACCAGTGTCATATTGGACAAGCACTTGGCAGCATGTCACATGAGAGTTATCAAAGTCTTTTTCATGAAACCAGTGTTGTGAGATGTCATTAATGCTTGCTGCCACTCCAGCGGGCTCCGGTCTGCACTTCCCTGGGCCTTCCATGTGGGTACCTGTCAGTGGGGAGAGTTGTCCTTTAAGTTAGAGTCACTTTCCCAGAGCTTTGTCCTTGACATGTGCCTGGCCTATATAATCCCTAAATGTCAACTTAATATTTATAGCGAGTTATTTCCTATGTGGTTTAAAAATCAGATCGCTTAAGTACACTTTATCTCAGAATCACTTATTGAGGCAGTCACCTCTAGTTCAGGAGATTTGGTTCCATGTGTTGTTGGGATGCATCATACTGGGACGGAAGGTTCCCGATTGGGAACCCGAAACTGTGGGTTCAGATGCTGGCCGAGACACCCTCTAAAGTGTGCCTTGGGCAGGTTACTAGATATGCTAACTGGGGTTTCCACATCTGTAAAATAAGCCACTGAAGCTGTTCCAGAGCCGCGCGAGGGTGCAGGGCCCTGGCCCCAGCTTCGTGTTAAAGGAACAGCACCACGTGAAAGCACAGTAGCTGCCTCCTCGAGGCTTTGTCCTTTCATAGTTTGTGCTTAGAGCAAAACGGATATGAAAAATCTGATGCTAAAGCCCCGTAAAAAAGACTGCAACACCATTTAGCCTGACCGTTATTGACAAAAGCCACCCTTAGTTGCCTAACCCCTAGTCATTCAATGGTCTACTCTTTGTCCTTTGGTTACGATTTTTGTACTTTCTGATTTCTTGATAATAGCTTTTTAGAGGGTATCTTTTTCTTTGTACAAACATTGGAAATGAATTTCTCCATGGAAATACTCAGAAATACAAAATTCATTTCATCAGGGAGTTGACATTTTATTAATTTTGAGATAGTTTCTGGTTTTTCAGGGAATTTTCCAGGCTGCCCCATTTTGGCCTGAGATCAAGTCACCGAGGAATAGAGACATGCACTAAATTGTCACTTGTGAATTGACTGCCAGCCAGTCTGGATTGTGCTGGCCTGCAAAGATGGAATTCCTGGTACTTAGTGATTCCTACCAAAGACAAACAAGTAGAGAGCTTTGTCCTCATATCACTAGTGAATAGCAGTTTGGTTTTATTTTGGTTTTAAAGATCTTTAAGATTTAGTTTGCTGTGCGTTGATTGAAAAGTCTTTGCATTAGAAGAACGAGGATGAAGAGGACAATTTGCACACACACACACACACCTGCCACTCCCCAGAACTAGGTGGTGACAGGCTTTCCCCTCTTTGCCCAGACCCTCCCAGCAGGCGCACTCACACCTACACACACTGCTAGCTGTGGCCACAATGCTCTGCTCCTGCCTGTCCTTGTCCCTGAAGCGGGTCCTAGGGCCAGACTGCCCCCGCAGTGACTCTCACTTTTTTGTCCCGTTCCAGCTTTAACCGGATTGACATTCCGCCTTATGAGTCTTATGAGAAGCTCTACGAGAAGTTGCTGACAGCAGTGGAGGAGACCTGTGGGTTTGCTGTGGAATGAAGAACAACCAAAGGCAACAGATTCTAGCTCACGACCGCCAGACCAAAAGCATACCGCTTTCTGCGCGCCTCCCGCGAAGCGGGCTGAGGCACTGGGATTCTCGAAAACCTGAGGGAAAGGCTTGTCTCCCTACTCCTTTTCGTTGGGGGAGCGAGGGGGGCGGGGGACTTTGGTTGGTGGCTCCCATCCATATCTTCCTCCTTTACGACAGTCCCGCCCCCTTCCATCACCCATCGAATAATAAAACGCGGCCAGGTTTAGGTTTGGCTTCGGTCACACAGGCTGTGCTGCCCCGGCCGTAACACACGCAGGGGAGGCTGGCTGCGCTGTGCTCCTCACAGGGGTGGTGGCCCGCAGCTCTGGGACCGAGCTTGGCTCACCGAGGGCTTGTGACTGGTGGCTGTCCCATCTCCAGCAGTCCTTAGGCCCTTTTTCAAGTTCAGCTCAAATTCCAAATTTCACATCCTAGCAGCCTGCTCTGGGTAGCAGATTAATTTCTACCTGAAAAATAACTGTATAATATATGCTCGTTGGAATTCTGCCAGAGTAGGAAGCTTGAGTCCAAAGTGTGCTTCCCTTTTAGAAAGGGGAAGGAATTGGGGCAGAGTCAGCTGGAGGCCCAGGGATTTCCTTTCAAGGCATCCTGGTTGAAAATTCTGTTTTGCATAGAGAAAAGTGTCTTTCCTTTTAAGAGTCCCTTTTGTCGCATTACCTGTCCAGTTCGAAGTATTTTTCCAGTGGAAAAAACCACATATGAAAGGACCCAAACCAGCCTCAGCTCCCAAGCCGTACCACCTGTATGTAGCAGGGTGTCAACTTAGTCACTTGAATACTAACAATTATACAGAAATTGCTAAGAGCTTAACTAATACAACAAAATTCTGTTGTTACAGCTGCTGGCTTGGTGCAAACTAGCTTAAAAGAGAGAGGGGGAACCGAAATCCACCCCACATTACTGTTTTATGAAAAGTGGGGCGTGGGTGTAAACCTGACAGCAGAGGGGTATGATTCCACCCTGACTCATTCGGCCCATTTCCCTGGCGTCAGAGGGTGACATTGACAGTTGCTATTCGATTGCTTGCTCAGATGTCTTCGAATGATGAGCAGGGCCAAAGCATGCCTCGACCGTTTCTAGCACCTTTTCCAATTTGCACAAAAGTTCAATCAGTATTTCAACAGGTCTGCTTGATTTCAGACAGCTAAACGTCAGTGGAAAATGGCAGCCAGCAGCACATTTTCCTGCCTGGTTTTTTGTTGTTTGTGTTTGGGGGCAAGCACAGGGTAATTCATGAGCAAGGCATTTCACTGTTGAAATTTCACTCTCGAAGCTTCCGAGTTAAGTGTTGGGGTCCGGCCGTGGGTCTGAGATGGGTTTGGAAGGAGCTTTTGGTGACTGTCTCACTGTTGTTTTCGTTACTAACACTCGTAGACTAGTGGGTGTGGAGGCACACTCACCATGACTTCTGCGTCCTGCTGTGCGTCCTTGGCTGCCCCAGAAGCAGTCTGTAGGTTGACTTGGCGGGGGTGAGGAGGAGGATCAACCTCTTAGGAGACAGGCCTCCCCCTGCACAGGGGTTTGCCCAGTTTGGTGGGCCCCGGATTGCCGGCTGTGGGTCCCAGGAGGTGTGAGAGAGCCGGGCTTCTAATAGAAGGGAGATCAGGCAGTGTCTGCCGAAGGGCAGCTCAGTCCATCCACAAAGTCCAGGTGGGATTGTGGGCTGAATCTTTCAGGAGTTCTGCTTTGCTGCAGCAGGGCTTGTCCTGCATCTCATTTACCATGACACCTGAGGGCATTCTAGAAGCTCCTCCCTGGTGATTCCACTCGGTTCTCCCTCGTAATCTTCCTCTGGAAGAGCAAGGAAACGAAAAGTACAGACCTCCCACCAGACAGGTGTCATCTCTCACATAAACCTAACCACGGGGGGAGGAGGAGACAGCCATCAGAGGACTGAACGTGGGAAGGTGGCACTGCCCCTTCCGGGGGTGGCGGTGGTGGCAAGGAGAAAACGAGGGTCTCGCGGTTGGAGACTTGGGAGCAGAAAAGCTGCATTTGACTCCTTTCTCACTCCGTGCCCACTGTCAGGAGGAGCGGGGACGACCCTCAGATCTGCGTTTGCCAGCCCCATGCTGCTCTCGCACGGCACGTGTCACCTCAGCAGGATCCTGAGGGTCGTGTCCTGGCTTCTAGGACATGCGAGTTACCTGAGCATAAGGCCTGGTCTCTGCTTTTTTGCCTCCTGTGTGGCGCCCTGGTCAGCGGTGAGTGTTACCAAGGAGCCCAAAAGAGCGGGGCTCTTAGGAGCTCCA
The DNA here is from genome assembly GCA_003508835.1 of Eonycteris spelaea. NCBI lineage: Eukaryota > Metazoa > Chordata > Mammalia > Chiroptera > Pteropodidae > Eonycteris > Eonycteris spelaea. Next base: position 1,124,165 of record PUFA01000196.1, read on the forward strand.
CGTCACTCACACAAGCAGGCCTGCCTCGGCACTTCTAGAAGCTTAAATGTCACCAGTGGTTTGGGCCTTTTGATCCCACCAAAGAACAGTGTAGCAGGTAATTGGTAAAAGCTCCCGATTACTCCACTCTGGGACCCCGTTGCAGGTAATTGGTAAAAGCTCCCGATTACTCCACTCTGGGACCCCGTTCACACGCGTGCTCTCATTTGTCACCCTTCTAGGTAATCCCATACAGCCACCCCGATCCCCTCGCCTCTTTGCCCAGATGCTTCAGGGGCGTGACTTTCAGGCTTGCCTCATCAGCGGTCAGCAGCTGACCCTCAGGGATGTAGCAAACCACCACTCTGCCAGCGATTTAGATAGGAAAAGCGAGGAGGCTGCTGGGGGGACAGTAACCCGAGCTCACCTGACTTCTGAAGGGAGACTCTGCCCCTGATGGAAGTGCCCCTCAGCCGCATGGTCCAGGTTCAGGGTGGGTGGGCCTGGGATCTGCGCTGTGAGGAAGGGCCTCTGCGGAGAACGCGCCCCGCCCGCCCCCGTCTGCAGCCAGGTGCGTGCCGCTCGGCAGCCTTCCCAAAACATAGTATGAATTTTTAAAATTTGTTTATTTTTGTTTCTCAACCACTTTATAATGTATTTTTAATTTATTTTGTAATGTCTTGTTTTTAAGTATTGCTGCTATCCTTGTTATTCTTCCCACTGTTTTTATTGCTGATTTATTTTGTGAAAGTTGTACACTAATGTTCTGTTTTATGTCAAAATCAAAAGTATTTAAAGAAATACTAGTTCTATTTAATGTGGTTATGGAACCAGCTGGAAACACAAAACAGTGATTGTACAGCAGGCTGGACCCGGGAGGTCAGGTTCATTTTGTTACATATGCAATAAACTCACAACTTTACATTTTTGGCATCTGTTATTTTGGTGTGGAAATGAGATTCCAGTTTCTTTACAATACCACAAGAAAGGAAGTCAGTGGTCAGACTTACTGACAAGGGCTTTCTATGGAAAAAGGACAAACTTAAGGATAAAATGGTAGACATAACTAATGAAAATGGCAGTCAGTTGTGAGTGCTCTGTCAAGCGAAAACTTGGAGGATTGAGAACGTTGCTAGTCTGTTGACCTCTCCTTCATTCACTGGTCATATTTCGGTTTTCATTTTTTATATGTGTATATTTTTTAATGTAAAATGTATATAACATAATATTTATCAATTTAACCATTGATTATTGTACAATACAGTAGCATGAAATACATTTCACAGTATTGTGTAACCATCACCACTACCTTATGCCTAAAACCTGTTTATCTTCCCAAACTGAAACTCTTTCTTTAACCAATAATTCCCATTCTCTTGTCCCCCTGATGATCTCTGTTCTACTGGCTTTCCCTATGAATTTGCCTGTTTTTCATGTAGATAATTCACAGAGGTGGAATCATACAATATTTGTCCTATATCTGACTGACTTCCCTTCTCATAACATTTTTAAGGTCTGTCCATGTTAGAGCATATCAAAATTTCATTCTTTCATAGCTGAATAATACTGCATTGTTAAGAATGTACCACATTTTGTTTTTCCAATCATTTGGTGGACACTTGGTGTTATAGTTAATTTTTTTATTTTTTTTTATGGTGACATTGGTTAATGAAATCCAGTATGTTTCAGCTGTACACTTTAACAGTACGGCATATATATGTTTATACTGTGTGTTCACCTTCCATAGTTATATTACTTTCTGTCACCACATATTTGATCCCTATACCCTGTCTACCTCCCTCCCGCTCCCTGCCCCTCGGGTAACCACTAGTCCATTGTCCATGAGTCTTTGTTTGCTTGTCCTGTTCATTTGTTGCTTTTAGGTTTATATCCCACATTTAAGTGATATCATTTGATTTTCAACTTTTTCTGTCTGGCTTATTTCGCTTACCATGATTATCTTGAGATCCATCCATGTTGTCGCAAATGGCAGTATTTCATCTCTTCTTATGGCTGAGTAATATTCCATTGTAAATATGTACCACAGCTTCTTTAGCCAATTATCTATTGTAGGACACTTCAGTTGCTTCCATGTCCTGGCCACTGTGAATAATGCTGCTGTGAACATCAGTGTGCAAATATCTTTTCTGATACGGGTTTTCCAGTAGAGAGCTTGCTGGATTATATGGTAGATGAATTCTTAGTTTTTTGAGGAACCTCCATATTGTTTTCCATCATGGCTGTACCAATTCACAGTCCCACCAGCAGCATATGAGGGTTCCTTTTTCTCCGCATCCTCTCCAACATTTGTTATTACTTGTCCTGTTGATTATCGCTATTCTAACAGGTGTGAGATGTTACCTCATTGTGGTTTTGATTTGCATTTCACCAATAGCTAGCGATGCTGAGCATCTTTTCAAATATTTGTTGGCCATTTGTATGTCTTCTAGAGAGAAGTGTCTGTTCAGGTCCTCTGCCCATTTTTTCATTGGATCATTTGTTTTTTTTGTTGTTACTGAGTTCTTTGTATATTTTGGATATTTGCTTGCAAATATCTTTTCCCATTCAGATGGTTGTCTCTTTACCCTGTTGACCGTTTCTTTTGCTGAGCAGAAGCCTTTTAGTTTGATGTAGTCCCATTCATTTATTTTTGCTTTTTTTTCCTTACCTTTGAGGTCAAATTCATAAAATCCTCTTTAAGTCCAAGGTCCTTGAGTTCAGTTCCTGTGTTGTCTTCTATGCATATCATTGTTTCAGGTCTTATATTCAGATCCTTAATCCATTTTGAGTTAATTTTGGTGTGTGGTGATAGACAACAGTCTAGTTTCATTCTTTTGCAGGTGGCTTTCCAGTTTCCCCAGCACCATTTATTGAAGAGGCTTTCCTTTCTCCACTGTGTGTTTTTTTGGCTTTTCTGTCAAAAATTATTTGCCCATATAAATATGGGTTTACTTCTAGACTCTTGATTCTGTTCCACTTGTCCGTGTGTCTGTCTTGCCAATACCATGCCATTTTGATTACTGTCACTTTGTAGTATAATTTGAAGTAGGGCAGAGTGATGCCTCCAGCCTCGTTCTTTTTTCTCAGGATGGCTTTAGAGATTCGCGTCTTTTGTGCTTCCATACAAATCTGATTTTTGGTTCTGTTTCTTTGAAAAATGCTGATGGGATTTTGATGGGGATTGCATTAAATCTGTATAATGCTTTAGGTAATATGGTCATTTTAACTATGTTGATTCTCCCATCAAAGAACATGGAATATCTATTTCTTTGTTTTTTCTGCGATTTCTTTTAAAAGGGTCTATATAGTTTTCATTATACAGGTCCTTCACATGTTTCATTAGATTTATTCCTAGGTATATTATTTTTTGTTGCAATTGCAAACACTTCATTATTAGAGTATAGGAACGCTATGGATTTTTGAGCATTGATTTTATATCCAGAAACTTTACTGTATTTGCTTATTGTTTCTAGTAGTGTTCTCGTGGAGCCTTTAGGGTTTTCTGTATAGAGAATCATTTCATCTGCAAATTGTGACAGTTTCACTCTTCATTTCCTATTTGGATGCTTTTTATATCTTTCTCTTGCCTGATTGCACTTGCTAGGACCTCCAGTGTTATATTGAGTAACAGTGGCAATAGTGGACAGACTTGCCTTGTTCCTGTATAAGAGGGGAGGTTTTTAGTTTTTTCACCAATAAGTATAATGTAGGCTTTTATTATGTTAAGATACTTTCCTTTTATACCAATTTTGTTGGTATAATGGATGCTGTATCTTGTGAAAGGCTTTTTCTGCATCTATTGATATCATATGATTCTTATTTTTAATCTGTGGTGTATCAATAATTTGTAGATATTGGAGCATCCCTGTGCCTCTGGGATGAAGCCCACTTGATCGTGGTGTATATAATCTTTTTTAATGTGTTGCTGTATTCGGTTCACTAATATCTTATTTAGGATTTTTGCATCTGTGTTCATGAGAGATATTGGTCTGTAGTTTTCTTTTTTGTGTGTTATACTTACTGGGTTTTGGTATCAGAGTAATATTGGCCTCATAAAACGAGTTGGGAAGTATTGCCTCCTCTTCAATTTTTTTGGAAGAGTTTGAGGAGAAATAGGTATTAAATCTTCTTTGAATGTTTGGTAGAATTCACTGGTGAAGCCATATGGTCCCGGGCTTTTACTATTTGGTAGGTTTTTGATGATTGTTTCAATTTCCATACTGCTGATCAGTCTATTTAGATTTTTCAGTTTCTTGATTGAGTCTAGGAAGTTGTATTTTTCTAAGTATTGGTCCATTTCTTCTAGATGATTAAATTTGGTGTTATATACTTTTTCATAGTATTTCTTAAATGATGCTTTATATTTCTGCGATGTCAGTTGTAATTTCTCCCTTTCATCCCTGATTTTGTTTGTGTCCTTTGTTTTCTCGTTAGTCAATTTTATTTACCCTCTCAAAGAACCAGCTCTTCGTTGCATTATTTTTTTCTATTTTTTTGGTTTTTCAATTTCATTTATTTCTGCTCTAATTTTTGATTATTTTCTTCCATTCTGCTGACTTTAGGCTTCATTTGTTCTTCCATTTCTAGTTTAAGATGAAGCATTAGGTTTTTTATTTGGGCTTGTTCTTATTTTTGGAGCTAGGCCTGTAATGACATGAACTTTGCTCTTATAACTGCTTTTGCCATATCCCAAAAGTTTTGATATATTGTATTATTATCATTCATTTCTATGTATCTCTTGATCATCTTTATTTCTTCTCTGACCCAATTATTCTTCAGTAGCATGTTGTTTAATCTCCATGTATTTGTGGTTCTTCCTGATTTCTTTTTCCAGTTGACCTCTAGTTTCAAAGCATTATGATCAGAGAATATGATTGGTATGATGTCAACCCTCTTATTCTGTTGAGGCTATCTCTGTGTCCTAGTATGTGGTCCATCCTTGAGAATGTTCCATGTGCACTAGAGAAGAATGTATAAGCAGCTGTTTTGGGATGGAAGGCTCTGTAAATGTCAATTATGTCCAGTTGGTCTAATGTGTCATTTAAGGATATTATTCTTTATTAATTTTCCATTTGGATGATCTGTCCACATCTGACAGTGGGGTATTTAGGTCCCTACTACATAGTGTTTTGGTTTGTTTCTCTCTTTAGTTCTAGTAGTAATTGCTTTACATATTTCGGGGCTCCCTGATTGGGAGCATAGATATTAATAAGTGTTATGTCTTCTTGTGCATGGTCACCTTTATCATTATGAAGTGTCCCTCAGTAATCTTTCTTTATATTAGTACCACTACTCTCGCTTTTCTCCGAATGCCATTTGCTTGAAATATCATTTTCCACCCTTTCACTTTGAGTTTGTATTTATCTCTGGACCTGAAATATGTCTCTTGGAGGCAGCATGTGGTTGGGTTTTGTTTTTTGATCCATTCTGCAACTCTGTGCCTTTTTAGTGGTGAGTTCAGTCCGTTTACATTTAGGGTGATTATTGAAATATAAGGTCTTCTTATGGCTATTTTATCTTTTGTTCTCTGGTAGCTCAGTGTTTCCATTGTTTCCTTGTCCTTGTGCTTCTCTTTTATTTATTTTGATTAGCTTTGTGGGCTTTTCTTCTGGTTTTCATTTTATGTTATGTATTTCAGTTCTGAATCTTTGGTGTGGGTACCATTACGAATATGTAAAGGAGAGTTATATGTATATACAGCTGCCATTTACTTTTGTGTGTGCCTTAACTCCATTCCCCTTTGTGAGTTTGGATCTTTGAATCCTCCCTTTTCAGTCACTGTTGTCTCAGTTTGCCCCTGTGTATGCTGAACGTTCATTCCTATCTTGCTATAGCAGTTCTCGTCTCGATGTTTAAGCTTTTAATGCCCTGTTATTAGTAAGGGTTGCACTCCTCTGCTTCTGTTTGCCTGGTAGTCACCTTACTCCTAATTATGGTTTGTTTTTGTTTTGTTTTTATTTTTTTGTCATTTTGTTTTAGGTGAGCTGACTCCTTCCAGTATTTCTGTAGTGCAGGCTTGTAGTGGAGAATTCCCTCAATTTTTGTATGTCTGGAAAGGTCTTTATTTCTCATTCATATCCAAAGGAGAGCTTAACTGACACATTATTCTAGGCTGGTAGTTCCTTTCACTTAATAGTTTGAATATTTGATTTCACTCCTTCCTGGTTATAAGGTTGATCTGAGAAGTTCAACGATAATTTTAATGGTTTTCCTTTATAGTTACCGTTTTCTTCTCCTGGCTACCCTGAGAATTCTGTCTTTATCGTTGATTTTTGATAATTTTTATGTTGAAATTGGGTGTTCTGTTGATTTCTTGAATTCCAAGCTCCAGCTCATTCCTTAGATTTGGGAAAGTCTCATCCACTATTTGTCTGAAAATGCTTTCTAATCTCTGCTCCTTTTCCTCTCCTTTGAGAATGCCCATTATTCTTATGTTTCCTTCCCTGATGATATCAGCTAGTTTTTGTATTTCTCTTTATTTTTCATTCTTCGATTTCTTTCTTCTTAGTTCTAGATTTCCGTCTTCAGTATCATTGATCTTTCCCTCCATTTGGTCAACTTATTTTCCAAGCTTGCTATTCCATTTTCAATTCTTAGTTTGTTTTTAATCTCTAAAAGTTTTATTCTTTTCTTTTGAGGGTTCCAATCTCCTTGCTAAAGAACTCATTCTGCTCATCTAGTTGTTTTTTTCAATTCCTGAAATTGTTGATATGACTCGTTTCAGTTTCACTGTTTTTTTCAGAAGTACCATCTGGAACTCTGTCATTTATGTCACATATTTTTAGGTTTAAAGCTATTTCTTCTGAGATGCTTGTCACTTTGGTTATTCATGGTGTTTAATGGACTATTTCTTCGCCTGGACATTAATGGAAGTGTACTCTGCCTTTTTCCAGAAAGAAAATGTATTATATAATGGTCCCTAGCTGTTGTAAAGAAGGTATTCTTTTGGTTTCCAGTAGGTGTTGTCTAAGCCTCTTAGATCTCTGCTTAATATAAAATCTTAAAATGTCTTTTTTTTTCTTATAGATGTTTAATCATGCTCACTATCCTCAGTCTCAGTTCCTGTCGGTGTTAGCAACGGTTACAGTAGCATGCTCTGATTCCCTTGGGGTCTGCAGCGTTCCACTCTAGGATGGGGCGAGGGCCCTCTGGTTGGGGATGAGGCTGCAGCTCGCCTCGGTTTTTCAACCGGGCGGGTAAATCAACCGTTGTGTCTCTACCGTCCCCATTTCTCTGCCTTCTTGCCTGATGACTGGGCACACCACCAGCTGCATGGACTCACAGCTCTCCAGGCAAGGCTGTTCTGGGAAGTCACCGCATTCTCCCCTGCCCCTTCTCCCTTACAGGGAGCTCCGGGGACTGCAAGAGGCAGCTTCTTTATTTCCCCAGTCTACCGCCTGACACCAGGTCTGACCTGTGGTAGCTCTTATATGCAGATCCCATGCTAGAGGTGCTGGTATGCAGTTTGTGTGTTTTTTTCGTCGTTGTATATTTTAGATGTTCAGCTATTGTTTCAAAGTGAGAGATCTGGAGATGCTCTCACTTCCGCTGTTTCTCCAACTCTGGAAAAGTACTGAATTTCAATAGGGTTCCACCACCCAAGGGAGACTGCATAACCAGTTTGCCGAGTTCTTCCTGATATGTTGGTTCTTACAAACAACTTGGGATCCCTAGTCCTGTGGATAAGTGTTAGGGAGAAGGGATTCTTAATGATCAAGAATTTCGAGGCAGCCCTGCATCACCAGCCACACCAACCAAACCTCCCGACACAGAGCCACAGCAGCAAGAACAAGAAGGCGTCAGCAAGCCCTGTTAGTAGTTAATTTTATGTGACAAATTGGGCCATGATACCCAAAAAGATTTACAGACTAATACCGGGTCATCTTCTTTAATTTCTTTCAGCAATGTTGTAGTTTTCAGTGTATAAGTCTTTTGCTTCCTTGCTTAAGTTTATTCCTAAGAATTTGTACTCTTTTCAATACTATTTTAAATGAACATTAGTTTATGGTTCCTTGTTAGTACATAGAAACAACTGATTTTGGTTTTGGTTTGTTGGTTTTGTACCCTTCAACTTTACTGATCTCACATATAGTTGTGACAGGCAACAAACAGATCATTTTATTCCAGTTTGGGTGCCTTTCACTTTTTTTTCTGCCTGGTTGTTCTGGCTAGGACTTCAGTACTATATATTGAATAGAAGTGGTGAAAGTGGGCATCCTTCTCTGTGCCTTAAAGGAAAAGCTTTATTTCAGTCTTTCGTCATTGTGTGTTAGCTGTGGGATTTCATATACGGTTTTTATGATGTTGAGGTAGTTTCCTTCTGTTTCGCATTGAGAGTTTTCATCATGAAATTTGTGTTGCCAAATTTTTGCTACATCAATTGAGACGATCATTTGATTTTACCTCATTCTATTACATGGTGTATCAACGTTGATTTTTGTGTGTTGTGATCCTTGCATTCCAGGAATAAGTCCTACTTTGTCATGATATAGAATCCTTTTACTCAGTTGGCTAATATTTTGCATCAGTTTCATGAGGGATATTAACCTACAGTTTATTTGGTAGCATCTTTGTCGCACAGAATAGGTTAGGAAACATTTCCTCCTCTTCATCAAGGTTTTTGGAGAGTTTGAAAAGGTTGGTGTTAAATTGTCTTTAAACAATTGGTAGAATTCACTGGTGAAGGTCCTGGGCTTTTTCTGTGTTGGAAGGTTTTTGATTACTGATTCACTCTCTTTACTATGTCTACTCATTTCTTTCTTCAGTCTTGGTAAGTTGTGTGTTTCTAGAATTTGTCCATTCATCTAGGTTATCCATTTGTTGGCATAACGGTTATTCTTGGTACGTTACCCTTGAACAAAGGTTTGAACTGCATGGTCCACTTCATTAAATAAAAACCACAGATTTTATTTATTATTAAACATTTTTGAGATTTCCTAACTACCATGAAGCAATTATTTCAACCAGGACTAAGCAATAAAGCAGTCATCAATGGATGAGTCCGTTATACGTGTAAGTAGATACAAATTTTTCATTTTTGATGTCTTGTAATATAGAGATCTACTCTTTTTATATAGACAGTATTGATATATTACTGACAAATCATCTCTATAAGCAGATTATTGATACAGTACTTATGAATGAATTTATAATTTTTAAAAAATATTTTTTAGCTTACATTTGTAAAAGTGTGTAATACACATACAAAATATGGTTAAATTGTTATCCAGTCAGTTGAAAGTAGGCTTTTAGTTAAGTTTTGGGGGAGTCAAAAGTTTTAAACAGATAACCTGTGTTGTCCAGGGTTAGCTATGCTCATAATCCTTTTTATTTCTATAAAATTTACACTTAAGTACCTGCTTTCTCTGACACTTAACGTTACCTTACTGTTCAATAAAGTTGTCTTTTTCTTTATTTAGCTAAAGGCTTTTCATTATGTTGATTTTTTTATTATGTCAATTTTTTGAGAACCAACTCTTGCCTTTATGATTTGTTTCTCTAGTCTCCATCTCTAACTTGGGTTAGTTTTTTCTTTTTCTAGTTCCTTAAATGTGTTTGTTGACTTGAGACCTTTTTAATGTAACCACTTACGTATAAATTTCCTTGAGCACTGTTTGTTTGATATGCCATAATTTCATTGTCATCTCAAGATTTTCTAATTTCCCTTGTGATGTGTTGCTTAATTTTCCACATATTTATGAATTTTCCTCATTATTCGATTTCTATTTTTCTCATTGTGGTAAGAAAAAAACTTTGTATGGTTTCAGTCTTTTAAAATTTACTGAGACTTGCTTTTATGGCCTAACATCTGGTCTGTTTTGGAGAATGTTCCACATAAACTTGAGGAGGATGTGTATTATGCTAATATCAAATGGATCTTCTGTATTATATGTTATTCAAAGCCTCTTCATTTTTCTCAATAATTTCAGTTGCCTTAAGTTCATTGTTCTTTCTTCTGCCTGCTTAAATTTGCTTCTGAAAACCTAAGAAATTTTTCCTGTGTTACTGTACTTTTCAGCTCCAGAACTTTTTTGGTTCCTTTCTACAATTTCTATCTCTATTGATATCTGCAGTTTATATATTATTTTCCTATTAGTCCTCTTCTAGCAAGTCTGCTGTCTGTGCTTCCTCAGTGATGATTTCTTGTGACTTTTTGTTGAAAACTGGACATTTAAATCTTATAATGTGACTATGGAAATCAGATTCTCCTCTTTCCCATTCAGTGCTAAGTGTCTCTGATCAGCCTGATGTAAAAGCTTAAGGTCTTCTCAGGTCTTTCCTGAGCCTGTGTCCTCCCTGGACATGTGTAGCTTTCTAATTCCCTGTATAGGTGTTTGCTTTCAAACAAAAATTATCTCACATGTTTCTTGGCACGGCTTAATTTGGTCCTGTGCTCTGGGTGTCACAAGGCTGCAATCCAGGTGTCAGCAACCAGACTGCATTCTCTGCTCAGGGCTCAATCAGGGAGAATCCTCTCAGTCATTCAGGGTACTAGCAGAATTCAGTTTGTGGCTTCATGATTGGGGTTCTAGCTCCTTAATAGTTTTCTGGCTAGAGTCCATCAATTATAGAGGTTGTTCATGCAGTTGCTTTTGAAACCTAATCCTTAAATGTTTGGCTCCCAAAGGTGTGGAAAAAATAAAACCACCATTTTTCCACTAGAAGCTCCTTTAGCGGTAAGGGATGCAAACAATGGCTATCTGCACCTCCCTGGTCAAAGCAGCAATCAGAACACAGAACCTGGTAGTGGAGGACAAGGTCCTACTGCCTACCCTGGCTCTGGGCAACTTGCACCAGGAACACAGGGTGAGCAGCCACTGCACTAAAAGCTAAAATTGACCAAACTCTACCGTAAGTTACCAGCCATGATTTTTCAAATAGACGCCCGAGTTCCAAATAATTACAGCAGATTCTGCGACTCCAGTTCTTGTCTGAGTAGAGAGACTCCTGCTGCTTCCTCCTCCACTAACTAACTTCCCTGATATTGCTTCTGTCTCACCCTGTCACAGTCACTAAAACAGTCCTGCGCTCCGCTGTCTGTAAGGAGGACGCTGAGCTCAAGGTGAAGCTTGTGGGCTTTTGCTACTATCCAAGTCACAATACTTTGTTTTAAACAAACATTATACCCTTTGGTGTCCCCATACCCTGCCTATAATCTTGATGATTTTTTTAAAGCCTGCTCTTTTGGAACTAATTTGTTCCTTCATCCTCGCCTCCACCAACAAACATGGCCTTCCCTCAAGCAGCCATATGAACAGCTCCCTTGCCTTTATTTTACCTGATCAAATGCGACGTCTATACAAAACACATGTACATTTTTTTCCTTGTCAATGCCCTCAACAAGAGGCAAGGTGGCATCATTAAAGCAGAGCTACGACGAGGGTTAAATCCTGGCTTGTAACATGAACCCGGACCATTTTCTAACCTCTGCCTTAATTTAATCCCATGTAAAATGGGGATAACAGCCCTTCCTTGCAGGGCATTGTCCCAGCTGAAGTGTTCTCGTGTAAAGTGCTCAGAGGCGTGCAGACACGGAAGTGCTGTTGTCACGGCCCATCCGTTCTAGCATCATGCACTTGTGAACAGCGCTCTTTCCCACGCACGGGTCTTACCTTTCAGCATCTTGCTCCCTCAGTGTGCCTCGAGGTCAGGGGCAGGCTGCTGCCTCTCCTCTCCTGCCAGCCAGGAGTTAGCGCCCCTTGGAAGTACAGGGAACCCAGCATGCTTGGCAGGGGTGCTGGGCGGGCACTTTTCAGAACCACAATCCTGATGTCTTTGGGCAGAGACGCAGCCCTGGTCATGACCTCCCCAGAGACTGGACAGGATTAGACATTAGAGTCCTGAGTTTAAAACCAGCTCCAGCCCAATGTGACCTGTGCCAGGGATTTACTTAACTCCTGAGCCCTCCATTTCTTTACCTGTAAAGTCAGGTTAAAATAGATGAACTGATACACAGCAACACGGATGAAATGTTGGCAAGACAGACAGAATGAATGTGTCAAGAACATTCCTGGGGAGGGTGATATTGAGGGGGCCTGATGGAGCCGTCTGGGCTCGGGTCTGGGTGGTGGGGACCGAGTGAATGCAGATTTAAAACATCAAGTTGTCCACTGAGATCAGTGACAGGCCCACCCTCAAACCTGCAGCCACAGCCCGAGACAACGCCCAAGGGGCATCAACCCCGGCCTCCTGGCATCCACACAAAAGCTGTGGACCCTGCCCCAACCCATCAGCCCGGGGCCTCTCCCAGCCTCGTGCTCTGGCCAGAGGGTGCAGTGCCACGCGACTTAGGAAAGCTTTCGCACACCATGTTGTCTATTAGTTCCCCCACACCCGTTCTTTGATATAAAGACTTTTAGTCTTTCATACAGCGCCACACAAGCTCCCCAGCTGCCCCTCACCTTGTCAGCTGCCACCCGAGCCCTTCCTGCGCTGAGCGCCCACTGCAGACAGCATTCCCGAGGCTCTGCTCTCTGGCACCAGCTGTCGAGCTAGGGGCCACCTGGATGGAGGGGCGGGCCACCAGCAGGCCCATCCAAACACCGACACTCCTCCCCTCACTGGGCCCTCCCCTCCCTCCCCCTTTAACCCGCTCTAGCCCACTCACCACGCAGCAGCCGCGGGGAGCTGGCGAAGATGCGAAGCCACCGCAGGGCACCCACGCCAGTCCACAGGAAGGGCCAGCGACATCGTGGAGACGTGACGGTGACAGTGTGGACCTGGAAGTGACAGCTCTAACAGGAAAAGAAAGTCCCTGGGAAGGCAAGTTGGAAGGATTTTTTAGAAACTGACTTGAAGAAAGATGAAACCAAGTGTATGCTAAAGTAACAAAGGATAAGATCATCAGCGCTCTTAAAGCTTGTATTAAAATCCCCAAGAACACTTCGCCGACCAGAGAACACAGTGGTAGATACATGTATCAAGCCATTGTGTTGTACACCTTGGACTAATACAATGTTATGTCAATTATGTTCAATATAACTGGACAAATTAAAAATCCACAAAGTAATAAAAAAAATTTAAGTGGGAAATGATTTTTAATGTATCAATGGTAGTTCATATATGAAAGTTATAGGATTGTCTGGGTTTGAAAAAACATTGAACATAGGCTTGACATGTACCTGAAGGCACTGGTGCCTTTGGGACTCACCCTTCTGCACGACGGAAACACTGCTCGACTCTGAGGGACCATCATCAGCTGCATTAACTCCTGATCAGAACTGAGAAAGTTTTGGGCTGGGGTGCTGGAAGTCTGCCTTAATACTCAAAGTTAAAACAGCCGTAAGAAACTGCATCGAGATGAAGACATGGATTTCTATTGAATGCTCAAACAAGAGCAAATTCCCTGTGAAAAGAGAGGAGAACCCTCCGAAGCAAAAGACGAGCCATGGCATGCAAAGAACAGGCTTCTCTTTACAATGACCAAAATCCTCTGGAAATAGAAACCCTCCACAATCATTATCAAGGTCAGCTCATTTCCCACAAGAGAAACATAGTAATCAGGAAAAGAAAAGAACACTTCAGACAAAAACTACTCAGAAGAATTCAGTTTAACACATGTACCTGATGCTCTGGGTGAAGCATCTGACAGAGGCCTGAGAGAGACCAGATTGCTGAGGAAGGAGGAGCATGGAGCTTGTGACGGAGGGGAACCAAGGTGCAGGTCCGTGCTACCAGATGGCCGGGACAGAGCCAGGCGCCGGGACCCGCCCTGCCCGGGCGCTGGCTGGGCACAGGTCCCCCTTCAGACCCAGGTGTTTCCCAGGGGCGCCAGGGACTGACTCGAGAGCACCTGTCCTTCTCCCTATTCAGGAAAATGATGACGACACCCCAGGAATTCTCAATTCTCTTCTCCAAAACGGTCTTCCAATAAATATCCACCAACAACAGAAAAGTGCTGCACCGAGCGCTGGATTCCCCTTCTATGCCAACACAGCCTGAGGCACGGTCAGCCAGACCCAGAACCTCCGCTACACTTCCCGCTCCGTAAACCTTCTTCTGCGGTAACTGCTCTCTTCAGCTTCACTGCTTTTAGTTCAAAGGGTTATCAGTGGTTCAAATCAGAATCTTGATAGAATTATTCTAGAACAATGATCAGTACCTTGAAGAATATTTAATGAAGAATATTTAAATGTGAATCTTCTAAGTTAATTACTTCTACTTCATTTTATTTGCAGGTAGTCTTAATTACAGAATTTGTTATTAATAAGTCCACTAAGTGATCCAAAAATAGAGCAATAATTTGGTTCTAAAATAATTTTGACCATTCTCTTTTAATTTTATTGCTGTTATTTATGTGATTACACGATAGCTCAAATGAAAGTTTCCATAATACTCTAAGTTTTAGAACATGATTTGGTAAGTTTAGAATATGATTGTACATGTAATCTTATTACAAACTTTTTTCCATCTTATTTGGCTCCTGGATAGCATAAAAATGGTGCTTTTGTCTTGTCACTTACAAGTTTCTTCTGTTGAACCAGAAAAAGAGCAATTTCTTCTCTCTCTAAAATACTGTTGCATTTCTCTCATTTAGTTTTTACTTAGTGAAACTAAACATAATGGAAGTTCTAAAGTACACCTTTCAGCCCCAGTTAAGGACCATCATTGTTGCGTTTCAAAGTGAATCTTGTTCCTTTTCTTCCGTCTAGAGAATGAGGTGAGAGGACAGCTTTTGATCCTGCCAGGGTCACTCGCCACACGATCTGTACTGAGCGTACGTACCACAGGGACTCAGGGCTCGTTCTGCGAGCCACAGGCTGGGTTTTGTCAGTTTTAAGATTAACGTGTTTACGTGAGAATTTATGCTTGTGTAAATGATAACTCAGAAAATAAAAATAAATGTAAATAAACTGCCTAGAGTGACATCAGCAAGATGGAGGACCAGGAGCCTAGGACACTCATCCCCCAGGAAGACACAAACTAAGAGACTGGGCGCTCCAGCGATCAGGCAAAGATCTGTCACGACCAAGCCCAATCAAGAACCAGCTACATCCAAACAGTAAGGAAACTGAAGGCATTTTCGCTTGCCTTTGCCCCACTCTCTCTCCAGTGTGGCACAGCGTGGTGTGGGGGAATCGGCCTGGTCCCACACCCTTTCAGAACCAGAGAGCAAAGCAGACTGAACATGATCGATAGAAAAAAACTACGAAACACACACACACACAAACCCTGTGAAACTACAAAATGAATATATATACACCTTCCTAAGGAGTCTTTTTCAGACATTTTATCTGTTCATCCCCTTTCCCCAACAAGGGAACATTATCACTCCTGTTAAGAATGCGTGGGGTAGTGCAAATAATATAGTAATAATGTAACACGGAGTTAAACAGCATAAAATAACATTAATAGCATAACGGAGGGAGAAAATGGAAGTTTACTGCTGTCAGATCTTACATTATAAGTGAAGTATATCATTTGAAGGCAGACTGATACGTTAAGATGATATAGTAACTGAATAATTCCTTTAAAAGAATGCATATGTTATCCAGAAATATATAAAGGGTAATACACCCAACACTAGATTTTATCACACTACACATTCATGAGGCATAAGAGCAAAACAGATCTTATATTTGGTGGTATTTTGAGATTTTATATGCACAGATGATATAGGTCCACATTTTTTTGACTCTACTTGAATTTTTAAATTAAATATAAGCTACAGTAAAAAAATCTTACACTATTATATTGTAAGGAAACTCATAACAAGATGTTTAGACTAGTACTTCTCAAACTTGATTTGCAGACCAATATATTTTTACTTTACAAGTATGGCATTTAATAAACAATCATCTTTATCCACCAGCACTTTCCTTTAAAAAGGACATTTGACATCAAAACGTCATAATAAAAGGATTATTGTTTTGATTATCCTTTATGAAACCTCTTTGGTGTACTTGACTGTTTTTTGGATGAGGAAAGCTTCAGACCAGCTCAGTGCTTCATAATCCAGGCATTTCATCCTCACCCTGGCTCTTCTCTTCCCCCCACCCCCACGTCAGCTAGTTCATCAGCCAGGGGAGGTCCAGGTACCTACCGACATGCTTGTTCCTCACCCCGTCCAAGTACCCACCACCTTTGCAAACCGTCTCCTGGTTCGCCCATCTTCTTCCAGTTTCTTGAGCCCCATCTTTTCTTGGAGACCCAAGTTTATCTCTCGTGATCCTCTTATTTAAAGTGAAGCATTTCAGCAAAACCCCTGTCTTAGTTCTTATCTTCCCTCAAGAAACTAAACTGAGCCTGTCTTTTCATCTTTCGCCATTGTTTGTCCAACAACTAAAAATGGTTTCTCTGTAAGAAAATTTCTGCCATACTACTTTAAAATAAATGATTTTTCTTATCAAGCAAACTGTTCTAACTAAAAAATTCAGCAAAGTTTGCAGGATACAAGGTCAACATACAAAAATCAGCTGGGTTTCTATAGGGCTATCAACAATCCAAAGGAAATTAAGAAAACAATTCATTTTCAGTCCAGCATCAAACAAGAATAAAAATTAGGAATAAATTTAACCAAGGAAATGAAGAATTGTCACTGAACACGTAATAAAACTATCCAATGAAAGAAATTAAGGAGACACAAATAAATGGGAAGATAATCTGGGTTGATGGGTTGGAATACAATTGATAAGTTACCATTACTACCCAAACTAATCTAGAGAATCAACACAACCAACAAGATCCCAAAACCACTTTTGCAAAAAATAGGAAAAATTACCCTGAAACTATAGGAATCTCAGGGACCCCCAATTAGCCTAAACAATCTTTGAAAGTAATGTTACAGGTCTTGCACTTGCTGATTTAAAATTCTTTCTACAAAGCTACAGGAATAAACATGGTGTAGTACCATCAAACAGACAGACATATAGGCCAGTGTAATAGAGAACCCAGAATAGGCCCCATCATATATGGTCAAATCGTTTTTGACAAGGGCACCAAGATCATTCAGTGGCGAAAGGACAGTCTTTCAATAAATGGTGCTGAAGAAAACTGGTATCTACACGCAAAAGAATAAAGTTGAACCTTTTGCCTGCGCCATATGTAAAAAAACTCAAAATGATCAAAGAACTAAAACTATAGAACTCTTAAACAGGGGAAAAGCTTCATGGCATTGGATTTAGCAAAGATTCCTTAGATATGACACCAAAAAGCACGAACAACAAGGAAAACTAATAAATTGTCCCATTGTGCAGAAAGGACATTATCAACAGAATAAAAGAGAACCCACAAAATGGGAGAAAATATCTGTAATCATAACTGGTAAGAGGTTAATACTAGAATATACAAAAAACTCCGATGACTTAATGAGCAAGAAGTTTAACAGATATTTCTCCAAAGATATACAAAATGGTCAATAACTTCATGAAAAGATGTTCATCACTAATCTTTAGGGAACTGCAAATCAAAAACCACGAGATACATACCACTTTACACGTTAGGATGATATATTATTCAAGAAACAAGATGGCAAGGATGTGGAGAAATTGGATCCCCTTGCGCACTGCTGGTTGTGATGTAAAATAGTACAGCCGGGATGGAAAACTGCAGCAGTTCTTCAAAAGTGAAAAACAGAATTATATGATTCAGCGATTTCACTTCAGTGTATATTCCCCCAAAAATTGAAAGTTGGGAATCGAACAGTATTTGTACACCCACGTTCCACAGCAGCGTCCACACTAGCCAAGAAAAATGGGAGCGTGCATCGATGGAAGGATAAAAGGATAAACAATGTGATGTAATATATTTAATGGGTTATTACTCAACCATATGCTACCAATGAAATTACTTTGAGGAGATATGCTGAGTGAATAAGCCAATCACAAAAGAACAAATACTGTATGATTCTATTTAGATGCGATTCCAGAGGGGTCCAATTCAGAGACACACAGGTGTTTGTTTGCATGGGGCTGGGGGAAGGGAGAATGAGCAGTTAGTATTTAATGGGGACAGTTTCTGCTTCAGAAGATGAAAAAATTCTGGAATGGATGGTTGGTTGGTGATGTACAACAATGTGATTGTAACCTATGCTAACTGAACTGTATGTACACTTAAAGATGTTAATAACTTTGTTATATATATTTTGCCAATAAAAAAAAAGACATCTAATAACAGCACTTACCTTGACACAGTGTTTGGGAGAATGGGGCAACCACTGTGTGCTCCCCCATCACACGCCCTTTCTCTGACCGTCTCGCCTCCTGAGGGCTGGCTCCCAGCAAGGCCACGTTCAACTGAGAAAGCTGAGGCTCAGGTCTCCCGACTCCGGGTTCCCTGATCTTGCCACTCACGGATGGAGCCTCAGGTGCTGGATCTCCCCCAGGGACTCTCTCCTGACCTGCCTGTTCAACAGGCCAGTTTCTCAGAAATCAGGGCCAGCGCCCAGGGCGTTGGTGTGCGTGAACCCGAGATGGCACCCGGGCCCTTCTCGTCAGCACACAAAGACTCCGACCCCGGACCCACTGCCACGCGTACGTCCCCAGTCACCCGCGGACTCTCCCGCGCACAAAAGCGACTCGATGTGTCAAGCACCTCCCGCCCCAGGCTTGCGAGGCCTCGATGCACACGCGGAGGACGCTCAGAGGGACACCTTCTCCTCGGGCCCGCTGGCTCCGTGACAACAGCTTTAGCTGCCAGTCTGCAATCACCTGTCATGTTAGATACACAGCTCCTGTCATTCTGCATTAAACAACTCTCACCAAAACAGCTCTCCAAGAATTATAAAGTAACTTACGATCAGCTCCAAGGAAAAATGGGGAGAGTGGGAGAGTCCAGTGGGTGGACAAAACCTGGCCCCTCGCCTCTGTCCTTGTCTGGAGCAGCGGGGGTAAGGGAGTCGGGGTCAAGCAGGATGGGTCCAGTCCATTCCAGTGATTGGCTCTGGGACTGGGAGATGCGCTACTCACTTTCTCCGAGCTGACGTCCATGCTCTGTGAGCGGGAGCCACCGGCTGGGGCTGAGGGACCTATCCTCTGAGGAGACTGGACACCAGCATGACGACCCTGGTCATGACCCAGCACCACCGTGGTCTACAGCTTCGTGCTTCTAGCACACTGGCTTGTGCCCTGTGGACAGGACTTCGTGGTGGAATTTGAGTAAACTCAGCTACAGGCTTCACCCCACGCCAAACTTGGGGCATAAAGGGACAAGGTGGGGCAGAGGAAGGCTAGGAGAGTCTCAGGCTGAAAGGGCCCCGAGCCCAGCCCGAAAGGGGGCCACGCTGACCAGGCCAAGTTTGTGCGAAGGCCGTCTTTCCAGCAGACACGGCACTTCCCAATGGGGCGAGAGTCCTTTTTAAATTCGGTATTGTCATTTTTGCACTCAGGTTAGCATCCCCCAACCTCTGTCCTGCTTCGCTGTTTCTTCTTCCTAGGATACGTCACAAGCCTGTAAAAGAGAACTGTCCCTCCATGTCCTCCAGGGCAGCTCTTCTGCTTTGTCACTTCCCACCTGAGGTGCGGACGAAACAGGGAAGGACAAATCGGCACAGCGTGAGCGCAAGGAAAAATGCTCCAAGCACCAGAGCCCTACCAGGGGCGCAGCGGGCGGAGGCCTCCAGCCACAAAGAGCCGCTGCCTGCATGGCTGTCCCTCGCGAACACAGGTCACATGGCTGGCAGCACCTGAAATATGTGAGCAAAGCTGAAAGGGACCAGATTCCAAGGCACACGTTCACGCCATCGAAGTCAAGACCAAACATTCTCGTCACCATCACAAAACACGCTGAGTGTCTGCGTCAGAGTCAAGTTCCAAGCAAGATCCTGCTTAAGCCACGCGCCGTTCACCACAAGCCACACTGGAGGCACAGCCCATGCGGCCCTGGACCTCCGTCCCCAAGGGAGAGAGACGCTCAGGTAGAAGGAACACTCACATAAAACAGACATTTTGTAACATTTAAGGGGACAATCATATCCTTTTATAAAATATTTATTCTAAAAATCACACTGTACAAATTTAGATAGAACATTCTCAGTACTCATATTTATAAAATGTGAACACAGACTGGAGTTAACAAACTGCTGTTGCCTTCTATTTTTTAAATTAGGAAGGAAGTGATTTTTTCAGTATACCAGTAAATGTCTAGAAGACATCCAACAGAGCCACCTGCCGACTCTCCCAGTGGGATCCATAGGCACGCACGAGGAACGGCGTCCCCGCAGGGTGACGAGGGCTCGTGGGTCCACGTCAAAGGCTCAGCGAAGATTTCCCAGAGCTGGTTCATACAGCATAAAGTTTGTGCTTAGAGAAAAAACCGCACAATTTGTTCATAATTCCTGTTTCTCTAACAAAGCGAGTTTTTCTGTACACGTTACAAAGGTCTGTACAAAAGCACGAAGCTCCTGTGAGGTGCTACTTCTGGAAGAATTAAAAATGGACGTTTCGGAACTGTCTCCTACAGTCCATCTGTACACTCACACTGAGGGGAGGGATACGACAAAGGGTTTGCAAGGAATTCCAGGCTGAGGAATCCTTAAAAAGGTGGTTTTAAAACCTCGGAGTAAGTTTCAGCTTTGCCGTTTCGAATCACCTCGCCAGCATTCAGTTCGGCCCCCTGTACAACTGAATCCACCCTCCCTCGCACACAAAACTACCAGGGAGATAGCTGCATCGCAGTAAGCGACAGGACCGCTGAGAATCAAATGGACAAGGCAAAAGGAGTCGTACGGCCAGGGGCTCAGAGCCTGAGAGGCGCCCTCCACGTTCCAGGTGCCGGCAGTGCTGGTGTCACAGCCAGGGGTGCCAGGCCGGGTCCATGCGGCACAGGTTGTCCAGGCTATTTGCAGCGGGCCACCAGGTGTTCACTTTGCTCTCCCCACCTTCAAACTGGGCGAGGTTGTGCAGGCGGGTCATGATGGCGGTGACAGCTTTCTGAACCAGGGATACCAATTTGGCTGTCCATGTTTTCTGGCTGCCCGGCGGCTGACAGAGGAGAGGAAGTGTCCTCCTGTGTTTTTTTTTGTGCCAAGCAATGATCTCGTCCCGAAGTACAGTTTTCAAGGATGCCGTCCACCTGTGCGAGGAGAGAATGAAACAATCCGCATTTAACAGAGAATAACCCAGAGGGGCGGCTTCCCAAGTGAGCATGGGCTCGGCCCCGCCGGGCAGTCAGCTCCGGGGCCAGGCCGTGTGTCCTGCAGATGTGCTTGGGAGCCACTGGGGTATGAAGCACTCCAGGGGAGTGGTGGCCTAGCCTCGGCATGGAGGGCATGGCGTTTCTGTCTGGCCTTTAACAGAGCGAGGGCGCACACACCCAATGGCACCTGCCACCTTGTGCCACATACCGGGGCCAATTTGCCTATTCCTGTTCCACTCCATCCACTGACTACCTGTCAAGGGCCTGGTCAGGCAGGTAGCTTCCAGCACTGCAGCTGAGAGTGATCAAACACCAACGCCCCTGCCCTGATGCAACTCATGTTCCAACGGAGAAATGTGTAACATGCCAGGTAGTGCTGGGTGCTGTGAAGAGGTGAGGAAGGCTTGAGGTCCCAGAGGGGGATGTGCAATGAGAATGGTCTACATTTGAGCTTAATGTGAAGGCATTCACTGTGCTTAGGCTATGAAGAATCCCAGAGTCTGGAGAAGGCCCAATGTCTTCCCCATCTACACCAGCACATCTACGCAGTGTTCCTCCACACTGTACCAGGCTTGTTTTCAATAAATCAAGAAACAAGGTTGGCAAGGATGTGGACAAAAGGGAAGCCTCGTGCATTGCTGCTGGGAATGTAAACTGATGCAGCCGCTATGGAGAACAGTAAGGAGGTTCCTCAAAAATTAAAACAGATCATATGAGCCAGCAATTTCACTTCTGCGTATTTATCTGAAAGAAACCGAAAAATAATTCCAAAAGATATATACATGCATTCATGTTCGCTGCGGCATTATTTACAATAGGCAAGACATGGAAGCACCTTAAGTGTCCACAGTAGACAAATGGATAAAGAAGAGGGTACACACATACAATGGAATATCAGTCAACCATAAAAAAGAATGAAATCTTACCATCTGTGAAACATGGATGGACCTAGAGAGTATTATGCTAAGTAAAATAAGTCAAACAGAAAATCAAATCTCATGATTTCACTTTTAACCGCGTTGAAAAAAATGAATAAAACAGAAACAAATTCATAGATACAAGAACAAAACTATGGTCACCAGATGGAAGGAGAGTTAGGGGGCTGGTAAAAAAAAAAACAGTGAAAGGGATTAAGTACCAACTGCCAGTTACAAAACCAAGTCACAGGGATGTAAAATACAGCTTCAAGAATATAGTCAATATATTGTAATAACACTATGGTACCAGATGGGGTACTAGATTTAACGGAGGGATCACTTTGTAAGGTTTATAATGTCTAACCATTATGCTGTACACCTGAAACAATATAACATTGTATGTCAACTGTAGTTAAAGATAAATTAAAATAAATTGTACCTTCTTCATTCTTTTCTAAAACTTTCAAATTAAAATATCATTCTAAAGATTACCCTATCATTTTGCCCAGAAGGCTAACATTTCTATCTAAACAAGAACTTCGTATTTCAAGCCTTAAAGCAAAGTGGCTAACAGTGAACTGCAATTCACTGCCTTAGAGCACAAACTCCTTCCTCAAAGAGAAACCTAAAGGCTATTTATTTTTATTCATGTTCAAATCAGTTCATCACGATGTCCCAAAATAGCCTTCCACACTGATGTACAGCTGCACATTAAAAAGATCAAGATGTAGAATCTTTGATCACAGTTAAGAGTTTAGTCAATAATTTTAAAACATCCTGAGTAAATGTTTTGGGAAAACAACTGGTGTCTGAAGCCTTCTCTAGACACAAACTGTTTATCTGGGGGGGAAAAAATAAGGGGAAAAAATGTATCACTGATCTTGAAAGTTAAAAAAAAAAATAGGTAAACTGTTCTACCCAACAGTGAAGACAGACTCAGAGCCAGCATGCACTGGATCTGAATCCCGTCTGCCCTCCCCCAGCTATGTGACATCTGACATGCCACTCACTTTCCTTGGCTCAGCATCCCCATCTGTACATTTGCTGGGAGAAGCTGCTGAGAATCCATCAAAGCAGCCAGTGCAGTGCCAGACTCCAAGATGGCGCCCAGAAAATGGTGGATGTGGCCACTGTCCCGTCGCTGCGAGCAGAGCTATCACATTGTTGCCAGGGGCATCTTGCCATATCTTGTTTCACTAAAAGTTTACTATGTGCCTCACATGTCACATTCATTCAGGCCCCATCACTACAACCCTAGTAAAACAGGCGCCACCCTACTGAGAACACTTCTGCCCTTTAGAGCAGAAAGGTTTACAAACGAGAAATAGAAGATAGCTATCAAATGGAGTAAACAAGACCTGCACGTAATGGAAACAGTAGGGGAAATTATCCGACAGAAGCTTCTAGATTCCTTTTTGTAAACTGGGTTCCCCAACATCCTGAACACTCTGGATAGAGAGCATTTTAAACTCTGCCCAGGTGCACAAGCTTTCCTTGCACAGCAACAATGCGCTCCTCTGACGCCACGCGCCCGTTAGCAGGTCGGCACCTCTGGTGAGGCCACAGTGTGCTCTGAGAACCTCAGCCTGTGCTTTTCACAGACGACGTCACGACCTACCTTAAAGTTTGGTTGGGCGAAGCACCGGGCAACAGCGATCATGGAGGCGGTCAACGGGCCAGAGACGCCAATGGTGGTCAGAAAACTCAGAAATGTTGGTGTGAGGCGAAAAGGGACAGGGCGGTTGGCATCTAAATCTCCAGTGGCATCATTTATGTCAAATCGAAAGTAGGCAACATTCAGTTTGCCAGTGTCCTAAATTCCAGAAGGAGACATTTTTAGGAACGTCAACAGCAGAATGCAGACCTGTCTCAAGGAGAGAGTCGGGCTGTCGACACCACATTACCTGAGCGATCTGTAACATCTCGGGGTTGAGTCTTTAAATGCAAGACGAATTCTGCAAAGCCAATCAGAGCAAGCTGGATGGTGAACATCTTCCGGAATGTCCAGTAGTCTGTGGCGTTGGGAAAGGTGTGCAGTGCCCACTCCTTCAGCATTGCTGCGTGGCACCATGTTGCTCTGAACCTCCTTGAGGATGTCGCGAAGAACCTGAAACAACATATTGCTCCGTGACTCTTCTGCTTGACTTTTCAAAAGGAAAACATGTTCGAATTATAATTTCTTAGCACCAGTACAGTGAATTTTGTCAACAAACACACATGCAGTGTCCTTTGACTAAATATGAGGATGCACAAGATGGTCGGTTTCCCTACACGGGTTCCGTGTCTCGTGCTCAAAGCAACAACGGAGCTGCCTAAATAAAAGCCTCAGGATGTGCGACACCCGTCTTATCAAAAAATTTGGTAAATGTCTGAATAACTACAAAATATGCCAGGCCGGTTAAAAAAAAAGAATAAGAGAACGGTTGGCTACCAACCATACCACTTCACATCTAAGACTATTAAAGACAAAAAAGTTTTACAAACTGAAGGAGCTGGTCTAAAATTAGAACAGATGCCACACAACACTTTAAACTGAACTCTGGTACTGGAAGACTCACAAGGCTATTGCAAACATCACAATGTAAGAGCCAACCTCAATAAAAAGCTTACTGAGTTAATTTAGTTCCTGTTACACCAATTGGTAAAATACAAAGTCTATTCTGGGCTAAGTCCTACCCATGTTCTCCGAATAACCACTAGAATGCCAGCCCTGAGCAAACCAAGAACCATGCAGACCATCAAGCACACATTCAGTTTCTGTCCATTTCTTCATCTGTAAAATGGAAAGAAGCATTTCTGAGATAGCAGAGTGAGGACTTCCAAAATCTGCTCCTCCACAAAAGCAGTTAAGAACACTGATAAAAATCATCAAAATTACCTTTTCCAGAACTCTGAAAACTAAACAAAGGCTTACAACAATCTGAGCAGCTTTTATTCGACATTAAAAAAAAAAAAAAAAAAAAAAAAGGCTGATCTTGGTGAAAAACAGTAAGCTTCGTGGCATTTTAACTGTTGCGTTCCCGTCCCCTTTCTCCACAGCTCTAGGACAGCCCTGCAACCTTGGCAGCTACAAAGAATTGCAACCTGTCACTGGAGTGAGCGGAATGGTTTGGTGATCCCCAGAAAAGCATCATCCCCAGAGAAATGCCACTATTCGACCTGTATGGCAGCTTCCTGAGAAAAGTCTTACTCATGTTTGACCGAACTCAGAGTCCACTCAGTGAGGAACATCCTATTTGAAAGGCATTTGCTGAAAACCACACAGTGACAGATTTAACACCGCAGGTGCTGAGGCAGTGATGCAGCTGGAGGGCACAGGGCCTGGCCAAACAAGAGGAAGAGCTGCAGAATGAGATGACATTTGAAAAGCTCCAACGTATTGTATTCCTGAGACTCTAGAAGGCCATTCTCATGCTCATGAAAACCCTCAGAAGGCCGTCTGCACTCATTTCTGGTTGACCCTGGACACTGCACTAGCGGAAAGTAAAGGTTAAGGCAGAGCTGCAAACTACCCGGCCATGTTGAAGGCATGTCCTGACACACACACATGCACAAAGGCCCGCAAAAAAGTGAGACTTACTGATTCAAGGCATTTAAGAAAATCTCTTTCAAACCATTAGCTGATGACTGAGCTAACTGAGCAGATTTCGACAGCTGCACATGACAATGACATAGACTTTACAGAATTAGTCCGGAGAAGTCACTAAACAAACAGCAGCAACAACAAACCTTAGATGGAGGGGAGGAGGAAGGATCTCGTTTCTAGAGTTGCCAATTATTTAAAACGTCCAGTTTTCGACAAAAAATTATGACATGCAAAGAATCAGGAAAACATAGCCAATACACAGGAAAGTTATTAAGTCACTTATATCTGAAATACATAAAGCACTCTTAGAATCAACAATTAAAGACAAAAACCCCAATTTAAAAAGGAGCAAAGGGCTTGAATAGACTTTTCTCCAAAAATATTTTGCAAATAGCCAATTAGCACATGAAAAGATGTTCAATATCACTATCAACAAAATGAGTTAGCACTTCACACCCACTAGGACAGCTGGAATCAAAAAGAAATCAGAACCGTCATACATTGCGGTCATTTTGGGAAAACAGTTCAGCAGTTCATCAAAATGTTGGGTTACTAGATAACCCAGTAATTCCACTAGGTATATATCTAAGAGAAATGAAAGCATACGTCCACACAAAAACATGTACATGAATGTTCACAGCAGCATTAATCACAATACTCAGAAAGTATCAAGAACCCAGAAGTCCATCAGCAAAAACTACTAACTCATGCTACAAAATGCATGAAGTTTAAAAACATTACCTAAGTGAAGGAAGCCAGCCATAAAAGCCCACACATTATATGACTCCATGGATATGACACACCCAGAATAAGAAAATTCACAAAGACAGAAAGATCTGTGGCTGCCAGGGGCTGGGGACAGAGAGGAATAGGGCACGACTCGTGACAGGCATGGGGTTCCTTTTGGGTGATGAAATGTTTTAAAGATGGGATTGTAAAACTCTGACTATACTGAAAACACTGAATTGTACATTTTATAGGGGAATTGTTTTATGGCATATGAATACATCTCAATAAAGATGTTACAAAAAAATTCAAAGGATAGAAGATCAAAGTTAATAATGCAACTAGGGTACAAAGAGTAAAAGGAGGGAATGAAGCAGGAATTATTTTATCAGCATCTCGAGCTGGCCCAGCAGGAACCAGCACTGTTTCTAAGCTGGACCAATCACCAACTTCATAAGTTACACGTGCTGTTGATAAACAATAGAGGATTTCTAGTAGAGGCATGTATTTACAAGTACTGACTTCCACACCATCAAAGATAAATGTAACCCGAAGAATACAATCCAGTCATTTCCCAAAAATACCCCAAAACTATCCTGTGTCCCAATGAAGCCTTGACACTGATTCCCAAGGGAGGTGACAAGCTGTCCATAGAGGTCACTCAGAAACAGAGGGCCTCTGTTCTCTTTGCCTACACAGGGGTGGGAGGCTGCAGCAGACCCTATGAGCTGGACCACTTCAGGTCCTGCCTGCACCCTGAGCACCGCCATCAAGTGAAACAATCACCCTGCGGGGCTCCACCTTCCTACACAGACAAACAGAAATGAGCCCGTGGGAGAATGGAGGCAAGGTCACAGCTTCCAGCTCTCGCCCGGAACCCAGGAGACCCCCTCAGAAAGCACCGGGAGGACCACGGCGGCATCTGGGAAGCAGGCCAGAAGAGCTGTCTCTTGGCAACAATCCCAGGGAAATCCTTCTCATCCAGGGCCCACATCTGCCCTACTGTCCACCCAGGGCAGGTGTCTGCAGGTACAGAGTGACCTGCGGGGGGCCCTGGGCTCCCACCCAGGCAACAAAACGGCCGGGCCCGACGTTTTTCCAGATTTGCCACTTTCTGTATTTTAGGAAGTATATACGGTAGAGACTGCATGTTACCTGACACCCCAGCACCAAACCAACCGATAGCCATACACTAAGTGGATAAACAGCTTCACATCACTTAGACCAGATTTGACTGCCAATGAGTTTGCCATAAAGTTATTTTTTTAAATTCTAATTTCTGAGCTTGTTTTTAAGTGCAGGTAAAGGATTAGATTAAGAAACTCTCCAAGGTTGAAAACTTACCTCCGTCCTGCTGTAACGAATGGCCTACAGCAGGTGTCACTCACTGAGGTCCATGGCCAGCGCGTTTCCACCTTCTCACGAGTCCAAAAAAGGACGCTCTCACCCCGCCCCCAACACCCGCCACTTCTCTAAGCACACTGTCACAGAAGCACCCGGAAAGCAGCCGCATCTGAGGCCTCGGGCAGCAGCTCAAAGTCCTGACTGTCCCACTTCAGTACCTGGTGGCTGGCTTGGGTCCCACGCGCCTGCACCGTGGCCAGTCTGTCATAGTAACGGGAGATGGGGTTGTCGTGCTCGATGCCCTTCTTGGCACAGCGCTGCTTGTAGATTTCCACGAGGGAGAGAGAAGAGGGGTTGTCCTCCACGAGGCGCATCTGCGGGGACACCGCCACAACTCGAGGAACTGAGGAGAAAGGGCACGAGATGTGGGGGCGGCTGAGAGCAAGTGACCAGGGGCAGCGGCGCTTCACCTTCGGGCCGGCCAGGAGCAGAGGTGACTGGGCCCCATCGTGAGCAGAGGAAGCGAGTACGGGATAAAGTGGGGAGAACTGTGGGCTCACGGCCTGTACTGCGAAGCTCAATCTACTGGTGACAGAGCCTGAGCCACCACCAGCCTATGTTGAAGACACAGCTGAAGAGAAATTCATTAGGAGGCAGCAGCCTTAAACGAAAAATAAGAGACTCTGCCAGCCGCACTGGGGCTGCTGAGCCGGTGGCGGTCGCCGCGAACCTGCGCCCGCACTGCCCGTCACTGGGCTGCGGGGACCGCCTGCCCCGTGGGTCACGTCGGCAGGGCGCACACAGAGGGTCTGACTTCTGAGGAAAAGAACGCAATCCTGTGTCCGTTAAACCACAGCTACTAGCTTGCTGCCATGGCTTTAATCTATAAATTCCAAGAGGACTCCAGGCATGGGTCTGCACTACCATCTGACAACAACCAAGAACTTGTTTCTTTAGAAGCAGCAAAGAACAACCTATTACCCAAAGCTGGGATCAACACTGTAGATCATGTTACATACATGTTAAAATGCATACAGCTTCCTATAGACTTGGTTTTTAACCTACTTCTTAATTTGGGGATACTGAACTTAAGAGTAAGAGATTTTAGGTCAAAATGGGTTGGAATACACCTTAGCCATCAGAAGAAATTTCCGTATCTGACTAGATAATATGCACTGAAATGTGCTCCTAGCGATTAACTGATAAAATGTTTTCACAGTGGTTTTCTCCTCTGGGTGGAACCACAGGCATCTCACCTATGCCCATTACAGACAGAAAACAGGTCATTCATGAAACACCCACGACAACTCAGTTATGAAGGACATCCCTCAGATGCCATTGGTTGTCACTCGACCAAGATTCCTGTGGCTTTCCCAAGCCCCGCATCTCAGTCCCTGAAGGCAAGCTCGGGCAGTGCCCACGAGGCTGCAGCTGGCAGAGACCTCACCTCACGCTGAAGCGTGCTGGTATCAGACCCGCAACAAGCCCTCCGTCAGCCCAGGCTTCACCGGGGCGTGGAGGATTCCCAGGGAAGTAAAGGTGCAGGGTGCGTGGGCAGGGCCTCCCTTCCAATACTCGTCAAAGCACCCGCCTTGCAGTGAGGAGCAAGGCCAGGAGGGGCTCCCTCCAGGAGCGGGGGCTCTGTCCGGGGTCCTGTTTCTCCTCGCTAGGACTGCCTCGCCCGTTGCAGCCCAGTGCGGTCCCAGTCGCTGACAAAGGGTGCATGTGAAAACTCTCAGACTAATGTGCACTGCTGCGCTGCACCCCCTAGGCGGCCCTCCTACCTGTGAAGAATAGGTGCCTCTTTGTGGTTTCCTTTCTCTTCTCCAAGCAGGGGTTCAGCAGGCGGAGCAGCTGCAGCACGCGCTCCTCCCTCCGGGACTCCGTCAGGCAGGCGTCATTCATGACGAGGTACGGGTAGATCTTGCCATTGTGCCCGCGGATGTACAGTCTCCTGGCTGCGGTGTTGTGCTTCTGCACAATTTCTACCCTGGGCATAAACCTACCAAAACAAGCAAACCATGAAGCACTGACTCCGAGTCTCAATGGCCAACCCTTTTCTTTGAGAAGAAGGCGGAGCTTTCCAAAAGCAGCAGTGAGAACTGTCATGGAAAAAACAGACTATGTAGTTACAGTGCGATAATATCACAAAATAGCAGAAACCATGGCAGAGGAAGAACAAAAGGCAAAAGAGAAGATGAAACCAGAGTTTCAAAGAATCATGCCGGGGTCCAAGCCCGGGACCTAGAGATGGGCTGCGAACCTGGCCCTGAGCACAGCAGCAGAGCTGGGAGGCCCGGGGCTGCCCGTCGGGAGGACGGTCCCGGCTGGCACTTCACAGGCGCCCTGAGGAGCAAGTGTGGGGCCCGGCCACTGACGAAGTCAGGGAGGAGGAGGGCCGGCCAGGGCCCGAGCAGGCTTTGGAGGAAAGGGGACCCGAAATCCTGGCTGAATGGAAAAGCAGAGCCTTGCTCTAGTTTGGAAATAAAATGAAACAGCTATGCGCCGAGGGAAGGCTTTTCATAGCACTCTTTACATTTCAAATGGACAGGCAACATACTCCATGAAATTTTACAACTGTCTGACTCTGTTTTGAATTCCGTGCTTTAAGAGTTTACAGAAAACTAGGAAACTGTCAAGTTCATGGTGACTTAGGAAAAGTTGTTTTAGACACAAACACAAACTTGACTCAAACATTTAACCCATCAAACCAGTCCCTTTCAGTTGCTTGATCACTCAAATTCTAGGACAATTTTGTGTTCTCTGAAACGCTGCACTGGGTCTGCCCTGCAGGCCTGTCACGGCTCCGTTTGCTGGGGACAAGCTCATGATTAGGCCAGGAGTACTCACCGAGCAATCTTGATATAATAATGTGTCGGCTTCGGCATCAGAAACTCCCCTGGGATTTCTACTTCAGCTGTCTGTGCTGAGAAATTGCTCAAAAATCGGCACTTTTCTTCTATGAGGAAGAATTTCGGAAGTTGCTTGGTTTTGGCCTCTAGGATTTTGATCCACTTTTTCAATTTAGAAATAAGATTATGAAGCTTCATGGATCCTGGAACACTGAAGTCAAAATCTTCAAAATAAAATATGATTAAAGGCATCGTCAGTCATCTGGGCTATCTCTACTCTACCCCCACGTCTGCTCAAGCACCTCCCAGCTACACACGAGCGCCAAGCCCCGGAATCCCTCCTGCTCTTTAAAGTGTCATTTGGGGCTGGAGAGAGCACGCGAAACCCTGGCGTGGGCCTGCTCTCCTGGTGACCAAGAAGAACAACACTGGAACCTCACCCCCAACCAGCCCCCTTCAGGAAAAATGAGGGGAACCCACGAGGCCGCAACATAAGCGTCTCAGCATCAAGCCCTCCAAAAGGTGCCCGGAGCCCATCTGCCAGCCCTAAAGGTCACCTCTGAAAACAAGCGTCACCCAGGACCCTTGAGTCAAAGCCAACACAGTCATCAAGCTGAAGCTACAGGAGAAAATGCCCAGGAGAATACGAAATTACAAATCAGTTCAACAGAAGGAATCACAGGAAGAAACCAAAATGACAAAAATGGAAAACATATTTTTGCTTAAGCAATAAAAAAATACCCTGATTGGTGTTCAATTTTTTTAATACTCAATATTAAAAGGTCAATGAAAATGAAAAGTCCTTCTTTAAAAACACCTCATTTCCACCCAGATTAGCACAAGTGGAGAAAAGGATTCTCATCACCCCA
The DNA here is from genome assembly GCA_003508835.1 of Eonycteris spelaea. Taxonomy (NCBI): domain Eukaryota; kingdom Metazoa; phylum Chordata; class Mammalia; order Chiroptera; family Pteropodidae; genus Eonycteris; species Eonycteris spelaea. Next base: position 1,155,510 of record PUFA01000196.1, read on the forward strand.
ATTTGCCAGAGCCTGAAGGTCAGGAAAAGTCCAACCATTTCTGTTTAAAACACGGATTCATAGGAGCTACAAGTAAGCAGTGTCCTCATGCTGACAAGGACTGACTATCCTGAGGCCCCAGTGATACGGGTGCGGCAGAGGCACCTCCACACACACGCGGACTGTAGCAAAGGTGCCAGGGCGCTCCAGCGCCCCTTTCAAACGCTCTTCTGCATTCTCATTTGCCCAGAGTTAGGTCGTGTGGGGTGAGTCTGCGCAGGGCTACCCCAGAAGGCACAGGTCCTGCCCAGACTCCTGTCCCCTCTTCTCACAGCCTCGCTGGAAGCAGAGCCTCCTCAGACGCAGCAAAGACTTGCCTCCCCCCACCTGCACCTTCTCAAGGGCTGCCGCAGGCTGGACTAGAGTGAAATACAGCTGAGGGGTCAGCAACATGAGTTTGGAACCAGGAACCAGGAGGGCCTGATCGATACTAACACAAGAGGCACCAGAGAGGTTATAACCCTGTCCCCAGCATAACCAGCACCACAGTCAAGGTGCTCTCCTGTCAATCCCCAGGCTGCCTTGAGGAGCCCCTGACAGCTGCACCCACCTTGTCCCCCACCCTAATGCCTGGCCACCAATCGCTTCTCCAACTCTAGTATTACATTATTTCACAAATGTTTCATAAACAAGAATCATGCAGTAGGTATCCTTTTGAGATTGGCATTTTGCACTCAGCATAATTTCTCTGAGGTTCATCCAAGTTGCTGCATGTTAAATCTTTATTTTGTGTCACTATGGTAGTATCACACTTTGTTTATCCATTCTCCAAGGGGCATTTGTGTAGTCTTATTACTAATAAAGTGGCTATGAACATTCGTATGTGAGTCTGCATGAAAGTAAGTCGCTGTCTGGGATAATCTGATGCTCCGTGTCTGGACCTCCTTCTACCTCCTCATAGCTGGAACACAGTGCTGGGATACAAAGATGGTCCTTCCTGGGCACAGATGACCAGATGGGCTGGAGAGCTCCTGATTTAAGTACCTGAGAGTGGTCAGATCTAATGGCTATCTTCAAGTTTCAGTTTTGTCTTTTTTTTACATCAAATCCGGATGATGTGTCCCACTTTTAATTATTTCATTTCAGACTACATTTGATTTAATAATCTGGAATCTGAAGATGAAGACATACTGACTGTCACTTCTTTTAAGTAAGAAACGATGATTCCCATAAAACCTTCACCTCAAACTCTTCCTTTCCCAGAGTAAGAGAACAGATGACACATCACATGACCTTTACCAAAAAAAAAAAAATCTAAAACAACGGAAGCACTTCAGGGTAAAAGATATGAGGGCAGGACTCATATTTTTCAGAGCATGTCCCCAAGTGGTAGCTCAGCAGCTCGGGCCTCAGAGACTGGCCACCCGGTGCCCCGGGTCTCCTGTGCTATATTTCCTGTGGAGTTAGAGTAACTCATGGTGGCAACTGCTAAGTATCCTTAACAATTAGTGGGATATTTTCTTTTACATTGTTTCAACCTACACTACATATATATATATACACACACACATGTTTTAACCACAAAAGAATGTGTCTTTAACAGATACTTTAAACATCTAAAAATGTTAACCATTTATTTTATGGCTTAACGAATCAGTGAAGAATAATTTAAATACAATTACAAAAGCAGTAATTAAGCTAAAATGTTTCTGTTAGCTCTGGGAGATTTTACCAAAGTTTGTTCTCACATGATAATAACTTACAGGTTAACACTCAAAACATAAAAGCCTGCAAAAGTTACTCAGGCTAAAGCCTGGGATCTGGGGTTCCCGGAAGGAGAGAGCCTACCCCAGATACTCTGCCAGAGGAACAGTGGGATGGAGACACAGCAGGAGTGAGGACAAATGCTCCAAGCTCCAGAGGACACTGTCAGATCTGCCTGTGCTAGAGGGATGAGAATTCCTGTCTGACAGATAAAAACTTGGGCTGAGGGAGACTGGTCCGTTTAGCTTGGATCACACAGAGCCTGTTGAAGCCAAGATTCATGTTCCTTGGGTCTAGTAAAATGCATGAACCTGAACCAGGGACAAGTAATAAAAACATAATCTCCCTATCATTCCACCACCAGGATCCACTACAAGTACGAACTTTGCTTATCACCTAGAGCCCTGCAGTTTTGAGTCTGACTTATCTTACACTGTTGTTTCCCCACAAAAACCAAACGGAAGGAGGGATCAGGGAGCAGAAGGTTCAGCCCCAAACCCTCCTATTTCCAAGCCCTGCAGTAGAGCCTGGCGCTCCGGGTCCAAACCTCAACCCTTCGACTGGAGAGGACAGGTAGCCCCAGGCTGGCGACTGTCGTGGTTTCCTTGTGATCTGAGTCTAAACACAGTATAACCAGCTTGCTCAGTAAAGCAGTAAGAAAATAAACGAATACAGTTACTGTATATGTTCAAGACCGAGGAAAAACAGTGGGTGCAAACTTCCCCACTGCAGAAGGAACTAAGTCAGACTCACCAGTTGTGAACTGGCCCTTCAGCTTCTGGAAAACAGGGTCCTGAGCAGTGGCCTGCGCCCTCCTGGCTAGAGACTCGGAGGCGGCGCTGGAGAACATGGTTGAGACGTTGGACACGTTCTCCAGGCCCACCCCAAACGTGCTCACCAACTTCTTGACGAAATTCAGGGTGTGGGGGGTGATTTTGGCATCTGACACTGCTCCACTTTTCTCAAATGCAACAGAATAACATTTCGCCAGGCCCTGCTGGAGCTGCCTGAGAACCTGGTGGAAAAGAAACCAAATGCAATTCACAAAAGAGAGCTCTCCATTCAAGCAACTAACTGACCAAAAAGCATCTGCCAGCATGTCCCCACCACAACCGGGGCAATCTCTGTGACACCTGGCACACTGCCGGTGTCAAATCAGTGTGCTCCACACTGTGAGCTACGATTTATAACAATGAGGAATAAGTATCCTGAACAATGAAAAACAAAACCCACCCTCTCTTTTTGGGTCATACATGTTCCCCTCTGTTGGTTCATTTTCAGAGGCTTCGGGCTAAACGCCGCACGTCTGCGTGCGCACACACGGAAGAACACAGTAGCGACGAGGGCGCCTCGTGGCCGACTAGATAAATACCTGGGCAGCAAAGGCTGACTGTTTTATCACCAACGTGTACAAGCACCATTAAGGGGGTGGCCCGGCTGCTGGAAAGATCACTGGGTTAGACTAACTCCCACCTCTGGGGATTAATTGCTGGTCAGTTACCCAAGCCACTGCTTCTGCTCATGGCCACCACTGCTGCCTGGTCAACTGGTGGCAATGAAGTGACTGAGCACACACAAGTGAGCAAAGGAAGCATTTTAGAGCAGCAATGGCTTTCGTAATTTCATCTTCTTTTGAAGTCTGCCACTCCAAATACAACTGCACTCACATGCAGCATTAACATTTGCCTGTTCTGTTGTTCAACAAATACAGGAAACAACCAGGCAGCCAACCAAGGATCACACCGCCACAAAAGCAAACAGAATGACACAGTCCTGAGACCACAGCCAAATACCTCTTCATGCCAGTTCTCTCTGAACCAGACCATCTGATCAACGATGCCTTCCAGGGAAGACAGGAGGGTTGGGTGGAGCTCCCGCTGCATGTGCATGATTCGGCTGCAGCGCCACATGGGTGCTGTTGCTCTTATGGGCCCTGGATCTGATGCAGAATGGGACTGGTTACCCACTGAACTTGGCTGCTGCTGTCCAGAATCTGAGAGCAACACACACAATGCCAATGTCAGCGCAAAACTGACCGATGCTAGAGCTTGGTGCTCTAGAGGACCCACCGGCCAAAGGAACACTGGTTCCTGCCGGTGTGCTAACTTGTCACGAGGCTGTTTCCCCAGGGACTGTGTGGGAGAATGCCCTGGTCTTCAAAAGAGGTGTGCTCAGGGACTTGGGCACCGAGAGAGACTGTCTACAAGCTGGTTTCGAATGGTTCAGAACAAAGTATACACATTGACAGAAAGCAAATGTGGCAGCACACTAGCTGGCAAATCTGGTGAGGCTGTACCAGTATTCAGTGTACTCTCCCTTTTTAACTCGACTCTAAGTGTGAACGTTTTTTAAATGTTTAGAAAGAGTTATTTGCAATATGTTCCTTGTACTATACAGCTCAGAGAATCTAAAAGTAGTTCATGAGCAAGTCTACATTTTTTCATCTAGGAAAGCTAAACCACATGTGTAAAACAGTTATTTTTCAACAATATAGTCACTTGCTATATGAGAAATAGATTATAAAACACCTGAACCTCATTTTTGTAGCTTCGGCTCACTTAGAATAAAAAAATTTTAATTTTCAAATGACCAAACCATGAATCTACATAGGGAGACCCAGGAGGTTAGAGCTGACGTGTGCTGCACAATCTCCTAGCCCACCTGGCTCATCAGCAGGCAATGCCACCACAGCCCAGCAGAGTCTCCTGAGGAAGACTCTGGCCTGGCAGCATGAAAGCCTAGGTATTAAAAACATTGTAAAGCAAACAGTCCTTAATTGTTTATAAAGTATCATGCTTAATGGGCAACTGAAACCATCAAATAAGTTATTTCTTTATAAACTGGAACTGCTCGATCTAGATTAAAATATAGATCCAATCTTGTATTTTGAATAAATTTTTACATCTGCTAAGACTGATTTCTATGCTGATTCTTCTGACAGTTGAAGAATCTTCTGACAGAATACTTGCAGCCTTAATAACAGAGTAACTGACATTTATACTGCTTACCAAGGTGTATTTATAACTAATGAGACAAATTAAACTTTGTAGTTATCTATAGCTAAAAATTTCATATATGATTTCTACTTAAGGATCCAATCACTCAGGTAAATGGATGCCCAATTACATAATGGCAAAGGAGAACCAGAAATTTCATGCAGAGATCAGATTTGCTCTCTGGCCTCAAAATGTCCTCTCACTGGCTAAAGGGAACACCGGCCCATGCTCTAAGAAGTCAGCTGTGGGACGGGAGTGTGTGCACAGCAGTCTGGACGTGGAATGCCCCGCAAATCCAGCCCTCTGCCGCCTGGCCGGCCGGCCCCACCCACAACATACCACTCTTGTAGCGTTCACGCTGCTCTATTTTCAGGGTCAGGTACAGGGTCCGGATGGGAAAGTAGACTGCCTGGGGGTACACTCGTCCGACCTGCTCAGAGACATGGAGTAATGAAGAGCACTGCTCACCACAGTGCTCCTGGATGAAGACGGCTGTATCGAAATAACTGAGTGAAATAACTATGTCAATCTTAGGTGGGGAGCTGTCTGCATTTGGACCAAGGAAGCAAATACTGCACCACTGATCATTTAATACATAAGGCCAGATTAAACAGCAAGTAAAACATCTAGTTTAGCTTTAAAAGATCCAAGAAAGATCAACATGGTGCATTTCAGCAGTTCTGTGTGGGGACCAGTAACGACACAGAAACCACACCTCCACGATTCAGTAAATCTCCGGGAGGCGAAATGCACAAGATCCTGGGGTCTCACCTGGGCAAACACAAAACGACCCCAGTCAGTCCTTGTGTTTGGTGCCGCTCACCGGGAACCGTGATATGGTTCTAGCTAACCGACAATCAGGCTCATTAATGAATAACTTCACCCTGTGTAACTGCAACAGGGAAGAAGCTGAAAATTTTTTACTTACAGTAATAAGAATCAGTTTTACCAAATTGGGGTTCTACAGCTCCTTCAAAAGGGCTGAGTGTATATTATCTAGCTCGGCCACAAGGTGGCTGGCTAATGAACATTAAAAGACGTCCCATGAATGACAATGCAAATAGACCGAATAAACATCCCCACAGATAATTCCCAAGAAAAATGCCTGTATCCAGAAACAGCTACCTCCCCTCAAGGAAAAACTAAAACCGTTTCTAGGTATGATGGAGATGATGCACCACATGTAAAAAGCAAAGTAAACTGAAAGAAGATGAGCAGCATGTTCCTCAGTGCTTGGTGATAATGCTATTCATTCATGAAAAGTTTTATGACTATAAATTTATAAAAGAAAGCTCAAAGATACTGTATCCAAGACTGAACTGTCTGTCTTCTACCCAGAGTCTTCTCACAGAAGAGGGACATTCTAGAACAATTCTCAAATAATGGTCATGAAAGACACTTGTCCAAATCTCTAACCCCACCCCCAGGTGCACACAAAGTTAAGCCTCAGACAGCTGCAGCTGAACAACGGTACAAAGGACAACAACCATCACACTTACGGTGAATTTTATTCATAAGAGAAGCTTTAAAGAGCTCCTAACATATAACAGGAAAGCAGCTATTTAAGAGAATGTTTATTTTACTTGCATTTTATGTGGCAATGTGTTCAAGTAAAGAAATTACCATTTTAATACTGTAATGCTACAGCAGATTATTTCATTTCAACCCTGGGGTATTTCTTCAACAATTTCTAATTGTGCTTTATATCAAGTGATATCTAAATGTGTGCATGTTACCATCTCTTTATTTTTATTAATTTGAACATGCACATTTTCTTTCTGGAAAAAAAGAATGTGAAATGAAGAGAGACAGAGAGAGAGACAGAAAGAGACAGAGAGGCAGAGAGACAGAGAGAGAGAGAGAGAGAGAGAGAGAGAGAGAGAGTGTGTGTGTGGTGTGTGTGTGTGCGCGCGCGTGCACACAAAAACACCTTTTTATTCCCACCTGGCTAATAAGGTTCAAAAGCAGCTTTCCTTCAGAGCCGACCAGGCAGGTGAGCAGCTGAGGGATCCAAGCCAGCCACTGGATGGGCGGCACGCCGATGCAATACTTGTCGACAGCATCTGCCAAAGTATTTTTGTCATCATCAAAACTCAAAAGCCACAGCACCTAAGAGGGAAGGAAAAAGTCTGAGTTGAATGAAAATTCTAAGACCCTTAAGTGGCTTCTTCCCAATGTTAAAATACCACGTAGAGAGAGCAGCTTTACTGGCAATGTGAAAACATCTACCAAAGGGCCAACAAGACTGCCAAACTTAACAGATAAACCTTAAATAAAACTAAAATTTAAATAAAGTTGTTATCTAGATTTACCTTTAATACCAATCACCAACGGATTTAATCGGCTGGCTAGTGGTGGCCGGTGAACCTAAGGAGGCAACAGGCAGGTGGCAAGGGCCTGCCAACCTGCCAATTCACACTCGGGATCTCACCAAAACAAAATGGACTTTTGCTAAAAATCCCAGATGAACACCACCATAGTATCAGGTGGGCCACATGTTGGCTGCCTAGTGTTCATAGACTGTGAGACAATGACATCTGGAAGTAAGCAAATTTGGAGCCAGATATTCAGGTAGTTTGTGTTATAACAGATAGTCTGTTTCTACAGTCAGCTGTAACGACTATGTACTCATGTACGTTCCAAATTTTAACGCCACATCAAAGAATTCTAAAAAAATCCAAACCTTTAATGAATGAAACGGAAAAGCAGAACAACTTATTCTTAAGTTTTCTGCAACAATTAATTCTGGGTTTTATTTGTTTCTTGGCAGCGACAAGAGGCAGCAATACTGACGAAGATATATCTCAAGCGATCATCGCTGGGCACGTCAGTCACTGCCCCTGTGCCCAATGCCATTCTGGGACAATAAGGGATGAGAATGCCAGCGACTGTGACCTCACCCTGCAGTGTGTGCAGAAATCACGTGATTCAACGCACCCCGAGACTAGAGCTGACTGCTCTATGTGCACTGTCCGTGCAGATGAGAGATCAGAATCTAACAGGTGTCTAGCAGGTCATTTCTCCTCGCAGACCCTCAGCAGTCTGCAGGAACCTCTGTCCAGTGTGAGGTCACACACAGAACACTGGACTTGTGTCCCAAGACCCAGACTCCAGGCTCGGTTTTGCTGTTTTAAAGTCCTGGGACCCTGAATATGTCCAGGCCTCAGTTTTCTCAACTTTAAAACAAAACTATGGAAGATATTTTGAAGAGTGATGAGAATTCAGAGTAAAGGCATTAAATAAGCCTCACAGCCAGCACAGGTTCAGAAATAACTGAATTTTCATCCAAACTTGAAGGCGATCAATCTCTGGTCAATTCTTTTGGCCTCACCTTGGCTAAGTATTTTCTTGATTTGCTCTCATTCTGATGCCGGCATGCATGCAGGTAACAGGTAATGGCAGACACGCCAAGATGCAGCTGCCGCTCCTTCACAAAGATGTTCTCCAGGTAATCACCCCACATGGCCCAAGCTTTCACCAGCACATCATGCATTTGCACAGCTGCAGAAAAGGCTTTGTTTGCTTCCTCAGACCTGTGAGGACATAGAAATCAACACAAATTTGATTTTGTTGCCAGGTGAACTTCACATAATATAAAATTAACCATTATAAAGTGAACAACTCAGTGGCATTTAGCACATTCAAAATGTTGTGCAACCACCTCTATGTAGTTCTGAAAGAAAACCCCAAGCCGTTAAGCTGCCACCATCTGTCACCTGCAAACTCCAGCCCCTGGTCACCACCAACCTGCTTCCTGTCTCTCAGGACCTACCTAGTCTGCATATTTCATATTAATGGACTTATATAGCATGTCATTTTTTTGTGTGTCTGGCTTTTTACTTAACATAGTGTTTCTGAGGTTCATCCATGTTATAGTGTATATGAGAACTTTATTCCTTTTTATGACTGAATACTATGTCATCCTATGTATATGCCACAGTTTGTTTATCCATTCATTTGAGTTGTTCTGACATTCTGGCTATTGTGAACAGTTCTGCTACGAAGATTCATGAGCAGGTAAGTACCTACATGAGCACCCATTTTCAATTATTTTGGGTATAAACCTAGGAGTCTAACTGCTGGGTCATATGATAATTCTATGCTTAATTTTTTGAGGAACTGCCAAATAGTTTCCACGTGGTTACGTCACGTTAGTATCACACCAACAATGTATAAGACACCATAAGAGAATAACATTCCTACATCCCTTATGAATACAGATGCAAACAACCTCAACAAAAATTAGCAAACCAAATCGAGTACATATTTAAAGGATTAGACACAGTGACCAAGTGGGATTTACCTCGACAATGCAAGGTGTGGTTCAAAATACAAAGTCAATCCATGTAATGCATGCACCACATTAACAGAATAAAGAGAAAAACAATCATCTCCGTTGATAAAGAAAAAGAATTTGACAAAATCTAACATCTTTTCATGATAAAAACACTCAACGAACTAGGAATAGAACTATCTTAACATAATGAAGGTCACATATGAAAAGCCCATCACGTTCAATGATAAAAGACTGAAAGGTTTTCCACTATGATCAGCAATAAGAAAAGGATGCCCATTTTCCTTAAACTTATTTATTTAAGCTTAGTGCTGGGGGCAGTGGTTCCATAAAGTAGTGGTTAGCATGTCTGCTTTACATGCATAAAGTCCTGAGTTCAAGCCCCAGTGGAGCCACGGTCCATGCACCAGGTGCCCTGGGTGCCTGCTCCAAGGCCCCTGGGGTGCTCCAGCCCTGGGTTTGTGGCACAAGCATGTGGGAGACGTCCCGCCTTCAGAGATCCAGTTCTTAAGGGAAGATAGCAATGCCCGTAGGTCAGGGGTGGAAGTGGGGGCAGGGGCGGGAAGAGGTTAAAAAAAATAAAAATAAAATAAACTTAGTGCTGGAATGCTTAGCCAGAGCAATTAGGCAAGAAAAAGAAAAGGCATCCAGATTATAATGGAAAATGCAAAACTATCTCTATTTGCAGAGTACCCGATCTTATATGCAGAAAGCCCTAAAGAATTGACAAAAGAATTATTACGGCAAATAAATTCAGCAAAGTTGAAAAATATAAGATCAATATGTAAAATTCAGCTGTGGCTCTATACCTTAGCAATGAACAATGTGAAAAAAAATAACAATTTAAAATAATAACAAAAGGAATAAAATATTTAAGAATAAAATTAAGAAATGTAAGACTTAACCATTGAAAACTATAAAACATTGTTAAATGAAATGCTGACCCAAAAAACAAACAAACTAACTTGAAAAAGAATAAAGTTAAAGTACACTTCTCAATTTCAAAACCTACTGCAAAGCAGCTGTAACCAAGACAGTGTGGCACCAATGTAAGGGTGAATGAACATCCACGTCGACGAAACAGAACTGAGTGTCCAGAAAAAAAGTCTTTCCAAAAAACAGTGCTGGGACAACAGGGTATACACATGCAAAAATATGGCCTCATGCCACATAAAAAAGTTAACTCAAAATAGGTTAAAAACATACATGTAAGAGCTAAATCTATAAAACTCTTTTAAAAACGCATAGGAGTAAATGCTCGTTACCTTGAATTAGGCAATGGTGTCTTAGATACAAAACCATAAGTACAAGCAACAAAAGAAAAAGCAGACAAACTGGACTTCATCAAAATGATAAATGTGCATTAAAGAACACTATCAAGGAAGTAAAAAGAATGTGAGAAAATATTTGCAGATAATGTATCTGAAAGAAACTTATATCTAGACATGTAAGAATTAGAACTCAACAAGAACAAGTCAAATAACTCAATTTAAAAATGGGCAAAATAACTGAATAGGTATTTCTATAGAAAAGATATATAAATGGCACAGAAGCACCTAAAAGATGCTCAACATAGTTAATCATTAGAAAAATGCAAATCAATACCACAATGAAATACCACTTCATACTCACTAGGATGGCTATAACCAGAAAAAAGCAAACCTGGAAAAATGGAAACCACGAGCAGTGCTGATGGGAATGTAAAATGGTATGGCTACTGTGGAAAACTGGCAGTTTCTCAAAGATAAAAAAGCACCATATAACCCAGCAATTCCACTTCCTCCACATATACCCAAGAAAACGGAAAACACACTCACACAAAACCTTGTATATGCATGCTAACAGATCATTATTCACAATAGTCAAAAAGTGGAAACCACCCAGATGTCCATCAATTGTCGAATTAATAAATACGTGAATATGAAATGGAATGTTATTCAGCCCTGAAAAGGAAGGAAGCACCAACACGGGCTACAACGTGATGAACCTTGAAAGCACTGTGCAAAGTGAGAGAAGCCAGACTCAAAAGGCCACGCTGTGTACGGTTCTATTTATAAGAAATGTTCAAAATAAGCCAATTGTAGAGACAGAAAGACTAGTGGTTGTCAGAGGACAAAGGAAGAGGAGAACAGGAAGTACTGCTAACAGGTATGTGGTTTCCTTTGGGGACAATGAAACTGTTCTAGAATTACCAAGTAATGATGGTTGTACAAATGCTGTGAAGATAGTACAACCCACTGAGCTGTATACTTCCAAATGGTATATTCTGTCATATGACTTTAAAACATTTTTTAAAAGCATAAAACCCTTTATCTTGACAGAATCACTTCATTTTAAAATAAGCTAAAAATGCAAACCCTATATACTGAAAATGTGAAAAGTGGGCTTTAAAAAGCCCTATATATGGCAACAGGCAGCATCTTGTAAGCATATCTCATTTGTATACTTCTTATAAAATTTCATGTGACATTCATTTCTCTAAAACAGGGTTCAGCAACTTTTCTGTAATGGGCCAATTAGTAAATGGTTTAGGCTTTGTGGGCCATACAATTTCTGTCACAACTCCTCAAGTCTGTCTGTGGCTGAAGTGTGAAGAGCCACAGACACATCAGTGGTGTACTGTGTTCCAGTGCATCATTTACAAAAACCAGGCGGCGCTGGCTGGATTTGGCCTGCAGGCCAAGCTGACTGATCCCTGCTCTAAAACAAAACCCATCTTCATAAACGGGATTAACTGTTCCAAAATGGCATGCTGAGACATGGGGAAATGAAGCCATGTTACTGGCAGTTCTGTGTTCAAGCAACTCCCTTTCCAAAAGCTTTTAAAGTACTACACATCAAACTGGCTTATCAATCGGCTGCAAGTTACTATCTCTGCAGAAGTATACTACCTAAAATATCACCCCTGACATCTATCACTAAATCATACCAATTTTCAGCTTGACCTTCGCATTGGCTTCAAGTTATAAATACCTATTTTAAATCTGCTGAGTTTTTATTTATTCTCCTCCTATATAACAATAACATACATACTTGTTGATCTGAGCCAAGAACATTCCCTTCAGTGCATAAAATTCAGCTGTCATCTCTTTTGTGAAGTATTTTAAGTTTGTAGATTCTATAACTTCAAGGCCCTGTTTAAAAAAAGAGGAGAGAAAAAGGTCTTGGAATTTCTAGACACTAATATAACAACTTCATTAAATTTATCTAAGCAATAAGTCCGAAAGGTCCCTGACAAGTGTTACTTTAAATTGACAACAGATTTGTCTGCCGACTGACAAGCAGTATTTAAACGGAATCACTAAATGCCAGATTCAGTTCTAAACACTTTAAGGGGATTATTATAGAACAGAAACAATAAAATATAATTCACATACTCAAATGGTTTCATTTTCCTTTCTTGCTTTGGCAGGACTGTTCCCCACTACTAAAGCTATGTTTGTAGAAAGTTCTGATCTTCCTTCCCTATTATCTGCACCAGGAGTTTCCACAAGACGCTCTCGTCATTCTTTACCGAACCTCCCCAGTATGGAGCAGGCACCGTGTCCCGCTGGCACTCTACCTGCATACACTCGTTTTTCCCCATGACTCCCGCCAGCTGGAGGTAGCATTTGACTTGCTGTCGAATCTTCTGGAAGCAATCCACGATAGGAACGGTTGGAATAGTATGAATGCGACTTAATATATCCAGAGCTACATTGACCAGCCCTTGTTTTCGCGCAATTTTTCCATACTGGATGATTGCTGAAGCTGATGCGTGAACCCCAAGCATAGCGTTATTGGAACTTGGATCATGCTGAGAACTATTTTCATACGCAGTTACAATAGCTAGAGAGCAAAGAAATGACTTATCAGTCTATGCCAAACATTTTCAAAGTGTTCCTCCATAGGCTTAAAAAAAAAATGAAAAACGAACACACATGGCTTTATGAAAACAGGGAGCTCAGTGATAAACCCTCGTTACTTTTCCGTGCATAGCAAAAGTAAAATACAAAAAGCACGAATAACTGAGTGTTACCATCTTGGCTACCTAAATCATGAAGGTTGCTCTAAATGAACATGCCTGGCAGGTTTAGGGGTGAGCAGAGGAGACCAGAAAACTGGAGAAGACTATGCATTGCCACTGAGAGCAGTTCTTCCTTGGGGGGCTTCAAAGCAAAGAGTGCCACACCTGGAGCTCCGAGGCACCAGCCTGAGCCCGATGCAACAGTCACTGTCCAGCAGCATTTCTGTTCTAGCTAGAAAAACGTGACGGGGGGGGGGGGAGGAATGCATCCCATCTTTCACCACCTTCATCTTTACCCTCACCATACCACCACCATCCATACCATACCCACCAAAAAAAATAGAAAATCTGGTTAAAAAAAAAAAAAAAAAGACATGAAACCAGAACAGTGGGGTGTCTGGAAAATTACATGATGAATGCATGCTGGACCAGGCAGGTTTACCCTGGTAATGATGCTGCCGCCACATGAAGACACTGCTCCAGTGGGACAAGTCGTCAGACACGATGGGCAGCCTGTTCCTCCAGGTCTTCACCACTGTCTTCATGTCGTGCAGGCTGTTGTTCCTCCCCAGGTTGGTCGGCTGTAAGCCTGCATTTATTTGCGCAGCTTCCTGAAGCTCAATGATTTGCTGGGCTGCCTGAATGGGACGAGCATAAGAGATCGCACAGTAGGCATGGCACGAAAGATCAAACGAGAAAATAAACCAGTCAATCAGGAAGCTGGTTTATGGTAAAGATACCATAATTCAATTATGAAAGGAAGCCCTCTCACTTATACAATACCTTAGATTCCATATTTAAACTTATTTTTCAACTCCGACACTACTCTCCTGATCCCCAACCCCACCCCACCCTCCCATTTTAAAACCTCAGCTCTACGGCTACTTCAAGATAGACTGGGAAAAGAATGGTGCAGACACCAAACCTTGCTAATGGTTAGCTCCCAAAACCATTCCCTTTTCCAACTGTGATTGGCTCTTTGTCTACCAATGTCTAGGAAAACAGCCTAGTGCCCCTGCCCTCAGGCTTCCTTCTGCCAACATTCAAAATCCCACAGCCATATTCAGCATCTTAAAACATGGTTCTGATGATCTCTTTAGGCTAGTATATACATTTTCACTCAGGTCCCTTATGAGTCTATCCAGTTTATTACCCTTTAAACCCCAGCTGTGTGCTGGCTCCAAACTTCTGGTGCCGTCTCCTTACCAGGAACGCCCTGGTCACAATTCCGAGCCTATCCAAATTCTAGCCATCGAATTCCACCTCCCCACCCCCACAGGAATTTCTCCTTCTCTAAATGCTTATGTTTATTTTCTGTCCTGCCTGCATGGCATTGGATCACAGTCTCCCTTTTTAATTTCCGCTTCTTAGGCATATGTCGTCTCACTCCATTTGAATGCTCCTTTGAGCAGAATCTATGTTTTAAAATTTTTTGCGTCTCCCAAACATAGCATCTAGGTCAGTACTCAGTATCTTGTTGTTTGCCTTAATTTCGGATGTTTTGGTCTAAATTGCCTACAAGAATTTATGCTTTCATCTATATTTCAAGTTTGGTTCATTCCATTTAGATTTCTGAAATTTAACCAGAAGTCTTAAGAGTCACAGAGGATAAGAGACCTTTTGGAATGAAATGGTGGCATCACACTGATGGTGGCAGAGTAAGCATTAAAAAACATCCCTAAAGCAAAAATAAAAATCATTAAAATCACTCCCAAGAATGTCTTGTCACTTAAATCGCTTGGAAGCTCCAGAAAGGAAAAGTCACATTTTAGTGTTCTCCATTTTCACCCTGGCCTCTCCCCCCATGGGGATGAGTTTAAACAGGAGGGGCAAGATGCGGAGGAGTTTCCTCTCCACTGCCCAGCTCAGTTCGCGGACCTAGGCCTGGACAGGAGGTGCTCTGTCTGCTCACACTGACGCACCGCACCCACCTGGAGAAGAGGCGTGTGCACGTGGGACACCACGTGGGGCAGCCGCCGCCACTCACGGATGGCCAAGCTGCTGGCCATTTCTACCAGGCGCTCGATGAAGCTGAGCTGCTGCTCCTCAGGGTGGCAGATAGCCAGGTATCCACGGTACATGTTGACCTTCCAAGCCATCTCCTTGGGACAACTTACTTCTACCTGGTGGTAAAAGAACATTACACAGGAAGCTATGGGTAGGTATTCTTCCTCTCAGCAGAAAGCGACAATAAGAAAGTTAATTTTTTATAGCCAATTAAGCAAAGCAGTAAGCAGAAATTTAGCTATAAACAGACATTTATTTTCTTGCTTTTTTCCTGAATACTCTCCTTTTCTGAACACTAGTCAGTGGCCAATCTCTCCAGCTACAAAACCATGCCACTGGCTCCTTGCTTTCAGGTCATCAGGAGTTCCAAAAAAGGTAAACTAATCAACACTGTTACAAGAGACAAGATGAACCATCACCACCTGAGTTTTAAAGTGTTAAATATATGCTCATCTCCACTCTGATAAAATCAGTATAATTCTGAATTGTTTCCAATTCAATTGTTATCCTTGGAAATTAACTTCTCCCACACTTACACAAGAAAGCAGAGGCAATGATTCAGGTTTGTAAGAATGAGTGAACATTCATAAATTTTACTACATTTAAAAGCCACGTTTTATCATCTGTTATGAAATTTTCCCCAGACTTCTTACATCTTGGTCATGAGTTCTACCATGAAGTTCACGGAGCCATCACGTCCCTCTCCTTAACCCTAAGCCCAGGCCCACACACACAGCTACAGCCAGGTAAAGACTCCAGGTGTACTCCAAGAGCCTGTGTGTGCTCCCCACCTTCTTAAGAAAGCATCAGAACTAAGCACAGTTTTTCCATCCCATTTAAAACTACGAATGATAAAAAACTAAAGCCTTTTCAAAATAATCTCTGCATATAAGAAGATGAAAGGATATCTCTGTTGAAGAAACTGTATAGAACTTGCTGTAAGAAGATCAACAAACATTTATTCTGAAGCACCTTTGGGAAGTAACAATAAAAACCACACACAGTTTAGTGTCATATGCTCTCTGTTCAAATAATGGTAAGAATCATGCCATCTAGCATTTCTAAGTACCCTGGTCCTGTTTTTTTGTCTTACTTTTTCAAAGCACATTCACATTCATAGCCCCTTAGATCTCAATGATCCAATGATCCAATGTCCACAAAGCAAACTTGTGAACACTTCTGTTTCCAACATGATCCTCTCACATTTTCTGAATTTAAACGCTATTTAACATGGGCTTCCGTCAATCACATCACTCTAAGAACAATGACACTGCTTTACATTTTCCCCCCAATGAAAAAAATTACCCCATCTATTAAATTATACCAAAACAGACTACTGTAAGCAGCCCTATAATCATACTTCACACAGGAGTGTAAAGTAATGAGTTTTTTTAAAGCAAATGAGTAAATAATTTAGTACTATCAAGACCATTTAAAATGAATTTACTAAAAATTACCCAGAGTGTTTATTCACATACTTTGAGCTTTTTTAGAATCAGTAAATGCCTTACAATTTTTAGAAATAATCAGGACTTTGTAAAAGAGGAAATTCACTTGTCAGACCTATGGACAATGATAAAGCACATATCAGCTAAGTGAAACCTTGGAAAGATTTTTAAAAATTAGAGTGAGCTATAAATATTGACTCAGCAAAATGATTATCAGAATAAAGAATAACCAATTATAAATGCATTCTATAAGCAATATATGTATATATATCCTTTAACCTTTATAAACGATTGGTTATTTTCTCCGAGTAATACAACTCTTGCATCAGATGAGCAATTTCCCAGATCCCAATCTGAAATCAACACATGGGCTCTAATAACCACTCTGCGATTCATAGTTTGTGACTATTTCAGTTCTTCGATCTTTTGCATTTTGTTAAAAAGTGACACGAGTAATGAAATATGCACTGGAGCCACAATACAGGTTAAAATTTTAGGTTTCTCATTTCAAAGACAGTGGCTTATAATCTCAACATGCTTTTGCAGTCTCCACGTTAAGAAAATCATTGGTGTGAATCTAAGTAAACTTTCTCTAGGTAAACGGTGAGAAAAGGATGAAAGCATTTCCTTCCCTTAAACCCATTAACAGAAACAGCACACAGAAGGGTCAAAACCTGAAAAGCAGTAGCAGGGAGAACGGCCAAGGGAGAGTTTGATGGACGGGCACAGACGCAGGAAAAAATAAAGAGCAACAAGAACGGTTGCAATCGAAGACAATAATAAGCAGTAATCATAATGTGTTGTGGGGTTCAGATAATACACAGAGCTATACTGTCCAATAGCTTTTGATGCCTCCGACAGAAGCTTCCCTGTGGGAAAAGGGAATTGTACTCTGTGCCCACTCACCCATAATGCACCAAATTCCTCTGGACGGAATTCAACTTTTAAAAAATGTGGCATTCAACCAAGGTAATGACTCAACTTCACTTACACTACACACCATCACTTGCATGACACGTAACATGCTTTGAATACCTTTTTATTCAACAAACTTTTACTGACAGCGACTAACCTACCAGGCCCTGGGCTTGTACAATTCGACCTTGCTGTACTCACTTCTAGTAGTGCTTCCACCAATAAGATCCACCAGTAAAATTGATTCTGTTCTTCCAAATTTTTCCAGGCACTATTAATTTGTTTCTCATAGAATTCAAGGTCTCCACACACCATACTTATTATTGTAACTGGATGATAAATATATACTTAATTTCTAATTTCACTCAAAATCAGGAAAGGTATTAGAAATAACCAAAAATAATTCTTGCTTCCCAAGAGCTATCTTTCAGCTGCCAAAATGCCCAGCTTGTTCTAACTGAAGAGAAATTTCCAGAGAAGATTCACGACTTTGGCAAAAAAAACGCCATGCATCTATGGGGAATGTGATCTGAGAGTGGACGAGTCAGCGAGGAGGTGAGAGGGAGGTCTCACCTGCACCAACGCCTCCTTCATGGCGGTCCAGTTGGACACCCGCCAAGCACACTCCAGGACGAGATAAGGGTTTATGTGACCTTTGGACTGGCCGTATTCCGTCAAGGCTTCCCATTGGTTCAATTCCTTAGAGCACCTAGAAGACCAGGGAGTCGCGAGCAAAAGCTGTTACCAACAAACCAACAGATTCATGAAAGGGCAGGGACAGTCGTTCACTTCCCTTCCACAGAAGAAAGAAAACACCGCCGCCCCAAAAGGTGGGCTTTGTGGGATGCCAGGCTTGACTCTGGGCAAGGTCACCTGCCCTCCGAAAGAAACTACACCCCTGGAACACCCAGCACCGCCCACCGCACAGCAGAGAGCTCAGCGCACCACAGCCACTGTTTCTCCAACAGACGCTTTGAATTTCTCGAGACTTTAAAACTATTTGCGGATTTTCGTTTGTTCTTTTGTCCATGGGACCAGAAAGAAAGTAACAAAGTTCCCTTTTAAAAACACTCATGAGAAAATTTCAGAGATTTTTCACAGCTGCCTTCATTGATTCGAACCCATCACCACCCAGCTTACCGAATCCAGTGGTCCTCCCAGAGCTGGTATTCCGGGAAGATAGCAGGGGACGCGTTACTCCTCTCGTGTTCCTTTTTGGCTTTATCCATTGCCTTCTCATAGGATTCTTGTGCCTAAGAAAGTTAATAATGCTTTCGAACTGCTGTTTAACTAGAAACTTTTCCTCAACTATTGCTGAGTTATTTAGGGCAAGGTGGGCCATAGACCCAGAAGTGCCTCACACTCTCTACGATCACTTGTCCCCCGAAATCCTCTATTCACGGAGAACAGGAGAGAGAGAAAAGAACTAAGGTGCACAATTCCCCCACAGAACAGAAGGAGCAGGAAAGGGCCTGGACCCGGGGCGAACTGCTCCATCCTCCAGCGATGAGAGCAAGGGCTGCAGCCTGCACCTATGCTTCTGGTGTCTCTGGGGCTCAGTGTCCTAAACAAGGCTGAGAACTATACCCTGGGACCATGGCCCATGCTACTCTGGAAGGACAAGCAGGAGGATTAAAATTTAAACGCGAAATGTCAACCACCATTTCCAAAAGGACCAATGAGTACAGATAAAAGCATCTCCACTATCTTCTAACAGTAAATGACTTAGGAGCGAGCTTTAAAAACGTCCATGCCATGTATGTTTCTCTTAAATTGCACCTTCAGCCAAAGGGCCTTTATTTGTAAGATACATGCTTCAAAGAAAACAATAAACTTCCCACTTAAATGTGAACTGACTTAAGAACACCAGAATATTATAATTGTGTACCATAACCATGGAACCCAATCATTTCATTGACAGCTACCTGCTCAAAGAATCCATGCTGCTCGTAAGCAATGGCAGTTGCTGTCTCCGAATACTTGCAACGCTTCTGCCACAAACCAGCCCACATATCTTCCTCTTGTAACAAAGAGTAGAGTTCAGCAAGGGAATCCAGTATCTCCTGAAAACACAGATGATGGTTCTGAGTGCTCATGCAAAAACTTTTTTTCCCCAATAAATCAACTTTGCTGTGCTGGAATTTAAAATCCCCTGGGAGAT
This sequence comes from Eonycteris spelaea, assembly GCA_003508835.1. NCBI lineage: Eukaryota > Metazoa > Chordata > Mammalia > Chiroptera > Pteropodidae > Eonycteris > Eonycteris spelaea. The sequence goes on from PUFA01000196.1 coordinate 1,175,080, forward strand.
GTTTATTGAGGGTATACTGACGAGGAAGACAGAATTAATAAATGAGAAGAGGCCTCACCTGCTGAGGTGGAGTTATGCTCTCCTGCTCATAAAATTCCGTTGTTTGCTTCGGCTTAATCTGCAGACTCAGACCTTTTTCAAAAGCCTGGTGCTCTAGCATTAGCGTGGAGCGAAACCAAAGGTTGTGTGTTTTCCCCAAGTACTTCAGAACGCAGGGTCTGATGGGAATCGGAGGGACACACTGGGACATGGCTTCCACAAAGCAATTCAGCGCACTTGGCTGACAATCCCGCTGCACCTGGTGACTGCCACTGCACAGGAACGGGCTAATCTCACCAGCCAGAGCCTGAAACCAAAGACCACGTTAATTTAGGTCTTCATTCTAAAATCTGCACATCTTTACTCTCTCACACAGCATCTGCCAACCTTTGATGCTTCACTCTTATATGATAGTAGTTTCTTCATCCCTTGAAACTTAATCAAGATTTTTCATAAAAACTTCTCAAAAGCTAACATTACATTTTCCAAAGCAGGATGTGAAACATATACTCACATGCTGTTGTCTGTCAGACAGAATCTTCCACAATCTGGGAAAAAGCTGGACCCATGTCTTCTCCGCCAGTGTTGTGGAAATGTGACAAAGCTGGACGAAAGCGCTGAGCAGTGCCCCAGTCTACAGAAAGAAAACCGGTTAGGTAGCCAGGCATGGGCTGGTTGGTGCTAACCATCCTGCCACGCGGCTGCCTCCCACATCCACGCTCAGGAGACTCACTGACACACGCTTTGCTAGACAGACAGACGCTCCTCCACTTTCACGCTTCTGGAAATCTGAGCGTCATGTCAGAGTGAAAACAGATTCTGAGCACCAGAAACCAACCCACGGTGTGCTCAGCAGCCAAGCACAGACGTGGGTAAGGGCTCATCAGTGGCGTGCCTCCATTTTTTAACTTTAAGGGCAATTTCAAACATGCAGAAGCTGAAAATGCACCTGAGAGATACACAGGCACCATCAAAGCAGAGGCCGCTGGAAACATGCAAGAGGAAGCACACGCACGTGAGGCCAATTTTTTGCCAACAAGTACAATTCTGAAGAACAAATCAAGAACGATGGAAAGTGAGAGTCTATGCAATTTACAACGGACAAGAGATGAAAAAGTGACTGGAATGAAGCGAACACAACACTCTATGGAAGGGGCCAGAACTGGACTCCAAGGGCCCAAAGAGCATATCAAATCCACAGACGCGTTTTTGTCCACAGCTTTGCTGTGCTTGAAAATCTGAATTAGCTGCCAAAACTTCTAAACAAACAGCCAGGTTTCCAGCCTGCTTGAAGCCCAAGGGGCCCACTGAACTCCTGACGTGCACAGCAGTACCCCGGTTCCCTTGTAATGCTCTCCATAAGTAACTTGGTACATGGAGCCGTGAGAGTGTCTCAGAGTCATCACCCAAAAAACGATCATATCTGTAACCTGCAACTTTGTGGAGAACAAAGAGCTTCCATCTGGATAGATCTCAAGATAGGTGCAGTTGGAGATTCTCTCCCCTAAAAGGGGGCTGGATTTACCACATTAACGCATTCTCGTTTTCTTTTTTATTACACTTGAAAAACTATCCAGCAGCGAATCACATGTAGGAAATAATTTTTATATTTCTTTCATGGGATAGTAATGAGAAATTAACCTCTTTTTCTTATTTTCTCCCATAAGAAAATGTAATTCTCAAATCTTTACATAAAATATCCACATTAGAGTCCCATAGAACCATACCGGTCTCAACTGAGGAAGGAAAATCAGTGTTACTCATAAAAGAAAACTTTGCACTGCTGTAGAATAATCCTGATTTAGGATCCAAAATATTCAGAGGGGAAAAAACCCACAATCATCCCTCCAAACTTGCACACAGACCTTCACTTCCCGAAGAGTATCAAGAAATTTGTCATGTCTGTTGGTTAACATGTGTAGCTGGTTTCCAATGTCCTTCTCAGAAAGTTCTTTGGTTTTGGGTGTGCTGGTCTGATCTCCAGGAGCTAGTTCAATATCTATCTCTACATCCTAAAAACAAAAACAAATACAAATACACATTGAAACAAAAAGTCAAATCATTAAAGAAAACCCAACAAACACAGCTCTCATAAACTTGTTACACACTTCTGGCAAGCAAAATTTTAATTTCCTGGAAGTTTATAATTATTTAAATAAGCTTAAATTCTAAAACAGGATAACTACAACTAGACCTATCTTTCTCTTTTTAGATGACACTATAAAATGTCACCATTTTACTTTCTTATTTGGATTGCAGAAAGCAAAATAAAGTACAAACTATAAACAATAAAACAATAACGATCACTAGGAATTACAGCCTATCATTCATCAAAACGCAGTCTAGTTGCCTAGCTAATGTCCTCATTCAGATTAAGAAAAGTGTCAGGGCCACCACACGGAACCTTGCTGGCACGATGTTTGATACAACTCATTCCAAAAAAGAATAAACCCTATTTGTCGAAGCTTCTGGGAAATCACAAAGTTCAATCATCAAATTAGCCTCTAAGTAAGTTATCAACCATTTGGTACAGACCCTTGAAAAGGCAAAAAATACTTCAGAGTTGACAATTTACTTCATGCAGAAGGATTACAGAAAGATCATGTCACCAAGTGATCTAGTGTTTAGCAATATAGTGAAGAAAATTTTTAGTTTTTGTTTGTTAATAAAATGAGTAAATACCTCACATACAGGAGAGGGAACAAACCACCACTTTTAGAGCAAAAAGGATGCCTCCTTCATTACTGGGTGGCTATCATCTAAAACCCAACACTCCAGACAGAGCTTCCAAGAGCCAACAACCTAAGGGAAATACAGTCTAAAGGTCCACGAAGCAGTGTCAGCCACTCCCTCATGGAGCTCTGAGAGCCATCAGGACGAAGGCAACAGCCTTGCTGGCCAGTTCTTGGCTCCACAGCTATCTCTGCCGGGACCAGGCAAAGATGTGGGAGGGTCACAGCCCACTGCTGTTGGAACCAGCTGGAGCCATGATTCCATTACAGTGGAGTCACTCCCCAGAGCAGTGCTTTAAAATATAATACGGGCTGCTCTTCCCTTGGAGAGAAAAGTCACCAAACAGGAAAATACCATGTACTAAGCAGCACAAGCTCACGATGAAGTTACTTATCTCAAAACATAATGGCAACATGAGATGCTTATCAATTCTAACGTTAAAAAATCTAATTGACTAGAAACAATCTCAAATGTCCATCAATGGATCGACAGACAAAGATGTGGTACATATGTACAATGGATTATTATTTAGCCATAAGATGAAATCCTGCCATCTGTGACAATGTAAATGGACGCTGAGAGCATGATGCTGAGTGAAATAAAACAAAAACGAATACTGTATGATTTCACTTACGTAAAACTTTTTTTAAAAACAACAGGAAAAAAAAAAGAAAGCTCAGATACAAAGAACAGATTGGTGGTTGCCAGAGGTCAGGGGTTGGGGAGGGTGGGGGGTGGAAAGTGGATGAAGGGGGTCAAACTTCTAGTTATAAAATAAATAAGTCCTGGGGATGTAATGTAGAGCATGGCGGCTATAGTTAATCACACTGTATTACACATATGTAAGTTGAATAAATCTAAAAGTTCTCATCACAAGCAAAAAATCTGTAACTACATGTGGCGGCGATGCTAACAAGACTTATTCTGTTGCATCTAACAATACATACAAATATGGAATCATTATGTTGTACACCTGAAACCAATAATGTTATATTTCAACCATATCTCAATTTTTAAAAAACCTAACTGAACACAGATACTACATTCAGAGCTTTCGTGCAGACAGGCTTTAATACAGCACTCTCGCCCTAAAACAGTCTCAGGCCGCCACGGACTTGGAGAAATGGGCATTCAGCCCTGAACAGGCCACCGCACACACCGCCATTACCTCCTCCTTGGACTCGCTGTTCTCTCGCTCCCGAGGCTCCTGCTTGACGTGTGTGACCATGGCGAAGGCAGCTCGATCGTGGCTGTCAGCCAGGTTGATGACGTTGGTGATGGACGGGAGCATAGCTCCTTGGCAGCTAGTACCGATGGGAGTGCTCTTCTCACACACGGCCAACAGCAGCTAGAGGATTTGTGGACAAAAATCAAAATCTAGGACATGAGCCTGGCATCTGGGGCGTGGGGACCCATGCTCATCACCTAGTCATCTCAACAAGTATGCACATGTTAACGACTCCCAGGCCCACAACCTGGACGGAAAGCCTGACCCTCTCCTTCAGACTGCCCTTGCTCAGACCCCTCTGACTCCATGTCTACGCAAAAGCACAGCTCGGCACCACCCCCACAGGACGGGCTGCTCCTCCTGTGATCTCGGAAGCATCTCCCACAGAGAAGACAACTTCCTTTGCTTCGTCTGTCTACTCTTCCTTCTCTCATCTCCCATACCACATCACCAAGTCCTCCTGAATAGCTGGGCAGCTGTCACCTCCTGCCTAGACATAACTTCCTGGCTCATCCTAACATGCCCTTCTCAAACCCATCTCCTTCCACACAGCTACCTCCCTACACCCTCCAATGACTTCCCACTGTCCTCCAGGGACAGGGCAAGCTCCGCAGCGTGGTTCACGAGATCTTCCATAACGTAACACTCCCACCTGCCCGTAACACTTCTGTGACTGTCCCCCACCCCCAACATGCTTCACCACCGGCCTCTGCACAAGATGCTCCCCAGTCAAGCTGCTCTGGCATTCTTTCTACAGGTATTCACTGAGCACCTGCCAGGTGCTGTGTAAGGTCCTGGAGACTGTTTGTCAATTTCACAGAGATAGTATTCCCTACCCTCATGGAGCTGAAGAGTTAGTGGGAAGGACAAGACCAACATCAACACACAGAGGAACGGGAGGCTGTCAGAGAAGGCACCCTGCTTTAGCTTCGATGTTAAGAATGTGGCATGTCTGTGAACATGGAGGGCCAACAAGGCTGGAGACTAATGAGTGAGGGAAAGAGGGACAGCACACGGTTCGACAGAGAGGCAAGGGTCTGGTTACTAAGGGCCAGAAGGAGCATAATCTGGAGGCTGATTTTGTACCAAGTACAATAGCAAGGAGCGACACAATCTCCTTTGTTCTTGAAGAATTCTGTAACCAAAAAAAAAAAACTGTGGTGGGTCAGAGGGAAGGTAGATGAATGCTAAGGACATTGTTCCTGTCATCCTTGTGAGCGATGATGGTGGCCAAGACGGGGAGGCAGAAGAAGGAAGAGAGAAAAGCAAGCGGCCTCAATCGGGTAACACCTGATAACGGACCAGATACAGAGGACAAAGGAGAGAAGGAACAGAGACTCCTGCCTTGTGCCCTACAGCCCGCCTTGTCCTCTATCGACTCCAGTACCTGCCACAGTCAAGGTCGAAATCTCTGTATCTGCTGTACCTGACCCAGAGCCTGGCACCTAATATAGCAATCAATAGGTCTTTTAAAAGATTGATGAGTATATCGGGGAACTTTGCCCACTGTGTTGCCAACAGCAAAGCTCCAAATATGTGTCCATGTGGCACTAAGAAAACATGCATTCAGCACAAAAAGAAACGCTAATGGGCTCTCAGTGAAACCCAACATCACGATTCCCTTTTTTTCCCTCAAAGAGAATTTCACAACCTTCTAGCCTCATTCACTCTGGTTAAGCAGACTAGAATTACCTGCACAGTACCAGTAACCTGCTACGGAAAATCCAGGTCTTCTAGTACAGTAAGCTGGTGATTAAGCCAAAGAGTAAGGGATAGCTTACTTCAATAACAAGGAAACAAGAAAACAAGGGGTCTCACTACAATCCCTTAAAAAAAAAAAAAATCAAAGAACATCTGACTTAACCGTGCCCTGAAACGGTCTATTTTACATGGGCCTCTGTCACCAGCAGCCAGCCCTTCACCCGGAGGGACTAGAGCCCGTGGCAATGTCAGGCTGGCCTGGCCCCACCTTCCTGCTTTAAGAAATGATGAGAGCTGATGGGTAGTTAAATCTTCTAGGGCATGGAGACAAAATTGACGAATTTTTTATATTTTCAGAAAAACTAATCTTTAACTACAAACTAAGGAATATTACTTAACTTTCTCATTAAAGGGCTTAAATCACCCCAAAAAAGCTTCAGATGAAAACATGGCTTTAAAAGTCTTTTTTTCTACCTACTAGAGATTAAAAGAGGCTTTATGGTGGAGATTTCTAAATCATCTTCGTGTGTGTGGACACCTCCCAGCTTTGGTGCCCCAGCCGCAGACAGTGAGCTGAGTTTTACCTACCTCAATGCACTGCTTAATCCAAAAGTGGTTCCCCATGGCTTCCCAATTCTGGGAGCAGGTCACATACAGCAGGCGCTCGTAAACCCGGCGTTTCATAGAGTTGTCAAAAACTTCAAAAAACTTGGCCCTGATGAGTGGCTGGGCACAACGTAGCCCAGAGAGAAAGGCAGGCTCAAGTTTCGCAGTCAGCTCACTGCCAGACAGTGTCTCATCCCTGCAGTCGAAGGGAGAACACCGAGATGGAAGAGCTACACGAGCCATAAGCAAACCAACAAAAAAAAGTAGGTACCAACTTCCCAAAATGCCTTTACAAAAACCAAGAGCATGTTATAAATCATCATAGGCTGATGCAGCATTTGTGCATAAGGTTTCATTAGGATGCCAAACTATGTGATGTGATTTAGTTTTTAAATGAATATATAAAACTTAGATATAACAAAAAAATTAAGAAGTCACATAATGTTGGCTAACCAAAGAATATATTATAGACGGATAAATGAAATATCTGATTATATGGCTGTACTTACCTGTAGACATAGTTAACAAGGTCTAAGAACTGGGCATTTAATTCCAGGTCTTCTGGAAAACGCTTCTCTATGTAGGTCATCATTTTCACAAGCAAAATGGACTTCTCCCGGAGTGTAGGTGTCTGTATGAATTTATTTTTTTAAAAGAAAAGGTCAATTATTTCTATACAAGAAAGACATGTTCGAAAGTATTTCAGGCATCTGCTCTACTACTTTTTAAGCTCCTACAATTTTGTCAAGTAAAGTAAGACAGCCATACCTCAACAACAACAACAACAAAAATCAAAGATGGCCCTAGTTATCTTTGGATGCTTAAAATCAAGACGGCTGCCAATATAATTTTCCTTGGGGCTACAGTTAACTTTGGAAAGAAAGTAACTAAATTATAAAACAAATCAGAACTCTGCAAATCATCTTATTAAATAATAGTCCTTCATTATTATTTTTTTTGGCTCACCTTCACCACCAGAAAAGACTAACAAGTAAGGTTCATTTAACATTCTGACAAAAGTAAAACCACATAAGTTTCTATATAAAATCTGTTAAATACAATGAGAAAAACCCAACTTAAAAAGAGATACTGTGAATGTAAATATAGGAAGAACAGATGTTTTGCTTGATTGAGAACTTTCAGAAGGAAGAGCTGAGAAAGTGATGCCGCCTGAATTTTCTTTTACATTCGAAGTAAGGTCATCTGGCCAGAGCACAGCCCCTCACCTGATTGGCTGCCATGGGGGAATTATTTTTAACCCATTCTTCCACAATTTTAACCACAGCCCGGAGGATTTTGGCATCGGGTGATTTTTCAATAAGGGAGGTCAGGATGGCCTGAATAAAGTTCTTCCTCATCTCCATGCTCATCACAGCCAGGCGTGTCTTCACCAGCTCCAGACTCAGCATCACCAGCTCACTTGTTCCTGCTCAAGCAGAGAAAGAACACCCCAACAATTTCTACCAACGAACATCAATAGGCAAGCACTTTGCATTGTGTGGCATATTGATTCTGCCATTATCTCCCAAATACCTTCTCCAGCACCTAGAACTCTGTGATCTGAAGTACCTGATCACATTCCTGCTATTCTACCACCTTGCAAGAGTGGCCCACGGGGGGCGGGGATGATGGAGCTGATGGGACCTGTGTGAACAACCCTGAGGTATAGCCAAGTGTGAAGTCACATTCATGTCACTTGTGTTCCAAGGTGCATGGCACAGCAGTGCCAACCACAGCCAATCCCATACACACAGTATGTCACCCAGATTCCTAGAGCCCACTCCTCAGGTCTGGAACCTGTGACTTAATTCTTTGTCAGATGCAACAGCACTGATTAAACAATCTGTTTTACAGCAAAATTGTTAGATAACTCCCATTTAGTGTTCCACATAAATGTCCAACCATTTAAAATTTCATTTTCAATCACGAACTTTAAAAGCAATTCATTTTTAAAAGGAGTCTCATTTTGGTTGTAATCAAAAAGCTTAGAAACTCTGTTAAGGGCAAATGATGAGGAACTGCACAAAACAACAGGTGTGAGTGCTCGCTTTAGAACTGTCACACAGTTAGCACCGTTTAGGTGTTAAAGTCTGAGGAAAAACTGTGAGGACCGAGTCGAGTTTGTTACCTGAGGTTGCTTCTGTGCTGCCCGACGCCGCCTGTGGACTGAGGTGCTCTCGCACCATCTTCTGCAGGGAACGCATGAAGACGGAGATCAGCCTGTCTATGTAGCTTGGGTTGTTGCTGCAGGCGGACTTGAGAATCATGAGAGTTCCTAAAAGGTAAAAATTGTATTTTTAGAAAAAATTTTTTAAAATTGAGCAATTAACAAAAACATGCTATTGAAAACATTTTAAAATGTGCTAAACAATAATGTGCTATTTCCAACAAATAGTACAGATTAATCCCAAATGTCAACATTATAAGCTTTTATATGGCACTTAATACACTGTGAAGCATTATATGTTCTCTCTTCTTAAGTCATGATCAACATCATAAGCATGAGAACAGATTTCTGTGCTTCAGTACCTTTAGTTCTTACCTTTAGTTCTGGACTTTATCTATGTTATGGCAAACCACCCTAGGTAAAGGTTTTTGTCCCATGATATGCTTAGGGTGAGGGAAGAGGAAAAAAATCTTTTTCTTGGTAGACTATCTGGGCATGACAAATGTTAGAATTTAATTTGCACTTCATTCTGAAAAATTTTGTTATAATAAGGTCAATAAAAAACAGCAAACTTGTCTACAACCATGCTACCCTGAACAAGCCCAATACTGTCTGATCCTAGAAGCTAAGCAGGGTTGGGCCTGGTTAGTACTTGGATGGGAGACCACCTAGGAAGACCAGGTGCTATAAGCATAAAAATTTAAAAAATAAGAGATTGTAAGCTGACAAGATCCTTGCAATCTGTGAGGTCAACCAAGGGTTGCCTCATCTAAAAAATTAAAAAAACAGCAAACTAACATCAGAACATGAACACTGAGCATGTGAAGAAAATTTATCTTTCATAACCAGCATTTTTATATACATCTTGACCCTGACCTACACATTAACAGAACTAAAAAAGGGTATTTATTAGCCATTTACAGATTTGGACAACTTCAGGCTTGCTTTGTTAAAAGGATCAGTAGTGTAGTAAATATGGCCAATTCTCAGTAGTGTAGTAAATATGACCAATCTGATTCTACAGTAGGTAACCCATGACATTTGATGATAACGATGAAGATGGCGAATGTGTTCTAGCTGTTCCTGGCAGCCGTGCTCACCTCTACTGTGCAGAGAGGAAAAAACATTAATAAATGTTGCTACACCGATAGTATGAAATACTAGTTCTCATATCCCAATGCTCAGACTTTCCTCCATGCCAATTATATCAGAATCTCTGCTACTGGGGCCTAGGCATGGGAATTTTTCCAAACTTCACAGGTGATTCCAATGTGCAGACAAGTATAAGAACAGAATCCTATGCCCAGGTTCAAAGAATGTGCTAGATCCATGGATATTGACATGAAAAGATCTAACATATTCATAGGGGGAAAAAAGAAAGAAATCAAGTTGCCTATCAATACATATGTATGACCATTTATGTTAAAACTAAAACAAGACTATATTTGTAGCTACTACCACACACACACACCTCTATTTATGTGAGTGCATAGACATCTACCAGGAATTGGAAATAGCTCAGTAACAGGAAAAAACATGAGGGCCAAGTCAAGTTTGCTGTCCATCACAGAGAGTAGTGTGGCCAGCTCAACAGGCTGCCCCTTGCCTGCTTTCACCTTAGCACAGGAGGGAAGCAAAGCCAACAGTGGTCAGCTCTCCTCAAAAACAAGATATTCATGCTATACTGTGATGGAAGCCAGACTACAAAGCAGGATCTACTGTGTACGCCTACTTAAAAAAAAAGTCACGAAAGCATCCCTCGGCCACCAAATCTATCTGGTTCCAGAATATAGATGGCAAGTGTAGATAGCAAGGAATATGATTTTAAGTAAATTTATCTGGCTCCTAAATTTTGGGTAGCAAGTAGAAAGAGTTTAGAGATCAAGAAATTCATTTAAAAATAATGTATTCCATTTACAAACACAGACACCGGTGTATGCATAATAATGGCTTTCTATATATTTATATACACGTGTATAGAAAAAAGATAAAAGTAATACTCCAAAATGTTGAGTATTACTAAGTAGAGAGGCTTGCAGATAACTTATTTAGCTTCCCTTCATTTGTATTTTCAAAGTTTTCTACAATGAACACGTAATAAGGGAGAAAAAAATTTTAGAGTTGCTAACCTGAAGTCTAATCCTACTCACAGACTCGAGTTTGACAAAAAGCAGATTGAGTATACGTTTGACTTCCGGGTACCGGGAGGCCAAAGTCACACACCTGCCCCAATTACCCAAGAAACCAGTTTTCATTTCCTGGGGCAGCCAGAGGCTCCTCAAGTAGATGGGGATGAGTTCCCGGCTTGAGTGGCTTGCCGGCAGGTGAGCGCACCGTGAAGGCAGTACACCTACATGTCGGCACCCTGCTTCAACAGCATCTCTGGGTTCGGTATAAAACGGAGTCAGCAGGATCCATGGGGCAGTTCCCCTTGCAACCAAACCCTGCATCAGAGGCTGAGGCATGGAGAACCTGGTGTTGGGCAGAATGGGCTTGCTCACCTCAAAGACCACAGGGGACCGTGGCCTGTTATGCACCAAGCCACACACAAACACCCTCGACAACACGTCAGCTCAAAGCTCCACCTAACATCCTGAGTCTTTCCCTTCTAAAGAAAACTCGTCCAGGGAACACAGACAAATCGATGGCCAGCTGAACCACTGCTGGGGAACCAAGTCAGGCACATACTGACCAAAGAGCTGGGAGGGATTCGCATTGGTGGCCTTCTCGTAGTTGGTAAGTCCTTCATAGATGACCTTCCCGACAGCCGCATAGAGGCACTCCAGCTCTTCGTACTTCGAGGCCACACTTGAAGTGCCTGAAACAAAAGCAAAAACCTGGGCTCTGGGGTTTGGATTCTCAGGCCTGCCCAGGCCCGGGGACATTAACTTTCACGAAGGACTGAGCTTTAATTATTTGGGGATCTGTGGCAACTGGCATGGGCACTTTTCCCCCACCGCAAGATGCACTGTGCTCACCTGTGGGCTGCCTCCCATTTTATGGAGCTAACTGACCTTTTATGTCATCAAGCCTTACCTGAACATGCTCTAAATACAATTATGGTATTTACAGTATGCCAATATTTGATCTTGTCAGCTGTTCAGCATTTGACAAAACACTTTAACCTAACTTCTCTTATTAATGCATTAAGAAAACAGTAATGTTCAACAGATGAAGAAACGCATTTCCAAAGGAGACTAATATTTTAATGCAATGACTACTGCCATTCGGTTTTTTGTCAATTGTTTTTTAAAAGAAAAGTTGAAAGTACAAATAAAAGTGGGATAATAAAATGCTCCATAGAGTAACACTCTCAAATAATAAGCTTTGTGCCCACATCCACTCAACAAGACAGGCACCAATGGAAAAGGTCACATACTTGGCTCTGTTGGGAAGATACTCATTAGGCGTGAGAGAAGGCTATGGACTGCTCGCAGAACTTTGGTGTTTCCACACGTCATACAGGCCGCAATTCCACGCTGCAGAGGTTTGAAGCTACTGAGGATGGCTGGAGACTGGAGAACAGTTAACAAGAAACTCAACACTTCCAATCCTGTGCAAATATTTCCATAGTTAACTTGATTAGGTTGTTCCTGGAAAGGAGAACACAGGTCACACACAGATGAAACACTCTAGTACAGTGAATCTCAGAAACATAAGTCAAACAAAATTTAATACTATGTGTTATTAAGTATTTAGAAATGAAATAAAAAAACACTAACGAATGAACACATGCATATAAAACACGTGACCAGCATATTTTAATAAGTAGGATTTCAAGTTTCTTTTAATGTTTGCTTTAAATATTTAATCAAACCTTTTGAAAATGCATTAAAAATATTAATAGTCAATATTAAGAAAGGTTAAAATTCTGCAAATCATTAAATCTGGTCTAAAAAGGCAATTACTGCAATGAATTTTGCTTGTCTCCATCTTTTTAGTTAAAATACAAATATTCTTCCAAAGGAAATATCTTTGAAACTGTTTATCATAAAATCAACCTAATGGATGCCAAAATTTCAAAAAAAGAAAGAGAAGAAACAAACAATAAAATAGAAAAGAGTACATGGTTTGTAGTCAAGTACTGCTCCGTAAAACTTTTGCTCCTGTGGCTTATGTGCACGCATGCCTTGCCGATATGCTACATGTAGGCAATGGGCTGTGAGGTAAAATCTCTCACTATGGGAAACAGGTGGAAAGGCTCTATGAGCATGGCACACTGCTTTAAGAAAACGTCAGCCTGTTTATTGGCAGGGGCTGTCCACTTAGGGCTGAGCTCGAGTCAACTGTGACTGTATGTGATAGGAAAGTAACTTGACCTTTCAAAGAGAAAAATACGGACTGCAGACAATCCAGAAGTGATAAGGAAAGCCTGAGCCTCAGACGTAGGGGCCTACGATCCTGCTGTTTTGATAGCACAGTAACCTTCATAACCTTTCAAGAAACTGCAGCAACAACGTTAATTTTTGCAACACCACCAGGAAATTACAGTATTGAGGTTTCTATAGAAATAAAACAAACCAAAACCCCACCAAATAATCAGCATTTAGGACTATTTCTTTGTCACCTGACTATACCGTGCTCAATAACAAATTTTATGTCAATATACTTTAAAAACTCGTTTATTTTAAAGGTTGTTGCATAAATCAACTAATAATGATTATTTCAAAGCCAGTGTCACTTAAGAAATGAGACTTCAAAAAGCAACAACTGTAATATGTAAATATAGTAGAGAACAACTATATTTCCAAAATAACTGTACTTTGGGGCTGGGAGGAGAGCTGAGGTTTTAAAAAACCATTTTCAGGAAGTGAAAGTCCCTTCTCTGTATTAGCAGAATAAAAATAATAAAAGGAAACCTCATTTAAAATGGAGCCGAAAGGCCAGAAGGGAGAGCCCTCAGGCAGTACCACTCCTGTCAGTTACAGACCTCAACAGAAAAACAACACACCCTACTTACTACTCTAGCAGGAGGAAAGGAAAGTTCCTTCCCTGCCCATCAACTCATCCAACTAAAACCTTGACACCTTGTAGTCTCACTTTCCTCCATTCCTCCAACAGACTTTTGTTCAAAACCATCCCTCCCAACATCCTCCCCTTTTTCTCCAGAAAGTGACATTCCTCTCCTTTGCCTGCTGGACTTGCTTACATTTTTGGCTCTAGCCTGCAATTCCTCTGCTACTCCCAAATAAACCATTTTGCTGGTAAAATAACTGGCTGTTTTATTTTGAAGGTCAACAGTGGCCAGAAGAGAAAGCGCAAGGGGCCACAACTGGCCAAGGAATAGAAGGCTTGGGTTTTAGGGCCCAGCCCCGGACCCAAGCAATACCACCAGACCCCACACCTACCACACTCATCAGCAGCTTGTCAAACCACTGCAGTTTGAGTTCAGACTTGGACCACATGTCCGGTCGCAACGCAGTCTTCAGGAGGGTCACACAGCGGCGAGACAGCACCTCCCCAGGAGACCCGGCAGTGTTGGTGTTGTCGTTGACCTGGAAATTCACTCACGTTCAGCCCATGCTTCCCTGCACAGGCAGGGACAGTCATTGCCATGTGACACTGCTCCTTATCCGTGCCCTACACCCCTGCATCTCTGCTCTCCACGGCCACCTCTTCCCCCACCTAACTCAACTCAGCCATCTATTTCGGGGCCCTCCCCCATGGCACCCTCCCTACTCCTTGCAGTGGGTCAGTGGTGATTGGCAATCATTTGTGATTGATTGATTAGTGTCAAGAGGCTCCTCCGAGAGCAGGGCCCATGCTCCTCCCCTCTGGACCACTGAGGCTGTGCTGGCACACTGCGGCAGGCAAAAAAGTAGGGGTTACATCGTTTAATAGGGTCTTTTCAGTGCTTGCAGAGTTCAATAGTATTGCAAGATACACTATTTTGTTTAATAATTATAAAAACTTAAGATTCCCAAAGTGAAAAAATATATAAAAATTTCATTTACGCTTTTTGAAATATAAAAATGGAAAGTTTCAGAATGGATCTCCAATAAATCCATGAAAATGTTAATATGAATGAAAAATGCAAGTTATAAAAAGCATTTAAGTTACTAAATGTGTTCAACTGTCCCAGCACCTTTATGAGATATGTAACCTGGACATTAAATAATTTGCCCAAGATTACTGAATTACCAAGTTTGACCCACACCAAGATTCCATTCATCAGAATTTTATCACCACTAATAAAAGAAAATTTGTAAATCATTTCAATTATAAAACCAGGCAGATTTCAGAAATATTAGCATGTCATGAAATCAATGGAACTTAATATGAAAGTGACAGAACTAGGTTTGTCTATTTCTTTTATAACTAAACTACAACAGAAAACACTCGAGTTGACTGTTGTTTTTGTTCTGAAGAATCCCAACCATAGGACACTCGGCCCTCGCACCTGACAAGCCACGCGGATGAGGAAATTCACCACAGTATCCGTGTACTGCTTATCAATGGGCTTGGCAAGAGGGCATCTGCTCCAGGCAGCGACTGGCTCCTCCCAAACACCTAGAAAAGGCAGAAAGAACTTTCTCAACAACGTGTTCCCATGTATGGCACTGACGCGTGCAGCCCACTAATGGGACAGACACCATTCTGGGCACTGGGGACACCGGAGGCAGGCATGGTAGCCACAAGACAACTAACAAAGTAGCCATGAAAAGTAATGGGTCGTGTGCTCGAGCCTGAAGGGAGCGTGGTCCAAGAAGTTAAAGGATAACTTCAAGGTGGCTCTCGGGGGAGCAGCAGCCAGCCGTGGGAGAAGAGAAAACTGCGCCAGCGACAGGAAACAGCCAGGAGACGAGTCCTACGTGAGCACGGAACTGGGCGTTTCTGAAGTAGATGGAGGGAAGGCCCGTGCAGCTGAGTATCATGAGCGAGGGGCAGGGGCAGAAAGACCATCAGAAAGACCAGGTCGCACAGGCCTCAGGGGCCAGAGTCAAGGGGAGGGCCTGCTAAGGGGAAAGACGTCTGACTTAATTTATGAAGTTCTTATTTTGAAACGATTATAATATTCACAAGAAATTACAACGACAGTTCAGAGGTCCATGTACCCTTCACCCAGGTTCCCATGACTTAAAGACTGAAAAGAGGGTTTTCGTATTCTACTTTGTGAAAGTGTATGAAGAGGGATGAAGGGAGAGGAGTGAGCGGAACTGGACGGCTGTTTCAGTAATCCCAGTGAGAGGCACGGTGGGACACCTGCTGTACCACGGTGCTGTGGACAGAGATGAGAGAAGGGCTTGGGTATCTGTGGCTGGCTGACAGGACATGCACTTGACCAGGCGTGCAGAGAGAAGGAAAGGGACAGATCGCAGGTGGTTCCTGGTTTCTAATCTGAGGCTGGAGGCGGGAGCCATATACTCTAGAGGAATAGAGGGGGGCGGAGAAATTAACCCTAGACAGACAGTTGCAAAGCCAACACCTCAGCAAAGGGCAAGGTGAGTGAGCACCCCTAGGGCTCTCTTGGCGCTACCTTCCAAACAAATAAGATACACATTGTCTTTTTAAAAACTGAACAGACGTGGGCACATTCTCAATCACTTTTCTTGCCTCAAAGTTTGTCTTAATGCCTTTCTGCAAGTAATTAACCATCATCACCAGAACTCTAATGGTATTAAGTGGGTACCAAAAAACGTGTCTGGTAACCTGGGAAACACCTTGAGTGAGTAACATGTTATTTCGGTTTCTCTCTGTTGAGCGCAGCCTTTCCCAGCTGTGTGCCCACATCCTAAGTCTGCTAAGTGAATGAAGTCCCAAAAGGAAGCGGAGAGTCTAAGAGGAAGCACACACGGCGTGTGCACGTGCTCTTACTGCACTGATGGCTCCCGTGGCCGTCCTGAAGCGTTTCACTTCCTGCGCGGAATCCACCGACAGGCCTCTCTTAATGGAAGATGAGACGGAGTTGACTCCTTCTCCACTTGAATTTGGGTCCATATCTGAATCCGGCTGAAAAAACACACACATATTAGACTTTGCTGATTTCTGCTAAGAAGCAAAGGAATACAGTCGGAGCAGACACCAGAGGGCTAACATCTCTACCTGTTGGTCCTTGATCCTTTGCAGTTCCCACTTGATGACAACTTCTGACAGGTCCACAGCCAGCCTTCTCTGCTCGATAGTGACAGTGGGTGTGAAGCCCAACCTCTGCATGGCGCTGACCATGTGCTGCACCAAGTGGTGCCGCACTGGGTAGTACACCTGTGGGCACGGGACTTCTGTCATGGCCGGGACTCTGCGCTGTGATCCCAGCACATACGCAAACAACCCATCCCACAACATACTCAAGAGCCAACCTCCTGCTCAAGAATTCTGAACCACAACTTTAATGAGGAAATTCTCATTACTGTATGTATATGTGTGTGTGTGTTTATCACTTTCCTATTCCTGGTTGAGTCCCATTACGGTGTATTTCAGACTTTTAGCATTATCTTTAAAAAATGTTGAAACACTCAATTCTCTTTAGGTAGGCAAGCCTGGTCACATGCATCGGACTTGTCATAACAGTCTAGCCATGCTGAGAAGCAGATTCCCACATCTAAAAGAACTGGCTGTAAAAGCTTTCAACTCAATACCATTATAGTTTCCTTCTCCTCTACCCAAAATCTACAAAAAAAATTTACATATTAACAAATCTAACAAAGAAGGCACTCTGGCTACTGAGTGGAGGTCCCAGCAACAAGAACAACTTGTTAAGCCAAGTTACCAAAAACTAAGAGTTTACTTATGAAACTTTCCTCCCCCCCCCCAAATTAATTCACCTGCATTCACTGTTAACTGAGTGCTTACAAGAAAAATGCAGCCTAGACAGAAAGTAGCATCCACCTGACACATTTTCTAAATTACGACATTCTCACGTTGATAAAGCCACACACATATATGTATATTAATCAATGAAACAAATACTTTTACTAAAAGATGAATAACCAACCACTTGTTATTGCAGAAAATGAAAAACAGGCAAAAGTCCAAATCAAATGGCTGAAAATGCATTACACATCAACCTACATTACTCTCTAGGTACCTTAAAATGCTGCACTATCAAATGCAAAATATGAACGAGCTGAGGGACCGTATGCCCCTCCTCCACAATGATCTTTCGTGTCCAGTGGGTCAGCATCTGGTGCCCATCCTCCATTCTGGCTGGCACTGCCGGAGTCAAAATGGCCATCGCTTGTCTGACAATTGCTCGAGCTTCCATTGCATGGGCCTTGAGAAGACTGTGAAAAACCTAAAACAAGAGAGAAATTCTTACCTAAAGTGAGAATGAAGGCTTTGAAAACAAGATAAAAACAATCACTTAGAACTGGGGAATATTCTTGCAAAAAAATCTTATAAAATTCCTCAGGGCTCTCTTATGGGTAAACAACATAGCTGCTTTCTCCTTCATTAGGTTTTTGAATGAATACATTCATTCTAATATTTACTGAGCACCTACGACATGCCCATGCCAAGCTAGGGTGGAGTACACTGAGATGAATAAGACTGAGCTCCTTGCAGAGTTATGCCCAGTGTAACTCGTGGAAAGTCGGTCGAGGTATACAGATCATTTCACTCTGGCCACAGTATAGAAAGTGGAATGAAAAGGGCCCGATCACAGGCAGTCTTGCAAGAGTTAGAGTAAGCAGTGAAGTCCTGATATAAGTAAGTTCAAGGCAACACAAAGATAATCCGATTGCTACTGAGGGTGGAGGGATAGGAAAAGTGTTGGAAATCAACAGGACCTGCCTATGCCTGGGCGCTGGGGAGAACAAGAGGTGTCACGGGTGGCCCTCCCATCTCCAACCGGGCTGACTGGAGAGAGTAGTGCCAATCACAGAGATTGCATTTATATTTCAAGTGCCTGTGGGAGGGATGTCTGAGAGACCACAGGCTTTATTAAGGGACCCGGGTCTTAATACCACAGATGTCCATGAGACACAGTGCTCAGAGGGAAACAAAGAGTGACTCACAGAATAGGACAAAAGTGATTACTTACCAAATGCTTAATGGGACAGATAGGCTGAGCACTAAAGTGTATTACTACACTGAATTCTTACAGATACAGTAACCAACCCACTCAGGGTCACAAAACTCTAACCCAGGGCTGCCTGACACCAAAAGCCTAAACCGCTGAGGGAGCTGGGGAGACGTGCTCAAGATTACCAATATGGCAGAGGGTTTATGAGATAACGGTTCCAAAGTGCCCACTGTCTGGAGCTAAGGAAAGGGCTGGGGCCCTTTTCCAAAACATTTTCCATGAAATGGAGAACTGGAAGCCAGAATGCATGGGCAGAGCAGTCACTGGGCAGGAAAGAAGAATGACTGATTGTGGGAGCTTTCATAGTACTTATAAGCTGGCAGACAAGCACGAGGACAGCAGGGGAGGAGAGGCCACGGAGGGGAGCCATGTGTACATGTATAAATGTCAGGGGAACCAGACGGAGCCTGGTAAAGTACCTGAAGAACAATTTTCTTATGTATTGCAAACTTGGCAATGATATGCGCCAGAAGTAAATGTCCGCTGTATTTGCAAGCCGGGTCTACGCAGGCCTTGGAGAGCAGGCAGGGCCACGCGAAGGTCATCAGTCGGCGCAGCTTGCTGTTGCGATTCTTGTTGTTGTCGTGGATGTGGTGGGGGGCGTGCTCCACCAGCAGCGTAGCACACTGCAGAAGGTAAATCCTCAGGGAGTCCAGCATGTCCGCCTGCTTCTCTGGGTCGAGTACCTGCAGGAGAGATGAGCTGAAAGAATTCATTTCTCGTTTTGAACTGTGTCACCCACTAAGGGTCATATAAGTTTAAACGTCACACACACACACACACACACACACACACACACACAAACTATATATATAAAGTTATATAACGTTTTACAATGAAGGAACCAATGTCACACACCAACTTCCCTTTAATACATGTGGGTCAGAAACTTGCTGAATTTATTTCAACACTGCAAATAAAAAGCAGGCCTACATTCAGAATGCAGACGGTAAAGTGGCTTAAGGTGGAAAAGGAGGACTTCCTATTTGATATAAGGTGATTTAGAACTTAGTTTCTTAATTTCTAAGTAGTTGAGATGTTTTTCCTGGTCAATTATTAATTACCTAGGCCTTGTTTTTCAGTACTATAATCAGAAAATGCTACCTAGAAGAAAATCTCTATTTTAAAAAAATTGTTATGCTTTTCTATGTAATCAAGTATCTGATCGATTTTTGTTTCATGGATATAAGAAAATATGTTTATCCTTTGAAGACTTTTCTACATGTCTCTATTGAATCAAGTATACTGACCATCATTCAACTGAGTATTCTAACTACTGTCTACTAGAAAGATCCAAAATACCAAAATCTCCCACAACTCTAACCCTGGATTTGCTCTTCACTGCGGCCCCTTCTCAGGGCTCCACTCTGCCCAATGACTCCTCACTTGTGCAAAGTCAGTTTGTGGACCAAAAATAATTCCTTGGGCTTAGCTCTCATTCCCTTGGAGGATCGGGGTGGGGTCAAAACTGCAGGAAGGGCACAAATTAAGTAAGACCAGTAATCTGCTGACAGAAACAACAGTCCCCTCTGCCTGAACTCCAAGACACGGAACAGGTGACAGAACAGGTGAGAAAACGGTGTCCTTCCAAAGAGCGTAATGTATATGTAGTACTGCAGATGTGGAAAACAAACTGCTCACAGCACTCCAACTAAGATATATATACAGAACACTAACAACCTCAAGGCAAACGCAACACCTTCCTGTTAAGTTCAACAGCCTAACCAGCAAAGCATAGCCAAGGTGTGCTGAGAAAAACAAAGCAGACATTTGTCAAAGACACAATTCAAAAACACCCTCTTCGGGCATACGGAAGTGCTATTGAAAAAGAAGCAAAGACTTAAACCTTAAGCTAATTTCAGACATCAGACTGCTACAAAGATGTTTCATTAAGTTGGCAACAAAGGATCATAGAGACAACTGTGTCCAGTCTAACTTTAACAAGTGTATCCAGTCTAACAGTCTCCCTGGCTTTTCAGTAGATTCCTTTGCAAAGCAAAAGATGAAAATCTAGTTTTAAAACTCTACTGACCAGCAATAGAGTTTTTACAAAATAACTTTAATATCTGAATTTTCATTGAGCTATATTGTTTCTCACTGGAATCTATTAATGTAGAAAAGTTAATTCATTCCAAAGTGAGGGTGCCTTAAAAAGTTCACTAACAGGATATGGTTCCATAGTGTAGCGGTTAGCACGTCTGCTTTACACGCAGAAGGTCCTGGGTTTCACGCCCCAGTGGAGTCACGGTCCATGGTCTATGGCCATGCCACCGTGAACAAGCCCGATGTCTGATCTCGGAAGCTAAGCAGAGTTGGGCCTGGTTAGTACTTGGGTGGGAGACCACCTAGGAAGACCAGGTGCTGTAGGCATAAATCATAATAAATAAAAATAAAAAATTTCACTAATAAAAATTATAATATAGTAGTGATCGCCCCTAGTCCCCATCCATGATTTCACTTTCTATGGTTTCAGTTACCTGCAGGCCACTACATTCCACAAATATTAAATGAAAAACTCCAGGAAAAAATCATAAATTTTAAATTGTGTGCCATCCTGGGTAGCACGATGAACTCTCTCACTACCCCCGCTCCATCCTACCCAGGACATGGACCATCCCTTTGGCCGGTATCTCCACACCGGAGACCCTCCCTGCCAGTTAGTCACGGAGCTGCTGTCTCAGTTATCAGATCCACTACTGAGGTGTCACAATGCTTCTGTTCAAATCGCCCTTATTTTACTTAATAATAACCTCAAAAAGGAGTGATGCTGGCAATTCAGATATACCGAAAAGAAGCCATAATGTGCTTCCTTTAAGTGAAAAAGTAAAAATTATAGACTTAACAAGGAAAACTATCCCATGCTTAGGTTGCTAAGATCTACAATAAGAATGAATCTTGTACCTGTTAAGTTGTGAAAATAAAAAAGGAAACTCGAGCTAGTTTTGCCACTGTACCTCAAGCAAAAGTTAGCCACAGTGCGTGATAAGTGCTTAGTTAAATTGGATAAGACATTACATTTGTGGGTGGAAGATATAAGCAGAAAATGTGTTCCAATCATGGCAACATATTGTGCCAGAAAGCACTGAACCTATACAAAGACTTCAGCAAAGGATTCCGTAAAATGAATGACACCAAGCCATTAACTGCAAGTAAGGAACGGTGGTCACACAGATTCAGGAATAGGTTTAGACTGAAAAATATAAAAATTCCTGGAGAGAAACCACATTCACATAACTTTTATTACAGCATATTGTTATAACCGTTCTATTTTATTATCGCTGCTAATCTCTTACTGTGTCTAATTTATAAATTAAACAACATGGGTGTGTATGTATAGGAAATAATAGAATATATAGACTTCAGTACTATCCAGGCATTTACTGGGGGCTCTTGCAACGTATCCCTCCATGGATAAAGGGGAGTTACAGACTAATGCTACAGACTAATGCAATCACGAAAAATAAAAGCCCTAGGGAATTAAGCTTATTTCATGAACCCATCTCACTCATGCACACGCGCATTCATCTGCCAAGTTACTTTTCATGCCAATGCATTGTTAGTCAGCCACCTTGGTTATAAACACACTGGTGATGCTTTCTGGGTTATCGCCTTCTGGATTGGGAGGTCCTAAGAGCTGCTCTCCTTCCCCTTTCTCAAAGCTGTATAAGAAAGCAGGATTCAAGATATGCTGCAGAACCTACAAAAAAAAATTTTTAGAATGATAGAGAAGGAAAACAAAGTCATGCTCTGTATTTCTTTAATAAAGTGGGCAGACCCACCAGTTTGGTCCTACTGCAACCCATAAAGTCAGAACTCTATCAGGTTTTATCTAAGAACTCTATGCAACTGATAATCTTCATTCTTATTCAAACAGTCAACATGAAAAGTAAGTTAAAAAACCTGGGAAAAACAGATGTCAGCCTGGTTTACTCTTCTCATCTCAAACAAGTCACTTTCTAAAAACAGGGAAACTAACGAACTACTTTTCAACACTTGTTCACTGCTGGATCTGCCTTATGTTTCCCAGCAATGGCATTTTCCTCATAAACAGCCCAGGCTATATTTAAGTGTCAAAACAGACACAGCAGAAGATAAATAGTGTCCCTGGTTCCTTAGACAATTAGCTCAAACACCTGTGGCTTCTACTGCATAACAGTGGGACTCACCTTGGCTTTCAGTTCATCTCCGAAATTAGGGTCACTGAAGTCCACAAAGTGAAAAAACAGGGTACGTTTTTGAGCAATGCTGTAGTTTTTAGGAATCTCTTCCTCCATATACTCTTTTAAGAACGTCATGTTGCAGAGAAAACGACCAGTAAAAGCTCGGAGCAACTGGAACAACAATTCTATATCTCCATAATTCCTTCTGAAGGGCCAAACGGAACATAGGTTAAATTTTGGCAAGTTTCATAACTATGTATTATCTCTGACTTGTCTTTTAAACAGCTATGGTAAAACCCACTCTTTACAACATTCTGACTACACACATCCAATGAACCACAGCTATACGCAAATTAGGAAAGAAGCTCCAGTTTAGCTTATTGGACAGAACAAGTCACTTGATGTGAAGCATGACAAATGTACCCACTTGCAATAATTCAGCAGACAGTAGGCCAGCAGCTTGGGCTCCTTCCAATTTGTGGCAGCCATGTTCTCCTTCCGGTGTCTTTCCTGAAAGGTTTCACTGACCCACACACGTCTCAACTGGCTCACCAGAGAATGCTGATTGGCCAGCCAGGAGTCATTGTTTTTAACTATGATACTTATGATCTGTCAAAGAAGAGACAATTAGGGAACCGGCGGGTTCTCTCTGTGTCTTGACTAAACTTTTAAGATTCCAGTGTCTAATGAAGAGACGCTACCTTGATAGCCTGAAACTGAAGGTCCAGGCGCATCGTGCTGGCGCTGGGCGAGCCAGGGCGCACCGCGGTCTGGGCGCCGCCAGGGAGCAGCAAGGTGATGAACCTGTTGGGGTTAGCTGCCAGCACGTCTCGCAGAGGTCTGGCATCTTTGTGTTTCAAAAAACTCTAAAAACAAAACAAGCTGCTTTTAGCTAAAAAAAAAAAAGAAAATCACAAAAGTTTCAGATACAATATAAACTCTAAGATTCTTTCTAAATCTTTTTAGGCAGGCCAGAAAAAATAAAACACTGTAAGCACCCTTCCAAAAAATGCTTTTTAAACAGTAATCACACTTTCTGATTAAGATTTTGATAATCCTATTAGCTCATTCATCACCACTACCAAAATTTTACAGGGAAAGATTCCTGAAGTTGAACTCTTCATACACACGGTTCTAATATTCAAATATGTTATAGAAAAATAAAGCCTGACACTGAACAGTGAGAGAGAAGTTTCAGATTTTTGAGCACATTGGCCGACACAAATTTGCAGGGTTGGCTGCCAGCTCCTTACACCCTTACCATAAACATTCGGCTCCACTGGGGGTCATTCAGCGTTGCCTCCATCATGAACAGTTCCACGGTCTGCGAGGGGTGCCGAGTCAGAAACTTGATCAGAGGCTCCCTGAAGGGACTGCCGGCCTACAAAATATGGGGGGAAAATGCTTCTTCTCAAGGATGGAGGCTGCTCTTGGTCTACAGACCTAACGCAGTAAAAGTATACATTTCTCCCCCTTGTAGCTGAAGTATGCTAACAACCAGAGCAAATATAATGTCCAGTATCTTTACACTGTTAGAGTAATACATCTAAAATCTAACATGAAAATATTATAAGCAACGGGCAGAGAAAGAATCAGAATTAATCCTAAATTTGGCCATTACCTCAATCAACATAGCCCGTTCTGTTTTCATCACAACCTCTAACAAAGGCTTGACCAGAGTTTGAGGTGCAGCTGGGATCAGATGAAAGAGGTTTATAATTGCCGAACAAATTTTCATTTCCTAATAAAGAAAACCAGAAATTACAAATAGGCCAATTAATTTTGCTGGCTACAGATACATTCCTACAGGCCCTGCTACGGTCTAGATACATTCGCAAGGCCACCAGAAGCAGAGTTAACGTCTAAAAAGCATGACTTACCGATCTCACAGCATAGCTGTGGCCTAAGGAGACTAATTGCCCTTGGCCTTCAGATTTTATCTGTCAGTGGAGGATAGAGGGAGCTGACTGTGTACACCTGAGGTGACTGTGCTGTTTTTGTTTTCTCACACACTGACAAGTGGTGGAAGTGACCTTACAGGTAGCCTAGGGCTGGCCCTGCACAGAGGAGGGGAAGATCATGCCCACAGCTCTGAGTGTGTTAGGATTCCCTCGGTTTGCTGTGACATCACGGGGTCTTCCCAATGCACTAAACTCTGAGGGCAAAGATTTGTTTTGCCTCAAAACTTATCACAAAGTCCTTAAAAAATACTTAATTAACCTGGAAATTAAATAGCAAATAAATAATTGACCATACTAAGTGTTTGTCAATTAGGCCTAAAAATAAAGCCGACAAACTGCTTTATTTGGAATATGAAAAATGTGAAACACCAAGAATTTTGCACCTTTTAATGTGCTAACAGCTCAGTGGCCAATTGTTCTGAGTGTCATTCCAACTTTCTGTTCTCAGTTTCAGTTCCCCAGTTTTTTGTCTGCATTTCAATATAATTCCCCACGACCACAGGGAAGGGAAGACTCCCTGATGCACCACCCTACACGGTGTGCAATTGGACAGCCCTTACTCTACACGCAGTAAAATGGGGATGATAAACACTAGCTGTGAGGGACCATATCTCAGCAGCATTTGAGGTACTTCCCAAAATGCTTCTTTAAACCAAAAGGCAAAAGAGTGATGATATAAGTTGATAAGGAAAATCAGTTTGGTGTCACCTCCATGCCACCTCTAGAGTTCTACAAAGTTCTCAAGTCTTGGGACAGACTAAGTTCTACCCTGAAATTAGAATAACATTCTAACAATGTTACTTTTACACCATGGTTTTTCTTTTTCAAAACACTGTTACAATATCACTTCTTTTGGTCTTCACACCACTGAAAGACAGGAATGACAGATATTACCATCCCCATTTTACAAAAGAGGGAAAGCTCAGAGTTTGACTGCCCAAAATCACAATGTCGTGACTACATCAGTGTGGTGGGCGAGAAATGCAGGGGCCTGGGTGCGGGCAGGCAACGAGGTTCTAAACTCAAGGCAGTCAGTCAGTAGTGCGACAAAATATATAACTTCTCCCAGTTCCAGGTATAATATATCCTTTGTGGAGTTTCCTCTCCAGATGTTGTTAGATGTATGAGTTCATATGAACATTATGATAGCAATAGCCAACTGAATATTAAATATGGAGAAATTGCAATTCTAACGTGTAGAAAACCAAAGAACTTAGAATCTTGCTTAAAACATCCTAATAGAAAACATGCGTGGCACCCGGACAGTTCACAGCAATGATACTAATACAACTCTGCCACAGACAGACGAAACGGCTCACTGCACTCAAAGGCACAACGCACTCTGTCCATCACAGAACCACAAGTCACAGCAAAACCAAATACGACCACGACCCCCTCCTGAGCCTCTACTGAAATTCTCACCTCTACCCCTTCCATGGCAGGCTGAACCAAAACAAAAATTACAGCATGAAAAAAGGCAACAAAAAGGTAAAAAGAAAAGAAAAGAAAAGAAAATATAAACTGTTCTTCACATTGCAAGTCATAAACTGACTATTAATAGGTTGTTCTCACCTCAAACTGACAGAATGGAGACAAGGAACATCTCCCGCACTCTGAAATGCTTTCCTGAGGATGGGGAGGAAAATCATCTTTTTTCTATTTATGTTATTTACACAAAAACTTCCCATATACTCATATACAGTAAGTATTATTGGGGTAAACAAGACAGTAAAGACACAATTATCAGAAAGCACACAATAATTAATAAATGCTCAACAGCAAAAAAAACACCTTCCACCCTTCAGATGTCAAACAGCCCCTCTGATAGTGTCGAATAGAGTGTATTCCTTCAGTAAATCGATTTTCTTTTAAAAAAAAGGAATTTTGGAATTCTTGTCTAGGGGGAGAAACTATAAGACCTTTTTGTATGCAAGCACATTTAAAAATGGTTTTGTTTAGAGTGAATAATTCAAGATTTTTTGTGAAGTGCTAAGACATTAAAAAAAAAACCTCTTTCCTAGCTAAAATTAGCAGAGTCCAGGGGGCTTAAGCCCCATCAATTAGTCATGCCTGAAGCCCCCACACTCGGAAGAACCCACAGCCACGATGATCAGATACCTGGGCACCTTATGAAGTTGTGTGTGCGTATGCACATACGCATGTTGGGTGTGTACTGGGGGTGTGCACATGGTGGAAGTATGTGTGCACTGTGTGTGTGTGCACGCGCGTGTGTGTGTATAGATATGGCATAACAGGCGGTCATGAGTTCTGTCCTGTAAGTTCAATGCTAAATAGGCAAACCTTCCTAAATATGATGATGGTGCAAAGCTCTGATCATCGGGGGTGTGCAACATTACAGAAGGGCTTTTATTTATTTTTAGTAACTATTTAATATATCTTCAGTTATAGTTTATCAACGAGGCCATGTAATTTGGGGATTTGACCAAATAGGAACAAACTACTTTCCAAGACCCATTCCTAGTCCTGGACAGCATCCATAAAAAATGGCCAGCGTTCAGGAGCAGAAAGGCGCACTTGGCCCGGGCTGAGGCGATGGAGCATGGCCGTGCTGCCTGTGACCCCAAACACAGCTAGATGTTTCCAGGCTGCTCAGGGAATACACTCATCCGACAACCAGCATGTTTCATTCAACAGGAGCTCAAGGACTTCCCAAACCCACCCTTCCATCCCCTGTAAAAATGCCCCACCCCCAACCCCTCTGAATAACTTGGTATAAAAGTTTGTGAACTCTTTTTGACCTAATAGAAGTCATTCACCTACCCTCTAGGTTTTTTAACATTTATTCTAGAACTGGCTATGTGTTTCAGATAATTACCAGCTTACTATAAAAACAAATAAAAAATGTAGAGCAAAAATAGCTAACAGATGAAAGACAGGGCGAAAAAGCAGAGGCACCTGCACCTACTCCCAAGAGCTTATGCTTTTAAAATACACTCTGCTCTCCCCCACTAAGACTCCCTGATTTTTTCCTGTTTACATAAATAACAAACCTTTAAAGAGGTCATGGATGGCATAACACTCCTAAAAAAAGTTAAAAATCTTGGTTTAGTTTTGCTTAGTTGGCTCTTTAGAAGCAGCAGGAAACAAGACTTACATAAATAAAACACTCGACACACAATGGTCAAAACAAAGCATAAGAAAGCCAAAAAAAAATCAGGTTGGAATGAAGCACAGCATCTGACAAGTAGGCACGGAGGACAAAAGCCACGGTGACGTGTGCCTGTGACGCGCTACCGGATCCCCTCATCAGGGTACCGCTGCACAATTTGCCCTGGCGAAACAGGAACGTACGGAAAACACAACCTCACTGACAGGACAGCATCAACTTAAAAAATATTTTACAAGAATAATAACATAGACAAGTAAGATTAGAGTCAAAACAGTAAGAACCATTCATTTTTAACAGACAGTCTTTAATGACCAACACTGGACACTTAAAAAGATTGAACTAAGGTGGTTTTCCCTCAAAACCATAAAAATGTGTTCTGAAGTACTGGCCATTTGACTTTTGGCAAACAATTGGAGTGGGAGGTTTAGACCCAGAAAACATAAATTCTTTTATTTTTATGTGGTGCTTTATTACATTCTCCTTAATGGTTTCTTTCTTAAGTCCTAAAATCTCTATTTGGTTTTATGAGGCGATGATGACGAAAAGCAATGAACAACAACAGCTGAGAATGCACCACCATGCAAACAGCAGCTGCCAAGAACAGTCTAGAAAATACACTTTATACTTTTTAAAGTGAAACTAGTAAAATTGAAATACTAACATTTCAAGCTTCCCGGAATTCTCATCACAAAAACGTCACAGTAAAGTGAACAAAAGAAGATTTTTAAAGAAACAAAAAGGAATTTTTTCAACAATTAAGAAAAAAAGAAATACAATGCTACTAAAGTACGTTTTATAATTTAAATGAACTATAATCATATAAAACTAAATTTCTGACCGGCATTTTAATTAAAAGCACTGCTCCGATATTAACATTGGTAACGGCAGCGCCCGGCAGGGTGGCCCTTCCCAGAAACAAACAAGTCACTCACGTTTCCGTCGCTCCTCTGGCCCCCTTTATGGGTGAGGACCACCACTTCCATCCACTTTCGCAGATGTTGCTGTTAAAAAAAATAATAAATTCTTAGACATTTCTTCCTCACAACAGGAGCATTTCCATTCCTAAATGCTGTTCTTAGGTAAAAATTCACATGCAATCATTAATTTCCATCGCATTTAATGTGAGAACAGCAGTGTTTCTATTACTGAAATAGCCCAACCATCACACTAGTGGTGAGATAATTGGCATTTGTTTATGTGCTATCCACAGGCTGAATATACCCTGCTACAACAGAACACATCCTAAAACATGGCCATTCCAATATCAGGATGTTCGCTAGTGTCCCTCATCACTACTGTCACCATATTACTGTGTTACTCTGTGTCGCAGCTGCTGAGTTCTGCAGGCGCTATGCTAGGACTTGGGGTAGAGAAAGGAGCGAGCAGACATCCCTCCTCATGGAGTTCAGGTTCCAGCGAGAACAAGGTAAAATACAGGTGCATGCTGTGTGGAACAATTACAGTAAGGCTTGTGAAGGGATAACAAGGACAGGCTTAGAGGACTGAGGAGGCAGGGAGGGCCCTGCTGAGACACACATGCCAGAAGCACAAGGAGAGGGCACTCCAGGCAGAGAAAAGGGGGGACAAAGTCCCTGAAGCCAGAAACAGAAAGGTGGCCACTATGGCTGAGGATAACAAGCACAAACGGACCCCAGGAAAAGGGTTGGTGAAGATGAGCATGGCTGCCATATGGTCAGCCATCTAGCTGTGCTGTTAGCACAGATAGGTAGCAATTTCCTTCTTTGCAGAATGAGGGCAACTGTTCTATGATTGGCTGTGTTCTGCCACCAGCGCGTGGAGAGTGATCTTGAGCCCAAAGCAACTGTGGCCTGACCCAGGCATATGATAGTCAGGGTCCCACCCATGGTGTCCAGCAAAACCCGGCAGACTAGCCCTTGGATCCTACAACTAAGACCACAACAAGAGCACCCAAATAAATAAGAGAATTATCTTCACTATCCCACACTGTCCAACTTGTTCTTCGAAACACTGATGTTCTACAGGAAGTTAACAAATTGCTTCAAAAAAGACTCCATGGTAAAACAGGCTTGGGGACAGATGGCTTAAATACACCTAAACACTTTCTCTGAGCCTTTAATGTAAAACTTTAAGAGAATACAGTAAGCTGTGTTTTTCCCAAACTTACTTAGCCAACAAGCCGTTTTTCATAAAAAAACCTACATTTTGCAGGTCCAATGTTCCAAGGAACACACATTGGAGAAACACTAAAACACATACTTCAAGAAACAAAGTACACTTAACTAACATTTTACCAATAAAATTCCTTAAAGGTTATTACCAGAATGTATGTTCATGAAACCTGTACCTTATTAGAATAGCTATTTATACCAAGATATAAAAGCAACAAAATTAAAGGTGCAGAAAATGGCTAACTACGTCACCATTCATTCTACTTTTGGCTGTCCCAAAAGAAAAAAATGCTAATTGGTATATAAAATTTATTTTTAGTTTGATAAGGAGATAGCCAAAACAACTAATCATAAGAGAGACTTCAAGACCAAATGTCAAGCCATTCAAATTCTAAGAAAGAAAAATGTCCAAGGGTTGTTTCTATGAAGGCCCACCCTGCAGAGTAAGGTGTCTCTTAAAATCATGATAAAGGCTTGAGCTGTTCACCTCAAAAGCACATCGTATGAGGAAAAATAGGCTAAGTGAGCACAGTTCTGAAGGATGTGACTAAGTAAGGGCAAATGTGTCCTTGGTCACCACACCTGGCAGAGCACAGTGGGCACGGGATAGGTCAGCAAGACCTGAGCCACAAACACAAAACACCATCAACACAGGTCCAGGCTGGAGTCGGGTGAGATGGCTGGTAGATGAAAATGGCTACAACAAACAGTAGCTTCAATCATTCTTTATCCAAGCACATCAACACTCTCTGCTTTTAGAGGATTTTCAACCACTCAGAAAGCTGCTATAATGCCAGAGAAGGAAAAACAATCCTCTGAAACAAACCAGAAACACAAAAACCATGCACTTTATGATAGGTAAAGACACTCCTGGCCTTAGTCAGAAACTAGATGGTGAGACAGTTCTCGTCACACAGTTCTAAAAAAATCTAGATAACAGTGTTTACTGAATGAATTCCAAGCTCACAGCAGACCTGAAGGAGGGTGGGGACACACAAAAAAATTCAAAAAAGAAAAAAAAAATCTACCAACTTTGCTTCAGGCAAGCATGCAGACACTATGAAAGGACAGCTGACAGAGGTAAGAGACACTCATTTTAAAAGAGACAAATACACAAATATTAGGACATTGAGAACACATGCATAGATCTCATATCTGAAAGCATTAACAGTTATATTATGTAAGACAGAGTATATACTCGTGCTCTGATTAGGAGGTGATGTAATTTCACTTACTTTAACCACACTCATGAATGTCTGTATGCATGTAAACCAGCAGGTAAGTATGTGTATTATATATATTTGGAAGCTTAAGGGGAAGGAGTCTTCCAATTTGGAAAATTGCTTCCATATAATACGTTTCCCAATTATACTCTACTATTAGGGCATTGTTACAATTTTTAGGACCAATCATAATACTATCAATTCCCAGTTAAGTGTTTTGGTCAGTGTTCTTTTTTCATGTGTCTATAGATATAAAGAAACCAGTAGGTGAAGTAAAAAGCTAGGAGGTTTTCATACACACACATATCTACATTCCTTCCACTCTATACCTAAATCTAGCTATCTACTCATTCCTATTGACTGCTTGGGAGAAGGTGTATCAAAAAATAAATAACACATCCAGTACCTGAAAATATCTAAATGGCCAAAGGCATGTTTTGTAGTAACATACCATAAAATCATAAGTTAAAAATAAGTTGTTTATAAATGTCTAGTTACCAGAGCAAAAGTGAATACATAAGAAAGTTAATAGCTGAACCTCCTTCATCTACTTACACTTCAAATTTAAACACTGTCAAACTAATATTTTATTTGCATACTGATTTCATTGATAATTCTAAAAACCCAAAGGACCTCTAGAGTTCTT
Source organism: Eonycteris spelaea (assembly GCA_003508835.1). NCBI lineage: Eukaryota > Metazoa > Chordata > Mammalia > Chiroptera > Pteropodidae > Eonycteris > Eonycteris spelaea. The sequence goes on from PUFA01000196.1 coordinate 1,206,845, forward strand.
GCAAGTTTTTCACTGCATCGTCTATAATGGGAACAATCTTGATTGGTCATCAGTGGAGAATGGTTAAATAAATTGTGGCATGTCCACACAACAAAATATTAAGTCACCTTAAAACAGAATGAAGAAGCACTTTATGTCATGATATAAAACGATGGGGCAGTGAATAGAAAAAGTTAAAACTGTGTGTAATCACGCTTCCTTTTGTGAGAAACAAAAGAAGACATCTTCTATTACAACGTAACACACTCTAGAAAGACATGCAGGACACCGTTAAAATGGGGTGTCTTCGAGAAGCGGGCAGGAAGTTGGAGGACAGGGAGGGAAGGAGGCTTTTCACAGCATATCCTTGGAATCTTAAACTGTGTAAGTATTTGCTTATTTAAAAATTCTTTTCTTGTTTATTACAGAGGACATTATATGCATTTGGCTTACCATCATCTGATCACAAAACTTATCATTGAAGGAGTTTGGAAAGAGCCTAGTAACTGACGTCAGACGATTCACAACATTCAGTGTCAAGCTTCGATAATCCCCCAGCATCATCAACAAAGGTCGCATATGTGTATGGATTTGATCTACTTCTATGGTAGCACCTTCTAAAAACTATTTAAAAAGAAAGGTTACAAATGAAAACAGATAACAGAATATACTTTATAGCAGAATGAAACACACATGCAACTCTAGCAGCAAGTTTTTGTCTTCCCTTGGGAAAACGGAATAGTAACCACATATACTTCAGAAGCTGATGAAATGAAGAAGATTAGTCATTACTGTTTAATATTTGTAAAGGTTCAGTATGATTATAGAAGAGGTAAAGACATCATTACAATCCAGTTTGTATTAACCACAGGTAGACCCCAGGCACACAGCCAAGGTAAACAGAAAGAACTTCTAAGGCAGAATCACACACACACACACCACATGCACCTGCGCACGCAGACATATCCCGCTCACTCACCTTTCTCATACAGGCCTCTCCGGCCTCCTGGAGCTCACTATTCGTGGAATTGAGTGCTTTGAAGAGTGCGGCAATGATCTTCTCTCTGGACTGAGGAAGGTAATTGCAGGCAGCAAGCGCATCTTTAGGGAGAAAAATCAATACAATTTCATTATAACCTGAAAATACATGAATAATTTCTTTGTCTAAAGGCTCTTACCAACCAACAAAAAAGATACCTTTTTCCTAGTATCTGGCCTCAAGAAAGACAAAAGAACACATGGTCTTCTTCTGTCTTTCCTGAGGCCAGATTTCATATTACATAAGAGTGAAATCAACAGCCTGCCAGACAATCTAGACAAGCCATGATAAATCTTACACCCTTCTTACACCCTCTGGCTAGGAAGAAGAGGACCTAAGGGAGAATAAAAGGGATCCCCACTGACACTGCTACCCCCAAGATGTCTTCATGAAGGGTGAGCATGGCTGACCTGCGTGCAGGCAGACATATGCTGAATTCATGCCAGGGCACAGACTTGAATTCTAGTGATGAAAGGAACAGACACACACAGCCTGGCTTCTCTCCACTATCCATGTCTAATCAGGCAGCCTCCTCCCAGCTTACAGGGTTGAAAGCTTTGAACATACAAATATCCTTAGGAAAGGGAACACATCTCAACCCTGATAAAAGATAATATTCTTGCCAGAGTAATGCCCATATTAGCTATCAGGAATGTATGAGAGGCACCCCAAAGAAAAACCCCGAAAGGAAAAGCTCAAAGCTGCCAAATACCCCTGCAGCATACCACCCTCACTCTGACCTGTGATGTCTCAAACAGCCCAGCCCTGTTCTCAAGCCTGGGTACAACAGTCTCTGTCTCTGCTTTTCTACCGCTAATTCAAGGACTCTGACAATATCTTATTCAGGACAAAAATATCAACAAAGAGACAAAGTCATCTAAAAAAACTTGCACTGGGTATTTATTCACCAAAAAAGGACAAGGTAGGTGCGGATGACTGTTCCTAAGTACAAGGGTGAGCACTGACTGAGTGTATTATCCTAAACTTTGCACAATTCCTATGCTAAACACTGATAACTGACGTTGTTCATGAAAGCCTACAGACAGTAGGGTTCTCAAATGCCTCTGAATCATTACAAAGTCTACAAAGGTTGTCATGTACCTACTGTATATATGCTTCGATGCAGATGAAAATGGCACTATTTGAATAGTATGACAACTCCTAAACCAGAATATTAGATTCATAAGAGAACTATAAAGAGTTTTCTACAGAGTAAATTCCATAGTTTACTATAGTTAAAAATGACTTAAATCCTAATAATCTGTTGACATAGCATTATATAGTTTGATAAATATATACATTTTTTGATCCCAACTTTAAAATGACAAAATATTTCTGGAAGTAATAAAAAATTATAATTAAAAAAATTAAAAATTAAAAATATAAAAAGCCAAAAAAGAAACAAAAATAGGCCACTGTCCCCTTTCAGTTTTGCACCCAGTAATTTACTTCAGATTTACATTAACTTACTTAATGCTGCAATTCGCAAAGGAACGAGTGACGGAAGGCTTTTATAACAGGGCAACTTGGTTAAAGCTGAATCTTCAGCCTCACACAAATTCAAGAGCTGCAAAAAAATAAAACAATTTAACCTGCTCTTACTGTAAAGACATAATAACCTTGCAAATAACAGAACACAGCAATCTTCCACACACCCCACAACACAATTAACAATTGACAAACTAAATTCAAATCCTAAAGAATTTATCAAACTGTGACTGAGATTCCTTATTCTAAAGCAATCTCAGTCAGAAAGTAAGAAAGTAAATTCTAACTTTCTGACCCACCGATACCACATTTTTTCTTTACACAGAGAAATTGTCACTTTATCTAACTGCTCATTCTATGATGGTAGACATCTCATCCTCATTTAGGCTGCTTCCAGTGCCTTGGGCCAGTGCTCAGCAAACATATGTGCTATCAAACAAATATTTGAGTGGTAATACTTTTTCTTTTCAAGTACAGAAAAGCATAAAGAAGGAAGTTGAAAGTCAGTGGGAATACTATAACTCAGATTCCAGTGGTTATCCTTCTAGACATTTTTATCATACCTGTATATATTTATGTATCTAGTATCTAAAGTATCATACATACTGTTTTATTATTTTCCCATTCTATTTATATCCTCAAAAAATGGTATAGACTATACCTTTTTTTCCTTAAAGGTTTCCACCTAATAAAATATTTAGACTAATAGGAAAGGATATACAGTGAAAAACACTTCAAATTAGCACACTATTCCATGCCCCTAGGAAACCACCATTAGTAGTTACTTGTATGACCTTCAAAAATACTCTCTTCATATGTAAACAAGTATATGTATGCACGCTTATAGACATAGACACCTTTATCTATATCTAAGTAGTTATAACATTGAAGCCAGATTCCACACGTGACCACACATCAGAACCCCTGGGACACTTTCAAACAGTAGGTTCCCAGGTTGACCCCAAATTTATTGAACCTGAATCTCCAGGGAGAGGATGGACCCAAGAGTGTCTTTCCAAGATCCTCACAAGTTCTGATGCAGGCACCACACTTATAATCACCTAGAAAACCAGTTTCATTCCCCAAGATATATCACTCAACACTACTGGGTTCTGGTCTGAACTTAGTGAGGCATTTTTCCACACAGGTTAAACTGCCTCTAGAACCACTAGGAGGGAGCTGCCCCCAAAACCCACTGGTGGTTCTCCTGGACTCTCAGTCAAGGCTTAGGAGTGATTACTCTTATACAGGGATTATAAAAGGTATACAAGATCAAAGCTGGAACACATGATCCAGTGGCCCTATGTTCAAGCAAACACACAGGACTTAAAAAGTCCACAGTTAAATTTTCACAACTGGAAACTCAGAATTAGTGTGGATCGGGATGAACTGGCTTCCTTAGGACATTGCCTCAATTTACTCTGATATGTTTCCAAGAGTATGATTCATGTCTTACAAAAATTTCAAATTGAGACTGATCACCAGAACATTATTGTATTCTAAGAATACCGCTTATAATTTGTATCTAAAGTTTAATTTGTTTGTCACTGTCTAGCATCACCATATACTGGAATGTTTACAGTGACAAATACTTAGAAGATGCCACTTGCCATCTTATATTGGGTTGAAGGGCAAATCAAGTCCACTAATCAAGTAGAGAACCCGCAGGACAGTGCAGTGATTAGGACCCAGGCTCTAAAGCAACCTAAGGTCTACAGGTCCCCTGCTGGAGGCCTTCAGAGTATAACGAACCCTCAGGCTCAGTTTCTGCATCTGCAAAATGAGAATAACTCAGTGTCCACACTTCTTGGGTGCTGTCAGAGGTATAGAGGGGCATTCATGTGAAATAAGTTCCCAACAGGCATGCATGGCACATTTAAGTGATTAATAAATTCAATAAGTGGCACTTGCTCTGTTCCAGTCTTGTTCTGGGCACCAGCTGATGGAACAGCAATTAAAGTAGATGGCACAGAGTTATCTCCAGATTATGACTTTAAGGCCCTGAAGAGCAAGGTCCCCTATAGAGCGCTGACAGTGTTGTTCAAAGGATTTGGGAAACACTCACACTTTGTTAAACATCTGCAGTCACCATTCCCAGGTGTACCTTCTCCCCACACCCAGGTGTACCATACCTATGTAAAGTGCCATCCCAGGCTCGGACTCAGTCCCTGTGGCCATCACCCAGGCCTTCTCTGAATGCTGCCTGACCGGTCTTCACGCACAAAGACAGGTTACCAGACACACGTCACCATCATCCACACCACACCGCACCGCCACCCCCCTACCTCTGTGTAGAACACCTTATGCTCCACCACGTTAAGATCCATTGTGAAGAGCCTGGGCTGCAACGTAGTACAGAACGTGTTCCCCTCCATCAGGCCAATCTGCGCGTTGGCAGGCTGGTGTCTGAGCAAGTGCTTCTTAGGTGGGACCATATCCTGGAGGACCTAGGATAGGCAAGGAGGAAGCACCACTAAGCAGCTGTCCCTAGAAAAGCAAATACCTCTCATCATAACATCCAAAACAATTACCAATTTAAAAACCATAAAAGACAAAAAGTTATTATGGATGTCTCTTAGGGGAGGAAGGATGTGTTTCATGTGCTAAAACTGGGCTGTGGATGTCCGCTGCATTTAATTCCTAAGGCTTCAGAGTAAGCTCTCTTAAAACAAATAGAAAAGAACAAAACTATCAGATGTGCTCTACCGACACAGAAAATCAACCTTCTATTCTCTTTACACCGAAAACTACCAATATAGCCATCGATATATGCGCATTGCATATCTGAGGTCAAAAACAGCATGTATGATAGCACCCTGTGAAGTGGACACAAAATTATAAATTACCTATCATCTACAACTCGAATTTGAAGGAAAAAAGTCTCAAAAGTTTTGCTCAGATTATCCTGGTTCCAGTGACAGAAATCTCACCTCTTTATGGGGTTCCATTATCACTGTCACACTTTTTCCAGTGACCTGGGCCAATACTTGCAGTGAATGCATAGCCTGTTTTCTCACAGTGGAATTTGGAGAGGTGACTTCTCGAACTAAGTCATGTGTCACGTGGTGAAAAGACTTTTCCTGAGCTGCCACGATCTCTTCCACCCTCTCCTCATCTTTTAAAGGTGTCGCACACCTCATCAGAAGCTGCTCCAGGGTGGTCTTGGCCATGGCAACTGCCCCATTGGAAACCTGCAGGTCAGGAACTCATTAGGTCCAAAGGGGGAAGTGATGCTGCCCACAGCACCCACACCTCCTACACAACCTGCATGCCATAAACACCGTCACAGGGGGGGTCTGTACCCTTAATGTCACACCAGTTAATTTAACAAGACTATTTCATAACCTCCACTTGGTACTTCAGTAGCTTAACCACCTTCTATACATAATTCCTGTTGTCATCCATAAGAGAAAATGTAGATGCAGACATGGTCCCCATATTTACCAGTCAAGCGAACTGCCAAACACCCGCCATATTCTATTTGCTTGAGTCACATCTGCACATAGGTTCACAAAGAATGCGGCTTCTGTAGGAACGTTTGCAGCACGTGCACCACTGAGCCCTATGACAAGACTGCGTAGTGGTGCCCCCCTCACAGACACAGGTGCACTGCTAGTTCTCTGGCCTCTCTGCCTGTTCCTTATCAAGCCAGGTAGGAATCTGATGCCCAGAGGAAGCCCAGAGGGGTCCTCATCTATCCCCTGGTTAAAGATGCTGTAATGAAATCGAAGCTTCTAAGACAGCATATTTGCAGAACTGTCTCACACTAACTATTCTCCAGGCAAATCAGCTTCTTAAAACAGCTTGGTTATTAGCTTTGGTGCCTCCCATCACTTACCTCTCCGGTCAAGTCCATCATGACAAAGAGAAGCGCCTTGAGGAACGTCTGCTGGTTCTGGAGAACCCAAGTGAGAGGCAGCCGCTCCATGAGAAACTTAATGGACACCACACCCCCCAGCTTTGCATACCAGGCCTGTTCATAACAACACGCACACAAGCGCTCCACAATGTAAGAAAACAGAGGCAGCTGGCACGCCTGCAGAGAGAAACCAACACACAACCAGGATGTGTTACTGCAACTCGTAAACTCCTAGTTCCTAGAACAACTACTCTCTGGCACAAACACCCCCAAAACAAAGACACCCTCGATCTTTCCTTACCCTCTCCTTTGAGCCCAAGATGATACTTGCAACATCAAATATCACGGCGAGGGCCACCTCCCCAATCTTGCAAAGCTCCTTTTCTTCATATGCCATACAAATAGCTATTGCATCGATGAGAACCAAGGGATCCATTCCTTTCGACCCATTTTCTTCACTGTGAAACATGGCTGTGCTGGGCTGGCTGCCCACCTGGTAGCAAGGCAGCAAGAAAGGACCTAGCGGGGACAGAGGGAGCGTGAGAGAGGAGAGATTGCACACCAACATTCTTGTCCGTCCCTCAAACTGCAAAACGACTTCCTTTTTTCTTTGAGGTTAAGAATTCGATAAAAGCCAGCGCTAGTACTTTAGACCAACTTCTGTTAAACTGTCATTATGTTAAGTGGTCTGAGTCACATTAAGGCTATTTTTCTGGATGTTTTCCATTATACACTGTATTTTTTTTAGATTTCTCAATTGTAACTCAAAAATGTATTCACTGAAAATGAGAACTGCAATCAAGTATCTTCCTTTTTAAAAATTCATGGGAAAAAAAAATCATGAACTAGGCCAAGGGGCAGAGCACTGGAACAACTATGGGTTACTCTCTGGATAGTCCTGACACACAAACAACAATAAAAGGCAACAACTATGACATCCAATACACATAGGGAACAACCTGCCAGCAACTATTAATTAATGCCTCGCAGGTACCCAGCACCAGCAAGATGGGAGTTATCAAGAAACTCACAGATACGCTGGTAAGTTAATGTTAATACAGAGGTAACACAGAGAAACAACCTAAGTGTGAAACTGGATAGTACTGACTGTTCTGGCCAAGAAGTTAGAAAGGGGAAAGTTCTATGTATTCTGCAAGGCTCAGAGAAAGCTTTTTGGGGATCGTGACGGTGGGGGACACTGAGGAAACACACAAGAGCAGTGCTACTGCTCTGGCCACTGATGATGCTGGTCTGGCAGGTGTTGCAAACATTTGGAGTTTAAGTGTTCAGAAACGTAAAGCACCAGTCTGCAATGGATTCGAAATTAAACCAGAGACAGACAAAATTGGTCTTTCACCACTCAGGGCCTGACAATGCCTGCAGCAGAGGCGGGTGACCTTCGTAGGAGAAGAGATAAGCACTGAGAAGGCGACCCTGAGGAGGTGGCTGAAGAACAGAGAGGAGGTGACAGAGCAGAGAGGTGATGTTAGAAAACTACAAGTGTGACTACAAACTGTCCATTTTACACCCTCAGCACCCAAGAGTATTCGGCCCCCTTTTTCGTGAAAAACAAAAGATCCAAAATATCAAGTGTATTTCATAGATAACAGTTAGTAACAATTTTCATAATACAGTGCCCTTCACTGAAATACCAGGTATCTTTTTCAATGTAATTAGGTGGAAAATTAGAAAACAAAGGCCAAAACCCAATCGAACAAACTAAACTTCTCTGAAACACCACAAGGTCCTAACCAAGTTTTTGAAGCTCCCTACAAAAGTCAAACAACCACTTCCTCCGCTCCACTCACCGCACTGCTGGGCAACAGCCACCATCGTGTAGTGGCGAATCAGGCTGGCTACAAAGGGCAGGGCACTGGGCCGGAGATCTTTAATGACAGCAGACATGAACGCCCCTGTCAGAGCCTGCTCAAATGTCTTCCGAGCTGGAGTGTCTTGTGCTTTGTAGCGATGTGATATGATGACATTAGGTATGGTCTTTTCTGTAAAGCTGAAAGACAAAATGAAATCATAACACGAGGTCGTCAGTTGATGATTCCACCATTATTTATTTTCAACCTACCCACCTTCCTCATTCAAATAGGCCTGAGTGAGTTAATTTCTCTGCTTTAATTTCAGCAATACCGGGAATCAAACATGACGGGTTTCATCGTGAACATTTATAACCAATAAAAACGGTTCAAGAGACACCAAATATGCTCTACCTGATGTGAGCAAAGTCAATGAATCAGAGGTAAATTATAAAATGACAGCTGATTCAGTATCCTCACAATTCTTTATTGTAAGTTGATGTTTGATTTTGATATTTTATAGTTGAGTAAGCCAAATTCTAAGAAGTAACTCCATCGTTGATCAAATAGGGATGGAAATGCTATTACTTAAAGGCAGCTATACATCCATTATACATTGAACACCGTGCCACAGGAACAGAAGCAAACAGGGCTACAGATCTCATTGACTAAGCATTTATAACCAAATATACGAGATTAACTAAAACACAAGAAGGGGAAGTCAGGAAAACACATATCAAACACAAAGATAAAAATCATCATCAATATTTTAAAAATTACTAGTTTCTTTGAAACTTGGACAGCTCCATATAACAGAAGTTCTTTCTATGACAAAAATTGCCTCTAATTTTTTTGACTCTCTGGTTCTGCCTCTGAAGCTAATAAAATACATGAGACCTCTCATTCCTACATGTAACATCTTCAGACAGTAAAGAGAGGTCAGGCTGCCCGCCCCCCTCCACACTTGAGTCTTCTTGGCTCTTCTCCAGTCATGACAATGTTCCCTTATATGCCACTGTGGTCAAGGTGCCCAAAACAACATTTGATTCCCAGTCCCCCCCCCCAGCCTGCTCTTCTCCAATGTTCCCAACAACCCAGTAAGTGGCACATTTGGCTTAAAGCCAAGAAAATCTGCAGTCAAAGCTTGATCCTTTATCCACATCAAGCAAAATCTGAAGTCTTCATCCAGCTGTGCCCGCTCATCAGGAGGCTTCTGGGCTTGCATTTCCCAAAGTTCCTCTAAAGGTTCTCACAATTTCCTCCCTCAAACTGCACCGTGATCACTGTTCGTTGTCACCTACTCTGAGAGAACTTCTCTGACCACCCTATTTTTCAAATTGCCCTTTTCACACCTATTCTCTTAACTTGATATATTTAATAGCACCCTATCACCACCTGAAATATTATACATTTGTTTCTTTCTGCTTGTTATCCTGTCCCCCACTAGAATGTAATTAGTTCTTAAGGCTAGTATGCAGTCTTGGACACAAATCTTGAGTACTCCAAAACCAGTGGCGACATGTCAAAATAACACAGACGTCAGCCTGCAGGGGCTCTCACTGACTAAATCTGGACAATCTGGCCATCCAAGTAATGGATTGTTATCCATCAAATAAGAATCCATGAGCCTACACTGTTTGCTATACACAAATATTAAAGAACAAAAGAAAAGCTCTTCCTTACTTTATAAATAAGGGAAACTGGAGATAGAAATTGGAGGTATATCCATACAATGGAATACTACCCAGGAATAAAAAGGAGCAAACGACTGACAAACCATCCATCATGAATGAGTCTCAAAAGCCCTATATCAGGTTAGAGCAGACAGACACGAGAGACCACATATTGTATGGTTCCATCTACATTAAATATTACACATCCAGAAAAGGCAGATTTACAGAGACAGAAGGAAGTAATTAACGGTTGCCTGGGACTAGGAATGGGGATTAACCGTAAACAGACAATGAAGGATGTCACGGGGGGATAAAAATGTTCTAAATCTGGTTTATATTTGCAACGCTAAGTTACTAAGAAATCATTAAATTGTACACTTGAAGTAGATAGATTTTGGATAAAAGTATACCTCAATAAAGTTGTTAAAAAGAAAGAAAATCACCATTTTATAATCATCATACCAATAGTGGACTCAGGGAAGAATCATCAATAAATACTGTAACCAGGAGATAAAACTTCAATGAGAAACAAAATGTTTACATTGTCTTAACCAATCTCCCCACCAATTATTTATAAATTACAAACAGTAAAAGAACCTGACAATGAAGACAGGACCGCAACAACATTCTCGCCAATGGGACAAGCCACAATCAAACAGTCCTTGATGTGACTTCTGGGGGGTTTCTACTAGACATGCATAGTCTGAAGAGAATCATGAAGACACAGACAAGGGATATTCTACACAGTAACTGGTCTGTAGTTTCCAAAAGTATCAATATAAAAAAAAAAAAAGAAAAAGAAAAACCAAATAACTATCCTATTTTTCTATGAATTTATCTACTTAGTTGAAATTTTTTAATTTATTGAGCAAAGTAGTTGCTTATAACTGCTTTTTTAATGTCCAAAACATCTGGAGTGCCAATGCCTTTTTATTTATGATATTGGTTAACTGTGCCTTTTCCTCTTCCCTCTGAGGAAAAAAAAAAAAAACTCCACTCTCTTCTTTACCCTTGCCAGAGGCTTTTCCATTTTATTACTCTTTCAAATAATCAACTTTTGGATTTACTGAACCATTCTATTGTATGTTCTCCTCTTTTGTTTATGTCTTCTCTTTATTTTGCTATATTTTTCTCATTTTTAAAACAAGTAATTAGCTCAATTTTTGACACTGTTCTAATGATTATTTACAGCTTTACTGAAGAATAATTTATATGCCATAGAATTCACTCATTTTAACTACAAAGTTCATTAGTTTCAGTTAAATTTACACAGTTGTGCAATCTCACCACGATCCAATTTTATAACGTCGCCCCAAAAAGTCAATTCCCTCTCCCACCCCTAGGGCAACCACTGATGACAACCTTTTCATTGTAAGAAAAATTAATCAAATTTCACATGACAAATACTTAGAGAAAGAAACCAACTCCCATCGGATCAGGAAAAGCAAAAAGATCCACTGAATGCGATCATTGATCGCAGGTGCTGTGGATAATGGTGAGCAAAGGGACCGAAAAGGGCATGACCCTTGATACTCAAAACTTCCAAGCTAGCAAGGAGGCAATAACAAAGGCAAACCATGACTAAGATAAATTCTAATTCTCAGGCGCCCAAGTTCTCCTTTCCATTTTCTCTCGATGCCAAGAGCAACATTACTAAGCAAATAACATCATTTTCCTGACTTGAAGGAACATGCTCATAACATTAAGAAATCTGGGAGACCCTCTCTATCCCTAATTCCTAAAACAAGATAGAACCAATTAAATTACCAACATACTTAGGGTGTGCAAGGAGCTGGTAGAGAGCATGTTTATTGTCCTCTAGGCTCATCATTGCCACCAGGAAGCACTTGATCACTTCCCACGCCTGCCGCCGGTAGTAGGGCTCAGTGTTGGCACTTTTTAGGCAGTCCAGAGCAGTTTCAATGGCCTACAACAAAGAAACACAAACATAATAGTTTGTACGAATTACACAATTTTGACAAGCTTTCACTGAAAGCATCTGCAATACCGGAAAGAATCTTAACATGTATTTTCTCTTGAAGTGAGCACAGCAGGCCTACTCAGGCTAGCAGGTATTCACCATACAAAACCTCCCACAAAGGCAGTATGAAATAAGGAATTGACAATTCAAATTAAAATATAAAAATGAGTTTGCTAATTTTGTCTTAAATAGCCAATGGGAGATCCCAGAAATTAAGTGAGTTCAGAAGGCCCCTTGTAGCGGAGTTGCTGGATTAAACTAGATACTGAGTCATCAACACACTTACCAAGGTCTTCATAAGAATAATGAACTTTCTACAGACCACAGACTTTCCTGTGTCAAAGTTCAAAACTAAAAGATGGCTTCCTTAAGCTTTCACTAAATTCCTTCTTTAAAAGAAGAAAAAGTTTAAACACTTTTTCAGAAAACCTACATAGCTGCATACACATTTTATCCTTTTCATTTCAATGAGGTTGGCCAGAAAGGCAGGGGAGGCACAATCACACAAAAATAATGTGAACCCTTTAACAGCTAAGATATTAACCTTAATGATAATTATGTACATACGTATCAAAGAACTAATGTGTCAAAAGAGTAAAGATTTATCCAGGCTCTGTGTGAAGAGCCAGAGAGAGAACCTACAGGAATAGAGGTCCTGCCCTCCAGACCCGGCCAGGGGACGTAGCACGCATGGCCATGCGAGTGTGACACGGCTCCTCCCGACATTACCCCAGACGCACATGTGAGTCCTTCTGGGGCATGGCAGAGCTGTCGTTTCTCCTACTGCCTGTAATCTAGACAGCAATAGGTAATAAATCATATAGGGCCAATTTTTAAAATTTTATTCTTAAGGATCAATGTAACCTATGAGCCAATCACCTGCAAAAAAGAATAAAGGACTATAAAGTAGCCAAGCCAAAGACTGTTTTCATGGAAATTCACTAGCAATCGACCTGGCCACCCTGTTCGTTCCCTTCACCTAGTCAACTCCTTCAGCTCCACAGGGTGAGCTGCAGCCCCAGGATGCTGCTGCCGGAAAGGAGTATCACCAGCACCATGAAATCTCCGTAAGGCTGTGGAAGCATATCTTCAAAATCTGGTTTCTCTTATGCTTCAGAAGCTTTGAGAAAAAACAAGTTCTAAAGGGGTTTTCTTGCTCTGTTTAGTCTATGCAAAGGTCAACTAAAAGTCAGATGCCTTAGTTTTCACTACTAATACCAATCTTGCTACTGACGGAGCTGAAGCAAACAGAATCCTAACTTAATGAAATTGCCTAATATGTGAGAACAGGCTACAAATGCAGGATGTTCACTGTAACACGTAAAGACAGAAAGAATTTTAGTTGTCGGTATCCTCTCAAGATAAAACTAGTGTTTATTTGGCAAATATTTTGAAAAATTTGAGAGGCTGAGATGAGACCTCATCCCTGAGGTTTAGAGGGGGCAACACTGATCCAAGGGACAGGGCCAAGGAGGGTTGGGGACAATGGCATCTGCTTGATGAAGTGGAGAGACAGGTGGACTGAGAGATAATGATAGAAAAGAATTCCTGAGTGACTTTTACCCATAAAGAGTACCCTTCCTACCAAATGTTTAGTAAAGTCTAGTTTAAAAAAAAAAATCACAAAATTAAAAGGATAATATCACAATCAAGTGGGGTTTATTCCAGGTATGCAAGGATGGTTCAACATCTGTAAATCAATGTGATACATATCAGCATTTTGACTAAAAAAAAAAAAAAACAATAAAAATGGGTATAGAAGTACCTCAACACAAGAAAGGCCATATATGACAAACCCTCAGCTAAGATCATATTCAAAAGTGAAAAATTGAAAGTTTTTCCTCTATGATCAGGAATAAGATAAAGATGCCCATTCTCACCACTGCTATTCAAAATAGTACTGGAAGACATACAGCAATCAGGCAAGAAAAAGAAATAAAAGGCATAAATTGGGAAGAAAAGAACTGCCACTCTTTGCAGATGATTGTATATACAAAAACCCTAAAGACGCCACAAAAAACTATTAGAAATAATTAGAAGTAAAGAAGTAATAAATAAATTAGAAGTAAAGTATTAGAAGTAAAGTTGCAGGATATAAATTAATATGCAAAAATCTGTGGCATTCCTATATACTAATAACAAAATGTCAGCGAAATGAAGAAAATCCCATTTACAACCAAAACAAAAAAAGAACAAAATACTAGAAATAAGCTTAAAGGAAACAAAGGACCTATACTCAGAAAACTATAAGACATTGTTGAAAGAAACTGAAGGCAAAGAAGTGGAAAGATAGTGGATGTTCATGGATGGAAGAATTAACATTGTTAAAAATGGCCATATTACCCTAAAGCAATATAGAGATTTAATGCACTCCCCACTCAAATACCAATGGCATTTTTCACAGATTTAGAACAAAAAATTCTAACTTTGTATGGAACTACAAAAGACCCCAAATGCTCTAAGCAATGCTGAAAAAAAAAACAAAGCCAGATGTATCTTACTCCCTGACTTCAAACTATATTACAATGCTACACCATATGGTGTTGACAGAAAAACAGACATACAGACCAATGGAACAGACTTGAAAGCTCAAAAATAAACCCACACACATATGGACAACTGATTTTCAACAAAGGCGCCAAAAACATACAATGGAGAAAGGAAAGTCTCTTTGACAAATGGTGTTGGGAAAACTGGAAAGCCACATGCAAAAGAATGAAACTAGACTGCTGAGTTAATAAAAATTAACTCAAAAAAAAAAAACTTAAATGGATTAATGACTTGACTATAAGACCTCAAACAATAAAATACATAGAAGAAAATCGAGGCATTAAACTTACAGACCTTGGTCTCAGAGAGGTTTTGTGAACTTGACCCCAAAGGCAAAGGAAGTAAAAACAAAAATAAATGAATAAGATTACATCAAACGAAAAAGCTTCTGTCCAGCAAAAGAAACCACTGACAAAAGAAAGGCAACCAACCAAATGGGTGAAGATATTTACAAACAATACCTCTGAAAAGGGCTAATATCCAAAAATTAAACTCATACAACTCAACAATTAAAAAAAAAAAATCTAATTAAAAAATGGGCTGAGGACCTGAATAGACACTTTTCCAAAGAAGATATACAGATGGCCAACAGATATGAAAAAAATGCTCAACATCACAATAAGGGAAATACAAATCAAAACACAATGAGATATCACCTGTTAGAATTTATTCTAAGACAAGAAATAACAAGTGCTGGAGAGAATGTGGAGAAAAAGGAACCCTCATACATGCTGGTGAGAATGTAAACTGATACAGCCACTATGGAAAACAGTATGGAGGTTCCTCAAAAAACTAAGAATAGAGCTACTATATGACCCAGAATCCCTCTTCTGGGTATCTACCTGAAAAACTTGAAAACACTTATTCATAAAGATATATGCACCCCAATGTCCATAACAGCATTATTCACAATAGCCAAGATATGGAAACGACTTAAGTGTCCTCAACAGATGAATGGCTAAAGGATATGTGGTTCAAAAAATGGAATAATACTCAGCCATAAAAAAGATGAAATATTGCCATTTGTGACAACATGGATGGATCTTGAGAGTACCATGCTAAGTGGAATAAGTCAGATGGAAAATCATATGATTTCACTCACATGTATAAAAAAAGCAATGAACGAACAAACAGTAAAACAAACTCATAGATACAGACAAGAGAATGTTGGTTACCAGGGGAGATGAGTGGAGGGAAAACAAGGAAGGTAAAAGGGTTCAAATGCATGGTGAGGGAAGGAGACTACACTTCAGGTGGTCAGCACACATTAGAACACACAGACGTACTATAAAGTTGTATACCTAAAATTTAGATAATATTATTAACCAATGTTATCCCAATAAATTTAACAAAAAAAAAGAGACAGAACTCAGTATGTGGGTAAATTTCTTATACAGAAAGATAAACATGCTGCGTTCTACAACATGAGCAATAGAACAGGGTTAGCCTGAGTGAAGGGAGGGCTTTGAGTCATGCCAGGTCATATAGAATGCTGGTTTAAGAGCAGATCCGTGAGGAGAACCCCAGCTGGCACTGGTTTACTGAAATGACCAAGTCACTCAAAACACACAAAATGCCACTATAATACCCTTTTAAAAATACTCAATATACACCGACTAGATAAATGTTATGAAAAGATATGGTAACAAAGACTATAAGGTGGAGAGGCTGGTTATACAATAAGGAGGAGAAGTCCAATGCAACCATGTAGAATACAATTAAGGAGAACAACGTGTGTGACAAAGGACTCAGGAGGGTCAATACAGTAAAGGGGGAAATTTTCTACAAGGATAAAGCAAAAGTAGTTGCAGGACACCGCATGATGTTGGGGACAGTCTGTTCGATTTGGGGGGGGGCAGGGTTTGTTTTTTTTTAAGTACAGCTGACATTTATGTTTTTTAACATGTTTTTTTACACAACATAAGAGAGTTCTAAAGGGCATGTGGAGAGAAACCAAAGAGCTTCCTGCAGTTGGCTGAGGAGCCAGGAAAGACAGGAGGAGCTATCTGGACAGACAGAGGAGAGGAGAAAACCAGTACAGACGGACAGGGATGAGAGACAAAAACGGAACTGCTTTCTAAATGACACTGAAGTAAAGCCCACTGGGCATCAAAACAGACTAAGTTCCGGGCTGAATGTCCCCTCCTGCTCCCTCAGGAAAGATGGAACTCAAAGTTCCAAAGTCTCAAGGCAGCCCCCTCTGGCAGTCTGAAAGCCCCCCCCCTTGCCCATCAAGCTGGCCCCTCCCAAAAAAGTATGTTTTATTCAAATTTTCAAATAGAAATTAACTTTCCTAAGATGAAACTTATAGCATCTTTAGAAAGCTCCTAGAGACTTCCAAATTTACCTTCTCCATTGGGAGCTGAAGAGATGCTTTGCAATCGGAAAACTCCACTGTAATACTGGGGCCTTGAACTTCAGTCACAACGTAGTGCAGCTTCTGGGATTCCTTTAACATCTTCCTGTTACTGCCGCCAAATTTACCCAGTACCCGATAGGCCACATGAGAAATGCTGTCAGCAGGATTGCGTAAAGTGCGCCACAAAGCCTAAAAACCAACATGTTTTCATTAAAATCCTTTCAAGGTAATGCTCCACGGTTCAGAAATCAAAAGTTATAAGAGACCACACAGTGAAAATTCTTCCTTCTCTCTGTCCCCCAAACACACAAGTTCCCCTTGGGAGAAACCAATGTCATTAGTCTTATAGTAATGTACATTAGTAACTTTTTTACAAAACCGCATGTATACATATGTGTTCTTTCATGCTCCTAAAATACAAATGGTAGCATATTACAAATACTGGAAGAGCTCAAAAGGAAAAAATAAGCAATATATTGTTTTGGCATTTTTACAAAACGGGATCAGGAACTGGAAAGAGAGAAAAGCAACTCACTGGTAAAGTTCTCATTCTGGAGTTAGAGGGTGAGTCCTCAGGTTTTTACTTCTATTAGTAGGCTTTCTAACTGACAAACATGATACAGAAATTACCACCTACATTTCAAATCTCACAATTACAAAGGATGGCAAAGAGGGAAAATATGGATCATGTAGGGACCTGCATTATGGGAATAAATGTGTACCTTGTACTTACAATTAGTAAAAGGAACACAAGTACTCAACTATTCCCCAAAACTCAATTTTCTCACATTTTCTTAACAAAATTATCACGTCTTGAAAATTACCATGGCTCATTACTTAAGTCTATTTTCTTAAGTCACCTTGTGTAAAAATGCCCAACATTAGTGTCTAGTAATAGTAACAGAAAATCTTGGTACTTTTTCTAAAACAAAATTCCAATTTCCCCCATGTTTCTATAGGTCGAAGAGGCTTGCCCTTAACGACTACTAAGAAGTGCTGTCAAGCCTCCTCTCCTCCACCCCTGCACCTGGCCCACCAATCCTCACAAATCTCAGAAGGACTTTGCCTCAACTCCCCAGGAGGGGGTGGCACCAGAATGAGCGCTTCGCATTTCAGTGCTCACATGTGGACGTGGATGCAGCTGGCTGATAGGGCTGGAGAAAGACAGCCTGTGACCTGTCTAATGGATGGGTTACTGTGCCTCCGAAACCAAGTAGCAGCCTGGAACCTGTCTCTCCCTAGGGCTATCTGCCCCATGGAATGGCAGGACGCCTGAGAACCCCTCCCTACTGCTTACCCACACTTGGGTCAGGCCTTCTAAGCTGCTATCTCTCCAATCTACTATGTCCAGAGACTCTTGTTCTTTAGGAATTCCTGAGTCTCCATCACAGAAAGCTAGCAAGCTGACCCTTGCTTGAGGTCAAATACGCTAAAGGGCATGTGAGTAACCTCTAGGCAACCTCTAAACCTCTAATGATTACCAACCACCCTACGAATCAGTAACAGTGGCAAAACATGAAGAAAAACCTGATATTTGACATATGAATTCTACTGAACAAAAAATATAAAATGTTTCAAAGAGCTATATCTTCCCCCTTAGGAATCTGCATCTCTTTTGTAGATAATGGATCTCCCTGAAAGCAATAGCAGTCCACAACACCTGCCTTTTTAAGTCATCAACTTCATGAAAACACGACACTTGTGAAAGCCCTCTGAAAAGGGGGGCAATACTGCAAAACAAACATCCACCCAATACTTACAGTGTTTCTTCACATCTCTTCACAAAGTAAGTTAAAAGCCACACCACTTCATCCAGCAGAGCGCCCCACCACTGAACAAGAGAGCTCACCTCTAGCCTAAAATCCTCAGTAAAAACTAGTTACGTGAGCACCCTCTGCTGGCGCTGATGAGAACCGAACTCACCTGCATGAGCTCTGCGCGGACTGGCTGAATGTGGTCGTAGAGGAAATCCGGCTGCAGGTTGTCCACGCACAACTCTAGAGTCCTCAGGCCCTGGCTGACCAATGTCTGAGAGCCATTGAGGGCAGACACCAGGGGATCCATCAACATGGGTAGATAGGGCAAGAGAGAGCTCAGCCGTACAGGCCGTGAGACACAGCTCCACAAACAGGTCCTTCATATGCTGCTTATGCAGGCCGCTCTGCAGCATGTTCAATCCTAACAACAGGATGTAAGGCCGTCAGAGGGGGAAGGTACCTCCCAGACACAAGGCAAAATAACTGTACAAAATAACTGGTACACCCTTATTGTAAACGTCAGCATGAGGACAGGAAGATCGTCCGTGCCTTATAACCTGCCTTCACTAAACCTGTTCTGTAACTGCATCTGTGATCCCCACTCCTGTCTGCTGTATTTCTTGTGACAATAGACAGCTGCCTATAATTATAATATTATGCCCCTATAATATAAATAGTATACTTCAATCTTTTAAAAATTGTGTTATACTATTAATAAGCCCAATCTAAAGATACTTTATGATATGATGAGTTCATCTCGAGTTTGAGGTTTACAACCTTACATCTTTTTTCAAGTTCCTAGAAGACCAGTTGATGTCTATACCCTAAAATAAACATTTTTCTAAAACTCCACTTTTGTTTTTTATAGAGAAACCTTCTCCTTACAAAGTCAATCTCCCCACTCTTCATGAGGGTGACCAAGTATTCACTGAGCTCCTTCCGAGCTGAGACAAGTCAGATCAGGACCACTCACAGAGCACTTACAGACGAGCCAAAAAGAAAAGCACACAGCAATGGACCCAAACATGGTGGGTCCCAGGTAATACAGGCCAAAGAGAGCTCAGGAAAGAGGAGTCATCGAGGAAGGCATCACAGCACAAGGACAACGTGAGGGAAAGGTTAAGTTCTCAGAAGGGGACCCACCTGAACAAAACTAGGTGGGAGATGAGCTTGGAGACAGCAGAGAGCACACAGAAGGAGACCAGCCTGATCAGAGCCGAGGTTCAGGCTGAGGGATGACTGGGGATGGGGTTAAACCCGGACAATGAAGCCTGACTATGGGCTATCTTAAGCATCCTGCCCAGTAGACTTCTGGCCACGCTACATTCAATATATCCAAATATTTCCCAGTTGTCTCTGGATGTACTATATTGTAAATGGCTTCTCTTTAAAGAATTTGCAAAACTACAGACAATTAAATTCCTTGCCAAGATGCCAAGAGCTTGCCCTTACCACCCCACCCCCGTCCCGCCGAAGAAAAGAGTCCTACAATAGTGTTTCTAATCACTTCACACCCATAAACATTCAATGGACTCAAGATTCCCCTTCACTCTGTATCTTGAAAGCATAGCTAAGTATACAGGAATTATAGGATTCTGGTTGTGTAAATTAGTAACTAAATAAAAACAAACTTTTAAATCAGCTTTCTGACTTGCTTTTCCCTTCTAATTCTCTTTCAATCGAAGGATTCCTGATCTCACAAAACCATTAGAAACAACTTTCTTGCTAGACTTGCTTACCAAATGCTATAAAAATGATATAAAAACTGGGTAACTAAAACCTTCCAACTCCAACTCAACTCTGAAGGGATAGCCCAGCCCTGAACAGGGGGCTCCCTTCAAAGTCCCACTGCCACTAAAGAGAGCAGGACATGGGGACAAGCGCGCACGCACACACATACACTCTCTCTCTCTCTCTCTCTCTCTCTCTCTCTCTCAGGGGAACATGCACATATCCCCACTCACCACGACCTTCACTGGGTGCAGAGGATGAACCCCAGCAACCAAGGGCAGCCAGACTCAGGCATGTGAACAAGACTAAAAAGCAACCAAAGTTATTGCTCTGACCTTGCAAGAGGTTTGGAAGGAGAGGCAAAAATTCCTGATACAGGAGATCGTGGCTACCTCCCCCAATGGAGCGGAACAGGGCCCGGAGCAGCAGGAAGTAGTTATAGGGCTCTTTGGCAGTCTGTGCGAGTTCCATTGAGCTGTTCACAATCTTGTGCAAGTGAGGCTGCAGGGGGAGAGAAGACAGGTTAGGAGGCTCTACGTGAGAAGGGTCCACACCCTCACAGAACTGTGCCAAACATCCGATGCAACCAGACAGAAATGGAAGATAACTGACAAATTTATTCCAAAAGGTAAACAAAACAAGAACTTTCCAACCTTTGACTCAAATTAATTTCTCTTAATATGTATGTTGGTTTCTACCAGTTTGCTTGAGAGAACATTTAATATGTTCCTATCTTACTACGTGCTTATATGATGTGAAAAGATGACACTGAAGCAAATACTAAGTCTGCCAGCTCTGCAGTTCTTACAAATACGGCCGCTCCTTCATAAGACCAAACAAACAAGATGAACGTAGCCTGCTTCCTGTAACAAGTAACCTAAAGAAACGAAACTCCACTGTCAATAAAATACGATGTAAGCAAAAGCCTCAAAAGACATTTAAGATTATAAGGTTTTGGAAGTTTTGGTCAAAAAAATAGATATTTCTTTAATAAAAAGCACTTTATTAGCTTATAATAACATTTTAAAATAGACTAGCTTTTTATCTATATTTCAAATCCTGGTTCTGATATGTGACAGTTTTAAGTTTAAGACGTCATTTTTTTGCAGGTGTATTTAAAGTATATGAACTGCTGGTATAGTCACTGATACAGTTCAAACTTATTATTGTATATGGCATGATATATTTATTCTGCAAATAAATCACTGTATATATTTTCTCTTGACAAAAAGTTCTCTGAATTTGTCTGAATATTTTCTTGAATATATGACATTAGGTTTCACTGTTTTTGTTGTTCTATACAGATGTATCTAACGTTAGCACAAACTGATTTCAGATACCAAGTTATGTGGACATCAATTATACGTACTTTTTTTAAAAAGTTAAGTATGTTCCTTTATATTAACACTAAGTAATGTTAGGGTTATTAGTAACTGATTACTGTATAACTGAAAAAACTGAGGAAACCATCACATAAAAGCACAGATTCTGTTGCTTTTTATCACTTCTGTACTTTTATTATTTACAAAAAAAATGGATCTTGTTTACATCTTCAAAATCTCCCCATGTGAAACATCTCTCTTCAAACTCAACTGGTGATAATATTGTTTTCTATAGGAATTAAAGTATTTTACCATAAGCAGAAATAAATGTTTATAAGGCTTTTGTCCTGTCATCTGTTACTTTTAATGGGTGATATGACTAAGAGCAGGTTTTTAGCCATTTTCTAGAATCAAATAATTGATGGATCAAATTTTACAGGATCAGTCACCTATAAAAACATGAGACACAGTCCTCCGACACAATCATAATTAAGAAACACAAAATGGTTAGAATATTTAACTTAAAGTAGAAAAAATAAACGGTCCTGAAATGGGATGTTTACGTGCTGCCACAGAGACTATGGACACACAGAAGAAACAAAGGTAAGTGGAAGACAGCTGACACGGCTCGTCGGATTTGCGGGGTAACTGAAGACACTTCTTCCCTTCTATGTCCTTCTGCACCACTCAGTTTTTAAAATAAGGACACTGTTCTCCTAATTTCACTTTACGATCCAGAAAAAGAAATTGAATTGTTAAAAAATTAGTGATGGGAACACTAAACCCAATGCTACCGTAAGAGTTCTGAAGTTTCCATTTTAAATTACCAAGTAAACTGAGCTCTGCTTAGAAATACATAAAAAGTTTTTCACACATGGCCCTTATTTGTTGCAAATACTTTATTAAAAAGTGAAAACAGGGAATATGTCAGAAACATGGCAGAGTGAGAGACGTCCCAGGATCTCTCCCCTTGAAGCAACATTAAGCTGAACATATAAAACCCAACAAAAAATACCCAGCATGTCTGAGTGTGGGATCTGTACATAAGATCAGAACCCCAAATGTCGGGTGGTGGACTAGGAGAAATAAAGAAGCTGCCTCTTGCAGCCGCCAGAGCTCCCTGCAGGAGGAGAGGGAGGGGAGAAGGTGTGACGAGTTCCCTGAACAGCCCTCCCTGGGAAAGCAGTGAGCTCCTATGGCTGGCAGCAGGGCCTGGTCATCAGGGCACAAAGCAGAGAAGCAGGGATGCCAGAGAAACAACAGTTGAGTTTTACCAGCTGCAGTTACAAAACCGAGGCTAAGCCACAGCTCCCAACCCCAAACCCAAAGGCCCCTCCCGCACATCCTCTGAGACTGAACAACACAGAGCCCCAGGGGAATGAGTAAATGCTACTGAAACTGTTGCTAATATTGACAGGTAATGAGATCACCAGTAGTGAGCATGATTAAACATCTATAAGAAAAAAAAAGTATTAAGGCTTTATACAAAGCAGGTATCCAAGAGGCTTAGACACCATCTACTAGAAACCAAAAGAAAAATGCCTTCTTTGCAACAGACTAAACAGAGACCTTTATATAATAAATCTTCTCTCTGGGGAGGGAGAGGGGAGCAGAATACACTTCCATTAATGCCCAGGAGGAGAAATAATCCATTAAACACCATAAACAACCAAGGTGACAAAGCACCTCAGAAAGAGAAAAATCTCCAGAAAATAAGCTTACAGACATAGAAATATGTGACTTAAATGACCAAGAATTCAGGATAGTACTGCTGAAAAAACTCAATGAGTTCCAAAAGGAGTCATATCGACAATTTCAGAAACAGAAAAAACAACTAGATGAGCAGAATAGTTCTTTAGCAAGGAGATTAAAGGCCTCAAAAAGAACCGAACAGACCTTCTGGAGATAAAGAACACACTACAAGAGTTGAAAAATGAAATAACAAGCTTGGGAAATAGAGTCGACCAAATGGAGGAAAGGATCAGTGGTATCGAAGACAGAAATCTAGAAATAAATCAGAAGGAAGAAGAGAGAAACCAAACAATGAAAAATAATGAAACAAATACAAGAAATAGTTGATATCATCAGAGAGTGAAACATAAGAATGAGAATTCTCGAAGGGGAGAAAAAGGAGCAGAGATTAGAAAGCATTTTCAGACAAATAGTAGATGAGAATTTCCCAAATCTAAGGAATGAGCTGGAGCTTGGAACTCAAGAAGTCAATAGAACACCCATTATCTCAACTCAAAAAGGCCTTCACCAAGACACATGTATTAAAATTACAAAAATCAATAACAAAGACAGAATTCTCAGGGCAGCCAAGGAGAAGAAAACGGTAACTTATAAAGGAAAACCCATTAGATTATCATTGGAACTTCTCAGCACAAACCTTATAAGCCAGAAAGGAGTGAATCAAAGATTCCAACTATTAAGTGAAAGGAACTACCAGCCTAGAATAATGTAACCAGCTAAGCTCTCCTTTGGTTATAAAGGAGAAATAAAGACCTTTCCAGACATACAAAAATTGAGGGAATTCTCCACTACAAGGCCTGCACTACAGGAAAATACTGAAAGGGGTCAGTCAGGCTCACCTAAACAAATGACAAAAAAAAAAAAAAAAATACATAATTGGGAGTGAGGTGACTAGCAGGCTGATAGAAGCAGAAAAGTGCACCCTTACTAAAGAAACAGGGCATGATAAGCTTAAAAATAACGAGATTTGCTATAGTAAAATGGGATTGAAGGCATACATAGGGACAAACTGAGACAACAATGACTGAAAAGGGGAAAATTCAAAGATCCAAATTCACAAAGGGACAGAAATAAGGCACACTCAAAAGAAAAAAGTACGACTGATATATAAACTATCTTCTACATATTTGAATGGTGACCACACAACAGGGATTCAGAACTGAAGTATGTAACATAAAAAGAAGGACCAGAGGGAAAACCCACAAAGCCAACCAAAAAAAAGAAACAAACACAGGGACAAGGAAGCAATGGAAACACCGAATTACCAGAGAAAGCAAAAAATAAAATGGCTATAAGAAGACCTCATATTTCAATAATCACACTAAATGTAAATGGACTGAACTCACCAATAAAAAGGCACAGAGTTGCAGAATGGATCAAAAACAAAACCCAACCATATGCTGCCTCCAGGAGACACATCTCAGCTCCAAAGACAAATATAGACTCAAAGTGAAAGGGTGGAAAATGATATTTCAAGCAAATGGCATTCAGAGAAAAGTGGGAGTAGCAGTACTAATATCAGACAAAATAGACTTCAAAAAAAAAGTAAAGAAGATACTGAGGGACACTTCATAATGATAAAGGGAATCATGTACCAAGAAGACATAACACTTATTAATATCTATGCTCCCAATCAGGGAGCCCCAAAATATGTAAAGCAATTACTAACAGAACTAAAGGGAGAAACAGACCAAAACATTATCATAGTAGGGGACCTAAATACCCCACTGTTGGATATGGACAGATCATCCAAACAGAAAATCAATAAGGAAATAACATCCTTAAATGACACATTAGACCAACTGGACATAATTGACATTTACAGAGCCTTCCATCCCAAACAGCTGCTTATGCATT
Source organism: Eonycteris spelaea (assembly GCA_003508835.1). NCBI lineage: Eukaryota > Metazoa > Chordata > Mammalia > Chiroptera > Pteropodidae > Eonycteris > Eonycteris spelaea. Next base: position 1,232,000 of record PUFA01000196.1, read on the forward strand.
CTTCTCTAGTGCACATGGAACATTCTCAAGAATTGACCACATACTGGGACACAGAGATAGCCTCAACAAATATAAGAGGGTTGAAATCATACCAAACCATATTCTCTGATCATAATGCTTTGAAACTAGAGATAACTGCAAAAAGAAAGCAGGAAGAACCACAAATACATGGAGATTAAAAACATGCTACTGAAGAATAACTGGGTCAGAGAAGAAATAAAAGAGAGATCAAGAGATACATAGAAATGAATGATAATGATAGTACAACATATCAAAACTTTTGGGAATGCAAAAGCGTCATAAGAGGAAAGTTCATTCATTACAGGCCTACTCCAAAACAAGAATGAGCCCAAATAAACAACCTAATGCTTCATCTTAAAAAACTAGAAAAGGAAGAACAAATGAAGCCTAAAGTCAGCAGAGGAAGAAAAATAATCAAAATTAGAGCAGAAATAAATGAAATTGAAAACAAAAAAACAATAGAAAAAATAAATGCAACAAAGAGCTGGTTCTTTGAGAAGGTTAATAAAATTGACAAACCCTGGCTAGACTAAAGAAAAAGAGAAAAAACACAAATAAACAAAATCAGAGGTGAAAAGGGAAATTACGACAGCACTGCAGAAATACAAGGTCACAAGAATACTATGAAAAAGTATATAACACCAAATTTAATAACCTAGAAGAAATGGACCAAGTACTTAGAAAAATACAACCTTCCTAGACTGAATCAAGAACTGGAAAATCTAAATAGACGATCATCAAGTATGGAAATTGAAACAATCATCAAAAACCTACCAAAAAGTAAAAGTCCAGGACCAGATGGCTTCACCAGTGAATTCTACCAAACATTCAAAGAAAGATTTAATACCTATTCTCCTCAAACTCTTCCAAAAAATCAAAGAGGAGGCAATACTTCCCAACTCATTTTATGGGCCAATATTACCTGATACCAAAACCTGGTAAAGATAACACAAAAAAAGAAAACTACACCAATATCTCTCATGAACACAGATGCAAAAATCCTAAATAAGATACTAGCGAACCAAATACAGCAAACATATTAAAAAGATTATACACCACGATCAAGTGGGCTTCATCCCAGGGCACAGGGATGGTTCAACATATGCAAATCGATTAATGTGATACACCACATAAACAAATTAAAAATAAAAATCATATGATCATATCAATAGATGCAGAAAAAGCCTTCGACAAGATACAGCATCCATTTATGATCAAAACACTTAACAAAATGTAGTATAGAAAAAAGTACCTTAACATAATAAAAGGCCATATATGAAAACCCTCAGCCAACATTATACTTAATGGTGAAAAACTAAAAACCTTCCCTCTAAGATCAGGAACAAGGCAAGGCTGTCCACTATCACCACTGTTATTCAATATAACATTGGAGGTCCTAGCAAGTGCAATCAGGCAAGAGAAAGATATAAAAGGCATCCAAATAGGAAATGAAGAAGTCAAACTGTCACTATTTGCAGATGACATGATTCTCTATATAGAAAACCCTAAAGACTCCCAAGAACACTACTAGAAACAATAAGCAAATACAGTAAAGTTCTGGATACAAAATCAACGTTCAAAAATCCATAGTGTTCCTACTCTAATAATGAAGTCAGAAAAAGAAGTGGAAAAAATAATTCCTTTTGCAATTGCAACAAAAAAAAATACCTAGGAATAAATTAAAAACATGTGAAGGACCTATATAATGAAAACTATAAGACCCTATTAAAAGAAATCGAAGAAGATACAAAGAAATGGAAAGATATTCCATGTTCTTGGATTGGAAGAATCAACATAGTTAAAATATGACCATATTACCAAAAGCATTATACAGATTTAATGCAATCCCTCATCAAAAATGTTGATCAGCATTTTTAAAAGCAATGGCAAAAAAATCATCAGATTTGTATGGAAAGCACAAAAGACCCCAAATTGCCAAAGCCATCTGAGAAAAAAGAATGAGGCTAGAGGATCACTCTGCCTGACTTCAAATTATACTACAAAGCGACAGTAATCAAAACGGCATGGTATTGGCAGAAAAACAGATACACGAACCATGGAACAGAATCAAGAGCCCAGAAATAAACCCATAGTTATATGGGCAAATAATTTTCGACAAAAAGCCAAAAACATACAGTGGAGAAAGGAAAGCCTCTTCAAATAAATGGTGCTGGGAAAACTGGAAAAGCCACCTGCAAAAGAATGAAACTAGACTGTTGTCTATCACCACACACCAAAATTAACTCAAAATGGATTAAGGACCTGAATATAAGACCTGAAACAATAAAATGCATAGAAGAAAACATAGAAACTAAACTCAAGGACCTTGGACTTAAAAGAGGATTTTATAAATTTGACTCAAAGCAAGGGAATAAAAGCAAAATAAATGAATGGGACTACATCAACTAAAAGCTTCTGCTCAGCAAAAGAAACCATCAACAAGGTAAGAGACAACCATCTGAATGGAAACATATATTTGCAAGCAACACCCAACATAAGGGCTAATATCCAAAATTACAAAGAACTCAGTAACAAACAAAAAAAAAAACAAATGATCCAATCAAAAAATGGGCAGGGACCTGAACAGACACTTCTCCCTAAGAACATGCAAATGGCCAACAAATATATGAAAAGATGCTCAACACTGCTAGCTATTAGAAATGCAAATCAAAACCACAATGAGATACCATCTCACACCTTAGAATAGCTATAATAACAACACAAGTAATAACAAATATTGGAGAGGATGTGGAGAATAAGAACCCTCACACACACTGCTGGTGGGACTGCAAACTGGTATGGCCACTATGGAAAACAGTATGGAGGTTCCTCAAAAAACTAAGAATTGATAACCATATGATCAGCAATCCCTCTACTGGGTATTTACCCCAAAGACTTGAAAACTCATATCCAAAAAGATATTTGCACACCAATGTTCATAGCAGCATTATTCACAGTGGCCAGGACATGGGAAGCAACAAAGTGTCCTACGATAGATGATTGGATAAAGAAGCTGTAGTACATATATACAATGGAATATTACTCAGCCATAAGAGAAGATGAAATACTGCCATTTGCAACAACATGGATGGACCTTGAATAATCCTACTAAGTGAAATAAACCAGGACAGAAAAAAGTTGAAAGTCACATGAACATTACTATATGTGGGCTAAACATAAAAGCAACAAAATGAACAAGACGAACAGATTCATGGGCACGGACAAACAGACTAGTGGTTACCAGAGGGAGGAGAGGAGGAGGAGGTAGACAAGGAAATAAAATTAAATCATTTCTTCAATAAAAAATAAATAAATAAAATTGTGTTGGCAAAAAAAAGAAAGAAAAAAATTGAAAAACAGGAATTCAACAACAAGCCCTGAACAAAGCACTACTGGGTCTGAAAGAGCTTTACCTTCAGCATTTGTTCATTTTCAAGCTGCAAAGAGGGAAACTGATCCAAAGACCAGCTTAAACAGCTTGAGGTATAGTTGGAGAGCTCCACATTGGGCCCATTTCTGGCAGGCGGTCAAGGAGATATTCCACCAGATTGTAGCAAACAGAGCAGGAGTTAGTAGGATTCGCCAAGAAGTAATTGCAACAATCTGTCAACACAAGAAAAAGAATGTGACAAAAATCATCCCTTCCTCAAAGCAGCTTTAAAAGTAATGAACTTTCCAAAAAATACAAATCAAACTGTCATTGGACTCTAAAAAAATTACCCACCAAAGGAAAAAAATGAAATAGATTTCACTGAGCCTTGAGTGGAACAATCCAATTCATGTACTTAATTCTGGTATTTTATCCTTACCATGAAATACCAAGTTGCCTACACTAACGCATATTTAATTTGCTACTAATGAAAAGAAACTGGTCCAAAGCATCTTGACTTCTGAAAAAAGAAAAATTTGCATGTTTTGGCCTAATATTTCTCTACATTTTCTCAAGTACTCCTTACAACATAATATTTCAAAATCCTCAAAAATAAATCAAATACCAAGAATTCAACACAGAACAAGGAATTTTATACTTAATGTGAAAAGCGTTTAAGAAAGGATTTTATACCTGAAGAGCATAATTCTTTGAGAGTATATTCTTTCCACCATGTAAGGGACTGTAGTTTTGAAAGATTTCTTTAAATGTTAAGGGATTCATCATGTGAAAACACCAGCGAAGTGTTCAATACCATCCTTCTCTTCTTCATTCTTAACTGTCTGGCAGTTTGCCACTCGGAATGTATGTTTGCCCATTTCCTGCTATCTGGACCTAGCACAGAAAAAAAAAAAAAAAGCAGGCATTAAAACAGAACATCTCTGAATAATTCCATTACCTAAGCAGATCATTTACTTGAAAACAGACGCACTTGAATTGATAATGTCCCCCTAAAATCTTTTAAATTCTATATTTTTAATTTGGAAAATAATTTTTTTAACAACTGTTAGCTCTTCCAAAAAGGAACAAGTTTCAGCAAACTTAAATCTTGTTTCTATTTGCACTCCATTTTATCCATCTCCCCACAAAATACACACAGTGACAAGAAGTCTCACCATAAACGCAATGTGCTGTGCTACAGAACAAAAGCAAATCGGGGACGATACGAATACCGTATACCATCCAAATGAGAGGTGTCTCAAGACCCGTGCCCATCACCAGGCATCTCGACTCTAAGAGGTGATTTCTATACTCAGATTGATCTGCGGGCACTTCCTTACCTGATAAATATCCAAAGCCATGCATTGCGTACTTCACAAGTTTTATGTAAATCTGAGTTTCTTGGGCTGTAACTGCTTGTTGGAATGAACTGAGCTTCTGGAAAGAGACAGTATAGTTAAGTTTATACAAAAAAACCCACTGTGAAAAACAACTTGTATTGAAAAAAATTCAAGAGCAGAATTACCACCAGGTGCTTTACATGACGTTATACCCCCACGTGATTGTCTTGACACCACAGACCAAAGTTTTTACCAAACTTCGGCAATCTGTGACTGGAATGTTTGCTTGTCCTCCTTGTCCTTTTCTCCTTGCTTCTCAAAGGGAGCGTACAGCAGGGCTGGGGTCACAGGGGTGCGGGGTGGGGGAGGGGGTGGAGGCGGGGCTGGGTGGGAACAGGGCTGGGGAAGGGCAGGCCTGGAGCTGCGATGGCAGCGGGCACCCCGGGCAGGGCTGCTTCCACGGCTCCAAGTTCTGACTGGGCTTGCACTTCTTAAAAAATGGCAGAGAGCTGGTACCGAGCAATGGTGTGGAATTTTGAGAACAAAAAACCTATAAGAGAAAGGGAGGGGGAAGACAAAATCATTGCTCTTCCACAGGCCAAAAACCTTTGCAGAGGCAGGACAAGAAAATCTCCCTGAAACCACATGCTGAAATAATTCTGCTTCATATAAATCAGAAAATGCACTGTATTTTCCCCTCCAGTAACTTACAGATGATGACTATCTCCACCGCCCTGGAAGAATCCACTCAGGATAGTCTGGGTGACTGGCCTGAAAGCAAGGCCGCAGAATCCAACCGGACTGCTCTACGGTCCACTCTACAGTCCGCTGGTGCAGGATCACACTGTACCCCTAACCCACAATCCAACTGGGAACCTGTGCAGAGATCGTTCACAGCTAACTGGGCACTTTGCTTATACAGTGCCCCAGGGGCTTGTTGGAACTGTAACTAAGAGGTCTCATGCACTGGTTTTACTTATCTCCACAAGAACCCTCCAAAGAGACACTGAATTATCCCTAGTCGGAAAGAGGAAACCAGCACAGAGAAGTGTAAGCACCCCGCCAAGACACATTGGCTAATGAATGGCAGCAGGGGTTTGAACCCAGGTGGTCTAAGCCTGGGTTCACTTGGCAACACGGCAGCCCACAAACTTGCCAGTCAGCACAGGTACAAGTTTAGCAGCATGCGGGGCCTCTCAGGCAGCCTAAGCTACCTCTAGCATCCGCATTCAGGACATCCCTCCCGTTGCCGCTCTCCTGCTCACTCTTGGAGCGGATGCAGTTCCACCAGGTTCAGCAGGAGCTTGCAGGGACATGGTCTGGATGCTGCTGGGCAGGGACTCATCATCGATGTTCTTGGCGAAGAAGCTGGACGGCGAGGGAGAGTCGCTGAGGGGCAGATGCTACGGACGTGATGCACCAGGTCGGCCAGTGTTGCTGTAGGCGAGGGGCCTGCGGGCAAGAGAGCTCTGCTAGTGCGTGTCGCAACATCCCCACAGGGCCACATCTGCAGGCCACTGTTTCAACCATGCCCTGACCAGGAACACCACCTTGGTGTTGTGGGATGGCATGTCAGGGCCACGCTTTATATGGTTCCAGTTTTCCTCAGTGACACGATTAAAAGTCTAGTCTTGTGCTTAAATCTTACTATCCAAGGTCATGCATGTCACAGTAACACTGGCACATGACGTTAACATGAGAACAGAAATAATTACCAGCTCAATCATGCACTGACTGGGTTTTGTTGCTCAGAGATAAAAAAGTACGTCAATAATGATATACTAACGATTTTACAGAGATACCAAAAAAAAATGCCTGGGCTATCAAGTAATCTTCACTACATGTTTGAACACCTGCCACGTGCCAGACACTGACTGGGCTAGGCAGCAGGATACCACAGTGACCAAAGTAACAAGCTCCTGCCCTCAGAAGCTTATTTACAAGAGGGGACGTGCACACGTTAAGAAATAACCTGATACTACTTAATGTGAAAAATAATGTGATTAGCGCTACGAGAGATGGGAAAACAGCACCATGAGAGAGACCAGTGGGGGAACCACTCTTAGAATAGGATACCTAGCAATGCCCCTTTGAGGTGACACTGCTTCTGAGGGTATAAGGACAAATAGGGGCTATAGAGCAAAAGCCAGAGAAAATTCCAGAGAAGGAAATAGGAACGACAGGAGCCCCAAGTGGGAACTGCCTAGAGTAGCAAAGGAGCTAAGAAGCCTGTTGTGCTGCCCAGTCAAGGGTCTGGGTTTTTCCTTAAGGACAACAGAAAGCCATTGGAGGTTTCAAGGAGTGACATGATCAAGGTCCAACTTCAGGAAGCTCAACTCCAAGTTATACAAGAATGTCTTACGGTTTTATAACCGTTATTATGCAAACACAATAAATAGTCTACATCACATTCAAGTATTCTGCATATTTTAAAAAAACACTCATTACCTAATGTTTGATTCACAATGTAAAAGATGTCTTAATTTCTCCTTGAGAATTTAAATATGCCATGATCACAACTAACATTTACCTTACGCACTGTAAAATGCATAAGAAGAAATAAAAGCTAGAAGGAAATATACCAAAATAGCATCCATTTACTTGAGCTCCTTGTGCAAAACCAAAAGTTTTTCTTTCCTTCTTTCTTCTTGGAAGGTTATCAAAAATATTATTTATATAAAAAAGATTCACTTTATAAAAATTCAAAAAATCCTAACTTCTAGTCAGATAGTTTACCTACAGACTGAAATCAAAAATACTGATTTTCCCCTTTAAGCTAAGGCACAAAAAGCGCAATCTATGGCATTTCCAAAAATTTTGCAATTCTAAAATCCAAATGGTAGTGAAGCCCAACAGCCGATGTTTGCTGAAATACTCATAATATAGCTCATTAAGATAAAGTGCAGGGAATCCTGCCCCTCGCATTTAATCAATCCGCATATCATGGGTTAATCTCATACCTGAGAGTCTCACGAGCAGTATATCCTGAACCAATGAGTATGGATTTCATCAAACAGCTTGTCCATGCAAGGAATGAACTCTAGAACACACAAACATCCATTACACATTTCCCAAACTAAACCAATCACATTTATTTAACAGTACTTAGCAGTAGCCAATCTATAGTCAATTAGCGCTCCAGATCTGAAAAGGAGAAAAGCAACTATAGCGTGTTTTAGTCAAAGACACTGGCTTTGATAAGCAACCTGCTGACAAAAAATGCAGATCGGATCACATTCAACATCAGAATAAACTAAGAAAAAGAAAAAGTAAGCTTCATGTTCCCTCGCAGGGAACCTGCCCCCCGATATTTCACTGGAGTCATAGTCCATCATCCTTAAAAGCTGCCACCATCACCTAAAACCCAATCTGTAGAAGGGTCAGTATCTCCTAAATGCCCCTTTATCACTGCCCTGAATTCACTCTTAAATATTTTATGGTTAGTCACTATAGAGGAAATTAGGATACTTTCTCTACATAAATTATAAAATGTCTAGGGAATTTTAGTGTTTCTCATTGGCACAGGTCCCCAGTTAGGGGTCCCAAGCTCCCAGATGAAATTGACTGAGAAAACTCACGGAGCCTCCTCTGTCCTCTAGTCCTGCAACGGAACTATCACCAAACCTCCTCTCTCTCCCCTGTAGGCCTGAGACCTAATAGGAGTAGAAAAACCTGGTCTCTCCTCAGGACAATTCCCATTTCTGAGGGATGTTACAGACAGGTGGCAACTGCATTTTCTAGGCCCCTATTTCCACACACCCTCGGGAAACTTCTGGCCACAAATATCAAAGGACGATTAGATTCTGAAACAAGCCCTGACATTATGGCAGCTTCAGGTAAGTAAATAAAGTACACCCTTCACCAGCAATCAAACTACTGAGGGTCAAAGATAGAAAAGAAATGCATTACACTGGAAAGACGCGAAGCATATCTCTGGTTAACTCCCAAAGCAGAGGCAGCCAAAAGAGAAGTCCCAAATGAGAGAAGCAACGGGCAGTCCCTCGGGAGGTTCAGAGGAGGGAACATGCCTGGGCTATCCTCAGTGAGATGGCCAAGAGGAAAGACACACAGAAGGAAAGATTGCAAAGGCTCAGACACCAAATGCTGGAGGGCTGGCTAGAGGATGAGTAAATATTCAAGAGAAGGATAAGAAATGAAGTTTGACAGCACTGTCATGTCCTCCACAAGACAGAAATCAAGAATCTTTAGAACAATGGCAACTCTGTTAAGCCATCAGGTTTTCTCGAATAATTGCTCTTCAGAATTAAGCAAAAATGAGTTACCATTTGATATTATCTGAGATGCCGAAAAAGTCAGGCTATGTGAAATGCTTGTGGATATATAAGTTAACTACATGGCATACATTTTTTGTATTTTATAATAATTGTAGTTAACATTTAACGTGATTCCTTAAATGTTTCTTTTCAACATAAATGTTTTTGAGAGTGGATGCTTGATCTATTTAAGTCCAGAAACCACTACGGCCTTCAAAACAAAGTAACCTAAAAGCTGAATTTAACAAGTCTAACATGACCAACCCCTGGAGAGCTCCAGCTGACCCCTGTGGAGCGGAGTTTGAACAAGACAGGAAACAAGCCTTATGGCCTCAAAAGAGGATCTAGTCGTGCGGGATGGAAAGCATGAGAATGGTTTTTCATCTTCAGCACTTCAACAAGGAGCTCCTGCTACACAGCTCCCCAGACGCCCCTCTCCAACAGTCCTTATGACTCGAATGGCAGGAAAGAATGGAAAGTTTATCTGAGGATGGTACTCCAGGGCACAACCCAACCACTTCAGTGAATTTAAAATGTTCCATATATAAAACTGTTCTATTTGGACATTGTTCAGAGATGAACACACAGGAAAAGCCATAAACAGCAAAGGTGGCCGTCACCAGACAAGTGCAATGGCCATCACGCACTGGAGGCGAGTGGGGCTGTGAGCGCCAGCAGTGCTCAAGTTCTCCACCTGGGTGACGCTCACACTCGTGTCTGCTCTGTAATTTTGGTGAAATTATACATTTCTTTTGTGCACTTTATATGTGTTTACGTTTCAAAAAAAAAGTTTTAAGTATAATTCCTTTCAGCTATATCCGCATACTAGAAACACTACAATTATTATTTAAAAAAGCACAAAAATATGTGGGCTCGACAATTCAAGTGTAAGGTAAACACTCAAACTGTACTCTTCTTTTTCATATTTAAAAAACTAGATAAGTAAGCCCAAAATAGTTTACATATGCTCTGATTTACAAAACATTTAATATTGAAAAATTACTGAGGGAAATGATTATTATCTCAAAACAATCAGGATGTAACTTCAACCTAACATTTGGACATACCTAATATAAGAAGTATTAAAATTAGAGAGAGGAGGGGGAAAGTAGCGGAAGGTATAAGGTGGTCAAATATGTGGTTGACAGAAAGAAATCTAATTATAGGCGGTGAACACACAATGCAATATTTATATATGCCTTACTGTTGAATTGTACACCTGAAACTTACTGGATTTTGTTAACCATGTCACAATAAAAAGAGATAAATTTTTTTTTAAGTATTAAAATTATAAATCAGAAAGCAAATGGTTATTGCAATTTAAAAAGATTTATAGTCAAAAGGCAGAAAAGTACAAGGGATGTAAAACATAAGCTATGCTAAGGAAATTACCAAATTATGAGATTTGAGACGAGAAAGGGAGAACGCTGGTGGAGGCAGGGACAGGGAAGGCAGAGAGGCAGAGAAAGATGGGGAAATAAATCCAAGACGGCAATAAAGGACAAGTTAAGCCTAAAATACTTGAGCACTGGGGGCGAGCAAAAGACTCCACATGACAATGGCATGTCAGGCAGAGGACATCTACGTCATCTTGCCGCTACCCAGGTCAACAGACACGCTTCGTAGGTGGGTTCCCTTAATAAACTCTTGATGTACCACAACAAATAAATGGGATGTCAGCATAGTCCCACCCCCAAAGACGTGGATGGGACTCATGACAGACAAGACGGACATACGGTTCCTTAGCTCTGTCGTGAGGATGTGCTTCGCAGCAATCAGAAGCTCCTTTCTGAGGTGTGCAGTCTCCGCTGGGCAATTTGAAAGTAACTGCAAACATTCCTTTTACCATCTGCTGAGAGTATTTAGTCACTAACTCCTAAAAAATAAGAGGAAACAACACAGTTAATACTGACTGGTAGGTGTTATGAAAAACCTCAATTTAAGGAACATTCTGAAAAATTCAATAAGATTAAGCTTGGCTCAAAGGACACTCAGAAAATAGGCCAAATAAAACAGATGTTATACAAAAAGTTTTAAGCTTTTGTGTGTGCACATATTGCACACTGGAAGGGTGGGTGGCAGCATAAATTAGAATTTCTTTTACATAATTGGATTATGGGTGTCTTCTTGTATTTTTCTAAATCTTCCAACTTTTAATAATGAATATATACTACTTTATTAGGAAAAGGAAGAAGTAAATATTGAAATTTTTAAAAATATTCTTTACTTAGTCATCCATTAATGCAATTTCTGAATGATACCAGAGGCACCTAATCGACTCAGAATAAGCTATAATCACAATCTCCTTGTGAGGTGTTTAGGAAGGCAATTCACCATCATAACTTAAGGTGACTAAAATATTAAGGGGTACCTAATTCAGATTTTTTAAATCAAATGTTCCATTTTCAGTGTTTGCTAGGGTCTGACGGTGGGAGGAGGAAGTCAACTTAAATATATAAAGGGAATTGGCGAGAAGGTGATGAAAATGTTCTATACTTTGATATGTTGGTGTGTTACCAACTATATAATTTATCAATTCATAGACCTATTTACCTACAAAAGATTAACTTAATTGCATATAAATTACATGCCAGGAAACCTGACTTAAAACAAAAGTCAATGAACTTACCTGGTAAATTCTGATGATATAAGCTAAAAATGACAATGTTTTAATCTGAGCAGCAATAAAATCAGCATACAACTCCTTGTTGTAAAGCTTGTGCTGCCTGAATGAGAAGTGAATAAAATTTACATTAGCTCCAAACTCTTTAGTTAAAATTAATATTAATTAAAAGCCTATAATAATTACTGAGTCCCAAAGTTTGACTTCTACACAGACCAGAACATAGTGACAACAAAAAACACTCTACACTTTAATGCAGTTCCAAACGACATAAAGGGTTTAGAGGCATAAAGTAAGCAGGTCTCCAAGCCATTCCACAGCAATTACAATGTGCATTCCCACAAAGCCTCTCATCCAGCCAACAGCAAAGGGGACCTACTGCTCAGTGAAAGACCCCATGCTACAGACACAGGGTTGTTGGAGCTGATTTACCCCTCAGATCCTGCCCTCAAATGACTCAGCCAGATAGGCTGGCTACAAGTCAAGAAAGTACGTGATAAAGGTCTTAAGAGGGATGCTATAAAGTTGAAGGAAAAGCTTCACTGAGAAAGTTCAAGGATGACTACAGTTCCTAGTCAGTGATCAAGGGTGATGGGTGAGGAGAATGGAGTGAAGATATTCTAGCACTCATGCTAAAAGGACGGCAAGAACAAAGGCCTGAAAATGAGAAAGGCTTGGCGATCCCATAGCTACAAGTACAAGCAACTAGTGACAGATCTAACATTTAGAAGACATAAAAATCAAGGTGCTAGCTCATCTTTCAAAACTATGGAACTAGAATAACTATATAATCATCACTGAAATACAAGTTTAAAAAAATTTTTTTTAATGTGATTTTACCAAAATTTTATTACTTAAAATTTTCAGGTCTTACAAGTGACAACAGCGTTTTCACTTATAATTAAAGCACTGTGACAATCAGCTACATTGCTGTCCATAGAATTCTCACCTGGCTTGCGCGGATACCTGAATTGCAATGGTATTCATGATCAAGGCACAAATCAGCAACAACATTGTGGATATTTCAGTTTGTAGAGCTAAAAGCAAACATATCAGATTTTCATGCTTTTACATTCTGCTACAGTCAAAATAATTTGGCATATCAAAGAAATAACAGGAGTCATCGCATTAGAACACATGTGTATCATACTCATCTATTTGCCCAGATAAGTAGATGTAACTCTGTCATAAAATAAGAAAGCCCAAACCCAAGAAACTAATACACATACCTGATACATTAAAACACAATGATGGGCAATTCTGCCAACACTTTCAGAGAAAGAGATCCTCTTGGAATGATGGAATGCTATTAAAAGAAACAAACAGGACTTAAAATAGACTCAGTCAATCCCCACTATTGAGCATCATCCCACTGAAATAATCAGAACACTAACACATCTTTGTAAATATCTGGAGTGAAAGACCCAGACTACTTTGAAAACAAATACATAGAACTATATCATTTAATACAGAGGTTTTTTTATGTTTCCAACATAATCACCTGTAGTAAAAAAAACTTCAGGAAAATTTGTCAAAACAGAGAGATTCAAATCATCTGAGAAAACTTTATAAAGTTTACTTATATCAAAACAAGTACAAATTTACCCTTTTTTTCAAAGATATCTATAAAGAGAAATTTTTTACAATAAATATAGGAAAAATTAATGGTCTTAATAGATAAGAATTCATAAAACAAGTAAGGAAAATGTCAGACTCGAAATACAAATGGGCAATAGACAAGCAAAAAAAAGATGGATAAACAGAAAACAAGTTTCTAATTCAGGAAGAACAAAGAAATGAAATCTTTATTCAAAATGCAGTTTCTATTTATCCTAGCACAAATTAAACTTTCTGCAAAACCATTTAAATAAAACAAATATAGATGCTATTCCTAATTCAGTCATAAAAATATAGTAAAAGTTCACTACTGTTACTTATATGGCAGATACCACAAATACATTACTTGCAGAAAACACTAACGCTTCCATCACAGAAAATTCCACACGTTTTTCAGATATTGAAGGGAAAAATTAAGGCCAGAACAAAGATTCATGAACTTTCCTGTAGTCAGAAAACCAAGTGGTGGGGCTGGAACATCGTCCCAGAGCTGCTTGTCGCCAGAGCCCATGCTCTCAGGCACTGAACTACAGTTTATATGTTGTTTAAAGGGACTTCATTGATGCCACGCTAAGGACGGAAAGGACCCCACCCTGGCCAGCTGCTCCTTCCAACAGGTGATTCTGGATTTGCCCCACAATTTTATCTGTGTATCTCTGCATCAAGGATGAGCAGTTCACCTGCGCCACCTTGAGGCTGCACAGCAGAATCGGTGATGCTTCCTTATGCACACCCATTTGTTAATCTTAAATGCCTCCAAATGTTTAAGAAAAAAAAAACTTAAGTGGTCTAAAAAGTCAGTATTGCCTCAAAAAAAAAAAGTTGGTATCCATTTTTTCTTCTACCAAGTACAGAAGACATGAATAAAAACAAAGCAAAACTGAAAAAAACTTACTGTTCTCGTCTCACTGTCCTCACGCTCAGGATTGACCTTCACAGCAATGGTTGATCATACCAACCATCTCTGGGGGAGGGACTGTGTTCTCAGGGATCACCTGAGGGTTCTCAAAGTAGCGCGTTCTACATAAAAAGAACAGAAATCATGTTCCCTAAAGTCAAACACAGTATTTCTTAATAAAATACACCTGACACGTGGTGGAAAACACCAACTGGCTACGTGTTTATGCTGCACCAACCCCACAGCACTCAGGGACTCTTTTATCTAAGATCACGAAGACAACATGACAGAGACAACGTTCTCTACCTCCGAGAGCAGAAAACAAAAACGTGTCCTAGTATTTTCTGCAACTTCTTCCCGACTGAAAAAAGATGACATGCATGCTATGTGAGGTGGGGAGAATGGCCCCCACCCCTCGAATTCACTTTCCAGTCTTCTAAATAAAGATCAAAGATAGGAATAGAGGCAAAGCACAGAGGACATTTTTAAAGACCAGGAAGGACCTCATTCTCATCCTTAGTTCTCACTGGAATATGAATTTCACATTCAACAGGCAGCTTCTTATGAAAACTCTGGCCGAAATGGTAGGTGACATGACTTGGTACTCAGAATGTAATTGTTCTATACGTTATAACAAAAATCCTTAAAGTACAAAAGAGTCAATTTTACCATACGTTCATTTAAAAAATTAAGCATAAAAATCTTTAAAATAAAAACTAACATAAATTTATGCACAATAATATTTACCAAACATTATTTGTGATGGTTAAAGAATTTAAATTGGCAATACCAACAACAGGGAGATGGTCAAGGTACATGCACACGACAGTAAATTACAGAGGCCACTAAGAATTATGACTGCTGGAAAGAGTCTTGAAAGATGTTCCAAGCAGTAACAGCAGGTCCTTCTAACAAGCGAGACTAAAAGGGAGAAGAGATGTTCCTCTTCTATTCCACACACACTTATTTACACTGTCAGCATGCTTGAAAGAGTTCTTTCAATATAAAAAGAATTTTAATGATACAGAAAAATGCTGAAAGTATATACTACCCCCCAAAGAAAGGCTTCACAACTGTGAGCACGGCCATCTTTAAAAAGCACCACATGAAAAACACAAAGCAAAACAGTGTCAAAGATTACTTACAAGTGAGAGAATGATAATTTTGCAAAATTTCTATAATATGTTGCTTTTATATCAAAAATAAAATATTTAATATAAACAGTGAAACCAGAATTTTAAATAGCTGACTTATCAATCTAGATTTTAATTTTGACCATGATAAACATTCCCATTCTCAAATTAGCATTCCCCAATTATCCTTAAACTCAAGTGCTCTGAAGTCCTTTTAGATGAAGTAACAAATAAATATAAATAATAAATTCAAAATAATATTAAAACATACACTACTTTGGAAGCTCCTTTGTAAATCTGTTTTACAAAATCCAAAAATGATGAATCTAAAAAAAAAAAAGTAATAGGATAGTTATAAACAGAAAAATACGATAAGAAAAACATTAACAATCTTAATATACAAGAATTCATGGAACAGGTAAAAAAATGTCACTAAAAATACAAACAGGCAATAAATATTAACCAAAAAAAAAAAAAAAAGAAAAAAGAAATACAAAAGACTGACAACCGGAAAATGACCTAACTCAGGAAGAGCAAAAGGAATAAAAATTAAAATAAATGCCACTGTTTGCCTTTCAAGAGTATACTACACCATGTTGGAGAGGATGCAACAAGAGGGAGACTCCCAGGTGCTATGAAAAAAGCATAAACTACTGAAATCCTCCAGAAAGCAGTTCAACAACATGTATCAGGTATATTAAAAATATTAACACCTTTGACTTGTGGTAATTCTGTTTCAACAAACCCAGTCTATGAAGTGATCTGAACTATAAACAAATAATCGTAATTAGTCATAAAATAAAAAATTTTTTAAATAATTTAAATATCCTAATATAATGGATGTAAAAATATTATACATCCATTTAAAATTAACTTTATAAACAACTTTTGTGAATTGAGAAAATACATACATAAAATGAATGTGAACAGAAACAATCAAGAAATACAATGTTATCTACAGTATTATTGGCAATTATATAGGAAATATACACATACATAAAGTTTTGAAAAAGGAAAAGAAATCAATTGCTTTAAGACGTAAAGAATTCTATTTCATCGCTCTGCTTCTAATTTCCAAATTATCTACAACAGGCATTTACTAAAGGTGATCTTCAGAAAACATACGGTATTAATTATTGCTAACAGAATGCTTAATGCTTACTCTGTAGGTGCCAATCACTGTGCTAAGAACTCTCACTTTTATATTATAATCCTTCAAGCAATCTTTTGAGGTTATACTGTGATTGTCCCCATTTCACAGAAAAGGCTCTAAAAGACAAGTTTACCCAGTGTCACAAAGCTACTGAATTGCAGAGCTGAGGTTCAAACGCAGTTCTGATTTCGAACCCACATCTTAACCCCTGTATAACAAAATGATTAGAACTCTGGCACATCAAATGTCAATACCAGAATACCAGAACCACCCAAACACAGCCCTGACAGTTTGGTTGGTTGACAACATATCAACTCTAAACAAATTCAGTTAAATATTATATATACATTCAAAATAAATAAGGTAACTTAAGCCCAAACAATTGCCCCGTATTTTCTACACTCAAAAGCATCATGTGTTCCAGCAACTCTAAAAGAGTAAAATTTACATAGTAGAAGGAACTTGTCAGCACATTTTATAAATCTATCAGGATAAACACTTACTTCTTGTGTGATGGGTGGCCTGAACTGTTTGTGCAGCTCAATAATTATTCTTAGACAAATAAGAACATTTTCTTCATTTTCCGTCTTTTAAAAAAAAAGGATGTAAGAGTTATAATTATGAAGACTTACTTTAAAATAAAAATTAAAGACTATTTTTTCTAAGCATTTTCTGCATACACACCTTCCATCAACCAATTTACGTTTGATTTGTTAAAAAAATTCATTAACGCAAAGAACACAGCTGTCCCAGACAGGAAGCTTTCGTGATCTCTGGTGGACCATCATCTGAAGGCATCCCAACCAGTGAGCTCTGGTGAGTAACACTGACAAATCAGTCAACTGGCATTTATGATGAGTCACACCATGAACTTATGACTAGTGGCTCAACTGATACTTTCCATTGCTTGAAAGTATTGACAAAAGAATAAACAATTACTAAGCACCCAACATGTACTAGGCCTGTGCTAAACGTGGCACACTGTACCTACAAGGAAGCTGAGGCTCAGAGAATGTACACCACATCACTAACATGACACAGCTAATACATGGTGGAGCCAGGATCTGAATCCAACTCTCTCCCCTTCCAAAGCTCATCTTTCCTAGGGGCCCACACAACAGAATTCTAGACACATAAGACTAAGAACAGCAAAGAAAACATTTTTAATTTAACAGGTACCAGATAGATTAGCCCCAGAATATGAGCATCTTTACCAGCCCAGGTATATTTACAAAGTACTTCTTAAAAATCAAAAGATACTCATTGATGAGCATCTACTGTGCTCAATACACAAATGAGAAACACGAAGCCAAAGAACCTGTACTCTGAATTTGTAGACCATCCCCCAACTTATTTTCAAAGACTCCACTATATCTAGTCAATTCATCAATGACTCAAAAAAAAAAAGATCTTCAATTAAATAATCTTAGTAATTTGGTTGGCAAATGGAGAAAAATGACACTAAGAATTTTTACTCATGTTGAATCAAAACTTTATTCAAAGTTTCTATAACACTGTATTGTTACGATAAGAAAATCATTGAAAGTTTTAAATATCGCTAAATAACAAGAATTCTCAAAAAGGTTACCTCTTAAAAGCGGAAACATCACTGATAGAACATTTTTTGTATGAGGACGAAGATGTTCATTGGTTGGTAATTCTATGAATTATTCAAGAACTAGCTTCCGCAGTTGCTGGTGAAGAAAAATAAAAAATGTAAATACAAAACCCTTCCAGAGTTCCAAAGTAATTCTTTTGCATTCTAAAAGTATCACACAGCTATCTGCACCTAGCACTGAATAAACGCCATACTACAGGATAGTCCCATTTTAGAAACAGTCCTGTCAGTTATTTCAAGATAATCCAAAGCCTGCACTGCAAACCATTACTTTCTGTATTTCTATAACTGTGTACCAAATCAAATAAGCCAAATTCCTTTCACAACTGATTTCCAGCAGAAAGGACATCTGTATGTAAATGTGGAGTGGATTTAAGAGCAAAACACAAATAACTTCATTTGACATTCCCTTCATAATTTCAGTTCAGCTCCCATAACGCCCTCTCCAATTTACCATGGGCCCAAGGACTAATTCTGTCATATGCTAAGCTTTCATGATTCTATCTTATGAGCTGACAACTAAAGGTAGATCAAATATATACATCTTGAAACTAGTACAACATAAAAAATGCTTCACTTAGCAATACACTTTCACTTGTATTACGGTAATGTTTAAGTTATTTTTAAGAGATACATGCGGAAATATTATAGAAAAAAACGATATGGGATGTTTGAAAATAATCAAGGTGGGTTAAGAAACGAAAAGAGTGTGCGGGGACAGGTAAAACAAAACTGGCTGTGAACTGTAAAAATTGTAATTAATAGGGGTTGGACAACAGGCATGGGGAGGGTCATGAAACTACATATTCTAATTTCATTTATAATAAAATAGCATACACAGCCAGCAAATGTGAATTAATTTCAATGTAAAAAGAGACAGCCTCAACAAAATGAAACCAAAACAGTTAACTGAGGCAATGCTTAGAAAAGTTCTCCTTATGTACAAATCTTTCTCATTTTTAAGTGCAACTGTAAGTTTTTTTTCAGTTGCCATAATTCATAAATGCTGCAATCCTACTACATGACATTTTTTTTCTCATTGATATTTGTGAACAGATTACCTGGGCTGGTTTTCTCCTGAAGAAACTGAACTTCTCCATCTTGGAGGAAATGTGAGAAATCGAGGGATGATATGTTCCAGGAATGTAGAATACTGAGGAGATGACGTTACATTCTAATTACATAAAAATAAAAGAAAACTCCATTAAGTTTGGTACATATTTTTCATTTCAAATTCACAGCGTATTATAATAACCTCAAAAGAATATGAAATATTTTAGAAGAGCCAACAGTTAATTTTTCAAACTTTTAGATGCTTTAGTGATAAATGTAGTTTTAAATAAATTGGGACTATTGCTTCTGAAATCCAATTCAAGAGAAGTAAATGATAAGATTTACTGTTTAAAACGAGAAATACTAATGCTGTGGAAAGCGGTGACTTGGAACCAGTTCTAAGGCTGGCTCTGCCCCACACTCTGAGACCTCTGAAAAGTCATTTAGCTTTAGGGCTGTGTTTCTTCCATGTGGGAAAATAAAGAGCCTAAACAACTAAAAAATATAATTTACTAATCCAATCTAAAATCTAACTTACTAATTAGGTCTAAATGAATTAGATTATAATCAAATCTTAATTCATTATTTATCCCTGATTTAGCACTGATTTTAAGAGGAAAAATAGGAAACAAAACTATAGTTTGAAGATAGTATAGTGAAAATGGCTACTAGTGCAGTTCTGGATCCACTTAGAATTTAAAACAGTTACTTAACTCTGTGCCTCAGTGTCCTCAACCCTGTTAAGAGTATATTTCCTACCTTAGGTAATTATGTAAAGATTACATGGGTTAATATATGTAAAGCTTACAAACACTGTCTATGGTAAAAGCTCAATATTATCATTATTACAGAGCATCTATGTGCTAAACACTGGGCTATATGCCTTTTATTCTCACTCTGGCCTCACCACAACCCTAAGCTAAGCATTATACCCATTCCACAGATGAAGAAAGCAGCTCAGAAGTAAAAATAAAATAAAAAAATAAAAAAATGAACTTACTGAATGTCAGAGTCATTAAATTTTTGGAAATACATTCAAATTAAGTGTACAATAACCACCCAAGTCTTTTTCCCCCTTTTCAGGTCTCACTTGCTATTTCAACAAATACATATTGAGCTCCTATAGCATGTGTTCAAAGGCGAAAAAATGAAGAAAGTGCATAATTCATGCCCTCAGAGATGGGGAAAGCAGCAGTGTGTGGTGAGGAAGATAAACATCAAGAAAAGAACAGTGCAGAATTATAATGGAGGAAGTGCTGGCAACTAAGGGAACATCTAATGATGGGACATAATTTGTGGACGGAACCAATGGCAGAGACCGGAAGAAGTGGTATTAGACTAAAACCTTAAAGGCCAGGAGTTAACCATGTGAAAAGTGGAAAAGACGAAAGTTCTAAGAAAAGCATGTGCAAAGGCACAAAAATTAGAGAAAGCTGAATGTAAAAGGCACTAAAGAGGCAGGATGGCAGGAATAGAGGTATAGAGAAAGGAGTTAAACTTTTACTATTATTGAGTCAAACAAGCCCATGAGACGAGGCACCTAGGTAGTGAAATCTAAGCACGTGGAGCTCAAGACACTGATCTGGGCTGAAGATAAGTATCTGGGGCTGTCTATTACATAAGGTCATCTCAGAAAGGTAGCTATAAAGAAGAAAGAGAAACAGGCAAAAAATAAATAAATAAGAGTGTGGTGCTGCCAAAGGGCAAAAACAAGGTACTATGATCCTTGGATTGGGCGCCTGAGCATCAGCCCCGCCAGGGCCAATCTAGTGTACGATTCTAGGAGCTCCATTTGCATTGAACACCGTGTAGGAGGCAACCCCAGGAGTTGTGCAGTACCTCCACAGTCTCCCCAAATAGACTGTGAATTAATTGGGGACAAGAACTGTGTTGGTCACCCTTCAACCCCAAAGCTTATGAGTTTTTATGAAACACTCACATTCAAGAAAGAGAAAAGTTTCATACTGGAATATTACCAAGATTATCAAGAAATCAAGCTCATCTGCTCAGATGCCCATATCAACCATTGAGTCCATAGCCTTCAAAACACCTGAGTGTCAGGAAGCATTTGAGATTTGCTCCCCTAGTAAATGTTGTCAATTTGGCTCAAATTAACTCTTATTAAAAATTTTTTTGAGTATCAAATTTCCTCTATAAAAAAAGACTCATTCAACAAGTTGCCCAGTTATTCTGCCAGTATTTTTTTTTAAACGCCTACAGCACCTGGTCTTCCTAGGTGGTCTCCCATCCAAATACTAACCAAGCCCAACCCTGCTTAGCTTGCAAGATCAGACAAGATCGGGCAATTTCAGGGTGACATGGCCATAGACTTCTGTCAGTTCTTTAACTCAGCCCCCAGCTTCTTGATCCATATGAATTTTTCATGTGATTTCTAACTCAAAGGTTTCCTTATGTAGCCTAGAATTTTATCTCTAAGTGGTTAGTGAAATGAATTTCTAAGACTCCTAAAATCATTGGGAATTGTTTCTTTTTTTAATTTCACTCACTTCACTTAAATATTTTTTTCCTGAGAAAGTAGTGCTGGTAATTTAGAATTACCTACTAATGGTCATTCCAGTATTTAATTAATTCTTTGAAGAACTTAGACATTTACCTTTAAATTCAGATGACTATGTCAGGCAGATTTCAAATCACTGTTTGGAAAAGCCCAAATAAATTGCTTCACTTACACTTACTTCTGTTTATTTAATCAATACATCTGAGAGAAACGCCAGGAGCTAACCTGCTGTCAGACACTTGATCCAGAGAGCTCCACGGCCACATTCAGAGGCCTAGCCAATGTGCTTGTTCCTACAGGTTCATTTGCACCCTGTGATTTCAGCCTCTCAAATACACCTGCCAGGGCTCTGGGTCTCTCCTAACAGTTCTTCCAATAAAATACAGAATGTAGGTGTATCCTGTTCTACCTCCCACCTTTTTAGGGTTTGGTTTTGTTTTGTTTTAACAACTAATGTTAGCAACTTGGGCCCAGAAGAGAGAAATTGCTTGATCGAGGCCACAGACGTTATAAGTAATGGAGCCAAAACTGACATCCAGCTCTCATTCCATAGGAACATACCATCTATTTCCTGAACATTAAGTCTACAGTAAATGTTCGAATACATCCTAACAGGATATGGCTAAAGTGCTATCACATTAAAAATGAAAAAAACATTACCCAACCAAAACCAAAGCAATTGTTACTAGTATGAAGAAGTTGAACAACACTGAGTACAAATTTTCAAATTTCAATTTTAATATACAATTACAATAACAGATGTTTTCTAGTTTCTAGTAAAGATTAACAGAAGCAACAGGAAAGTCCATGAGAATATTTACCTCAAAATGAAAATTATAAAATATAAAGTTCATACCTCAAAATTTTCGCTAACTTCTTGCATCATTTTTAACTTTGTTTCATCAGCTGTAAATGGCAAAACAAATCATCAGGTAATTGAAATTGTTAAGAACGGTCTTAAAATTACTGGATTTAATAAGAGAAGCAATCAGATCTTATCAGTTTGACTGTCATGGTCCAACAGAAGGCACATAACTAATTCCCTAAAACCAGTCACACACATTCATTCATACTCCCAGACATGTGTGCATTCATAGACAAGACACACACACACACACACACACACACACACACACGTGCCTCTTTGGGGCTCCAGCCAGTAATGCTCATCACTTTGCTTCTCCACAAGGCAGAGAAAGGGGAAATTAGGATAAGAGTTAATGTACTATTTATGTCAACAGAGATGGAGTCACACAAAAGTAGTTCTTAATAACAAAAATGATTGACTCACGGGTATTTACATCTGTGAGAGCTGCCACAAACTGAAGGTATTTTTTCATCAGAGTGGTTTGGTCAACCACCGTGGCCCCTTGTGTTGCAACAAATGCCATTTTTCTTTCAATATAATTTGTTTCTCAAAAGAAAAGTATCAGGTCCATGAGTTCATCTAGCCTTTGAAAAGAAACATATAGGTTAGCCCACTTATTAGGGGCACAGGCTCAAATCTCTCTGAAAATCCTACCTAAACGCCTCCACTCATCTAAATACTTTTGCATTAATCCAGAATATACTATTCCCTCTGTTTTTTTAATAATAAAATTCACCTAAATCAATTTTATCTATTAATTTCTAATCATGATTGTTCTGGAAAGATGCTTTCCTTTCCTACCATGTTTCCTTCTTTCCCTAGACCAGCAGCAGGCAAACTTTCTCTATAAAGCCAGATATTTTAGGCTTTGTGGCCATTCGGTCTGTCACAACTACTCAGCTCTATTGTAGCAAGAATAGCCACAGACAACATATAAATGAAGGAGGGTAGCTGTGAGCCAATAAAACTTTATTTATGGAACTGAAATTTGCATTTCATAGAATTCTCTCATGCCATGTCATTACTCTTCTTCTGATTTTTTTTCCCCCAACCATTTAAAAGTGTAAAAACCATTCTTTGTTTAAGGGCTGTATAAAAAGAAGCATTTGGCTGGATTTGGTTTGGCCACCTCTGCACTAGGTGATTGGTTCTCAGACTTCAATATGCATTAAGTCATCAGGTGCCAAACAAATTATACCCATCAAATCCACCACGTGAATACTCAAACATATCTCCCATGGTTCAGTTAGGAGCCCATGAAGCTGTAAATTGTTTGCAAGTGGCACACAGCAGGCACACAAAAAAATATTTCTTGATTAAATTAATAAATGCTCTAAAAAGCATTTCAGTGAGTGGGAAACAGGCTGCTGACCACACTTGGAGAACTGCCTGTTTCAGGCTGAAAAATAGAGGGGGAAACTTGGTTTCAATTTTGAGAATCCTCAAGAAAGCGTCTAGAGAACCTGGGGAAATTGCTTTTGCCCATCCTCCTTGCACATCTCTAATTTCATTCTGCCTTGAGAGGCAGTTTCCTGACCATTGTCTTCTTCTTCAACAAACACACCGATAACTCTTCTGCAGGCCTTTCAAAAGTCTTGCCCTACCGGCTACACTGCCTTGCAGCTCACATTTCTGCCCAGTGATGGGGACACCCCGACACCACAAAGGCCCATCAGGCCCCTCTCCCAGGACACCAACAGCACTTCCCCGATGTAGAGAGAACACCCATAGCTGTTCTCTTCCAGCACGGTCCACCAGACGTCCTATTCCTTGGGCTTAAGGGAGGAATTCTGTCAAACCTGACCACTACTCCCTTTTTCAGGTCACTCCCTCCTCCAAACCGAAGGCCCCACATCCCCATCCCTGCCCCAGGAACCCAAGTCTCAGGATCACAGCCTCTCTCTGCCTAACAAACTTCTGATTGTCCCAAACTTCTTAAAGGCTCAGACCCCCTTTTCACCGGATTTGTCAACTCCTCCACTTTCCGGGGCCCCGAGGGGCCAGGCTCCCTTTTCCGACCCGGGGGACCTAAGGAGCGAAAACATCCCATCCCGCCTTCCGGAGAGCAGCTCGAAGAGGGCTGAGGACCCAAGTCTGGCTTCCGTGGAGACCCCGGGCCCAGGAGGACAGGCCCGAGCCTATGCAGTACCCGCACTCGGGCAAACGGCCCCGCCGCCCGCCGCGCGCGGCCGCCCCGCCCGGCCGCCGGGACCCTGAGACGGCGCCGCCGGGCCAGAGGGGGCGCTGTGGTCGCCGCTACCTTCGCTCTCCGCGCCGGGCTAGGCGAGCCAGGTGCCTGCGTGGAGGCCCGGAGATGCCAGGCTGACCAGGGCCTCCTCCGGAGTAACGATGTCCCAACCCACGCTCTATCTCCCCGGTCTCGAACGGCCCTCCGCTTCCCTCCTTTTGTCACCGTGCCCCGACACTCAGCACCCGCCTCCTAGGCCGTGCTACGGCGAGCGCCGAGGGCCAATTTCCGCGCCGCTAGCCCTTTGCCTCCCATTGCGCCCCAGCTCCGACAGGCAGCGCCGGATGTTATAGAGCCGCGGCTGAGACCGGGCTATGGTGGAAAACCGGAGAACCGAGGCGCACGGAGCCGCCCCAATCGTTCCACGGACCATCGCGCCGCAGAGGCCTCCCCACGCCTGAACCGTGCCGCACTCATCGTGCCCGCCGCGCGCGCTTCCCGGGGCCGTTCCACTGTTCTCCCGCACTTACCTGACCTCGGCGGCCTGCGTCCAGCAGCCCTGGCCCGTGACCCCCAGCGAAACCCTGATAGCCCCGGATCTGCCACACGCAGTCCCGCCCCCGCTTAGAGCTGCTAATCCCGCCGCGGGAGAAATAGGCCCCGGCGCACCGCCCCCAAGTGGGTGCGGCTTGGGCGGGAACGGGGAGGGCGGTACAGCCCCGGAGGACCCTCCAGTCCTTTTAAACCGCGCCCGCGTAGGCGGGAGACGCCTGCCCGGATGCTGCGCCCGGCAGGTGGTCTTTGATTCCGGCTGCCTTCGCCCTACTTCTCTCCAAGCGAATCTCGTGGAAGGTGCGGGAGGGACGTTAGGCTGTTGCTCCGGGGAAGGGTGAGCACCTGATGGACTTCCCTAGTTGGAGGTGGTCCAGCATGGGGAGAGACCACCCTTGAACTGAACGTGGCAGGCAGAATGAGGTTTTCTCCCACGCTCTCAGCTCGGGAAAGGTCCCTGTCAGCTCGGAAAAGGGGGAGGAGGCAAGGAAGGTCTTTGAGAAATGGCCGGAGAGAGACCCTGTAAGCCAAGGAAAGACCTGGTGTTCTGTCAGGAGGGGCCTGCTCGGGCATTTTTTCTGCAGCTGCATCATCCTAAGGCTGGACCTCAAGAGTCCAGTTTTCTGTCTGCTCCCGCAGATGCCTTGGGCTAGGCCAGAACAAAGATGAGATGGAGGGCGATTGGAGCAAAATGCACTGTTACTCAGGTGTGATGGCGTGGGCTGGTCTAAGAGGCCCTGGAAGGGAAAAAGTACGGGTGTCTACAGCATTCCGGGAACCGGCAAGGAAAATTTCTTGCAAGACTCACAAGAACCCAATGGTACCCATAGGTGGTACTGTAAGGAACTATAGACCGAGAGGACAGTGATGACACGTAGAAAGAAAGTAGGAACGGGGACGCCAGGGGGACCTGAATGAGACTGAACCAGATGTGGTGAGGGGCCTTGGCGATGAGTGAACCTTATTGGAGTAGAAGGGATGAGATTAAGGGCCTGGAATGACGCACCTTTAAACTCTCGAACCCTGCCTCAACCTACACCTCGGCCTCACACCAACCCCGCCAGCTACTGTTAGCGTCTTAATCATGGGAAAAGAAGGCCCACAGTGGGGTGGGCCTCCGGGTGGCTGACTTGCCTTGTTCTCTCCTCAAGCTGCCTGAGCATGGCTCCCGCCCTTACATACAGCCTCTACTGCTTTGACCAGGGTCAGAGCCAGCGTTCCCAGCTCATGAGGAGCACCTTTCGTTGCCCAGGGCTTCACAATTGCAGCCACCTTGCTCAGTCTTGCTGCACCCTCTCTGAAGTCTCCACCGTAAGTCTGCGCAGCCTGGCCTTGAAAGCTTCACAGCATCATTCCCAGCCCCAGGAGTAACCACTGGTCCTGCCACAGGACGTTTTCCCTCATCCCCTAACATGCCACCCATCCCCTCCCCCATCAGTGGGGATGGAAGTGGCCACTTGACTAAGGGACAGATGTTTTTCAAGAAACTCAGATTCGATTCAGCTGGAGTTTTGCATACATCTATTTGTGCCACGCCTTAGCCACTCCCTACTTAATAAACTCTGATTCACTTATAGTTTGATGAATTCATTCTGTCTTATCCCCTAGGTTCTTGGTTTTTGGAGAAATAAACTAAAGATTAAAGGGACTATTAGCAATCATATCATCCCATGATTCCCCAACGTTCCTGCAACTGGGGCACCTGTTAAAAGTGGAGATTCCCTGGAGTGATTATATGGGGGGAAAAAGGATCTTTACAACCATTTCCAATTTTCAGTAGGAAAACCTTCCTTCATATGGGGCCTGCAAAGGTCCTGTCAGCATCAGGAGTTTCTGCCTTCTGTTCTACTCTGTTCTCCCCTCATTCCCATCTGAGAGCACTTAAAACTCCACCGAACTAGACCATCACCACTTGGTTCTTGGTTCATTTTACAGACAGGAAACAGGCTCAGAGCCATCGGTGCCGTGGAAGGAGCATAATCCCAAAGCTTGTCAGTGGTTTGTGTAAGGGAAAACGGAGGCCTGGGACCTTAGCAAAGCGGAAGGAGGCAACTATTGACTTTTGCATTCATGCAAGGTCTCAAACAGGGTTCCTAGTCTGCAATCAGCTCCAAAATGTTGGTTCAGACCCAAACGCCTTCCATCTGTGACTGTCAGCTTCAACACCAGCTGCAAGTGGCCAAAAAAAATGAAGACACACCCCCTTCTTGAGCCCCCTGACAGTTTGGAGTTTTAAACTGAGGGCTGTATACTCAGAGTCAGCTGTTTCTTGTCCCGCCATGGTCTCTCAGCTGTAAGGCAAAGACTGATATAGGCAGTACATTGTGGTGACCTTGGCCTCAAGATTCAAGGAACGGCTATGAAGTGGTAAGGACTATGGCACTTCTAAAGAAGACAGTCACTGCTTTTTAACTGTAGGCATTATTGTGTCCCACAAAGATAGGTTGAAATCCTAACCCAGTACCTCAGATGTGACCTTTTTGCGTCTTTACAGAGGTAATCAAGTTAAAATGAGATCGTTAAGGTGGGTCCTAAACGAATGTGACTGGCATCCTTATTGAAAGGGAAAATCATATCATCTAATGAGACAGATATGCATAAAGGACAGGTGACGTGAAGATGAACTCAGGATGTAGTAGTGATGCATCTACAAGCCGAGGAACCCCGAAATCTGCCAGAAGCTTGAAAAGACTGCAACAGATCCTCCCAAGTGCCTTCAGAGGGACCATGCCCTGCTGGCACCCTGAATTCAGACTCTGACCTCCAGAACGGTGAGACAATAAATTGCTGTTCCAACCTAGACACTGTGGTACTTTGTTACAACAGCCCTAGGAAACTAATATGGTTGGCAATTACTCAGATCTTTTTAAACACTATGCAGGACACAATATTTTGAATGTAGCCAGTTTGGAACCCTGGCCAGAAGGGGAGAGGTGTGGTCACTGGACATCTATCCCCAACCCACAGAGGGGCACAGCTGCATGAGGGACCGCAGTGGGCGCACCACACCCAGTGGGGCCCGGCCAATCCCAAGGAAGGGCGTCTGACACAGGCTACCTTCACCAGCCTCTCTCCAGGCTTAGACAGAGCCTCCACTGGGAACCACTGGTTTGGCCTCTTCCTTCCCACTTACCCTCTGGGAGCCTTGGTGCCTGAGGCTGTGTGACAGAATCCCTATCTCACGGGCTTGTTCAAGAATCAGGAAGGATCAAGGTTGCAAAAACATTCCCTGAGAGGTTGTCTTTCCTCCTGGGGGTGCAGGCAGCGGACACAGAGAGCTTGGGACACACACTTCCAGCTGGGAGTCCCTGGGTTTACAGGGGAATAGCCTCGCCTTGTCTCAAGGCCACAGCTGGAGAGTTCTAAGCACAAACTGAGCCCTGACTCCAGCTGGGGCTTCCAGAGAAATGAGAATGATGATGAATAAGTGTAAAAGAGTTAACAACACACCCTTTAAGCCAAGGACAAAAATACATCAGAAAGACAGTCACAATTTTGTAGACTGAGGTGTGAGGTGCTGGGCCTTAGGGCCAGGAGGGAACGGAGGTGAGAGGGGTGCGGGTCCCACTCCCAGCCCTGGGAGACAGGGTCGAATGGAGCAGGCCGTGTGGAGAAGGAGCGGCTGCTGGAGGCATTTCCCTCCCGCCCAAAGCAGGTGCTCCACCTCTGCCCGACCCACTCTCTGTGGCCATGCTTGTGGCAGGCACCTAGCGGGACAGTGGCGTCTGCTTCAGGGACATGAGCACCGAGCGCAGGCGGGACACGTCTTTGCACTGCTTGCTGCTCTTGGGGTTGAAGTCGCACAGCTGGGCCACCTTCTCCCACTCTGTGCCTGGGGTGTCCTCCTTGGATTCCTTCACAAAAGCCTCCTCGGATGCCCTGCAGGTGGAGAGAGGCAGAGGTCTCAGGTCCATCTGTCGTCCCCTGCGTCGATGACCCACTGCCCCCACTGAGCCAGGCGGCTTTGCCAGCCTTCCGTGGGCTGCTTGGTCCAGCGGCCTCCTCCCAGCCCTGTTTCCTCTGACCTCAGGCCCCCAGGAACAGCCTTGGCCTCAGGAAGCCTGGTTTGGACCTGCCTCGGTTTCTGCACGTGCCGTCACCTCCCCGGAATGCTCTTCCCCAGACCTGCTCATGTCTTGCTGCTTTTTGTGATTCAGGACTGAGTGCAGACCTTACCCCTTCACAGAAGTCTTCCTTTGCCACCCAGGTTAGAGTAGCCCTCCCATCACCCAGCCTAGGCACTCTCTGGTCATTATCTCCATGGAGATTTCTGGCCTGGGCTCCTGACACCTAGAGGCCCATGGAGGAACTAACATTGGCATCTCAGCCTTTCTCAGTGTTTCCAAAAACTTGGCAGGGACAGGACTTGACTAACCACCTAACTCACTTAAGTACCTGGGTCAGCATTGCCTAGTGTTCTGTGCACCCTAAGTGTCTCCAGAAAAGTTGTGGTCAAATATGTAAAGAAAACAGTTAAGGAGGATCTTCAAAGGCAGGCTTTCAAAGCCCTTCATGTGCTAATGCACATCAGTGGAGCAGCGATGGGGACAGACTTCACCACATCCTAAGCACGTTTGCTGGCACTGCAGTTTTTAGCCCAGAATGACTGCTCTCTCTGTGGAACTACAGCCTCTAGGCTGCTACATTTGAGGCTTTGCTTTTGGGTAGAATCAAATCAACCAAACCAGCTTGCTCTGACTCCGTGGAACCAGCTGTAAGAATTGGTAGGAGATGAAGTCAGTCCGCCACAGCCTTCTGGTCCTCTGCAGAGAGCTGCTGATGAATATCTCACAATTCTGGCCTGTCTGAAGGGCCTGTGCCATCAGCCACGGTGGAAGCCTTCCCTCAGCAACTGTGTGGGGCCGGGGTCCAAGGATAACCAGGCAAGGTCCCCACACTTACCCAGTTGAAGATGTCAAGCAGATTAAAAGGCAGTTATGACTGTGATAGCTATTGCTAAGAAGTCTGGGGCACGGGGACTACAGGACACGTACAAAGCCTGGGGGACAGGGGACAGTGGATAGGCCTCCAAAAATTAGCAACTGAACTGGGTAACAAAATAAGGGGCCAGCCTAGTCAAAGGCCTGAATTTGGGATGCTGCTGTAAAGGACCAAAGTTATGAGGCCAAATAATGAAGGCCCTCAGCTCTGCTGCAGACTAGACCCCAAAGGCTGTGCTTGCCATGCTTAGTGGCCAATCACTGCTGGAGTCTAGGCTGGGTCCGATAGAAGAGGGGCTTCTGGGACTCTCCCAGCCTGTTGTGATGGTATGGGACAGATGGACTCCTTCAGGGTCCAAAGGGGAGGACAGCAATTGAAAGCCTAGTATTAGCTGTTGTAAAGACCTGACGTCAAAACCAGCTGTATTCCATTAACATCTCTCAAGCTTGTTTCCTTACCTGTAAGATGATAACACCACACACCCTATAGGGTTTTATGCAAAATGATCCATATGAAACACTACACCCTCCTTTTCAAGAGCAGTGATGGAAGAAGTTTAGGTGCTTCCAGGAGAAATCTTAGGAGTAAGAAGTTTTTTCTGTATTATATTAATAGCTGAGGACAAAGTCCCAAATGCCCAGTGACCACCCTACACCCTACTTGTGATCCTGCTATGGGACAGTCATCACCTCCTTCTCACAGGCCTGGCCCCAGAAAATGGCCACGCAATGTGTAGCCCAGGGCTTGACACACATTACGGTGGTATTCATCATCCACCAGTCTGAGAAAGCAGGTTTGGGAACTTTGGGTTCCCTTCAGGACAAGGCCAACACCTGAAGATCATCAAGCAACCTGAAGAAGAGCATTGAGGGCAGGCAGGCTGGCAGGCAGAAGGCAGACCAGGAGCCAGCCCCTCAACCTCTAGCATTTAAGCCATAGCCAGCCTCAGGCTAGGGTGTGGAGAACCAGTCCAACAGCCCCCAGCATAGGAGTGGGGCCCGTAATGGCAAGGCAGGCCCCCTTCCAAGAAGCCCAGGGTTCCTGGCAGATTTCTGTAGAAGGATTAATGGGACTGCTGTGTAGGAAACCAAGGCAGGGCCAGGGAACCAGGAAAGGGGAAGGGGAGAAGAGGCTATGCCTAGGAGGGAGGGCAAATGAATGCTAGATGGCTCCTGCCCTGGCTGAGTAGGTTCTTATAGGGGTGGCCGCAGTGCTTAGCTGGGAGGAGCAAACACAAAACCATCAGAGACGTAAAAGAGCCTTGTTTTATTCTGTACAGACCATATGCAAACAAACCACCAACTCTGAAAATAGCAGGTTCTAGCTTTTCCTGGAGCCTCCAGAAGAAATTGGAGTCTCTGGAAGTCAGTTCCTTCCCCAGAGAGGGGAGTGAGAGAGAAGAAAACCTTTTGATTCTGTGGGGTTTGGCTAGCCTCATTTGTAGCCACACCCCCTTCCTTGCCTTAAACCCGGGTTCCTTCCAGCTTCTCGGGTCCGGGAGGAAGCCTCAGCCTGGGCAGGTATAAACAACTCACTCAACCTCCATCTTATTTTTCTGCAAAGAATCAACGAAAGCTTGCCATTCCGCTGGGTAAAATCGTTTATAGACGTTGATCTTATTCCGAATCTGTTTCGGGGTGTCTTGATAGTAATTCTTTTCATCCCGGGCCATCGCCTAAGAAGGAAGAAGGGCCACTTGAGGACTGGACAAGCAAATGTTCAAATCCTAGCTCTGCCAGTGGTAGACAAGCCACTTCCTGTCCCAGAGGCTCAGACTCCTCACCTCAAAAGCCATTGTATATTTGGGGTGCAGATGGCCTCAGGGACCAGGCAGGAGCTGGGGCCAGCTGAGCATTCATGCTCCATCTATAGCCAACTACTGCCATCGGGCCTGGTCATCAGGTATACCCAGATCTTTTGATTTTTAAAAGAAGTAAAAAATATGGACTTTTATTTTAAACCGCCCATGATTAAAATGGCAACTTGTTCAAGTTCTTTAAAAATACCATGCAAGGGAAACAACATATCCATCAGATAGCCACCCAGTCTACCGCATCTATAAGCATTCTGTCAGTGGGATCCATTTCCTAGTCTTTCTTGCCACTGTTTCCACTCAGTTTCAGGAAACAGGCCTTAGGTGAGCAGAGCAGATCACGAACAGTCCAGGGTGCCTTTGCAGCGGGCCCACTGTTTTTTCCTGGCAAGACAGAGCCACTTACCTTGTAGTCCTCCCCATGGTTCTCCACCATGTAGCGTACATAGTCTATGAGGTCCGAGATAGCGTATTTCCTTTCTTTTCTGGGAGGCTGGCTTCTGCCTCCAGGTCTAAGGTGAGAGAAACCAAAGACAAGGAATGAGGTGTTGCTTCCTACACTATATGAGCTGCCCAGTCACCTCTTCACCAAATCCCAAGCCACAGGAGATGCTACACCAGCCATCTAATGGGCTCTGTCTCTCCATCTCCATATTCAGTGATAGAACCTTTTTCTCCAGACCCTTGGATCCCAGGCTCTGCCTATGCACAATCTTCTATCAGTATAGCAACTACCTAAGAGGTATGTCACCTCTTTGAGCCTCAGATAAGTAAAAAAGAAAAAGCACCAAACTAATAATCTTTACTTAGTGCCAGGTCCTGGGGACAGAGATGAAGAAATGTTGCCTGCCTACAGGGCAGGGCTCCCTTCCAGCTCTAAAACTCTCAGAACTTCTTTTCTTGAAATATTACAACAATACAAGATACGGAAATAAATGAGCTATAGTAACTAGGGCCTAAGGCCAGGCCCAGGGCCCTCTGTGCTCCATGAGAGGGAAAAGAGTCAAGATATGAAACCAATAATGGCTTCACTTTTAAAATAGCAAGGCAAAAACTCCCTATTTCTTATCTATGAAGAAAACTAGTTCATAGAAACAAGGTGGTCAAATCTTCTCCAGGAGTTAAGTACTAAAATTGCTTATAGTCAAAATTATCTTTGCCTTGGTTGCCAAGGATTGAAAGGGGGAAATGGAAAGCTGTTGTTTAATGTGTATAGTTTCAGTTCTGAAGATGCAAGAGTTCTAGAGATCTGCTGAATGACAATGTGAATATACCGAACACTACCAAACTATAGATTTAAAAATGATTAGGGTGGTACATTTTATGTAATCTGTTTTTTACCACAATTAAAACTTTTTCCCCCTCTGTAATTCTCCCCGACTCCACTTCCACCTCTGACCCACGGATGCTGCCGTTTCCCTTTTTAAGAACTGGATCTCTGAAGGCGGGCCTCCCCCTCCCAAGCACTGGTGGCACTCACCCGGGGTATGGTCTGCAGCTCCACCTGGGGCGCAAACCCAGAACCTTCTGTGTGTAAAGCAGATGTGCTAACCATTACACTATGGAGCCACTCCCTAAAAATTTTTTAAAGAATTAAAACTTTTTAAAATTAGCTTTGTCTATAATAAGTACATGGTTTCGTGTACACAACCCAGTACAGTAATTATGAGAATCACTGATACACGAAAGACAGGAACTCAAGGGATTCTATACCAAATGTCCATTCAAATCATTCTGCCTTCAGGAGGTAAAAATCTCAGACAGGGAAGCATTTGAGATCTTGCTACCCAACAATGTTGTTAGTTTGGCTCAAATAAACTCATAAAATTTTTTTTTTAAAATCTCAGGTCAGAAAAAGGATGTGTGGAGAATTCTAGAGTATTCCTGCTTCCCTAAGGAATTTACTCTTCTGTTTTAATAGTCACTATAGCTTTAATATACATAAAGTTGATTTGATATTGGTTAAGATTAAATGAGATGGTGGAATCTCTAAATTTTAATCTGTTCATTCTTAAATTCACAAGAGGTCGAAACGCATGCCTGAGACTTAACTGTTTCTTTTCTATACTCTAGGAACCCGAACACCTCTGAGCTCACTAAATTTGAGTGTAGTCAGTAGACTGAAACTGTCCCAGCTGGGGACACAGTCCTAACTGTGAACCCTGGACCTGCTCACTTCTTCCCTCTCAACCTTGCATTCTCCAGGTGTAAAAGGACCTGTGAGGACTCTTTCCAGCCCTAACAGTGCAGCATGGTGACCTAGAGGAAATGTGGCCAGCACCCACCATTTAGCACATAGGGTTTCCGCACGAGTTCCTGAGGCCTCTCCACTGCGTCCACCTCCATGGCCTTGACCTGCAGCGAATACAGCCAATGAGACCAGTAGGCAAAGGAAGGATCCTGGATGAGGAAAAATTCTAGAAGCTACTTCCCATCCCAACACAACTGCATTACCCATAAGAATCCTGATATGAGGTCAGGCAGGAATAGATGATAAGGAGATCCAATGCCCTGGAGGCTTCATGGTTCCCAAGAGACTCAAACTAGCAATTTCTCAGTCTGTGCAATCTATGAAATCGCCATGATGCCCCTTGCCCGCCTCACCTCTTGGGTGATAACCGAATGAAACAACTGATATGAAAGCACTCCATAATTGACAA
Source organism: Eonycteris spelaea (assembly GCA_003508835.1). Lineage (NCBI taxonomy): Eukaryota > Metazoa > Chordata > Mammalia > Chiroptera > Pteropodidae > Eonycteris > Eonycteris spelaea. The sequence continues at coordinate 1,266,640 of PUFA01000196.1, forward strand.
TGAGGGGAAGACTTTGGATATCTTTTCTATGAAGAGGCATAACCTGACAGTGGCCACAGCTTTACATCTGTTCTAGAAACAGTACTACCATTTCCCTCTGGCATAAAGGGATAAAACGAAACTCGCCTAAAAGCAGTGGCGAATTTAAGGACAAGTTTAATCACTAAAACTCACTCAGTAGGTTAACTATTTACTGAACACTAGTCACAGTACTAGAGATTTAGTACTGAACAAAACATAAGTCGTTGTCCCAAGAGGATTATGTTTGGGGAATGAGGCACAAACAACAGATGAACAAATAAATATATAAATTACCATCAAGTATTTACAAGAGCTATGAATTAAAACAAAACCAGGAAGAATTTACTGAGTGAGTAAGGGTGCTATTCTTGAAAGAGTGATCCAGAAAATGACTTATTCCAAGGAAACTAGCAGCAAGGAAGCCTCAGGATTGGATGACTGAGGTGATTGGATGACTGGGGGGAAGTATAAAGAATACTAAGTAAAGATCGCAAACTCTGGGGAATTCTTAGGGAAGCCAAAGGCAGAAAAAAATAAATTCTGAAAAATACCATTGAGATACTAATGGACCTAAACAGGTTAATTTCAGAGGGGAAAAAAAAAAGAAAAAAGTTGAGAAGTAAAAGGGAACTCCAGTCCAATGTGTGTGCTAGGGAGAGAATACGAGGTAGTCCTAAAAGGAACCCTCACCCATAGTGAGTGAAGACTGCCCAAGTGGGCTGTGGGGAGATCGCAAACCCAGGGAAGGGCGTGAGGGAGGTAATAGTCAGGATCAAGTTCTGAAACCCAGCTAAATACTGCGGGGGAAAAGGACCGGGACTCTGCCTTATCAATACCTTTCTCTTACGGAGGGGCACCGCCTTGTTGGGGTCCATTGCCAACCCCATCTCAGCCAGGTTCTGCCGCACCGATTTGGCGTGGTCCCAGGCATGTCGAATGTGGGAGCTACGGCAAAGAGAGGGAGATCACGGAACTGTCCTCTGGCCGGCCAAACCGGCGTGCGCCCCCAGCCTCCTGAACTCCGGCCCCCCTCACCATTCGATTCGCGGCGCTGCCTTCCGTCTAGCATTCCGGTTAAGACGCTTTCGGTTAACATTGTAACCGAACTTCTGCCTCCGGGTCTTTCCCTTGGCCTTGGGCATCGCGCTGAACACCACACAGGTAACTCACAGTCCGTGCTCTCACTCCCACGACCTCGTGTAGCAAACTCCTCTGGCGAAAATGCGCAGTTCTTTTGACAGGCTTTCTGGAAAATGTAGTCGTCCCCCATAGAAATACGACTCCCAGAATGCAAAGAGCTGTGGCGCCTGCGTACAATGCTCAGCGAAGTCATTTTCTCCGCCCTCTTTCGTGACGTAATCAGGAGGCGTAGTTTAAGGTCCCCATTTTCTCTTACCGCTGGTAGTGGGAACATGACGACTCCTGGCCCTGTGACTCCGGGGACACCCTTTGAACCATCACAACCCCCCGTCATTGAGGGCTTTAGCCCCAGTGTCTACAGCACTACGGAAAGTTTTAAGGAAAAGTTCCTTCGCAAGACCCGCGAGAACCCAATGGTACCTATAGGTAAGCAGGTGCTGGAGGAACTGTAGGCCGAAAGGACAGTGATGTCGGGGGGAATGAAATATGGAAGGACGGGGACGCCAGGGGGGACCGAAATGAGGCTGGACCAGAAATGTGCCGAAGAGGGGCCGGGGCGATGTGGCGTAAACTTGGCTGAAGCAGGAGCAGGGTGAGATTCTGTGGCCAGGACTCTGTAGGTCCGAGTCCCCTCCCTGGACCAACTTATCCCACCTCGTTCCCTCCTTCCCCCGGTGCTGTTCAGAGATTTTGACCAAGGAGGAGGGAAGCCTAAAGTGGGGAGGGACGTCTCAGGGCCTGCACATGGCACTCCCCACCTGCTTTGTCCCCTCCTCAGGCTGCCTGGGCACGGCGGCCGCCCTTACCTACGGCCTCTATTGCTTCCACCGGGGTCAGAGCCAGCGGTCCCAGCTCATGATGCGCACTCGGATCGCCGCCCAGGGCTTCACGGTCGTAGCCATCTTGGTGGGTCTGGCTGCATCCGCTCTGAAGTCTCGACCCTAAGCCCGCGCGGCCTGGCCCTGAAAGCTTCGCGGATATCACTCCCAGCCCCAGGAGTAACCACCGGTCCTGCACGGGACGTGTTCCCTTATCTCCTCTGACAAGCTCCCGTGTCAGTGGGGATGGAAGCAGCCAATTGCTAACCGACAGATTTTTCTCAGGAATCTCAGGTTCGGTTTGGTTCGGTTGAAGTGTTGCATAGGTTTATTTGTGCCACACAATCTCTACTCCCTACTTAATAAACTCTGATCCACTAGTAGTTTGATGAATTCATTCTGTCTCATCCCCAAGGTTCTTGGGCTTGGTTTTAGGAGACAAACTAAAGATGGAAAAGACAATTACAAATCATATCGTCTAATGATTCCCAACTTTCCTGCGCCTGGAGCACCGGTTAAAACTAGAGATTCCCTGGGGTGCAACTATTTGGGGAAAAACATGGACCTTCCCAACAAATTTCAAACTTACAGTAGAAATATCTTTGAAATGAGGCCTGCCATGGTCCTGTCAGAGGATTATGCTCCTTGCCCACTCCTTCCTGAGAACACCTAAGATTCCACTGATCTAGACCATCTCTGCTTGGTTCTTGGTGCATCTTACAGAACAGGAAACAGGCTCAGAGAAGCAGTGTAGTGTAACAGAGCATAGTCCTAAAGCTTGTTAGTGGTTTGTGTACCTAGTGTCTTAGGGTTAAGGAAAAAAGGAAGCCTGGGACCTTAGCAAACTCTAGAAAACAGGCAACCCGTGACTTTCACGTTCATGTAAAGTCTCCCAACAGGTGTTCCTGGTCTGTGATAGGGCTAAAGTATTGATTGAGACCCAGATTCATTCCATGTGTGATTGTCAGTTTCAACACCAGCTGCAAGCTGCCAAACAGGGCATGAAGAAGATACATACACTTTTGAGCACCGTGACACAGTCTGGAGTTCTAAATGGAGGACTGTATGACCAGGGCCAGCTAAGATTTTTGCCCCCACCATGGTCTCTCAGTTGTAAGGCAAAGACTGATACAGAGCTGTACATTGTGGTGACCTTGGCCTCAAGATTCAAGGAACGGCTATGAAGTGGTAAGGACTATGGCACTTCTAAAGAAGACAGTCACTGCTTTTTAACTGTAGGCATTATTGTGTCCCCACAAAGATAGGTTGAAATCCTAAACCCAGTACCTCAGATGTGACCTTTTTTTTGCGTCTTTACAGAGGTAATCAAGTTAAAATGAGATCGTTAAGGTGGGTCCTAAACGAATGTGACTGGCATCCTTATTGAAAGGGAAAATCATATCATCTAATGAGACAGATATGCATAAAGGACAGGTGATGTGAAGATGAACTCAGGATGTAGTGATGCATCTACAAGCCGAGGAACCCCGAAATCTGCCAGAAGCTTGAAAAGACTGCAACAGATCTCTCCCAAGTGCCTTCAGAGGGACCATGCCCTGCTGGCACCCTGAATTCAGACTCTGACCTCCAGAACGTGAGACAATAAATTGCTGTTCAACCTAGACACTGTGGTACTTTGTTACAACAGCCCTAGGAAACTAATATGGTTGGCAATTACTCAGATCTTTTTAAACACTATGCAGGACACAATATTTTGAATGTAGCCAGTTGGAACCCTGGCCAGAAGGGGAAGAGGTGTGGTCACTGGACATCTATCCCCAACCCACAGAGGGGCACAGCTGCATGAGGGACCGCAGTGGGCGCACCACACCCAGTGGGCCCGGCCGATCCCAAGGAAGGGCGTCTGACACAGGCTACCTTCACCAGCCTCTCTCCAGGCTTGGACAGAGCCTCCACTGGGAACCACTGGTTTGGCCTCTTCCTTCCCACTTACCCCTGGGAGCCTTGGTGCCTGAGGCTGTGTGACAGAATCCCTATCTCACGGGCTTGTTCAAGAATCAGGAAGGATCAAGGTTGCAAAAACATTCCCTGAGAGGTTGTCTTTCCTCCTGGGGGTGCAGGCAGGACACAGAGAGCTTGGGACACCACTTCCAGCTGGGAGTCCCTGGGTTTACAGGGGAATAGCCTCGCCTTGTCTCAAGGCCACAGCTGGAAGAGTTCTAAGCACAAACTGAGCCCTGACTCCAGCTGGGGCTTCCAGAGAAATGAGAATGATGATGAATAAGTGTAAAAGAGTTAACAACACACCCTTTAAGCCAAGGACAAAAATACATCAGAAAGACAGTCACAATTTTGTGGACTGAGGTGTGAGGTGCTGGGCCTTAGGGCCAGGAGGGAACGGAGGTGAGAGGGGTGCGGGTCCCACTCCCAGCCCTGGGAGACAGGGTCGAATGGAGCAGGCCGTGTGGAGAAGGAGCGGCTGCTGGAGGCATTTCCCTCCCGCCCAAAGCAGGTGCTCCACCTCTGCCCGACCCACTCTCTGTGGCCATGCTTGTGGCAGGCACCTAGCGGGACAGTGGCGTCTGCTTCAGGGACATGAGCACCGAGCGCAGGCGGGACACGTCTTTGCACTGCTTGCTGCTCTTGGGGTTGAAGTCGCACAGCTGGGCCACCTTCTCCCACTCTGTGCCTGGGGTGTCCTCCTTGGATTCCTTCACAAAAGCCTCCTCGGACGCCCTGCAGGTGGAGAGAGGCAGAGGTCTCAGGTCCATCTGTCGTCCCCTGCGTCGATGACCCACTGCCCCCACTGAGCCAGGCGGCTTTGCCCAGCCTTCCGTGGGCTGCTTGGTCCAGCAGCCTCCTCCCCAGCCCTGTTTCCTCTGACCTCAGGCCCCCAGGAACAGCCTTGGCCTCAGAGGAAGCCTGGTTTGGACCTGCCTCGGTTTCTGCACGTGCCGTCACCTCTCCCCGGAATGCTCTTCCCCAGACCTGCTCATGTCTTGCTGCTTTTTGTGATTCAGGACTGAGTGCAGACCTTACCCCTTCACAGAAGTCTTCCTTTGCCACCCAGGTTAGAGTAGCCCTCCCATCACCCAGCCTAGGCACTCTCTGGTCATTATCTCCATGGAGATTTCTGGCCTGGGCTCCTGACACCTAGAGGCCCATGGAGGAACTAACATTGGCATCTCAGCCTTTCTCAGTGTTTCCAAAAACTTGGCAGGGACAGGACTTGACTAACCACCTAACTCACTTAAGTACCTGGGTCAGCATTGCCTAGTGTTCTGTGCACCCTGTAAGTGTCTCCAGAAAAAAAGTTGTGGTCAAATATGTAAAGAAAACAGTTAAGGAGGATCTTCAAAGGCAGGCTTTCAAAGCCCTTCATGTGCTAATGCACATCGGTGGAGCAGCAGCAATGGGTATAGACTCCACCATATATCCTAAGGACGTTTGCCGGCACTGCAGTTTTAAGCCCAGAGTGACTGTTCTCTGGAGCCACAGCCTCTGGACTGCTTGCTCCATCGAGGCTTTGCTTTTCTTTGGAATCAAGTTAGGGAAAAACGGGTAGCTTTGTCATCAGAAGTTCTGGCAGACAGTTATAGAAGTCACTGATGAAGGAAGAATGGAGAGACAAAGTATAGTAAATACAATTAAGTAGACAAAATCTAAATGTGGGCATCATTAAGAGGCATTAAAGTTCTTAGGCGGGGAGGTCTGGGTCTGTGTCCTGTTTGACCAGTGAGGCACCCTGGAATGCCCCTTTCTCCTTCAAAGCCCCCTTTGTATCTCATCAAAGCCAGACCCTTGCTGACTGCATGGAGCTCTCCAGGCGGTCCCCATGGGCTGTGCCAAGGATGAAGTGGCCCTGGATCAGGTGTCCTGGCCCTCCCTTGTGATCTTGCTTTCATACTGTGTGCTCCTTCCTAACCTGTAAAGTAAGGATCAGAGCTTGCACCTTGTTCATCTTTCTAACTGGCCTGAGAATCTGAGCGACATATTTGCAGGCTTGAAGAGATGTAGCATGCTGGTGGCATTGTATGGCCTGTGGGGCTGAGGGAAGCTTTCCTAGGAGCTGTCCTTGCCAGGCAAGAGGCTCCACTAACCTAGCAGCTCAAAGTGTAGTGCATGATCCCGCAGCACCAGCATCACCACAGAGCTTGTTGGAAATGTGGAATCATGGCCTCATCTCAGTCCCACTGAATCAGAACCGCCATATGAACAAGACCCTGGTGATTCACAGGCATGAGAAAGTCTGGGAAGCACTGGCTCTGCTCTCCTGCTCGAAACCTGCTGTGGCTTCCCACTGCTTTCTGGATAAGTCCAACCTTCTTAGCCTGGCATTGTGCAGCTGGCCCCAAGCTGACCTTCTCCACCCATTTTCCAGAGCCCACAGCCACAGGCACCTGGGGGTCTCCCGTGACACCTTGCCTGCCAACTCTCACCCCTTCAATGCCCTTCCCCTTTTCTCACCCCCGCCCAGGGGTCCACCTTCCCCTTAAGGTCCAGCTGATAGTCCCAAATCTCTGAAGCCTGCCCAGAAGTGCATGGCTCCAAGGGCTTGATGTGTCCTTCTAGGTTGCTCTTGTCACATATTCCTGACCATAAGCAACTTGGGGGACAAACAGTGTGCTTCTTATTCCTTATCTGACAGACACTGGCAAGAGAAGTAACCCCTAAGTGCTGGAGTGTCAGGAGATGCGCGGAAGGAAAGGACAGAGGCTTTATGGCTTCAGGGTGTCCTGGTTCTGAGAGAGGAGGGCTAACCAGACAGCATCAGAGGCCTGCCGAGGGTGCGCCCAGCTCCGGGAACAGCACGTCCTTGTCACTCGGGCAACAGAGTGACTTCACACACTCATCACTGCATTGTTTACCTTCAGCTTCATAATCCCCATGCCCCTAGGTGTCGCTGTCAACCAGTCAGGGTGGCATGAGAGGGAACCTCTGCATTTCTTATCTGGATTAGTCATAGTACCAAGTAGACCCAAACCAGGAACACATGAGAGAGCCCAGTGGTGGTCTGAGCAGAGTAGGCGTCGCGGTCAAACTTGGGGCAGGGGGTGGGTGGTGTTCTAAGAAGAAAGAGTCCATTTGGGGTCAGCAGAAGGGATGCGTTTGTACTGGCCCTCTGTTTGCTTTGTCCAACAGACACCTCTTCACCCCACCTCTCACCCCCAAGAGGCTGTTTTGCCATTTGCCCCTCCTCCCAGGGATGGCCAGTACGTTCTTCTTTCCTGGATTTAGCAAAGCTGCCTCCTGAAGAATAGACCTCAGTCAGCATTTGCTGGAGGGATGAAGGTACTGCACAGTGCTGGGGATTCACCTCCCACTCTGGTCATTGCCCCACTGCCACACTCTTAAACCCTACAAGCAGATGGCTCAAGAAACTTCCAGCCACACACAGGGGCCTCTCTCTCTCCAGCGCCCCCAGACAGAGGAGCAAAGGAGACCCACGTACACGTAGCCGATGATATCAGCATCTGGCTGCTGGTAGAATGCTTTGTCAGCAATCCTTGAGGGAAAGGGGTTAGGTGAGGGAAAACGGGATGACAAGACAGACAGGCAGAGGGTTAAAGAGAAAGAGAGACAGCGTTAGTACCTCCAGTTGGAGAGGTGTTAGGAAGCACAGTTCCAGACGGCTCAGCAACGAATGATTCAGAGCCCAGAGTGGGGATCCTCCACCGCCCACATGAGTGCCTTTTCTAAAACATTACTCCGCCTGTTCATAAACTTTAGTGGCTCCCCACCACCCCTTTCTGTCCAACCCTGTCATTCAAGGCCCTGCACAGGTGACCTCTCTCTCACCATTCCCTGACTCCCTGTTGCCCAAGACACAATGTCCTTTCATATCATTTTGTTCCCTGGTCTAGATTTCCCTCCCCACTCCTTCTTTCTCCTGATAAATCCCTAATCATCCTCCAAAGGGCAGTCCCCAGATGCACAGGTCCCTCCCAACAGCAGCCCTTGCTTCCACAACCTCCCTGCAGAGGGCTCTACTGTTGAGTTCAGCTGGACAGGAATATTTCTCTCCTCTGGGTTCTTTGAGGATATAGACTGGGTCCTTCTCATCTCTGTCTTCTAGTACCCAGCCCAGAGCCTAGCATGCAGCAGCTTCTTGAATAGAAGTGTAGTGATTTTCTAGAGCTGGCCTTTCCCTTCCTGGCAGGCCTGGTACCTTGAAATGCATAGCCTCAAAGGCAGGGCTCCTGTGCAGCATCTCAGAAATACTCTGAGACCATTTCCATGAAGGTGTGTTTTGGTGGCATCTGCAGTTTTTGACTGCCCAGCATTCATCTACCTTCTTCCAGGATACCCTGATTATCCTTTGCAGGATCAGGCTGCCCCCATTTCAGTCCCTGTGGTTTGGATGGGACTGACTCCATGCACAACCCGGATAACGGGACTATGGCCCAGGATGGGTCTATCAGAGAGTCCCCCCACCGGCCGGAGTCACTGGTCCTAACCCATGCCCGACCAATGAGGGTCAGGTCAAGGACTTATGCTGGAGCTTTTGGGAGCAAAGGCTATTTTATTTTCAAGAGACTAGAGCAGAAGCCTGGAGCTGCTGGTGGCCACCTTCACCCCCATCCTAGGGGTGTGTGCCCAAGAATGAAGGCACCATAGGGGAAAGAAGAGCTGAGATACAGTAAAAGTGGGTGCCAACTGACTTTGTTTCAGCCCCTAAGCCCACTATACCTGCCATCCTACCCCTGGCTTTTCAGTTATAGTTATACAGGCTACTAATTTCCTTTAATGCTGTAGCAACTCTGGGTCAGAGCGCTGTCATTTCTAAAAGCAACAGAGTCCTGTACCCAGATTAGTTCTTCACTCCAGCCAGGCTTGTGCACTCTGTGACATAACCATGGCTACAGAGGGCCCAGGCCTAGCTGTTGCCCACTGGGCCCCAGTACAGTCTGGCGCACATCCCGGGGTCCTTGTTTTTCTCTGTTGTGGTGACGAGGTGAAGGCTTAACAGTGCACCCGCTCTTTGGAGTTCAGGGCTCTGATCTCCACAGGCAGCCAAGAGGAGCAGCCTTGGGCATTCAGCTCCTCCTTCATGTTCTTTCACCCGTTTTCAAGACAGCACCATATACCATAGCTCCTCTCACTAGTCCATAGCCGCCTCCTGTCTGCACAACCCCCTGGTGTCCCCATAGCTCCTCTCACCGGTTGTTGATCTTGTTCTTTTCCACTTGTTCACTCTGGCGCTGGTTCCACTCCTCCAGGTCCTTCTTGGCCTTCTCCCCGCCACTCCTGTTCTGTCACCTTGGAGGCAGCATCTGTGACCCCCAGCAGAATGAGTGGCAGCTTTCCAGTAAGGACTGGAGGGCTGCCCTGGCTGCTCCTCCTCCCCCGCAGGCCCCATCCCCACACAATTCCCACGTTAAGGCAGTGGGGGGCCCCATATGCCCTGAGACTTCCCCACCCCACCCTCCACCATGTCCCAAACAGCCAACCCAGCTGGGAGCCCGGTGTACGAGGGACCCCAGCCTCAGCCCCGTCCTCACCCAGCTCTTGCAGCCGTTTCCTCTGCTCCTCTCTCCATTTGCGGATGCTCTCGGGTTCCTGCGTCAGCCGATCGGCCTGGGCAATGGCAGCATAGCCGTCAGCTGGGCCATTAGCTTCCTAAGACACAAATACATAGCCGTGCATCAGCCCATCTACCTGCCCCCTGTCTCCACCAAGGACCAGGACACCTCCTCACATTTCAAACAACCTCACTCCCACTCTCTCTTTTGCACTTGCGCCACAGCAACCCTTCCCTCTGTGTGACCCTGGGCAAGTTCCTCAACTCTCTGTGCCTCACTTTCCTCCTCATAAAGGGGGCTAAATAAGAGTACCCACTCCTTAGGGTTGATAATGAGGATGAAATGAGTTTTAAAAAAGTGTAAAGAACTTCTAATGCTTCTTGGCACACAGTGAGTCCGTTGTGTTACTATCATTAAAGTCACACTATTAGTTTTATTTACCCAATAACACACAGTCAAAAATTGTCTCACTTTATAGTATGTTTACTTGTCCGTTGTCTGTCTCCTCCATCAGAATCTCATTTTGTGATGATGGGGACTTTGTCTGTCTTGTTCACTGCTGTGTCCTCAGCCTAGCACAGTGCCTGGCACATAGCAGATACTCAATAAATATTTGCTGAGTGGACAAGCAGCCCTGAGATAGGCAGGAAGGCTGTGGCTAGGATTGTGGTAAAGAACTTGGACTTCTTAGCCAGAGTGTCTGAGTTCAAACCCCATCTACAACTTACTGGATATGCATATAGCCCAGGCAAGTCGCTTAACCTTGCTGGGCCTCAGTTTTCTCATCTGAAATGGAATAATAATAAAACTACCTCTAAGAGCTGTTGTGAGGATTTGGTGCAACCATACTAGCAAGACACTTAAAGAGTGCCTGGCGTGGAATGATGGCTCAATGATAGTAGCTAGAATTCTTATTATTCATTTCCATTTTACAGTGAGGAAACTGAGGCCAAGATAGATGGCATGATGTAGTGCAGAGCCAGGGCCAGAGTCCAGGCCTCTTGACTCCCAGGATGGGCTCTGGCCACTTCTCCACACCACCTGCCAGAGCCAGGGACTCTAACTGTTGGGGTTGAGAGCTCAAGCCAAAGGATGTGGCTTCCATCTGGTCTTGCCAAGCCAGAGACCTTTTTATCTGGGATCCAGCCCCATTTCCCACCCTTCTGATGCTCTGCATGCACTCCACACTCCTGTGTGCACACATCCCACACAATTCTGTGGCCCGCCTTCGCTCTCAGCCTACAATTGTCTCCCCTCCCTTCTCCAACTGATGAAATCTTATTCCATCCTATGAGCTTCCAGCTCAAAAGTCACCAGCACTGGGATAGTTCCCAATCCCAAGCAGATTTCGCAGCCCTTCCCTTCTGTGCTCTGTCACAGCCTTCACCTTCTACTAAGCATCTCTTGCTGGACCCCAAGTTCCAGAAGGCAGGCCAGGACCTCGCTTATAGCCTCTAAATTCCTGTTCCTTCCTTTCATTGTTCTGTATGCTTCTCCTTCAAGCACTCATCAAAACTGCCATGAATCCTGGTGTTAACGTTTCTCCCCATGCAACTGTGTCTGACATGCCCTCTGTCCAGCGTACCCACCACTGTCCTGGGTACAAGGTCAGTGCTCAGTAAGCAGTGTCTGCATGGATAGAGGTCAGAAAGGTGTGGGCAGCCAGAGGGAAGGAGCACACAGCATCTCTGGCTGTCTGGGGACAGGGCAGGGCAGGCTCAGGTCAGGGCGTACAGCTTGGCATCCAGATCCAGGCCCACCCTTGGGTGGGGCAGTTGAGCAGAACTTATTTCCCCTCCCATTACAGCACTATTGAGTTTAGAAAGTCCCACGACATCCCAGGGGCCTTTCCAGGGCTTGAATCTAGAGAACACAAATTGAGCACTGCTGTTGAGTAAGCCCCACTCTGTCCACTTCGGGGAATAACCCAGCCCTAAGGCCCAGCTGCCAGAACCCCTGCCCAATCCTATACGAGTCCTGTCTGCAGACAACCGCAGTTACCTTTGTGTGTATATGTTTACCCAGCTGCCACTTTATCTTCTTCATGGCACCTATTCCACTCCGAAAGGACGGGTTTGTTCAGTGTTTACTGTCTGTCTCTTTCCTCCAAGAAAGCGAGCTCCTTGAGGACAGAGACAGCCTGTCTGTATATAGTATCCAGAACAGGGAGGGCCTGGCTATAGGAGGAGTTCGAGGACATTTGTTGAATGAATTAACATGTTCAGGCTTGGGGACAGGGATGAACCAGACAGGCCATCAGCCGGGAGCTTGGCAGGAGAGCCCCTTACAAATGAAGACCACGGTCGGGGAATGCGTTGTGATACAGGTCAGGTAAAGAGAGGGGACAGATGAGAGTACATCCGTTCTAGACTGGGGAGCAGAGTAAGACGGGAGAAGATGGGGAAGGGCATTTCGGGCCAAGAGCCAGCAGCATAAGGGCCATGTGGGGCTGGTGCCTTTGGGAAACTCTGAATACGGAGATACCGTTGGATGTGGAGGACAGAAGGTAGGAGAGGTGGGCAAGGAAAGTCCTCTGGGCAGGAGTCGCATCCTGTGCATCCTTTAGGGCCCACCATTTCCGCAAAGCTTGCCCTAAAATGAAGACTCCTAGTTTACAAAGCTTTAGAACTTGCAGGGAACTTGCAATTAAATGGTTCTCTTTGATTTTTACAACCCTACATGATGGGTTTTATTATCTTTGTTTTACTGGTAGGGAAAGTCTAACACCAAAGTCCCAAGGTCACCCTACAAAGAACTGGCAGAGCCAGAATTCTAACTGAATTCCTGGGTTAGTAACAAATAGGGACCAAAGTCACTTCTGTTTCACACGATTTGTGCGCCTACCCTTTGCCTCCATGATAAGTCTGCCTTCCTGGGAGTAGAGCCTCTTCCCCTCCCCCCCACTGCCCTACCCACACCCCATCCCCCATCTCTCCCTCTCATCCATGCACATGCCCCTGGGCTCACTCAGCAGCTAGATAAGGAATTTATAAGAAGTTTCTCAGGCTGCAGAGTACTTTTCTCCACAGATCTGTGGGGGCAGTAGGACAGGTCCTCTAATCCCCATTCTACGAATGAGATATACAGCTCAGGACAAAGACTGGACCAAGTTCCTCTGACTAGGAAAAGCTGAACATGAAGCCCAGGCTGTCTGATTCCATCTAGACTCTTCTGCTGGTTCCTGCCCCAGTCTGCGTAGGGAGGCAGCCTTGAGGGCCACTTGGAACCCCTGGAGCAGCTGCACATCCAGAGGCACTGTTCAGTGTGTTCCAAGCACGTCATGCCCGGAGGTGGCCGTGCCCCAGGCCTCAGGCCCTGGTTGAGCTGGGTCCACCTCCTCCACCACTTCACACCAGTGTCCAGGCCCACTAATGTGTGCTGGCTGGGAGCTGTGTCAGCTGGGATCCACTATCTTACCCTCTGTGCCTTCCACACGCTGTCCCCTCAGGCTGGACCACCCACATCCCCTTGGGCAGTCTCAAAACCACTTCCAGCACCCCCTCCCTGTGGCACTCCCTGGCTTTAGTGCAGCACCCGGTACGTAGGCCTGGTTCAAGTCTCAGCTCCTCTCAGCTGTGTCACCAGAGCAAGTTTAATCCCTCTGTGCATCATCTTCCTCATCCATAAAATGGGGACAATGACAGAACCTACAAGGTAGGGGTGCTGGGAGGGTGAAATGAGTTGTTAACATGTAAAGCTCTTGGGTGGTGCCTGGCACACAGTAAAAACCAGATTCTCAGCTCCTCATACTACCCCAGTCCCTGAGCCCCTGCCATCCTGTACTACCATCCCTTCTTCCCAGGTCTCTGTCCTCTGTTAGACAGGAGCTCCTCGAGGACAAACACACACTGGATTTGCCTCTATATCTACCACCTCAGCACTATGCAGCACTCGGGGAACATGAGCTGACTCAGCGAAGGAGCGAGTGGCCGCCTACAGAGCGGTCTGGAGGGCACAGGAACGGCATCAGAGGGACTGGGCTTTAAGTCCCTTCCTGCCACTCACAAATGTGGGACTTTTGAGAGTCCCCTCCCTGGGCTTCTTGTGCTTCATCACCTGTTAAATGAGAACTGCAACATCCCACTCGGAGTGCGAAGCGGGGCCCATCTGCAACAATTGCCATGCAACCCTACACCAGTCGCTGGTGTGCATATGAGAGGGCTGGCAGGCCGGGTGGCTCACTGTTGCCGCATGTCAGCCACACTGCACCACGACCAGGAAAGGCACAGTGATGTAGCCAGCAGACAAAGTCCTGAAAAGCCGTTTGCTGGTTCCTCTTCTCCAGCCACTATGGACTTGTTTTCCTGGCCCTGTCTCTGCCGGTAAGCAGTGAGGAGGGCCACAGCAGCGCTCCTGTTTAATCACTTGAATGTCTCAGTGAGGAAATTGGGTCAGCTGCCATGAGAGCTGGCAGCCCCAGGAGGACTCACCAAGCGGCTGCAGGAATGTTTTGAACCTCTCCCAAGCTAGAGAGAGAGGGGGTCAGGAATGGCCAGGAGTAAAAGGCAGGAAGCTGCAGTCAGGGCCAGGCTTATCTTGCTCCAGCTTCCCGGCATCCTTGTCCTGCAGAACCTTTCTGCTAGATACCACATGAGCACCTCTGTGGGCGATGCTGTCTGAGCCCGTTCTGTGACGCCAGACACAGCCAGAAGGATGAGGCACATCCGCCTTTGGGGTTGATCAGCTAAAGCTAAGCTAAGCTGAGCTGTTGATTCCTCTAAGTAGCTCAAAGGGGGATGATGGGGGGCAGGGGGAGGGGTGGGGAAGGGAGAAAATTTGTGCAGGAGGAGGGAGTGTTCAAGGGCCTCCTACCCTTGCTCCTGGAGGCTTGTCCTTACACCTTGTTGGGGATCAGGTTCCTGGCTGGACCCCCTAGTGGCCCACGGCCTCCACAAAAAAAAAAAAAAAACCAACACGTAGCAAAAAGCTCTGTCCCAAACCCTTGAAAGTATTGGGCAGGCAAGGCTTCTCTTCTTTCTGCAGCACAAGCCAGACCCTGCTCCATGTTTAGTTCTAAAGAAGGTCTGCCGCCTGCCACCAGGCCGCTGTGGCCTGCACATTCCAGCAACAAGGATGCGATCTGAAAAGTGTCAGATCAGGGGCAGGAGGTCTGGGTGGACCTGGCTTCTGAGAGACTGGCCTCATCTGTGACCCCTCCTACAAGGTTTCTAGGATGCCCCAGATGTGAAACGATTTACAAATAAATGTACCTGGGTTTGTACTGGCACCCATGAGAGTAAGAGTTCCCGCCGAGACTGGGGAGGAGACCTAAGATTCCTCAGATCCGCCACACAAAAGGCCTTGGCCGGAGGGTATGGGGGGAGAAGGCCTTGGATCTTAATCTGTAGAAAAGGCAAAATATCCTCCTCATAGTGTTCTAGATACTTCTCCAGCTCCAGGTCCACTTTAGGACACAGACCTTTGAGTGTGTGGGGGGGGGGGGGCAGCCTGGGTTTCAATGACATACCAAACTGAACAGGAGGAAATGCTGAGTATTTGGGGCTTTCAGGCCCATGGAGACATGAAGTCCCAACGCCCTAGAGGCTGACTTTTCTAGCTTGCAGATAGTTGAGTAATTTTCCAGGGATGGGACTTGGCCAGTTTCCCTGTAGAAGGTACCAGCCCATCTCTCTTACATAAGAAAGTATTGTTTATTCTCAGCAGATTCAGGAGGCCAGCTCCTCCACCCGGAGGCAGCTGCAGCCCCAGGGGCCAGGGTCTTTGATCCGGTCCTGTGGAAATTAAGGCTCATCCAGTGAAGGTTTTGTTTCATCCTGTGGATGCCATCTGCTGGCCAAGTCCTCTAAGTCTAAATACTTTTTAAAAATTATAGTCGACATACAGTATTATATGAGTTTTAGGTATACAATGTAATTATTCAATAGTCTAAGAATTTTTTAACCAATTTATGTCTACATGAGGGGAGAAGGGTTAGGTTGGTACATAGAGAGGCAGTCTTTAACTAGAAATATCCTTACTAGGTGTTCTAGGTGTGTGTGTGGGCGAGGGGTATAGGAAGGACTACTTTAAAAATGTTTTAAACAATGAAAGTGAAAGCCCTTCTCTTATCCCTTCCCAACCCCCACCTCGGAGCTAACCACTGTTAACAGTTGGTACATATCCCTTTAGATATTTTGTGCAAGCACATTTCTAAACCAAAGAGCAGGAGCATACTGTGCATATTATCCTGAAAGCTGCTTTTCCACTTGGTATGTTGCAGGCAACTTTTCAAGTCGATGCAGAAAGCTCTGGCTGCTCTTTTTAACAGCAGCACAGGTTTCTGGTTTACCCCCGCCCAGGTACCCAGTGCTGGCCTCTTAGGTTGTTTTTCAGATGGTCTGCTATTATACATCATCCCGCAAAGACTCTAGGTGTCCTTGTCCAGTTATTTTTTTAGGGAAAATTCTGAGAAGTGGAATCTCTGGGTCAAAGGCCTGCCCAGTTAAAATGTTCATATGTAGAATGGCCGCTAAGTCCAGCCTGGTAGGCCAACACGTGCAGGACCCTGTGTTTCCTTCAGTCCATGCCACTGTGGGGCACTTTATCTCTCCTTCCAGAAGCAGGACATCGCCACAGGCAGCCTGAGGCCACAGCCCATCAATCCCTGTCTCGAGTGGTCCCTATTTCTCATCGCTTTCTCCTACATGACCAAAAAACAAAACAAAACAAAACAAACAACAACGTAAAAACGTCCCAATGCATCAGGCACAATGAATAGAAGACTGGAAGCCCTAATCCTACTGATGATGGGGCAATAAGTTCCTGAGATCTCAGTGTCCGTCCCCACCACTGTTAAGGCAGAATCTTGCTTACCTGAAACACATCCCCATTGATTGTGGTCCCCATGTCCTCAGAACCAGCTAGAAAAAGAACAAGGAGACAGCGTTACTCATTGCTAGGCTTCTAGCAAGCCTGGAATGGTCCTACATTAGCACCTAAACCCAACACCTGTATATGCCTATGTGCGTACTGACCCACCCCCAACGCATACTGGATACATGAGCAACTTGGCTCAGTGCTTGATTGCTCACCATGGCTTCTCACAGCCTTTATCACATTTGATTTTCACTACAGCCTTGCAATGGAGTTATTATCAACCTATTTTAGAGATTCTCAAACTGAGGCACAGAGAGTCTAAGTAATCGCTCAAGGTCATCAGTCAGTAATAACTCCTCACCTACCTGAAATGGATTAACCCTCTGCTGCAGCTGGGAATGGCCCAAGTGTCTGTACAGCCTGTGCCTGTGAGCAGGCTGAGGCGCTGTGGGCTCCGGGCGGGGTCTGTGAGGTCTAAGGAAGAGGGACCTGCGCGTCTCTGCCTGTCCCTGCAGTGCCTTAAGCAACTGCTCCACCTGGGAGAGCAGGAACTACAGCCCCCAGCTGGCAGCACCTTACCTGTTTTTCTCTCCTTCCGCCCCTCCCAGAACGATTTCATTTTGCTCTCAACAGGACTCCTCCTGGTCCCTGACACCTGATTAGTCACAAATCCCTGTGATTCCTGCTGCAACAATGACCCTCAAAGTTGCCCTCTGCTCTCTGGTCCCTGCCAGGCCCCAGCCCCAGCTCTCTCCATACAGCTGCCTTGGTCTGTCTGCCCTGCTAGTGGCAAACACCTGGAGGAGCCCACCTGTGTCCTTTCTCCTCACCACTGTCCTTTCCAGAGCCCCGCATAGTATTTATCACTTAGTAAGAGTCAAAAACCGTTTGTTGAATGAACAAATGAATAAATACATTAAAGAAAGAGTGACTGGTTTTTGTCCACCCACAGGCCTCCCTGATTGCAGCTTCGCTCTCTCCCAACCCTCTTTCAAACCAACTCCAGGGCTAACATTTTGTAAAACATACACTTACTGATGTCACTTCTCTGATTAAAAATATAATAAAACAAACTAAAAAGAAATCTACTTCCTGTGGACCATAGACGCCAATAGGGTCTGCTCCGGCCTCGGGACTCAGCAGGTGTGGTTCCTCTGCCTGGAAGGCCCCCCACCTCACCCCACCCCCACCGTCTCCACATGGCTGCTTCCTTCAGCCTCTGCTCAAACATTGCCTTACTATCGGCCTTTTCTGATCACCCCCAACATTCACCCCTCGGGTACCCCTCCTCCCTATAGCATGTACCACATCCTGATATGTTTATTTGGTTATGTATTTATCTGTCTTCCCCAGTTGCATGGACCCCTGCATGAGGACAGGGACTTTGTTTTTGTTCACAGCTGGGGCCCAGCACCCGTGCCTGGTACAGAACGGTTGTCAATAAATATTTGTCAAATGAGCATGTCAAATCTTGGACTACAGACTTGAGGATCTTTACAAGCTGGCCCTACCTATTTTTCCTTCCTCACTGTCCACTGGTCCCTCCCACAAACCCTGTTCTGGTTTCCTCCTTCCACAAACACACCACTCCATACTCCATGCCTTTCTTCCCACTTCCCTCTCTAAAGAGTGCTCTTTTGGATCCAGTCATTCTCCAAGGCCCAGTTCACAAGTCACCTCCTCTGGGAAGCCCTCCGTTATTGCTCCTGTTTCCTTAGGCACTGATGGAAGTTGTCACCTCTGGTGTATTTCCAGAGTACTATACAGCATTCCTGACCCTCTTATATAATTATTTGTGACCTCCCAGGAGTCATGTACTTTCTTATCAGGAATCTATTCAGCTCCTGAGGGTTCCTGCACAGAATGGATGAATGCAGTAAGTATGGGCTAAATGGAAGTCAAATTGCTCTTTTGGGGCCCACTGTTAATTGCAAAGCCTGTCTGAGGCCTCTCAGAAACTGCAGTACTTTCTAGCAAAAAGGCACATGAGGCCACACGATAACCACAGATGGATAAGTACCCCTTTACCAGCCAGACAGAGTTGTGAGTAGCAGTGACAGTGTTTTCAATGTAGGGATTGAAGGAAGAGACATTTAATCCATGGAAATAATATCAAGTCGGTATAAATTATAATTGACTTTGTTTTCAGAGTTAGTAGTTCTGACCAGCTATGTCAATAGTCATTCATTCTCCTTCAGAGAGGGCTTGCCTGGGTGGCCTGGGGGCCTAAATCAGATGGGCTGATGGGTTTTCAGCGGTAGCATCTTCTCCTGGGGCATCTCCTCCACCACGGCCTTACATTACCAGGGTCCATTCATAAGATGCTGGTCTGTGCACTTAATCTCTCTGGACAGGAAGTTGTACCACCTGACTCCACCCTGACCAGCCCCAGGCTCAGGCTCATGCTGGCCTCGGAAAGTCTCTCGGAAAGTCTGTCAGTCCCGTGAGCTTTCCTCTGGAGATAGTTTTAGCCTCTTTGAGAACGCACACACACCCACTTACAGGATTACAAGCATCCATTCCCACGATAATTTCTGATCCATCTATTGCACGTTTGGAATCACATGTTTGCAGTCAGAGGCTGGCAGAACAGGAGCGCAGCAGACACGAGTCCCAGGCATAACTCCTGCATGTTGCTTCCTTCAGATTCCTGACCCTTTTGAACAGGGCAGACAGGGTCCAGAACATTCCTGGGAGCTTACTGGGGCCCAGCTGGGAAAACAGGCTTGCCAGGAACTGACTAGGCAAGTCAGGGGCAGTGCCTGGCTGGGCGCTCAGCTATTTGGGTGTGAAAAAGTAAACCTTCTGGGTCCTACCCAAGGTGATGAATGGAAACAGTGTCCATTGTTCAGGCTGGCCCCAGCCCCAGCCCCAGAGGAGAGACTCAGTGCAGCTTAGGCTCAGGCCTGCACCAGACACCTCTTTCCCCAGGGGCACTTGGGGCCCAATGTCAGGGCACCCAGCGCAGGGGCATCGTCTAGGAGACGAGACTCAGATATACAGACTGGTGGCAGTGGCAGAAGCCAGCTTCCGCCCAGCTCCCAGTGGGCCGAGGCACATGTTCCCCACCCATCCCGGCTTGGGGCACTGAACGCTGCTGGAGGGCAACGCTTGCTCAGCACTACCTAGGCCTGGGAGGGAAGATCAATTCCTTTCTGCCTGGCCACCAGTTGAGTCACCATTTCAGACCCCCTGACCCACTCAGGGGGTCAGCCAAATATTTGCAGCTGTGGCTGGTGTGAATCCAAGAGACGCTCAGAGGGCTACGTCCCTGCTTCTCTCCCTGCCACCTCTGGCATGCGGCCAATCCATTCCCCACCCCTGCCAGAGAGGGAACCTCCATCTAGGCTGTGAGCCCCTGGAATCGCAGTACCCTGAGAGAGGCCACACCTGCTCAACTCCCAGCCACCTCTGGCTGCCTTCAGGCTGACTTCTACCTGCTTCTCTCTCAGGGGGCTGTGATATCGGCTCTTTTGAGCAGGGTGTCCCCCAGGCCAAGCCAGGCTGGGGAAGCTGGTGGTCTCAAGGATGAAGTGTGGACAAATGAATACTGGTGAGGGAACATGGGAATGCATCTCCTGGAATGTGTGAGGGTCCATGCTGAGTTGCTAGGAGCTGCTGTTTCAGACCTCTACTGCTGGCTTGGTTAGGTAACAAAAGACCCTCCCCTCAACCTATCACATCCCAAGAGACTGCCACAGACCAAGGCCCAGGTCTGTCACTTGCAGCTGTGACTTTGGGCAAGATACTCAAGCTCTCTGGTACTCCAGGTTCTTACATGTTACAAAAGGCTTGTTATATTTCTCACAGCAAGGGGCTTACAGAGACATTTCGAGCCTCTCAGGAACTGTCTTATTCATGTCTGTATCTCCAGTGGGCCTGGCAAACAGTATGTGCTCACTAAACATTGAATGAATCAAACATGACTATAAGGAACCTCATTTATAAACGCTTTAAAAATTTTTGTAAGCTACAACTTATTCCAACAGGCCCATAAATCCTCACCAAAATAAGGTTCACAGGAAACAAGGGCTGTTTTAGATGCACCCACGAAGGTGATATCTGCTTTGCTACTAAATATTTTAAGAAATTTTTCTTTCAAGCCAGAACCAGAATAGGGACACCATTTATAAATGTGCCATCACAAAGACGAGGCCCGGAAACCTGAGTACGAAGCTAACCACATAGTGCCAGACCACCTTTGGAAAACTGAGGAGGGCAGGACCACACCTGACTAAAGCCCTTTGTACCCGGCCCCAACCCTAGTGTCTAACTCAGAGCCAGGCACATAGAAGACAGTCTGATCAGGTGGAAAGGGTTTACAGTCTGACAGAAACAGGTCTAAATCATCTTAGCTGTGCCACTTATTAGTTGTTTTAATACGTGCTTTTTGAGCCTCGATTTTGCTGTCTCGGAGATGAGTTGAATAACACGGGTAACATTATTAAATGTAAGTAAAGTGTCTAGCTCAGTGACTGCAGGAGGGCAGGTAGTCCCCAGGGAAGGTTTGTGAGTTCTTGGAGCATCCAGTGCCTCCTGCTTTCCCAGCTGTAGGAGGGGGCTAAGTGAGGGGCAGAGAGATCTGCTGTTCTGCCCCCACCTTCAGGGCTTACTGGCAGCGGAGACAGCCAGATCACCCAGAGGCTCAGGGGAGACTCTCAGGGCTGGGCCGTGTTGGATTCCAGAGACTGGCAGTGGTGAAGCTGGCCTGGGGATGAAATACCACGACAAATTTTTGTCCCCGGAGCCTCCAGATCCACAGCTCCAGGCGGGGCCTCACATGGGGATCTTCAAGAAGAACCCCCACACACACTTTCTCCGTCCTCCCCACATACACACACAGCCCCAGGCCTGCTTCTGGATGGTGGGGAGCAGGCCCTTTTCATTCTACCGCGGGGCTTGGAGGCCCAGTCTGCGCTGGCCCAGTACCCCGGTGTGAGCCCCAGGCCCCCCACAGTTCCCAGACCGCTGCGCTGACTCACCCCCACTCGCGGGTCCCGGCTGCGCGAGGGCCGCCTGGCCGCCGGCAGGTGCCCCGAAGCCCTCGTCATTCTCTATGCCCGCGATCTCACTCTCCTGCTGGGCCAGGAAGGCAGCCGCCGGGTCCTCCTCGGCAGCCTCGGGGGCCCCGCTCTCCGACGACGAGAAGAAGCCAAAGTCATCAGCCATTTTCCCCGCGTCTCTCCTGGAGCGTCCGCCTGGCGCTCGGCTCTGCCCGGCGCGTGCTCCGCACTGCGCCCGGCGGCCGCGACACTGTCACCGGAGTGCCCAGGGAGCCGACCTCGGCGGGGACTGGCTCGGCGCAGCGGGCCCGCACTTCCTCTTCGCCACCGGGCCCGGCTCGCCTGTCACTGCGGTGCGGGCGGGAGGAGCTGGGACGGGAATGCGGTGATGTCACCGGCCGAGGGAGGGGGCCCGCAGGACGGCCGGAGGTCGCCTCGCAGCGGCCACAGGAGGGCGGCAGCAAGACGGCGGCGAAGCCCGAGGGGCCCGGAGGCCGGGACAGCGCTCCCACTCCCTGCCAGAGCGCTCATTTCCAGGACACCAGGACGCCACACAGTTCCGACCCACCTAGAGGCGAAGCGGACTGGACAAAGTGGCCATAGCCTGCACAGGGCCACCGCGGGAAGACAGCCCGGGCCTTGGGAGCACCGAGGGGTTGGTCGCCGCGCAGACCGTGCTCTTGATCCACTCTACAAAGTCTCTTCACCTAAACTGGGCAGATATTATGAATCCAATTATTATGAGTGTTTTCCTCTTCACAGAGGAGGAACTGAGGCTAGTAGAGGGGATACTGAGTCTCACCACTTCATTGCATCTTTCCTGCAAGTCCAGAGCCTTTCCCACCCGGCAGCACTGCTTCAGTGTATTTCTTATAAATTTCTCATTTAGAGTGACTTCCGCTCAGACCGCAGGAGTTGTAGGACCTGACCGCACTCCTACTTAGAGGCTGGGCTCCTTAAGTATGAGCTGGCCTGAGAAAGGCAGAAAATTTATCTAGGCAGCCTGCCACTCCACCCAGTGGCCCTCAGAAAAATAGTTGGAATGCCTCCTTCCTGCTGGCTCTGCACCAAGCACTAAGGCAATAAAATGTAGTAAAACCCAACCTTGGCCGTGGGGAGGTTGCACCCATTGGACCAACAGAAGGCAAATAGCCAGTCACACAGCCCATGTGCAAGGTGCTCTTTAGACGCAGGGCACTAGGAAATCCAGGGCACTGCCATCAGATTTGGGATTGGGGATTTTCTCTTGTTGATTTGAGACTTGAAGATCAAAGAGGAACTGGGAGAGAGAAAGGAAAGATACACCCACAGCTTTGCAGAGCGGTTCCCTTAGTGGTTGGGAGGTGGAAGCAGAGTTGGGGTGAAGGCTTATTTCAGTTATGCTCAGTAACACCTCGATGTAGGTTTCACTCTTGTAATGAGAATATTATTAGTAGTGTAAACAAAAAAGAAAGAAATTTAAGGCCTTGCTCGGCCTGGTCCAAGCACAGCATCCCACCATCATCTCACACTTCTTCCTCGTTTTCCCAACCACAGGCTGGGGCGCTGAAAAGACCTGGAACCCCAGGTTTTGCGGAGCCAGGACTAGTGAATGTGCTATGTGCCTATTGTCACCTCCACGGGGTGTTCTGTTTTGATCTCCTTTTCAAACTGTTTTGTTAGTGTAAAACAATGCAACTTAAATTTATATATTGGCTTGTATCCTACTACTTTATTAAATTCATGCATTTTTTCTAACAGTTCTTTTTGTGGAAGCCTTAAGGTTTTCTACATATAAGATCATATCGTCACATGCAGATTATCATTCGGCCAAAGGTTCAAGGGCAACTCCTATGTATATTTCTGGAAGTTTTGCTCTGCCTAGCTCCCTCCCCTCCAGTACTCTGCCCTGTAAATCCCAGCCACTTCAACCTCTCCAAACTCCTATCTCTGTCTCTTTGACTCTTAAGACCTCTGGGCTCTATTCTCCTTCCTACTCAGTAGTTTAGACATTCCTCCAAGTAGAAAGTTTACTTGTTTGTTTCTCTTCTCTCAGGAACCACGGTTCTGTGCTGTCTAGTAATGTCTTAAAATAATTATATCACATATTTTGTACAGTTTTCTAGTTGTTTATGGTGGGAGAGTAATTTTGAACCCTGTTGCTCCTTCATGGTCAGTAGAAAAATCTCCTCTTAATCTTTTTTTTTTTTCCTTAAAAGAAGATTTGTTTGTAGAGAATAAATATTGCTTACAAAAAGCAGAGTTAATCTTCAAGAGAACGTGCTTCTGTGAGAGTTAATGGAGTTGCTGAAACTGGACAGAGACATTTTCTTGAGCAAAATTTCTCAAAAGGCGCTGGAGGAGGACTCACCCACTACATCTCCAATGGCGACGGCATTCAGAGATTCCTAACACCCTTGGTGCATCCTGGCCAGTGCTGGATGGGGCACAGGGTCCCTGGGGGGGCATGGAAGAAGTATGCTTCCACCATAGTTGTTGATCTGGGGATTTCATAATTTTCCTGGGATGTCTGTCACTGTCTGTGAACTGCCTGTTTCTGCCTAGAAGATTCAGGCCCTCAGAGGCCACACAAATGCATAGGACTCTCTTTTTATGCCCAAACATGAAGCTGACATTTTCTTCTCTGAAATCTGCCCAATGCCTTTCTTGTTCTCCCAACTTTGAGCATCTGTACTGCCCACAAAGGTAGCCCCACTTTTTCCTGGGCCTGGGCTCTGCATAGAAGCTGGCTTTACGGGCCATGTCCAGGAGATGGGTCTGCCCTTTTCCTTTTCTGCAGGGTAAAAGCCAGTAAAGTAAACCCTGAATTACAATTCTAAATTAGCATTTTTGAGGAGCCTTTCCCTGGTGTGGTGTGAACTGGAGTATTCCTTCATGTTCACTTCTGTTAATCCCCTGTACTGGGCAGGTAGCTGGTATCTCTGTTACTGGAGGTCTATATCCTACTCCTCCTTAAAGTTCTGGTTTGGGGTCTCTTGGGATCTCACTCTTTTCATGTGTGGTGAAATTTAACTGTGGGGTGCTTCCTAGCTCACTGGCTTTAAGAAAGAAAGGATGTTTCTTTCTGATTTTTTTTTTTTTTTGCCACATTCCCTCCCCCATTTTTTTCTTGCAATTTGTTGTTATTGTTGAAAAAACCCTATTGTGATGGTAGAGTTTCTCTCGATGTGGATTTTTTGGGTTGAGTTCCTGTGGTGGCATTCAGCATGCTCTTTGGAACTTTTATTATTTCCTATAAATTGGCAGTCAGATCAAGGGGCATGCTTCTCAACCAGAGTTGATTTTGCCTTCCAGGGATCTTTTGGCAACATTTAGAGAGCTTTTTGTATTGTCAAAACTTGCAGGGGTGCTATGAGAATTTAACGGGTAAAGACCAGGGGTGCTGCTAAACATCTTACAATGCACAGGACAGCCCCTCATAAAAAATAACTAACCAGCCCAAAGTTTCAGTAATGCCCAAGTTGAGAAAACCTGGTCTAGGGGCTTGATCAAATTCCAGAGGAATTTTTTTGCAAGGATGTTTCATACATGCTGTTGAGAAATTCCCGTTGCATCATGTCAGATATCACATCATGTGACATGAACATTGATCAGTAAGTTCAGGTGCTATCAGCCTGGTCCATTGATATTAAAATTCCAGATCAGCTTTTTACCTCAGGTTTTAGCAGCCTTTATAAATTTTATCTAAATCAATAACTTTATTTCGGGTTGAAAATTTGTGGTGATTCTCCTTCAGTATTTCTGTATTAGCTGGAAATTCTTAAAGAACTTTCACTCATTATCAATTTGGTTACTCAAAGGTAGAGGTAATATAAACGCTTAATTGCTTCTCTTAATTTACTAGCCTTTAGAAAATGAATTGATATTCTGGCAATCTCCAAAAGTAAATAATGACCTATTTACTTGCGGGTTGCTTTCTTTTTGGTATGATAATGAACTCCTGGATTTATACGTATTTAATGGGTTTCAATTCATTGTAAGCATTATACTTTTTGAGCACCTTTATTTAGATAAAATTGACATGCAATTAACTTTACATATTTAAAGTTTACGATTTGATAAATTTTGACGTATGTGTATACCTAGGAAACCGTAACCACAAAAAAAAAAAAACAATGAATATATCCAATACCTTGAAAACTTTCTTTGTGCCCTTTGTAATTCCTCTTTTCCTTACCTCTCTGCGACCCTGCAATCCCCAGGCAACCACCATGCACTTCATGTATCATCTTGAGTCTTATATAAATAGAATCATACAGTATTCACTCTTTTTTGTCTGGCTTCTTTTACTCAGCATACTTCTTTTGAGATTCTTTTATATTGTTCCATGTATCAATAGTTCATTCCTTTTTTACAGTCTGAGTACCAGGAGTAAGTTTAAGTTTTATTTATATCATTAATTTTTTTTTTTTACTTTTAAAGAGTTTTAGATTTATAAAAAGGGAGTTCAGAGAGTTCCCATATAGCCTATGCCCAGTTTCCCCATTCATTTATTAAAGAAATAGAATTTGTAGTTAAAACCTCCCTATACAAGAATGCTCACTTTTGCCATTTCTATTTAACATTGTGCTGGAACTTCTAATCAGAGCAATTAGGCAAGGAGACGAAATAAAAGGCATCCAAGTTGGAAAAGAAGTAAAACTACCTCTATTCATAGGTGAAGATGAGGATTTACATACAGAAAATTCTCAAGAACACACACAAAAAACTACAAGAGCTAATAAATGATTTTGACAAATTTTCAGGATTCAAGATCAACACACAAAAATCAGTCCTATTCCATACGCTAGCAACAAAAAAATCAAAAAATGCAATTAAGGAAACAATTTTGTTTAAAATAGCATCAAAAATACTTATGAATAAACTTAACAAAAGAAGTCTAAGACTTCTATACTGAAAACTACAAAACATTGCTGAAAGAAATTAAAGAAGACCTACATAAATAAAAAGACATTTAGTGGTTATAGATTAAAGTGGTCAAAATTAAAAATTTAATATTGTTAAGATGCCAGTGCAGTGCAAAGTGGTCTACAGATTCAGTGCAACCTCTATCAAAATCTCAATGATCATTTTTGCAGAAATGGAACAGTTTATTCTAAAATTCATATGGAATCTCAAGGAACCATGAATAGCCAAAACAATCTTGAAAAAGAAAAAAACAAAATTGAAGGACTTACACTTCTCGATTTCAAAACTTACTACAAAGCTACAGTAATCAAGAGTGTGGTACTGACATAATGATAGACATAGATTAACTGAATAGTATTGAGAGTTCAGGAATAAATCCGTATACCTACAGTCAGGTGATTTTTGAAAAGGGTGCTAAGGCCATTCGATGAAGAAGAATAGCCTCTTCAACAACATTGCTGGGACAACTCGATATACATATGCCAAAGAATGACAAGGGATACTTGTATCACACCACATACAAAAATTAAATCAAAATACACCAAAGCCTTAAATGTAAGGGTTGAAACTATAAAACTCTTAAAATATTAGAGTAAATTCTCACAACCTTGGTTATGACAATTGATTTTTAGAGATAACACTGAAGCACAAGTAACAAAAGAAAAAAATAACAGAAAAAGTGGAATTCATCAAAATTTGAAACTTTCGTGCATCAAAGGACACTACCAAGAAAGCAAAAAGACAACCTATAAAATGGGGGGAAAATCTGCAAATGATGTATCTCATAAGGATCCAGTATCTAGAATATATAATAAATTTTTAAAAATTCAACAACCAAAAGACAGATAATCCAATTTTAAAAATGAGCAAAGGACTCAAATAGACATTTGTCCAAAAAAGATACACAAATGGCCAGCAACCACATGAACAGATGTTCAACATTATTAGTCATTAGAGAAATGCATATTGAAACCACAATGAGATGTCACTTTATATCCACTAGAATGGCTGTAATTTTTTTAAAAAAGGAAAATAAGTGTTGACCAGGATATTGTGAAATGAGAACCCTCACATCTTGCTGGTGGAATGTAAAACAGTGCAGCCTTTGTAGAAGATAGTTTGATGGTTCTTCAAAATGTTAAACATAGAATTACCACTTGACCCAGAAATTCTACTCCTAGGTGCATAGCCAAAAGAATTGAAAACAGATAGTGTAACGGAAAGTTGTCCAGAATGTTCATAGCAGCACTAATAACAATAGCCAAAATGTGGAAACAACTCAAATGTACACCAACTGATGAATGAATAAAAACTGTGGTATGTAGGAACAACAGAATACTATTCAGCCACAAAAAGAAATGAAGCAGTGATACATGCTACAATGTAGATGAACCTTTAAAACATTATGCTAAGTGAAAGAAGCGAGACAAAAGGGACACACGTGGTATGATTACATGTATATTAACTATCCAGAATAGGCAAACTCATAGAAACAGATGTACATTAGTGGTAGCCAGGGGTTGGAGGAGGGAGAAATGTGGAAAGACTGCTAATGAGTATGGGGTTTCTTTTTGGGGTGCTGGAAATGTTTTGGAACTAGTGGGAATGGTTGCACAATATTGTAATAAATGCCACTGAATTGTACACTATAACTTTCGTTCTGTAAATTTTACCACAATTTTTAAAGATTCGATCAATATAACTCACCATTTTAACAAACCAAAAGAGGAAAACCATGTGACCATCTCAATGCAGAAACACCTTTGACTAAATCCAACATCAATTCCTAATAAAAACTCTCAGCAAACTAAGAATTGAAAGGAACTGCCTCAACCTAAAAAGGATAGCTCTGAAAAACGTTCAGCTAACATTAAACCTAATGATTAAAGATGAAAACTTTTCCTCTAAAATCAAGAATAACTTCTATTCAACATTGTTTTTGAGGTTCTAGGCAGTATAATAAAGGGGGAGAGGAGAGAGAAAGAGAGAGAGAGAGAGAGAGAGAGAGAAGGAGACCAGATTTAGAAGGAAAAAGTAAAACTATCTTTATATACACACAATTGTCTTATATAAAAAATGGATTCTACAGAAAAAGTACTGGAACTAATATGTGTATTTAGAAAGTTCATGGGAAGCAGGAGGAAGATGCAATATGAATTGTCTTTTTACTTACTAGCAATGGCCAAGGGGAAAGTAAAATTTTAAATGCCATTTGTAATAGCATCGAAAATATAGAAATCTAGAGATAAATCTAACAAATGATATGAAAGATCCATACACTAAAAATTACAAAATATTGCTGAGATAAGTTAAAGAAGATCTAAATAAGTGGAGAGACATTCCTTGTTCATGGATTAGAAGACTCAATATTAAGATATAAATTATCCTCATATACATCTGTAGAATCAATGCAATCACAATAAAAATTCTGGCAGGAACTAAAATAGCCAAGACAATTTTAGTAAAGCCAAGACAATTTAGTAAAGCTGGAGGGCTAACATCTGATTTTGAGATTTACCATACAGTTATTGTAAGCAAGACAGTGTGGTATTGGCATCAAGGTAATCAAATAGATCAATAGAAAAAAAATAGAGTCTGGAAAAAGACTTACACATATACAGCAACTTATTTCTAATAAAGTTGTAGAGGCAAATCAGTGGAGAAGAGATAATCATTTCACTTTTTGACGCTTAAATTTTCCCATCTTTGGCTTCCTGTAACAATTTGATAGCTTCTTTGCTTTCTGGTATAGCAAGATGTACCTGACTCATCCTACACATTTTCATCCCAGACTGGAGTCAGTCATTTCTTCAAAGAAATTGGAAATTTTATTTAGAAACCACTGCCTGGGCCCCTCTGTAGTTATTTCTTACAGATCTCTTCAGTCAGCAGAACCAGAAACTATATTCCCTGTTTGAAAGAGAAAAATACATTGTGTTCTTATTAATATTTTTAATTCAAAATTAATATTATCATATCTTCAATTAATCTCTTTGATTTTAGATTTTTATATATTTTTTCTTTCACTGAAAATCATGGTCTAATGCATTACCTAATTATTCTTTTTTATCCCATTTATATCTAGCTACATGTATATGTAGTTTAAAAATAACAAAATCAGTATTATTACAGACACAGTGATGATTGAATATCATTTAAGATTTCTTTGCTGTTCTTTCTGCTTTTATACTATAATCTGTAGGGAATATGTAGGCAAATTACTGTTCTTAAATTCACTTGAAAATTATTTTCTCTGTGTTTTAGTCGCTGACTTGATACACGTTGTCATAGCCCAGGTTCAATAGAAAACATAGGCAGAATCAAAAGCTTACATGTTTATACTTTGCTGGGAAGTGCAAGGCCAAGGAATCAGACGTGACAGAACAGGGGAGTGAGGCAAGTGAAGAGGAAGGGTAAGCACTAGGAGCTGGCTACTGCTTGGTAGGAAGTGCAATGCTCTATCCCATGGGTCTGGAATGAGACCTCAGAGAGATCAGATGAACGACGCATCTCAAGACAGCCCATCACGGGGCAGGAAGTGAGTTTTTACTGGTGGATCCCATCTCTCATTGGTCAGGGTTTTGCCTCATGGGGCATTATTAATTACTCTGCACTTCTAGGTTATGTGTGTGGGCATTGTGCTGGTCCGTGGTGTCTCATACTTTAGTAACAAGAGGCAAGCTGTAGCGTGGGAGGCAGGAGACTTGTGGTATGTGCATTAGGTGAGGTGCTCTTGGGTTGTGTCTGGGTAAGTTGGTCATCATGGTGGTGGCTGGACAGAATCCAGGTAGAGCTGGTCACCACAGAAATGGCCGAGGTGAAACAAGTGGCCAGGGGCCTTGGTGACAGGTGTGACTGCCAGAATTGGCGGTGAAACATGAGATGTTTGACACAGTACACCCCATGTACCACTCGATGCTGCTCATTTCTTCCTATTATATCTGGATTCCTACCTCAATATGATTCACTAGTGCGGGAACAAAATGCCCTCCCTCCTTCCAAGAGGGGAGATACAAGTTCAACCATTTACTCACAAAATCCCCTTGCATTTGGTAGCCAGCCACAACCTCAGTAAACACTTCAGTAGCTAGAGTTAGTTAAACAAGCTATAGATCTCTGTGGCTGCAGCTGGTCCCAAGCCTGAAAGTTATAATCATATTATCTCCTTCCTTCACCATTCATTCTAGATTATCTTGCTCTTGGCTAATACTTTTATTGGCCTGATCGATTTCCAGTTTAGTGATCCAAATTTTCATTTCGGAAAGGTCTGATCTTTTAGTTAGTCCTCATCATGTTATAGTTGTTACAATTGCTTTTTTTCTGTTATCACTGGGTATGGAAGCAGCAAGAGATGTCCCAGTGAAGCCCCGGGGCTCCAGACTCCTCCTGACTCTTGTGTAGAAAAGCATCTCTGGCCCCTGGTAATTAGGAGCATTACCTTGCCAGTGTGATAATGCCTCCACCTCCAGGCATAATAGCCCAAAGTGTCTGGATGGTAATCACAGCACCCACTTCAGTGAAACTTATACTATATCCCCTGGGACATATGCTTTCCCTCCTCTGAACCATACAGAGTCTAAAATTGTGGGGACAATTTAAATGCATCTGGGTTATTTCAACCATCTGTAAATAGGTCAACTGCTCTCCCTCCCTTGCCCATCCTGTTAACTGAGGTGTTGTTTGAACTTGTTCACAGTTCACAAATTATGTAATTTTTTATGAACATAGGGGTTTTTAAAGAATAATAAAATATCTCTGCTTTAAAGGACAACTGTTATCAGCATTCTTTTCTCCATCGTCCAAAACTGAGGTGGTCCTTTTATCTTCTGATTTGAGATGCTTTAATTAAAGACTATCCCTCTCTATCCCACAGGCCTTAGTTTCATTTCCTGATTTCATTCCCATAGGTCCACCTACATTCACGAAGCCTTTGCCATTAGGATCTGGCTGGGGCCATTATAAGATCTTGTACTCTGTGCCCAATGCAGTTCTTAGCCCTGGGGACTCAATGGTGGCCTAGGCCAAGTTGGCCTCTTTTACCTTCATGGAATGTAGAGCTGGGAATTCAACAATAAGCTGGTAAACAGATAACATCATCCAGTGGTAAGTGCTTTGAAGAAAGCTTAACATGTTTAGGTCTTCCCTGAGGACGCAGGACACGTATGATGAAATCTGAATGTCAAAAGGGGTCAGCCATATGAGGGCTCAAGGAAAGGCTCCAGGCAGAAGGTACTGCAAGTGCAAAGTCCCTGAGGTACAAATGAGAATAGTGAGGTGGAGGCTTGAGAGTAATGAGTTCCCAGTAATGAGGTCAGAGAAGCAGTAGGGCCAGATCACGTAGGGCCTTGTAGGCCATGGTATGGAGCTTGCATTCTATTCTGAGGAAAATGAGAAGCCAATAGAGGGTTTTGGGCCAGGGAATGATAGGATCTGATTTACTTTTTAAAAATGATTGCATCCTTGCCATGACCTTGTGAGGTAGAAACTATTACTCTGTTTACAGCTGAGAGGTAATCAAAGGGAGGCTTAGAGAGGGTTATCTTGCCAAAGTACACAGTCAATGGTGGCATCAGAGTTTGTACTCAGGTCTCCCTGAAGAACAGAGAGGAATGTGTAACTTATGTAAGGCAAAACTTTGCCTTCGACCCTTAATTTGTTTCATCAATCCAAATACACCCAGCAGAAACCTGAGGCTCTATAACATACTATTGGGGGCTGGTATTACCTTTCTCATCCCTTCTCTTACTTTTTGGATGAATCTAGATGTATCACCTTAATTCCTGTTGGTTCCACTTAACCTATAATGACTAATTTGATTTGGTAGGAGGCCAAACAAAAACTGTTGCTGACATCTCAATGGTCTGTTTTACTCAGCAATCAAGATGCTGTGTCCCTAACCCATAGGAGATATCTTATGTTCCAACTACTCAGAAATTGAGGGCTTTTTCTAGGAGTCTATGACTCAGTTGGACAGAATTTGTCCTTTACTAAGAACAAAATGGTAAGGTGTCAGCAAAGCCTGATTACTAGGATTAGAGAAACAGATATTCGTTAGATTCTTTGTGACATCTCTCAGTCACAAAGCCCAGTTACAAGCATAGAATTGGGACTCAGAAACCTCTCCCATACACACACATATCCTTCCAGAGAGTGATGAAATTAATTTTCTGTTAAACTGTGTCTTCTTAGAGAGAAGTGCTATGTCCTGTTTACTTTTGCAGCATCTGATCCAGAGCCATTCAATAAATATTTGTTGAATGAATTCCTAAAATCTGTAGATGGATATAATTACTACATCTATTAAAAAGGTCTTTGGAATGCTCTAGAACTGCATTTCCAATACAAAAGCCACTCTCCATGGTGGCAATTGAGTACTTGAAATGTGGCTAATCCAAAAAGTGGTGTGGGGTTAAGTGTAAAACACATATCAGATTTTTGAAGACAGTACCAAAAAAAAAATCAAACAACCATATTTGGGATAGCCTGAGTTAAACCAAATATATTACTAAAGTTAATTTCACCTGTTAAATGTGGCTACTGGAGTGTTTTAAATTCTGCATGTGGCTCACATTATTTTTTGATTGGCTAGCACTGCTCTAAAAGGCAAAATAAAGGCCAAGGAAAAACACTTCTTAAAGGAGAGGGCAAGGCTATAATTAATGACACTTCCACACTCTTCACCTTGAATTTATATACATAAAAAAAAAATCTTATGTTTTTTCCAAGGCCAGCCTCTTCCAGGGCAAAGAAGACCATGACAGTCAGAAAGGCAGACTGGTCACTCACAAGCTGAAAAGTGGCTTGCTCTTATGGCTATTTTCCTAAAAACTGAGTTATCACCATTTTAAAATGGGGAGATTCCACACGCAGACCCAAATTTTAAGTGCTCTCTAAAAATGAGAATTCTGGCTATACTGGTCTTACACCAAAGCCATCAGCTGCAGCTAAAAGCAGAAATCATTTGTTTGGACAGGGAAGGGACTCTCCAGTTTGCCATTTTGTATGCCCCACACTGAGGGATGTTCCTATGGTAGAGTTAAAAAAAAACAAAGAAGTGAAATATTTCTTGTAACTATGTCTTTATTCAAAGAAGAAAACAGAAATGTAGACCAAGAATGTGTATGTCTCTTTGAGGAAATGAAAAACATCCAATGGTGTTTAACATAACTACAAAGTATGTCTGTCGAAGGAGTCCATCTTAAATCAGAATTGTGCAACAAATCCAGAGGTCATTGACTTGGCCATTCCTCATCTAGTTTGTCTGAATCCAACATTACCTGAGATGTTGGACAGTATGTCTCCTCCGAGCTTTGAGTCGATGTAATAAATTCTCTAAAGTCATAGCTATTTACTTCCAATTTTACCTTAAAGGTGTAAGAAAAATTCCAAGACATTTTTGCGAAGTTTGTGCAGACCTGGTAAGAACTGACACATGGCTGAAAGGAAGAAGTAGCCACAACCAAAGTCCTTCCATCTCTTAATGTACTTTTCACAGGACTTAGCTTTCAAAGCACCTTTTCTTGTCTCACCTGGTCAACCTGTGAAGTGGGCAGGGGAGGACACCGGGGGCCTTGTCAGGAGTCACACTGGGAGTTTGTGGAAAAGCTTGCACGAGACCCTGACTCCTCTGCCTCCCCAAGGCTTTCTGGACAGTGGTCAGAAGAGGCAGATGGCAGGAGAAAAGAAGTGGAAATGCAAAAGGGCGATCTGAAGAGAAGTGGCAAGTTGGAAGGGACAAGGAAAGCATAGAGATTGAGGGGGGGTTAAGACCGAGCAAAGGGTGAGGGAGGGTCTGTATCCGAGGAAAACGCACTGAGACCAAAGTCAGGGTCTACTGGGGAACCTCATGCCACCAATGGCAAAACGGAGCCCAGAGAGGAGATGGTTCCCCAAGGATGTCCAGCACTTTGCAAGGTAGTCACTTGCACCACAACCTGTCTTCCTGATCCCATCCAGGATCATCCTTCTCTCAGTCTCAGGGAAGACGGCCGGTGGGTAGAGACGCGAGGCCTGAGGCAACAGCAGAGTTACTCGCACGGGAGTGGACGGAAAGCTTCGCCATTAAACATCAAAGACCCAGGGAGCCGAGTCCAAACAATCCTAGCGAGCGACTTCCCAGCAGCAATTTTCCCGCGGCCACAGCCTTCCACAGCTTCCGGCTCGAAGGCGGCGTCGAAATGCAATAGTATTCGGGGACTTTCGGAATCTCCCGAGCGATGGTCAGGGGCGTCTGGAAATGTTAGGGCAGGAATGGAAACGTCAAACGGCCGATATTTCGGAACTGCCACAATTTCCTAAAACGTTGAAGAATATCAGAGATTACGGGGAAATAGTTAGCAGGAGACGGAAATCTGCGGAGTGGCAATCAGGAATTTCCGGAGTTTGTCGAGCGTATTCGGGACTTCTCGGCTCTTGGCGATCTCTTTAGAGGTCCGTAGCGGATCCGTTCTTCGCCGAAATCGTGAGGGCGACTGGTACCGACAGCCCCTCGGCAATTTCCGGAAGCGTCCGGGATCGGCCTGAAAGTCGCGCCCTCTGGCGGCAGAAACTCTCACTACAACTACCAGCCCCGGCTGGGCCAGTACGCGCAGACGCAGGCTTGCGCGCCGGCGGCCGTTCTGACCGGACGTGGTGACTGCTGATATCAGTTCCGGCGGGTGACGGTGCGGACGGGTCAGAAGCGTAGAGGCGGCGGCAAAATGGCGGCGCCTGAGGAGCGGGATCTAACCCAGGAGCAGACAGAGAAGCTGCTGCAGTTTCAGGTAGCAGCGAGTACACTCGGTGCAGCACATGCTGCTACGGGCTGGGAAGTGGGCCCCTACAGGAGCCCAGAACCCTCCTGAGATTAGGCCCGAAGTTCTCAGACCAGCAGGCGGCCCCCTCCCCCCACGACGCCAACTGCCCTGCTGCCCCGACCCCCGAACCTCTGTCGGTCCTCGGCCTTGGCTGTTGCCAGACCCGCTTCTGCTCTCGCCCCTCAGCGGTTCAGCTTCCCTGGTCCCTTAGCGGCGCCCGTCCTCAGCCATCTTTCCCAGGTCGGACCCTCTCTGCCCAACGACTCTGGATCTACCTGGGACGCTTAATCTCCACTGCGGAGTTGTTCGTTTCGGGTGCCTGGAAAACCTCCTATGAGCATTTCGTGCCATTTCCACAAATATTTATTGAGGGCCTCTTGAGTGCCAGGTCTTGTGTTGGGCGCTTTGGTGGGGGAAGGGCAGGCCCGGCCCCCGCCCTAAAGGTGTGGGAGGACACCGAGTAAGGAGACAAATGAATGCAACATTATAAATGTCATCAGTGGCTTCTGACGGGGTTTACTACCCTGGGCTTATTCCTGGAGTCGTGTGCTTGACTCTGCTTGAGGAGAGTGGTAACTTGCAGAAATCTGCCTCCTTTTAGTGGATATGAGATTAAGAATTTTTCGCACTGAGCGCTTATCTCTGAGCTGGAGAATCTAGGTGGAGAGGACCACTAGGATAGGTAATCTTGGCTGTTACCCTGATGGATACCAATTTTCTTCTAAAATATATATCTTAAAACGTGTATTCTTAAAAATGTGTACTTCCTAAGGACGTTCTGGAGATCAAATGAGTTTATGGGTTTCTGACGGGCTTTGTAAACTAAAATGCTCCCAAACAGCTGCTTATTAATCATTATTTA
This sequence comes from Eonycteris spelaea, assembly GCA_003508835.1. Classification (NCBI taxonomy): domain Eukaryota; kingdom Metazoa; phylum Chordata; class Mammalia; order Chiroptera; family Pteropodidae; genus Eonycteris; species Eonycteris spelaea. Next base: position 1,302,487 of record PUFA01000196.1, read on the forward strand.
ACTTAGGAGAGAGTTAAAGATAACGATACACTTATTTCCTAATGTAAAATGTACTAAATGCTTATTAATTTCAGCAATTTACCAAGAACCTTAGTGCTCAGGCACTGCTATTTAGACTACCATTTGAGTATGATGTAAACACTTTGCTAAACACTTTTACCATACATTATTGCATTTAATACAACACTAAGAATTAGTATTACAATCCCTATTTTACAGGTGAGGGATAGGAGCTTAAGAAGTAACATGCTTAGGTTGCATGGCTTGTAAGGGGTGGTGTCAGATTTAAAGCCAAGTTCATCCTTAGAGAACCTTTCCTTAGCTTTTGACTAGTGTGCTATACAACTTGTGTAAGTATCGTTGTTCAACTGAGCGGAATGCAGATGCTGTGATAACTGCTTTTTTTTTTTTTTTAGCAAGTTCTCACTTTTTTTAATTACTGTGATTAGATTTCACTGTAATTAATTTTGAAGTGTTTTTTCTTATATTGAGTAGTGGCACCTTTAATTTATAGGATATTGTATATTAATTATACATCAATTTAAAAAAATTGAGCAGTGGGTTGGAAGTGTGTAAGTGGAAAAATACTATCATAGAAATAATTGACATTTGATTGGAGTAACTTTGGCAGACCATTTCACCCCCTACAAATCTTCAGGAATAAGCCCTCATGTTAAAATGTAATGAGGCGATGTGAGTTATAATATGGTGTACTTAGTCTGCTACTGGAAGATCATAAATGTGTGGTAGCATTTCTGAGGCAAAGCACCTAGGAACTTCTGTTTTAGTTTTCATTGGACATCTGTATCAGTAAGAGGTGAGTAGCAGGTTAAAGTTGTATTAAGATTACTTTATGAAATTGTATTTAAGAAGGCAAATGTGTTTTACATTTATGTGCTCTTTAAGCAGTTGCTGTATTAGAGTCATCATTCAGGTTGCTATTAAACAGTCTTTGAAACTTACTAGGTGTCAAGTGCTATACCAGATATTTGATGTACATTAACTCTTTTAAACCTCTGCATAACACTGTAAGGTGTTAGCACCCATTCAGTTTATTGATGAACAAATAGGTTCTGAGAGGTCAGGTAATTTGCACAACTACTAAGTGGCTGGAAATTTAGAAATCCATACCCATAACGTTTATAACCTAGTGGAGAAGCCAGAGACATACATAATAATGAGTATTGTGCAGTTACGTTAGTGCTCAGAATATGATATGGTATAAGCAGAGTGCTGTGGGAATTTAGGGAAGGATAGGAATATTGATAAGGGTAGGAGGAGGAGAGAAAATGGCTTAGTAGTTCCCATTAAGTATCGACTAGGCCTTAGGCGAGATGGTAGTTTATTACCAGTTGTGCTTAATTTTCACTGTAGCCTTGCAAAGTGTAGAGGTGATATGCCTGCTCCTAGGAGAGGAAACAGATATATTTAAGTATTAATTTAAGGTCATTTAACTGTCAAGTAGTGGAGATGGAATTATAGTAAAAAATCTAGTGGGTCTGGATCTGGATTTCAGGGAGGGCTTTTTCCACTGTACTTGGCCACTTTGCAGGAGGAATAGAAGGATTTCAACAGGTGGAGGGCAGGAGGATGTTCAAAGCTGAGGAATCAGTTCAAGGAAGGTATGGACATGGAGTGTATTTCTTGTGATGGATTTAGAGAAATGGAAGTGGAAAACACATGTTTTAGATTTTAATCTGTAGGCGTGGGAGCTATCACAATTTTTTTTCAACCAGGGAGTGACTTAACACTAGGTTTCAGATTTGCTTCACTAACAGTATGGAGCATGTGCTTTGAATCTCCACAGGGGTCGAGACAGAACAGGGTGACACTGCTAGGAGCTGGTTCTCAATATGTTGCTTCATTTGATATAGTGAAGTTAGGAGAAGTAAAATATTTTGGCTATCTCATGTTTCCTCTATTTTACTGTTTTGTGACATGTGATTTGATCACAACTCCCTAGGGTATACTTATCATGTTTCTCAGTCTGTTTCATGTCTTCCAAGATTTTTGTACTTATCCTTTTCTCTTATTTATTTTGGAACCATTAGAGTATGAATAACTACTGCAGACGTTTGTTTTACGCTGTTTCAATGGGAAGGAATAGATTTTAAGAAGAGCTAATGCAGGTATGGGGAAGGTTACTTTTATTGAAGTCCACTTTCCCAAATTTCCAAATATTGGCAGACTCCCTTAGTGCCTTGGTTTGCTGCCTTTCAGTTTGAACACCTGGAGAAGGATGGCGTGAACAGAGAGAAGGGACTAAAGCTATAGCTATCCACAGCCGGTGGAGGAAGACATCATCTCTTTCTGCTTATACTGGAATAAGAAATTTCTTTTCTCTTAAATAAATGTTAAGGCTGACTCTTGTTCTCTTAAATTATAGAAAATTAAGCCTTAACTCTGGGCTATAGAATCAAACTCATTTTGAAAATTTTCCTTTTGGCTTCATCTGACTCTTTATTACTTGAAGGAAAGAATACATAGTGTTTTTTGTTCATGTATTTAAAAAAAAATTATAGAGAGATCTTTTTGAATTTTTTGCCAGGGAATTTGGTGTCGTAGAGAAACATGAGGTTTTAAACTTGAGGCAAACCTGAATTAGCCTTCCGACTTAGCATCTGGTTAGTTCTGTGACCTTGAGCAAATTCTCACTTCTTTGAATCTTTTCTTGTCTGTAAATGGAGAGGTTAGTACCAAATTCACATCTTATTTATATTTTTATCTTTAAAAATAAATTTATATAATTAGTGTCAAGTACACATCTTTTTTATTTAACTTAAATTTATCAATACACCTGAAACTAATATATCATATGCCAACTGTAATTTTACAAAATTATTTTAAAACACCAAGTTAATATATGCTTATTGCAGGTCAGCAGCATAAAATTGCATAAAAAGGTAATTAAATCTCACCTTTTCCCCCCTCATCCTCATTTTCAGGTTATTGTGTATCTTTGGATACTTTTTTCTTCTGCATATACAGATACACAAATGCTTAATGTATAAGCTCTCTTACCCTCACTTGCTCTTAACTGAACAAATGTCCTCAATTTTCTGAGGTCTGTACTCTACTCTATATGCCCAGGTAGTTTTGCTCTCACAAATTGAGTTGTGCTCTTGACAAGAGTCATTTGTGTTTGCTCTCAAACCAATGTGTGTGCGTTATATTTGTCATATGAATATATTACATAAACCAAGAAAATAGGTCAAAAAGAGTTTTTGTTAATCTGAAAAATAAATGCTTTGGAAAGGCTGTAGCAGACAAGTTGCTGAAGAGTTCTGTTTACTCGGTGTGGGCAGGATAGGTGTAAAGATATCTTTGGGAAAAATCACTCAGGTAAGGATTATGCACTTACTGCTTAGCAAGTGTTTGGGGTTGTCAGGAAATCAAATTAGTGTCTTAGGGACATGGTTTATGCCAGAAAGACTTCAAAAGAATGTTAGTGGGCCCATTCCCTAAGGAAAAAGATGGGCTTTTATCAAAAGATTGCTACATAAATGTGTATGCTTTATGCTTAAGTGAAGTGTTTAATGTATGAAATGTTTTTATTTCTCATTTTAAGTGACTTTAATTAATTGGCTAATTATGGGTCCCATTCTCATTGGAAAAGAGAGCTCTGTTCTTTTTGTCTTTGCAATAGGGTCATATTTTACTTATGAAAGTATAGCATAGTAAGTGGTCACTTACTTCACTTAACATTGAGAAAAGCTTCTGCAACGGTAAGTGAAAAATCATGTAATGAAACCAATTTTGCCATAGGCTAAGTGACAGAAACAAGAGTTAAATTCCTACAGCATAGCAGCTTATCAATTGTTATAAGAAACGAAGTTGAACTGAATGATGTTGAGGACCTGCTGTACTTTGTGACCTTGGGAAAGTCACTTCTCTGCCTTAGTATCTTCATCTATGCACTGGTAATATTACTTACCTCATGGGGTTGTTTCAATAATTAAATGTTAGTATTCCTAAAGCCCTGGCAAACTTTAAATGCTCGACTATTACACATAATTATTACTGTATAGTTTTAGTAGACAAGATAATCAGGTGGTTTTCACTTTTTGATTTCTTACAAATAATGCTGCAGTGAATATCCTTGTACGTATACATCTATCCCATTCTCAAACATACCTTATGTATTTGGCACCTATGTGCTAGTTATAGTTCGAGGCACAGGATGCAGCAGCATATTAAACATAATTTCTACCCTTGTGGAGCTCACATTCCAGTGGGAAGAGACCAGGAAGAGTCAGAATAAATAAGTGAATTGTATACACTGTTAGATGGTGATAAATGCTGTGGAGAAACATAATTAGGGGATTTTGAGGAGCAGAAGAGTGTAATTTTAAATAGGAGCATCAAGGGAAGGTCTCTCAGAAAAAGTGTCATTTGTATGAAAACCTGAAAGAAGTATAAGGATTCCAGATTGAGGGAATAAAGTGCACAAGAGTGTGAAGGCATGGTCTTCAGGGACCTTGTTCCGCAATGGCCAGGAGGCCAGTGTGTCTAGAACTGAGTGGGAGGAAGGAAGTAGTAGGTGAAAATGTCCGAGAGTTGAAGGCAGGGAGGCAGGGGAGTTCATAGAAGGCCTTCTAGGCCATTGTAAGGATTTTGGCTTTAACTCTGAGGTAAGATGGGTAGCCATGCAAGGTTTTGAGTAATGACAGGATTTGTGATTTATTAGGGTCACTCTGGCTATTTTCTTGAGGATAGCCAAGATACAGGACGGTAGGGAGACCAGTTAGGAAATCTTAGCAGTGGTCCAGGACTAATTAGATCAGGATGAAGGAGGAAGTGGTCATGAGGAGGAGTTGGATTCTGAATATATAGTGGTCCCCTCTTATCCAAGGGGCGTACGTTCTGAGATCCCCCTAGCAGATATCTGAAACCACAGGTAATACCAAACCCCATGTATACTGTGTTTTTTCCTATATGTACATACCTTTCACTTGAAGCACTTTATAGCTTCTTTTTGGCATATCCGAATTGCCATCCTCACTACTCTTGTGCTTTAAGGCCATTATTAAGTAAAATAAGGGTGACTTGAACACAAGCATATGACAGAAATAGTTTTAAGGCGGCTACTAGATGACTGACGTATATAGCGCGGATACACTGGACAAAGGGATGATTCAGGTTCCGGGCGGGATGAATGGGATAACACAGCATTTCATCACGCCACTCAGAATGGCACACAATTTAAAATTCATGAATTGTTCTGGAATTTTCCATATGATATTTTTGGATGTAACCAAAACTTGGGAAAGTAAAACCTGGATAAGGGGGTACTACTGTATACCAAAGAAGAAAAGCTCAGAGGGCTAAAATCTGGGGTACTTTAGCATTCTAAGGATATGATGGAGACTAAACAGCAAGGGAGGTAGAAAGAAAATTAATGTATTGCCCTAGAATTCAAGTGAAGAAACTTGTGGGATGAGAACAGATCTTTTGATTTACATCATGGGGGTTATAGTGACCTTGACTAAGAAGTTTCGTTGGAATGGAGGTGAAGTCTTGATTGGAGTGAGTTGAAGAGAATGGCATGAGAAATTGGAGATTTCTGCAGGTTTCGCTCTAAAGAGGAAAGGAATTGGGCAGAAGCTGGAGTAGGGAAGAGCGATTGATTTTTTTTCTTTTAATTTGGAAGAAATATCAGCATGTTTTTGTATGCTGATGAGGAACATGCACTAGAGAGGGGAAATCTGATGCAGAGGTAGGAGAATTGCTGTTGCCATATCCTTGAGTAAATGAGAGGGGAGAGGATCAGGTGTACAGACAGGAGGGATTGGCCTTTGCCAGGAACACAATTAAGTTTATCCATAGTAAAAGAAAAGATGAACGGTGGCACAGATGCAGGTAGGTGGGTTGGTTTGCTGGTTGGAACTTTTAATTATTTTCTCTGTGATATAAGAAACAAGATTACGAACTAAATAAGGATGGGGGAGGTATTGTTAGAAGTTTGAGTAGAGAAAAGGTATGGTTATCTAGGAAAGTGGGAGTGAATGGACTAGACAACTAGTAAAAAGCCAGGCAGCATTATGGAGCCACTTGAGGTTAGTGATCATAAGTTTAAAGTAAGAACACTCAGCCTCCTTCAGCTGTGAAGATACAGGTGCAGAGGTTTGGAATTTTAAGATTGTGGTTTAGCCAAAGGAATATGATTATGATAGAGTGGTAAAGGAATTGAGGATGTATGCATGGGAGTGATTATAATATTTAATTATAGAATTTATGATGAGTAAGATGTGGAAGTGAGGACATGAGTGGCACTGCAGTAAAGTGATGAGGTAGTAGTAGGATCAGTGGACTGGAGGTCCCCGCAGGGTTAAAGAATTTAGAGACAGAACGTTAGAAGAGGAAGCTGAAGAGGTGAAAGGATGTGTCAGGGGCGTGTGGAGGGCTTGCAGTTACTGATGATAGTGAGGTCTAGGGTTTGACCCCAGGAGTGAATGGAGGAGTGGTAGACAAAGAATTGAGAGACCAGACTGTTAGAACAATTATGCAAATAGTAAGATCACCTGGACACTAATATGGTTGGAGAAAATGATAGGAAGCCAGGAGCTAAAATTTTAGAGTGAAAGGCAGTGATTGAAAGTGAGCAAATGACTCCCAACAAGGAAGGGATTGTGAGTGGTATGCACTGATGAAATTTTGAGATTTGAAAGTGTTTTCGTTTTTGATGTCATTTAAACATTTAGTGAGCATTTACTTTTCCCAAAGTGCTCTAGATCCGTTGTACCATTGATTCCTCCCAATAGACAAGTGGTGTAGGTTCCAGGATTGATGAGTAAACTAGGATTAGTGGGTAATTTGCACAGGTTAGTAGGAGCTTAAATTTGAATCCAGAACTCTGATTTCTTTCCTACCACCTAGCACTGTCTGTCTGGCCCTAAATGTTGATTTGTTTCAACTACAGGTAAGTGAGTGGAGGCAACAGAAAGAGCTACGTGCTAGTTTTAAGAAACTGAACACAGCAAAGGAAGTCCAAAGCGTGATTCTGATCCCGGACATTGTCACTCGTGGTACTTCTCTTAAATCTACTCTCATGAAGGTAGACTTTTTAAGAAGGGAAGATGAGTCTCCGAAAGGAGGACAGTTCTCATTCCATACCCCACAGATACAAGAGAGAAAACAAGGGAGTGAGGGCTTCAAGGGAAACCAGGTTTCAACTAGAACATGAAGGTGAAGGAAATGTTTCTGATACAGCAGGGCTTTTGTCTAATATCTTAAATATGTGGTTTTACTGGGTCAAAATAAATGCACTTTGTACATTTTAATAGCTACCGCTAGACTGCTTTCCAGGGAGTTTTGGCAGCTCACACTTCCACCAAGAGGATGTGAGAGAGGACCTGTTTCCCCACACCCTTTCCAGTATTGGATGGTATCGTTTTCAGTTTTTTTCAATCTGATTAAATTTTAAAAGTTCTAGTTTTAATTTGCGTGTCTAGTGGTAGTGGTGGTTGTAGTTTTGGGTTTTGTTTTGCAATCAGTTGAGTTTGAATACCTAACGCAAACACTTGTTTTGAGCTATTTCAAATAGGAAGTATTACAGACATAAGAGTGAGGAATTGGCTTATGGGCCTCTTTTTTTTTTTTTTTTTAACATTTTATTTCTTTTTTTCCCCCATCCCCCTTCCCTCTCCCCTCTGGCAACCACTAGTCCATTGTTCATGTCCATGAGTCTCTGTCCTGTTCATTTGTTGCTTTTAGGTTTATAGCCCACGTATAAGTGATATCATGTGACTTTCAGCTTTTTTTGTCGGGCTTATTTCACTTAGTATGATTATCTTGAGGTCCATCCATGTTGTTGGAAATGACAGTATTTCATCTCTTCTTATGGCTGAATAATATTCCATTGTACCACAGCTTCGTTAGCCAATTGTCTGTTGTAGGACACTTTGGTTGCTTCCATGTCCCGGCCACTATGAATAATGCTGCTATGAACATTGGTGTGCTAATATCTTTTTGGATATGAGTTTTCAAGTCTTTGGGGTAAATATCCAGTAGAGGGATTGCTGGTTCATACAGTATATCAATTCTTAGTTTTTTGAGAAACCTCTGTACTGTTTTCCATAGTGGCTGTACCAATTTGCAGGCCCACCAGCAATGTATGAGGGTTCTTATTTCTCTGCATCCTCTCCACATTTGTTATTACTTGTCCTGTTGATTATAGCTATTGTAAGAGGTATGAGATGGTATCTCATTGTGGTTTTGATTTGCATTTCCCCAAAAGCTAGTGATGTTGAGCATCTTTTCATGTATTTGTTGGCCATTTGTATGCCCTCTAGGGAGAAGTGTCTGTTCAGGTCCTCTGCCCATTTTTTGATTGGATCGTTGTTTTTTTTGTTGTTGTTATTGAGTTGTATGAGTTCTTCACATATTTTGGATGTTAGGCCTTTATCAGAGGCGTTGCTTACAAATATATTTTCCCACTTGGATGATTGTCTCTTTACCTTGTTGATGGTTTCTTTTGCTGAGCAGAAGTTTTTAGTTTGATGTAGTCCCATTCATTTATTTTAGCTTTACTTCCCTTGCCTTTGAGGTCTCGACCTCTAGTTTTTAAGAGATAATGCAGATAGATAACCCCTAGTGTATGGAAGATTTGGTTTCTGCCCTAGTTGGTTGTAGAATAGAAAGTGCTGATTTTACTGTGAATCCCATTGTTCCATAAACTTATTACAAATGAGATTGAGCTTCTTTTGTTTATTTATGGTTAGGTATTGTGTAAATTGCTTATCATTTGTTCATTTTCTGTTGGATTATTTGACATTTTCTTACCAAATTGTAGGAATTCTTTATATATTTTTAGAAAAGGATATTGATAATGCATAGCAAATATTTTCTTTTGGGACATTTATCTTAATTTTGTTATTTTATTAACACTTGTTTGAAATATTATTTCATCAAATTGGCATTTCCCCCCGACTTGGATTTTCTGTTTTATCTAAGAATGCCTTCCACTTAATGAAGTATACAAATGTTCCCTCCAGTTTCTTCAAAATATTTTATAGCTTTTTTTTAAAAATCAGATCAGATCTTTAATCTATGGGGAATTTCATTTTTTTGTTATGTATGTGATAAGAACTTAACCTCATTTTTTTCCAGAAGAGTCTGTAGGTTAGCTGAATAATCCAACCCCCACCCCACCACCGATTTGAGTAGCCTCTTTATCATACTATATTCTGTTTCGTTAACCTGTCTGCTGGTACCATTACTGAACCTAGTAACAGTTTCACACTGTTTTGATGTTGGATAGGACAGGACTCTTCCCAATTCTTTTTTAAAAAGTTATTCATAATTCTTACAAGTTCCTTCATATATATTTAAAAATCATTTTGTGCAGTTGTGGGATTGAGTTGCATAAAATACATTAATTTGGGACTCGTTGACCCCCAGGAACATGTACATCTCCATACAGATGTCACATGTCCTTAAAAATATTTTTTGTAACTTCATCTAGATTTTGTGTATTTCTTAAGAAGCTTCGCTTACGTATTTTGTAGTTTTGGTTACCCTTGTGAATGGTTATTTCTTTATTTTGAAAAAATTGCTGTTGAATTTTGAACATTTACCTTGAGTTTTTTGAACCTTCTACTCATTTTCTTACCATATTTTCTGATCATCACTAATAGTTTTCTAGCTTTGGCTCTTTTTATGTTTTAAATAACAATTTGATTGAAATATAAGTTAGAGACAACCGCCACTACTGTATACTCACAGAGCATGTTCACCACCCCAGAAAGAAACCTGTGCCCATTCTTCTCTCCTTCTAACCCCTGATAACCACTAATCTTTATTCTGTCTCTGTGGATTTGCCTGTTCTAAGTATTTCATGTAAATGGAATCATACGCATTATGGCCTTTCGTGTCTGTCTGCTTTCACTTAGCATAATGATTTCAAGGTTCATCTGTGTTGTAGCCTACATCAGTACTTGATTCCTTTTTGTAGCTGAATAATATTCCATTGTGTGGATAAACCCACATTTTGTTTATCCATTCATATTTGATGACTTTGGATCATTTCCATGTTTTGGCTATTATTAATGCTGCTATGAATATTTGTATATTGTATATACGTTTTTGTGTGGGCACGTTTTTATTTCTAGGAGTAGAATTATTGGATCACAGGGTAACTGTAACTTTTTAAGAAATTGCCAAACTTTTTCCAAAGCAACCATACCATTTTCCCTACCAGTAGTGTCTGAGAGTTCCAATTTCTCCACATCCTCACTAACATTTATTAATCATCCATTTTCTTACCATCCTACTAAGTGTGAAGTGTTATCTTCATTGTTTTGGTTTACATTTCCCTAGTGACTGAAATGTTATTGAACATCTTTTCATGTGCTTATTGGCCATTTGTTTATCTTTGAAAAAATGTCTGTTCAAATTTTGGCTCATTTTTAAAAAATTTATTTAAATGAGTTTCAAATATACAGTACCTTGGTTAAACATCTATATAGTTCATAAAACAACCCCCCAATTGCTTCCTCTTTCCCATGGCCCTCCACCTGGCCATCATATTAATGCTAACTTCTTTTGCCCATTTTTTAATTGGGTTATTTGTCTTTTGTTGTTGAGTTATAAGAGTTCTTTATATAATCTGGATACAAGTTTTCTATCAGATCTATCATTGGCAAAAACATACTCCCATTTGTGTGTTTTTACTTTTTTAGTGGTATCTTTTGAAATTTTAAATTTTGATGAAGTCCAATTTATTTGTTGTATCTTTTGTTGTGACATTTAAGAAACCATGGCCTAATCTGGGATGACAAAGAATAACTCCTGTTTTCTAAGAGTTTTGCAGTTTTAGGTCTTATACATTAGATCTGATCCTTTTTAGTTAAAGGATATGAGGTAGGGGTCTAGCTTTGTTCTTTTGCATGGGATATCCAGTTTTCCCAACATCATTTGTTGAAAAGATTATTCTTTCCCTGTTGAATGACCATGGGAAATCAGTTGCTCAAAACTAAGAGTTTATTTCTGGGCCTCATTTCCATCAATCTGTCTTTATGCCAGTACCACACTGTCTTGACTATTGCAGCTCTGTAATAAGTGTGAAATCAGGAAGTGAGAGTCCTCCAACTTTGCTCTTTTTCAAAACTGTTTTGGCTATTCTGGGTTCCTTTCGTTTTTTATGATCACCTTGAATTTTAATAGGGATTGCTGTTTACTGTGTAGATCGATACGGTGAGTGTTGCCATCTTAACAATACTGTCTTCCAGTCCATGAACATGGAAAGTCTTCCCACTTATATTTAGTTTCTCTCCATGTTTTTTAGTTTTCTGTGTGCACATCTTGCACTTCTTTTATTAAATTTATTTCTAAATATTCTTTTTGATGGTGATGTAAAAGGAAATACTTTTCAGATTGTTCATGGCTAGTGTATAGAAATATAACTGAATTTTGTATATTGATCTTGTATTCTGCAACCTTGTTGAACTCATTATTCAATTTTTATTTTTTTGGTGGATTAGGATGTTCTATATACAGGATCATATCATCTGAATATAATTGTACTTCTTTTTAATTGGTCGCCCTTTTATGTCTTGTTTAATTGCTGTAGTATAATGTTGAATAGAAGTGGCAAGAGCAAACATCCTTGTCTTTTCCTGATCTTAGGAGGAAAGGTTCTTTCAATCCTTATTATGTTAACTGTGAGTGTTTCTACCCATCCCCCTTTAATTCCCCCCACCCACTTACTTCCACCCCTGACCTATGGATGTTGCTGTTTCCCTTTAAGGACTGGATCTCTGAAGGCTGGGGGTGTCCTCCCACATGCTGGGGCATGCCCCCAGGGCAGGGGCCTGGCAGGCTGACAGTATGGTCGTGGCCCCACTGGGGCACAAACCCGGACCTTCTGCATGTAAAGCAGACGTGCTAACCAGTACACTATGGAGCCATCCCTCTGAGTGTTTGTTTCTTAGGTGCCTTTTTTCATGGTGGAGAAACTCCCTTGTATTCCTAGTTTAAGTTTTTTTCAGGAAAGGGTTCTTGGGTTCTTAAAAGGGTTAATGATACTATCCATGTACAGTGCTTGATATATACCAGGGCTCTGTCAGAAAGGGGGCAGTCCAGGTGAATACTCAGCTGTACACATGTTCTTTTGCATTTCTCTTTATTTTTCCAGAATATGTTTAATAAATGGTGGGATTGAGAATTTGCAAAAATGTTGTATTTTTAAAATTGAAATTTTGGAAATAAACACTTATCAAGGAGCCTAAGATATTCTTGAAGGAGTGCAAGTCCTTTTCAGAAAGGTTATAGAAAAGATTTTACATGCAGGAGACTTGTCTGTCATTGTTAAAATGTACAGAATTAGGGAGGGGAAATTTTTTTAAAAATATTAAAAAAAATAAGTTAAAACTATAATCTCCATATAGAACTAGAAAAATGGCTTCTTTGTAAAATTAATCACAATACCCAGTATCCTTCATGTTGTCATTTTTCATTTTTTATTTTTGTTGTTCTTCAGACACCTTTTGGATTCAGTCTTGACTCCAAACTGAGTCATGGATGAGTTTAGAGCTCTGATGGGTACTTTGGTCATTTCTATATTACAAATGGTGAACCACACAGAGCACGTGTTCAATAAGTGTGGATCCAAGTACACCAAGGCCCGCAGAGGTTAACTAAGAAGAGACAGTTGGAGAACCATCCAGAGATCTGTAGAAGGGGTGTTAAATATTATTTTTTATGGTCACCTTTTTAAACAGATTTCAGATTCTGGAGATGGACTTTTTATTATTTTTTTAAATAATATACTATTCAGTGTTCTATGTTCTTATTGCTCAAAAGATAGAAGGGCCACTAGTAGTTCATAGGTTCTGTTATGAATGAAGCACAGTGTATTTATTCTTTAAATACATTTCATCTTAAGATTTAAGTATTTTTTTTTCTGATATAATATCCTCACAGTTCGTGATGACGAAATCTAGTACCCTCAAGACTGGTGGAAAACCAAAGATCTGTGATATGTCCCAGTTATTATAATACCGTCATCCAGAATAGGAAAATTTCCCATTTCTAAACAGGCTCAAAGAACAATAAAATTTGTAAAGTGAATTTCAGCACTTTTTATGTGATTATATGAGAAACAAGTCTTCCTAGGCTTTTTCAAATTTCTATTGAAATTCTAAAAGAACAACTATTTTATTTTATCTCTTCTGATGATAAGCTATTCCGTTTCCCAATAAAATGTTGAAAGCTTCAGTGCAAAAAAATAAAATAAAATAAAATAAAACATAAAGAATTAAATCTGTGGTTTGAGAAGTAAAAGTGTTGACAATTAGACTTTGTAGAGTTTTTTCACTTAATTCAAACCTTGCAAAAATAAAAAATTTAAACTTAGCCTTCAGTTTAGCATCTTTAAACACATTTTCCACAAGCTTAATATTAATACATTTGTTAGCTTTGTCCTAGCCTTTTCACATACAAAATGATGACATATAGGGATTCCTCTATAAAGATATGTTCCCGCACCAGTTACACTGAGTTATAGTATATATAGTAAAGGCAGAATAAACATTTGATTCTTTCAGTTACTTGTTAAATTTTAAATAATGAGTTGGTTTCCTAGCATCCTCCAAAAGTAACCAGTCTTTTTACTCAGTAGAAAGTGTCTTTTGATGCAAAATTTTTTCATGAAGTCTAATTTGTCTTTCCTTTTGTTGCCTGAGCCTTTGTCTGTGCTTTTGGTGTCATATCCAAGACGACATTTCCACAATCGGTGTTGGAAAGCCTTTGTCGTATGTTTTCTTCTAAGAGTTTTATAGTTTTAGGTCTTATATTTAGGTCATGGATGTACTTTGAGTTAATTTTTGTATATGGTGTCAGGAAGATGAGTAGGAAAAACATACTTCTTCTGTGTTTCTCCTTTACTCCTGCACTGCTGCCACACTTGCCAAATGTGTGGGTTTTCCACACATCGAACAATTATCCTAGATTCAATTCAGTTTGATTCTGGCACTCTCTACCTAGAGTTAGCATCACATCCCACAAGTTAAGGGCTCAGTCCCACAAGGTATCCCTCCTTCAGATGCCAGTCCCAAGTCCCAGGTTGTCCCTTGTACCATTGATAAATTGAGGTTCCTATGACCCCCTCCTTGTGTTCAATAATTTGCTAGAATGGTTCACAGAAATCACTTTTGTTTGCTGGTGTTATCCAAAGGGTATAATAAAGAATAGAGAAGAACCTCCAGATTAAGAGGTACATAGGGCGAGGTCCAGAAGGGTCTTAAGCACAGGAACTTCTGTCCCCGTGGAGTGGGGATGTGCCACCTTCCTGGCATGTAGATGTGTTCACACACTGAAACTCACTGAATCTTATATTATTGGGATCTTTATGAAGGTATGTGGCATGATTGATTTACTAACTCCATTCCCAGCCCCCCTCCTTTTCGTGGAGAATGGTGGGTTGACCTGAAAAATTCCAAGCTTCTAATCATGACTTGGTCTGTCTGATAATCAGCACCTACCCAGGAGCCCACCAAGAGTCACCTCATTAGAACAAAAGATACAGCGGTCATCCAGGAAATTCCAAGAGATTTAAGAAGGAATCAGGGTCAAAGACCAAATATTAGAACAAAAGATGCTTCTAGTTCTCTTACCACTTAGGAAATTGTAGGGGTTTTAGGAGCTTTGAGTCAAGAACTGGGTCAAAGACTAAATGTTAGAACAAAAGATTTTCCTATAACTTCTATTTATAAGGATTTTAGGAATTCTATGTCAGGAACTGGGGCAGAGACGTGTGTGTGTGTGTGTGTGTGTGTAATTTCTTCACAGTAAGGATCATACTTCATTTTTTTTGCACGTGCATACTGTTTTCCAGTACCATTTGTTGAAAAGACTGTCCTTGGAACCCTTGCCAAAAATCATTTGACCATATATGCAAGGGTTTATCTCTGAGCTCTCCATTCCATTGGCTTATATATCTTTTTGTGCCAGTACCACACTGTTTTGATTTCTGTAACTTTGTAGTAAATTTTTAAATCAGGAGGTATGAGTTCTCAAGCTTCCTTCTTTAAGATTGTTTTGGCTATTGGGGGATCCCTTAAGATTTCATATGGGTTTTAGGATTAGTTTTTCTATTTCTGCCCCAAAAAGGTCATTGAAATTTTCATAGGATTGCTTTTAATTTGTAGATCACTTTGGGTATTGACATTTTAACAATATTTAGCCTTAATTCATGAACACCATTTATATAGGTCTTCTTTAATTTCTTTCAGCAATGTTTGTACAGGTCTTTCACTTTTTGGGTTAATTCCTAAATATATTATTCTTCTTGAAATTGTAAATAGAATTGTTTACTTAATTTTCTTTTTAGATTGTTCATTGTTAGTGTAAAGAAATACAACTGAAACTTGTTAACTTTGTATTCTACTGGTTTGTTGAATGCATGTATTAGTTTTAGCAGGGTGTTTTTGTGACTAAGATTTTCTACATATAAGAATTACATTTTGATAGGTTTAAAAAGATAGATATCATACAGATATCTTCTCTGACCACAAGGGGGTAAAGTTAGAAGTGATTAACTGAAGTAAAACTGGATAATTCACTAGTTTATGTAAGCAGCACACTCTAAGGAACCAATGAATCAAAGAAGTAACAAGGGGGAAATTAGAAAATACATAGAGACAAATGAAAATGAAACCATAACATGCCAAAACTTATGAGACACCATAAGAAGTGGTAAGGGGGAAAATTTATAGTTATTAACACTTAAAAAAAAAAACCTAAATAAGTAACCTAACTTCATAATTTAAGAAACTAGAAAAAGAATAAACTAATCCAGAGATAGCAGAAGGAAGGAAATAGTAAAGATTAGAGCCTATATAAACAAAATAAAGAATAGAAAAGCAATGAGAAAAATCAGTAAAACCAAAAGTTTATCCTTTGAAAAAAATCAACAAATTGACAAAGCTTTAGCTAGGTAAAGAAAAAAAGAGAAAGTGCAGATCATTAAAATCAGAAATGAAAATGGAGACATTATTACTGATTCTACAGAAATAAAAATGGTTAAAAGAGAGTATTGTGAACAGTTATGTCAACAAATCAGGTAACCTACATGAGATGGAAAAATTCCTAGGAACACAAAATATACCAAGACTAAATCACGAAGCAACAAAATCTGAATAGACCTGTAACTAGTAAGGTGATTGAATCCATAACCAAAAATCTCCCAACAAAAAAAAAAAGCCTTGGACCTGATGGCTTCACTAGTGAATTCTACCAATCATTTGAATGAATTCCAATCTTTCTCAAACTTTTCCAGTAATTGAAGAGAACACTTCTAACTCATTCTGGGAGGCTGTCATTACTCTGATACCAAAGCCGGACAATGACCGTACAAGAAAACTGCAGACCAGTATCCCTTATGAACATTGATACAAAATTCCTCAACAAAATATTAGCAAACTGAATTCAGCAGCGTATTAAAAGGATTACACATCATGACCAAGTGGTATTCTTGGAATGCAAGGATGGTTCAGCATATGAAAATCTATCAGTGTAAATACTGCATTAACAAAATGAAGAGGGGAAAAATCCACGATTATCTCAATTGATGTACAAATATGTTTCCTGTCCACTTGAAACTTCACAAGTTTTATTATAACATTCTCATTTTTAATGTTTCCTTTATGTTGTTTAATAATGATAGCTAACTTAAGCACTACATACTTAATCTTTACAATCCAATAGGTTAATCACTATTTTTATTTACATTTTATCAATAAAGAAACAGAACAGAAAGATGCCTAAGGTTACCAGACTACTCAGTGGTAGAGTTAAAATGAAGGATTATCGAAGATTCTGGTGTCCTCTCATTTTCTAACAAAGCTCGACCACTTATTCTACCTACTCTTTAATTGCTTGGATAAGAAGTGTGAGTTTCTTTTGGAAATGTTCATCCATGAGTTGTTTTAATGTATATTCAAATAGTTGTACAACATCAATGCTTTGTACTGTCATAGCATCCAATCAATTAATCAGCTATTTAAGAATATGCTGTGTGGATTTGGTTATCTTTTGATTCATATGGAGCATTTGGTTTGGCCTCCAATAATGGTCTAAACTTGTGGTTCCAAAACTAATTCTATAAGAAAACTCTTCATTGGCTAGTAAGAGTATTCTTTTTAAAAAGACCTTCTTCCCCTGTGTGCAATTGCGAAGTTATATTTTCTTTTAAAATAAAGACAGGATTTCAAAACTTTTAAAAGATGTACTGGGGATTTCCAAAAAGGAGATTTGGTATGCAGCGTTTTCCAGTCTTATTTGACACAAAACCCTTTGTCTATAGAGCAGAACTATACCAATAAATTGTTGACCCTGGACATAAAGGAGAACCATTTTATGTACATTTATAAGGATATTTAGCTCTGAGAAGGTACAATGAAGAAAGGAGACCAGGGGTACAAAGACTGAACAGTTTGTCACCCTGGTTGCTCTGAGACTTGAGAAAGCTTGTTCACTCCACTAAGCCTGTTTTCTTTTGTGCAAAATGAGCAGTTGAGTTATTGTCTTCAACTTGTCTTTACTCTTTAATGAGAAAATTAGAAAAATTCTAGATATTTTATTATCAAACAAAAAATTGAAATTTTTTAAATTGAGAATTTATTGAAAACTTCCTTGTTTTCTAACGCAAATTAATTAAATAATAAAACAGGTTGGTGTGGCATAGGGAGAGACTTTGGAGGTAGTTCTAGGTTTCAATCTCAGCTCCATCACTTGTTATTCTATTGTTGTTGTTGTTGTTATATATTTTTATTTAACGCCTACAGCATCTGGTATTCTGAGGTGGTCTCCTATCCAAGTACTAACAAGGCCTGACCCTGCTTAGCTTCCAAGATCAGACGAGATCGGGCGCATTCAGGGTGGCATGTCTGTAGACCACTTGTTCTAGACAAGGATATTCTTAGACAAGGTACATAACCTCTTGAATCCCTGGCTTTCTCAGTGGTGAAAATGAGAGCTTTATTACTTACAGTACCATCACATAGTAATGGGTGCTTAGAAATGGAAGCTGCTGGCATGTAATTTGGAAAATCAGTAATTAAATGAATAATAAAGATCTGAGTGTAAATGTCTGAGCATAAATGTTTTGGTTGTAGATCAGAGCCTAGGTGCAATCACTTCCTAAAGGAACTTCAAAATCCATTTCTCCTGCCATTATCAGAAAGAGCATGCTATTTATTGCATAAAGCAAAACTATGTGTGTGGGAAGGAGAGAATAAAGTTCCCTGGCGTTGCCAAGTAATAACTAAAAACAAGTTAAAATATGCATCCTCAACAAGCTAGAGCCAACAAGCCAACCGGAATTTAGGGAGTACTTAGATTTCAACTGAGATTTCACACTGGCCTCCTACAGTGTTAGTGTAAACATATGAGGTGTGGAAAGAGAAACACTTCTTAGAAAAGCTAGTAAAGACTTGGGAAGAATGATTAGATATTCAGTCCCTGTCCAAATAGTCAAATGAGACATCTGGTTAAAACACTGCATCTATTGTTTGTGATATCTTCCTTGAATCATATTCAAGAGATATATTAGGGATCACAATATTTCAGAAGTGGGTTGCCAAGTGGTGTTGATATCCTCCTGTCTTCTGACTTGAGAGAGAAGTTAGACCAAGGCTGGAGTGGAAGAAGGGGTGTAGAATAATTCACCCACTTCTTCCAATCTCCCTTATGCATTTTACTAGAGATTGAGGTTCAGGGTATTTGCCCTAAGATTAATACTGCCCTTTTCCTACTAATGCTATCTGTTACACCTTTGTGTAATGAAATCCAGTATTATCCTAAATCCTTGGGAGAGCAATTTGTGGAAGGGGAGTTAGCTCTGAGGGGAAAGATTATCTTGGAGCAAGGCATGTTTCTCAGTAAGACAGACCTGGATGGACCTGCCCAGTAAGATATTTGTGATAGCAGTTGAAATTATACACTGGCCTTGAGAGATTAGAGGGAGGAGGAGCTGCCAGAGTTAACCTATATATCCAGGTACCAAAGTTAACCTTTATATCCATTGCAGCTATTTTGTCCAGTGACCGCTCAAATAACCGCAGATGTTAGTAGCTATAAATGTAAACCAGAGTTCCGAAGAGTAAGCCAGTTAGGAGAGATTGCAGAGTTAACTAACATTTATTGAGCACATACTGTGTGTACCTGAGTTGGTGTGGGGTGCTTCCACAAAATTCTTTTTAAAGAATTGGAATCTTTTCTACCAATAATGAGCATGATGGCATATCTGTCTCATAAAATTGTTGAGAAAATGTACTGAAGATCCTGACACAAAGAAGGAATAAATGAGTGATAATAAGAACAGTGTTTAAAAACTAGAGAGCTAAACAAACCTTGATTATTTACATGAGGTAGATTTCATTCATTTATTAATTCTAATATTTTCTACTATATGCTAAGGCACTGCACTGAGTCTTGGAGATATTGAGATAAATGGGTTCTCTCCTGAAACGAAAGTTCTGTAAAAGAATTACAACCTCTTATCCTAAAGAAATTAATGTAGGAGGAGCTTGAAACCAGTGACTAAAATTATTGAATCTAACATTTCCTTGACTTTCCCTGACTTCACCTCTCTTTTCATAAATACTGGCTGCTAAACATTATGTTATTGCCGAGGAAAGAATTGGTAGCAAAGCTAATGCAATGTTTTCAGCCAAAACTGCAATATTCTTTCTGAACAAAGCTGGCATTGCACAACTCATATTGGCATTGAAATGGGGATGAATATTGAGACATATTTATCTTTTGACTCACATTAAAACCAACACTATCCAGTGTAAATTGGAAGTCTTTCGAAGTACATTTTGTCATTTTGTATTAAGAACTTCAAAAGTATGCGTATTCCTTGGCCCATAATTTTAACTGGATCTTAAGGAGAAAAAAAATTCTAATTACAGAGAAACTTATAAACAGATATTCATCAAAGTGCTATTTTAATAGTGGAAAATCAGAAGCAGTTATAACATTTATATATAAATTGTTTTAGCCAGTTGGAATATTATGTAATTAAAATGGTTGTAAAGACTAATGCATGGGGAGTACTTGGTATAATAAGTACTCAAAATTGTACATATCTGAGAGAGAAGAGTCTCACAGAGAAGAGAAAATAAGTTTCTCAAACCACAATATGCAGTGATACGGGAACTGGCACTGGTTAGTGGGAAGGATAGGGTGGAGAGATGGGTCCCCAAGCTGAGAGAGAAAACACCAGAAGAATCCTACGAATATCAAAAAGCAAAGCTAATGGATTCTTCTGAAGATACTTGCAGTCTACAAAGGAGAAGCAAAGCCTATTAATCAGTTTCTCCTATAATTAATTAAAAAAAAAAAAGTTCGGAAAAGCAATTGAATCAAAACCCTAAGCCCTAAATCCTTTTTGTGGAGTGTGGGGAGCTAGAAAGAATATAATAAAATGTAAACCAGTTGTATAATAGCGTGGGACCATAGGGAAACCTCCCCCTTCCTTAATCTTTCTCTAATATTTAAACTTTCTTAACCTAACTTATACTATGTTTTAAAAAATACAAAACCAAAAGAAAACCTAGGTAGGCAACTCTATCTGGGGTATGAGTACAGCTGTTCTGAGACAGTGAATGCCAGAGGAGTTCAGCATGTTTTTCCTTTGACCCTTTGGATGGCTCACTAGCCATCCTGCTGGCTGGCATTGAGGTCAGGCAACCCGTTCCCATGGTGCATGTAGCATCATGATATAATAAATAGTGCATCCATCTTTGGCAGTTTTTCACTTTTTCCCCTCTGATCTTTTACAATACTTTACCAGAAATAAATTTTCCTCACAAAGATAAGCAAAATTATTCCAACAGTTTTTCTTATTTTGAGTAAATGACACTATCATCCCATTCATTTAAACTTGAGTCCGTCTTAATATTTCTCTTCCATCACCACATATATATTTTTTTCTCCCTCTTTAATCCCCCCCCACCCCCCACTACCACCACCATCACTTCCACCCCTGACCTACGGATGTTGCAGGCAGGGTGTCTGCTCCCATGTGCTCGCAGCATGCACTCGGGGTACACCCAGGGTCTGGCACACCCGGGGTATGGTCCATGGCTCTACCTGAGGTGCAAACCCAGGACCTTCTGCATGTAAAGCAGATGTGCTAACTATACTGTGGAGCCACACCACCACATATTTAATTTGTCGTCTGATCCTTTTGACTCTACATTATCTTCTTTCTAGCCTCCTCTTTACCTCTTCACTGCTCCCATCCCATTCTAAACCACCAATCTCTTTCTCTTGCATTTCTATAGAGTCTCCTTGCTAGTGTCTTTTTTTCATGCCCTCTACTTCCATACACAGCAACCTGACTAACTGTTTTAAACTGTCTGTTTAGAGCTCTGGATTGGTGATTCTCAGCCCTGGCTGTAAATTAGAATAACTGGAAGGTCCCCCTCCCTCAGGAGAAATGTACCTGTGCTACACATCTGGAGAATCTGATTAAATGGCATGGGGTGGCGGTGGGTGATATTGTGATTCCCCTCTTGAGTCTGATATGCAAGGAGGTTGAGAAACAACCTAGACGTTGTCCTGCTCTAGAGGAATGTCCTGTCCCACCTGTTACCCAGACCTTATCTGCTAACTTGCTAAGTTTGTTCCATTTCAGAAGTACTCCCCCAAGTTTCGTTTTTTCACTTTTTAAATAAACTTTTATTTTAGAATGCATTTATATTTACAGAAAAGCTGCAAAAATGGTACACAGACTTCTCATATACCCTGCACTCAGTTCCCTTAGTAACGAGTATGGTGTTATTAATTTTGTACATTTGTCACAATTAATGAACCAATATTGATACTTATCATTAAAGTTCATACTTTATTTAAGATTTCCTTAGTTTTACCAACTATCCTTTTTCCATTCCAGGATCTCATCTAGGAACCACAATTTAGTGGTCAGGTCTTCTTAGGCTCTTCTTGGCTGTTTCTCAGACTTATTTTTTTTTGATAACGTTGGCAGTTTTCAGGTGTACTGGTCTTTGTAGAATGCCCTCAGGGAATTTCTCTAATGTTTTTCTCATGACTAAGCTGGAGTTATGGGATTTTGGGAGGAAGATCAGAGGGACTAAGTGCCTTTACATCTTATCGAGGGTACAGACCCACAACATGAGTTAGCACTGTTGATGTTGTCTTTGGTCACGTGGCTGAGGGAATGTTTGTCAGGTTTCTCCACTATAAAGTTCATCTTTTTTCCTCCTTTTCCATTACTCTTTGGAAGAAGTAACTTGGCACAGCCCACACTTCAGAGGTGGAGTTATGTTTCACCTTCTTGAAGGCAAAGTATCTACAATAATAATTTGGAATTCTCTCTGCATTAGGATATGTTTGTTCTCCCTCCATTTATTTATTCAGTCATGTGTACTTACATCAGGTGGACTCAGATGTTTATTTCTATTATAATCCATTACTACTTTTTTGTTCTTCAGCCTAAACCAGTTTTGGCCCTGGGAGCTCTTTCAGTTGACTTCTGTATGCCTTTGCTATATCTCCTAATATCGTGGGTTTGTTGTTTTTTTGTTTTTTGTTTTTGAGCATTTCCTTATTTTTTATCGGCACTACAAGATTCTCCAGGCTCACTTTGTGTATTTTTTGGAATTGGCTATTTTCTCCAAGGAACCTAGTTCTTCTTTTATTGAAGATTGTATTATACACCAAGATCTGGGCGTTATGTGTGCTTGCTATGGGGCGGTGGGTAGGGGAGTGTTATTGCTTGTAGACCGCTCAGCTGACAGCAAGGCCATACGTGTGTCTACGGATAAACTTGTTTCATGTGTGTACCATCTATATTAAGCCAAATGTGTTCGTTGAATTCATATGTCTTTAGCTCTCATCCATTTACCACGTGGGTTGTTCTAGCCTTCTCTCCTTGGTTACCTGTAATTTCTCACTTCAACAGTAAGAAAACTGGCTCCTGCCATCTGTTTACTTAATTGTTCAATTCCAGTATATATATATACAGTGGCTTCTGCATTAACACATGGGAAACAACTTTATCAACTAGAGAATAATGCTTATGTGCAGTTCCTTTTGCCTTTAGTCGTATAGAAACTCATTTCCAAAGTTACTTAAGTCAGCACCTTTCCCCTATCACCTTCAGTGAGGTTTCATATATTTGTAATACAGTTAGATTCTTTGCCACAGTCAGTCTGTGTTCCATCCGGGGATCCTCTGACTTTCGAAATGATTTTTTAAATTTGTATACTTTAAGGTTTACTCTGCTGTAAAGTTCTGTGTGATTTTAACAACTGCGTGGTGTCATATATCCATTTGTCTCAGTTTTTGCATTCATTGTCCTTCTGTCTGGAATACACTTTCAGTATATTTTGCCATGGCTGGACTTACACCTTTTATAAGATAGATCTCGGCTGAAATGTTATCATCTTCCTTGAGCCCCAGTCCAAAGGAATCTCCTAGACTAAAATTTTGTTCATTTATTTGCTCTGTGTGTGGTTTGTTTTGGTCAGTCTCCCTCCAGTAGGATACAAACTTAATGAGAGCAAACTTAATGGAAAAAGTGAATATCTGGGTCAGTGAATATTTGTGGGTTCTTGGGTTTTTTGTTTGTATTGTGGGTTTTAAAATTTTTATTTTTATCAAATTTTGGGGGGTGACATTGGTTAATAAAATGATATAGGTCAGTAAATATTTATTGCTAGATTCCTAGGTGTGTCCAGCATTGCTTATTCCTAGAGCATGTTTTTAACACTCAACAGTAGTGATTGAGAGCAGGCTGGTTCAGTTGGGCTTCCAGCTTACCCTGATTGACTGCTTACAGAAAGGTTTTGCTTGCAAATTAGGTTAAGTGTTTCAGTATATTGAAGATAGGCAATTACGCTGATTGTTCTCTCCTACAGTGTTTATAACCTTTTTTTAAAAGTGACTCATAATCTATGGTCCTACATAGAATTGTACAGTACCATGGATTTTCCAGCCAGGTTGTGTATTAGAATCAGCTGAGAAGCTTTAAAAAAAGCACTGATTGCCTGGATCCATTCCTGACCTATTAGTCTCTAGGAAGATTCTACATATTTGTGTTTTTAACAGCCATCTCACATTATTCAGAACATTGGGAGTTAGAAAACCTCGGGTATTTATGTACAGTAAGATTTGGTGAAAATGGCTGGAGGATTTTATTGTATAGCTAGAACAATTGAAGTTTATACAAAGAGGTTCTTTTAACTTGGTCTAACTTTTTCTGCAACTTTTTAAGCCTTTACCATGTGCTAAGTACTGGGGAACATTACATAAGGTGAATCACAGACATTGATCTCAAGGAGCCCGTGTCCTCCAGTAAGGCAGTAGAATGAGCGTAATAATTGTAATCGAAGGTGGAATCATAATAGGTGCATGAGAGAGAGAAAACAACTTTTGTATTTAAAGACAGAGTGGTCATTCATACTCTGAGAAGAAGGTAAGAGTAGAGTCCACTTCTGAAAGAGAATGTGCAAAGACAACCCAGTCCTCTGCAGTGGGCTGTAAGGAAATTGGAGTTTAAGGAGGGAGCCCTGTTACAACCCAGAAGGCAATAGCCAAACTAGTAAGAGGCCTGGAATGGTCAAGAACTAAAATCCAGACTGTCAGTGCTATACTATAAAGCTAGTGGTTCTCTACGATTCCGATCAAGATGGCAGGGTAGAATGTTGTAGGCCAACTGTAATTGAAAAATTAAAAATATATATTTTAAAAACAGGCTAGGGATTCTCTTAATAAAGCTCTAGATTTCTTAAGAAAGCTTTTCAGTTTCAGTATGAAATTTTTACAGCATTTTAAACATAAAAAAAATGTTATCAGCATGGTTTATGTACCACCAGTGTAATTTTGAAAAATAAACCACTGCAGTATTGCGCCAAATGAAATGTATCAGAGAAAGACAAATATTGCATGATTTCACATACATGTGGAATCTAAAGAACAAAAATGAAATCAGGGGTCATCTGAATAGAAAGGGTGGTCCAAGGCTGAGGATTAAATGAGATTGCCAGTGAGGGAAGTGGAAAGAGACAAAAATCAAGGACACACCCTTAGGGAACTTCCTAGGTTTAGAAAGATGGAGGAAGAGCAGCCAGAGAAGGTGAGTGGCTCAGAGACAAGAAACCTCAGAACAGTCCAAGAAGAAGGGAGTAGGGAAAATACTATGGTAGGGAAACTTCTGAATTACAGACTCTTTAATAAAAAGTATACACAGTTCACATTATAAGCTAGGTTATATGCCAATAGGTAGAAAGGTCGTAAGTTAATGAAAGGCATTATATTTTGCAAGAAACCTAATATGTATTATAAAGAGAATAGTTGTTTAGCTTTAAAAAATATTTTGCTGGACCCAGGGGTTGAAGAAATCTTGAATTTTTTTATACTTTGAGAAGAGAATTTTAATCGGTAGCCTTCTTAATTGAAAGCCTTGAAGTTTTAAAAGACAAGAAATTTTCATTTTTGTTCTGCGGGAGTAACAGCTGCTATAAATGACTAGATAAATTCTGAATAGTGAAGTTTTACCATACTCGAACATCTACCTTCAACACTTTTTAGTGTATTTCCCCAGAAGTATTCATAAGTATCCTATTAGGGGTAAAAATATCTAAATATGTACAATTGGTTTTCCCCTAAGTAACTTTTCGTTCTTATCCTTTCCAGGATCTGACTGGCATAGAATCTATGGATCAATGTCGCCATACCTTGGAACAACATAACTGGAACATAGAGGTATACTAGGATTTATTCTGAGCTTATTTCTTTTTCCCTGGTTTCATAATGATTCAAAGACATGTATTTTTCCACAGCAGGAATCTTTTCTCTCAGTAAATTTTTTAAAAACTTCCAACTTTTTAAGTCTTTAAAAAATTAAAATATACACATGGAAAAGGTGAAGATTTATGATCAAAGATAAATCATAGAAAAGATGGTGACCAAATCTCTCAGTATAGTGCCCCTCTTTTTTTCTTTTTTTTTCTTTTTTTTAACTTAATGGCTCTTTGGGAAAACTTGTTTTTTTATATATTTAGTTTGTAATCAGATACCTTAATGTGAACCTTCTTATTACGTATTTTATAGTTTATTCTTTTGGATTTTCTAGATAGTTGCATCATCTGCAAATCAGTGTTGTTTTTCAGTATATGGATCTTTTTTTTTTAAATTTGATTATTGAATTAGCTAGAACTTCTAATAATAATGTCAGTTAATAATTTTAATAGCAAACATCTTGTCCTCCCTATAATGCCTGTTATGTTTTATTTATCAAGTGTGATGTTGGTTGTAGTGAGATAGATTTACTAGAATGTAAGTTTCATGAGAGTAGAGTTTTGTTTTGTTGTTTTGTTAACTGCTGTATTCCCAGCATCTAAAACTGATCCGAGTACCTCATAGGCTCAAATATCTGTTGACTGTCCATTCTTGGCATCTTAATAGTTTATATCAAGAGTGGATGTAGAATTTTATCAAACACCCTTTTATGTCTGTTGAAATTACTGTTTTAATTGTGGTGTGTTACTTATATAGGCTGCTCGATTTCTGAAAATATATTCTGAAGTGATACTTAAGTTTTTCAACACCTGTTTTTGAGCAATTAAATTTTAGGTTCTGGCATTATACCAGAGAATAAGGCTAAGTCCCTACTCTCATGGAGCTTAATTCAAGATAATTTCAGTTTGTAATAAATGCTGTGAGTAAGATGAGCTTAGGAAACGTAACAGAGAGGATCTGGGAAGTTACTTTAAAAAAGGTGGTCAAGTGAGGACTTTCTGAGGAGGTTATGTTTGAGCTGATACCTAGTGGTGAAAAGGAATGACAAATGTGAAAATTGGGGGAGAAATGATGTTTCTTCTGTATGACATTTTGTGCTGTCTTATTAGATTTTCATTTCAAGAATATGCTGGCTTTGTAAAATGACTGACTTGATGAAATGAGTTGAGATGTATAAATAGCATAGATTTGAAAAACAGCACTTGAAAACTTGTTTCTGCCTGTTCTCTATCAACTTTCATGTTTTCCCCATAATTTATACTCTATTTGTTTCCTTTATCTTTGTATCCGTTCATAATATTATCCTCTCTTCTCATTTTTTAAAATGTTTATTTTCCTTGATAAAAATAAGATTTGCCAGAGACTGGTTTATTGTATTATTTGTTTTGTTTTTATGAAAATTTCTCATATTTATCAGTTCTTTCTCTTTTATTTATTAAGAAATCCTATCTTTAATATATTTTCGCACTTTTATGGATTTATGTTCTAGCATTTTATTTTCTTCTTTAGCCTAAGAGTTACTGAGGAACATATTTAGAATTCCTAGAAGCTTGCTTTTTGTTTTTGCTTGTTTTATTTCATATAGGTATCTGTTGAGGTCCTTGTAATTTAATAACTTTCCATTAATATTAAATAATATATTTTTTATTAAATATTTCAAACTTAGAGAAAAATAGAGAGATAAAGGGAACAACCATGTATCTACCATCCAGCTCTTGAAAGCCAGACATTTTGCAATACTTGTTTCAAATTTCTTTTAAACATACTAGGTAAAACCTAAGCCCCATGTAAATTGCTTAAATGTTGTACCCTGGCCTCTCTTTCTTTTCCATCTTTCCCAGAAGTAACCACAGTTAATGACTAGGTGTTTATCAAGCAGTGTGTTTTTTGAGGGGTAAAAACTTGCTGTCTGTATTCAGTCAAGCTTATTAAATGTACACATAAAATCTGTTTCCTTTTTCCTATTAATGGACTACTTGACATGATGAGCTAGAATACACACACACACACACACACACACACACACACATTTATTTATTTATTTATTTATTTTAAGATGAGGCGACCCTTGGTTGACCTCACAGATTGCAAGGACCTTGTCAATTTACAATTCCTTTTCTTTTCTTTTTTTTTTTTTAAATTTTTTACACCTGCAGCAAGCACCTTGTCTTCCTAGGTGGTCACCCATCCAAGTACTAACCAGGCCTGACCCAGCTTAGCTTCCGAGATCAGACGGGATCAGGCTTGCTCAGGGTGGCATGGCCATAAACAAGCTAGAATGTGTTTTTATAAATTTATTTCCCATTGGTAATGCTTTTTTTCTAATTACAAAAATAATATATGTCTGCAAAAATTTTAAATACACTTTATAAAGTTGAAAATGAAACTTCTTGATAATCATACTTGAGATAACCACGTTTGATGTTTTAGTGCATCACATTATCCTTTTATACTTTCTCAGGTCTGTAGCCCTGCTTATTGTGCTGATGATAGGTGTATACTAACTAGTCTAGTGTTAATAACAGATACCGAAGAGAATGCTTGCTTTTTGTGCATGCTGTGGAAAGGCAGTACGTGATGCAGATAAAATACACTAATAAATTCTATGTCTATTGGTGGGAGACAGTTTTCTAAGTTTTATATAGTTTGTTTTATTTGACACATAAAGACACATGGCTGTTAGACTTTCTTATGATATCTTTTGTTAATACTAAATGCTGCTTTTTGCTTTAACTTCTAGTTTGATTTATTAATATTGCCCCCTGCTTTATTTCTTGGTTTACAATTATCTGATATAATGTTAGCCATCCTTTAATATAAAATGACTTACAGAAATATTAAATGCACATGTATGTGCATACCCACACAGGCAAAGAATTCTAAAATACATAAAGAAGAAAATGCTCATCCTTAATCCCATCACCTCATGAATAGCTAGTGTTAAATTTTAGTGTATATACATGATATCACTTATATGTAGGATATAAACCGAAAAGCAACAAACAAACATGACAAACAGAGACTCGTGGACATGGACAATAGACTAGTGGTTACCAGAGGGGAGGGGGAGGAGGGAGGTAGATAGGTAAAATGGGTCAAATATGTGGTGACAGAAAGAAACATAACTATGTGTGGTGAACATACAATGCAAAATATATGTATGACTTACTGTTGAATTGTAACAACAAAAAAGAAAGTCTATTGAAGGAAACAAACCAATAAGTCAGTGGTGACAAGAAAGAGTTTATTCCAGTGGAAACCTGCACAAAATGCTCAGGGAGCCCAGATGAATCTGCACACTCTGGGTTTCTCTCTTCTGAATGAATAAACCAAATTTCTACTGATTATTTTGATAGAATCCCAATTTTTCCCAAAGTACTTTATCTGAGCTCTACAATGAGAATAGAGGCAAAGTGGTAAATCACTTGACATCTGGCCACATTTCTTCAAGAATTTATTGTTGTTTCTGTCTTTGTCGTTGTTTTAACAAAGCACTGAACTGTATTTCCTTAATCAAAACACTGTTAATCAAATACTTAATTAATTAATTGATTAAAATGACTGGTGGATTAGAAAAAATTTGTTTTAGTGTATATTCTTTTGGATTTTTATGTTCATTTATATGGCTATGCAAATTTATATATAATTTTCTTGTCACACAGATGAGATTATGCTGTATAGTTTTTTTCACTTTAGTCTTAGTAACTCATCAAACATATAAATAATTTTAGTTTTGAAAAGTTCAGGCAGGCCTTTGAGCCACTCTTCTCTTGCTCAGGCCTACTTCCACGTCTGGAAGTGTAATATCACTTCTAATAAAGCTATTCTCTTCTGCTGTAAAAATAAATAAAAATAAAACAAATAAAAATAAATAAATAAATAGTTCAAGTAAAGCCAAAGATGAGTGTGAAAAAAATATCGCTCATATCACTTCCCTACCACTGTTTTTCAGTCCTACACACACAGTGTAGCAATGTTAACAATTTCTTTTGATTTTTTTCAGATATTTGTAATCCTGTCTAAATATATATATGTATATTTTTATGCAAATAAACCAGAGGTTATCAAACTTTTGGATGTCACTCTTAAGAATTATTGAGAGCCTCCAAAGGGTTTCTGTTTATATGGGTTATATCTACTGATATTTATTACCATATTGCAAATTAAAACTAATATTTTTTTAGTTTATTAAAAAATAACAAGCTATATGTTAACATAATTGAAAACAGCTGAATTTTTGTACATGCTTCTGCCTTTAATCTGTTGTGATACATAATTTTAGTTGAAGTATGTGAAGAAAATCTGGTTTCACCCACACACGAAGTTGAAAATGGGAGGAGTATTTCAGTAGCCTTTTCAGATAACTCTAGGTATTCTTTGACACTGTGGTAGCAGCTTCTTAAAGGTTAATTGCAACACAGAATTTAAAAATCATATCAGGGAATTTTGCATCCTCTTTTATGTTGAAGTCTGTTGGTCTGTCTTACACTTTGATCTTTTACCAGTGCATGATTTCATAACTTCATGCATTGGTTATTTATAAAATATTGATTCACTGAATTAATCTTCCAAATATTGATGCCTTTTACTATATAATGTGATTTGTTAATACCACCACCAAACTTATCAGAGAAGTCTTTAAAAGGTATTAGGAAACTGTCAAGCTTACAATGGCAAATACAAGTTTTCTACAATTCTGTAATTTTTGCCTGAAAGCTCTGATTTTATAATTGACGACAAACGCTGTCGATTGTGGTTTTCAAATAACAGCTTTGTTGATACCAGACAATTCACCCATTTAAAATGTAAAATTTAATAGTTTTTAGTATATTCATAGAGTTGTATGCAGTCATTATCACAATCAGTTTTAAAACATTACATAATTTTTTTAGAACATCACCCTAAAAAGAAACCTCCTAACCCTTTGGCTCTTACCCTCCTATTCTCATCCCTTCCACTCCCCTCTCCCCAGCCTGTCCCTAAGCAACTACTAAGCTTTCTGTCTGGATTTTCTTCTTCTGGACTATCATATGAATGGAATCATATAGTATGTGGTCTTTTGTGACTGGCTTATTTCACTATTATACTATTATACATGTTTTCAAAGTTTATCCAAGTCATAGCAGGTATTAGTACTTTCATTTTGTGTGTTGTGGTAAAATACAGATAACAGAGTTTACCATTTTAACCATTTTTAGTGTACAGTTCAGTGACATTAAGTACATTACATTATTGTGCAACCATTACCATTATCCATCTTCAGAACTTTTTCATCATCCCAAACGGAAACTCTTTGAAAATCAAAAGTAATTAAAGAATTACTTTCCATTACCCCGTCTCTACAGCCTCTGGTAACCACAGTTCTACTTTCTGTCTCTATAAAATCTAACTTTTCTAGATACCTCTTATGAGTGGAATCGAACAGTATTTGTCCTTTTGTGTCTGCCTTATTTCACTTAACATACTGTTTTTAAGATTTATCAATCAGTTAATCAATAAAAGATTTATCCATATCCTAGTATGTTTCATTACTTCATTTCTTTTTATTGTTAAATAGTTTTTTCTTGTATGAATATATCTTTATCCTTTTATCAGTCGATGGATGTTTGGGTCATTTCCACTTTTGGCTATTATCAGTAATGTTGCAGTAAACATCTGTGTATGAGTTTTTGTGTGGATCTGTGTTTTCATTTCTCTCGAGTATATATCTAGGAGTGGAATTGCTGAATCACATGTAGTGTGATTTAGGGGTTTGTCTTCATTCTTTTGCATGTGGATATCTGTTGTCCCAGTACAATGTCGAAAGGCTATTCTTTCCTCATTGAATTGTACCTTAATGCTCAAATACATGCACTAACTATAGGATTACTTGGAGTTAGCCACACCACACTGCAAAGTATAAAGCCAGCTGTGAAGCTTAGAGGGTACACGGGTCCTCCAAAAGACCACCCTCGCTTTGAGAGCATCTGCAAGGTCAGGGAGTTCCCAAAACCACCCTCAAGTTTGGTAATTCACTAGAATAGTGCACTGAAAGCTATTATCCTCACAGTTATGGTTTATTGCAGAGAAAGGATACAGATTAAAATCAACTAAAGGCAGAGAGATACATTGGGCAGAGTCTTGAGTTCCAGACACAAAGTTCTGTACTCCTCTCATGATACCAGGACGCGTTACCCTCCTGGCATAGATGTGTGACAAGATGCATGAATTCTTGCCAACCAGTAACCCCACCTCAGCTTCAGTGTCCAGAGTTTTCATTGAGGCTTTATTGCATAGGCATTATTGATTTGACTGGTTGCCTATGAGATTGAACTCACTCTTCAGGGTGACTGATACTGCATTACCCAAAGTCCCCACCCTCAATCACATGGTTTGGTTTTTCTGCTATGGCCAGCCCCACAGTAAGATTCCGTAACACAGACACTCTTATCAGGTATGACAGATAGTAACAGAAGCCAAAGACAAAGACCAGACTTCCCTCAGGTTAAGGCCACCAATTTTTTGTTACATTGGAACAGATATTCATTTTCAGGGACAAAATCGAGACAGAAGTGAGATTTTTTTTTACTGAGTATCATCTGATACTGGAATTGTATCAGGAATTCTTTTACTTGTGGTCCTCTCATTAAATTTTGAAATCAACCTTGAGCAATATCATTCTTTCACTTTGCACATGGAGAAACTGAGGCTCATAAGCCAAGCAACTTTTCTGAGTGGTGGAGCTAGGATTCAGACCTGAGTTTCTCAACCCCAAAGCCAAGCCCTCCATCACACAGCCCCCATCAAGACTGCTCTACTGTACAGCCCTAGGGGCACTGTCTACATTGTATACTCTCCTTGGGTTTGTACAGTGAGGCACCTTGTGTCCCAGCCACCCAAATAACACATGCCATCTGAACAAAAGCAGTGTGCTTGCTTAAATGGAGCTTCTCTACTGTGTGAATTCTGGAGCCATCACCACACATCGCTTCCCACCAGAGTAAATGAACCGTATTGCAGTGAAGGTATACTCCTCAGGTGACCTGTTTCAAAACACCAAGCAACAGCCTCATCCCTTCTTCTGAGTTGATTTGAGCATCACAGAAACTCTTTCTACTCTGTTTTCCTTTTCAGGCTGCTGTACAGGACAGACTGAATGAGCAAGAGGGTGTACCAAGTGTTTTCAACCCGCCTCCATCCCGACCCCTGCAGGTTAATACAGCTGACAACAGGATCTACAGCTATGTTGTCTCAAGACCACAGCCAAGGGCAAGTTACTAATTTCATACTGGAATTTTCCCCTTTTTTTAAGTCCATTCACTTGATTTTGTTGACCTCTGTATAATGAGAGCAAAAGAAATATTCAGAATGTAAACCTGTTAGCTAGACTTGGCTCCTTGGTGGATTTTTTGGGTTCATCATTTTTCCTTGATTCCTTAATGTATTGATAACAGTAAGTATCCTTTTTTTATTATTATTATTTTTCAGTTCTTTGCCAGTTATTTGAAGAATTTTATGTACCTTGTTTAGAGTATACACTAGTTTTATTTGCATATCTAAAAGTGTTTGCCACATGTTTAATAGACCTTCTACTTTTAAGTTAGAATGTTTACTGAGTTCTTTGTTTCTTCATTTTACTTAATTTTAAGTCAATTGTAGGGAAGTACTTAGAGCCTTAGCCATATCTTTGAAATTAGTCTTGAAGGACTAAAGACAAGGAGATAGTTCACTTAAATTTCAGCAAGCCTTTAGGAATGCTCCAGCATACCTGGTAGTTTGCTTTTGTGGATCCAGAGATGAATCAAGAGCCGGTCCACCCGCTTCACATTGCTGACTGCCTGATTAGAGATGTCACATGCGTGTACTGATAATGAGCTCTGGAAAACTTGTTGGAGTTTCTCTTAGAGTTACACTTACCTCATATACTTGAGTTTAGAACTCCAAGAAAGCACTCCCTTTAACTTTGCAGGAGTTAGAATTTCCTTCATCATGATACCTTTTTATGGGTTACTTGACATTGTTTTAAAAATGGAGTTTGTAAGCTGTCATTTTTGGATATTTTGAAGTAGAACAGCAGATTCCTAGAGCTATTGTATGGCTCAGGGAGTAGTCCTGTTAATGCCCAGCATGTCCTCAGTTTGTTTTAGGCTTGATGCTGTTTGGGACCCTAATGAGGCTTCAGAGCTTCCTGGCTTTGGACACAGAAAGGGTCTTGGATTTACATGATATGGGGTCGAAGAAATGCTTGTGAACTGTAGAGCCAAATATATATGCTAGTTAATAAAAACAACAACAATAATTGACATTGTTAAAATAATAAGTAACATTGCTAGGATTAGCAGCTATATCGAGATTTACAATTTGTGTTAATATAATTATCAGTTATATACAGATGTCCAAGGTAGTAATAGTGGTTATCTTTCTTGCTATTTCTATATACCATATTTTAATGTGTAAATTTGAAGAAAGGAAAGAATGAATATTTATGATTTGGGAAGGAAAACTTGCAAATGAATTTGATAACTAATATAAATAGCCACAGAAAAAGTGTTGAAGCAGATTTAATACAAGAATTATGTGATAACAGGAAAATATGATAGTATTAGATTAACTGAGATCAAAGGCATTTGGTCTTTTCGAAGGATGAGTGGCCAGGAAGAGGGAACTGTATTGCAGAGGGAGAGATCGCATGGAAGGACAAAGCAGAGTAAAAATCTGAACTAGCCATTTTGTAAGGCATTAGAGATTGAGTGAATGGTATCTAACTTTGTTTTTGGAATTTCAGGGGCTGCTTGGATGGGGTTATTACTTGATAATGCTTCCATTCCGGTTTACCTATTACACAATACTTGATATATTTAGGTACGTACCTTTGTATTTGTGTTAGTAGCAAAAGGGTAGATAGACTTTGGAGCTGAAATGTAGACCAGAATAAAGTTTATGCGCTATCAATTTTGACTTGCCAATTTGTCATTAGATTGAATGGATACTCTTTCTAAACAATCTTTTAATATAGTATGAAAATATTTTAAATTATTCAACATAACAAAGATGTCCTGAAATGGAATTCTTTTAAAGTAATCTTGCCTCTCATTTTCAAGAATCAATTTACCTGCATATGTTGTTATCCTGCTTTCTCCCACCATCTTTGTCACCTCTACATTCCCTAGTTAATCTTCACACCCTTTCCTTTCTAACCACCATTATCTGTGAGCTTCACACTCCTTGTAACTTTTATCCTAAACCATCTGTAATTTCATCTGACTACTTAGAATCCCAACAGATTATTTTAGTTTGAGATTATTCACTTTTCTCTAGATATATCCCACAAGTTTCACCTCTCTAGACACTCCTATACCATTTTCTGTCTGTACAACCAATAGATTGCTGACACTGGATCCCTTCCATATGTGTATCCCTTGCTTCACACCTTAACGTTTCTTCTTGCTTCCTTCATGTACCTTTTAAAGAGCTCGGCTCTGGAAGCTATGGAGGGGCCAGGGCTAGAAAATGTCCAAGGGTGCCCAAGTTGCTGGCATATCAGGCTTGGGCTCTCTGGTCTAGAGCTGAGTAGTAGATGAACCCACGCTTAGACTTTATGGGAAATTGAAATGTCTGTGGGCATCCAGGCAAAGAAATGGAGCTAGGAATGTGTGGTCTGGACCTTGTATATAGGGCAACGTGTACCTCCTGCCTAGTGTGGGATGGCCTTTGCCTTGCCCTAGGGAGCAGAAGCCAGAGGTGAGGACCCAGCAGCTGCAGAAGTGCAAGAATCAGACAGTACCTTTACCTTGGCCACTTGGCGTTTTATAAGACTACCTGCTTAATGGCTTCCTTGCTCTAGCAAAGTTCTTAGGGGTCACCAGTTAACCAATTAGTACTCTTCCCACCCCTGTTTTACTTAAGAATGGGCATGCAAAAACCTTTATTTAACATCATAGTGAAGACTGAGTTGACATCTCTATTTTGTAAAAAGCTGACTGTGTAAATTATGTAGGTCATGAGAATGTATCATAATGAGAAACAAAAAAGTTAAAGCCTTTATCCGTTCATTTATCAAAGTGAAACTTAGAGTAATAAAATAATCGAAAATAATTTCAGAGAAAGTTATGAAAACATCAGTCTTCTGAAGGATTTCTAACCACTCCCTCACATACATAGCTTCTTACATTTGTTTTTAATTTGCTCTGGAATGTTTGTGTTAATCACTTTGATTTGATTATTCTGGAGAAATTCCAAGTGAAATTGTATACACACGGGGAATTTGAGGGATAAGGAATTAGCTCAAGATTTGGTCAGGAGAGTGTCATAGTTTAGTCACCTTTACTGTACTGAAAATTCCTCAAGTTATATGAAAATTATTTTCCTTGGGAAAAATACAACTGTATCATCCAAGCAATTGTTTAATATTATGTAGCACATTGATTTATCAAACCTCTGCCCCATTACCTTCTGTGGAAACTCAAAGGATAAATTAATGGTACTATACAAATATGATCATATGGACTCTTTGAAAACAGATGTGTGGTAACCTTTTAATGGCTGCCAGGTCTCCAAATCTGCCAGTGTATTCTATACCAGTTTTATAATTTCCTCCATGGATGACATCAGCCATAAATCACCAAGCAGAATTTACTTGCCGCTTTGAAAGGCAAGTAAGTCATGACTGCCAAGTTCAGATTTCAAGTTCCTGTCCATAATTCGAATAGCTTGGGAATATGCTCTAAAACGGAAAGGAGAGGGAGAGGCAAATAGGACAGCCAAGAAGAAACTGAGCTGTTCCAGACCAGCGCTATCCAGTAGAAATTTTTGTGATGATGGACATGATCTATAAGTGCACCATCCAGTATGGAAGCCATTACCCACATGTGGCTATTGCGTAGTTAATGTGACTAGAGTGACTGGGGAACTGAAATTTTTATTGTGTTTTATTTAATTATTTTAAATTTAGATAGCCATATAACTGGTGGCTCCCATATTAGACAGTGCCATTCTAGAGAGTCTGGGGACACAGCTTGACCCGTGGTCTTTTTGGATATTGTATCTTCCTTTCCCAGTTCCTCTAACCCTAAATTTTTCTGCAAAAAGCACTCAGGATTTGTTTAGGCCACTGTTGGAATTACAGTCCTAGTAGTTTGAATTTTTGAATAGGCAGTAGAAAAACACTTGGTGCTTTGCAGCTTTTTAGCCAGACTGTACTCTTAGGTTTGATGGCCCACTCCCAGACCATGCACCTCCTTTTGCTGCCATGCTTCTGGCTCTGGTACAGGAATCTTTACAAACTGGCCCACTCCGTATACACGACAGTAAGTCGATTCATGTCATATTTATTCCTTCTTCCCCAGGTTTGCTCTTCGTTTTATACGGCCTGACCCTCGCAGCCGGGTCACTGACCCCGTTGGGGACATTGTTTCATTTATGCACTCTTTTGAAGAGAAATATGGGAGGGCACACCCTGTCTTCTACCAGGGAACGTACAGCCAGGTCAGTGCCACAAACCATACAGATGCCAATATATTGATATGATTCTATCTGCAAAGGGAAGGATAGCCCAGCACTGATCGTGTCATTCTTTCACTCAGAACCTTTAAATAGCTCTTCACTATTTATAGGGGGACAACAAATCAAGAAAATAAACCATATGTTTTAGCTGGGCCCTCCTTGATCTAATCCTAGCCTCTTTTTGAGGTCTTTCTTGTGTAACTTGTTTCCCCAGTTCCTTAGATTCTAGCTAAACTGTTTCCTGAACAAACTGACTTTCCCATCTTTGTGCCTTTGCTTTTACCTTTCCCTCCACCTGCAGTGCCATACTCACATTTTGGCTAATTGGAATCTTACCCATCCTTTAACCAGTTCATGTCACTCCTTTCTTATGTCCTTTCCCAATTATTGTGCCCTACCCTGACCCGCCTTTCAATTTAAAATAGTAATCTTTACTTTTGTGCTTTCATAGATTTTTTTTTAAGTTTATGGCAATTTCACATTCTTCTTTATGTTTTAGTTAGTTGTGTCTGTGCCTTCTCTCCATCCCAGGCTATTAGATCCTTGAAGGTAAAGCGTGAAGTCTCCTTCAATTCCTCACAGAGTTGAATTAAGGGTTTAGACTATAGACTCGAGACAGCAGATCTTGTTCAACCCAAACCACACAGACCTTTGACTTGCTACCTCAGGGGGTGAAAATTAAGAGGTCTGTGGGGATTAGGCATATCTTTGCTAAAGAAAAATATGGAAATAACACTATGAGTATAGGCCAAAGGGTGGTTCTAGTCTCTAGCCTCCAGGATTCCTAAATCTATCTGGAGAAAAGGGAAGATGCTTACTCTTGCTTCCTACTTTGATTCTCTCTCACATCTGCTTTTTCTTTTCCTCTCCCTCATTGGCTGCTCTTACCCAACTCAACAAGCATTAAGCATACTATATGCCAGGTACTGTACTCAGTGCTAGAGATATTAAAGGAGAGGGGCACCTCTCATGGACTCTCTTTGCTGTGACCCTGAGAGGAGACCACCATTGGTCGAAATCGTAATTGAATTGTAATCTCCTCAGGATTATGCAAATGGAAGCATATGCAGGAATCTCAGGCACTAGCCTTGTTGAAGATCTTTTAAACCCCGTGCTCTTTAGAATGCCTTTGGGGCCCTCATCCCTACTTGGTATATAGCCTGGGATCATCTTTGCTGTATTTTTTATTTACAAAGATGTCATAGCTGTAAAGTGGCCAAATTCTCACCTTTTTCACATGGTCAGACTTTCCTGTTTTTATCTTCCTTCATACTGTGGGAACAGCTGACTTCTGTGGGGACCTTTGTCAGCCTGTCTACTCTCATGTATTTGATAAAATTTAAATCCTAACAACAGTAAAACCTTTTTATTAAAGCTTGTTAGCATAGATTTTGTATAGGGAGAAAAATGCCAGGGGTGTGAAGATAGGAGCCCAGCACTCTGGTTTCTTGCTCACCTTTTTCCTCATTTCTTCTTTTGTTCCTGTATATGTAGTTTTATCCATTAGGACCCTTAGCCTAAGTAAAACCTCAAGGCATAGTCATCATAATAATTAGCGATCTTCTGTTTCCCACAGGCACTGAACGATGCCAAGCGGGAGCTTCGTTTTCTTTTGGTTTATCTTCATGGAGATGATCACCAGGACTCTGACGAATTCTGTCGGTAAGCGGATTGTTTGTTTTCTTTCTCTTTTTTGACCTTATCTGCTGAGAGTTCGCAGTGAGCAAGTCCTTCTCATGTCCTTTTCATCTCTCCACAGCAACACCCTCTGCGCTCCTGAAGTTATTTCTCTAATAAACACTAGGATGCTCTTCTGGGCATGCTCCACAAACAGACCTGAGGGCTACAGGGGTAAGTTGTGTTTCAATTACCTCATTGTGATTGTTGGGATGTCTTTGGGATGATCTGGAAAAGCTTGTCTTTTATGGTATGATGATTCTGTGCTAGATACAATGCTAGTTGCTAGTTATACATTATCTCATTTAATCTTGTCAGCACTCCTAAGAGATGGGTGTTGTATTACCTCCACTCTATGGTGTAGGAAACAGGTTCAGAGAGTTTAAGTCCAGTTCAGGATCACACAGTTAGCAAGTTTTGGAGCAAGCTCAGGTCTGTCAGACTCTAGCCTGTTCTTTTTAATTTTTTAATTACAGTTGACATTCAATATTATATTACTTTTAGGTATGCAGCATAGTGGTTACACATATATATTATTTATGAAGTGATACTACAATAAGTCTAATACCCATCTGGCACTGTACATATTTATTAAAATGTGATTGACTATGTTCCCTATGCTGTACTTTACATCCCTGTGACTATTTTGTAACTGCCAATTTGTACTTCTTAAATTCTTTCACCTTTTTCCACCCAGTCCCCCAATCTAGCCCATTCTTTATAGTTAACCAGAGCCTGTTTTATTCTTAAAAACACCCAGTCTCGGCCAGCAGCTTGCCTTTAATCTTAATGGACTTCTTAATTCTTACTAAAGAGTTTATTCTCGTCATCAGTAATTTTAATAGAGTTCCTTGCACAATGAGTTAGTTGTTTGAGGACCTTGCTTACTGGTAGAGATTCAGAAAGTTCAGATCTTTGCTAAAAATAACTGAATTGCAGGTAAGTATTTTTAGACGACAGTATAAGATATAAGGGCAACCAGTGAAGAATAATGTAGTTACTTTGTAACTACCTCTATTCAGAAACTTTTGAGTGTATACAAGCATACCAGGCCCATGCTACATCCTGAGAGATGCAGCAGATGTTTTGCCTGCATCCTGCAATCTGAGTCTTTATTTCTAGTTCATTTTTAGACATCTAATAAGTTCCCACAACATGCATTGTGCCATTCTAGCATGGCTTTGTAGGTGGGGGGTCGTGGATAGAAGGAGACTAAGGATTTTTTTTTTTTATAGAAGCTTATAAAATCTCTTCTTTCAGACTGTAAGGAAATCATACATAAAAGTTTGCTATAGTAAAATCTTGGTTATTGGTTATTTAAATCTAGACCAACTTTCTAAACTCCTTTGAAACAGAAAAGCTTACTTTTTTGTGTGGGAAGAAAAAGACATGGTGAAAGAAAGGGGTTTGATAAGGGGAAGAGAAGACAGAAGGTGGTGGAGGTCATCACTAGTAGCATAAATCTGAGACTTGCAGCCTTGTTCCCTTTAGGCTGGACCCCTTCTGCAGGGAAAAATTATGCTAGCAGTAGACAGATTCTTTATAGATTCTTTCTTGCCCCATCAAATAGACATTGTCCTTGAACTCTGCAGCCTTCCCTAGCATCAACACCCCCATCAAAAAATCCTGTCCTATTATATCTGATTACTTGGGAATAAGGACACAAATATATAACAAAAAGAAAAAAAATTAAGAAACTAAGAGGAAAAAGTTAAGACAGAGAATAAATGACACCTCTCTTCTTTTCCAGCTGGGATTATAGCAGTTCTCTATTGCTTGTTGTGTAAAATCTTAATAGTTGATCTGTTTTATCCCACAGTCCTGCCCCTTGATCTGTTGGGTCTTCTTTCTTTCAGTCTCACAGGCTTTACGAGAGAACACATATCCATTCCTGGCCATGATTATGCTGAAGGACCGGAGGATGACTGTGGTGGGACGGCTTGAAGGCCTCATTCAACCTGATGACCTCATTAATCAGCTGACATTTATTATGGATGCGAACCAGACTTACCTGGTGTCAGAACGCCTAGAAAGGTACAGGGGATCAGAGGGAGACCAGCTGTAAGTTTGGGTGGCTGACTTGGGTCCCAACAGTAATGACTTCTCTCTTAGGCAACTTTAAAAGTCATGTCTATTAGTGTTAAAACATTTATGTACTTTGAAATAAATAATTCTATTAGGTTATCTGTTCTTAGAGATGTCAGTCAAAAGAAAGACAGGGCTCTGCGCTCAAGAATGTATATCATTTCATTTAGAATAGTTGAGCCATGATATAAAGAACTTAAATGTAACAAATGAGGAATGGATTAAACTTTTCCCTATTACATAACTAAGCTTACATTAAGTGTAGAAAATTTGGAAAACAGGGAAGCACAAAGATGAGATTTAAAATCACCCATAATCCTAGCAACACTTTTAACATTCTGGTATGTATTTTTTTTAATTATATAGACACATAATTCTATATGCATACACAATTTTTTGGAGAGAAAATAGGAAATGTGCCAAAATGTTAGTGTTTTCTCTTTGGTTACTAAAACTCTGAATAAAGTGTCTTCTGCATATTTAGATTTTCTAAAATTTGCATATATGGTTTATTGGTTTTATGAAAGCAACATATACAGAAATGTAACCCAAAGGGGTATGCACCCGTAAAATATGACCTAATGATCATTTATAACAATAATACTGTGCTACTTTTGTTAGATTTGGGAAAAAAAAGATAGTTTAATTTGGAAAGTTAAAAAGACAAGGAAAGGCTTACCATTTCTTTTTCTGCCAAATTAAACTGGGTGAAGAGATAGCTTGTTCAGATTCTGCCATGCTCTGTTTTGGATTCCTTTATGTTAGTGTGAAATAGTCATCTGCCAAGATTTCAATCTTTTTACCCCCCAAAACTTCCATTATAAGAAAACATAAGCGTTCCGGTCAAGGTGGTGGGGTACATAAATGCTGTACTCTCCTCCTGTGATCACATCAAAATTACAACCAAATTATAGAACAGTCAATCTGGGGAACATCTGAAGACCACCTGAACAGAGGTTATGTAACTAAGGATATTGTTGAGACTAGAAAAAAACAAATGAAGCAAAAGCTCTTTTTTAAATCTCATGAGTGAGTGATGGGAAGGAAAAAGTGATTAAAACTTGACATTTAAAGCAGATAGACCCC
The DNA here is from genome assembly GCA_003508835.1 of Eonycteris spelaea. Taxonomy (NCBI): domain Eukaryota; kingdom Metazoa; phylum Chordata; class Mammalia; order Chiroptera; family Pteropodidae; genus Eonycteris; species Eonycteris spelaea. Next base: position 1,344,586 of record PUFA01000196.1, read on the forward strand.
AACCCAACTCATCACTAGCTGTATGTTACCATAAGTGTAAAAAATTAAATTCATGCTTTATTATCACCAAAACCAAACGGAAAGAAAAAAGAAAACCCAGAGTTTAGTGGAATTGCTCTTCTCCTTCTATGTTTTTGATCTGCCTGCAGGGAAGAACGAAACCAGACCCAGGTGCTGAGGCAGCAGCAGGATGAGGCGTACCTGGCATCTCTCAGGGCTGACCAGGAGAAAGAAAGGAAGAAACGGGAGGAGCGGGAGCGGAAACGGCGGAAGGAGGAGGAGGTGAAACAGCAAAAGTTGGCAGAGGAGCGGCGGCGACGGGTAACAAACTTGCCTATTCCCATGGCTCCCAGACTGACCTTTTCTTAAGTATAAAATGAAAAAACTATAAGATGATGGGATTGTGGGGGGTTTAAATGCTCCTTGCCATTTTTATATTTACTACATTTTCATAAAAATATTTTTAAATTTAAAAAAAATTTTAATTAAAAAAACACAACAGGGAATAAAAGGCGACACAGCTCTGCTCAGTGAAAAGTAAATAGAGGTAATAAGTGGTTCACAATGCTATTCACAGCAGTACTTTTTAAATGTTTGTTCTTAGTCCCAGTTTTAGCTCATTTGGCGTTTCATTCATGACCTTGTTTCGTTTTGTGTTCCCTCTTGATTATAGCCAGTGTCTTTTAGTCATAGGTTGTTTCTGACTCTTCCCAAAAAGTTTGGGATATTAGTTATTCATTTGTGTTCTGACTGACTGCACAGTAGCTTTATGTGATGATTATATTTCCTCTTTTAGTATTGGAACCGTCACCTCACCTTTGCTTTGTGTCTCTACAGAATTTACAGGAGGAGAAGGAAAGGAAGTTGGAGTGCCTGCCCCCTGAGCCTTCCCCTGATGACCCTGAAAGTGTCAAGATCATTTTCAAATTACCCAATGATTCTCGAGTAGAGAGACGATTCCACTTTTCACAGTCTTTAACAGTAAGGACCACCTGAGTCATGTGACATGTATATAGAGTCTGGCGTGTAGACTTGGAGGCTTTTAAGGAATCTCTAGAGTCTCATCGTGTATCTGCTGCTCTGATGAACCAGGGAGGAAGGGGAGCATGGAGAGAAGAGTACAGAGAACTATCATAGATGCCTTTCAGTTCTGGCTACCAACTCAGCAGTATTAAAGTTTTCTTTCATCACATTCGGGTTCTACTAAGAAAAAAAGATTCCTTGCCAAGAAGTCCCACAAGACTTGTCTGTTTGAGAAGGGAGGCTCTGCCATGCTGCTTGGCTTGCATTGGCTTCAGAATCCCAGCGGAACCTCTTGCTCTCTAGAGAAAGATCTGTCTCCTCCAACTCAGGAGCTGCGGAGTTACCCCTCAGAATAGAAGTGTGCGTGCACTTTGCATGCATTCGTCACTTTCCCTTTCTACCCACTTAGCCCATAGGAAGCCCCACTTTGTGGAGCTGCCATGTATATCTGGCACCCACAAGGAGTAAATAGTGTTTGTCATTCCATAAGGAAGTACTTAAAAGCAGAAATTCTTATTAAAGTCTCACAGAATAAGAATGAAATTCTTATTCTTCCCAGGTGATTAGATGTATTTCCTTGGTCACTTGTCTTTATTTATCTCTAAGCCTCAGTTTCTTCATCTGTAAAACAGTTGTAATAGATACTCTGATAGGGTAGTGGTTTTTAGGATTAAGTTCATATATACAGTGTTCAAATTGTGTCTGGCTCATTGTAAACACTCAAATGCTAACTTATTTTTGGTATTTATAACCAAGAAGAAGTTTCTGTTTATATCAAAAGTTGGATTTTCAAATTTACAACTACAATGGATTCTGCTGTTTCCCTGATCGCTGGAAATAGGAGTAAATTGTGTAATGGAAATGAGGATGCATTATAGTCAAGTGAGGCTGGGTAGCACATTTATTACCCCTCCTTGTTTAACTGGAGAACGGTGGTCGTGTTATAGAATCTTACAGGGCCTCACATAGCCCATCTGTAAAATGGAATTATAATAACTTCAAACCGAAGATACGTAAGGCACTGTGTTTGGCACTCTAGAGTTATACGAATGACAGATGTGGTCCTGGATTTCATGCAGCTTACAGGCCAGAAGGGAATGTAAGACTCAAAGAGCTAAAGTAGAGTGAAAAGCTGTGAGGCATCCTATTGAGTGAGAAGCACATAGCTTCCTCATTTTATCTGTTTATCTCATTTATGCATTAGTTTATATTGGGGGAAGGTACTTACATCTCTAGCCTTGAATTCTTTAATTGAGATCAAATGAGTTTCACACAGCATCTACTGTGCAGTTTTTGTTCCTAAGTAATGTCCTTTCCCCTGGCATGTGTCCCAACTACTGGTTTGCATATGGATTTTAGCTTGCAGCCACGTTCACTGATTGCACTGTAGTATGCCTGAGCTTTATGGAGCTTCTGCTCCCCAAAGTCTTGTTATGCATATGAAAAACCGTAGCAGAATTTGCTCTTGTGAGAGTTTTGGAGGAAAATCTATTAAAATTGTGGAACAGAATAAATAGGTTTGTGACCAAAGCTTACTTAATCTCTGAAGGTTTTTAAATAGGTTCTCAGCAAAAGTTATTTAAAAAAATGAAAAGTAAACCTCAGACTGCGAGACACTTGATTGTAAATGGGGACGAGGCTCAAAGATAGGAAAGAAAGGTAAAGAAGTATAGTGGCAGTGCTGGCCTTTTTAATTTAACATTCATAGAGTTAATAACATATGACTGAACGATTTCTAGTTTTTTAGTGCTCTTACAGATTCTTTTGTTGTTTTCCTGTGAGCTCTGCCCTTCATAATCTCAAGGATGAATGAATATTTGGTGAAATAGTTTCCACATAGTGCTCAGCTCTTGATAATGCTAAAATGCTAAGACAAAGGATAAACTAGTCAAATCTCCCAGGCTCCATGAGTGGGCAGAAAAATGGCAGCTGACTTTCTCTTAAATGAAGCATATAAGAGAGAATCTAAATTGCATTTAGCCTAGAACTCATTTTTCTATCCATTGCAAATCAAAATGGACCTTCTGTGTGATGCCATCTGTCCCCTAATGATGTTAGCCATTGTTGGTGGTAACCAAAAATACCAGTTTTGTACCTCTGTTGAGTATCGTAGTCCCCCCTTATTTGCGGTTTCGGTTACCTGTCATCCAAATAATGTGGTCCAAAAATATTAAATGGAAAAGGCCAGACGTAAACACTTCATGAGTTTTAAATTTCACACCATTCTAAGTAACATAATGAAATTTTGGTTTGTCCCACTTGGGACATGAATCATCCCTTTGTCCAGCATGTCCATGCTGTGCACTCCCCACCCCACTCTTGGTTGTCAGGTAGGTTATCAGAGAAAGAGACCACAGTCATATAACTTTTATTAAGTATATTGTTACAGTTCCATCTTATTAGTTGTTGTTTATCTCTTACTAAGCTTAATTTTAAATTAAGCTTTATCATAGGTATGTGTATATAGGAAAAAATAATATATATAGCGTTTAGTACTATCACAGTTTGAAGCATCCACTGGGGGTCTTGGAGCATACCCCCTACAGAAAACGGGACCGCTGTATTCTCAAGCAATGATTGAAAGGCAACAAAGTATTATTTCACCCTTGCTTAAAATCCATGTTGGATTCATACCAGGAATACTTGGTGCAAGTCTGATTGATGCATCTCCAGAAAAGAGAAGGAGAGCGAATGGAAATTACAAAGAGTCAGAGAAAGGAACTGAAAATGATTGATGTTGATAGACTAAAATCATGAATGAATTAGATAAGAGGACCATGGGTTTACTCCTTAAATTCTGGAGTTGTAGCCCCATAAATACTCTAAAGAGATAACTGTAAGACAGTGAAGGAAGGACTGCTTCACACAGAGGGCAGTAACTTGTGGAACCAAAAGAACATAGAAATTCCCTCAGAAGGTAAGGGTATGCTGTGTTCCTCATCTTTGGGATCGACCTGAGGGAGGTTAGCGTTGCCTTCACAGAGCGTCCCTTAGTCAGAAATAGAGTGCTAGGGGAAGAGGGCTGTGGGGCAGATCCCGTGTGCCTTTCTTAACATGAGGCATTTAGAGGCAGGAAGATAAAGGTGGCCTGCTCCATAGGTAGCTCACGTTTTAAGTTTCAGGCCTGTGAGTTTTCCTGGTGTTGCTTACTTACGGTTAGGAATTTGTACCTTGCCAGAGCCAGAGAAAGATGAGGAGGGTGTTCCCACAGAGGAGCAGTCCATGTGGAGGGTATCAGATCTCCATCAAGTTAAGGAGGGGTTCCACATGGGGTAGCCCAATGCAAAGAAGTCACAGCCCGAGTGGCCTGGGTGGATTGGAGTGCTGAAGCCAGAACCGAGTGCAGAGGATGGTGAATTGGTCTTTGATATATGTGTATGGCGATCTGGCGTGTAGATGTAGGTGTGTGGTATGTACATATCTTCTCCAGCTTCCTCAAGGAGACTGCTTGACAGCAGCAGTGCCCCAGTAGCAGTGAACATACCTAGCATCTAGATTGTGGCTTTTCATAATGCCATTGTCCATTGGAAAAAGCCAGGGCTCCTTGGAGAACTGGTAGCTTCCAGGGCTGGGGTGGGGATAACACAGGAGCAGCCTGGAGCATCTTGTGCCAGAAAGCAAGTAATTATGCAAAGAACAATAGAGACATGTCAGAAAGACACAGATGCCAGCTCGAAAGGGCTCCTTCTGACTCCATCTGGAACAATTTGAACATTATACAAATAATGATTGTAATATTAAAACCTGTCGAATAAAGTAGGAAAACATGACTCTATAATAATACAAATAAATCGAAGTTTGAGAAACAGAATGTCTCCATAGTTTCGAAATACTGTGGTGGAGAGGCCTGGCAGGCATCACCTTAAGCAGGTGATCAAAGTGAGTATTATAGGTAATGGGATCCATTGAAAATGCCCTCACCTGAATAGGACGCATTGAGCGCAGTGCACCATAATTTTTGTAATATTCCTGCCGAAGAGGCGTAACCGGAATCTAATCCTGATGAACAATTGAAAGACAGTCTACAAAATAACAGCCCAGTAAACTTAAGACTTGTCAAGGTCATGAAAGTCAAGGAAAGACTGAGGATATGCCCCAGTCTAAAAGAGCAGACTTAGGAGATATGACAACTAAACGCAATGCACAATTCTGTACTGGATTTTTTTTTTTTTTTTTTTTTGCTATAAAGGGCAACTGATGAAAATTAATGGGGCTTGAATAATTATTATATTATGGTAATAATGTATCAATTAAATTTCCTGATTTTGAGGTCAGTATTATGGTTATGGAGTTGTCTTGTTCATAGACATAAGTATTCTGGGGTGATGCGGCATCAGGCTGGCAGCTCACTCTCAGCTGGTTCAGAGAAAATCATATCTCTCCTGTACTTCCAACTTTTCTTCTGAGTAAACATTTTTTAGTTTTATATCAGACAGGTTGTCAAAGAAGAAACATAAATCAATTCAGAGTAGGACTAGCAAAGGACTGTGTAATCTCTTTAAAGAGCTGCCTTACGAATTTACTCTGAAATGGAAAGACCTCGTAGTAGAATTCCAATGTAGTATGATTACTTCATGTCTCAGTCATCCTGGGGAGATCTGGGAGATACTTGCATTCATAGCGTGTGTGTGTTATCTTTTTTTCTCACTGCCCTTCTTTTTCTGTGTGACCTCTGCAGGTAATCCACGACTTCTTATTCTCCTTAAAAGAAAGCCCTGAAAAGTTTCAGATTGAAGCTAACTTTCCCAGGCGCGTGCTGCCCTGCATCCCTTCAGAGGAGTGGCCCAACCCCCCACACTGCAGGAGGCCGGACTCAGCCACACAGAAGTTCTCTTTGTTCAGGACCTAACAGACGAATGACACTTTTCTTCCTCTCCCCTCCCACCCCAATCCCTAAAAGAAATGGAAAAAAAACAAACAAAAAAAAGATGAGAGAAATTCATATTATTATTATTATAATACAATTTTTTTTTAAAAAAACTGCATCCTAAGGAAGGATCAGAAACCATGCTGCCTGCAAGAGTCACCACCTGTGCGCACGAGGTTAGCAGTGGACGTCCCAGCCGGCAAGCCACCTTTTCCCTACTGCCTCTGCACCACATACCTTCCAGCGAGAGGAGACTCTTCACCTCCAACCCAGCCATTGTCCCAGCTGGGGAGGGGACATTCCCACTAGTTCTCATTCATTCTCGCTTTTATGGAAAATAAAAGTGAAAAATCTCCATCAACCAGCTACTGCAGCATCTCCTAAGGACTTGTTTCTCCTGCCTCTGGAGAAGAGGGAAGAGAAGGCACAGCTCAGATGTTCCTTGAACTTCCCACAATTTATGAATAACTTCAGTTTTTTCTGTTGCTTTGTATTGACCAAAGGAATGAGGCTGACATAGGTGTATTTTCTTTTTCTTTACTTGATAAAGAACCAATTCTTAAACCCATGAATTCATGCCCTGGGCTCTTTAGCCCACAAGAGTACAATAAAAGTACCCCGGGCTGGTTTGTGCTTATTTCTGCCATTGCCCCTCTCAAGTTCCCAGAGAGGTCATTCTTTTCGGTCCAATTCTTACTGTCCTTTCTTGCCACCTATGTATCCCACTTGGAGCAGTGGGAGACCTGGGATGGCAGCCCCTGCAAAGGCTGTGATGTGCAGACACACCCATACATGCGCCGTGAGTTCCATGTACTCTGTACACATGACTGCAGCTTTTCCTTGGCATCTGTACCAGGTGGTTATTGTGGGGTCTGAACCAAAGGATAGCGGCTCTTCATTCCTCTTCTGACACATGCATGCTGTTCCTGCTCAACCCTGGGCTTTCCTGAATTGCCAAGCTTGGTGCCTTTCCAGAGGACTAGCAGGGTAGAACCAGCAAAACCTTGTGAGGGTGCGCTGCCTGTCTCGGTGGGCATGTGGTGGTGGTGGTCTAAAGATAGAAAAGTAGAGGCCTTGAGGGGAGCAAGATCACTCTCAGCCAGTGTAAACTGTTAGAAGGCAGATTTCAGTTTCTGATGTAGCTACCTTCTGGAGGCAGTTTTTATCTTCTTCCTCTATTGCTATGTTGAAGTAATCGGGTTTTTTAACCTCTCAGTGTCTCATCTGTGGTTGAGTTTATAGTAATGGGTAAATGGGTCAGGCCACGTCTTAACAGATGCCAGCTTGAGCTGACAAGCATTCCAAAGTGTTTCATAGCTAGACTGGTGCAGACTCGTCAGAACACTGCAGCCTCCTGAAGTTACTAGTTATTAGCATGCTGTGAGGCCAGGGGTTCCTGTCAAGGTAAAGCATAACTTGCTGGATTTGCAGTCTCCAAAGGCTTCCTCTCTTACTTAACTAAAACCCAAGGACGTCTTAGGCAGCAGTGACCTGGCTGTCTGCAGTGTGAGGAGCCTCGTGGGTGTCACCTATGGAGCCAGGGAATTTCCCAGTGGTCTTGGCATGGGTGTCTAGAACACCATCTCTAGAAATTTCATTCTGCTTCTGGCTACCTATTCTTACACTTTGTTTCCTGCTGTCCCAAGGCCAGATGAGTGCAAAATCGCTTTCTATTGTCATAAAATGTATCTGGAGTGAATACCAGGATAAACCATGTTCTCCACTCAACTTTGTGTGAAGTCTGCTTCCTGCTGACAACTATGCAAAGAGAAATTTTCCCACTTAACTCACAGCCTCCCTCCCCAGTGAATTTGCAGCTGTTTCCCTGGCAGTACCCCAGGGAATTCAGGACCTTCGCTAGGTCGGAGTGTACTAAGGACCTTGCCCACACCTCTTTGGGAAGTTGTCAACTTTCTTCTTTAATTCCATCTGCATCTTATTCTACAATGTGCACTTTATGCCTCTTGCCTTTTGATAACTTGTTTAGTGAAGGACGTCGGATGCCAGAATATTTAAAAGTTTCTGTTTTTGTCAGTACAACTCTTGGGACAGCCTACACATTTACTTTAGGTTTCCAGAGGCTTCTCCTGAAGCATATGTTCCTTACTAGCCTGTATTGAAATAGCCCTGCTTTACCCAGACCCCATGTCTGTCTCCTTGCTGACCCTAGAGCTGCTGCCTAGGTGCCATCTCCTTTCCTTCAGGAAAGATGCACATTTTGTCAATGCCAGTACAATCTGTGTTACTCCCAGGGACCTCTGGGAACTTGATGGGACCTGCGAGGGAGAAAATATTGAGCTGGCGTTCTGCAAGCATTCGCTCTTGTTTCCAAGTCACTCCTGGGTGATTTCAGCTGTCGTTTCCAAATGGCAAGTCATCAACTAAAGGAAAACACTTGTGTCAAATTTTGTTCTGCACTCCCCAGACTGAAGTGGTAGGTTCAGCTGCACGACTGGGAAATGACCAAGCGAAGACACCATTGGAGTCAGTTGAATTTCTGCAGCTTCAGTGGGGCCCTTCTAGTCTTTTCTTCCACTTCTGCAGAATTTCCTGCAGCAAATAGTTCTTTCTCCTTGTTTGCCTCCATTACGATGTTTGGATAAGAGATGGCCAGGGGAGAATATTTATCTTAAAACTGAAAAGAACCTAGAATCTTCAGCTGAGCAGTTATTATGAAAATTGCTAATGGTGCCAAGGCCAAGGAAAGAATTCCAGAAGATGACTGTGGGAAGGAGCGATAGCCCCCAGAATGCAAAATCGGGGAGGGGGGGTGTATCTGGTGCTTGAAGGAGAATTCCCACTTCACAACCCGTTTTTCAGGACTTGTAAGGAACGTGGCAACAGGAAGTCCATCCACAAAGGATGCAGTGCCCCAACTTGGACTGCACCTGAATAGTTAATGTGTAATTTCCTGAAGAAATCTAGTGTACTTTAAATTTTTTTCATAAAAGTTTACATTGTATTGTAGGTTAACATTAAATGTTTTATAACAAAAAAATTCATAACAAGTTGTGGGTCTTTCTGTCTAGGAGAAAGGTGGTAGATATTCATGTGAAGTAAAGGTTGGAAAACATTGGGGAGGGAAGAGGGTGTTGCATTGCCAAGAAGCAAGAGAAAAAGAAGTTACGTCTGTAATGCATGCCCATGAAAAACAGCAGCTTAGGCGGCATGGTTTGGGACAAAGCACATGGACCTGGGCTCCAACTGGGGCTTGCATGTCAGCTTTTTCGACCTCAGAAAAGTTATTAAGCTTTCCCGAGCATAAATGTCCCCAGCTGTAAATGAAAGTTGACTCATCTGCCTCAGGTTAGGTTTGTAGATTAAGTCGCATAAATGTGCATGAAGCACCTGACACAGGTGTCATTAAGTGATTGTTTCTCATGGAAGCATTTTAAAGGAATATTTTCTTGCAGTAATACTTAAGGAATGTCATTTCTCCTGCTGGAACAAACTGGTGTCCTTGCAAAGGAGTGGCTATAGAAGAGTCATTTTTGATCTAACAAATTCTGGACTGTTGGAAATGGAACTTGCCTCCTAAGGTCATTGTGCTGCTATTTTCATTCCTGAGGAAATGGAAACCAGTTCTTTTCCTTTCTCTTCCCCATTGTCCTGTGCAATGAACTCATTCATCTGAGTTACAGATTCTTGTGATCTTTTAGAATCTGCCCTGTTGCTTATCCAAAGATGTGGGTCCTTCACTTTTTAATATACAGCTTCAGTGTGAACTAGAATATCTTTTGCTCAGTCTTGTAAGTCTGTAGGAAGAGTTTATTCACCTTAGATCAGAATCCACTGAAAGTGAACATTTCATTGATAGTGAAGCTTACATACAAAGCCATCAATTAGTTAAGGAAGACTCAAATCCTGATAGCATATATACCTAGTTCCAAAGTCTGCCTGTGGCCATGATTTCGGCAAAGTGACCTCAACTCTAGGCTTCAGTGTTATCTGTAAAATAGAGCTGATTGTAGCATTGCTATTGAAGACTCAGTGAACTGCTACAGAGTGCCTGGCACACAGGTGTTGGGTAAAATAATAAGTCCTATTACTATTTCAAAAACAGTTTTAGTTTGCCCACTAAAGGTTCCTAGATGTGACGAAGGGGAGGAGTTTCAGTTGAGGCTTTGCTTAAGGACAGATCATATAGGACACGACGCCTCTGGCATTGCAGTTAGCATTTCATGTATACTTTTACCACATGGGGAACCCCCAGGGTCCCTTCCTCATGGCCTGTGAGCCCAGCTGACAGTGCCTAGCTTCCACCTCCCACCCCAACCCTTCTCCTGGCTGTCCCTCTTGCTAACTGTCAGAGTGGGGCCCAGAACAACCAGGTTTCTTCCCTTTAACTGAAACTTGGTTATCCCCTGAAGATACTACTTTAAAAAACCCTTAGGTAGATGCCGCTCATTTTCCCATGAGTTTTGGCACCAAGAGGTAGGATCTGCATTTCTCTCGGGCCACTCTGATGCACTGTCCTTGTCAGTGCCTCTGAAGAACGTACCATCTGCTTAGACTGTCCAGTTCTGCTTGCTACTGGCCATTCCCCACATGTTGGCAATTGATACTGTCCTCTCCACCAGTAACCAAGGTGACTCACATCTACATATATGGATTCCCTGAACCAGTTCTACTGTTCCTGTTTTGACTATGGCAGCTGAGTGTGGTAGAAAGAGGCTTTGGAGTCAAATCTGGCTTTGAAACTGCTCTGCTGCTTGCTGACTGATGAGGGCAAGTTTCATCATCTATAAATATCACGCAATACATCCTTGCAATGTTCAGTTGCCCTTAAGCAAGCTGACAACCTATGACGTGCCTGGTGGTGGTGGATGGGTGCTTAGCAAATGTTCGCTTCCTTCCCCCCATACCTCCCAGTGGTGCCATGCCTTAAGTGAGCATGGCCTTCACGTGCTACTGCTTCATCCCAAGGACCTCAGAACCGGCCCCTCTGACCACAAACTTGATCGCTCCAACATCGGTGTCCGTTCTCTGCCCTCACCTTTCTGTCCCTTCCTTGCTTGTCTTCGTTCTCCCTACCAGAATTATCTGGGCTCTGTGCCCCTCTGCTACGAGCCAGTACTCAGGGGCACTTCTTAAAGTTAACTGTTTGATTTCTTTCCTCTTGCTCCTTAAGCTGCAGCCACCTAACACCTATCACAGCAAGCTGAGCCCTGGCTTGGCACCCACTCCTTTGCTCCACCTTTGGGGCACTCCCCAGTTGGTCTACCACATGAGCACCACCCCTGCATCCGCCTTTTTCAGGTCTGAGCCCACCTGTGCCTCGCACCGAGCCCATTACTACTAGCCTACTTCCTGAGAAAATTGAGGTCTCGTCACAAGACTTCATCTTCCTTTTTCACCTCAAAATTGTTCTGTGATGTCACCTGCTTCCTCTTTCTCTTGTCTTGTGGGTGTATTTTCTTTTAAAAGATATAATTTACATACAGTAAAATGCCCAAATCTCCACAGCTTGATAAAATTTTGCCTGTGTATACCCAAAACCAAGATGCAGAACACTTCAACCCAGAAAGTTCCCTCATATATCTTCACAGTCATTAGTCTCTCAGAGCCACTATTCTGCCTTCTTTTACCACAGAAGTTCTGCCTGTTCTTAAGCTACATATAAATGGACTCACTATGTACATATGTATGATTTTATAAATTGTTTTCCTGATTCAAGTATAATTACTATTCATGAAGAAACAACAACAAAATCATAATGCCACACATGTCCATGGTTAATACTCTAATGTAGTTCTTCCCAAACTTTTCATTGCGTATAAAAACATTTTTTCTACAGAAATGGGATAACATGGTAAATACTGTATTATTTCTTTCACATATTTGTGTATATTTTTAATGGCTATGCAGCATTACACTAAATGGATGTACCATAAATTGATCAAAATCCTCTTGTGACATTTAGACTGTTAAACTTTTTTTGTTTTTTTTTTTGTATAGCAAGTTGATAAACATCCCTGCAGCTAAATGTCCACATCCACACTTATTAGGGGGGGAAAAATCCTAGATTTGAAGTTGCTGAGTCAAAAAAGGAATGGAAAGTTTTATTGTTTTAAATGTTTGTGTTATCTCCAAATTGTCCAGAAAATTACACTCCTACCCGCAGTGTGCAGTCTCCCAAATCTGTCATCTCCAAAACCTTTACCGACAATTATCCCCTTTTCCATTGCTTAGATCTCTCTATCTTCCATCTAAAAATGTTCGGTGTCTCCTCGCTTCCAAAACCTTAATCTTGCCTTACCCACGAGTCACTGGCCTGTCTCCTTCCCTGCCAAGATAGTTTGCACAACCAGGTTCCACTTCCCTCGTAACCTCCTGTTAATTGTACTTTCACCTCCACTGTCAATAAAGCCGTGTCCAGCCTTAAAACTAATAAATATTCTTCCTCAATTCTGGCTCTTCTGGCTTGTCCCAAGTGCCCCCATACCTGTCACTGACAGATTTTGTGAGAGCCGCGTAGTCATCCGTGAGCCCCAATTACCATTTTCATTGGCCTCTTGGAAGACCTTTCTGAATTAAGTTCCCAGCTGACACCTGATACACAATAAGTATACCCCGTGTTTCTTTTCCTACAGGTTGGGGTCAGATTATGTGAACTAGGTTAAGGATTGTACACTTTATCCTGAGGGTCTTTAAGCAAGAGAGACATAGCAGATTTGGGTTTCTGAACAGATCTGTCACCTCTGAGGAGACTGGGTGGGAGAGGGCAAGAAAGCAGGCAAGACTAAGGTGATATGATGGAGTCATGGATTAGGAGTGGCAAGGGATGCAGCACTATTTAGAAGGCACATGCCCAAGACTTGGGGGCTAATTAGATATAGAGGGGGGAAGGAGAAATTGGGGATGGTGCCCAGGTTTCTGACAACTGTTTTAGGAACAAAGACAGTCACTGGTGACCTTGACTGGTGCTATTTCAGAAGTCACAGGAATGAAATGGGAGGGGAAGTGGAAAGGTTGGACATACACAGCCCTCACAAAATCTGTCAGTGAAGGGTATGGGACAAGCAGAGGGGCCAGAGGTGAGGAAGAATACTTACTAGTTTTAAGGCTGGACAACACTTTATTATGCCTACATACTAAAAGCAATGAAATTTTAGAGAAAGAGGTTGAAGATACGGAAAAAGGATCCTAGAGATAGATGTCCCTGGGGTGTTGGGAGGGGCAGGGCCTTAGGAGAAGGATGGCAGCAGAAGTCGATGCATGTGTAGGTTCGAAGGCAGAGGCTGAGGGTGTTCCTGTGTGATGGTGTCTGTTCTCTCTGTCAGGTTCCTGGGAGAAGATGGGCTCAGAGGTCTAAGAAGACTGAGAAGGTTTGAAATAGCTGTTTTAGAGAGCAAGAGAGAGTATAGGAAGGCTTTCAGGGCAACTGAGGGTCCAGGTGAGACTGAGACCAGAATAGGTGGTGGAGGTAGGCACCCACTTGTCAGTCACTTGTCACCAGTCTACCTTCCTCACTACTGCCAATTTCTTTCTGAAAACAGAGGTTATATGTTGGCATTCAGAAGCTCTCAGTGCCCCCTTTGTCCAAGTCCCCATCCTAGAAGCCGTAGCTTCATTTTTCTCTCTCTCCATATGATCCACATGGATCTCTTGGTTGTCCCCGAGATACACCATGCACTTTCCTACCTAAAGCTAGTGCCAACAGAGCCAGTGCCTACACCACTTGATTCTAGTCTTCCAGAATTGCATATAAGACGGGTTGAACTCTGGCTTTGTTATAACCCAGGTCCTGGCCAGGAAAGCAGATATAGTCACACTTGGTGTGGTGTGCCAATTTAGACACCCAGGCCCCACAACACACCTGATGTTCTCACACAGCTCTTGTCTTTATCAGAGGGCTTTAGTTGGCAAGCAACAAACAAGAAACCCACCCTAGCTTATTTAAGAAAAAAAACAGTTGTGTTGGAAGATGGAGTAGGTCCCAGAATTGAAAGCCAGACCTCAGAAAGGGTGGGGTTCAGGTTTCAGAAAGGGTGGGTCCAGGGCAGCTGTGAGAAGGGTGTTGTCAGAGGCAACCTTTGGGATAGGGGAGCATAACTGGTGAGCAGATTGGGGTTTCTGTGCTTAGTTGCACCCCATACAGTGAGGCGGAGCCCTTTTTAAAAATCGCAGAAAAGTTTAAAGAAAACAATAACCATTATTCACATTCCCACCACCTGAAATGATTAATAGTTTGCATATTTGCTTCCAGCTTTTTTTCCCTACGGACATACTTAGGTTAAAATCACATACAATGTTTATACATTTGCAGAAACAATTCCGTTCATGCTCAGCAGATGTGGCTGATTTCTGGCCGAGCTGGGCGGGGTGCCGGGCCCCTTAGGCGACAGGCGACGTTGACCCTCTGTTGTTAGGAGGGCTTTCCCAGCATGCTCTCCTCTGCAGAGGCTGTTTCCGAGGTGGAAACAACAGCAGAGGCTGGCAGGTTTGTCTCAGCTTGCCAGACCCGCTGTGGGGGCGGGACAGGAGGGGCCATCATCATATGAAAGAATAATAGGAAATGGGACACATAACAGTTAATTTCACTGTGTTGGGACACTGGAGAGAGAGGGCAGGCCCACGGAAGATCAGCTGGGCCTCGGGACTGGGTCACCTTCCCACACGCTTTCCCTCCTAGCTGCTCACTCACATGTTCATTTATGCAATTATCTATTCAGAAAATACTGATGCCTACTGTGTTTTTGCCCTTTTGTCATAGTGTGGGCATGTGGCGAATGTGATGGCCCTCGGTCTAGTGAAGTGGAGACCTGGGTGACCAGCAGCACTGATCACAACAGGTGAGATGTGTGGGGAAGAGCCAGCCCCGCGGTGTGCTGCGGAAGCCGGAGTAGAGGGTGGGGGCCCAGTAAGTTCGCTAAGGTGGGGACATCAGACCTAGGCTTTGGAAATGGAGCCTGCTTACCGGGAGGAGAGAAGTTAAAGCATCTGAGGCAACACGGTGTTGTTCAGGCCCAAGGGGGTGGGGCGGATGAAATTCATCTCTGAGCCTCAGGCCTCAGTTTCTTCAGTGGCCGCTATGAGGAAGGCAGCCACAGTTTGACTGCCTGTGAGGGTAAGTGCAGCACGGTGGGCACTCACGACATGCAAGTGGTCAACCAAGCAGAGGGAACACACGACATAACACGGGTGAAAACCATGAGCACCTGCAGGTGGCTGGAGGGGAAGAGGGCGAGCGGGGGCTGACAAGAGTGAGACCTACTTGGGATACTGGTTCTTCCACTGCCTCCATCCCCGCCCAAAAGGGAGCCAGAGAACACAGGAGAGACAAGAGAAAGACAAGCATGAAAATCCATTTCTGTTGACATCATCCATCTTCCTCTGAAATGACATAGAAGAGTTATATTTGGGGCTGAAATCAGTCTGACTTCATAAAAAAAAGGAAAAGAACAAACAAACAAAACTCCTTCTGGAGTGGCTGGCTGCCAGCCCCACAAGAACCACTGAAAAGGACGGAGGACTTCCCCAGCCTCTGGTGCCCAGGAAGCTGCAGGTGGCAGTGGGGAAGGGCCCACCTGACACCTGGAGTAGGGGGACGCAGAGACCTGAGGGAGGCCTCTGCCAAGGCTTTCCAAAACCAGAGTCTCTGACTTGGAGAATGCAGGGGTGGAGAGACTACAGGGTTCTCCTGATTCTTCCATTTTTTCCCTGGGCCTCTCTGAGCCTCAGTTCCTCCAAGTGGAAACCAAGGGTAGTACATACACCTCCACTCAGAGCGCTGGAGAGCAGATGAAGCTTTCACTATGGTGTGTAAGGCCCCTGGGACCTGGCCCCTGCTCTCCTCTCCAACTTCTTCCTGTGCCTTGCTCAAACGCATCCTCGCCTCTGGGCCTTTGCACATGCTGTTCCCTCCCTTTAGAATGCTTTTCTCCTGGCAGGGGTGGTGGGGAGCATTGTCTTTCACACAAGTATAACATTAGCTGTAGAGTTTTTTTGTAAATGCTCTGTATCAAGTTGAGTAAGTTACCTGCTGTCCTTTACTTGCTGAGTTTTTATCATGAATGAATTTGGACAATTTTCTTTTATATCAATTGATATGCTCATGTGATTTTTCTTTCCGATAGGCTTCCTGAAATACTAAAAAAAAAATGCTTAGAAACTTCCCCACCTGACAATTTTCTCACACTAGGGCCCAGGGAACTCAGTTGCTACCTCCAGTCTAGTCTACCGTGTCCCAGTGTGCTCCAGAGAAGGTGGCTTGAGCTCTACATGTGGCCATATGAAAATCCACTCCAGGATTTACAACACACATTGGCAGAGCCAAGGCTCAGAAAAGCCCCGATATACAGGCTTGTTACCTTTGACGTGGGATTCCCCAAACTTATTTGAGCACGGAGCCTTTTTTTTTTTTTTAAACAAATCCTGTTACGCTCCCACAGGACTTTCTCTGAAACACATTTAGGGAATCACTCAACTGACTCTGTACCCTAATTTGCATTTGAGCCAAAGGCCAACAGAGAAGTACTGACCAAGGAAAGCTACAGATAGTGGCATCACAGAAACAAGGTCTCAGGTCTTCTGAGCCCCAGACCATGTTGCTTTGACAGGCTAACAGGTCAGTCGACATCCCTGCAGCACCAAAGACCATAGGGATGAGAAGAATACAATATCACCAAGCTGATCCCTTTGGTAGCTCTCAGGCCTTTTGTCCCCACTGAGCCAGGGGATGAGGGGTTCCAGTCCACAAAGTCTCAGTGGGGTCAGGTTAGAGTGGGTAGCTGTGTAACACAGGCCAGGCCAAACACGTTGCTGTAGCTCCCTGCCAGGAGCAGTTTGGGGATAGGCACACAACCCAAGCTGGTATAACAAGACTCCATTCCAGAAATTGTTAGAATTCCCTGGACAAAGGGTTTTCCCATGGAGAGCATGCTGGACTATAGAAAACTGAGCTGGAGCTGCCAAGAACCACACAGAAAGAGCTCCTTCAAAACAAAGTTGTTAAGATGAAGGGAGTCTGTGGTTCCCACCAGTTATGCTTAAAGAACCTACCTCTATAATTTAATGACAGACCAGTGAGTGATTATTTCCTCAAATAAGTTAGATGAAATCCCATCACTTGCCAACAGAATCCTGCCTCATTTGCATGTGGAGTAGAGGAAGTTATCAGCGAATGGAGGTTGGCAGACCCCTCTCCATCAGGAGATGCCCTTAAGGGTCTACAGCCAATCATCTTCCCTGCCCACCTCCCTCATCCCCATCCCCCACCCCCACCAAAAGAACACAGGCACAAAGGCAGCTTGGGCAGTACTTGATATACATCATACATTTATTAGTGAATATCCCTCTGAAATCAGCAACAATATTAAAAAAAATAATGATTGCACTACTTGGTCAAGCAGAACTAGCAACTTTCATTTTAAAAAAAGTACAAATCTGTTAAAAATTTCAATCAGTATACACATATATATAATACAACATACTAGTTATGTTAAATGCTACAAACCAATGTGAATCCAATGGAATGGAAAAAACCACACATTTAAGCTTTAAGAACCATTTTTTTTCTCTATATATTAGCATTTTCTCAAATACATACATGGGAAAAATGAGGTAACTGTAAAATGTGCAAGGAACAGGGTCCCCCCAATTACATATATTTATATATATATGTAGTTACATATATATATAAAACCTTTCTAACACAGAACACAGGTGCTGGGCCCAGCCAGGCTGGGGGATGCTGCCCACTGTCATGCCTAGGCCAGAAGTTGGTAAATAAGAGTAAACAATAACAAGCCCCCACCACAGGAAATCATTGGTAACATGGCATCTATAGCAAGGTCGGCAAATCACAAACACCCTAAATAATTGTTTTATAAATTTTTTTTAATGATTTTTTTAAATGTTGCCCCCCCCCCCCGCCCCAGTAGCTGCTGGTTGGAGCCACTGCTGCAGCCAACACAATCCGAGCCTGTTCGCCTGCCCCAGGAACCGGAGGGTTTTGAAAACCTTTTGTCGGGTGGGTACGGGAGGGGTCAGAGAGGATGGTTCTGTGTAAAACACGTGGGGTTTCAACACTGCTATAAATATAGAAACGTCACCTGGAGTTATATACAGTAAGACTTTGGGTTCTCCACGGGGGTGGGGCCAGGCTGATGGGGCCCCATGGCAGGCTGGGGGAGGTGGGAGCCAGGGCCGCTGCCAGGAGAACGAGGGTGGTTGGAGCATCCCTGAGGCAGCAGGCGCCAGGGGCTGCCTGCTAGGATGTGCCGGCCCCACACGCGGTTCGTTCGGGGCAGCAACCCCAGCTGGGGATAGGACAGGAAAGGGACCAGAAGGGCAAGGGAGGGGGGCCTCTGGAGGTGGGGCCCACACCCTCCCTGGTCCCTGTCCTCCTGGGACTTCCTTGGAGAGGACTTGCCCAGGCAGGTGGGAGACGGGCCCTGGCTGGAGGGAGAAATGCCCTGAAAAGCGTACGGTCCCGGTAGGCTCTGGGGACGTGTGCAGTACAGTGAGTGCATGGCAGTTATCGGCTGAGCACAGACCCCCTACCCTCGCCCACGACCACCAGCCGCCCGGCCCAGCCCCAGCCGCGCACATGCACGCGGACTGGGCGGCACCACTGGACCATTTCCTGTCCCCTGGGCACTTGGCCCTAGTTGGTCCCTATACCCCACCCCCCATTTAATGAAAAGAAAGCAAACTGTTTAAAAATCTACCCCCCAAATCCTGTACGCAATCTTGGGTCAAATGAATAAATAAAAACTGCTGCTCCTCACGTTCATGCAGAAGGACAGAGCAGGGAGCTTGGACATGAGCCCAGCCCCATCACTGCCAGGGAGGTCCCTCTCCCAGGCGTGACCCAGGCCCTCCCTCTCTCCCTTCTGCAAGGGAGGCTGGCTCTGACGCCCTCCAGCCTGGGGTTGGGGCTGGAATGTTGTGCCTGGGGCGAGGGCCAGAGCCACCCCTCACAGCCAGCTGGCTGAGCTGGCTGTGAGTCTGACTGGGGTGAAGGCAGGACCTAGGCCTGGGGCTCAGGAAATGGCCTCATACCACCATGTGTCCATGCTTGTCAAAGCCACCTGGGGCCAAGGATCTCCACCAGCTGTGCTGGGGGAAATAAACCCCTAGTTCCCAGTGCCAGCAGGAAAAAGAAGACGGACCCGAGGGCAAACAGGAGGGAGACAGAATCAGGGATACTCAGGCAGCTCTGTGGCAGGTGGACTGGCAGGCAGGCTGGGGAAGGGGTCTTTGGAGCTTGGCAAATGCAGAGGGCTTATTGCAGGGGCTTATCTCAGGCCTGACCCTGGTACCAGCTCTGGAGATGCAGGTGGGAATGGCAGAGCAAGACTGGGCCATTCCTTCCCCATCCTCCCTGGGTCGGGGAGGTTTCCAGAGCTTTGAGCAGGGTTCTCCTGGGCAGTTGTGGGCTCATTCGGCCTCCCTGGGCACCTCGGAGGCGTCAGCCCGGCAAATGGGACACGTCCGGTTGGCCTGGGGAGAGCAGCCGCACATGAAGCCCCACTCTCATTTGTCCCCTATCCCCTCCAAGTCTGTTCTGCTGCCTGGTGGGGACTTGGTCCCCTGAATACAGCCAGAACTTCTGGATGATGACTAAGAAGGGAAGCCCCAGCTCGCCCGCCTCCCTCACCACACGAGGAACACTGGGGAGCGAGCGGCTTGGGCTGTTACCTTCAACCACTTGTCAACACACTTGGTGTGGAACTCATGATTGCAGGGGAGGACTCGAAGCAGCTGCCGTGCCTCAAAGTCACTGAAGCAGACGACACACCTGGGAGGAAGGCAGAGTGTCACCACCACGATGACGGCCAAGGAAAGACTCATTGCAGAGTACAAGGCCACCCCTCAGGAGGGGTCCCCATGCAGCCTGTCTGTGATCAGAGAGCAGGAGACGGGGCACGGCACTCACAGCGTCTGCTCGGACTGATGGCTGTCCGGGTTAAACCGGTAGGCCGGAAGCTGCTCAATGTCCGCTTTGGTGAGGCCTCGGGGCTTGGCGTCTCCCAGCCGCTCCGCCAGGCTCAGGAGGGCCTGTATACACGCAGGAGGGCGGGTCAGCAGTGGCCAAAGCCAGAGGCCCCCCTAGCCCTCACCTCCCAGGATAGGGCTCCATGGGACCTCATAGTTCTCCATCTCCACATCATCCACATCGAGATCCAGGCTGATGGTTGGCCCCACTGCTGTTGGCGACATTGGCAGCATTGAACTAAGGGAGATAGGTATGGGGGACCAGGGTCAAGGTCAGTAGGGGTGAGGGCACAGAGCTGCTCCCAACTCCATGAAACAAAGCCCAGAGTTCTGCACTGTTCACACTGGGGCCCCAGCATTTGTCCCTGGACCTCATAGGATGGAAGAGCCCGGCTGGTGGCAAGGAAGGAGGAAGAACTGGGGTGGGCGGGTGGGGGAGAAAGAAAGAGAGAAAGAGAGAAAGAGAGAAAGAAAGAGAGAGAGAGAGAGAGAGAGAGAGCGCGCGCGCACACGCTCGTGCTGGGGGTGTCAGATGGCCTAAGAGTCCCCTAGACCCCACTGGCTGTGTTTGGGTCTACCCATTGGAGGCACCAGGAGAATAGAGCAGCGTGGCTCTGGGGCAGATGTGCTGGTACTTACAGGAAGTAGGGCAGGAAGCTGGGGTAATACGGTGGTGGGGGTGGGGTGGGGGAGGCGGAGGCAGTGGCTGTTGCAGGCGGTATCTCTGGGTGCTCAGTCTCCGTGGCATCATGTGGGAATAGGGCTGTGGGATGCGGGCAGGGACAGGTTAGCCAACTGCGCCACCTCTCACTGCCCCAGACCCTGGGTTGGGAGGCACTCACCACACCGAAGGACAGTTCCTGGTGCAGGGGATCGTGGGGCAGGTAGTGCAGGGGCATGGACGGGGACAGGGCCGGGCCTGGGGCAGAGGTGGAGTAGGTGAAGCTCCCCAGGGGGTGTTGGTCCCCCCGTAGGTCCACATCATTGTCCAGCCGCTGCAGGGGCTGGAAAAGGCAGGGGTGGGTCATCTGGAGTCAGAGAGAGGGGAGCCCTGCCCCCAGTAGCAACCCCTCCAGCACTGGCTCTACTGCCAGACTCACCATTCGCGGGTGCTGGGTCTGCAGCGATATGAACTGCCCGAGCGGCGCCATGTGGGCGGGCTGGGGGTGTGGGGCTGGCGGTGGGGGTGTAGGATGTAGTGGTCACTGGAGATGAGGTGGGGGTAGGCCTGGTAGGGCACGGGGAGCTGCTGCATGGTACATGCCTGGATCAGCTGCCGAGAGAGGGGCAGGGGGCTGGAGAATGTTCTTCTGGGATCTGGGCTGGGGTTGTGCTTGTAACGAGGGCCAAGGGCCATCCTATCCAGCAAGAAGTCCCCACTGAGGCCCTCTGGACAGTCCCATCCCTGGCCTAGGCCACCCAGGCAGGACACTACACTCTTAAGGCCCAGTTACCACCCCAAACCCTAAGACAGGCACTGGGTACAGGGAGGTCCTGACCCCTGAGAAGCTCTCTTACAGCACATGAACACATGCTTCTTTGGGCAGGGCTGCAGCCTGGAGCTGGGTGGCACTCCGACAGCCCAGACGACTATAGTAGGCTTAGCAGTCCTGCCGTTGGCCTGTGCAGGGCCTTTCGGTGGGAACAGGGGTGGGAGAGCATGAGAAGTGGGTGGGAGGCAGAGGCCCTCACTCACCGGGGGCGGGAGGCAGCAGAGCGGGTAGTGCTGCCCGCTGAACATCACGGAGCATGCTGGGAGCTGTTGGGCACTGCAGCCAGGGATGTGCTGGCCTGAAGGCAAGGGAAAGCCTTGGGTCACTGTAGTGACTGTGTAGGACAGAGGGACGGGTCCCTGGTGCACCTGTGGGTGGAGAAAGACCCGGGAACTGTACGGAGGAAGCTTGGCCACCAGGTGAGAAAGTCCCCTCCTTTCTCTAGCTGGGGCCTACCTAGTTACAGACCTGGCTGTCCTTGCCTGTCCCAGGCCCCAGAGGGCAGAGAGAGCCCTCTGGGAACCTGGAAGAGGCTTCTGACTCTACCACTCATCTACTGTGTGGTCCACGGGCAGGCCCTTCCCTTCTCTGGGCCTAAATCTATCAGCCTAAAAAGCAGGGCTATTAATGGCTCCCCAAACATGCAGAGTTAAAGTGAAATAAGGGTCCTGCCACTTCTGCTTTGCAGACAGGCTTGCCAGAGGCTGGGGGGCAGGGTTGGGGTGTTCTACCTACCTGCTCGTGGAGATCAACCATGAACGGGCTCTGTTGGGAGGCTGGGTGCAGCATTCGGGGGCTCCCGCCGGCAGGAGCCGAAGCTCGGCGCTCCTCTACGGGGAGGTATGGCAGTCGGGGCGGCGGCTGCTGGGAGGGTAAGCGCTCATCCTGGGCAGGTGGGCGGCCCTCACGGCCGGGGCTGCACCACAGAGAGGAGGCCCCGGTAGGACTGAGGGGGCCACTCATTCACAGAGCATGGAGAGAAGCCAAGGTCACTACCCACTGGAGAAGGACGATAGCTCAGGGCCCTGTGCCCACCACCCCTGGCTCCTGTGCTCCAGGCCCAAGCTGACAGCCCTGACACCAGGGGCTCTGGGGTCCGCAGGACTGGGAGGATCCTTCCTACCTTCCCCAGAGCTGGCCCGGGGTGCTGCTGGGTCCTGCAGACAATCGCCACTGACCCACAGGGGCAGAGGGTGGCCACCTAGTCACTGCGAGAGCCCATGGTCGCATCAGGGGTGGCAGAGGGGTGGAGGGGCTGGGCTGGGGCTCACAACCCTAGGAGTCAAACAGACAAAGAAATTGAGGCACAGAACAGTCTAGTCACTTGCTCCACGAGGGGTCTCGAAGACAGAATCAGATCTCCACAGCCTGATTCCAAAGCCTGCCGACATCCACCGTGCCCCTGCTCTCCATGCACGTGTGCTGTGAGTCTGGCCTTTTTAGCACTGGGGCTCAGTGCTGAGACAAGGGACAGGCTCGGCCTGCAGGGAGCCCAGGCCTGTTTTCTGCTCTGTAAAATGGGATCACACTGCCCTTCAGGGTTATGGTGGTTTCAAAAGGCTGGCCAGCACGCTTCTGGGTCAGGTGACTCCAGTCAGGCAAACGCGGTGTGGGGTCCCTGGGGGAACTCTTGCTTCTTCCCTTCTATCTGACTAGCTCGAGGTGGATTTCAATAAAGTTTGGAGCCCGGTTATCCTTCCACTATTGACAGATAAGAGGTTCTGACCCAGTTCCTGCCCTTGGACACCCCCATTCCAAGGCAAGTCAGTTTTGTTTCTTTCCATAACCCATCCCATAGGGCCTTCCCATGTATGACTTCATCCACTCTTCAAAGATGGTGCTGACAACTCCATTTTACAGAAGAGAAAACTGAGACTCAGAGAGAATGGAACTTGCTCAAGTGTCAAAGCTAGAGGGTGTGCTGACCACAAACTTCCCACTGGACCCTGCTGCCATCGGGAGGGGTCCAACCCAAGGGCTTTCCCAGGAGGTGATGAAGGAAGCCAGCTACCATGGTTGGCAGGGTGGGTCTGGAATGCGGCCAGGCCCCTGCTCTGGGGGCCCCACACAACCCCCAAGTGGGAGGTGGGGCTTGCTGAGAAAAAAGGGGAAGCTAGAACCTAAGGGAGGAAGTTGAGCGAGAGAATGGGGTGGGGCAGGTCTCCTTCCTCCCCGGGAGCTGGGGGTCCAGGTGGGAAAAGTTAGGGGGATCGCTCATTGACTCCAGAAGTTGGGATAAGGCCCCCATTACAAGGAAAGCTCTGGAACCTGTCAGGCCCTGCAAAGCTGAAGGGTGCTTCAAACAGGACCAGCTCTTTGCTGTTCCTACCAGGGAGCACCCCCCACCCCAGTCCCTTCTCCATCTGACAGAACACCTACGCTTCCTTGATGCCCAGCTTGAAGTGTCGCATCCCTGTTGACACAGCCAGGGTGCCGGTGTACTGTCCCCTCAACACCTCGTCCCTTCCTGCCAACAGTGGCAAGAACATTTCCTTTGTGCTTGTCTTTAAAGCTTTGTCCCTAACTCTTAAAAAAATGAGCCTTAAAGAGAGACTCTTCTCCAGCTGACAGGACGGAGCCCTGTCAAGGCCAGTCAGGAAGTGGAAGAGCGGGAATTCACACCTAGGAGACTCTGGCACCAGGCAGTGGGTGGGCAGGGCCTGGGACCAGCTTCTATCTAGCATAAGGCAGGCCTGATGGTAATGCACGCTGGAGAGCTGATCGCACAGAGCCAAGGTCACAGTCCGGCAGCAATGAAGTTAGTACTAATTCAGTATTGGGATGACTACAAATCTGGCTTTTTCCTGGGGGAACAGGTCGAGGGAGGGGAGCAGAAATTCTGGTTCCACTGGCCTGTCATTCTCCCTGGACCCGCCTCACTCAGTACATGAACTTTTTCTCCAGGCCACCCCAGGCCCATTCCTTACCTGCCCACTATAGGTGACTGGGTTTGTGACACCTGGTGTGGGCCAAGTGCATATCCTTACACACATGTGTACAAACACAACCTTCCTGATTCCTGCTGACAATCCAGCCCAGCAAACAAAAGCCAAGAGAGACTCAGAAGAAATCTCCAAATAACTGCAACAGCAGACCCCTTGCCCACTCCAGACCTCCTGGATCAGATTCTTTGGAGGGTTGGGGAACAAGGGCACCTAGATTTTTATCAAATAGTCCAGAAATTTCTGTAGCACAGCCAAGTTTGGGAACCTCTGCTGTAACTGGCCTCAAAGATGCTGGGAACCCAGAGTTCTGCCGAAGAATATTAACAATAACTATGGTACTTCCCATGTGCCATCTTAATGAGTCCTCATAGCGACCCTTGGAAGCAGCAACCCTGAGGCTCAGCGACGGCCAGAGCCTTGGGCATATTACTTCCCTTCTCTGAGCCTCAGCTTCTTCATCTGTCAAATGGAAACAGACCAAAGACCACCTCCCATGGGACTGGTGAGGGCTGCTCACCAGTAGGAGTGATCTGTAAAGCTTAGGTGTAAACGATCCCTATTAGAGAGTAAGAGAGGCTGCTCTCCACCCCCACCCCCAAGCAGAAATCAGAGGCCACTTCAAACCATGCAGGAAGCAGCTGGGAGATATGCCTCTCTAGGGGATACTCCAGTTGCCAAGGAAGGGGCCCCTGATTGCTGAAGTCCCACTAAGAACAGAGGTGGCAAAGAGGGAATACACCCACTTCAAAAGTGAGGAAACCGAGACCCAAAGAAAGGAAGTAACTTGCTCTAGGTCACACAGCCAGAGAGAGACAACACTGGTCCTGACTGGCCCCCTGCACTCAGATTCCCCTAACTCCTGACTCTCTCACTAGCATCAGTAACCCCCAGAACTGCCTAATCCCAACTCTATTCAAGGCCCTAAAGGCGATCAGGGCAGTTTTCTCTAAGGTGCCTGTGATTTGCCCTATCGTGGAGAAGCAAAGGAGGCTCTTAGAGGTAGCAACTTGCTCAAGGTCAAATAGCAAGAGTGGCCACCTCCTAACTGCTCCGCCTTCTGCACTCCTCTGTTTTGTGCTCTCAATGAGGTCTGTACGAAGAGTCTTGAGGGTCCCATCCCTAAATCCAACCTTGCCTGAAACAGACACCAGAACACTTTGTATCCATGCCCTCCCCCCAGGAGGCAGCCAAGGTCTTACTTTCAGTGCCCCAGCAGCAGCTACTCCCACCCAGGTCTCTGAAGCCAGTCATGTCTCCTCACTTGGGCCTAGGGGCTGTTCGCAGGAACAAGGGGCTGTGCTGCAGATAAACAAAGCCAGCCTCTGAGCAGACTCAGGCGGATGAGAAGCCCCTTCCCTACCTCCTCCCACCTCCAGTCCCAGCACTGTCTGGTGGGCAGGCAGAGTCCCCCCTACATGAAGTGCCTGGAGATGGTTGAGGGGCAGGACCGCCAGCCAGGCTTGGAACTTAAGAGTCCTTGGCTAGCCATGACTCCCTGAGTGACCTTGGTCAAGGAAATCTCTCCGTTTCTCTGAGCCTCAGTTGCCACAACTGTAAAATGGGGATGGAAATCTCTCCTTCCCAGAGCGCCCAAGAAAAACCAGAAGAGACAAGACGCAAGAAACCAGGTGGTCACATTAGCGGGGTAGGAAACCAGTGTCCCTGAGGGGCAGGCCCCTCCTCAACGCAGGCCAGGTACAGGTTACTGGACTCCAGGAAGCTTCCTTAGCCAGGAAGCTTCCTTAGCCATATCTCCCCGGGGACTGGATGGGGACCGAACGCCGATATGTGGACACACGCCCGGAGGGCGGCCTCCCTCATCCCCTTCTCTCTCCTTTATGCCACGCTCGGAGAGACAGGAGGGGCGGGAGGCCAGACTGCGGCGTCTGGGCAAGAACGCTGTGACTTTAAGAGCGGAGGATCCCGGACCATGTGCTCGGCGTGAGACAAAAGCAACAACAAAGGAAGTGGCGGCGGCAGGGGGAGGGGGCGGCTCCTTCCTCTCCAACCGCAGCGCTCAGCCTCGGGAGAAGGGAGACTCGTCCTGGCCTTGGGGGACGCAGGGAGGGGGTGTCTCTGATCCTAGAGGTCTCGCCGTCTCCCTCCGGACTGCCCGTGATTAACCCCTGCGGAGCCAGCTATATCACAGCCCCCAGTCCCAGGGGAGGGGGGCAGGAGTTTCCAAGGATGCGGAAATTGGGAGTTGGGGGCTGTGGCCCCGACTCACCTTCAGCCGCTGGCCACACGTTGATTCCTTTGTTCCCGATCTAGGACGGCCAACCTGGGCAAAGGGGTGGGGGGCTGCCTGGACCCTTTAAGAGCCCCCGCCCTGCGGAACAATATGCTCCTTTCCCTCCCCCTGGTCCAGGGGCAGCGCGGCTCCTTCCAGGGCCCTCTTTGTCTCCCGGCGTCTGCCTTGCGAGGCCCACGCGCGGTCAGCCTTTTTCGGCCCAGGCCCTCCGGGAGCGGGAGGCGGCGCAGGACGCGGCGGGTTTGCGCAGCTGCTTGCGGCTGGCCCTTTAAGAACTGTCCGCGGCGCCAGCGGAATGTAACAAACCCCACATTTGATTCACAACATTC
Organism: Eonycteris spelaea; assembly: GCA_003508835.1. Taxonomy (NCBI): domain Eukaryota; kingdom Metazoa; phylum Chordata; class Mammalia; order Chiroptera; family Pteropodidae; genus Eonycteris; species Eonycteris spelaea. The sequence goes on from PUFA01000196.1 coordinate 1,371,438, forward strand.
GGAGCGGCGGGGTCGCGCGCCAGGCGGGAGGGGCCTCGCGGGGGCGCGCCGGGAGGTTCCGGCAAACAGTAGCCGGCAGCTGCCCGCGGCAGCCCCGCCCCGCGCCAAGAGCTCCGCCCTGCGGGAGCCCCCGAAGAGCCAATCACTCGCCACGACTAGGCACATGATTAGTGGGCTGCCATCTTGGAAGGCAGATTTTTTTAAAAAAAAAACCCTCGCCCCCACCTTCTCACTTAAAGTGACCACAGCCATCATAGGCAAGGGGCGGGGCCACGTGGCCTAACCTAAAGATGGGAGACCCCGGGGTGGGCAAGACCAATCAGCTGCAAATAGAACTTGCTATGCAAACTCACGAACCACTCGCACCTGGAAGGCTCAGTTTCCCTGCTTCAGAAATGGGTCCCGCCGGGAAAGCCGCAGCCCCGACTTACTGTGTCATGGTCCCTTCCTTGGAGATGGGGCGCCGTTTGGGGCACTGAAGTGCAATGAGGCCGACCTTCGACCAGGCTGGGAAGTCCTCTTAGACCAGCCCGAGTGGTTCAGAAAGCCCTAACAGCCCTGGTCCGGCAACCTCCCCGGAGATGACGTCAGCCCCAAGAGCTACTGCACTTAAATGACATCATGGCCTGGCCTCCGCGCTTCTCCTTGTTTATACTACGCGGAGGCTTTAAAAAGCTGGGACAGCCTAGATTGCCCAACAGACCAATAGCAGGCAAGCCATGTAAATGAGTTAACGCTTGCCCTGCAGTAGGATTGGCTCTGCGCGCGCTGACGTCACAGAGGCAATTTTTTTTAACCACCCCGCCCCCAGCGTGGTGAGGGAAAGGCGCGGGTAACAGTTTGAAGCTTAGGCAGCTGCCGTGTCGCGCTCTATGTGCTCTCCGCTTAGGCTGGGCTTCGGAATGCTTCTTGCCTACGGAGATTGGGTAACTGTGCCCAACAACGTTTATTTTTCTACTATACTCCTCCGAGCAACAATGAGAGAGGGATTACTACAACCTGCCCATTTTACAGATGGGTAAAGAGGATCAGGAGGGGTGCCCTCCAGGTCACACAGCTAGGGAAGTGTTGGCTGAACATGTACTTGAATCTAAGCCAAAGTTAAGCTTCTTCCCCTTTGTCTCGATGTCTCTCTGGGAAGACTGATACAAAGTAGGGTATTACCTCCATATTGATTGTTTAAGCAAAAAATCAGCAATGCCCTAAATATCCAAGAGCTGGGAACAGGCCCAATAAAGAATGATGTAGTATACATATAGTCAATAACTAGACTCCTGTGTATGAGCTGCACTGACATAGGGATACCTCCAAGACAGCCCTAAAGGAGATGCCAGGACACGATGTTAACATTTCCTAAACCTGTGCGGTGGGCTACAGGGACGACGGTGGGGGGTTTGGGAGGTTATAGTGTCATTTTCTATGCTTTGGTATATTTCATAATCCCAAATTTAAAAATAAAAAGTGAAAGCAAGATGCTGAACAGAGTGTAATAGTATGTATCCTTTTTTTTTTTAATTAGATAGGTATTCCTTCATAGAATATTTCTGGAAAGATATACAGGAAATTGACAACTGTCCTCAGGGACAACTGGAAGAGAGCACTGGGTCAGGAGGATAAACTTTTTATTGCATATGCTTTTGTACATTTGCTCTTTAAAAAAAAAAACCTGTACAATATAACCTACTGAAAAGTCTAAAGAAAGTTACTGTCAAAGAGAATGTTTTTAGTCTTTAAGCCATAAAAACTCTGTTCCCTTAGGGTCAGAAATCCGTCTTCAGGAAAGGTATCCAATAGGAAAATCATAAGTATGGGGAACTGACGTGCTTACTTTGAAGTGTTGATTTGACCAGCAACAATCTGATACTGCATTATGGGTGAGCAGCCCGCAACACAATGAGTGAAGATGGTAGTGGTACTTCGGGGTTGTCTGCAGATCTCTAGGCATGGGAGATCAAGTTCATGATGCATTCCTACAGATAATACCTGGAAAGCCAAATTCTCTCCACAACAGTTAACACTCTTGTGATGGCTTTCTCTAACCATTTCCTTATCATCAATTCTTCCTTCTCCTATATCCCTTCCAACCTTTTATCTCAATATGCAAAAGCCATTAGGAAATCCTTCCCACATTCGAAGATGTCCACATTGTTAAGACAACCCCCTGCTTGTCTGTGTAGAGGTAGAACCTGCATCGGCTCCCTACTGCCTGGTCTTCAGGGGTATGCTTACCAAGCTTCCCCCAGCAAACTCAGGTTCACCTCTCCCAGCCCTCTCCCACAACCACGGCGGAACTCCCTCTGGCCTTCCTTGCCTGCCACCTTCCTGTCTTCCCTCAGCTGGATTGTCTGTCAGGGATGCCCTTTCCCTTCCTTTCTACCAATTTATCATTCTTTTCTGCCTTTTGAGGCTCTGCTCCCATCTTTCTTCCTACAGGAAGCTGTGAAGTCAGTCCCCAGCTTGTACTGAACTCCCTCCTCTGAACTCAGGGCTAGCTAGATGCAACCTGAGCTTCACTTCATGCCAGTTTATTTGCACAAAGCCCTGTCACAATCCATCCCTTAATACTCCTCTCCTGGCCTGAGGGAGTTCAGAATTTTTAAGGGCATATGTACCCTCCAGCCTTCATTGGGAGGCAGACACCACCAGCCTTATTTTATGGGTGAGATCTGAGGCTCCAAGAGGTAACCTGACTTGCCCCAGGCCCCACAGTAAGAAAATCTTCCCACTCCACAGTCTTGGAAAGTGACCCTTCAGTCACAATCCAGTTGCATATTTTGAAGCCACCAACCCTCTGACTGTACCATTCTCTCTGCCTACAACACCAACACCCCCTACTCATTTCTGGCAAAACCCTGCTCAACCTTTGGGGCTCAGCTCAAAGATGGCATCCCAGGGCCTCCTGACAAGTCCTGGCAGTAGGCTGCTCTGGTTCCCTCAACCACATCATGACTGTCATATTGTGTCAGGACAGCAGAAGGTTAACTCCACAGGACTGCTGTCCACCCCCACCCCCATCAGGGCTCTCACTGGGTGGTGGATGCCCAAGGACAGGGGCTCTGGGTGTGACTCTCGCCCCTGATGCCAAAGGACCAGGAAGTCCCTGACCTGTTTTCTCTCATGCATGACCCTCTGGGACCTCAGTAAATCCTCACAGCCCCTCAGAGTTATCCCCCAAGGCCAGAGGCCAATAACACATCTCCCCCTGACCTGAAAAACTTTCCTGGATGCATGCAGAATCACTCTGGAGCAAGGGCAAAGGAGGTTCAATTTTACTAGATTTTCCACAAAGCCAAAAAACTGGACTTGCCTGTAAATTCCCCTCAAGTTCACCAAATGTCATGCTTTGGAACCCCATTGTGGGCATGTGGCCTGCATTCCTCCTCCATGCCTCATTCTCATCAGTCCAGCTCTCCTCCAGCCCCTTGAAGGCCAGTTCTTCTATTTTCATTGTACAGATGAGCAAAGTGGCTCAGGAAGAGACTCCCCTTGACACAGATCCCAGAAGTGTGGTCCAGTGGGCTCCAGAACCACAAGTGGGGATGCCTCACCCTTGCCCAAGCATCTGCCATGACATTCTGTGAAGAAATTGGGGTTCTAGTGTTCCCTGCATGGTCTGGGCAAGCCCCATCTTGATCATCGGGGTCACTGGTCCGCCCAATGACCTAAGCGCTAGGCACCAGCATTTGCCCCATTTCACAGATGAGGAAATTTGGGGGAGAAGGGATATGACTCACCCACTATCATAGAGTCATTAAGGGGTAAACCTGGGACCACACTCTGATGCCACATAAAGTCTAATTCATGCTATGTAAATGCCAACACAGGGTCCCCTACAGTTGTTCAGTAATCAAAAGCACAGATGTCCTGGGGCAGGAGGAGAGAGACCCTAGAGGCTCAGGGACTAGTCGATGGCTCCAGATTACAGGGTAGAGGGATTCGAATCCTGATTGCTCCAGTGCAAAACACTGGATGCTACATTCCAGCTCCCATCCCCAGCCCTTCTCTGCAGGAGATGGGAGGGATTCCACTTGAGCAGGAAGAAAGCAGGTCATCTGTTCCTGCTGGGGCCCTGCCCTGCTCCATCCATCCACCTGAAAGCCTAGACAGCTGGCTGCCAACCCTCTCTCCGTCAGGATCAGAAAGTACCCCACTCCTTTCTTCTAAGACCTGTCAAATCCTCCTCTAAAGAGGCAGAGCCCAGTCATCTTCCAAGCAGAACAGACACTGAGGAACCACCCAGGGACACACAGCCTAGTAGAGCCAGCTCAGGATCAAGACCTCCCAGCTCCCAGAGCCTCATACACTAGGGTGGGGATTGACAGGCCCCATGCCAAGACCTCTCTGCTCAGGACAGGCCTGAACACATCACCCTGACATCTGAGCCCCAAGCTTTGGCTCCCCTAAAAACAAGTATCTTTGTGCACATGTGAGAGTGTGTTTGTGAAGCTGTTCCCAGGTCTAGGGCTCAGGTCTGCAGTACTCTAGCCCCAGCTTTGAAACTGTGTGTCAGTTATTTGGCCTCTCTCCACCTCAGTCTCTTGTGTGTAAAATCAGGACATTGATAATACTGACAGATGCCATTTACTGAGCACTTAGTATGTGCCAGCTCAGTGTTTCATCTCCTATGACCACAGGAAGGCAGGAATACACTCGAAGTTAAGTACAGAGACTCTGAAGCCAGCTTGTGTGGGCTTGGACCTTGGCTTTGTCTATAAGCTCTGTGACCTTGAAGAAGTCACCTCCGTTTAGGCTCAGTTTGGCAAGCCGTAAAATGGGAGTAAGATTACCTACCTCAGTGAGGCTCTATCTGTGCATCTTTGGGGTACCTGCCTGACTTTCCGGGTTCTGGATCTGACCTTGGATATGAGAGCTTTGTGAGTACGGTGCTTGTAAAGGCTCTAACTTCCTCTTCCCTGCAATTCTCACTATTGGAACCCCCAGGGTCTGCAAAGGAGGGATCAGATATCGTCACCACATCGTCTAGAGATGAAAACCGGGGACTACAGGGTTGCGGCGTCTAGCAAATCCAGGGTGATGAGTCCAACCAAATTCCCTCCATATTAAGTGTCTCTTCTACTTAAAGATTCTTATCACCACTTCGCTCTGGCCCATACCGCCTTTCCAATCCCCAATACCACCTCGACTCTGGTTTAGTGGCCCTAAGACAACGGAAGCTGTGTGACCTTGGACAAGACACAGACCCTGTCTGTACCCCCGGAGATCCAAAATCCTGAACGCAGTAATGACGCCGCTGGGGTGCAGTGGTCTATTCCCCTGGACCCGCAGGACCCAGTATGCTCTGGCTCCCAAGAGATTGGCACAAGGAGCGCTGGTGAAATGGGACTTACGAGACGAGTCCAAAGGACTGCGGCTGAGTCCCGGAAGTCTGAGCACAGCTAAACCTGTGACCCGCCGGGCTTTGCGAACAGGGCATGCGCAGAGCACGTTGGGACTTGTAGTTCCCAGGGGCTCCCCGAACTGGGGCACTTTGATCAAGCGGGCAAATTGCTGAGCTGTGGCTCTGGCTCCAGGTCCCGAGATAGCGAGCTCTTGCCCTGCGAACGCAAGCCAAGGCCTCGCTGGAAGTCCCTGCGCTACTATGCCAGCCCGCGGCCGCCCCCTACCGCTCGGTCCTTGCTGGCTCTGCGCCGGGGGCGCACAGCGCAGGGTCCAGGCCGGGCGTTACCTGGGGACGCGGCGCGGCTCCATCCCCACCGCGTCGCTCCCAGCGTGTCTCCCCCCTGCAGCCGCCCCCCCAGTGGAACCGTCCGCGAACTTCACCAACAAGCGCGCGCGCGCGCGGGACCCACGCCAGCTGCGCAGCTTCACCCCGCTCCCGTGCCTGTATGGAACTGCCTGGACTGCACCAAGCGCGCGGGAGCGGGAGGTGAGAGGGCGGGCCGTGGTTCGACCACGCCCACTCGGAGTCTGGCGGCAAAGGGCGGACAAGGGCCAAGTCCCGAGTCTGGCGTCTCAGCAGCGGCTACTTTCCACGTGACCTTGCATTAGTGACGCCCTCTCTTCTGTAAAATTGGGAAAATAATATGGTTTCGTAGCCATTCAAAGAACCTTTGCTTCTCGGAGAATTTGTGCCTCTTCCCTAGCCCGGAATTGGGGATGGAGCAGGGATCTATATATAAAAGGCAAAGACTCTGGGGTCCGCAGATTTTGGTTCCCCTCTTTGGGCCATTTTCTGAGCCTCAATCTCCTGGTCTGCGAAATGGGAGCAATAATATCTCCTTGGAGAAGTTGGGAGGCTCCAGTGACAGGAGGCGTGTGCCCATCACTAGAGCTAGCCTGGATCAGAGCATGTTAGATACCTGCTCAGTCTGGCTAACCAGAGTCCCCGAAGATGCCCCTCCTTCTTGGGCGTTTTAGGCCCGCAGGAACTGCAACTCCCAGCATGCCCCGCTCTGGCCGAGTCGCGCCGGGAGTTGTAGTTCCTAAACACATGGTCTCCTAGAGCGTGACCAAAGAGGTCCCCTTTTCTTATCTTGGCCCCTCTGCCCGTTAGGCACGTTACGTCGAGGTCAGCTTATTTTTAAAGCTTTCATTTGTTGAGCTTTAATCACAAGATAAACAATATTCTAAGTGCTTAACGTGAGTTAACTTAGTTTTCCCTTAAAGTCTATCAACAGTGCGGGAATATTACTATTATACCTTTTATAGATATGAAAACTGACGCATAGTGAGGTGAAGAGATTTTGCTAGGAAGTGACAGGGCTCTGGGTTTCTACTTAGCGTCTGGCGGCAAAGGGGTGGACAAGGGCGAAGCCCCGAATCTGTCATCCTAGTTACCCTCTACTTCCTGTGAGACCTTGCACCAGTGGCTGCATAGTAACTACAAAGGAAGTCTGATGCTGTGTATCTGAATTGCTACCTCATGCACATGTCTCTCTTGTCACTTGCCCTGTGCTAACTGCTTGACTGCATTACCCGGTTAATCTTTGTAACAAACCTGTGATGAGTTCTACTGGTATGCCCATTTTGTAGATGAAGAAGAGCCTGTTTTCTACCTCACTCTGGTTCATCCTTCAACAAACATCTATTTTTCTTTTCTTTCTTCTTTTTTTAAAAATAAATCAGAACTACATTAAGGCCTAATTTAGGGTATGCTTTACAGATACAAACCTTATGTGTACAGCATAGTGAATTTTTCATAGATGTATACCTCTGTATAACTAAAACCTTGATCATGATCTAGAACATTTTCATCATTCCGTAGTTTTCTCTTGCCCTCTCCCACGTCAGTCCACTCCAGACATAGCTATTGATCGGTTCCCATAACTGTAGGTAAGTTTTATGTGTTTAGGACTTAGTGTCAATGGAATGGCTGGCTGTGTAAATGCTGCATTCTTTCACTTGGTACCATGTTTTTGAGATCCAACCTGTTGTGTGTATTAGTAGTCTTTTTCCCCCACACCTACTGATATAATTGATATATAACATTGTGGAAGTTTAAGGTGGACAATATGATGATGATTTGACATTGTATGTATTGCAAAATGTTTACTATAATAAGATTAGTTAACACATTCTTCACCTACATAATTACCATTTTGTTGTTGTTACAGTGAGAACATTAAAGCTCTACTGTCATAGCAACTTTTAAGTATAAACAGATACAACATTGTTAACTATAGCTACTTAGACCCCCGGAATTTATTCATCTTATAACTGAAAGTTTGCATCTTTAACCAGCATCTCCCCTTTTTCCCCAACTCCCAGCCGCATTCTACAATCTGTTTCTATATATTCGACTTTATTTTTTAAGATTCCACAGATAAGTGAGATCGTGAAGCGTTTGTCTGTCTGGCTCATTTCACTTAGCGTGATGCCCTCTGGGTCCATCTATGTTGTTGCAAATGGCAGGATCACTTACTTTTTTATGGCTGGATAATGTCCCACTATATATCACATCTCCTTTATCCATTCATTCTTTGATGGACACTTAGGTTGTTTCCAAGTCTTGGCTATTGTGAATAATGCTGCAATGAACATGAGAGTGTCTTTTTAAAAATTACTGAATAGTATTCCATTGTGTAAATGGACAATAGTTTTTGAAACCTGATCCTTTGAATGAATGACCTGTGAATTTCAGCCACTGTGGTCTTTTGGTTCCCCCAAGGGCCAGGCTCTTTCCAGAGTGGGGTTTTGGGCATACTATTTCCTCTGCCTGGGCTTCCCTTCTGCTCTCATTCAGAGTTTCTCTGTATGGGGGCAGGGATGTGCATACCCCACCCCACCAGTGCCCAGGGCCCAGCACAGTGCCAGGCACAAAGTGAGCATTCAGTTTGTTCAATGAACACTGAAGCGGCAGCAGGAGGTGCAGGAGGTGGTGGTGGTGGCTCAGGAGGCCATGTGGCACTGGGTTGCATTCCTAGAGGTCTCAGAGGCATCATGTTCCATATCAGAGCTCCACTACCTGAACTTAAAAAAAAAAAAAAAAAGCTACATGATTCTTTTACTTCCTCATATTTTCCTGCTATGGCGCTAAGGCTCAGAGATGGAGAATGGCCTGCCCTAGGTCACACAGCCAGGAAGGGACAGGGCTGGAATGTGAACCCAGGTATGCCTGGCTGCAGCGCCTGCCCTGTGATGGTGGTGGTGGGGAGTGGTTGGAAGAGCTCTGGGGGTGGTGCGGGGGCTGTCCCAGAGCAAAGAGAGGACATGGAATCTGGTGGAAGTGGCCAGGATAGCTTCCAACTCAAAACATGTACAGTTGGGGCCATAGAGTGGTGGTGGCCATGAGATGTGAGCTTCCCATTCCTGACGGTGTGTGAGCCATGGCAGAACAGTCACTTGGAAGGGAGGCTTTAGAGAGAGTGAGTGCCCTCAAAAGGGGACAGGGGTCTATGTGGCAGGGAGAAATTTTCTCTTGGATCCCTAACTTCTTTCTAGAGTGGGAGGCTGTGAGTCATCAGGAAGCTGTTCTTAGGCTGGTCCCTTAGCTGAAGAACAGAGCAGCGGAGGAATTTTGGACTCTGCAAATCCATGTGCAACATGGAGGGATGACTGGGAAGTAGAGGTGGGATTGGAAACTTTCACAGCAAAGAGCCTCCCTCAGCACAGGCTCTTCAGGTGGCCCCTGAAACCATCTGCTGTGTGTGTGGAGGAGGGTGTTTCCATGTTACAGATGAAGAAGTGGTTGCTCATAGAGTGACGTGCTCAAGGTCATCCAGCTAGTCAGGGTCAAGTGAGGACTTGATTTCAACTTGATCAGTTTCTGAGCATATAGTGGTACACACAGTAGGTTGTCAGCAAAGACAGGAAATGAGAAGTTTTTCTGTTTAATAATTTGAAACTCCACACATTTAAGACAGTGGCTGCAAAGGAAGGCTAAGGTGCATCTGAATTGCTGTCCCATGTGCATGCCCTCGATCTGCATTACCTGATTAATCTTTATGACAAACCTCTGAGCTGGGTTTTGCTGTTATGCCCATTCCACAGATGAGGACATTAAGGGTCAGGGACATGAGCTACTTTGCCCAAGGCTACCTACTGGGAAGTAGTGGGGAAGGGCTTAGGACCCAGGTCATCTGAGTCCACATCCTGGCCTCCTAGCCCCGCTTTCTGCTTAGCCACTCACCACTCTTTGAAGTTGACCCTGGAGTCATCGCAGCATGAAACCTCAGTAAGCTTGTCACCTGCTTTGTGGCAAGCAGACAGGTGCCCCTCAATACGGGCAGGGCACCATCTGGTCGCACTTGACTCATTCAGATGCTGTCCAAAGGTCTGGGCAGGCCAGGACTCGCCCTCTGGGGGGCCGCAACAGTGACTCAGAGCTGTTGGTCTCAAAGGTCAGGGAGGGGGAGCAGGCAGCGGGTCTGGGGTTCTGTCCTACCATGGTCCAGGCAGAAAGACAGGAACCTGGACCTAGAATGAACTCACCTGCTCCTCCTGCTACCAATTAGGCCACTAGCAGTCCCTTCAAATACTAACAGTCTCTGCAACTTTATTCTGGGTTGGACACTGTGCTTGGGAACCATATATATATATACATATATTTTATGGACAGATGCTGGACTTAATAGAATCTGTTTTCCTTTTTTGCCTTGCCTGCTGGGAAGCTTGGAATCCAATTCATGGCCCACGTCTGACAATTACTCACAGCTCAAAACTTAAGGGCAAATATTTAAATATTTTGTGGACTCCATTCAGGCTAGATTTATTTTTCTCACTTGTTTTCCCTTCACCTACGGTTTTTTTTTTTTTTAACCTTTTTAAGTTTGTCATAGCATTTTTTAAAATTGTTTTTTATTGTGATAAAACATACATAACAAAATTTACTATCTTAACCATTTTTTAAGTGTACAGGTCAGTGGTATTAAGTACTTTCACACTGTTGTGCAACCATCACCACCATCCATCCCAGAACTCTTTTCATCTTGCAAAACTGAAACTCTGCCCATGAAACAATAACATCCCCTACACTCCTCCCCTCTGCCCCTGGCAACCACCATTTTACTTTCTGTCTCTGTGAGTTTCCCTACTTTAGATACCTCATGGAAGTGGACTCACACAATTTTTTTTGTGACTGGCTTATTTTACTTAGTATAACGTCCTCAAGGTTTATTCACATTGTAGCATGTGTCCGAATTTCCTTTTTTATGGCTGAATAATATTCCACTGCATGTATATACCACATTTTGTTTATCCGTAATAATGCTGCTGTGAGCATGGATGTACATGCATGTACATTTTGATAATCTCTTAAATTTTGGTGGTAGGAGAACAAATATCCCTGTAAAATTGTCTGGCTTATAGTAACTACCTGATATATATCTACAGAAAGTGAATCAGGCGTGGCTCCTGCCTGTGAGGCAAGAGCCGCTGGGGATTCCGAGAAGACAATGGGCTTGTGCCCTGAGAAAGCTGTGGCTTCAGTGCTCTGTGAGCCCAAAAGGGTGGTCACGGGTTCCATGCCATATGCCAGGCCCCATGCCAGGAATGATGTCTCCATGATCTGGTTTTATCCTCACAAGAATCCTATGAAATAGGTAATATTATTTTCTCCAGGTTAGGAATGCACATGTCACATTCATGCTGCAGGGAGGGGTGGATGAAACCTCCCTGGAGGCCTCTACAGAGGGGATAACAGCAACAGTCTCCAGGCTCAAAGCTGCCCTCGCTCTTCTGTGATAACTTCATGTTTGATTGTTACACCGTTTTACTAGTTCCCTCATTTGACCTCACCCTCTCTCATTTCCTCTACAGGTCCCCTGTCTCTGAGGACTCTTGTAGCCAGAGCAGCTTAAGGGCCAGGATGTTGCCCTCCCTGCCTCCTGCCTGCCCAGGGTGGGCCTGGCTCCCAAGGCGTCTGATGGGCCCTCTTTCCTGTGGCCTGCCGTCTCCATCCCGGGATCACTGGTATGTCACCACGGTCCTGCCCTCCTGTCCCCTCCCCAGCAGTGATCAGGGCCCCATCACAGGGGTGCGGTTTCTGGCAGGGTTAATGATTGCTCAGGGGAGGAGGAGATGGTGCCAAAGTCTGCGGGCGGCGCACTGCAGGCCCCAGACGGTGCCCACCTGTGCTTGCCGGTGCCCATACGCTGCCCCTGCGGCCCCTTCCGGGGCACAGGTAAGGACCACAGAGCTCTGCTGCAGCAGGGCATGGGAGAGGCTGCCAGGGGTAGGGACCGAGTGAGGTCTTTGGAGCCAAGGTGACTTTTGGAGATCCCACCGCAGTTGGCTGGGAGCGTTGAGCTCAGAGAATGAGCACAGGCACTGGGTTAGGCAGCCCTGCAGTGAGTCTCAGCCTTTCTATTAGGCCTCAGTTTCCAATAATACTTCTTCCTGGGGTTCCAATTGCTCCCTTCCTCTCCTCCTAAGGCCATGGGTCATTTGGACTCACTGAGGATTCTTCACAGGAGGGAAGGGAGAGCTCGGACCAGAGCTCGCCCAGGGACTACTGGTCTTAGAGCCAGTCTAGGTCTAACCCTCCACCCTTACCCTGGGCGTTCCTCTTTGAGCTTCTCTGAGTCTCAGTTTCCTCACCAGGACCCTGGAATGACCATTCCTACAGTGGGAAAACATCTGTGAGAAGTATATGTGAAAGCAGAAGTAAAAGTGTGTAGTGAGCAGGAGGTGGCATGTGGTGGTGGCTGAGCCTGCCTGCTGGGGTCCTGAGGGGGAGAGGGGCCATCTCTCTCTCTGGCCCTCCTGGGGGCCCTGTGCCTCCAAATTCTAGAAAGTCTTAGAGCCATGCGCTATTAAGAGCTGTGATTGACGCCTCCCCCAGTGGAGGCCAGGAGCCGGCCCTTCTTGGCCAGAGGTGGTTGTGCCCGTCCAAGCTGAGGGGCCTCCCAGGACCTGCATGTCTCATGGGGTGGGGTCCAGAAGCTGCCCTAATCACCTCTGTGTCCTTTCTAAACTTTCCCCAACCACTGTTTGAGAGTAGGGAAACAGGAGAGGGGGAGGAAGCTGTAATTTCTAGAATGTAGATAGTCCCATTTTGCAGAAGGCAAACAGAGAGGCAGGGAGAAGTAAACAGCTCCTGGGTGTGGGAGCTGTTTCCTTTGCATATGCATCCTAGAGGGGATGCATATGCAAATGCCTGGAGGAAGGACAGCATAGAGTGTGGAGCATTCAGTGCCTTGGGCCAATATAGCTTGTGTGGGAAGAGAGACAGATGCAGGACCTGTGAGAACCTGGCCTCCAGGCGGAGGGGGAGGAAGGGTGCAGCAGCCAGTGGGAACCACGGTGGAGGTTTGAGCTTGCTGGGTGGCTGCTGCCCAGTGAGGTGGATCAGGTGTATCCTGTGCCCTCCTCAGCTCACACAGACTGTACAGTTTTCTCAGGGGACCAAATCCAGAGGACGATGCTATGGATTGTAGAACTTTGGTCTCATTATGATCAAATGAGTGGGTGTTGTAAAAGTCTCTGTGAGAAAGAGGAGGCTAGAGAGACCCAGGGCTGAACCAGGCAGTACAGGAAGGAGAGGCAGGATGGCAGCAAGAAAGAGCACTGGGCTGGGTGTCAAAGGGGTGGCCTCCCAGCTCCTCCCCGACTGGCATGGAGGCTTTGGGCAGAAGTGTTAGTTTCCCTGGGACTCAGGCGTAAGGGGCGTTGACAACCATCTCTTCCTTCCAGGGGGATGGTATGGACCAGATGCAGGGAAAGATCGTGTGTGGGCTGTATACAAATATAGTTATCATACTGCTCCTAGTGCGGCTTCTTGAGGCCCCATGAAAATAGGAGAGGGGAAATTGGGAGAAACTTTGATGAGTGATGCATAGAAGGGGGAAGGGAAGGCCTCAGGGACCCTGCCTAGTGAAGTTCCTAGTTGAGGCTGTTCTCACTCACCTCACCCCCAGAGGCTCTGCTTTGGGTTCTGATCCTATTACTGACTGGCTACGTCCTCTACCCTCCGGGACCACAGCATGTTGAGGTAATGGGACAAAGGGCCAACCATGGCATGTGGCCAGGTCAGCTCCCTGCCCCTTCGGGCAGGGTCCAGGGTCAGGAGTCTCCCGTCTTCCCAACAGTGCTGAGGTGAACTTTGTTGTGGTCGGGAACACACCTCACATACCTGCGGCTGCACGCTTTATGACTAGTTGTCCTGTGGCTGCTGACTCACCTCTGAAGAAGGAGGCATAACAAAACAAAAGAGGTTGGGGTGGGGGTCAGATCCAAGATCACACCGCAAAGAGATGCCAGGACTGGCTGTGTCCGGCCAGTGTTGAAGTGCCCTAGGTTTTGCTCACACGGTGAATGCCAGCAGCCTGCCACCATCCCCAGTGCCCAACTCCATTGCATCTCCACTGCCAGCCCATCGCCACCGTCATCTCTGCCCCACAATCATCACTGCCACCAGCTGCACCTGCCTTTCCACCCGCATCGTCACAGACGTTACCAGCATGTCCATCCCCACCTCATCACCACCAACATCCCTGCTCCCAAACAAACTGCTGTCCCTGTCCCCAACCTGCTTCCAAACCAGCACCAGGACTCCCTTGGTCACTATACTTGACCCCGACTCCATCACGCTAGCACCTCTACAACATTATCTCCATCTCACGGACAATGGCTCATGTGATTCTGAGGACTTATTAATTTCTTCTGAGCAGCCTGGTCCATCTGCATTTTCCAACTTGGCTGACAGCATGTGGGCTGTCCCCAGCTATCATCTCTAGGAACCTTGGCAAGCCAGCAGTTTTCATAGCCACTTCCCAAGGGGTCCTGGCTAGAGTCGCTCTACGGGTAGGACTAAAATTGTAGTCCTTGGCTTTATCCACACTCAGCTCACTCTGTCCCTGACCCTACATTTGGCCTCAGAGCATGAGCGCAGGGATGGCACAGGGGAGAGATGGGAGCAGTGTCCATGGTGACTGCACTGGCAGTAGCAGCCATAAGGTAAAGATGACCCTACAAGATGCAGAAGGAAGGGATTTGCATTTGCTGAGCACCTACTGTGTGCCAGGCACTGAGCCAGCACATTCTATTCTTCGCCTGCCCCCCCCCCCATCACTTATTAGTTATCCTTCCCATCTTACAGATGAAGTAACAGGTCATGGAAGGGCCGTCGATGCCTAGTGATGCTCTGCTGCTTCTCACCTCAGTGAACTTGAGCTCTTCAAACAGGGAGGGTAGTGCAGTGGTTGAGGGAATGAATTCTGGATCCCAAATGACCTGTTCAGAGCACGATCTTATGATCTTATCATCGATTCTCTGTGTGGCCCCAGGCAAGCCCTTTACTCTCTCAGCCTTGGTTTCTTAGCGGCCACCTGACAGTTGTGGGAATAACGAGATCATGTGTCTAATGTGCTTGAATCAGTGCCTGCTACACAGTGGGCTCTGAACTCTAGGGTCAAGTTCAGGGTCAGTTTCAGGCCGGGGCTCTGGAACAGGCTCAACTACCCTGCTAACCGTCTTGGTTTTCCTGTCTCCCTGACCCTGGAACATCTGGAAAATGGGCAGACGGTGATAGGAGCTTGGGGGAGAACCGCTGAGTGGTGGCGGTGGGTGCACTTGGGTCAGACCCACAGGGATGAGGGCTCGCTTACTGAGGAAGGCCCCTTCCTTCCCCAATGTCTCTTCCCCCAGGTCCCTCCAGACATGAACGCATGGCCATGGCTTTCCTGCCTCTTGCTTCCTGCCTTCACAGTGTCTGGTGGGTGCTCTTCCTCTCCTACCAGAGCAGGACCCTTGGGGTTCCCTCCTCAGCAAACACCCAGCTTCATTGACCCAGCCCTGTGCTTGGCTGCTCTGGGGAGGTCTGGGGAGGAATACAGACCCATTGGGTGAGCTGGGCTGAAGTTTGATCAGTGAGCTGGCGTGTGCTCCCACAGGGGCAGGTGGGGGGTCAGTCTTTACAGTGGTGTCCAGATGTTCCAGTGCTCTGTGCCCCTGTAGTGGCAGCCAACGTGGCCCCAACGTTCCTGCCCAACATGACATCAGTGACCCTGCCTGAAGACCTACCAGTGGGTGAGTAACCGTCCCTGTGCTTAGACTGTGCCAAACCCTTGCCCACTTGAGTGTCCCAGGACTCCCGTGTGGGCTTGTTCCCCATCCTTCAGCTCCAGGGTGTGCCATGGGGCAAAGGTGGCCTGAAGGGAGTTTGTTCCAGAAGTTTGAATCTTTTCAGCATTTGGGTCATGGGCCCTCACACAGCATCATATAATCCGGACTCACCCACGAGAATGGTCCTTCCATTTCCCATCTTTCAGTCTTTCTGGTTTCCGCAAGGAGAAAGTATCCATTTGGTCCCAATACTTCTCTTACACCTCTCACACTGGCTAATCTCTCTCCACCCCTGCCTGCCCCACCAACCCCCTGCCCCAGAAATTAACCCCCTTGATTGGCTCTTACTGCCATTGTTTGTAGAGTTACCTTCTGTCTATGGCAAACGGGGTGGGTTTTCTATTTATAATAGTGATCTCACACTTCCTTTTAAAATAAGTGTATACAATAAGTGTAGTAAGTTGACTAAAAGGAGAGACCTGAATAATGAGACGTGGATATGTAAAGGTCATGGCAGTGTACGGGAGCGAGTGATGTTTGGGAAACATCATTTTGGATGAAGCCACAGGGACTGGGCACCAAATTCTCAGCAGGCAGGATATGAGCTGGGGAAGCAAAAATGGTAGATGACTATATTTATTGGGGTGTGGAGTCAGCTGTGCATAGCAGACCCGCAACAGAGGTGTGTAAGCAAGGTCAGGGTTTATCATTTTCTCACATACCTGTCCAGAGCAGTGAGTTCAGGGCTATCAGAGGCTCAGTTCTCTTTCTCACACTGTTCTGTGCTCTGTGCTTCCGGTATCCGGCATCCGCTTCCTTCTGTCTTCAGGCTCTGCCTTCCTTAGGGTGTAGCGCTCCTCCATGTGGGCCAAGAGGGTCCACGCCATACCCCAAGGGGGCCCATCCCTTTCTTTTAAGGACAGGCTCCAGGTTTTATACATGCTACTTTTGCTCATGTCTGATTAGCCACATGCCCATACCTAGCCCCAATGGAACCTGAGAAATGAGGTCTTACTTCTGCTCTGTTATGTGTCCTGCTCCAAATCCAGGGTGTTTGTGAGTCTGAGAGAAAGGTGGGTGTGAATGCTGGGGGACAGTTTGCAATCAGCAGAGTCAGAATTGGGCTCCCAGTTATCCAAAGCTACCAGGTGAAGGAAGAGACTGCATTAAAGAAGGTGGAATCCAGACTCTGCCCTGGGATTTAGAAGCCAGGTCTGGGTACATGAGTAAGGGTGGGGGATGGGCTTTGTAGCCTGGGCATTCCCTGTCCTGTCTCCAGGTACCGAAGCCTTCTGGTTGATAGCTAAGGACCAGGACCAGGACCCTCTGACCTACGGAATTAGTGGCCCAATGCCTACTTTTTCACTGTCATCCGACCACTGGAGAAGTGAAGCTGGCCAGCCCACTGGACTATGAGGTACAGGACAGTAGCCTGTGAAAGCCCCGCAAGGGGGACAGGGGACAATGAGAACCCTGGGAGCCGGCATCCGGGGTGGGGGTGGGGTGCCCTGCCTGTGCTCTCACCCTGAGTGGGGGCTTAACCTGGGACCCTTCTCTCCTCCTAATGCAGACACAAGACGTTTTCCCAATCACCATCTCCGTGAGTGACAATCACAACAGCCCAGTGAGTTGAGGTGGCATGTGGAGGGGAGGGTGGTCCAGTGATTAGGGGACTGGGGCCTACTCCTGACTTTATCCCCTGCCTCAAACAAGCAGAAAGAGTCCCAGTTAACATAAAAATAATATTTATTTTAATCAAAATTATACTTGTCCACTTTTTGTTACACACCATTACCAAGATTTAAATATTTATTATTAATTCAGTTATATAAATACATGGTTTATATTATAAATGTAACTGTATTATGAATATATATATTACTAAAAAATGAATGCCAAATACCTCCCTATGCTAGCTTCTCTGAGACGATCACTTTCAATTCTTTTGGCTGAATGTGTTGGCATTGACTCTCATTTTTCTAAGTAACACGTTTACATCATTGTGCCTGGTGTCTGTGAAACTTGAGAGTTATGTCTTTATAAGCCCCACCCATTTAAGATAATCATTTCAATGACTTGGATATTCAGGAATACATTCTCTCTGTAAACATCCCAAAAATTTCAGGTAAAGGTCAAGTCCCTTTGGGCAACCCTCCCAGCCCCCTCCCACCGGAAGCCAGGTCTGGATACATGAGGAAGGATGGGGAATGGGCTCCGTAGCCTGGGCCTTCCACTGCCGCTGTGTTTTCATTCCCTTTCAATAAATGTTCACGTACGCATATGCATCTACAAAAGAAAGAGCACAGTTTTTTGCACATTTTTTGAAACCCATGTGGGATTCTATTGTACATATGGTCTTGAATTGCCTTGTCCATTTTACTACCTGTCTTGAACCTCTGTCTGTGTCTGCGCTTCACTGTCCCAGCCTGGAGACAGACCATGGTGCTTTGCTGAGCTGCTCTGATGGATACTTAGCTTGTCCATAGCTTTACATGATGACAAACAAAGCTAAAATGAATATTCTTGCAATGAGAAAGGCACATTTTAGATTTTTTAAAAGTGACCTAATGAGGTCTGCAGCTTACAACTCAAATGGTTCAGTAAACATGAAAGAGAGAGAAACCAAACAATGAGCAAAGCTGGGTGGAGGGTATGGGGAGTTCTTTGTACTATACTTGCAACTTTTCTGTAATTGTATCAAATAATAGGTTGCCCCAAACATTGCCTAATTGTTCACCTGAGAAACTATGCCAATTTACTCCCTGGCTCAGATGTTCCTCACTTTGTTTCAGGAGCCGACATTTTCTAGGCTTACCCGTGCTTTCTTCCTGCAGGTGCAGAGGGAAATGCAGGTGATCGTGAATGACAGAAATGACAATGCACCTGTTTTCCAAGACACCGATTTCTCCACTAATATCAGCGAGGTAACATCTGTCTTAATGGGGTATGTGTTGGGGGGAGGTAGGCATCCTAGGGGCTCTTCTCAAAAGTAGGAAGGACCCAAGAGAGCCAGCCGGGCATCTGGGACCGAGAAAAGCACCTGCTAGAAGGGGTGGCTGCTGGAACCAGATTCAGGGGGGTGTAACCCCATGAACAATAGGCATGGCAACATTTGACCATCAATCAGACTGCACTGGAATTCTTTCAGCTCTGAAAGAAAAAAAAATGGGATTGATTTTCTTACGTATCTGAAAAATTTAGAGGTATATCTAGATTTAGGCATGGCTGGATCCAGGTACTCAAACCATGTCATCAAGAAGAGATTTCTCTCTACCTCTCTGCTTCTCTGGTTGCCTCCATTCTGGGGTGGGGGGGGCATGTCTCCCTTACAGTGATAAAAGTGTCTTCAGCAGCTCCAGGTTCACATCCTACCATTATGCAGCTTCAACACAGACTGTCTCAGCCAAAAGCTTAGGGCTGACCCACTGGCCCATTTTGGGTCATGTGCTCATCAGTCTGGAGGGATGGAATGCTCTAATTGGCTAGGTCTGTATTATGGGCCTTCCTCTTTAGTAAGGGGAGGCAGCTCACTTTGAACTGCATGGGCTGAGAGAGGCACCCCAGTGGTCCCTGAGCATCCAACAGTGCCCACTCCCAAATCTTCATTACTACGTGACTTCGAAGACCCATGAGTTAGGGCCCCAGGTGAGGCCAGACAGCCATTTGCCAGGCTCTGATGGAGCACCTACTATGGTCCAGGCGCTGTCCTTGGTGCTGAAGATATCTGGTGAACAAGACAGACCTGGTGGCCACCCTCAGTAGCTCACATTCTAGTGAAGAGAGCGGACACTGAGGAAGCATTAAATAAGCAGGATTATTTTAGACAGTGTTGAACTCCATGAAGTTCATAAAAAGGGAAAAGTGATAGAAGGTGACTGGGGAGGGGACTGCTTTAGGTTGAATGGTTAGCAGAGGCTTCTCTGAGTGACACCTGAACAGAGACCTACATGGCAAGAGGAAGCTGGCAATAGGATGGTCCAGGAAAAGGATGCTCTAGACAGGGGAACAGAAGATGCAAAGGCTCTGAGGTGGGATGAGCACTGAGTGTTCTAGGTACAGCTAGGAAACCAGTGTGGATAGAGGGTGGAGAGCGAGGAAGTGAGGTCAGAGAGGTGGGCAGTGGCCTTCCCATGGAGGGTTATGGAAAATGCATAGACTGAATTCTGGGCAGAATAGGGGACCCATTGGATGGTTTTTAGCACAAGAGTGATTCATGATTTTCAAAGATCTCTTTGGCCTCCATATGGAAAGAGTGAGGTGTGGACAGGCATTGCAGGGCCAGGTCCCAGGGGACAAAGGCTTCCAAAAGAACCTTCTAGCTCTGCAGGGTACTGTCTGTAAGCTATAGAGAGCACACAAGGAGGAATGGTGGGGGGGGGGGGACTCTGTTTCGTGCCCTTCTCCCTCCCCCACCACCCCATCTGCCTGCCTCCAGAGACCCAACAATGTGTGAAGGAAAAGGGAACAGTTGTGGGGCACTGGGTTTCAGGCCCTGGAAGGTGCTGTCATATTCCTGTGGGACAGTTGGGGACCCTGAAGCTTAGGGCCAGGGACATGATGCACTCGGGCGTGAAGGAGATGGAAAGCTCATAGGTGAAGGGTCCCTCGTTACAGACCCTGCCTGTTGGCTCCCTGGTGTTCTCTGTGCTGGCGGTCGACAAAGACACTGAGTCTGCAGGCGCCGTGGTGTACTACATAGAACGGGTGAGCGCCAAGTGTGGGCCCCACTACTCCTCACGGCCACCAGGGGGCAGCATTTCCCACGCAACCCGCCGGGGCCTGGAGGGCTGGGGAGGACGGCAGCTCTGCAGTGGTCCAGCTCTGGTCCTTAAGCCTTCTGTTGGCCCCACTCTGGACAGAAGGAGGGTACCTGCTGCAGACAGCACCCTTCTTCCCACCCTCTTGCCCAGGGGTACTGTCTGAGCCTTTCTTGAGTCTGGGTCATACCATCTGGTAGTAGAAACTAAGGCTTGTAAATGGAGGCTCAGAAAGGTTAAGTGACCTGCTGAAGGTTACAGGGCTGGCCAGTGGTAGGTCTCTCAGAGCAGGCGTTGGGGCAGGGCCATGGAGGAGCCAGGCCTGACTGTGCGCTGCCTCAGGTCATCCCTAGCACCTCGGACAGCAAGCACCTCTTCAAGATCCTGCTCAATGGCTCCATCATTCTCAACGGCAGCCTCAGCTACAACAACAAGAGTGTCTTCTACGAGCTGGAGCTGAAGGCCTGTGTGAGTGGGGTGCAGGCTCCGGCGCAGGTGGGAGGGCACTGGGACTGCGGTCCAGCTCACGAGGCCTGTCTCCCCTCAGGACTCGGGCGGTTGGTACCAAAACAACTTCATCACGCGGTGCTCTTCACCTGTCTTCCTGTCGATCTCGGTGATCGACCAGCCGGACCTGGACCCCCAGTTTGTCAGAGAGTCGTACTCAGCCTCTGTGGCTGAGGACGCACCCCAGGTGTGCTGGGGACCTGAAGGGAGATCCTGAGTGGAGACAAGAGGCAGGGAAAGGGTCTGGGCCACTGACCATGCGTCCTTACAGGGAACCTCAGTGCTGAAGGTGGAGGCCATGGATAGAGACAAAGGCGTCAATGACCGCGTGACCTACAGCATCTCCAGTGAGAACGGGGGTGGCCTAAGGCTGGGGCTGGAGCAAGGGAAGGGGTAGGGGCTCTGTCAGAGCCACTGAAAGCAGCTATTCCTGCTGCCTCTTGCCAGACTCCACAAGGCCTGGCTGGTTTGACATCAGCCCGGATGGGGTGATCAGAGTCAATGGTTCCTTGGACCGTGAGCAGCTGCTGAAGGAGGATGAGGAGGTGCATGTGCAGGTCACGGTATGTGAGAGGTCCACCACCTCCTTTGCCTCCCCCCCCCACTTTCTAACCTCTGACCTTTGATCTCAACTCTCTCTGAGTGCTAGTTATCGGACCTCTGACCTCTGGCCCCACTCTGTTTTCAGGCCACCGAGGAGCACCTCAACATCTATGGGCAGGAGGCAAAGGTGAGCATATGGGTCACACTGGAGGTGACTGATGTCAATGACCACAAACCTGAGTTTTTCAACTGTAGCCTCCCGGCCTGCACCTTCACCCCTCAAGAGGCCCAAGTCAACTTCTCTGGCTCTGTGGATGAACATGCTGCCACACGCATTCCCATCGATGACCTCACCATGGTGGTCTACGACCCAGACAAGGCAGGCGCACCCAGATGAGGGGTAGGGAGCGGCGGGGGGAGATGGCAGGAGACAGCTGGCGGAGGGAAGTGCAGACTGACCCGTAGAGTAAGGTGCCATGGTGTGTGACGGGGGGTGAGTGATGGGTGATCATGAATGGTGGTGAAAATCAGAGCTGTTGGGTGATACTTGGAAATGGTGGGAGGTGCTGTGCTGGTGGCTAGTCTTGTGCTCAGGGCAGTGCTAGGTGGTGGTGAGCAGAGAGGCAGTTGAATGGAGGTTGGTACTGCATGCTGGGTGGTGTTGGGGGTTGGTGAAGTTGGGGTCAGTTGGTGTGTTGGGGTCGGTACTGGCCATTGGTGGATGAGGGCCATGCTGAGCCTAGAGTGGTCTGAGTGACTGTGACATTGGAGGGTATTCTTAAGTGGAGGGTATTGAGCGGTGAGCGACTTGGATGGTACTGAACGAGGAATAGCTGTGGAAGGTGCTTGTTTGGTATGAAATGTGGAGTGGAGGGTGGGGTTGGGTGGTGGTAAATGGGTGGGCATGTTGAGTTGGTGGGTAGCAGTGAGTGGGGTGGTGGGGTGTGGAGTGGTGAGGTGTGGGTAATGGAGTGATGCTAGGCATTGGTGGGGGTGTTGGTGTGGGTGGCAGAGGGTGGTGAGGGGTGGCCCCGTAAGGAAGTCTTATTGTGATGCTTCGTGGGAGTGGGTTGTGTGTGTCTAGGCTCTATCTCTGCATCCCAGCCCTGGGGCCCACAGAGCCCACATTTATAGGGACTAATGACCAGCCCATTCTCCCAGGCCCCACCGTGCCTCAGTCTTCTGAGAGCACCCATCTTATGGGACCTTGGCAGGCAAGGTTTTCTAACGCAGGAGGCTGCAGCCAGGTCTTGGGGAAAAGGTGTGGGTGGCTGCATTGTAGGGCATGAGTTCCTTACTATATGGCCCACTCTACAGGACAGCAATGGTACCTTCCTGCTATCCCTGGGGGGCACTGATGCCGAGGCCTTCAGTGTGTCCCCTGAGCGGGCAGTGGGCTCAGCTGAGGTGCAGGTGCTGGTGAAGGTCCCATCCCTGGTGGACTATGAGAAGAAGACGGTGATGCTGGTGCAGGTGAGGGGTGCTCTGGGGCACCAGGGAGCTCAGGCCGTGGGTGCTCTGGTCTCAGTGCTTCTTCCCATCCCCCATCTTCAGGTTGTGGCCACTGACTCGGTCAGCGGGAACTCCTCTGTTGCCTTGGTGACCATCCACCTTAGAGACATTAACGACCACAGGCCCACATTCCTTCAAAGCCTGTACAACCTCAGTATCCCTGAGCACAGTGCAAATGGCTTTGTGGTCACTGACAGCATTCACGTAAGTGATGAGGGACAGAATCAAGATGAGTATGTGAGGGACAGGGTCAAGAGGGGCTGGAGATACACAGAAAAGGGCAGACCGGGGCCTACAGCCCTGCCCAAGTCTCCATATCATCTGATACCTCCAGGTCCCAGGAAGTGTGCATCATGTGCGAGTGTGTATGGGGGTCGTGTGGGGATGCCTACGTGTGAATCTGTGTCAGGATTCTCCCTGTGTATCAGGAAGCAGGATAGCTTTGTCCCCGGTCATGTAGTTGGCAGTGGGTGCCATCACTTGCAAACAGTATGCCATTGTCTATGTCTCTGCCTCACAGGCCTTTGACCCAGACACAGGCGAGGGGGGCCGCATCACCTACAGCCTGCTTCCAGGAAACGGGTGAGGTCTCAGGGTGGGCGGGTGGGGCGAGCGGGTGGTGGGGCTAAGGTAGACGGCTAAAACATAGAGCACCACTTGCATTGCAATTTCAGATAAACAATGTATAAGTAGGTTGCGAATATTCCATGGTACAACAAATTTTGTTGTGTAGTTGAAATTCAAATTTAAGTGGGTATGCTGTCTTTTTTTCACTCAACCTGGCCCCCCAAAACAGGGCAGACATCTTCGAGGTGGATCCTGACTCAGGGACAGTGACAGTGAGAGACAGCGAGCTGCTGGACCGGGAGAAGCAGGCGGTGTACAATATCATGCTGCAGGCCACCGATGGCGGGGGCCTTTCATCCTCCACCACGCTGCAGATCCACCTGCTGGACATCAACGACAACATGCCGGTGGTCATCGGCTCCTACAACATCTTTGTTCAAGAGGAGACGGGCAGTGTCTCCGTGACCATCCAGGTGCGAGACAGCTTGGACCTGGTGGGTGGGGCGGGGCAGGACACTGAGCCTGGCTCTGTCGTCGTTCTGGACCCGGGTTGGAATCTGGGCTCTGCTGTGTGGCCCTGAGAAAGGCAGTTGGTCTCTCTGGGCCTCGTTTTCCCTTTGGAAAATGAGGGCAATTGTAGTACTTATTCCCAAGGTCATTGGGGAATAATGAGATGGATACTGGATGTAAAGCGCTCGACATAGAGCCTAGCCCAGAGCGAGCCCTCAAAAATGTATTGCTCTTTTTAATTCAGGCCTCTGCCTCATTCTGAAAAGGATTTGCAGTGGTTTAGATGAAAAAAAAAATGAGATAAACAATGGAAGAAATAAAGAGAGAACATAAAGATGGCATTGTTAAAGGACACAAAGGTAGATCTAGAACTCACAATTACTACTTTGGTAGATCTAGAGCCACACAATTACTAAGAATGGGCTGAAAATTTAGTTCTGAGCTTTCTAATGGCCAAATTAAAAAAGGAAATGAGATCAATGGCTGGGGTCACAGAGTCTAGAGGTAAAAACCCACTATTGGCTCCAGAGAAACAGCGAAGGAGACTTCGCTGAGTCACCTGGAAGGGGGTCTTGTGAGAAGCAGGAAACCAGGTCATCAGAATAACATACATAATAACAGCCACGGAGCCCACCTATCTTTCCGGGGCTGCGTGCTTTCCAGAGCACATTCTCATCCCTGATCTTCTGACAGGGTTTGTGAAGCAGATGCTCTAATGGTCCCCATTTCACAGAAGGAGAAAAGAGGCCAAAGAGGTTAAGTGACTCTTCTGTGGTTGTACAGCCAGTGAAGGCAGCACTGGGCTGGAGGTCAGACTTCCCTGCCCTGAGACCTAGGCCTTTCCCCGCTGCTCTGTGATGCTTCTCACCCTGGTCTGTGAGCTCCTCAGGCAGGAGCATGTCGGATCTGCTGCTGTAACCACAGTGCCCAGCATGAACCCTGAGACGTGCTTGGTGAAGTAGCTGGCCTGAGTTCAGAGTGCTGAGGGATGAACAGATGGGGTCAGGCTTTTGGAAAAACCATTTCTGGCTGCCTACTCAGGAGGCATTTAATAAACAAGATTCCAACAGAACTGAAAGGAAAGAGCTGAAGGTGGGGGTTGTCAGGGACAAAGGGAAAAAAATTGGTTACCAATCAGAGTAGCCCAGCTCTGGATTCAAAGCCACGTTTGCTGAGCACCTTCTAGGCAGCAGGTCTTTTGCTGGGCCCTGAGATGAATCCACCATAATCCTGTCCCCAGGCAACTCTCAGAGAGGGAGAACACTAAACAGTCACCCAAGGGTGTCACCTGTTCTGTGTTGAAGGTAGCACAGGGGTAATGGAGGTCCGGAAGAGGTACCAACATGGCCTGGAGTCAGGCAGAGAAGGTGTAAAAGGCATTCAAGTTGAGGGTGTGGGGCAAAGGCCCAGTGGTGAGAACGAACCTATTTATCCTCTGTGCTGGACCACCCCAAAGACGAACCAAGCATGCATTCAGGACGCTGGCAGGACAAGAACACACACACACACACACACACACACACACACACACTGGGTAAAGATTCAACCATTTAAAAAATACAGGACCGAAGTAGTCGGTCATGGGAAAATCAGAATCATGTCAGACTTCGCGCCTATTTTATGTTTGTTTGTTTGTTTGTTTAAATTTTTAACTCCATCATCTACTGCCCTCGTGCACCTCCCCGCACTAGAATGTCAGCTCCATAAGGGGACTGTCTTGATCCTGGATTGATTCCCAGTGCCTAGAACAGGGCTGGGCACGTGGTAGGTACACAGGAAACATTTGTTGGGTGGATGAATGACCTTGGTGCTTAAGATCTCAGAAGCTCTTGCAAGCTGTTAATTTGACCCTCTTAGCTAGGAGACTGAGGCTGGGAGATTGGTTAGCATCCCACTGGCTTCATGCCCAGTTACTGCCCTTGTGGGCCAGCACTGGAAGGGAAGGCCAGGCTGCAGGGGGTGGCTGGGAGGCTGGGAGGCTGACGTGCACCTGATGGCTGCTGCCCCACTCTGCTTCTCTGCACAGGCTCACGATGATGACCAGCCAGGCACCAACAACAGCCGCCTGTACTTTAGCCTGCTGCCCAGTCCCTACAGCCACAACTTCTCAGTGGACCCTGACACAGGGCTCCTCAGAAACCTGGGACCCCTGGACAGAGAGGCCATCGACCCTGCCCTGGGGGGTCAAATTGTGCTGACGGTGCGTGTGTCCGACTGTGGCATTCCTGTCCTCAGCACTGAGGTCAATGTCACCATCACTGTGGAGGTAAGGCTTGGCTCAGCCAGGGGCGGGGGCTAGGGTGGGCTTCCAAGAAGATGGCCAGCTCCCCACCTCCCCTCAACTCAAGTGGCATTTTGTGAGTGGGTAGGTCCTCTTACATCCCTGAACTAGTCCTTGTCATGGCCTTGCGAACAGGAACTACTACCCCATTTTTCAGTTGAAGACACTGAGGCCCAGAGAGGTCAAAGTCACACGTGAGGCAGAGGCAGGGCTGGATTTGACTCAGAGCTGTGCTCTTAGCCGCTCCTGCAACTTAGGAAAGTCTTGAGAATGCAGCTGACCATGTGCATGGAGCCAGTCACACCATTTCTGGGAAATCGCCCTCAGAAAACATGTCTGGTTAAGGAGAGGAGGGCTTTGTTTTCAAAGATGTCTGTTCCCCCATTATTTGGAAAAAACTGAAAGCCAAAGCAGATGCCTGTGGACTCCCTGGGGGAACAGCCAAGGGCACCGCCTGCACATACCAGTGTTAGGGCCGAAAGCAGTAGGTGGAGTCGGCTCTTTGCTTTGACAAGAGTGGCAGCGCTTTGTCTGTGCAGGGTGGCCAGGTTGGAGAGAGAAGATGAGAACAGAAAACAGCGGGCGTCTGAGGGCCGGCCCAAGTCTCAGCCCTGGCGGATACCTGACTGAGCACAGAGCGAGTGTTGAGCATTGTGGGATTGGCTCAAGGCAGGAGAGACAGAAGGAAGGGGGATGAGGGAAAGCTTAAGCCCCAGGGCCTTTGCAGAAACACAGTGGTTTTGGTGCCAATATAGTAAATCTGAGAGATGGGAGTCAAGCTGGGCCAGACGGGGACACTGGTGAGAACTTTGAGCCATCCTTCCAGAAAACAGGGTCTAAGATGGCCCAGAGCCATGGTCAGAGAAGAAGGGAGGGGGGGGGTCTCCTTGAAAACTTCACAGGTCCTGCCACTGGCCTCCGAGCCCCAGGTATGAGACCTGGGCCGGTTCCTTCTTCGCAAAGGCTGCTTCATCATCTGTGCAGTGGGTAGTGCTGCCTCAGGGAACCAGGCTCTATGCCTCAGGCCAGAGGAGTGGATTTCTCAGACTGGCTCTGGGAGGCTGAGCACTGGGGGCTCCTGAAGTACCCTAACTCAGAGCTGCCCCTGCCTACAGGACATCAACGACAATGTGCCTGTCTTCACCCAGTCGAGTTACACCTTCCCGGTGAGGGAGAGGGACCCGGGTAAGTCCTCCCTGGGCCAGGGAGGGCCTGAGACGCCCAAGGGAGGTGATCACAGAGGGTGCCTCCAGTGGCCTTGCCAGGGGTCTCTCCAAACTCTGCCCCTCGTCTACAGGAGTGCAAGTGGGCGTGGTGAAGGCCTGGGATGCAGATCAGACGGAAGCCAACAACCGCATCAGCTTCAGCCTGTTAGGGGGCGGTGCCAACTTCATGCTCCGGGGCTATGTGCTGGGGTCTGGGTGGGCTGAGGGCCGCCTCTGGCTGCCCTCAGATGTGAGCCTGGACTATGAGACCCAGCCCTCCTTCAATCTGACGGTGATCGCGGAGAACCCAGACCTCCAGGGGGCTGAAGCCACAGCAGGAATCTTCGTGCCTGTGGAGGACGTGAATGACGAGCCACCCACCCTGGATGTGTCCTCGCTCCGGGGCATCCGTGTGGCTGAGAATGGCTCGCAGCATGGCGTGGTGGCTGAGGTGGTTGCCCGGGACGTGGATACACAGTCCCAGCTGGAGGTGCAGCTTGTTGACGTCATCTGTACCAAGGCTGGGGTCGACGTGGGCAGCCTGTGCCATGGCTGGTTCTCTGTGCTGGCCAACGGCTCTGTGCTCATCAATCAGAGTGAGGCCATCGACTATGAGATCTGTGACCTAGTCACGCTGGTTGTGCGGGCCTATGACCTCACAACGGATCCCCGCTTCCAGGCCTACAGTGACAACGGTGAGGCGGCCTGGCCTGCGGGGCTCGGCGGGCTGTAGCACAGGGGGCGTGGCGGGCAGCCCTGGGCTAGAACCAGCAAGGTCTGGGTTCAGATGCTGGCTCCAGCCCTTGACAGCTGTATCACCAGGAAAGTCAGGTTGCCTCCCCAAGCCTCAGTTTCTCCACCTGTCAGGTGGGGTTGGGTAGTAGGTTGGCTGTGCAGATCAAATGAGAACATGCCTGTGAAGTGTTTAGTGCAGTGCTTGACACATAGGAAGCACTTAATGAATATTATTATTTTGTGAGGTTGTGTAAACGGAAGAGCACACTTCAGAGTCAGACGTGTACTCGCGTCCCACCTTTGACACCAAGTAGCAATAATAACCATACTAATGGCATATACTGAGTCCTTACTATAGCCAAGAGCTATGCCAGTCACCTTGTCTTAATTTTATTCCCACACGACTCAGGAGGTAGGTGATCGCTATTCGATTTTATAAATGAGGAAATTGAGGCACAAAGTGGGCAGTTCAATATCCTAACTTACACAGCTAGGTAATGTTATGGCTGGGCTGGGCTCCATCCTGGCCCATTGGCCTAGCTGTGTGACCTTGGATAAGTTGCTTATTCTTTCTGAGGTCTGGGAAGGAAGCTCCCTTCCACAAAGGCCAGATGTCAGGAGCTGGGGAGGGAACGGAGCATGGGTGATGCCTGGGAGGGAGGCTTCTGGAAGCATGGCTGAGGCCCATGCTTTCTGGGTGAGGCCTTTGCCTAGAGACCAGAGCCAGCAAACCTTGTCCCCTAGGAAGCCTCCCCATTGCCATTGAAGACGTGAATGACAATGCACCCTATTTTCTGCCTGAGAATAAGACTTTTGGTAAGCAGCAACCCTCTCTCTCCCCACCCGCACTGTGCTCTGTCAAGACTGCCTTTGGGTAACTCCCTTAGACCCTCCTCAAGCCCCAGGGGGCCCTTGGAAAGGGAAGAGACCTCCCATCCTGCTTTCCCACAAAGTTCCAACAGGAGGGGAGACCTGAGTGTTTACCTCAGCGCTGCCCCAACTCATCTCTAATCCTGGGCCAGGCTTTCCCTCTCTGGGCCTCAGTTTCCCCATCTGCACAATGGGAAGTGGATGACCTGATAACTAATGGTTCAGGGGTAGTTGTCATGAGGGTCTCTGGTGGTAGAGAGCTTGAGGGTAGGTTTGGGGGGATGCACCGCACTCGTGGTCAGCATGTGGGCACTGGTCCTGACCCCACTGACCACTTCTTGTCCATACTTGCAGTGATCATCCCGGAAATTGTGATGCCCAGCCAACAGGTAGCTTCCATCCGGGTAAGTCCTTGGCTCCAGCTAAGTCACCTTAGCTCCAGGAGACACGGGGCTAAGGCCTTCAGACCTTTGAGCCACCCCTAAAATGTCTTAACATTGGAAAGGAAATTTATTGGCTCCAACATATGAAAAGAAAACCCAGAATGGAAATGAACATGCCTGCCTAATTGATATGATTAAACTTCATTAATTGTTAAATTTAGTATTCATAAAAATTTCATGACTATAAAAACCACTTGCAGGCTAGATTTGTCTCACCACACCAAAATTCTTGAGTATTACAGAGAAATCATGGCAACTGTAAATTAAATGAGTTCCTTGTAGTTAAATAATTTCCAGAGAAACATCATAAAAAGACTTTCAGTTTTTTATGGTGTTGGATGTAGGTGTATTTATTAGAGGGTGGTAGCTAATAGTGGGTGTGGCGTTCCACACAGCCTGGGGCCTTGGCCAGCCAGGCCTCTTTGTGGCCTGGGGAACCGCCATGCCTTTCTGGAACTCAGTTTCCCTCAAGGACAAGAAGGCAGCAGTCACCTCTTAGGGTTGAGGGGCGGTGGCATCTGGTGCCGCTGCCTGTGCTGTGGAAAGGGCTCAGGTGTAGGAGATGTGCAGCCTGGACTGCCTCCCTGCTTCGAGCTGAGTCTTCAGTAGAACACAGTCTCTCTCAGAGCCTCAGTTTCCTTCCAGATATTGGGGTAGTAATTCTCCCTGTCTAGGTTCTTGCAAGCCTTAAACAGTTTTTCCGTCTTCAGCCAATTGCCTTCCAATGTCATGAGTCTGGCCATGGCTTTGGACAATTTTCTTGAAATCAACTCTTTTTTTGGCCTTGTCTGAACAGTGACATCAGTGGATTCGTGGTTTGCATGTTGCCTATATTTTTTTCTAAAGACACTAGAATGAATAAAAATGTTTGCAGCTTCGCTCCCTCCCGCACTCCCCAGCCCCCTCCCCCACCTCCGGTCATTTCATGATCTGCTAGGGGAATTCATGCTCACATCAGTAAGCACTGAAATAAGGGCTGCAAGAGAAGGTGCCTGGCACACAGTAGGTGCTCAGGAAGCCTGAGCATCCCGTGCGTGTGCATGTGTGTGTCAGCAGGTTGGGGGAGCAGGGCAGGATTTCCATGTGAAAGAGACTTTGGGTGGTTGCCTGCTCAGTTGGGGGGCCAGAGCCAGGGAGTTGCCCAAACCTGAATTTGTTTAAAGCATTTTCTCAGTTGGGGTGGCACGTGGGAGGCTGATAGAGATTATGGGGACCAGCCACCCAGGCCACCCTCTGATTCCTGCTGGGAGCGTTGGGGTGCCTGGCCTGGTCCACAGAGGGTTGTCTACTCTTGCTCCCAGGCCAGAGACAATGACTCAGGGAACAACGGGGCCATCCTGTTCTCCATCCTCCAAGTGGATTTCGTCACTAAGGATGGGACTGTGATCCCTTTCCATGGCTTCTTCCGGATCTCCACTCCACAGATGCCAATGTGTTCATTGGCAACATTGAGTAACTGCGGGAAGCCCCTGGATGGGAGTGGGGGAGCAACGGGGGGCCCTCAAGGCAGTGAGTTCCCCACCCTTGGAGGTATATAAGTAGTTTTCAGAGAACTCTAGCTTGGGTTCCAAGACTGAGCTGTGCCCTCTTATTACTTACATAGGCTGGTGACCGGCCTTGATTCCACTCTCCAAGGCACCTACCAAGTGACAGTCCAGGCCCAGGACAGACCTTCCGTAGGTCCTGCCCAGGAAGCCAATATCACCCTGAATGTGAGTGTTGGGCACTGCCTCCAGCTCCCGGTGCCCTTGGCCAGCCGCTGGGTCCCTTGGGCCTCATTGCTCCCCATGCCCTCCTCTCACAGCTCTTCACTGTGGACCAGAGTTACCGTGTGAGGCTGCAGTTCTCCACGAGCAAGGAGGAAGTAGGCGCCAATATGGAGGAGATTAAGGCGTAGGTCTGGGGCGCCTGGAAGGAGACTTTGGGGAAGAACAGAGCCTGGGAGCCTGGTCCCTGATAAGACCTCGATAGAATGTCTCTCTGCCCCGTCCCAGACTCACACTATATGTTGTCCTTGTCTTTGACCCTATGTCTGCATTTCCTTTCTGCATGTCCCCAGAAGCCTGTGGTTGGCTGGGCAGGGAGAGGTCTAAACAGGTGCTAAGGCTCTGCGCTACACAAGGGTTCTCTGCTTGCTGGGGCTTCCTTGTCTCTTTGCCCAGAGGTGCTATGTGCCATCCAGGGAAAATGCCCCTTTCTACTTTATACAATCCTAATTCCACTGACAGAGCCCTAGCCACAGGCCTAGTTTAGGGCCCCTCCCCCAGGCTTCTGTGACACATGCGCCCTTTGTAGGGCTCTCGCCCAGGCGACCAGGACTACTCTCTACACTGTGGACATTAAGGACATAGTATCCACAGCTCGGTGAGTGCCCGCAGGCCCAGTGGTTGGGGTGAGGAAGAGAAGCTGCAGCAGGAAGGTCCTGCTGGGCGCGGGTGATACTGGACTGCTGACTCTTCACTCCGGCCCCATTCCAGGGCCCGAGGCCGTTCCTACCTTGATGGCTACTTAGTCTTCCCGAATGGGTCAGCCCTGACACTTGATGAGCTGAGTGTGTGAGTGGGGTTGCCCTTACGGTGGGCAGGAGGGTGACCAGGAAGCCTGTGGGATGCTAATGTCCCTTGGGCCTGAGCGGGGCTCTGTGGACAGGATGATCCGGAGTGACCAGGATGCACTGATGCAGCTGCTGCAGCTGGGGCTGGTGGTGGTGGTGAGTGTCAGCAGGTGGAAGTAATGGGAGGGTGGGGCGGGGGATGTTGACCCCAGAGCCTCCCTCACACTCCTTCTCTTCCAGGGCTCCCAGGAGAGCCAAGAGTCAGACCTGCCAAAGCTGCTCGTAGCGTCATCATTGGCTTGGGAGTGGCTTTGCTGCTGGTCATTGCGATCATGACCGTGGCCCTTGTGTGTACCCGGAAGAGGTGCTGCTCTTATTACCCTATGTCTCCAGCCCAGCCTCTCCCAACCCCCAAGACATCAGAGGGTGGGTTGGGGTAGAAAGAACTTGGGCTTAGATGTCAGGTGTCTGTATTCAATCCCCAGTAACCTGTTGTGGCATCTTGGGCCCGAGCCTCAGTTTCCTCATCTGCAGAATGAGTCTGACACTCGCTTTCTCAGAGCCCTCACGGAAGCATTGTGCATCTCACACCCAACAAGATGTCTGGCACATACTATGCATTTAACAAATGCTGCTTTGTTTTCTCTTTCCAATATATTTGCAGTCAGCAGCCACATCTGGGTTTGATTCTAGGCCTTGCCAGTAACCAACTGTGTGGCCATTGGTGAATCCTTTCCCTTCTCTGGCTCTTACTTGTACCCTCTGCAAAGTGGAGCCAACTCTCTCGCCTGCCAGGGTCATTGTGAAGTCACACTCCCAGGGCCTGTGCTGGGCACACAAGTGGGTGTGCAGGGAAAGTAGTGACCCCATTCCTGGTTCCCCACAGATATCACCGGAAGCTTCGGGCTACAAAGGCTGCCAAGGAGGCCGGAGAACAGCAGCGGGGTGATGCCCTCAGGCCCTGCCATCCCTGGGACTAACATGTACACCACTGAGAGGTGAGCAGGGCCTGAAGGCTAGGGAAAAGACTCCATGGGGCAGCTGAGGTCCACACTTGACTAAGCCTTCTCTCCAGGGCCAATCCCATGCTGAACCTCTCTACCAAGGACCTGGGTTTTGAGTCCCAATCCTCCTCCAGCGACCTGGACTGTATCAGGTGAGCAGTGCCCCTCACAGACAGGCTGGTTGGTGGTGGTGATGGTGATGATGATGGTGCTGTTGGTGGAGGGGGCAGTGACGATGGTGATGATGATGGTGGTGATGGTAGTGGTGATAGTAATGATGGTGATGGTGTGGCGATGGAGGTGGTAGTGGTGCTGGTGCTGGTTGATGCTGATGGTGGTGAAGGAGGTAGAGGCAGTGGTGGTTCTTGACCACAGACAGGAAGGACTGGGCCTGCTAACTATCTGAACTCTATCATCTCCCCTACAGCCACAACTCCCTGGATGACAACTCTGTGGACCTGGAAAAGGACAAACAGGAAATCAAGGCAAGATGGGGGATGAGTTGTTGTCTGGGGATTCTGAATTGGGGTCCTTTTCTGAAGGGGTGGGGTTCAGGACAGAGCAGAAGGACCTGCTGCTGACTTGGGCCCTGGGACACCCTATGGCTCTATAGTGGGGTCCAATCCTTGCTCCTCTACTGTTCATTGTGACACCGAGTGGGTGACTTCTCCCTCTGGTTCTGTTTTCTCACCTGTAAATGGGGATCAGCAACTACCCAGGGCTGTTGTGAGGATGAAATAAGAGTGGGCATAAAAACCACCTGGCACAAAGCATGTGCTAAAAAATCTGGTTCCCTACCTTTACATCCTTTATATAAAAGCTGAAGGGGCGGGGGAAGAGATCTGGAGGTGAA
Source organism: Eonycteris spelaea (assembly GCA_003508835.1). Lineage (NCBI taxonomy): Eukaryota > Metazoa > Chordata > Mammalia > Chiroptera > Pteropodidae > Eonycteris > Eonycteris spelaea. The sequence goes on from PUFA01000196.1 coordinate 1,405,241, forward strand.
TATAACTAGCAAAGTAGAGGAGGTAGGCTCAGATAAACAATAGTGCCATCATTTGTTCAATAGGTTAGTTGGTTCAATTAAATCAAGAGTTCACACAGCCTGGGCTGCTGATTGGAATCGTGTGGGGAGCTCTTTAGAAGCATGGGGTCACAGCCCAGGCATTCTGACCTGGCGGCTGAGGTGGGCCTTGCATAAACCTGTTGTTAAAGCTCCAGGGGTTCTCACCTGCAGGCAGGATTGAGAAGCACCAGAGCAGATCATGGGTAGGGTGGGGATGGGTTTACTCCCTAGAGGGGCGGGCTGCCAGATCCAGAAGGAACTACTATCTCTCCTTCCCACTTTGAAATCACCACTGGAGTAGAAGCACTAAGGTCCATTGAGCTTTAATAGTCTGCAGTTCTGTGTGCCTGTGGGTGGGGGTGGGGGAGTGGGAGTAGGTATCCACCAACCATCACCTTATCCACTCCCCTCTGCATGCTGCCTTCGCCAGGCCCTGCTCTCTGGGGGTCCCCATCCTTCCTTCATGTTCAATACTTACTTTCCTTGAGGATGCCTTACATGGAATGTGGTTGACTTGGTCAACCACAGCCTCTTGTGGGCGTTAAAATACAGAACGTTGCACAGGGACCTGACTGTAACATGGAGGCCTCCAAACAGGCCTCCAAGATGACGGAGGTCATAGATAGCAATCCAGGTTGCCAGGCAGCAGTGGAGGCCTCTGGGTGGCTGGCTCATCTCTGGTTGAAGATGGTTTGAGGCAAAAACTCCAGTGAACATGTCTAGAGAGAACGGAGGCATTAGGGAACAGTTTTGCCTGCCAGAGCTAGTGGCCAGACAGGTGACTCCTGGAGAGGCCAAAGCTGACTCCAAGAGGGGAATGGAGTCGGAGGCCCCAGCACTGTGGCTGGACCTGTGGGCTGAGGAGGGGCAGAGACCTCTGAAAGAAGAGTCTGGAGAGGGAGGAGGCCAGGCTATTGAGAGCCTTCAAAGCCAGGAGAGAGCCAAAACTGTCTGGGATGGCAGGGGTTTCACTGTTATTTCCAGAAGCTGCTCTCTGCTCCCTCTCCTGCAGCAGTAGGTGGGCTTTGGAGTCTCTGGGAAAGCCCAAGAGCCCATGGTGCCTGCCATGGGGAGCAGGTGACAGGAAGTGAGGTGGACTGACTCCTTGGCACAGGACCTAAGGCCTGGCATTATTCAGGACGACATGCTGCTGTGCCCACAGATAGGGCAAAGGCCAGAGTAGATTCCTTCTAGGCCCAGCCCTTTGCCTGAGCCCAAAGTGTCTCCAGTGGCCACAGAGACCTCTGGGACACACCCAGGGAACAGGCCCCAGGAGGAGCCAAGGAGCCTTCAAGCCTGCCCACCCCTTAGGGCCTGGGGAGGTCACCCCCACCTGGCCTCTGCCCTTCATCTCTCTCTTCCTCCCCACAGGAGGCCCTGCACAGTCCTACGGGGTCAGATGCAGAGCCCCTGAGCGCAGTGCTGTCGGAAGGAAGGTGGGCACGGAGGGACAGCAGCAGCTGTCCTTCACCAACGCTGGCCTGGACACCACAGACCTGTGACGAGGGCCTTTCCACAGAGCCCCACACGGGCCCCGACTCTTCTAGTCTACCTCAGAAGAGGCCTTGTCTCCCCCAAACTATACCTACCCTCTCTGAACATAATAATATATTGTTTAATCTGCCCCCTTCTGCTTGTAGCTAATCACAGCTGACAAGAGCTGGGGAAAATTTTATTACCAATGTACATTGTGACAGTTTGTAGCCAAAAACCTCGCTGGAGGAGTGGGGATGGGGTACTTGAGTGGTCCTCAGGAATTTGTGGGGTTCACAGCACAGGGGAGACAAAGGGCTGGAGAGGGCAGCCTTTAAAGGACACCTGTGGTTGTAGAATGAGCTCTCCATTGTGCCCTAGTACCCAAGACCAGCTGTCACTCAGGCTGCCTGTGGTCCAAGTCCAGACCTGTCTGAGACCTTCTGACCTTTCTGACCTTCTGACTCCTTTCAACTGCACCCCCAGGGCACTCCTGCAGCTGCCTTCCCTGGCTGGAATTGTGACTGAGTGTCCTGTGAGAGTGGACATAGGGCTGGGGGTTGGGCCAGGTGAGGGGGAGGCAGGAATTGGGGATGACTACCATCAGCATGCAAGAGATGCCTGGGCCATGGGGGCCAGCCCGCAGGGAGGACTTGTACTCATACACGCCCAGGGCCTCACATTCAGAACCTTGCACACTCAGGAGCCTCATACACCAATCCGTGCACACTTGGAGCTTTCGTACAGTCTCTTCCTTCCATTCTGGGGAACTGGCGGCCACTGTCAGCACACCAGTCTAGACATCTCAGGAGCCTGCCTCAGCTCTCAGGGCTGGGGAAGGGGGTGCTGAGCAGGTGCCCAAGGTTGAGCTCACCCAGTGTGATGGGGAGGGAGTGGAGCTGAGGCTGTGGGAGACAGGAGGGTGTCAGGGCTGGGCTCCCTGGGCCCATGACCATGAGGGAGCTAGGTAGAGGAGGTTCATTTGTGTGGGAGGGGAAGCGGGCTAGAATGGGGATGAGAGGGCCCTAGAGGCTGCCCACCCCTCCGAGGCCTGTCGTGCCTCCAGGGGATCCCTTCTAGTGGTCTGGGGTCAAGAAGGGAGCCCGAGAAGGTTGGAAACCCGGGTGTACAAAAAGGGAGCATATCACTCGGCGGTGGGGCCCGCGCGTGAGCAGCACCGCGGCCGGCGGACGCTCTGCAGCAGCGCGCGGAATAGGCCAGGCGGGCGTTTGGCGGCGCCCTCGGGGGCGCGGCACGCACAGAGCCCGCGCGGCCCGGGCCCGGGCCCGGGCGGGCGGCAGGCGGCTGCGCCGGCGCCCCTTGGCGGCCGTGCTCCTCGATCTGCCGCTCCAGATGCTTCTGGATGGCCATGCCCAGCACCTCCACCTCCATGGAGGCGCCGTACACCTCCCACGTCATGCCCTTTTCGTCCCAGCTCACGTCGCGGGGCTCGGCTGCTGCACGGCGGCCGCTAGCACCGAGCCGGGCCGCACCCGAACCTCGGGGAAAGCAGGCGGCACGGTGGGCGGCGCAGCGGCCTGCGGTGTCATGGGCCCGGTGGCCACGGAGCGCATCTCGGCGGCGCCCAGCGACACTTGCAGGCCCGCGTCCCGGCGCGAGGGCGGCCTGGGCGCGGGGCTGGGCTGGTGCGGCGTCGCCTGGAAGCTGAAGGCCGGCCCACCCGCGCCATCCTGCGGAGACATGGGGCTGACGGCCACCGACACGCAGGCCTGCGCGCCCGCCTGCGTGCCCGCGTCCTCGCGCGGGGTGGAGCGCTAGCCTCCCACGACGGTGCCTTAGTGAAGTTGTCGCGAGTCCGCGGCCCGGGCGAGGGCACAGCTGCCTCCGGCCCGGGACTTTCTGGGTCCCAGCGGCCGTCGCGTCTTTCTGGCGGAGGCTGGACTGCAGCCCTGGCTCCACACGGTCCCCGCTACTCCCTGCACCGGAGGGAGAATGGGATGAGGCGCCGGCATTGCCATCTGGTCGCCTGGAGGAGGAGGCCTCTGCCCGTTCCAGAGTCAGGGGCACCACCTTTTCCGAGGATGGGGGCTCTGCTTTTCCCAGAGATGCAGAGTCGGGCTTCCCTGGGCCATAGGCTCCACCTTCCCAGAGGCAACAGGGTCTGCCTTTCCTGAGGATCTGGGATCCTCCTTCTCCAAGGCCAGGGGTTTCTCCTGCAGAGATGTAGCCTCTGCTTTTCCTGATGAAGTGCAGCCCTCTTGCTCAGACGGCTTTGTTTCTGCGTTGCCTTGGGACTTGGGTTCTGCTCTCCCCATGGCCCTGGGGTCTACCTTTGTGGAGTTCACAGGATTCCCCTTCTCTGGAGAAAGGGGATCCACCTTTCCCACTGGGACAGCTCTGCTTTTCCTGAAGGTGCCAGGACTGTTTTTCCTAGAGTCATGGGGGCCACCTTTCCTGAAGACACAGAGTTTCCTTCTCCAGGGCACACCGTTTCTGCCTTCCCTCTGCCCCCTGGGTCCACCTTGCCCAAGGCCTGGGGAATAGCCTCCCCTGAGGCCATAGGACCCACCTTCTGTGAGGACAGCAGATCTGCTTTCCCCCCAGTCACTACCTCAGCTTTTACAGAGGATGAGAGTCCAGCTGTCCCCAAGGACTTTGGAATCCCCTGGACCTGAGGGCACAGAGTCTATCTTCCCTGAAGACTCAGGGTTCACTTTTCCAGAAGATGATGTTTTTGTATTTCCCACAGAAATGGGATCTACCTTTCTGGAGGGTGCTGGGTCCTCCTTTCCTGAGGATACGGTTTCTGCCTTTCCTACAGAAGTCGGTTCAGCCTGCCCAGGAGACAAGGGCTCTGGCTTTCCCAAGGACATAAGATCCACCTTTCCAAAAGAAACTGGGCCCACCTTGCCTGAAGACACAGGATCCACCTGTCCAGCAGACCCACTTTTTGTCATTCTCATAGACATAGGATCTTCCTTTCCTGAGAAGACAGGATCTGTCTTTTCTGGAAACTGAGGGTCTCCTTTCATGGATGACACAGTTTCTTCATTTCCCATAGATACAGGCTCTGGCTTCTCCAAGAGTGTAGAGTCCACCCTTCCTGTTGACCCCAGAGCTATGATTCCAGGGGATACAGGCTCAATTTTGCCTGATGATCCTGGAATCAGCGTTCCCAAAGACCCAGGATCTGTCTTTCCTTCAGATGCAGGATCTGCCTTCCCTGAGGGCCCGGATCTCTCTTTCTCAAGGACAAGAGATCTGCCTTGTCTGCAGATGCAGGACCCATCTCCTGCGAGGACACAGGAAGCTTTTGTCCTGAATACCTGAACTCCTGCCTTGGACACTCAGGATCCACTTTGGCCGATGATACAAGGTCCTCTTTCCATGGAGACACTACATCTACCTTGCCAGAGCACGCAGGATCTTCCTTCCCCAAGAATCCAGGATCCTCCTTTCTTGGGGCGCCAAGATCCATCCTTCCAAAAGCCACAGGATCCTCCTTTCCCAAGATCGCAGGCTCTGTCTTCCCTACGAACTCGGGATCTGCCTTTCTCAAGGACCCAGCATCTTCCTTTCCAGTAGTAGATTCTGCCTGCTTTAAAGACTTGGAATCCATCTTCTCCAAGAACATAGGATTTCTGTTTTCCAAGGACTCGGTCTTCACTGAGGACACAGGCTCTGGCTTCCCACAGTTGGTGACTTCTGGTGTCCCTGAGATCGAGGCTCCATGTGCCCCCACTGTCTCCTTGGTGCTGCCTCTTGGGGAGGGATGCAGGTCAGGGTAGGGCAGGCCAAGCTCCCGCCAGGACCTTCAGAACAGGAGGCCCCTTTCCCAGCTCCACTAGGGCTGCTGTGTCTGGAGTCCATGCCTGGGCTTCGGGCAGGGGTGTGCCTGGGGGGTGCAGGGCTGGCCTTTAGCTGGGAGGAGCAGTAATCTCTCATGGCCAGGTTCCCAGCCCCAGGCTCCCATCCTGTGGGCAGGAGAGGGCTGTTGGCCAGAATCTTGGGGGGCTGGAGTCCTTTTGAAGCAGCTGGAGCCAGGCTGGGTCTTCAGCACTGCCCAATTGCTCTCATGACCATGCTTCAGCCTAGGCTGCTGTCTGGTTCTGAAACACAGAGGGAGCAGACTCAGACTCAGGGGTGACCCAGCGGGGAGGAGCATCATCGGACCTCCTCTCTCACCCTTCTCCCAGCAGTCAGGCCTCCTCGCCAGGTCCTCTACCCTGGTTTGGTCCCTTATGTCCACAGGGCCTGGGCTAAAAACACTAACCCATCCAAATCACTCTCCTGCTTCTTCACTGCTCCCTGTGGCACTCTGGATAAAGATCAGACTTCCCAACATGGCATTCAAGGCCCTTCACAGCTTCGACTTTATCTACTCCTCCCTCATCAACCCACCACATGCAGCGTGCAACTCAGAAAGGATGCTTTTGCCCTTTAGCTCATAGGTCACAAACTCTGATGCCATAGGGGCCAGGCAGGTGATTTAAGTGAGAGAAGCAGGCTAAGTATCAAACAATAGGGAGCGGTGAGGACTGCGGCAAACTGGAGAGCACATGCCCTATCTAGGGGGACCAGCACTCCACCAGCAGAGTCCTACTCTGGAGAAATGCATCCTGGTCGTAATTAATTCAAGGTTTAGAAAAACAACAACACTGTGGTAGCCAAACAAAACATGTCTGCAGGCCACCGGTTTATATCCGTGGAGGCTCTGGGAAGCCATGAATAGTTTACAGTTGAGGAAGGGACGCAGATATGTGTGTTTTCAAAGATTGCTCTGGGATGGTGTGGAGGCTGGGCTGGAGGAGACGGGCTGGTCAATCATTCATTCAATCTCATCCAGTACTTCATTCATTCACTGAAGTAGACCCTTCTCTGAAGTAGACCCTGAGCAGCTGCCATGGTCTAGATGAGAGATGGTACAGCCAAGGTCCTGGGGATGGGGAGTTGGCAGAATTGAGAGCTCTGAGGGAAAAGTGACAGGAACCAGCTGGCTGTAGGGGATGACGGTGGGGGTGGCTCGCAGGATTCTGGCTGGGGGTGGGTGGGTTGCTGGGTGATGGTGCTGGGCAGGAGATGTGAGGAAAGGGGGAAATGCATTTAGGACAAGCCAAGTGTGTGGTACCTGGGGAACAGCCAGGGAGAGGGTCTGGCAGGCGGCTGGATTTGCAAGCAACTCCATTCTATTATACACACAGCAGCCAAAGAGTGCTGAGCTCTTGATCCTCCCTAAACCTGCCTTTCCTGCCCTCCCCTCCAAAGCCACCTTGGTAGTGCTCAGGCCGAAATCCCTAGAGTCACCCACGACTTTCTCTCACAGTTCCCCGTCCCATCCTTCAGTGAAACATAATGGATCCACCTTCACAGTATATCCAGAATCTGGCCACTGCCCTGAGCTTACCCCACACCATCTCCCACCTGGGTCATCCCTGCTTTTTCTTCTACCCAGACAGCTCCTTCTCAACATACGGCCAGAGGGATCTTAGTAGGACCCAAAGCAGATCATGTCCCTCCTGTGCTCAGAACCAGGCAGTGCCTCATGCAAAGTAAAATCTCCTTACAATGGCCCACGAGACCCTGCATTTTCAGGCCCTGTTACCTCTCCCTCATTGTGCTACTTTGGCCACACTGAGTGCCTGGCCGATCCTTGAACACACCCTGCCTTGAAGCTTTTGCTGTCTGTTTCCTCTGCCTGGAACACTTCCCCACCCTATATCTGTATGGTCTGCTCTCTGACCCATCCTGGATAAAGCAGCATCCTCCCTAACACTGGGGGTACTCTGCATCCCCCTTGCCCTGCTCAGATTTTCTTCACAGTACCTGTCGCTGTCTGACATATTACATTGGTTTATTGCTTATGATTTGTCTCTCATATTAGAATGTCAGCTTCAGAAGGGAGGATTTAGTTGTGTTTACTGATGTACCCTTAGGATTGAGAATAATGACTGGCAAGTAGTAAGCTAGTAGTTCCCAATAAAGATTTGTTAAATGAAGGACTGAATGATCTTTCTAAGATGTTGGGCCAACCATGCCATTCCATGCAATTTACTTCCCCTGGCTCTTGCTGGGGAAGTAAATTGGCTGTCATCTTTTGGAAGGACATTTATCAATTCCTATCAAAGTTTTCGGTGCACACAGCATTTGGGCCAGCATGCCCACATCCAGGGACAGTCCTGAAGATAGATGGTGGTGCACAGAAGGTGCATGAGGAGAGGCAAATGGGAGAGACAAATCACAGAGGGTGCATGAGGATGTGGCTGGTAATGAGAAGCAAACCGGAAAGTAGGTTCATGAAATGCAAGATGACCATTTGGGATCCCTCATAGCTGTCAGAATGTGTGGAGTGATGAGGAAAGATGCCCAAGGTAAATTTTTAAAAAGATGCCAGGTGACATCATGACCAGTGGAATCCCATGTGTATTGCCAAGGGAAAGGACAGATACACATCTATGGGTTTGGTGAAGGTGAACTGGGTGCCTGTGAGACTTATGGGGGGACATCCAAGAGCAGCTGCGAGGCAGGTTTGAAGCACAGGAGAGGTCTGGCTGGAACTGTTTGGATCTGCTTTTCGGCAGCATAAAAATAAATTGGAAGGTCATTGGCCCATAGAGTCAGCCAGGCATCAGATCTGAGTGGTATGGACTGCGTTCATCTTCCTTTTTTGCCTCTTAATGGTGATATGGCACAGATAAGTATTTTTCTCTCAAAAGAAAAACAGCAGAGTAAGTGAGGTGATTAAAGACTCCTGACATCCTCCAGGTGAGGGAGCCAAGAGGGAGTGATGGGGACTGTGGCAAACTGGAGAGCACTGGCCCCTTCTGAAGGGGCAGCTGCACTCAGTTCTACTAGCTAATTAGGAATTCATTTATTAGGTCAACATTTATTGAACACATAGGCAATGTTGTAAATGCCGTCCTTGGTACTGGGGATATGGCAGTGAATGAGAAATGCGTAGTCCCTGCCGCCTTCCAGGTGTGGAAAGATTGAGGAGAGGGCAATTAACAAGTAAGCAGATAAATAATGTAATTTCAAATAAGAATAGATGCTGTGAAGACAAAGGAGTGGGCAGCTGTTTAACACATGGTCGAGGAAGGCCCCTCTGAGGAGGTAACAGCTGAGGCAGCCATAAAAAAGCCTGAGTAGCCGGAGTGGAGTTGGAAGGCGGAGAGGGAGAAGGCAGGTAGGAGCCCATTGTGCAGGCCACAGGGGCAGAGTGTGGGCTTATCCTGAGGGTGCTGGGAACCTCCTGGAGTATTTTAAGCAGGTAAGTCAATGTGGCTCCTGCCTGGCCAGCCCTAATTTTTTGAACAAAATCGTCGGCCTGGAATTGTTTATATTTTAAATGTTGGCTAATTAAAAAAATAACACAGGCCAAAGAACTCTTGTGAGCCAGTTCTGGTCCTTGGGGTTGCGGGGAAGGATGTTATAAGCCAGATAGACTGGGCAGATGGACAAGAGAGAGGGCCCACGTTTGGTGAGGGCTGAGGTTTGCCTGCCATGCCTGCCTCTCAGAATTTTGGTTTCTTCTTCTGGAAAACAGGAATTCAACAGCTGCCTGGCAGGTGAACAGGGAGCTTGGGATGGAGCTAGGAGGAATCACTGAGGGCTGTAGAAGGGGTGTTCTGAGTCCTCATTACCGCCCTTCACCTCTGGTAGGCTTGGGGTCCCTCACATCAGCCCCTCCAACAAGCTTCCTCCCCCTGAGTATAGCCAGAGCAGCAAGTCAGAACAACTCCCCATTTACCTGCTCTGTGACCTCAGGTAAGTCCCTTCCTTCACTGGGGACCCTAAAAACCCACCCTCCAGGGCTGTTGTGAGAATTAATGAAGATGTGGGGTGTGCGGCTTTGCACTTTAGGGCTGGGCTGTGTATGTGGAAGGCCTGTTTTTATCTACTCAGCCTGTCAGAGCCCAGCTGTGCTCCCGGGAGGGGGGCAGGAGAGGGAGGGCCTACAGCAGAGGCACAAACTGGCAAACCCAGCTCTCAGACATGCTTGTTTGACCCAGAGTGCTAAAATTTTTTTAAAGGAATTAACTTCTAAAATTTAGAAGATTTCATATGAAAATCAGATTCCCAGCTCATCTTGGAAAACTAAAATTTGGCAATCTGAGCGTGCTTCCCGCATGGCAATAGTCAGCTGGAGCCAAGCAGTGTCTGTCTCTTTGGATGTGGGTGTACTGTCTAATTAGCCGCAATCTCCACCCTTCTCTATGGTATCCTGGACACTGAGGCTGTCAGTTATCATTTGTCACTGAAATTGTACCACCATTTTTCTTATAGCCAGCCCCAGGTATATGTTATCCCCCTGGCCTGTAGCCAGCTGAGTTTTGACCTTTGACCTAGATGCCAAGAAAGTGGGAATTGACCTCACATACATCAAGTCTTTATTGTGTCCACTATGTGCAGAACCCATACACCTTCCAGGTGGATGTTCTGTTTTTATTTTCCAGAGGAGGAAAATGAAGTTCTGAGAGGCAGGCATGGTCTAGCTGGTAACATTCCCCTTCTGCAAGGTCCCCAGGAAGAGGCCAGCTTCTCAGTTCCCAGCTGAGGTTCTCTGATGTGGGATCAGGCCTGGGGTAGGGACAAAGAGACTGGCCAGGGATTAGGAAGATGTGAGGTCAAGCCTGAGCTTAGGCATTGGCCTGCTCCATGATTTGGGGTGAGTCTTTCTACACGCTGGGCCTCAGTTTCCCAATCTGTGAAATGGGAGAGGGGATATAGTTGTATCTAGAAGAACTGGCCCAGCCCTGGGTTTAAGACTGGCCGAGATACCATGCCCAGAGGCTCTGCTGCTCACAGTACTGCCAGGCCCTTCCTGGCTCTTGAGGAAGCCTCGGTATCCCCTGGTCACTTCTCCAAGAGGCAACCCAGGCCTGGTGTGCCACCCCCAACCTCCCTCTAGAACCCAGCTCCATCACTCTCCCACTATATGCTCAGCCCTGGGCCCAGCACTCTCAGGCTTGCTTTAGCACTTGGACTCCACGACAATCTCACAAGGGGCGTATTATCATCCCATTTCACAGATGAGGACACAGGTCAGAGAAAGAAAAGACTTAACACCAAGGCTACACAGCTGGGGCAGGGGGCTGTGGTTCAAAGCCTATTGTATCTAAACCCAAAGCCTGGGCTCTCTCTGTTCATAACAGCTAAGATCTTGGACACTGATGCTTGGCTCTTAAACCTCTTTCTGCTCTTTGGGGTCAGGCCAAGGGTCCTCCTGATCCTCTGGATCTAACAGATAACAGTACCAAGAGTATCCAGGAGAGGAAGCAAGTGTCCCCCATGCACATGCCCACCAACAGGAACACACACTCTAAGAACAGAGGAGCCTGCACACTTCTGCAGCCCGACTGAGGTACAGATTTAAATGATCCCCTAGGTATGTGCGCCAGCTCACCTGGTGTGCAGAGGGCATACAGACTGCCTGTGGATATCTGTGCCAGTGAAGACCAGCCTGCGGAGCAGGACTTGGCTCCTGTACTCTGCTCAAGAAGAGCTTGTTGTGCACATGAGCGACATATATGTGCAGAATGGTTTGTTTGTTTGTGTCCCATGGGAGCCACTTGGACCCTGTGGGTGTGTGCATATATGGCCACATGGCCTCCGAATCTCACTCATGGGAGAGCTGACCCGGATGTGTGCACAGGCGTTTGTGCCCTGCTCCCCAGCAGAGCAGCTCTTGTAAATACCCATTCTTGCCTAGACACCTGGCCAGCCTATTCCTCTCCCTCTAGGATTTCTTCCCAAGGTGGAGCCAGGGCTGCCAGGCACCAGCGAACACCTCCTCCCATGGTGACGAGACCGACAAAGGCATGCGTGTGCGCCTGTGTGTGTGTCTGATAATCCTGGTCTGCTGCCCCTCGCCTCCTCATCCCTTCATCTCCTAGTACCCTCAGAGCAGTAAAGCTCCCTGCCTGGGGCTGGAGAGGAGAAGCCTAGCAAAGGGTGATAGCTAGACCTTCCAGAAACAGCCCCAGACCATCCATCCATCCATTCATTCCCAGATGAACAGGAGTGTGTGCACACTTGCGCCGACTGTGGATAGGGGGTGGACAGCAAGCTAAGAAGCAAAGAGTGTGTGATGAGGTGTGGGCACAAGTGTGACAGCTTACTCCAGGGTCTGGGGCTACATGAGGGACACCGTGATGAACAGGTGTGAACAGGCACAAGCAGGCCAGAGCAGGGCAGCTGTGAGTGTTCTGATCAGGGAGTATTGTTGAGTTGAGCGGGCTGTGATAGGGGATGGCTGGTGTGAGTGCGTAGCTATGCTTGGGTGTGTACACAAGGCTCCCACTTGGCGTACTGGGTGGGTGCACAGGTGGCCGAGTGTATGAGTCTGATGGAATGACCAAGGGCCATAGTGTATGTGTGCAGACCCATGGCCTCGCGCGGTGAGTGTGTGACAGGGTGTGATTGGGCCCCAGAATGTGTGCCACACTAAGCGTGTGACAGCGAGTGTGCTCAGTGTCTTGTAGACAGCAGAGCCACTCCAGCACCGAGCTTGAGCTTGCTCCCGGGGAGAAATGAATCAACGCGGGCAGACCCCCTCCCCGTGGCGGCGGGAAGCGTCCCCTCCCGAACGGCCATGCGGAACAAAGGGGTTGCCCGCGGCTTCCGGGCGCTGGCCAGGGTCGTACACCGATGCAGGCTGGCCCTCAGGGCCCCTCTGGGGCTCGGTCTCAACTGTGGGACCCGCCCCCGCCCCGCCCCACCCCGGCGAGAAGCCTGGAAATGGACACCCACCGCCCCGGCCGCGCACGCACACGCACCCGGGCTCACGCTGGACACACGTCTCGCGCCGGGCCGAAGCCCTATCAACCAGGAGGTTCGAGGACCCTGGACAGCGGCTCCGGGGCCAGCGTGAGAGAAGAGGGGGTCGACGCCGCCTGCCCCGAGGGGCAGCAGGTGCGGGCGCGGCGCTTACCCGGCTGTGCCGCCTCTCGGTCTCCCAGGCGCGTTGCGCTCCGGTTCCTGCGGCTGACGCCCGAGTGGCCTCGGCTGCCTCCGGCCGGGCTGGCGGGCGAACCCGCGGACTCGGCGCCGCTGTCCCCCGCGCCAGCTCCGCGCTCCCACCCCGCGCCCCGCCCCGGGCATGCGCGCTGGTCGACTCGGGCCTCGGAACCGGGAGGGGCGGTGCCAGCGGGGAAGTGGGGCCGAGGGAGGGAGGGACGCCCTCACCAGGGCCCCTGGACTCCTGCGTTGCCCGCCCTCCTGGACCGGGTTCCCGTTTCACAGACGAGGAGACTGAGGGGTGGAGAGGCTGTGCGCCTGTTGAGGGCGAGGCGCACTGTCTCAGATCTCACTCAATCCAGGCCCGCGAACACCCTCTCCTTGCTTCACAGAGAAGGAAATTGGGGTTCAGAGAAGAGAAGCCACTCGTCCGAGGACACTCGGCACCTGGATGGGTACCCAGCTCGGCGAGTTCTCCGAGCTCCCGCTGCACAGAAATTTCCCGCCTCCTCCTTGGCCGCACTTCCAGCCTTTCCCACACCCTCTGCTCCAACCCTTTGTCTCGCAGCCGCCCACGCCCCCGCGAGTGCAGGGACCAGAGCGATGGGCGTGTGTGTGGGAAACACCGTTGATTCCCCCACCACCGGCCACCCTAGCTAGGTGCCCGCCTACCCTCTAGTCTGTGCAAGTCTAGTTTTCCTCCTCCTGGGTACCCTCGGGCAAATCACTTCACCTCAGTTTCCCGATCTATAAAATAGGACTAACATTAATTATCTCACAGTGGTCTTGACAGGATGAAGGATGTTCAGGGCTTTCCAGTTTAACCGAGTTGCCAACGACATGAGGATTTGCTACACACTCCTCCACATTTCCCAGCGGAGACATTGTCCCCTCTCCTTTAACTTCCCAGAGGAGAAAAAATAATTCAGTAATTGCCGAAAGATGATAAAGCCCTCTCTCCTGTACTGTGAAACCACCTATCGAACATCATAACAGTTAAGGTTAATGTAATGCTTATTTAGGAGGTGAGGGGGAAAGTCCTAAGTTTTGTTTCCGGCTTTATCTAATTTCAGTTTCCAATCACTTAGAAGCAAGTTAATATTAATGTATTATATTCCCATTTTTCAGATAAGAGCACTGAAATACTGATAGGTCACTGGTCTGTGCTCGCACAGCTAATGAGCGGCAGAGCTGTGTAACTTTTGAAACCTCACGCTTAAATCTTCCTTTCTATTACTCTCACTTACCTGGTGAACTCTAAGTCACCGTTATCTTTTGGAAAAATTCTTTTAAAAATCTAGACGGCAAATAAAGAAAATCTATCAGATGGGCACCTTCAACCGGCATTCTAAGGAAGCAGGAAACCTCAGGGTGCCAGACCAGTTTTCAGCACCACGGACAACATCCACACTGCTTCCCAAGGTTTCAGGCCCTGAAAATTGTTCATTCATTGCCCACGAGGGCATTTTGCTTCACAGTTTACAAACCCTAATCTACATTCATCACTTCATTTTATTTCTCCTACAGCCCTTCAAGGTAAACATTGGCCCCATGATACGGATGAAGACATGGAGGCTTGGGGAGGTTCACAAGATGTGAAGAGTGATAAGACCAACCTGTGATCTAAAATGTCCCACTGGGGCAGAACAAGTGCTGACCTGAGCGGGACCAGGGCATGAGTGAGAAGGCTATGGCAGTTGTCCAGGTTAGAGATGATGCTGCCTGAATCATGGCACCATTTGTTATGATGGAGAGGCGGAGCCAGATTTGATACCTAGTTAGGGGTAAAGCCAATAGGCCTTGGTCATGGGATGGATGTGGGTGTGAGGGGAGAGAGGATTTTGTTGCCTCTCTGAGGTGCTGCCTCAGGGAGCCCAAGTAGATGAAGGACAGATACCTGATGAACCCTGATGAGGAAAGCAGGGGCTTATGGGACAACCATGCTGATGCTTCTGAATCCAAAACTGAGCTCTGGAGTAGCCAGATCAGGCAACTGGTGATGGAAGTCATGATGGCATGTCAGTATAGGAGGGAAGAATATGGGCCAAATAGGGTGAGACGAAGGGCTCAGAGGGTCCACCACAAGGAATACCAACGTTAAGGGACCAGCTGGGAAAAGGAGGCTGCGAAGAAAAATAAGACACAGTGGTTTGACAAACCAGAAGAAACCCAGGAAAGTTTGATGTCTCAGAAGCCACGGGGAGAAAAGTTCCAGGAGGGCAGGGTCAACCGCATCAGGAAGACAGGATATAGCCTGAGAGATGTCCTCTGGACTTGAAAAGAAGGTAATGGAAATTTGATAAAAGCACAGTCAGTGGAACGGTGGGGGTGGATGTCAGACTTGGCAGGGGGGTGGGACTGATGAGTAAATGGGAGTAAGGAAGTGGAGAGGGCAAGCAGATGACTCTCTCCACAAGTTTGGGCTTGGAGGGAGAAAGGAAATGTGACAGTCTCTACTGGGGGCCAGGAGGCGCTTGAAGGCATTGGAATTCATGGAGAGGGAAAGGGGAGATGCCAGGAAGGATGAGCATGATGGTTGGGCCCAGATGCTCAGCATGCAAGTGTAGGATGTGATCCAGCACCCTGGGGGTGCTCACAGTCTCTAAAATGAAGATCAAGGGAATGTGATTTATTTGGGAGGTGCAGAGACACCACCAGGGGAGTGGGAAGGTGGCCCAGGAGGGGAAGGCATCCAATAAGAGGTGGATATTAACCTGGCTACCTCAGTGAGTGAATGAGATTAATCTTTCAGGAAGTCTTGGGGAATGGGGTAAAGGCACACCTCAGAATTCCCTTGCCCAAGGGCAAGGGAGCTGGTGCATTTATATCCAAGCACCTGGCAAACACGGGCTGCGTGGTGATTCCAGGTGCTTCTGTCCCATGGTGCTTGTGCACAAAGTGGGTCCCACAGCCAGAAGACAGCTCTCTGGCAAAGATGTAGATCCTGGCTGTTGGGAGTCCTGCTGGTGGGCACAGAAAGACAAAATCATCTGAGGGGATGTGGTCAGAGCTCGCCTCTTTTTATCTGTGCCCTTTCCACCCAACCACTATTGTTTCATAAGGACTTGTTGATAAAAATATGTTTAAAAATGAAAAATTTCCAACAACAGAAAAAAACACTTGCTAAGGCAGAGTTGTAGCTCAAAAAGGTCATGGAGGTAGAGGGCGAGTTCAGATCCTGGCCTTGCCAGTTACTAGCTACATGGCCTTATTGAGCCTCAACTTCCTCATATGTAACTCTTAGCTCTCAGAGGAGGATGCAGGGAGAAAAAACAAAAACAAAAACAAAACAAAAACCCCTACCCCAAGCACCAGGCATAGTGTAGCACTCATGGCAGACACCAGGATAATGGCTTGCCCAGCACTGTGCACCCTTTTCTGAGCATAGCACCTCCATTTTCCTTGGGGAACCACCTCTCCACTCCAGTGTGAGTGGTAGAGTGGGACTTAACCCATTGCCAGCTTTAGGGGTGGATAGTGACCCAGGCCTGGACAATCACTGTGTGGTGACTGGTTCTGTGGTGAGAGCACAGGACAGAGGCCAGGGCAACTGGCTCTCACACTCTCCTGAGCTTTGGGATTGCTAAATTCACGGTGTCCCCCCTGGGGCTGCTGGGGGTCATCAGCTTTGTCCCTGTATAGATAGAGCAAGTCTGCCTAGACCCAGGTTTGTTTTATCCTGGGGTTCTGGCTCATCCTGTGACCAACATGGTCACTCACATCCATGTGAGTGTGTGTGTGCACGCGTGCGTATCTTGGTTGGTCTGCCACTGGGAAGCCAAACACACTCGTACGCACCAGAAGATAAACAAGTGCCTGCAGCTCTTTGGCTGGCGCCCAGGCCAGGGGTGGAATAAACAATCCCAGTGACTTTCTGAAAAGCAAGCATGTGTGGCAACAGGCACCATGGAGACAAGCAGACTGTACCAGAGCAAAGACAGCAGCCAGCCCCCAATGCCACCCCTGCGCACGCACGCGCGCGCGCGCACACACACACACACACACACACACACCTCGTGCTCTCTCATATTCATATCATGGTCATATGCACTCCATCAAATATAATCTTTCTTTCACACTCAGACGCATTCACCCTTGGTGTCTAGCCAGTTAATCCCATTCCAGCTTTACTTGAGGCTAAAGACTTTTCAGAAGGTCTGAGAAACCCAATACAACAGTTCCTTTGCCTAGACACTAGTCTTGGTCTAGGCCCAATTTCAGCAAATCACAGCCTCTAGGGAAGATGGTGTGTGTTGGAGGGGAGAGGGGAGATCGTATGGCAGGGAGTGCCATATAAACTCAACTTTCTGGAATATTCTTGTTTCAGAAAAGCACACACAACACACATCCACCGGCTTCTTCAAGAAACACTCACCCAGACCCCCCACCCTCTAGGCTTGAGTCTTGTACAGACACACCTCTGATATAGACACTCAGATGTGTGCATGTCCTCACGCATGCAATGTATAGCTAAACATACCTTAGATGCTGATAATAATGGTGGTGTACCATTTACTGACTGCCTACTTGCTTTACAGTCATCATCTCATTACATTTACTCCTTAAACCATCTGAGATTGATAATCTTATTATTTCATTTCAGAGGCGAGGAAACAGAAGTTCAGAGAAGCTAAGTAACTTGTCAGGGTCACAGAGCTGGAAAGTGACAAAGCTGGGAGCCAAACTCCAGCCCACACTATTAGCTCTTCTTCATTTACTCAGATATACCCGCGACACTCTGTGAATGTGTGGGAGCCTGCGCGTGCACGCGCGTACACACACACACACACACACACACACACACACACACACACACACAGAAACCCTGCCTCCTCAGTCAGCCCAGATAACGGATGCCCATGGGGTCACTTCCCCTACTATGACCTCCTCATATGTACTACTCCCAGTCTCCCACAGCACTGTTCTGTGATTCATGAGAGCCCCTAGCCTGGGCACATATGAACAAAGCCTGCTGCCCACACAGGCTCCCTCCTTCTCCACATCTTTACCCCCCAGCAGCTGTAGGACCCAGCCCAGTTGGGGGTGGCCCTGGGATTTAGATGGGTGACTCAGGCTGAATCATGGCCCAGCTGCTCCTTGGCAGACCTCTCCCCCATTCTGTCCAGAGAGCCTATTTCAAAGGCAGAGGTGGGCCTTGGGGTGGGAGACAGGGAATGGGGCAGGAGGGGATGGAGGCACTTGAGAACAGGAGGAGTAGGGAACAAGAGGGCCTCTGCCCACCTCCACTCCTCAGTGGTCTGCCAGTGCTCTCAGGCAGCCCCATCCGTGCCCCTCCTCCCGCCTGGGAGAGGGGTCCTTTTGTTGGCCCTAATAATGATATTAATAATAATAATATTAACTATTCTAATTAATCACACATGTTACAGCACTTGACGGTTTTTACATTACTTTCTCATCAGTACCACATTTAATTCCCTTTTTAGTCTTATGGAGTGGAAATTAGCATTCTTCCGGCTGAGGAAGGCACAGAGAGGTTATGTGAACCAGCCAAGGTCACATAGTTGACAAAGTAACAGAGCCAGGATGCAAGCTCAGGCTTCCCTGTCCAATCTGTGGAAGGTAAGGATTAGGGCCAGGAGTCGAGCTGCAGTTGGGAATAGTAGGGGCAATGTGGGGTGGCATGGTGGGGCATTGCAGGAGTATTTGGGGGCCATGGTTGGGGGGCATGGGAGAATGTATGGCAGGGAGTGTGGCGGAGGCAGGACTGGTGGCTTGGTGTGTGGCAAGATCATGACAAAATTTTTCTGAAATTAATAGATTGTGGGATTAGTTATGCTTTTAAAACATATATTTTTTTAGTGTTTCAGGCCACTATCCCACGGATAACAAGTCCAAAGCCATGGAATTTCTACAGAGAAGACTTGAGCTATGGGAACTGAAGTCTCAGTTTCCTCATCCAAAAAAATGGGTCCAGGCAAGGTAGGCTCTTGAGAGACACGGAGGGAAATCACATGCTTTATGCCCTTTAGAAGCTGTGAAGGACTTCACAAAGGCTGTGTTTTTCACATTTTGATTTATCTTTTAAAAAACACCCATGGGTGCTGGGCAGAGGGCGGGTGAGGTGGGCTTCTGGGAGCTTGGGAGCAGTGCTGAGAGGAGTGGGTGACAGCTCTTTCTTTCCCCTGCCTGGGCTGGCCAGGCCTTCCCCACCCTCAGCCCAGAGCTGGTTTCTAGGCAACGGGATGGATGCAGGGATGATTCTAGAGGGGAGAGAGCTATAAATAGAGAAGGGAGAAAACAAAAATAAAGTTCCAGAGAAAGCTGTGGAGCTGTTTTACCAGGGGGTGGGGAAGGGGTGGGGAACTGGAGGGGTGGAGACGGCCCCCAACCCTTCATCAGGAAGGCGGGGCAGTTTCTAGGTTAGCCAGCTGGCAAAGGTCCACAGAGTGATGACATGGGTAGGGAGGAGGTCTTTGTGCGCACAGCTGAGCAGGAAAGGGGTGATGGGGGAAATCACTTCTGGTTGGAGCACTAAGGAAAGCTCAGAGGAGGGAAGTGTTTCAGCAGGCAAAATTGAGGGCAGCTGTGAAGGAAAGACCACAGGCAAAGGGAAGGTGTGGGTCAGGCAAGGTGGGACTGGATCCACATATCTTGGGAGGCCTGGCTGGGCTCACTGGGCTGTTCCTGCAGACACAGAAAGGTGGGCTCCATCTTTGCTACAATGCTCTGCTCAGGTCTTCCATGCAGGTTTCAGCTCCAACCACGCCTTTCCAGATGCCTGAGCTGACCGCCCAATTTAATGTTGGTCACTACCCGCTCCTTGTCACATTCTATCACATTGCTATGTTTTAGGTTCTTTGTAAAACTCACAAGTATCTTGATCCGTGTATTTGTTGATCCATGCATGGGACATGAGTTCTGTCAGGGCAGCGACCTGCTGAGCTTTTCCCTGTAGCCCCTCACTTCTAAGAACAGAGTGGGTGTGCAACACACACTGTTAGATGACTAAAAAGGCCCACACAACACACGTGAGCAACATCTGTGTACACGTGTAGATACACTCCATCGTGTTTGTAAGTGTGCACACACAGCTCATCACCCCCCCCACATATACACACAATCACACTTGCAGTTTGCATGGCATTGCACAAGTCTTTTTATCTCCGCTCTGCTGCCCCCATGTTTTTCTACTGTTGGTGATTTTGTGTCCCCTAAAAGCACGTGCCTTTTGGAAAATTGGGCTCTGGGTCAGGCTTCCAGCTGAATGTGGCCTTGCCACTTCCCAGCATCATTCCCGAGGGCAGGTAATGTTTCCTCTGGCCTCCATTCTCTCATCTGTTAATTGGATCTAATCACAAGTAATACTTGAGCACAGTTTCAAGTGAAATTAATGGTACAAGTGTCAGATGCTTGGGACATAGTGGGCACTTGGGAAATAGCTCCATCCTTGTCATGAGGGAGGGGCCATGAGTTGTGTGTGCTCACATGCGCACCCAGTCAGGGCTGTCATCTGACACAAGGCTGGCATCTTCCACGGACGCTTCTGAGCCTGGGCCTGGAATGCATGTAAAGTGACCACGGCAGATGAAAACATTGGTTCCGAGCAGAAAACCAGGCTCAGAAAACCAGATGCATGGTTTGGCACTTGGTAAGGAAGAATACCCGCCCCCCCCCCCAACAAAAGCCAGGTGATGAACCTGGCTTTGACATCTAAAACTGGAGCTCAGGCGCTGGTAGCTGGAGAGGAGGTGGCAAACTCAAATTCTTTAGGGACCAGGCACTTTATGAAAATGAGTAAATAGGGAAAGGTACTGTTGCCAACTGTAATCAAATAAAAAAAATTAAACCTTGTACTAGCAAATTAAACACGTTTACCGGTCAAATTCAACCTGAGGGCCACAAGTTTGCAATCCTTGCGGACTCTAGTGTCCTAATTCAGCCAAAAGAATCTGATATCCTGGAACTGGTACGTTTAGTCAGAGAATCCAAGCCCACAGGGTTGTTCTCCTTATATACACGTCCGCCCCTGCCTCCGACTTCCGAAAGTAAAGGCTCGGTACACTGCAGGCCGAGATGACCCGAGTGGACCCGTCTCCCTCAGTGCTCGAGGCATTCCCGAGCCTGGCACCATCAGCCTCCCGCAACACTTGGGGATGGACTGAATAGAGCAAGCTCCTTCCAGGACTGGGGCTGGAGTCGGAAAGGCTGTCTGACCAGGCAGAGAAGGGGGTGGAGTCTTGCGCAGCGAGGTTCGGAGCCCCTGCGGCAAAGCTAAGCGAGGCTTCCTGGACCCAGACCGGCCTGAGTGGAAGCGAAGTTAGAGGGACTCTGCTGCGAAAAGGGGGAGAGCGCCGCATCGATGAGGGCGGGGCCTAGCACCGATGGGGGTGGGGGCTCGGCACAGGTACGAAGGGGGGAGCTTTTGAACCAATGAGAACAGTGCCTTCGCCTTGACGGAGGAGGGGCCTTTGCGTAGCTCCACGGAGTCTCCGCCCCTTTTTCCCCACACAGCGATGGTGTTGGGGTCCCTCTAGTGTCGATCCTGGTCGGCTTCCGGATCTCTGCGGACTCTCGCCCACTTTAGCTGAGACCGCAAACCTTCGGTCGCCTTTCCAGGACGGGTGGAGCACTGCCTCCTTTTGGGGCAGTTGCCCACTTCCCCTCCTCTTGGATGGGTTTTCTGCATTGGGCAGGTGTACTCAGGTGTGTGTGCGTGTAAACGTTATGTACATGGGGAAAGAGGTCTATGCGCGTAACAGCGTCTTTCATTTCCCGCGATGCTAGTTTCCGAGGATTTTTCTGCGGCGCGCATGCAACTGAGTGTGCACATATCGGCCAGCCTGCGTGCACGCGTGTCTGCACGTGCGCGCCTGCCAGGGTGCGTACACTGGGGCTGGGCGCTTAGGGACCAGCGTACGTGCTCGCATGTCCGCGCGTGCGTGTCCGTTGCGCGCCTGCGCTGGGTGTGAGGCGAGGTGCGAGTCAGTCCACTCTGCGCTTTGGAGGCGCGGGGCTTCCCTCCGCCCTGCACCCCAATAGGCGCTCTATGGCCCAGCAGGTGGCGCCCGAGGCCACCTTCCGGCTTCCTAGCCTACGGGGTGTCCCAGCCTGGGGTAACTCCGTCCCTCCTGGTCATGCTGGGAGAGGGTGGGAAATGGAGAAGCTGAGGCCGGAGATGGTCAGTCTCGTATCTGGGCCAAGCGTGCCGGGCCCCAAAAAGGGGGGGGCAGGCTGGGACCTGGAAGCCTGTCGGCCACCCCCATTCGGCGCCTAGTCCATTTCTGCCCATGTGGCGCTGGCTACAGACAGATTGGCTTTATTCATGGACACGCTGGGGGCGGCTATGCCGTCCGCCTGGAACACGCTCACACGGGGGTTAGGGACTTTCCATGCCACAATCACGACACACACGTCGGCTCTTGGACCGGGCCGGCTGGGGGAGGGGGCATGGCACAGCCTGGCTTCTGGTTCTAGTTTATAAAAAGGTTCTTGGGGTTGGTGTGGGAGTGGGGTGGGAGACTCTGGGGCTACCGGGTGGCCCCTTAGAGAACCTCTGTCGGGGGGGGAGCGGGGGGTGGGGGGAGCCGTCGTTTTCAGATTTTCGTTTAAAAACATATAGAACATGCTACATCCGCGCACATGGTGGAAGGGATGGGGCGGGGAGGTGGCAACACAGGTGGGAGGCTCCCAGTCGCGGCTGCAGCCCCAGCGCTGTCCAGGTCCCAGGGTTGGACGCGGGCAGGTGGGACAGACAGACAGACAGACACTAACACAGGCTCCGAGGGGGCGCCTCGGAGTGAAGGAAGATCTCGTGTTTGTGGGGAAGGGGTACAAGGACAGCCCTGGCTTTGGGGGTGGGGCAGGGACAGGGAAGGGATTGTGCTGCTGGTGGGGGGGCCCACGCTGGGCCCTTACGCCTCCGGCTCATACTCCTGATACTCCTCCTGTATCAGAGGGATGGGGTGGAGTGGAGAAGAGTAACAGAGGAAAGGGTTGGAGACCAAGTGGCCAGGCCCTGGGCCCAAGAGCCCTCCCTCTCGAGGAGGAAGAGTGCATCCCCTTCCCCTTGGCAGGAAGGAACCTGGAAGTTGGGGACAACCTGGCCAGTTCTGGGCGGGGGTACCTGGGGCCCAAAGCTAGATCCCAGCTGTCCTTCCTCCCTGCTGCCACCTCCTGGGGCCTGGGTTCTAGAAAAGGGGGCCTGAAGCTCCCTAGCCCAACCCTACCCTTCCAGGGACCTGTCTCTCCCCAGCTGGGATGGCAGCAATCCTCTGGGATGCCCAAAGCCCCACTCAGCCCTTCCACCCTCACCTGGGGTGGTTCCTCGTAACTCTCTCCCTCTGGCTCCATCAGGGGCTCTATCAGTGGCTCCTCAGCAGCTTCCTGGGCCACTTCCTCGGGCTGCAGCAGAGAAGGGACAAGGCCTATGAGGGCAGCTGGGGATGCCCCCACATTCCTACCCTGGGGAGCTCTTGGCTGATTAGGGGAAGGCCAGGCTTTGTTGGCAGTGCCACCAGAGTTCCTAATTAAATTGTTTAATTGGAATGCCTTGGAAATGGATTGCAGACACGAGGAGTGAAATCCCTCCAGATCCTGCTCGAAACTGTGGGTGGGGAGCAGAGCGGGGCTCTCCATACCCCTCTCCAGCACCTGGCAGCCTCCTGCACTTCCATCATTTGGACTGAATGGGATGGGGAGATAAGCAGCACATTCAGTCACCCATTTATCCCTACCCCCTTGGGTCAGGCTCCCTGCCAGGCATCAGGACCCCAGAGATAACCTTGGAAGCTCCTCTGGGCTAGAGGGAGATGGAGGCTCAGGGATAGGGCTGGGCAGGGGCTCTGAGCCATTCCCCTGCCACCTTCCACCCATCCCTCCCCCAGGGCCCTGTGTGGCCTGGTTTCTTCAGCTGTTTCTATTTTAAGATAAGCTGGAAGCAACAGCTCATGGTGTTGCTTGGATGTGTGAGCTAAGACTCCCCTCCCCCTGCATCTGCTGCCCAGATGGGTGCAGACCAGCAGGCACACAAAGTGGGGGGCTACCAGACACATGGCCAGCCACTCGCAGGTGAGTACATGTATGTGCACAAACACAGGACAGAGCTGCCTGCACATAAGCACCCATAATAACCTGGGGTCCATGTTTGGCTGCACAAGGCCACATGGGCTGGTACATGCCAGACCCCTAGGGGAACTAGTAGGCCACGGGGCATACCACTTCTCTCACTTCCACACGTACCATTGTCCCTCCCTACTGGGTGGATATAAGACTGTTGAGACCCTGGAAAGCTGGCACTGAGACTGTCTGCCTTGAGCACCTCTGTACTCTGGTTGCCTCAGCCCCATCCATGTTCTTCAGCTCCTTCGCATTACCTGTCTAGGTGGGCCCCCTGGGCACAGGAGTCTACACCTCTTGACATGGCTCATTCCCCCAGTGTAGACTCGGTACATCAAGGCCCAGGAGCTGGGGAAATGTTAGTTTGTTCAAAGTCACCTAGCTATGACCGGGACCCAGGAAAAAAACATAGTGTTCAAAATCCCAGCTGGAGCACATTGTTTGTAAACAACTCAGATATGTCCAACAAAGAGGTGTGTATTGTGGTGTCGTCACCCAGGGCATGATGTGGAGACCAACCAACAGTGCGTGGCACAGTTTCCTGCCGAGTGGAAGAAGCCAGGTACAGAAGAGCATGTGCTTTAGGATAACATTTATGTGAAGTTAAAGCTCACTAATTTGTGGTGATAGAAGTCAGGAAGCGATTCCCCATGGAGGGGGAGGCAGGGCCAGGCTGAAGGTGAGGAGAGCGAAGCGCCTAGGGTGTAAGTGTTCGGAAGGCACCCACTCTCATGGCCACACAAATGAGACCCCAGACACCTCCCTCGTCTCACCCTAGTCTTGGTCCTGAAGTAGGGGCTGGAAGGGAGTCTAAAGGGGGCTTCTGAAGAGCTCATGTTCTGTGTCTTGATTTGGGTGTTGGTAACATGGGGGGGTTTCCCAGCCTGGCCACTCACTAGCTGCTGCCTGGCACTTCACCCCTGATCTCAGCAGCCTCAGGTGGGAAATGAGGTGCTGTCTCTGCTTTGCAAGAGTATGGGGGGCTTCCATGATTATGTGTGTGGCAGGCCAGGATAGAGAGAAGCTCAGGAACACAAACCCTGGGCTTGCATGGGCTCCCCAGTGGCACTGAAGACCTATGGTTTGGATTGTAAATCTATGATCTCGAGCTCCCTTGAGAGAGGAGGCTTGAGTTGTCAATAAGTGCTGGCAGGAGGAAGGAGGCCTTAAAGAGATGGTTCTGTGCAAAGGCTCCCTCAACAAACAGCCTTGAGCCTGACAGCTCAGACCCAGACCTGGCTGTCTGCACCCCAGCCCCCAGCAGCCTAGCCCCATGTTGGCACCAAGTGACTCTGATGACATGGCCTGGCTTATCCTCCCAATCACCTTCTCAGGGAGGCAGGCAAGAGTGGGATCTTGGGCAAGACACTTCACCTCTCGAGCCTCAGTTCTTTCATCTATAAAATGGGCTAATTGTGGCGCTTCCTTCATAGGGACATTGTGAAGAGTCAGTGAGTTACTCCATGTAACATGTCTAGGGTATTGCCTGCTCTTACAAGAGGGCAGCGAATGGGAGCCATCACTGGAAACATAATAAGAAATGGGAAGTCATGTAGCTGGTAAAATGCATAGGCAGGACTTCCAACAGGGGGAGGAACCAACTATGCAAAATGTCTAGAGTGGAGGGTGGGGTGGGGACTCCTCCCGTAGCCCAATAGATACACTCATGCAGAATGCATACAGATTTCCTAAGTCAGATGCTGAAGGAGCCCCGCTCCCATAGAGGCAGAGTCTGCCCGTGTACGTGGACATACATGCAGCACCCACAGGGGGATGTCTGTGCAGACGTATGGGCCCACAGAGCGCACTGTCACGGTGGTGCACTTTCATGCACATCTGTGGTCACATATGCCCCCCACCCTGGGGGCAGACGCAGACCATTCACATGGTCATGAGGCTACCGTCTCTTACTGAGCACTCACTGTATGCAAGCCCCTCTTAGCAAGTGCTCTTACAGTGGGGTCCCTGCACCTGCAGCATCAGCATAACCTGGGTAGTTGGTAGAAATGCAGGTTCCCAGCCCCCACCTCAGACCTACTGAGTTAAAAATTTAGGTGTGGGACCAACAGTCTGTATTTTAACTTGGCCAGCTAATGATTCTGATGCCTAATTAAGTTTTGAGAACCTCTGATCTATATTATCTCGAATCTATGTAAGAGTCCTCTTGTGTTCATTTCCCATCTTACAGGTAAAGAATCAAGCTCAGAGACATGATGGAACCTGCCCAGGGTCACGCAGTCAGGAATCAGTGGAGCTGGGATTCAGATCCGGCACTGTGAGGCTCCAGAACTCATAGCTCTTACTCTGAAGTGCATCTCAATGGAAACGTCTGTCTTTATGCGCGCGGATAGCCACCACCACTCCCCTGGGGACGCCAGTATGTGCAAACATGTGATACACAACTCACCCCTCCACCATGGTCCCCACCTGCTCACGCCAGCCTCAGGGCCTTTGCATGCGCTGTTCCATCGCACGAAACACACTTCCCACTTGGCTTGCTCATCTCTTGGGTGTCCACTCAAATGTCACCTCCTCAGAGAAGCCCCATCAGCCCTAAAGTAGCCCCCTCATCCCTGGACTCTATCCCATCACGCTGTTGTCTTTTCTTCATAGCACTTACCCTGTCTGAAATAATCTTGCTTATTGTTTGGCTTTTTACTATTTTCTCCCACTACAGTGTCAGCTCCATGAACTCAGAAACCTATTCACTGTGGTGGCCCCTAGAACAATTCCTCTCTGGCATAAATACTTGTTGAATGAAAAGAAATGAATGAATGATCAGTGACACATGCAGACATGGCCAGAAGTGGTCTAGGTCACACTTGGAAGCAGAATACATGTACACAGCTAGATCTGGGTCAAGGTCACAGAATGTGAGGGAAGGTGGCTTATGCCCTAGACTGGCTGGTGGAGCAGGAATCCTGGTGGCAGGTTTATGGGTGTGCCTGGCGCATGTGTGCATGTGCACGCATGCATGCATGTGTGTGGATAGAGGATTGCTCACCTTCAGGTCAGTGGGGAATTCCTCCTTCTTTACCAGGCCTGTGGCTGCTGCGATGTTCCCAGCCCCAGAGAACACAGCTCCTCCCAGATGATGCCTGTTCCTTGGTTTTCTCAGCCACTGGAGCAGCGAGGGGTTGGGGAAGGGGTTGGGGGTCAGAGTGAAGGAGACACAGTATCCCCCTCCCTCTGTAGTATCCCAGAGCCTGCTTTTCCCGTGGAGCACCCCCAAAGCCTTGAGGATACCCTTATCCACCATCCATCCCTGCCACCCTCTGGATCCTGGCCAGCTTTCAGACTGGGGGAGGGAAAGAGACTGCCAGTGCTGGGCTGGTACCTGAGGCCACTCCTTGCACCACCCCTCTCGGGTCTTGCTTCCTGCAGGAAGATAAAGGGGCACATTTAAGCGTTCTGAACTGAGGAAACAGACTCTGGCAAGCACGGTGGTTATAAAGTGGGCAGAGGAACCCAGATGGCAGCGGGCATCCTGGCCCCAACACTGCCTCCCTGGGCTCCTCAGGATCCCACAAGTTCCCCCTCATCACTGCATTGAGCCCCACACACCTACTCCTCAGGACTTCTAGTTTCCCCTCTGTCCATCCCCCTCCTCCCTGATATGATACCACACCCCCAGGTGGCTGTTACTTGAGTGCCAGCACTGTGCAAAGCACTCTGCTTGCACTGGGTCATTAATTCTCTGCTCAGGGTGAGAGCATGTGGGGTGGGAATGGGGGTGAGGCTGGGGGGCAAATGGGTCGTGTATTTGGAAAGGTGCCCCACGTGCATGACTGCCCACATCCTATCTATGGGCACCTCCATTCACCACCCCCACTCTATTGCTTCTAAAGATTCTTCTAACAAGGGTGCAAATCCATTCTTCTGGCCGGAGTAGGGAGAGCCTCAGGTGCTCATGGGCCTAAGGGTGATGTGCAGGTTATAGCTGACACCCACAGCACTGACTGGGCCTTCCGAGAGGGCAGCAACTTGGTCACAGCAAAATGTGGGGCTGCTGGGAAAGGTGAAGTGGCCTGATTTGAGGTGGGCGGAGGAGCCTTCAGGGGAGTGGGGGTCTCCTATCCTGAGGATTTGGAAACTCAGACAACACCTGAGAGACCCTGAAATGGGTGTGTGGGTAGGCTGAGGCCTGTGGGCAGGGAAGAGGCTGCTGAGGGAAGACAGGGCTCTCACACCCAAGGCCAGCCAGACCCGGGGCGAGGCGGCTGTGCATGCACCCATTCATTCCTCCCACAAACATTTGTTGGCACCTGCTCTGTGCCAGCCTCCAGGCCAATCGCTCACTGTCAGATGGGGGTAAGAGAAGAGCAAATTCAATGCCCAGGATCTCAAGCAGTGTGGGAGAGGACAAACAGTGGGGTACGTGATAAGGGAGGGAGCATCGCCTGGGCCTTGACGAATGGGGAGAGGATAGGTATGCAGAAGGGAAACTGCGGAGAATACAGCAGGCACAGAAAACCATCCACGCGGGCAGGCACAGAGAGGTGTGCGTTCAGGCCTGCACGAAGCACCTCAACGCCATCTGTGTGCCTGCAGAGATGGGAATGGTGAGAAGCAGAGCTGGAAACACTGAGTGAGGCAGAACCATGCCGGGTTACAGGGGGCTGAGGCTTAACTGTGCAGGGACTGGGATGCGGGGGCTCCCAGGCAGGAGGATGAGGCAGAGGGGGCCGGAGTCGGTCGGCTTGTGTGGGCTCAAGCCTCGTGCCTGCCTCCGTCACCTCTGTTCCAGCTTCAACCACTTTTGTCTGGTGGCTACACGATTTCCTAGGGGGTCTGTGATTTGCTCTGTCCCAATGCCTGAAGGACCTTTTAAAACTGAAATCAGATCATGCTGGTCTGTAGCTTACAATCTCTCGTGGTAATCATAACAGTGCTTTGCCCGGGCCTGCAAGGGCCCCTCATCAATGGGCTCTTGCCCACCTATCCCCGCGTCCTGTCTTTTGCTCTCCAGCCTCCACCCTGGCTCCCTAGTCTCAGGGCTCAGCCCAAATGCCACCTTCTTGGACTACCCTACCAAAGTGGCCCCACCCCAGCTACTTGATGTCAAATCCCCTTTTTGGAATGCTCTGTGTACATCAGGAAAGAGGGCACCTTTGTCTCTTGTCCACTGTTACATCCCCAGAAGCCACAATGGCTGGCACACAGTAGGTGGTCAATAAATACCTTTCGAATGACTGTAAACCCAAATCTGCCCTGGACAAAGTTAACCAGCCCTCTTCAGCCTGCATAGGGGACAAAAGGCCTGAATCATGGAGAGGATTCAGTAAATGTCAGTTTCTGGGCCTTGCCTGTATGCAAATGACCCTGCAGGCTTCCTCTCCGTTCAGACTTAGGGTGAGAGATTTAACCACTTGGCCTTTGTCCTGATGCCAGCTGGCAGCTGCAAGGAGGGGGGACCGGGAGGAGCGATGGCAACGTGGACCTACAGGCACTGGGAGGCAGAGAGACATGGAGAGGGACTGTGAGGTGGAAGTAGCTGGAGAGGAGGGCTGGGAGAGAGCCCCAAAAATACAAGAAGGAGGGCAGGCAAGGGGAGGGGTGAGGCCTTGGAGTCCAGAAAGCTTGGCTCAAACTCCAGCTTCGGATTTCATCAGCTGTGTGACCTTCAGCAAGACAGTTAAATCTCTGGGAAGTTTCCCTGGTCTGTGGAATGGGCAGGGAGCATTAAATGAGGTGATGGATGTTATGGCATTTTACACAGCACTTGGCAGAGAGTAAGGGCTCAACACCAGGTAACTACTATAATGCGAAGAATAAAAGGAAGCCTATCTGCTTCAATCACTCCCTCTGTCCCCGGCTTTCCAGCTGAACCCCACCCTCACCACCCCTTCCTCCCCATTCCCCCTCCTGTGGCTGTGTCCCCAGTGACCCCAGCTGACCCACCTTATCTGCTGACTCATATTCTCCCGCCCAGACCCCGCACTCCCTCCCTCTCAGGACCCCAGCCCCAATTCCCCGGGGACACCCAAACCCCGCAGCCCCGCCCCTCGCCCACCGACGTAGAGGACGCCCTCCTTGGTCTTCTCCGCGGCCTCGGTGACCCCCTGCTTGGTTTTCTCAGCAGCGGCCACGACACCCTCCTTGGCCATGGACAGGCCCTTCATGAACACGTCCATCCTGGCGGCCTGGGGAGGGCGAACATACGGGCGCGGTGCGCTGGCCCCGCACCCTCACCCCAGTTCTTCCCGAGGGACGCGCGGGGCCCCTTCCCCTTTCTCCTGAGACCACAGCACCCTGTGGGCCCGGAGCCCCTCCCGCCTTTCTCTGTCCCCAGCGCGAGGCCACAGGGCCGCGGCGAGTCCTAGCGTCCTTGAAACCTGAAGACACGGGAGGGGCCAACGCCTCGGTTTTCCGGGGCCCCGCAACCTATGGCCCTGCGGAACAGGAGTGCTGGACCCGCACGAAGCCCCGGAACCTGCCTGTACACACACGACAGGTCACACGGCCAAGCACACAAACGCACTCCAGGGACACGCTCATGTGAACATACAGGACACGCAGACGTTCAAACGCGCACTGACACTGACAAACACGGGTACACGGGCGCGGACGCACGTCCACACACGGCCACCCAGGCAGTTGCAGACAGAGCAGCAGACACACATTCCCGGGGCGCACACTGACACGCACCTACAGGCGCCCTCTCTACGTTCTCCAGCCCTTCCTCAACCCCTTCCGTATCCCACCCAGTCCCCTCTCCAACCCCAGACCCTTTCCTAGCCCACCTGGTCCCCTCTCCATCCCAGCCCTTCCCTTTCTTGGCTCCCGGAGCGCGGCCACCTCACCTGGATGCGGGGCCCGAGCTGGGGATGGAGCAGCGGCTGAGGTGGGCGGGCGCAAGGGCTCGGCTCGGCTGGTCCGGGGTGGGCTTGGAGCTGGTTGGGGATCCGGCCGTGGCCAGGCGCTCAGGTCAGTCTGCAGCAGGCGGGGCGCGGGCCCTGAGCCGGGCGCAGCAGTGCCCGGGCCTTGGGTGCGTCGCCTGCTACCCCTGCCTTGAGCCCAGCTCGCTCGCGCACTCGGGTTCCGGCTCCCGCTCCTGCTCCCGCGCTGCGGCAGCTCTGAGCTCAGCGCTCCCCACTGGCGGCTGCACCGCCCCCTCGGCCTGACTGACAAGGGGGGGGGAGGGTGACATCTCCGCAGAGTCTGCTAGCCTCTCGGCCCGGCAAGAGACGCGCAGCTGGGAACCCCGGAGCGTCAGACTCAGGTCCTGCCCCCCAGAGACCAATCTGGTGGGAGAGACAATGCGGCGTGCTAAGAATGGAGAATAAATAGTGCAAAGGGCTTTGTGGTTCAGATGGGTTCGAATCTCAGCTGTTTTTGTTTGTTTGTTTGTTTGTTTGTTTGTTTTTTAATTACCTGAACTTTGGGCTACTCAGCTCGCCTTTCTGAATGTGTTTCCTCTTCTGTAAAATACAGATGATTCATTCAACGAACGTTTATTGAGCGCTTAGACAGATGCCAGGTGGATTGGAGGCTGGAGACAATGGAAAAGAAAAACAGGGTCCCTGCTCTTGGGGAGCTTACAATGGGGTGTGTGTGTGTCGCAGGGATGGGACACAGAAAATAAAACTGGCAACACTTAAACCAGAGCTATTTCGGCTTGTGAGAAGTGTAAAGAAGATAATAAAACGGTGATGTAACAGAAAGACTAGAGGAGGGGCACCTGAGACAGAGTAGTCAGGGAAGGCCTCTGCGAGGATGTCAATGGAAGCACAGACCCCAGAGAGGCACCAAGGCCAAGATGAGTGGAGGCAAGTCCCACAAAGACGGAACTGCCAGTGCAAAGGCCCCGAGGCAGGACTGTGCCTCAGACAGATAAAAGGCAGTACAGCTCGAGAGCCAGGAGGGAAGAAGAAAGATGCGGACAAGACAACTTTTTGTATAGTTAGGGTGAAATTGTCAAAAATTGTCGTAGAATGCCAGGGACACATAGGCCCTCAGTCAGTGCTATGACAGAATTATGCCCAAGAAGCTGGGATCCCAGAGGAAGGGGATTCTGATAGCTTAGAGGGGGTCAGGGATGGCTGTACAGAGGAGGTGACATCTAAGCTGGGCCTCGTGGAACAGGTAAAATTTTATCTGGCAGATAAGAGAGGGAGTTTTGGTCTGTGGGTACAGCATGGGCAGAGGCTACATGGCTGGAAAGGCAGGGTGTATAAGTGACAGGTGATGAGGTGAGGGGGCAGCCAGCAGCCAGAGTTCAGGGCATGGCAAAAAAATGTTCACAGGCCGCTGGTAGAGCTGCAAATTGGGCATGCTTTTTGGAAAGCAATTTGGCAATGTTTACCTAAGACACAAATGCACGCTCCTTTTGAGCCAACAGTTCCCCTTCCAGGAATTTATCTCTTGGATCTGTACTTGCACAAGCATACAAAGACATTTGTACAAGGATGTTCACTGTAGCCTGGTTTCTTGTAGCAAAAAAATGAAAGTAACCTAAATGTCCATCTGTAGAGAACTGGCTAGTTAATTGTGGTACATTCACTTGGTCAAATGCTATGTTGCGTTAGAAAGCACATGCTATATACACTATAGACACCTTATATACAAATATCTACAAATATATATCTGGATATTCAAAGAACAGATCTGCAAGGACTTCCAAAAAATCCCCCAACAGTCGTTGTCCCTGGCAAATGGGACAGAGAGGACTTCAGGGAGAGAAGCTTTTACTTTCATTGCCTTCCTGCTTATGCTATATGATTATTTTACCTTGAATAGAACTTTACTTGTATGATTTTAAAAGCTAGCATGGGGGACATCTGTCATTATCGCTGGCATCTCAGCATCAGAATTGTCCCTTCCTAGGTTTGAGGGATCCCCTACCTTATGAGACAGAGAGCCCACCTCCCTCTCTAGATGCTCGCAATGCTTTCCCAGCCTTCCTTGCAGCTAGGACCTGTGAGGTCAGCCCCAGACACCCCAACCTCAGATTCAGAACATGAAGCTAGTGCCAGAGCAGCAGGGAAAGAGGAAGCCTGCTCTGGTAAGGACAGGTGGCATTGTCAGTGGCAGGTCTTGCCAGGGGCCATTGGGGCATCAGTTACACTGCTTCTGGGAATACCAGCATGACAGGGCAAGCTGCACTGTCCATGTTCATAGCATCAGGGGAGTCTTTCTAGGCCTGCTTGGCACTGTGATTTGGGATTTCATTCCAGGCTTGGAGAATTCCCTGGCATTCCAAGAGAGTTTTGAGCTGCTCTGTATTGGTTAATAAATGTATCTGCTTAAATTAGCTACAAGTGATTTCTGCGACTCGGGACTGAGAACCCCTGAATGTCAGAGTAGGTGATGAGGAAGGACTGAGGAGGAAAGAAGAGAGGAGGAAGAGAGCAAGACTGAATGAAGGGTATCTGTGCTTCCTATGTCTTGCAGGACTTTAAGTGCAAGAGAGACCTACACAAGATGTGCATTTTAAGGGGCCAGATGGAGGTGGGTTGGAGGGGCCATGGCCAGAAGCAGCAAGATCACTGAGCAGGCTGGAGCAGAATCCATGGGAGGGAATGACAGAGCCTGAACTCGGGAAGCTGCGATGAGGCTGGAACAGGACCAAGGAAGATTTGGGTATCATTTGGGAGGTAACTTATCAGGTGCTAGAGAAGAGGGAGAGAGATGAGTCTAGAATGATTCCCAGGTTCCTGCCTTGGACATTGGGGTGAATGTTGCTGCAGCAAAGTGCAATAGGCATTGAGGGGCTGGAACAGCGTGCGTGTGTAGAGCGATGGTGAGCTTGTTTGGGGCATGCTGAATGTGCAGTGCCTGGTAGACAGGCTGGAGGAGGTGTCCAGCAGATGAGAAGATATCTGAGCCTAGAGCTCAGGCAGTCACTCCAGGCTGGCTTCAGGTATAGATTTGGGCCATGGTATACCAGGAAATCTTTAAAGCGTGGCTCTCCAAGTGGAGGAACACCTTGATCTGCAGTTTGCTGATATTTGTGGTGTAAATTCTCCCTCCATGGTTGCTTTCAAGCTGTCAATGTGATGTCACTGAATTGGAAAGAGACATGCTGTATTTTCACCATACAGAAAATATAGATTAAAAAAAAAAAACTTAAGAGTAGAGACATTGGTCAAATAATTAGAAAGTGATGTTTTGAGTGTTTATATTTGTTTTTAACATAATTGATGTCCTAAGTTTATAATGGCTTTTGCAAGTGGTTCATAAAATTCCTGAAACTTTAATGATTGTTCTCAGGAGCTGGTCTATACCAGCTCAATACCCTACTGGATCTGGAGTCGTTAACATAGAGGTGGCAGCTGGAGCCATGGGGGTGATATGATTGCCCAGGGGAACATGGAGAGTGAAAACAAGAGAGGGCACTGCAGCCTTCACAGGCAGAGAAGCCTGGGGAAAAGACTGAGAGGGAGCAGCTCCGAGAGGAGAAGCAGCTGAAGAGAGTGGTACCAGGGCAACCGAGGGCGTTAGAGGACAACAGGATAAATACTACAGAGGACAAAGCCATGAGTAGTGAAGTCCTTAGATTGGCAGCAAGTGGGTTGTTGGATTGTTTAACAGCTGTATGGGGGGAGGGAGAGCTCTGGGAGCCCAGGAGGGAAGGAGCATCCAGGGAAAGTGGCCAGGAGAAAGTGACATTCAAGCTGGGTTTTGAAAGGTGAGAAAGGTCTTACAAGTGGTGGTAAGCATTCCTGGCAGAGGATCTAGCAGGTGAAAAAGCCTAGAGTGTAGAGGGAACAAAAACAGGTTAAATTCCAAATCAGGCAGGAAGTGCATTTGGTTGCTAGTACAAAAGCTTAGGCTAAGCAGGTGTTTATCATTTCACTTAAAGAAGTCCAACGGGAGGCAGTCCACGTTTGTGTGATGATGCCTACCTTCCTGTTCCATCATTCTTGGCACATGGATTCCACCTTCAAGGCCACCTCATGGCCCAAGATGGCTGCTGTAGCTCCAGCCATCATGTCTATGCAGAAAGCAGGAGGGGAAATAAGGTAAAAAAAACCCCAAAAGCACCTTTAAGTTGTCTGTCTCTTTCATGAGTTTTCCAGAAGCCAAGCCAACGACTGCTGCTTCTCTCTCACTGGCTCTGCCTAGGCACAGCGAGGCTGCAAAAGTGTGGTCATTCATTTGGGCATTGACTTCCTGGAATCCAAGTAGGAAAATGGAGAATGGTTACTGGGTAAGCCGCTAGCATCTCCATCACTAGTTCTTTTCACCACCAATTCTTTTGTTTTGAAAAATGGCAAATCTAGAGAAATCTAGAGAAAAGTTGCAAGCATAGTACAATGAACAGAACCTCCAGAAAAGTTGCCATATTAGTACAATGACTACCCAAATATCTTTCACCTAGATTCACTAGTTGTTAACATTTGTTACATTTTGCTCGCTTTCTCTCTACATGTGCTGCCACCCAAAGAAGGGGACATGGTTACTGGGCCACCACTTTCTGGCATAATGGATCCTTTACCTCGGGCCACACTGCTGGTTCCCCCCTAGGGCAGAGCTCAGATCCCCAGGTCTCTTTCTGGCCAGACCCTAAACCTGTGAGTTCTCAGGGCCCTCCCCTGGTTTCTCTGGCCCTGAAAAATGGGTCTCTGCATTCTTCCTTCCCTCTCCTCTCCCTGAGAATGTACTAAGGAGAATGGTTATTGAAGCTTCCTGAGAGGGAGGAGGGGAGAATGTGGGGAAGGGGGTGGGAGAAAATCCCAGCGGAAGTGGCTGGAGTAGAAGGCGTTTTCTTTGGAAGGTCCTGGGGATGCTCTCCCTGTGTGGGTCTGCAAAAATCCAGATGTGCCTTTATAACTGTGTGTGGTGCCCGACAGCGTGATTAAACATTTATCAACATTTCTGCCATTTTCAGAGGCCTCAGGGTGGGGAGGAAGACAGGCAAGCAGGATGAGGGCTGACAACAGAGAGAGGAATGGGTGATATTTATTGACCACTTACTGTGTGCCAGGAACTACAGTCATTATATCATTAAGCCCTAAAAATAATTCTTTAAAGCGGGCATTTTCATTCTGAATTTACAGATGAGAGAACAGATACCCAGACAGAAGTCACTGGTAACTGGTTATTGACATCTATTCCTTTCAATGTTTTTCCTGAGTGCTTACTGTGTACTAGGTACTGTTCTAAGTACCAGAGATTCAGCAGAAAACATGACCAGTGAAGTGCCCCACTCTTCTAGAACATTCCAGTAGGAAGCGACAATTAAGAAATGAACTAGTAACCAAACAAGATGCTTTAGATTGTTACTCTTGTCAAAATTGGCTATGTTACCTTGTTAAATCTAATGGTCAACTCTCTCTCCTTGCTCTGACCTCTGAGTGCTTGTTATGAAGCCAGGCCCTGTTCTAGGCACTGGACAACACAGCTGTGAATGAAAGAGGCCTTGGGACCTTATGTTCTCATAGGAAGGCAGATGATAAGGAAAATAAATAAGTAAAATCTAAAGTGCTGGAATGAGGCTGAGGACCTGGATGGTTCAATACAGTGGGCAGGGAAGGCCTGACTTAAGAATGGAGAGACGAGCCAGTGTAAACTGCTAAAGCAGGAGTGGGCCTGGCATGTTCAAAGACCTGCAAGGAGGCCAGTGTGACTGGAGCAAGCGAGTAGGAGAGGAGAGCAGAGAGCTGATGGGGCCCTGCGGACACTGGACACTGTGTTGTGAGCAGAGGAGCAACATGCCCTAATTTGCTTTTTAAGTGCCACTCTGTAGGGAGTAGAATGTGCTTGGGCAAGGGTGAGAGTACTAGTTCAGAAGCCATTGCCACAATCCAGGCACGATGACAGTCGCTTGGGTTAGGGTGGTGGCAATGGAAATGGAGAGTGTTCAGATCCTGGATCTGTGATGAAGATAGAGAGAGCTGAAGATAAAATGTGCTGGTGGATTAGAAAGAGAGGAGTCCAGGACAGTTCCAGAATTTTTGGCTGAGCAATTGGAAGGGTAGAGAAGAGTGTGGAAAGGGCAGGTCTGGGGACCAGGGAAGGTCAGGAATACAGCTTTGGATGCAATAATCCTGAGAGACAGACATGTTAGATGCCCAGGTGGAGCTGTGAGCAGACATTTGGATGTGCTTTTCTGGATTCTGGGTCAGGGCCCCAGGTATACTGGATATGTGACATTTATGCCCAGGGCTGGATGAGGTCATGAAACAGCAAATGTTGACAGAGCAAAGAGATCCAAAGGGCTTAGTCCTGGAGGCTTCAAAGCAACGAGGAGGAACCATCAATTTTGTTCACATCTGTGTTCCCTGCGCCTAAAACAGTATCTGGTGCAAAGTAACTGCTAAGTCAGTATTTGTTGAATGAATAGCTAAATCAATGAATGAATGAGCGAATGAATGAATGGTGCTAAATACTAAGAAGGAAATAAAAGAGGGTGACAAGTTAAAGAGTGCATGGGGGAGAGTGATCTACTTTAGGTAGGGTGGTCAGAGAGGGCCTCTCTGAAGTGACATTTGAGCCAAGCCCTAAAGGATAAGGAAGAGAAGTCAGCCGTGTAAAGGGTTGTAAGAAACAGTAAGTGCAAAGGCCCTGAGGTAGGAGTGAATCTGGACTGTTGAAAGATCAGAGTATTTGAGGCATTGTGAGGCTGGATCATGTAGGAATTTGTAGGCCCAGAACCTGGACTTTGAATCACATCATGAATGTTCTGGAGGGTTTTAAACAGGGGAGTTAAGGAGTTAAGTGACCAGATTAATATTTGAAATGATCCCTCTGAGGCATGTGGAGAATTTTCTATAGGGAGGCAGGGTAAAA